>CP139502.1:213256758-214528525 GCA_021014915.2 Artemisia tridentata subsp. tridentata | reverse complement strand
GAGTAGGGTTCTAAATATGGTATGAAATTGCACTATTATATGGATCGTTTAATATTTAAAAGTGGGGTGACCCTTACATTTGACTTTAGTCAACGGTAATAAATTAGGTTTGTTAATTGGTGAATAGTTGGGTCATGTCAATATATTGTTTAATATATAAGCCCGATATTGTTAAACCAGAATTCTGCTGCTATTAAATGACTGTGGACAGTGTCATACAGTGGTCACTTCCTGTCCACTAATTTTCAACGCAACGATAATTCAAATTGGGCACCTTTTATCAAAGATGGCCAAAATAAGCCAAATGTTATTAATGTGGATTAGACAAATGAAAATTAAGCCAAATATAATTAGGGCGGATAAGACAAATGTCATGATTGTGGCCAGAGAGTGTCATAAACTGCCCCCTTACTGTACACTAATTTTCAACGTAACCAAATTTCAAATTGGGCAACTTTTCATCAAAGTTGGGCAGAATAAGCCAAATGTTATTAATGCGGATTAGACAAATGAAAAGTAAGCCAAATATTATTAGGGCGGATTAGAGAAATGTAATGATTGTGGCAAGAGACTGTCATAAACTGATGCCTTCATGTCCACTAATTTACAACGCAACCCAATTCAACTTGGGCAACTTGTTGTCAAATTTAGCGAAAATAAGCCAAATGTTATAAACGGATATTAGATAAAAGTAAATTAAACCAAATATTAATAATGCGGATAAGATAAATGAAATGATTGTGGACAATGAAGTTCATATACGGCTCCCTTCCACTACAAGTACTACTTTGGAACTTTTTTTAAAAATTGGGCAATTGGGTTGAAACATAGCCCAACTAGACACATGGAATTTTACTTTGAGGTAGTTGTATGTGACCTATGTATGGTATTCAAAAAAATTATACTAGTCGCTAATTGTATTTTAAAATTCGTCAACAAGGTTGAAACATTTCCCCAATAGGCATATGTTGTTTTTACTTTTAGATACTTGTATGTGACCTTGATATGGTATTCAAAACACAATGTCGTATGTTTCTCTTCCTAAAATAACAAACATACAAAAAATACGCCATGACCAGCAGTAACAAACACTGCCAGCAGAAACTAAACAATGCTACCAGCAGGAACCATGATTGGCAGAAAATACGCCATGACCAGCAGGAATGAAACTACACTAACAGCAGCAATGAAAATAAACATTATTCTAATAATTCCTAACAAACTGTTGAGATTCTTGTATTTTAAAATTGGTCAACAAGGTTGAAACATTTCCCCAATAGACATATGTTTTTTTTTACTTTGAGATACTTGTATGTGACCTAGATATGGTATTCAAAAATATTAATATTCGCTAATTGAATATAGAAACAACGTACAGTTAAATGATTTAAGTTAATGGGTAAAGAATTTGGAGGGTCAGCAAAAGTTGAATAATGTTTGGGTCAGGATGGTTTAATGTGGAGAGTGCTGACGTTGACTTGTATATGGATAGTGGAGGCAACGCATATGAGTTGGATATGGAGAGGTAATGAGGTTGTGCCTGAAAAGGTGAACAAGGGAGCAGCTAGTAGAAATACTTAAAACTTTACGTGCTGCGCATGCTCAAGATGGTTCTGCTGTTGAAGATGTTGCAAAAGTTGCTAAGACTGATTCTACTGCTGAGAATCATGTTGATTCTGCTGCTGAGAATCAACTTGATTCTACCGCTGACATATTGGATGATGCTAACAGTCTGGCACATGCAATACTACAACTGAAGTATACCAACTCATCAACCCCCAAACATTGGATGATGCTGATGTTAGAGGGGGACAAGAATCACAACCACAAGCACAAAAATAAGGTATTAATAAAAATTTTAGCAACACGGACCTGTAAGCACTTCCTAACGCGGATATACCAGTCACGGGTGTCATAGTCATATGTGTCGCCGCTATCATAGAATGTCACCACTCCTGATCGTATATGAAACTGGGCAAGACACCAGTGTTTGTCCGTTTGGTTGATCGGAATAAAAACCTACAATATACAGGGTTTCTGATGAATCCTTATAGTAGGCGGCATATCAATAATTACGTACACTATCTTTAAACGGCCAAAAGACCAGACTTTTAGTAAAAAATGGTCATATACAACAACTTGACTCATCATGTAACTTTAACCGCCCACACATAAACGTAGTACCTGATCCACATCGCTCCATGGACAGGGATACCTCTGGCCATCTGCGTAAAAAGATGGTGTGCCGTTTTGAAGAAGAAGCTGAAAAAAGTAACAGCTAACCATCGCCCAGTTTGCATTATTAGGTCTTACATGCCACATGTAGTCAACCCACAAGTCTATGTGCTGCAAATAAGTGTTTTAAGAAAGGGTGAGAGGTAACCTTATTTATGAATTAGAGTATGCATGTACGCTCACCTGCTCAGTTAGCCAACCTTTTCTACCAGGGTCTAAGCAAACTAAGCGTAGCCAGAAATTTCGATCAACGGTGTGGTCTTCGGACCATGGAAATTTACACTGGTGAGTGTACCCCGGTTGACCAAGAAATACTTCAATATCATCGGTGAGCCAGACATTTTCCACGGTATGGAACCATCGAGATAGATCCTACAAACGTGGGTAAATTTATAACATATAATGTAAAAGAGGTAACAAAAGAAAATGTAAACCAACTTTAGATCATGGCAATACCTCAACCCAAGGTTGAACTCTTGTCAGCAATTCAGCGGTACGTGGGTTATTAACGTCAGGGCCGTGTTTCTTAATGCTAACTATAACCTTTTCCGCATTTTCTGATTCCGAATCAGGTTCCAAATAATTTCGCCTCTTGCTCGGTGGTAACCGAGCCAAATATCTTTGATAGTGTTTCGAATTCAGAAACGATATTCTGCGTTTCTTCTTCTCCTCCTCCATCTTCAACATGTTTTCTTCTTCCAAGCGCAACCTCTTAGCCGCTTCCTGTCTTTTCATATTATCTTCTGCCATCATCTTCTCTTCTTCTAACTGCAACCTCTCTTCCTCTGCCAACGCCCATCTCAATTCCTCTTGAATAAGATACTCCTGCAACAGGATATTGTGGATTACATATGCCGCACAAATAATATTACGCTATAAATCGGTATACGGATAATTTGGAATAACGTATTCTACCTGAGCTAGTTCTTCGTCAGAATCAGGCAAGGCAATCAATTTCAGGTAAAATTTGTTAAGTGAATGGCAAAATTCAGAACTCGTGTTAGGAAAATGTGACTCAATATCCAGTTTCTCCTGTCAAATCATTATATTTTTTGTAAAAAAAGTACAGGGTGGATGTCAAAGTAGGTACTCATATTTTTTTTGAAATGTACCTGCAGTCCGCCAGGTCTCTCACGAGCAAGAACCTGTAATATTATAACATGTATTATAAACCCGTATATACAGAGTGCATACTATTGACATAGTAAGCTGAATAAAACGCAACCTCAATAATAATCTCAAGTTTCAATACTTGGCCATTAAGCTCAGCAAGGACACGGTCCTTAAGCCTCTTGGTTGGTGAACTATTACCAGCCCTACGTTGAGTGGAATTTACTTTCAACGACTCACTGACCCGTTTGCGTGCCTTTGACAACCTGTTAAGATAAGCATCGAAGAGGGTGTAATTGGATGTGGCTGCTGCAGCCCTGGGAACGTAGTTTTGGAAGAATTCTTGGCTCTGTATCCACCATGAAGACTCGTACTCAGGTGTATTCGGCTTGAGATCTAAACGTGTATTCGACTCCTACAAATAAACGGGGAAAAATAAAATATGTAACCTTACAACTGTTTGAACGACAATTATATCTCACAAGTAACTTTGTGCGCCTAATGTTGACTTTTGAAGATAGTGCAGCTTCAAGTTCATTAGATACTAAATACAACTATTGATTGTGATTATTGTCAGATACTCTTGGTTGTGTTAACCCCATTGTCAAATCTACTTCATTTGCAAGCAACTCTTTGTGATTGATTTTTCAAGGGATTATATAGCCTTAAGGGGAGATTAATGGAATTAAATGTTGGGTTGGTTTAGAGTTAATTGGGGATTTGACGTTAGTCACACATCATTCATTGCTGCCGATTGACCATCTCATTGCTGCCGGTTGACTTAACGTTGCTGCTGGTAGTGTTTTTTAGTCAAAGGTACTCTGGTTGACTTCATTGCTGCGGACGTTTAAGAATTTGGGGGATTAATTTTGGGAATAAATTAAATTCAAATTAGTCAAAGTTTACGCGAGAAATTTAGAATTTAGATCTGCTAAATTTGGAAACCGTATTCACGAACTAAATATTAAATTCCTCTCCCAAAATAACCGTAGTCTCTCAAATCAATTGCACATCTCATTCCTTCTTATTTGCACATCTCAATCCCTGATTCAACACTATGGCAACCCTTGAATACAAAGAAGATCACAACAAAGTTGGATTTCCTAAGAATTGGCTAGCCCACATGCATATGGCTTGTGGTAAAGGCAGTTTGAAAACCATATTTGGTACTCAATTCACCAAGGTTCTGCTGTAACCAAGAATTGGCTAGTCCTGAGCAAACGGCTACAGGTAAAGACAAGTCAAATCCGTTTATAGTTGATGATTTACTAAAAATCATATGGTTATCAATGTACCATGGTCTTACACACAAAAACATTGGCTACTCCAGTAGTGATGGCTATTGGTAAAGAGACATCAAATCCATTAATTTTCAATGATTCACCTCTCACAGGAGATAACACACCTGGAAGTGATGAGAATAGTATGAAACTTAAGTGATTTGATGTACACATTGTCATAGTAGCAGTCAAGATCAAGAGAATTACATGGTAACCAGCTTAATTGGAGATGATTATATTATGTTGCTGCTTTTATATAGAGGTTGCTGCTGGAAATGTTTGCTTTAAAGATGTTGCTTCTGGTTACTTAATCTTGCTGCTGCGCAAGTGCAATCCTGCTGGTAGCTTTGGTGTGTTCCTGCTGGCAGTGTTTATTGCTGCTGGTCGTTGCTTATTTTTTAGTCGTATTACAGTTATTCTAGTTACACTTATTCTAGGATCATAGTTCATTAGTCATTGTCTTCTTCACAATCTTATATTTAGTTTCCGCATAAATATAAGTTTGTCATACAGAGATTTTTATTGGCTCAAAGATCAATCAAGGCGTCGATCCTACAAGTTGGAAAGAAAAAGACAATGCAAACTCGGGAGGAGGAAAGAGAAATGTATACTCCGGAAGAGAGACAGGATGCCATAGATGATTTGGTTCTGCAACTTAGAAAGAAGCATAAGGGATAGTACAAAAAAAACAGGCTCCTACCTATGTGTGTTCATTGCTCTCCTTAAGATTATTCATTATATTCGGCGTAGTGATTAATTTTGTTTCAATTCAAGAAAAAGAAAAAAAGATCATTGCTCAACAGGGATTCAACAATTTATTTTACGTAAATACAAATAGAAAAAAATAGTGACCTCTGAAAAAAGGTAGGAACGGTCGCTTCTTTTGAATGGTGACTTCATAGACCATGCAATAGCTCTTGGAATCACATTAGGGTCTTTACTCCACCAACGTTCAGATCTTTCAAAAGACTCGAGTATCCAAATCTAAACAAATTGTAAAACACAAACATATCAATCAGTCCATCAAAATGTTCGGCTGAAAAATATATTATTAATAAAAATAAATACAAACCTGGAAAGCAAATACAAATCCAGACAAAGTATAGGTCGGAACAGATTTTGGGTTTTTCTTCAATACTAAAAGGTGGTTATCCGTGTGCTTATCCATTACATTATGAAGTTGGTCATATAAATGGGTCCAAATATGTTCACCCCACGGAAATGCATTCCAAGCTTCTAGGTTTTCAACCAACCTCATCAATGTGTCATCAACTTGGGATGTCAATAAACGACCCGTAAAGATCACCTCTAAGACTAACAAAAGAGATATCCGTATTGCGTCTTCATCACATAGCTTGCAAAACTGCTCTTCATCCTCGATGACACCAATAAGGTCTAAGTTGGTTACAATCAAACCTCGCTTGTCAGGAAACACCCTATCACGAAATTTGAGAGCACCAGAAGTGTATAACTCAAAGCTCACACTTCCAAACCGCAACCCCGTCATTAGACAAAACTCAGGACGACCAAAATGCAGAGTATGTCCATCTAGGTAATAGATAAAGGGCATATCATAATGAGACTCGTCCACTCTTCTTTGTTTCCGTACCATATAGTCAATGAGGTGTGTTTCATGTTCAAAGTATAACAAATCCAACCATTTTCCAAAGCAGGTACTCCTAAACAAGTTCCGTCGTTTTGCGTCTAATTTCTGATTTATCAACCAAAAGTAGTTGAGTTTGCTACTAATGATTAGTTTAGCTTCATAGTCCTAAAAGGAAAAAATATGTTAACTCAGAACATACAATTCATAACAAAATAAGTTTGAACACATGTATACAGCCAGCGTAAACACTATCATACACAGTTCAGATGATTACAACTTAACTACAACCACTTAGTGTTGGACCATAAGAATAGGGTGTTTTGCTTATGACCTTATTTGAATCAGGCATGGCGTATCAGATACAACCCAAAATCGTGGCTTATCAAATACATCCCAAAACAAAAATCAAATCATAATCCACATAAATGCATAAACAAACAAACAACACTATATTATACCAGATAAACAAAAATCAATAACGATACAAAACAAATGTAATAAAGATTCGTAATACGCTGTACATACCATATTATACCACATTTTTTCTAATCAAACAAACAATCGACGGTGTTAAATGATTTTATTGGAACACTGTTCAATGAACAGTTACTCTGTTTTCAGATGACAATCAGGGAAAACAATGGTAGTAGATTGGAGATTGAAATAATAGTGTAACAAGATAAACAAGCGCGAACATAAACCGAGTTTTTTTTTTTGACCGTGACTGTGAAACGAGATGGAGGGAAGAAGTGTATAGAGGAGATGCTGTTTGTTTTTAAATTTTTATTTTCGAATACGGTATGAACAGTAATGAAAGCAGTGAACAGTGTAAAATTTTTGAAATGACCAAAAAACCAACTGTAAAGTATACGGTTGCCCAACAAATAAAAGTTGCCCAAAATACACTACCGTACAATACGTGATTATACGAGTTGCCCTGGGCTAAGGGGGAATTTTTTGAGATCGGGATAGATACTCTTAGCACTTGGGCAATCGGGCTATTTTAGTAATTATCCCTTTTAATATTTAGTTAGGTTAAAATAATTATAAATTAGTTTAATTAAGTTTAAAAGTAATGAAGGTAAAGTTTTAAGTTTTGTGCTATAAGCACTTGTACTCTAGGCATTAGGGTGTTGTACTCAATTTTATTAAGTATATGAAATATATTTTTAAAGCTTGTGCATAAAAGACTTGGATAATGTGTTTTAAAATGAGTATATTGAGATTTATAATGAAGTTTATATTAAAATTAGGTTTTTATGTTTTAATGACTTATACCTTGGCTTGGAAAACTTGTACATTTATAATTTGTAGAAAACATGTCTCTAATAATTAGGGTTTGTGATTTGATCACATAAAATCATAGGTTTGTGAGTTTAGGGCTCGTATCGGGAGTTAAAGGGAATTTAGGGTTTCTGTGCTTTAGAAGCTTGTACCTTAACTTTGAATGAGTTGTACTTTAGACTTTTAGGGTTTAGTTGCTCATAATCATATTTATAATAGTTTAGGGTTTCTTGAAAAACTCTAATAGATAGAAAACGTTTAGCTTAAATGTTTATTAATCATATGTTAACGAAATATCGTAAAATGGTAAAAGTGGTAAACTTTATACTTGACATATAAGAATGTTTATGTGAAATAAACATTAAGGTGTTAGTGTCGGTCCGTGTGAGCACGTTTATTGAAAGTTGTGATCAGGTAAACTGATTATTTAAAAAAGAAATTAGACGTAGAAATTGGATATGTATTAGTTTTATATAAGTGGAAATTTACCGGTGGTTACAGTCTCACCCCCTTAAATAGAATCTCGTCTCAAGATTCAATCCGTGCTAGGTGTAGAAATGAAGTTGACGAATAACCGGTATGTATAGTCAAAGTAATTATGCTAAAGCTTACGCATCTAGGTTTCTTATCTAATAAAGGCATAAATTCTATAGGGTAAAACTAAGTTTTACTAGAATTGAATAATATGGTAGAATACTAATTGTCTAAGAAAAGCGTACCCGTTATGCTGCATCCACATGCCCTAAATAGTATGCTCGACCACGAGGCGGACTGTTCTGGGTTCCAGGGTTTGGATTGTTTCCATTAACCGTTAAGGCTAGATTACCATGTGTTTGTCTCGGTGCCCTATTCAACTTAGGACACGCATTCCGAAGGTGATTTGGGCTGTTGCACTCATAGCATGCCCTCGGGTTATTCTTCATATTGCCCGCATTCACCGGCGCTCTACACTGATTTGCAAGATGACCCAACCGATTGCAATTTGTATACATACGGCAAGGCACAGACTCCTGATGATGATAAGCACATTTAGCACACTTAGGATATGGACCCACATATCCTTTCTGACCAGAATTAATTGCCGTAAAGGACCTTGCCTTTTTGTTGTTAACCATTGCGCTCGGTTGCTTTTTCGACTCTTTTGCTCCTTTTCTTTTATCAATGTTTTTCAAAGTTCCATTCCTAACCATCTCATCTGTTAGAGTTCCTGCTTTCAGTATTGCACTTTGAATCGTGGAAGGCTCGGTTGCTTTCACAGTTCCACGAATCTCAGGGACAAGACCATAGATGTACCTCTCGATCCTCTTTGATTCAGGGGTAACCAGATGAGGAACTAGTTTGGCCAACTCATGAAATCGATCCGTGTAGGCTGCATGACCAGCCCCTACCATAGAGTGATGATAAAGCTCATCTTCCAGCTTTTGCATCTCATTATCCGGACAGTACTCTTCTTTCAGTAGTGCCTTAAAGTCGTCCCATGTCATACATACAGCTGCTTCTCTGCCCCTAGCTTGAATCTGCGTGTTCCACCATGTTAATGCCTTTCCTGACAGCGAGCATGCAGCATACTTCATTTTCTGATGTGTTGCACAGCTACTAATGTCGATCACCGACTCCATCTTTTTAACCCATCGAGTATACTCCAATGCACCTCCCTTACCATCAAACTCTATTGGTTTGCATGCCGTAAACTCCTTATACGTGCATCCAGTTTTGTTGTTGTTATTACCATTCCCACCTACATCATTGGTGTCGTCATTTCTGCTTCCGTGGTTTCCCGAGTTGTTGATGTGATTGCCTACTTGGGTGATGATAGTTGGAAGCAAGGTTTGGAGCTATTGAGCGATGATGGCGGGAAAATCAGGGTTTCCACCATCGTTGTTGTCGTTGTTACTAATGTCGCGGCCACCTCCTCGACCTCCACGTTCACTAGTCCTTCCACCTCTTAGTATGGCATTTCCTCGGTTAGCGTTGCGAGCTGATCTCCTTGTTGTCATTGCCTCTCTGCAACGGAGGACATTTAGTGAACGTTAGAGATGAGGTAAAAGTCGTTTGAGTTATCGATTTATACTTAACGTTCTTACAAATTCCCGTCGCTAGCTGTTATCCTAAAGGGGTGCCAATGTCGATTGATGTATGCATGGTTACATATGTCCACGTGAGTCGTGAAGCACTTATAATTATGTTGGCCACCATAATTATAACTGCCTCCTTTCACACGTGTATATATTACCAAGCACACATATCTCGACGTTACTTAAATGGCAAAAGAGTAGGGTGATTATCTCTTAAAAATTCCTCGAGTGAACTCATCAAATTTCTATGGCCGAGTGATAACCTTTATTTAACTTAATCCCATGTCTCATCAAACAAGAACTGTCATAAGATTAAGTTAAATAGCCAGTTATCACTAAGCTCCACACTTTTGATGTCTCGACTAAATTCTGAGTTTTTCCCCATCAGTACCAATACTCTAACATCCAACAGCGTGGATAATAACGGAAAAACTTCTACGTATGAAAGGCGATAGTGATGAGAGTCTTAGTGTATATAGCAGTTATAGTCTAGGCACCTAAATGCAACCTAGTTCTCTATAACCAAGGCTCTGATACCAATCTGTAATACCCCCAAAATATCGCAGCAGAACGATAGCGTCAATGTGGTGCTACTTCTCAATATAAAGCACAAGGTATAGAAAATGACCTCTAAATGAGACATTTTGAAAAGTTAACATTCAAATTATTTAAATCAGAGTTATTACATGAGGTCCCAAATTATAATAATACATAAGAGTTTTCAAAATAGATTGAATGGTAAATGATAAAAGCATAGACTCCAAAGCATGCAAATGACTCTATGATCCATGCATCTGCTACCGCCTTTCTACCCTGAGATAAACATGCTAAAAATGTCAACACAAAGGTTGGTGAGTTCATAGAGTTTATTGAAAATAAATTGAAATGGTTTCAAAGAATGTTTTCACAGCAAAGGTACTGTAAATTCACTCAGTTGCAAACCCTGCCCATACAAAACTTGCAACCTGTGTGTTCACAACCCACTGCTAAAATATATGTAAGCACTTAATGTAAAGCATAACAGCAAACTAAACCTCATGACTAGAATAAATAAGTATCATAAGTAAACTAGATTATATTCACCCAAGGTCGCGAAAAGTGTTGGACACAAGAGTGGGGGTGTCAACCCGATAGTACTATCAATACCTCTCCATCGGCTCCATTCAGGAGTTAAACAGTTGCTAAGAATAAAGTGTAGAATAAGTGTAACACATTAAGGCACATATCATAACTATATTTCATGTCCAAAAGTATCATAAGTAAAGCGTAGCATAAGAGTATAAATATTTTGAGTATAAAACAAGTAGTTGAGCATGTATCTCCCCCAAAGAGTTTATAAAGAAATTAAAAGAGTGAAAGTGGGGCTATGACTCACCTTAGATAGGAAATCTGATTGATGTCAAAAGTTAACTCAAAATGAAACGGTAAATGGCTCCGACACGTGACAAGCTTAGAACTTGATTAAAGCAGGTTTTTGACAAAAGAGACTTTGAGAGAGAACCGAGCTCCTCCCTCCTCCTAGGCTCTAGTGTACTCTTCCTTTGCTATCTTTTGGACTTCAAGATCAGTATATAAGTGTATCATAGAGTGTGGTGTGTTCGAATGGGTTATGAGGTAAAATGGAAATGTTAGTCGATTTATATAGGGGAGGAAGAATTTGTGGTTGCTTGAATGATCTAGTCACCTTGTTATGTGAATGAGGAACAAGATGATGTGTTCCTCTTGAAGTTTGCAAAGTTCATGTGGTTTTGATGAAGATGTCGTGTGTGGTTAAAGGCTAGCCATGGATTTTACCTATCATCTTTGACCATTGTAGAACTTCAAGGAACAAGGTGATGTGTAGATAAAATGTGGCTAGTTAGGATTTAGTGGTATAGGATTTTAGTTAGAATTTAGTTAGGATTGGTTTAGTTTAGGTTTAGTTTTGTTCGAACTAGAAATACAAAAAGGGAATCGAATTGGGCTTTAGATGTTTGTACCATAGGCTTTGGTGAGTTGTACATGAAGTTTAGGTGATTTAGTAACTTAGTTTAGGGCTTGGTTTGATTAGTGATTGGTTTAAACTAAACTAGGGCTCGTTTGTTTACTTTTTGTGTCGAATTGGGTATAAAAAGAAAAGGAATCATATTGTGCTTGAAGTGGTTGTACCATAGGCTAGTTAGGGTTGTAATAAGTTTTAAGAAATATAGAAAATATATTTTTAATATTTAGTTAGGTTAAAATAATTATAAATTAGTTTAATTAAGTTTAAAAGTAATGAAGGTAAAGTTTTAAGTTTTGTGCTATAGGCACTTGTACTCTAGGCATTAGGGTGTTGTACTCAATTTTATTAAGTATATGAAATATATTTTTAAAGCTTGTGCATAAAAGACTTGGATAATGTGTTTTAAAATGAGTATATTGAGATTTATAATGAAGTTTATATTAATATTAGGTTTTTATGTTTTAATGACTTGTACCTTGGCTTGGAAAACTTGTACATTTATAATTTGTAGAAAACATGTCTCTAATAATTTGGGTTTGTGATTTGATCACATAAAATCATAGGTTTGTGAGTTTAGGGCTCGTATCGGGAGTTAAAGGGAATTTAGGGTTTCTGTGCTTTAGAAGCTTGTATCTTAACTTTGAATGAGTTGTACTTTAGAGTTTTAGGATTTAGTTGCTCATAATCATAGTTATAATAGTTTAGGGTTTCTTGAAAAACTCTAATAGATAGAAAACGTTTAGCTTAAATGTTTATTAATCATATGTTAACGAAATATCGTAAAATGGTAAAAGTGGTAAACTTTATACTTGACATATAAGAATGTTTATGTGAAATAAACATTAAGGTGTTAGCGTCGGTCC
The DNA here is from genome assembly GCA_021014915.2 of Artemisia tridentata subsp. tridentata. NCBI lineage: Eukaryota > Viridiplantae > Streptophyta > Magnoliopsida > Asterales > Asteraceae > Artemisia > Artemisia tridentata. Next base: position 214,516,088 of record CP139502.1, on the reverse strand, counting down.
GTGTGAGCCATTTATTGAGAGTTGTGATCAGGTAAACTGATTATTTAAAAAAAAAGACGTAGAAATTGGATAAGTAGTAGTTTAATATAAGTGCAAATTTACCGGTGGTTACATCTACCCCCAACATTCTCCAAAAGAGAAATCTGATTTGGTTAGAACAATCTTGAAAAGACCCTCAAATGATCACCCCAAAGAAGACTCAGTCCCTACTGAATCTTCCACTCCTTCAGTCCCTACTAAAGAAAAGACCAATGGCACTGATTCAAAGTTTGAGCAGTTAGCTGAACTTGTTAGGAAGCTAAGTGATAAGATAGAATATTCTGAAAAGCCCTCTCAATCTAAGATTAAGGAGTCTAAACTTGCTTCCTCAAGTGCATCCAAACCAAAAACCAAACCAAAACAGAGATGTGAACTATGCAATTATTCAAACCACTCCACTGATAATTGCTATAGGATCCTCTTTTGAATGATATGTAAAAAGGAAGATCACAACACCTCTAATCACAAACAACACACAACCTCCCTGAATGCTCTTGCTAACTACAAAGCTCAACCTTTTAAGTATGCATCATCATCCAGGCAAACCCCAAGACTTAAGGCTAAGCCTTTTCCACCTTGCCCACATTGTGGATTTAATGACCATCTTCCTGATGACTGTACTCATGTATCACTGCTGTGACATTTGTGGATATCCATCTCATGAGACCTCAGGACATGATATGGTCATCCATGCTAGAAGAGGAATCACTACTGACTCATCTCAGTCCACTGAATCTTCTTCAACTTCCAAATGCAAAGCATGTGGAAGCACAGTCCGCTCAACCACTGACCATGAATCAATTGAATGGTTCAAAAAGGCTAACAAAGCTAAACCCACCAAAAAGTGGGTTCGTAAGAAAAACTAACCCAGTTTGTTATTTGTGCAGAGACACACTAGGGAACCTGTTTGGCATCTAGACAGTGGATACTCAAGGAGTATGACTGGTGTGAAGGAATATCTGCAAAAATATGTGGAAGAACCAGGACCCAAGGTTATATTTTCTGATAACTCATCATGTATCACTGAAGGGTATGGTTCAGTAAACTGTAGTGGTATAGTTTTTACTAGAATAGCTTATGTTAATGGTCTTAAGTACAACCTAATAAGTGTCAGTCAACTATGTGATGCCAAATACATAGTTCAGTTTGATGATAAGCAAGGCACCATCTTCAATGCTAACAAGGAAGTAGTTCTTATAGCACCTAGAAGAGAGGATGTTTATGTTTTAGACATGTCAACACTCACTCAAAATGGAACTTGTCTATTTGCTAAGGCCACTGAAACTATGAATTGGCTTTGGCATAAGAGACTCTCCTATTTGAACTTCAAAAACATAAACAACCTTGCAAAACAAAATAAAGTCCTTGGCTTACCATCTCTTGTGTTTACAAAAGATAAACCCTGCTCAACCTGTGAAAAAGGCAAACACCACAGAGCATCCTTCAAAACAAAACAAAACTCTTCAATCAAAAGCTGCCTTCATATCCTTCACTTGGATCTCTTTGGACCCATCAGTCCAATGTCTATCCATCATGAGAAATACACTCTTGTCATAGTAGATGAATACTCAAGGTACACTTGATTCTATTTTCCCACTAAGAAGAGTCAGGCTGCTGAAATAATTATGTCCTTTGTCAGGAATATTGAAAACCAAAATGACATTAAAGTCAAACAAATTAGGACTGACAATGGTACAGAATTCAAAATCAGGAGCTTGAGTGTTTTTATGATGAGAGAGGAATCTTTCAAAACTTCACTTCTCCTTACACTCCTAAACAAAATGGAGTGGCTGAAAGGAAGAATAGAACACTCATTGAGGTTGCAAGGACAATGCTGAATGGTTGAGTACTCTCTAAGCACTTTTGGACTGCCTGTTACACTCAAAACAGGTACACCATTGTAAAAAGACATAACTAAACACCCTATGAAATATTCAAAGGAAGAATCCTTGACATCAGCTATTTTCATGTATTTGGGTGTACAGTGTTTATTCATAATCACAAGGATCACTTAGGCAAATTTGATGCCAAATATGATGATGGATATTTCTTAGGATACTCCCTTGTCTCCAAGGCCTTTAGGGTATTCAACACAAGGAGACAACAAACTGAAGAAACCTTTCATGTAACCTTTGATTAGAGCACTGAAGCCATCAGATTCTCAAATACCTCAATGGAAGAGATTGGGATTAATGACTCATCTAGATATCCTCCTAATGAATACCATCCTGAATGTAATCCTTCAACACAATATCAAGCTGATGTTGTCTTCTCATACTACATTGTCCATTAAAACCTTCCTTACCCAACCATCAGTGAATTTATTAAGGCTCAACCTGATCCTAATAGAATCACTTAAGCTGAACATGCAGCTCAGGAATCTGAAAATCCAAATAATCAAATTAAACCCACTGAAATCCAAAACCTTGAAGTACCTCAAGCCTCAGTCCTTTAACCTACACCACCACCTAATCAAGCCTCACAAGTTCTAACTCATATGACCTTAGGATAGTTGGAAAAGATCCAAAACAATAGAACTTGTGAATATCATTGGTGAGCCCACTGAAGGAATGCTTACTAGAAGCATGGCTGCTAAGCTTAAGGCAGCCTCAGCAAATGAGTGCCTCTTTGTTGACTTCCTTTCAGATGTGGAACCCAAGAATGTCAGAGAAGCACTGAAACACCCAAGTTGGATTCAGGCCATGCAAGATGAACTAGAATAGTTTGACATAAATAAAGTAATGACTTTAGTCAAATGTCCTCAAAATGTCTATGTCATTGGCAGGAAATGGGTGTTTAGGAACAAAACTGATGAAAATGGTACAGTCATTAAGAACAAGGCCAGACTTGTTGCCAAAGGATACAATCAACAAGAAGGCATTGACTATGAGGAAACATTTGCCCCTATTGCAAGAATGGAAGCCATTAGGGTCTTCCTTGCCTATGCAACATACATGAACTTCAGAGTTTACCAAATGGATGTCAAAAGTGCATTCCTTAATGGGAAACTTAAGGAAGAAGTTTATGTTGATCCTAGTTATGCACATGATCGAATCCCTTAGCTTGTAAAGGTTAAATTATCTTAGATAAATCTAAAACAACTACGTAGAAACTGTCTTTAAGTATATTAAAGTTTATGCAGAATCTAGACTTTAACCTTAAGAAGAACTTGTAATGTAATAGTAAAACAATTGTAAATACAAGATTAACAAACAAATAGCTTCAATATTGTTAACGAATAATACGAATACTCTCCTAGTATTAGGGTTTACAACCTTGAAGCTATATGAAAAACACGTATCTAACTCAATGCCCTGGGACCTCCTTTTATAGACTAAGGAGTCTTAGTCGGCTTACAATAACTTTCTGTACAAGATAAATCTTTTTAGAATCATTTCTATACTTATTTAACCGACTATACAAGTATATATCATTAGCAGCATTAACTAAGACTCAATAAAGACTAGCAGTCTTAAGTCTAACTCTAGCAGTTGTAATTCTGAACTAGAAGCATTAACTTTTAGTCTGGCAGCACTAACTACTTAGTGTATTTTCTTGAATTTCTTCAGCATCACCAGCAGTAGAAAAATACACTAGGAGTAGTAAAACTTGTATTGGCAGCATTCATGACTTAGAGCTTTTTTTTGTAATACCTGAACAGTCTTAACCATGTGAGCAGTCTTAACATCAGCAGCATCTTGAAGTATTTGAATCCCAACAATCCTCCCCTAAACTTGATATTTTCTCCTAAAATCATCAAGTTTCATTCAAAGCATGAACCTTCACTAGGAGGATGCTTCTAAACACCTTACCAGCCATTCTTCAAGCATATGATAAACCAAATAAGCTCATCTGCCATGCTTTCATTCATGTCATGCTCCATTTGAAGTTTACTTTCCAGCATCATTCCTAATGTTGTTTTTGTGAGTGGATACTTCTTCTCAACCAACATGTAGATATGCATAGCATCCATTGTTAGTTCATGAACCCTACATGAATCTATCAACCTCCAGCTTATCACTTTCTGATTATAGACAGGTCTTCTCCACACTTCATCTTCAACATGAGGCTCAAACATGGTCTTCAAGACACCGCACAAGATATAATCATGTTCTGTCACTGGTTTCTTCAATGGTTTTGTTGGTCCATACTTTTCTTTTACAAGCTTCCACAGAGTCTGCAAGTATTCTCTATCCAAGCTCTTAAGCATCTGATTAAACCTTGAGAATACATAATTTTGTCCATTAGCTCTTGTAATTTCATAAATTACTTTCCTTGGGCTCTCATTATATATTCTCCAACCAACAATATCAGGCAGTTTTGTAGCCAAAGGTTCACAGTCTATTGGAATTTCTTCATCATCTGAAACAATCACTATGTATTGTTTAATCTCTTCTGAACCTCTGCCATCACCTTCCTTCTTCTCTTGCTCTGACTGCTCATCAATCTTCTACTTTTAGTGCTCTCATTTTCTATCTCATCACCAACTTTCTTTGAACTCCTTTCTAGTTCTTTCTCAGCGACCTTAGAACTTCCCACCACCTCATCTGTACTCATAGCAATAAAAGTGCTGAACCTCTTGAAAACTTTATCAAACTGCTCTTTAATCCTATTATAGCTCATGCCCTTAAACTGAGCAGGCTTCCATCCATCCATGTTTCTTAAATAGGTCATCATAATTTGCTTTTGCTGTGCTATAGTAGGTGGTTTGTTCTTCTCAGCTTCAGTCCTCTTTTGTGCAAAGAGTTTCTTCTACTTAGCTAAGAATTCCTTGAAGAGCTTAGATTTTTCTTCTAAGGATAGCTCTTGTTGTTCATCTTGCCACATCTTCTGGGCTAACATGTGATCTGCTTTGCATTTTGCTTGTATGTCATCCCATTAGTTTATTTCAGCAAGACTAGCTTCTTCTTCTTTTTGAGCTTGCTCTCTTCTTGCCTTTTCTTCTATAGCAATAAGCTCAGCTTGCACTTGTCTAGCTAGCTCTTCATCTTCTATAAGCTGTTGTTTTCTAGCCCTCATTGACAAAGGCTTTTCTTTAGGTTCTTCAATCAGAATTCCTTTGCCTTTATCAGTTGATGATTGTGAAGTTATTGTTGGTTTTATTGTTGATGTTGGTGTTGGCTCTTTAATCACAACTCCTTTTGCCTTAGGTCTTGTATTCTTCGACTTGTGTAAGTGCTTGAGCTATGGTGATATCTTCATCAGTTGTAGTAGCAGTAGTATTAACAACTTCTGTATCAGCAGTAGTAACTTTAGACCCAGCAACACTAACAATTTCACTAGCAGCATTAACTTGCTCACTAGCAGCTTTAAGATCAGTAGCATCAACCATTAACTTAGCCACTTCAATCACCTTCTCAACAACTAACCCAACAGTATTAACTGTCTCCACTTGCTCTTCCACAATTACTTCAGCAGTGTTAACATCTTGAACCATATCTAAACCAGCATCAATAGCTATCACATTACCCTGTTTGTCTTGAACCACAAACTTATTTTTTTGCCTCAATCTCCATATCAAATCCAGCACCAAGCCCAATTTCAGTATCTCCCCTGTAGCTTTTCTTTCATTCCTCCCCTGTTTGGAGGCATCCTCCCCCAAACTTTCATCAGCAGAAGATTCAACCCTAGAGGCAGTACCAACCTTGTGCAATCTTTTTAGCTTTTGTGCTCTTGACCTCTGTTTTCCCTCTAGATATCTGACCCTTCTCTTCAATGTTTTAATTTCATTACCCTCAGAAGTTGTAGTCTGCTTGAGGTCAAGAACTTCTTTTAATAATTTCATACATAAATCCATCAATTCCTTTAGTTTAATGCTACCCTCACCACTTTGGATTATGTTACCTATCCCGAGAGGTGGATCATTAGGAATGTTAGACACAGCCTCAACCCTAGGTTGATCATCTGTGCCCCCTCCCCCCCATAGTTTTCGGTTAGCTGGGACCACTACCTGAGCTAGTTCCAGAGGAACTTGACTCATTAAGTGTTGCCTTGGTTTGGGTCTTACTTATGTTACCACTGGCCTGCTCTGCATCTAAGCTAGCAGCAGTAGTGGCAGCCCTTACCAATCTGTGACCCCTCTCCTTATGCACAGCCTCATCTTCAACCATACTGACACTAGCCTGAGGTACCTGAGTGCCCTTTTTCTATGTGATCCTATGAGTATAGGTCTTTTTGGGTTGAGATGATGATGGTAAAATTATGGGTGTGTGATGGGTTTCAGTTGGGATTACTGAACCTTCACCCTGAGTTTGAGTTTGTACTAGCATTGTTGAAAACAACGGTGTTACATTCCCAAAAAAGTCTTTTCCCACCCTTTTCATATTGGCAAAAATCTTTTTAGTATGAAAGGGTGTTTCATAAACTCTTTGATGAATGACTTTCTTTGAAGATTGTTTGTTCAAGCAAACTTGTAAAAATCTTGGATACATATAAATTTATTTGTAGATTTATCCAAGTTCTTAACCATACCATCAAACATCATTTTTGAAAAATTAAACTTCTCATTATTTGCCAAGCAGATAATGGCAGAAGCCACATTGCTGTTAAACTCATTCCAGGAAGTTTGTTTAGGACCAATACATTATAAGATGGTATGTATTAAGAATTTCCACTGAGGGGAGAAGGATCCTTTATAAAATTTTAGAGAATCACTTTTCCTTACATACCCCATTCGTGCAAGATTTACAAAAATTGCAGAATTTGAGAGACACTCAATACCATTTTCATTTGCTAGTTGAAGAGAACTTCTAACAGACTTTTCAGTAATGAGTATATCGTGGCCATCTACGACAGCCTGAATTTGTACTTCATTATTCAGTGTTTTGACCTTTGCAGTAGACCAAAACTGTTGAATATTTGAAATATATATAGGAGGACTTAAAATTAATGCATGCCTTTTAGGGTTTGCATTTAAGAAATCAAGTATTTCTGTAAATCCTTCACTTTCTTTTGGTTTTTGCAAAAAGGCAATCATATTATGAGTGTCGGCAAAAGAAAGTTTCGTCATTGTGTGTTTTTGAAAAATCGTGTTGGGATTTGTTTGATTTTGCAGTTAGATGATAAAATTATGTTAGGGTTTCGTTTGAGAGAGTTTTTGATCGGATAAAAACAATTGTGTGAATGATTGAAGGATATAAACTCTTAATCGTTGAAAGTTCTAAAACAGTACCCTGCACTCTGAAACTTAGTAGCAGAAACCTAGCAGCATTAAGTTAGGCTTAGCAACACTAGCTTATGCCTAGCAGCATTAAATCAGTTTCCACTCCAAGCAGCTTATTTATCAACATTCCAACACTTCTTTATGCTTATCTTGCAAAAAATTAGTCCAAAACACCATAACACAAGACATAACACAGTTCACAATAATCACATCATCAATTATACTTAGCAGTTTTAAGTATAACTGACAGCATTAACACAGCAGTTCTATGTATAACTAGCAGCACTAATTATACTTAGCAGCAGAAATAATTTATTGACTTAGATAACAGTACTAACTCATGCAAAACTTTACAAAAACATAAAGAGATCAAAGCTTTTTAAAGATTTAACATTCCAATACTGGCAATTAAAAATTGAAATCTACCCACATCAAAAGCTTATGTGAGCAAATCTGCAACATTATTGTCAGTATGGATTTTAACCATTTGAATTAACTTCTTATCATTGCAATCCCTTATAAAATGATGTCTGATCTCTATATGCTTTGTTTTTGAATGATAATCAAGATTTCTAATTATGCACATAGTACTGCTATTATCAATAAATATTTTGGTATGCATAAAATTGTACCCATAATCCAGCAATTGATTCTGAATCCAGAGCACTTGTCCGCAACAACTTGAAGCAGCCACATATTCAGCTTCTGTTGTGGAGTTTGCAACCACAGTTTGTTTCTTGCACTGCCATTAGATCAATCTACACCCAAGAAATTGACATCCACCTGTTGTAGATTTCCTATCCAAGCTTGCTCCAGCATAATCACTATCAGTGTATGCTACCAAATCAAAAGGTGAATCTTTTGGATACCAAAGGCCCAATTTAGGTTGACCTTTTAAGTACCTAAAAATTCTTTTCACAGCATGAAGATGTGAAACTTTAGGATTGACTTGGTATCTAGCACAAGCACACACTGCAAACATGATGTCAGGTCTTGAAGAAGTAAGGTACATCAATGAACCAATTATTGATCTATACAAATTAACATCCACTTCTTCACCTTCTTCATCCTTGAGCAAAGGCTTGCCAACTTCTATTGTTGTGCTTGCAGACTTAACATCTTTATACCCAAATTTCTTCAAAATCTCAGCAACGTATTTATCTTGACTGATAAATATGCCATCCTTCTTCTGTTTGACTTGTAATCCTAAGAAGAATGTAAGTTCTCCCATAGAACTCATCTGAAATTTCTCATGCACCAGCTTCTCAAATTCAAGACACAACTCTTTCTTTGTTGAACCAAAGATGATATAATCTACATAAACTTGAACCAACAAGATATCACCTTTGTGTCATCTAATAAACAAAGTCTTATCAATCTTTCCTCTATGAAATCCATTGTCCAATAGGTATGTTGACAATGTTTCATACCAAGCTCTAGGAGCTTGATGCAAACCATAAAGTGCTTTCTCCACCTTGTAAACTTTTTCAGGAAAATTAGGATCTTCAAACCCTGGTGGTTGAGAGACATATACTTCTTCTTCAATTGTCCCATACAAAAAAGCACTCTTCTCATCCATCTGATACACCACAAAGTCTTTATATGAAGCATAAGCTAGAAATAGTCTTATAGTTTCAATTCTTGCAACAGGAGCAAAAACTTCATCATAATCAATTCCTTCTTCTTGTGTGTATCCCTGAGCTACTAATCTTGCTTTACTCCTTACCACAATACCTATTGCTTCTTTTTTACATTTGAAAACCCATTTAGTACCAATTGCTCTTTTTCCTTTAGGCAAATCTACCAGAGTCCAAGCTTCTTATAACTTGAATTGTAAAAGCTCTTCCTGCATAGCTTCTACCCAGCTTGGATCATTCAGTGCTTGAATTGTCTTTTTGGGTTCCATTTGTGATAACAAACAAGCAAACAAACAATTTTGAAGGTTTTTGTAACTATTTCTTTGTTTAAGGAATCTAGCAAAGAAACCTTGGTCCTTCAAATCCTTTGTCACTCTTCTTGTTTGAACAGCAGACTTCACATCTCCAATGATTTGTTCTTGAGGATGATCTTTGTAAATTCTAGTAGTTGGAATAGGACTGACAGAGATAGTATCATCCATGTTGTTTATGTTAGCCTCTGCACCAACTTCTTCATCATCAGTATCAATAGAGATATTTTCCAATGGAGGCATATTTGGATCAAATGGATATACATCTTCATTAACAATAACGCCATCCTTGTCAGCAGTATTAACAGTTTCATCATTGTTAGTACTGTTAGTGCTGTTATCATCACTAGCAACATTAACATCATTCGGACTATTAATATTGTGACCCTTCACTTGATCATCAAATCCAGTTGGAGCTTCATCATCTTGCTTTTCATCATCACTTGAAGACTTAACACCATCTTCTTTATCATCTTTTGGATCTTCATCTTGATCAAAGAAGAACATGTTGATACTGCCTATTAAAGTTAATGCTGCTCTTTATCTGTTAATTCTATTTTTGGTTATTAGTGCTGCTTATCAAAATTTTAATACTGTTGTTCGCTCATGAAAGTTAATGCTGTTCAAAACGATGCTGGAAATGTTATTTATGTATATAAGTGGAGATGTATCAGCACAAAGAGGTCGAAGGTAGCTGGAGACCAAGAACACATGAATCAAATTAAAGACAACTTAATGCAATTAGGGTCTGATTTGGTTGCAATATTGGAGCAGTTGCGTGTTACAAGAGTAACTGAAAAAGTGAGGCAGAAAAGATTGGTAAAAAGCTTATGAGAAGTGTACATGGATTTGGTTCTTGGCTGATTATGGAGATGTCGGACAACACACACAGAAGCTTGGTTTTGGTTTAAATGTTCTTAAATGTTTAAAAGGCTTGTATTTGAAATTATTTGGAATAATTGATTACAAAGGGATGATTGTTTATCACTTCTTTGAAGATTGAAGTGGAATTACTTGGGTATGTGTTCTTATCATATCTTAAACTGCCCACAACGTTTAAAGGTAACTTGTTCGTGCTTAAAATGTTGTGACGAAGACTTTTCAAATCTAGCAATTTATAACAACCCGAAATTTTCCACATCAACATTTAATTCTAAACTCTAAGTCATTACTTTGAAATTTACAAGAATACAATTTACGTATAACTTTTTACTCGAATCAACGTAAAATTTAGAATACCTTTCAAGTGCACTAGGACTTTAGGCTATATTAAGTCTACAACATCCCAATACCTTGCTCCTACTCCGATTCGAAATTTTAAACCCTAGGACAATTCCATTTTTATTTATTTACGCTTATTAAGTTAACAAACGCTTTTCGCTATTTAAATGAACAATGCACCCGACACTCCTAACAATTACTTTTAATGCATTTTTACACTTCCTAAATTATTACCAAAGTTCCAAAAATATTTCCTTACGCCTAATGTAATTTATTTATTCATAACGTTTAATTATGCGTAACCTACGTTAATTACCAAACCGATAACCAATACCTATTTTTAATTCCCAATACATTTAATATACACATATTACATAAAAATTAAATCTTCTACTCCTATTTTTACTCTTATGCCGCCCCCCTTATTCCATAATCATTGCTAGATAAACTTTCTTAGTTACATAATTATTAGACAAGCAACCCACAAAACGTGGAGTGTATAAACCATTTGGAGGCTTGACTAGTCTTTGCCCCCCCTAGCCTATTCAGCCAACACACCACACTAAGCCACCCTCATGTTTTATTGACTAACTATTGCATCTTGACCTTAACTAGCTATATATATTGAAGACTTAAGCACATTTACACACCATTAGCACAAGAGAAAGAAAAAAAGTATAACACCAACTCATCCTCTCATATAAATCGAGCCACCAAGGAGCAAGGGAAAGAAGAAGAGTTGTCTTGGGCTAGTTCAAGTATCATTAGGGTACATTGTAAGGATTTAGAAGCATTGATTTTGGGTTACTCAAGTAAATCACCTTCTCATCACATTAATCACCTTAAGTAAGTCTCCAAGCTAATTTTTATACCTTTGCATTAGTTAGATATGAGCTATTATATTGCATGGTTACATATGTATTAGTATCACTCATGTACAAGTTTGTGAAATTTTCTTAAAAACATATCCAATTGACAACAAGTTACAATGTCATAAGCTTACATTTTTATGAGTTCTTAAGTTCCTAAAACACTTGATAATAATGTGGTAGAGTTAGAGTAGTTGTGAGGTGATTGGAAATTATTTGGAATAGCTTGAACCAATGTTGCAAAAATCGTGAATCGTTAGCGTGGCGGTCGACCACCCTGCAGCGATTAATCGGATTGGCCCAGGCGGGATTAATCGACCACCCTGCAGTGATTAATCGGATTGGCTTTTTTTTGCATGTTTTGGGTATTTCTGGAGACCAAACTAAATATCGTAACTGATTCCAAGCCTACTATGTTTCCAAACCTCAATAAAAGGCTCAAATTCTGATTATGAGGCTCATTGTGTGTTATAAGTGAAATAAACGATCCCCAAATTAAGTAGAATGCCTAAATTTTTATTTTTTTAAAGCTGACCGATACGGCTGATTTTTGGCCCATTTTTTGCCCAGACCGATTTTTTGACCGATATTCAAAATTCTACAAGGTCGAAGGCCAATAAGCGATATATCAGCGATTAATCGGCTGATACAGCCGATTTTTGCAACATTGGCTTGAACACTAGAAAAATGCACTTTGCAACACCCTTAAATGAAGCTGTCCCATTTTGCTAAATTTAGAATAATCAGTAGGAATGGAGTAATTTTGGGCTAAAGATTCAGAAAATATACTCAAAAACGAAAACATGGCCGCTTGAATGGGTTAAAACGGACTTATAACGAAGAAGATACATTAGTTTTAAGTTGAATGACGAAAATGATTTTCTGAAACAAATAGTTGCTGTTGGGAATTTTCAAGAGGTAAAATCTGATGTAAAAAGTTAACTAGACTAGCCGAGGCACTAAAAACATGTTAGTATACTTAAACACGAACCCGGGGATATATAAAACTTAAGAATCGGAGCTAAGACGAGGGAGTTATGGCCTAATGAAGTTGCGACGAAATATAAATATTTGACAGCTTTTATTTGCTAATAGAAAGCTGTTAGAACTTTTTAATATGGATTTTGGACACTTTAGAGTTGGTTTTAGCTAAAATGACTTAAACAAAAATGGTAGAACGTTATGTAAACTTGTTAGGCGCGTCAGAGGTTTTCAAAAATACTTATTAACAAGACGACGGTAGTTTAATTACGTGATAAACTAGTTACGTTCTATAAAAGGGTTACTTTGCTTAATAAATAGACACATTGACGCAACTATATTTTTGACGTCAAATGTTGCAACAAACATGTACAAGTGATATTATAGCATATGGACTTGCATGCACGACCTTGTTTTCAAACCTAAGACATATAAATTATTTAGGTTGCGGTTAGAGCGTCCGTACCTCGATTTTTTGTGCACATTTATTCGGTATTGTATTGCTTTACTGAGGCGAGTTTCATAGCTCCACTTTTAATTGTTTTATTATTCGATTTTAAATAATTGGGGTGGGAATACATTGCTTGTTTTTATATATGGACACAAGTGCGTTAAACATTTATTGACTGCCTAAGTTATTGTCGTTTGGCATAAATTCCCCACCATTATGAACCATTAATTACTTTGTAAGCGCGAATGTTGTGAATAGATCTATTGGGGGTAAACTCCCCCGTCCGGGTTGGTCGCTCCAACTTGTCAAATGGACGCATTTCATTTGATGTCGTACAGGTGTTTGGCAAAGCACCTGTTTGGGGTGATAACATGAACTAACTGTTAAGCCTTCGGTGTCATTAGCTTAGTGCAACAGTAATACTTTTCATGAACATATTTGGAATACATTATCGTTGAAATCTTGTGGTCCATACATAACTTGTTGTTTACTTAAACCTATGAACTCACCAGCTTTATGCTGACCCTTTTAGCATGTATGCTCAGGTGTTGATCTTTACTACAACACAATCTATTGTTGGAGGCGCTTGGCATTGGCACGGTCATAGACTACCCTGATATATTTGGGACCACTTGTTTACTTATATGGGCATTATTTCTACATCAAATTGAATGTTGTAAACTTATTTACTATGATAATGTAACTATTTTTCTAAATGTATAAGGTAAATCCGTTCTCTTTACTTTGTGTTGTGATCCAATTTAGTAGCACCCCAACGACATCATTTTCCGCTGCGACCCATTTTTGGGAGTGTTATAGATTGGTATCAGAGCCATGGTTATAGAGAACTGGTTATATTTTTAAAACCTAGACTATAACCACTTTTTACAAAAACAACCCCGTATGACCGCCACGTGCTCGCATGCCAAGCCTTCTGCGTCACTACTATTTGCTTGTCATAACTATGCATTACACCTTACTATTTGGTGACTTATACTGATTTGACTTCCACTATATACTATAAGTATTTTCTATATACTTATAAATACATATCGTACCTATCACAACGTTACGCCTTTTTCCCTACGTAATATCACTATTTGACTTAGAGTGGGGACCCCTTTCTTGGTCTTTCAAAACAACTTTTAAAAGCTAGAGACATATTACTAGTGTAACTGAACTAACAAACACACTCATACTTTTTGAAGGTCCTCTAAACCATCCGAGATATCATAATTAATACAAATGGTCTCAACAATTTTACGCAATCATATGTGACATCGTTTTACGTAACATTAAAACCCGTTATAGTCTGCCAATTTCCCTAAATCATCCGTTTTAGTCTGCCAATTTCCCTGATCACCTTATTAACCATTTCTGAAGACTAGTTTGAACGCTCGTCCTATACTTTAGAACATCTACATCACCTCGTAAACCACCGCCCAGAAGTACGCCAGCTGATCATAACACGATCCCAAGCATTCATCTTATGACATGCCACCTTAGAGCACCTACTTTTAGGAAATGTCTTTATTACGTCTCACTCTTCTTTTCTTGTTTTGATGAAAATGCCACAAAGGAAACAAAGCATGAGTGCAGCTGCTATCGATCGACTTGTTGCTCAACGAGTCACTTCACAAGTTGCTGCTGCTATGGCTGAATACGAGACCCACCGCAACAGTGGTAACGGCGGGGAAGCCAGTGGAACGGCAACCAGGGTTGAACCCGCGGCTCGTGGGTGTACTTACAAGGAATTTTCGGGTTGCCAGCCGCAGACTTTCAGTGGCGCTGAAGGAGCTGTAGGCTTGGTACGATGGTTTGAGAAGTTGGAATCGGTTTTTCGCATGTGTAACTGCGCGGAGGACTGTAAGGTGAAGTATGCTACAGGTACCTTGCTGGATGGTGCCTTATCATGGTGGAATGCTTATGCTCAGTCAGTGAGAATTGATACTGCTTTCGAAACACCATGGGCCGATTTCAAGGAAATGGTAATAGCGGAGTATTGTCCAAGAAATGAGGTTCAAAAGATGGAAGTCGAGTTTTGGAACTTAACAGTGAAGGGAGTCGACATTGCAGCTTATACTAAACGATACCATGAACTAGCTACTCTCTGCCCTGAGATGGTTTCTACTACACGGAAAAGGATTGAGAGGTACATCTGGGGACTCCCACCCAGTATCTAGGGAAATGTCACCTCCTCTAAAACCAACACTCACGAGGAGACAATTCGAATGTCTCACAATCTGATGGACCAAGTTATTCGAGCAAGGGCTCACAATTCGAATGTCTCACAAACCGCAATGAAACCATATCAGAAAACACAGAGATCAGAAGTTACTCCTTTTTCAGCGAATCTACACGAATTAATGATCGTCTTATTATTTAAGAACCATTTCATAAGTTATTACTGATTCCGTACTTATTGTTGTTCAGATTGACATATTAGGGTTTCCTGCTATAAATAGCAACTTTCCATATTTAGTAACCTTCCAAATTTAGTAACTTTCCATATTTAGTAACTTCCGTAACTTCGGGTTACAATTCACAATTAATCCACTTAGGGTTTTGTTATCAAAATTAGGTTAACATATAACCAATTATATCATAATTATCACTTAAGTACCTTTTAGAGTCAAAACACATCAAATGGTATGAATATCACAAAAACTTAGCTTCTTAACAAATTTCTGATTTTAGTATACTTTAGCCTTCACTTACGATTTTTAAAACCATACTTTGACATGTACTCAGAGGCTATAATAATTTAACATGTACCTATATGTCTTGTGAGCTTACATGAATTTTCCCATAATTTATTTCCAAGTGCAAACACCATTTCAAAAATCATTTATCCAAACATGTCCAGAAAGTGAACTGCAGGTATACCCCGAAAGTTTACATTTATTAAACCTATTTAGCCCCTTCAGAAAAATCTACAAAAATTCCAGGAAGTCACACACATAACTTAAATATCACCCCTGTAAAAGGAGAGCTCTCAACTCCTTGTGCTTTGAAAATGAAAACTCAAAAATACCGACTGATTTTAAGTTCCCAAAACTCATATTTGACACATGATACCATAAAATTCAAAAACATGACCAATACAATTCCAATTCACTCCAAACCAATTGGAAAACTTAATTAAGACATTAAACTAGGTTTACAAGCAAAAATCCATAATTAACCACTTATGAAACTCGAGCTATAATGCACATATATTTGACCTACCAAGCTGTCCCGTTTCAGAATTCATTTTAGGCCATAATCTATACTTACCAATTAACATACATGTTCTAAACTTGGTTACACTTGTATTAATCCCTTTTAGATCAGTTCATAACATGTTTTTAACACCTTTTGACCGCCCAATAACTCTCACACACAAACATACAATCGATATAAAGGTTTAACGAGGCAATCATGCAATACCAATTCACATAAAATCATGAAATCATAAAACCCTAATCCATTTCATTAATCCATACGCCTCATATTAATTTAATTTAGGGCTTTCTAGGTTTTCAAATCACATAAGCACACATCAAAGATTCATGTTAGGGTTTACTTAAACATATTACAAAACACACAAAATTTACAAATATCACATACCATACGCATAGAACAAGTACATCAAAATTCAATTTTAAGTATTCTCATGTTCATGTGTCGAATAAGAAAAGAGAACAAAAGAGACAATGAATTACCTATCAAGCTGATTCAAGAAGAAATAAGGAAGAATAATAAACAACGAAATCACAACACAAGACACCAAATCTTAGCTTCTTCTACCTTGAATTTTGAGAGATAACACAATGTGATTTAGGGTTTTCTAATGTTCGGTTTAAGGAGGGTAGAGGGAGCCGTATAATTGGAATTAAATAGGGGAGAAAATGCCATGTATTTTGGTCTAATTAGGTATACAATTATCTCTTAACTAAGGTAGGTAATATTCTAAATTAAATGTGTGTTTATCTTCTTTAAATTGTAACGTGAAAGGGGGGGTTGTCAAGGCCAAAATTGGTTTAGGCTAGGAACAAGAAAACGTGTAGGGCCAAAAAATAAAGAGTAGTGTGTCATGTACTTACTTAGGATATCTTAGGAATAGATCAGATAAGTTTCATATGAATTAACTTTAGGATAAAATTAATAATATGCTAAATATTCATAACCTATAGTTTTTAATCCCATATATTCATTAATTAGACTGAGGTAAAATTTCAAATAGTTAAGAAAATGCAAATTCAGATTTTAGGGTTTTACAGTCTATTATGTCCAACAATAACTTGATCTCTTTACGGACCAAGTCTACCCATATCCGCTCCATTTTTTCCATTGTAGCTCCGGCAAGTTGTTCGACATCAACATGAACATCAATTGTATGAGAGTTTGTGTTTGTTTCTGAATTTGTCTATAGAACGATAACATGCCTAAACAACACATAAAAGATTCTTACAAATACTCGTCAAAGACAAGACCAAAGCAATAATTAAGGAAGTTCAACCATTAAATAACTTAACACCATGATTGTCATTAGTTGTTTTAGGTTTTAACATATACTACTACTGTAATTAGTTGTGTACATTAACGAAACCCTAACTAAAAAATCAATACAAACTCTAAACCCCAAAAGTGGTAATGGATTCGTTTAAAGAACATAAACAGGGTTAATAAGAAAGAATAAATCTTTTCATCTATACAACATATTTACCATGACATTTGTTGCACTTTGGTCAATCATGTTGACATCTTGATTGTCATGAACATCTGTTTCATTCACGAATGTGTTGGAATTCACCATTGTGGGCCTAGTGATAAATTTTGAACCCGAAGTAGATTATGTTGTGTTTGCGTTATGTATGTATCTATATATAGAGAGTTTGATTATGTATACATAAGGTAATAAATATAATTTTTAGTTATAACAGTGCAAATGTTGATATACATTTTTAAGTGATAAACTGCACACTATTCACACTTTTATAATAGTCTAAACGATTTATAACAGTGCAAAGTATTCTCACTTTTATAAAAAAGAGCAAATGATATAAGAAGAGCAAATAGCAAAACATAAAAAGAAACTAACGAAACAAAGAAATCGTTTATATTTTTTGTTGAATAAGATGTTTTAAGAAGAAGCAAACACATAGACGCTTAAAAAGGAAAACATAAATTCTATTCTTCACTACTGTCACTTTCATCAATTTTTGACCAACTACGATTACTCGACTCTCAACAGTGGGCGTTGTAACTTCTTCTTCTTCTTCTTCTTCTTCGTCATCACTTGAGTTGACAATAACGTCATCTCAATTCCACTTTATAAAGTTAGGATTGAAAAAAGGATTAGGATGTAGAGCAAGGTTAGGAGGGGGATGAAGTTGTAGGAAAACAAACAATAAAAGGTGTGTCAATGCAGATTAAAAACAACAAAGAAGTTCGTATTGCAAAATAAGGATATAACAAAGAAAAACATTTATGTGGATATTAAAACTTTTCTCTCTCTTCTCTCTGTGGGCGATTTTGGCGATTTCGTCTCCTTCAAGCAACTTTTCAACCCTGGCAATTTAGGGTTTTAGGTTGTGAATCTGCACTGTCATCCCCCTTGTTTTAATCCTCTTTTCCTTTCTCCATTGTTATGCCAAGTGAACCTCTTAAACCTCCTGACCCTCTTCTTGAGAAGTTTAGTACTCTTACGGGGATGTCGTCAGAGGGCTTGAAACATGCTCCTATTGATATGTCTGTTGTTAATAGGTCTTCTAAGCCTAGGGGTAGACCTAAGGGTGTGAAGAATCGTGTTAAGCTTAAGGTTCTTTCTCCTGGATCTGCGTCTGTTGGGGCTGGTGCTATTCTTAAAAGGCTTAGGAATTTGAAGATGGGTGGTAAAGGTAGGAGTCGATGTGACACTTCTCCTATGGTTCATAATGGCAAGCGCCCTAATTCTAGTAACTCCCCTGTTGATGATGATCTGTCTAAGGTTTTAGATAGGATTGCATATGATAAGAATATTTCTAGTCAAATGGTTTTTAGGGAAGGTATTAATGTTAGTGTTTCATCTGTTTTAAATGATAAAAAGGATAAGAGTCATTGTTCCATTGGTGGGAATGATGGTTCTTTTATTAATAGTCCTATTGAACCTGTTGTTTCCGATATGGAGGTTAGTAGTAAGGATGGCATGACTTTTGCTAAGACAGGTATGAATTGTGATGGAGATATAGCGTAAGGTTCTAGTGTTGGAGTTGTGCAGCCTAGTAATGGAGTTGTAGGTAATGCTAGTGTTGCCAATTTGATGCGTGGGTTTTGCAACCTTACAACAGGTTTTACCTCTCGAGGGATCTCAAGAGGCTTACAACCCCACCAGGCAGTGTACCTGACCGATGTAGTATAGTGTAGTGGTAAGTACGGGGGATTGATCGTTCTCCACAGGGAATAGTGTTCGTTAGGTGTGAAAGGCTACTCTAATTAGGTCTAAGGGTTGAGGAAGATTCTTTTTATGTTTTTTATAATTTTATAAAAGCAAGTAAAATCTCGGGTTTTGAAGGAGTGGGCGGAATTAGTTGCTAGTCAACTAACCCAAATTACTACAAATGCAAATAAAATAAAATAACAAAAATGAAAAGTGGTGAGAAACTTATGTGTAGAGAAATGTGTTTACTTAGATTTCCTTACTCCCTAACTATCTTTTACCGGTTAATTAGTGTGTATTAGTCGCGTGGATGACGGGTGTATTCCTTAATACCATTCGTGGGGTGGCGTACTTACTTCCCCAAACTCTACAAGCTCCTACTTCACTCCTATGTCGAGCCGGCTAGGAAGCTCCTAACATGGGATCACTAGAATTCGCTTGTGCATTAAATACAACCATAAAAACCTTTAGTACGCGTTTGGTTCATGTTTCTTAAGACGTTCAAGCAAGTTACCGAATAGGAAGTTAGCCAGTTTTCTTAAGCCTAACATAGATAAACAATCATCCAATACAACTAACAACACACTAACAACCAATAATCAATAGCTAGGTTTCATTAGATCTAAGCAAACACAAGATAAAATTAGCCTAACATGTTAAACAAAAGACAAGCATAAGATAGAATCAAACAACACATAGACATATTGAATGATTAATTGATAACTTATCTTTCAATGAAACATGGAAGATCTCAGGGCAAGAAGCCCTGAAAAAGTAGCTAAAATCGTCTTAGGGTTTTATCCCAAAATTCCACACACTAAGCTCTCTCTTAATGACAAAAAATTAGAAAACTATATATAGACTTTGACATCTGACGGCGTCACCTTATGCATTGTGACGCCGTCACCTCGCCGCTTTTAGGGTTCCCGGATGACCATCTTGACGCCGTCCCTCTTTAGCTCTTCAAAAATCCATTCTGGCTTATCAAGGCTTGACGCCGTCGGATCCTGAACGTGACGCCGTCCCCTTATGATTTAAGCCGTGACGCCCTTGATTTAGTTAAAGCGTGACGCCGTCAGAATTCTCATGCAAACTCACTGGCCCGTCATGAGTAAATTTCACATCCAACTTTTCTTGCCAAGGCATGACGCCGTCTGGAGTTAATGTTGACGCCGTCAAAGGTGACTTTCAGCACGATTTTGAGACTTTGCCGTTTTCTTCACTTTTATGCTCCAAAAACGTCCAAAATGCCTCCTTTTCCAGATTTCTCCTCAAAAGTACCTAAAATGACAAAAGGAACGATTTAGGGCAATATTTGATCAAATAAATACGATTTAAGGCTTAAATGACCCCTTAAAAGCGGTACACTTTTCGCCTCATCAAATACCCTTACACTTGAGATTTGCTTGTCCTCAAGCAAATGCGCTTTTATTCTAATCAAAATACAAGTTAGGGGTCATTTAATGCAAACATAAAAGTAATTACAACAAATAATCGTTCCACTTCAATCATAATAAGCACGGAGATTATATACTAGCACCTCACAAGTAGTGTTTAGATACTCACATCTCTCAAGTGTCATCAAAATAAATCTCATAAATGAAAACGGAAAATATCTCTCACTACCTGTCATAGCAAATAGATTACCATAGGCTTGGGAAAGGATCGAAAACCTCCTCCACTAGGCGTAAGCACCTAAGATAAACTATCAAAGAGGGCTTTTAAATGGGTTATAACGTTAGGTGTAGGGAAAAGGAAAACACGGTTTGGTTGGATAAAGGATATTTTACTGGTGGCGAGTTAAAAATCTTGATCAATTACATGTACTATACAACGTTGCTAAGCCAAGACTAGACTCGATCTTAAGCTAGAAACCAAAATAACAAAATAACAAAAACATAAAAATAAACATAAAATGAAACGGGATGGTAGTCCGTATGTTTTTTTTCTACTTTTCTTTTTCTCATTTTTTTGTATTTTTCTTGATTTTTTCGATTTTTTTTTTTTTTTTTTTTTTTTTTTTTTTTTTTTTTTTTTTTTTTTTTTGCATACACTTTTACCCTACCATCCAAAATAATACATCATAGGGGCGTTGCATCCCCTTACACTTGAACTTTTACATAACTTTACAAATAACTATTCTAATGACTCGAATTAAGATAATTGAAAAACTTGGAGTACTTTTAAAACATTTAGCACATATGGGGGTAATAAATGATGTTCTTCCCCATTACTCCATTACACTAGTACTTTACCCATGAGTCCCAATCGTCCCAAAACAATATGTACAAGGATATGACTCGACTTAGCAACCATGTAATCAATTAGATAATTAACTTGGGTTTAAACAAATGTTGTAACAATAATGCACTAAAAATGAGTGCATACAAGGTAGGCTAAGGCGATTTGGGTGTACATTTTAGTGGGGTGTAACAAATTCTTCCTTTAAGTAAAATGCTTAAAGGTCGAAACGAAAAGATAGGCTCTGAGGGGTGTACTAGGGGTATCGTGTACTAAAAATGAGTACAACGCAAAGGGTGTGGGAGAATTACTTGACCAATGTAGCCAATGTAATTATAACAAAAACACAGGTGTAAAACAATGGGTTAATCCTAATGCCTCTTATCATGTAGTAAATCTAACTACACGAATGTAGTCTCACTTGTGGCCTTGGAATGGTCCTAACGCAAGTTCTAGAATCTAAGTGCTACCGGTACACACATCATAGCATAAATGCTTTTCCTACCAATTCTAGGGGTGAACCTCACATATTTGGGGGTGGAAAAATTTTTTAGTGGTACGGTTTTTGTGCTAGTCATATAACTCCTATCCGTGAGACGCTTATTAGGATCAAAGTTTCACTCCTATATGTTGTAAAAAATTTTAAATTTGGCACTAAAATTACCTTAACAAGTATTTCTCTCAGTTTTATTACACATCTACCATCAAACAAACAAAAATCAAGCGTAATAGCATTCTCTAATCGTACTTTTACCCTCCCCTTACACTTAAGATGAACATTGTCCCCAATGTTCAAATAACAAGATGTAAAAGCATAAAGTAAAAGAATGAAATCAAATACTCCCCTGATTCGCTCGTTGGATAATGAAATTACACGGTTAAATCTTCCTCCAAAGAGAATGTTGAAGCTCCATGACTAATGCATCGCCATAAGCTTGATTCAAAACATTTCCTTGTCCAAAATAACCTGTTGAACCTGAGAAAACAAACACGAAAACCTGCATAACATCGGCGGGATAAAATCTATATATAAGGATATAATGCTTGTGGAATGATAACTTTGCAGATTCCTGGAGATTATAAGTTGGAGATTTTAATAAAAACTTTTTATGAAAACAAAATTTTCAAAAATTTCTGGAAATTAAATCTGACGCCGTCAGGTTATAACCCCTGACGCCGTCAGAATTGACCTGACAAAAATTCTCATTTTAAGTTTCCGGAAAATTTCTGGAAAAACCTTTACCTTACTTCCTGGAAATCCTGCAAAACATCATTATGACTCGATACAAGCATTTGACTCAAACAAATACGAATATGTATGCTAACTTATTATTATTATGATTCATGTTCATATGTGTTCTAATAAACCAATTTAGATTTCCCTTACACTTATCTTTTGCAAAATACCTT
The DNA here is from genome assembly GCA_021014915.2 of Artemisia tridentata subsp. tridentata. Lineage (NCBI taxonomy): Eukaryota > Viridiplantae > Streptophyta > Magnoliopsida > Asterales > Asteraceae > Artemisia > Artemisia tridentata. The sequence goes on along the minus strand of CP139502.1, from coordinate 214,493,366 downwards.
TATATGTAGTTAAGACGAAGTTAAAAACAACATAAAGCATTTTCACAAATTAGTTTTGAACATGAATCAATAAGAATAAAAATTAAACACACATACGGAAACAAATAAAATCAAACAAACAAATAAATAAACACACAAAGCAAATAAAACAAATAAAGCTTGGGTTGCCTCCCAAGAAGCGCCTTTCTTTATTAACGAGTCTTGTAGCTAGACTCAAAGTCACGCTACCCTATGTAAGTAAGCTCGTCATCAAGGACGTCTTTAGGGTTAAGCTTGGATTGAAGTTTCCTATTGGTCCGCTCAGTACGATATGTCTTTTCAAACTTCTCTCCATCCGGGTCATACAATGTCATCTTGATATGCCATGACCCATCTCCATCATTGGGTGGTTTATCCCAATTCCACTTATGATCATCTTCCTCACAAATCCACTTATTCATTCCTAGGTTAATTGGCAAAACTCCTAGGAAATCAATCATCCTTCTAAAAACTAGAGGGTCTTCAAATGGATCCAATTCGGTGTCCCTAGCCAAGAGTTGCTCTACCGAATGCGTTCGGTTAACAAAGTCCTCTTCTAGGTAAAATGGGCGTTGGGGTCCTATGAAGTCTCTATCGATCCAAGGTCCATATCTAGATGGTCTCCTATTTAATTCTAACCAATGGGGTGTCGGTTCCTCACTAGTATCATAGGCATGTTTCTTAACATCATAGACTGACCAAGTATCCCCTTCTCCTACCGCTATCTTGGATTCCTTACAATCAATCATAGCACTAGCGGTCGCTAAAAATCCTCTACCTATCAACAAGGGGCATGTAGGGTCGCTAACCATATCAAGGACGTGGAAATCGGCTAAAATGGTTAGTTTTCCAATGTGCACTAACACGTCCTTAACTACTCCAACCGGGTAAGCAACACTTCCATCCGCTAAGCCTATTATCACCTCGGTTTCTTCAAGTTTTCCAAGTTTTAGAGAGGTGTAGAGAGGTAACGGAAGTAGGTTAAGGCTTGATCCAAGATCGGCTAATGTATCATAAGCCTCCGAATTACCGATCTTGCAAGGTAGAACAAATAAGCCCGGATCATCTAACTTCTTAGGTAGCTTGTTTTGAACAAAGGCGGTCCCTTTTTCGCCTAACTTGAGCTTCTTCTCATCAACAACCGGACTTTCAAGGTGGAGCTCCTTGAATTCATCGTCAAGGTTTTGAGTGGGAGGTGTTTCAACTATGTTGTTGACCAATTTGGATGTCATAACTTCTTGGTCACTTGGAATGATTTGGGTTTGTTTGAAACACGTGCTCATGGAATTGACCGAATAATATTGTGGACAAGAACTAGGGGACGAAACCGATGAAATAGCGTTGACGTTTAGTTTCGGGTTCTTGACCGTGTTGCTAGGGAGTGCTCCCATTTCTCGGTCATTGAGGGCTTTCAACAAGGTGTCAATCTTGTCGGTCATCTCGCTTTGTTTCTGTTTGAAATCGGCTTCAAACTTGGCTAAACGAGCTTCTTGAGATGCCATAAATTGAGACATCAATCCTTCAAAGTTATTGGTACTACCATTGCCGGAAGGATTGTTGTTGAAAGTACGGTTCGAGTTGGAACCACTTGATTGGAAACGATTAGGTGGGTTGGAAGAATTGATTTGTTGTGAGTTTTGGTTTTGTTTCCACCTAAGGTTCGGGTGATTTTTCCATGAGGGGTTGTATGAATCACCATAATGGTTTGGCTCGGGCTTGAAAGTGTACCACTTGTCTCCCGCTCCGTCGGTACGCGAGGATGCGTAGTCCACAAAAGCTTGTTCGGGGAGTTCCATGCAATCACGAGTGTCGTGGGGACCACTACATAATTCACATGAAGAAGTGATTTTGTTCACTTGGCTTGAAGGTTTAGGAGCCTCGTAGGATTTCATGAGAAACTTGACTTGGTCTTCAAGTTCTACGATCCTACGGTCGGAAGTGCTTGAATTGTTCAAAGGCAAAGATATTGCCTTGACCGTTTTATTCAAATCACGGGGATCACTCCAACTTTCGTTGTCATAAAGAGCAAGATCCTCTAGGAGAGCCCATGATTGTTCCGCACTTAGATCACGTAGCTTGCCACCGGCCGATTGGTCAATGGTTTGCCTCGTGGAGAGATTGATATGGTCATAGAAGATTTGGACTTGGAGCCAAAGTTCTATGCCATGGTGAGGGACTTTTTGGAGTAAGTCCTTGAATCGAGTCCATGCCTCGTAGAGAGTTTCGCCTTGACGTTGTTGGAACATCAAGATATCATTCCTTAGCTTGGTAGTTCTTCCCGGTGGGAAAAACTGAGCAAGGAAACGAGTGGTGAGATCATCCCAAGAGGTAATGGATCCTGCGGGTTGACGTTCTAGCCACTGACTAGCTTGGTCCCGCAAAGAGAATTGGAAGAGACGCAATCGGGTCGTCTCTCGAGTGGCAACATCAAGGTCTATAGAATCAACGATTTTAAGAAAGTCCTTGAGATGTTGATTAGGATCTTCAGAACGAAGTCCATGGAATGCGCATCCGCTTTGCACCAACCGGATGGTGTCGGATCGCAAGGGTGTGATATTGGCTCCTTGAGTGAGCTCAATGGTATTTCGATAGCCGTGGTGGCTAGGACGGGAATACTCTCCTAAAGTACGGGCTCTAGGAGGTGGTGGTGGTTGTTGTGGTGGTGGGTTGTGTGGGTTAAGGATATTACCATCTTCCATGATGTCGGACGGTAATGGTTACGAACAAAGACACGAAGAAAATAGATAGACTAAAGAAAACCTAGAAAAAGAAAATAAAAATCTCACTAGAAAGGAATCTAGTGAGTAGACCTAATAGAAATAAAAATTCAACCTAAACAATAACTATTCCCCGGCAGCGGCGCCAAAAACTTGATGCGTGGGTTTTGCAACCTTACAACAGGTTTTACCTCTCGAGGGATCTCAAGAGGCTTACAACCCCACCAGGCAGTGTACCTGACCGATGTAGTATAGTGTAGTGGTAAGTACGGGGGATTGATCGTTCTCCACAGGGAATAGTGTTCGTTAGGTGTGAAAGGCTACTCTAATTAGGTCTAAGGGTTGAGGAAGATTCTTTTTATGTTTTTTATAATTTTATAAAAGCAAGTAAAATCTCGGGTTTTGAAGGAGTGGGCGGAATTAGTTGCTAGTCAACTAACCCAAATTACTACAAATGCAAATAAAATAAAATAACAAAAATGAAAAGTGGTGAGAAACTTATGTGTAGAGAAATGTGTTTACTTAGATTTCCTTACTCCCTAACTATCTTTTACCGGTTAATTAGTGTGTATTAGTCGCGTGGATGACGGGTGTATTCCTTAATACCATTCGTGGGGTGGCGTACTTACTTCCCCAAACTCTACAAGCTCCTACTTCACTCCTATGTCGAGCCGGCTAGGAAGCTCCTAACATGGGATCACTAGAATTCGCTTGTGCATTAAATACAACCATAAAAACCTTTAGTACGCGTTTGGTTCATGTTTCTTAAGACGTTCAAGCAAGTTACCGAATAGGAAGTTAGCCAGTTTTCTTAAGCCTAACATAGATAAACAATCATCCAATACAACTAACAACACACTAACAACCAATAATCAATAGCTAGGTTTCATTAGATCTAAGCAAACACAAGATAAAATTAGCCTAACATGTTAAACAAAAGACAAGCATAAGATAGAATCAAAAAACACATAGACATATTGAATGATTAATTGATAACTTATCTTTCAATGAAACATGGAAGATCTCAGGGCAAGAAGCCCTGAAAAAGTAGCTAAAATCGTCTTAGGGTTTTATCCCAAAATTCCACACACTAAGCTCTCTCTTAATGACAAAAAATTAGAAAACTATATATAGACTTTGACATCTGACGGCGTCACCTTATGCATTGTGACGCCGTCACCTCGCCGCTTTTAGGGTTCCCGGATGACCATCTTGACGCCGTCCCTCTTTAGCTCTTCAAAAATCCATTCTGGCTTATCAAGGCTTGACGCCGTCGGATCCTGAACGTGACGCCGTCCCCTTATGATTTAAGCCGTGACGCCCTTGATTTAGTTAAAGCGTGACGCCGTCAGAATTCTCATGCAAACTCACTGGCCCGTCATGAGTAAATTTCACATCCAACTTTTCTTGCCAAGGCATGACGCCGTCTGGAGTTAATGTTGACGCCGTCAAAGGTGACTTTCAGCACGATTTTGAGACTTTGCCGTTTTCTTCACTTTTATGCTCCAAAAACGTCCAAAATGCCTCCTTTTCCAGATTTCTCCTCAAAAGTACCTAAAATGACAAAAGGAACGATTTAGGGCAATATTTGATCAAATAAATACGATTTAAGGCTTAAATGACCCCTTAAAAGCGGTACACTTTTCGCCATGCTAGTCATCACAATTCTAATGCTATGGATGGTATTGCTAATGGTAGTGGTAGGGGTGAGTTTGAATTTGGGAAGAATAATGGGGCTAAGGGCATTCTTAAAAAGCCAGGTGTTCCTTTGATGTCTGTGCAGTTTGGTAATAATGTTGTGGGGAATCCTTTTCTTAACAAAGCTGCAAACAATGGTACTAATTCTGGTTGGAATTCTTCTGAGGCTAATGTTTTTGGTCCTAGTTTGTTTCATAAGCTTGGTAATCAAAATGTGTGGGCTGGTAAGAATTCAGGAGTTAAAGCTATTAATGTAGATGGTTCTATCAATATAGAATCATTTGCAGAAAAGATGAAGAAGGGTATGGAAGATAGGGAGCTTCAAATGAACTATGCTCCTCAGTTTGTGTCTAAGCAGGATGATGGTACTAGGAGAATTGAGTTTTCAGTTGATGATATTAAAGTTGGTAGTGAAGCTTGTTCATTGCAGCTTTATGGATATTTTGTGGGGACTTCCATGGATTATAGAATCGTGAACTCAAACCTTAGTAAGATGTGGCGAGTCTATGGGATTGATGGCATCACTAAAACTAGTTCAGGGGTTTTCTATTTTAAGTTCAAGAGTGAGGAAGGTATGAAGGCTGTTTTGGAGAGTGGCCCGTGGATGGTGAATAATGTTCCCTTGGTTTTTAATGTTTGGGAGCCGGGGATATGGTTGGAAAAAGTGGAACCTAGCACCATTCCTATTTGGGTATGTGTGTATAACATTCCCATGGAGCTTTGCAATGGTACTAATATTGGCAAGATCATGAGTGGAATTGGTAAACCGATGTTAATGGACAAGATGACTAAGGAGAGATGTTTAAAAAAGTCAGGGAAATTGGACTTTGCTAGAGTGCTCGTTGAGGTGTCTGCAAATGAAGATTTACCTGAGGTTTTGGAAATTGCTTATCCTCCCCATTGGAAATAGGCCTGCTAGAGTAGGCAAACTTGATGTTAAGTATCAGTGGAAACCGCCCCTTTGTACCTATTGTAAGACATTTGGTCATAAGACTGTGGCTTGTAAGGTTAGACCAAGGGATGCTGATGATCCAGCTATTGAAGTTCCGGATTCAAGTTTGGGTGTGCAGGATAAGGGTAAAGGTGTTAGTTAAGTTGATAGGGATGACAATGATGGTTTTGTTACTGTTGGTAAAAACAACAAACCTGTGAAGGCTCAAAGTAATGTGAATCCAAGCAACCAGCAGTTCAGGAGTGGTATGGGTCACAATGCTCAGGTCAGAGGGGTTCAAGGTGCTAGCAGGCAAAGTTTTGGTAACTCTTGGCAAAGTAAAGGCAGAGTTGGTCCTAATTTTCAAGGTAGAAATGGTGTTTTTCAACAGGGTAATGGTGCTAAGTCAAAAGGTTTTCTTGGTGGTTCAAAGTCTGTGCAGCAGGGTACTAAGAAGGTGGCATCTTCTTCTGGGATTAATGGTAAAAAGACAAGTAATTCTCAGCAGAAATCAAGTTCTGATAAGGGTGTTAATAAAGAAAATGTGAAAACTGGTCCAGTTAGTCATGCAAACTTCAAACCAAGAGTCTTAGTCAGAGGTTCTTCTTCTTATAGTGCTCAGGATGGCATTCTTGTTAATGATGTTCCTGTTACTAATTCATTCCAAGCTTTGGCAAGCCAAGATTTGGAACAAAGGGAGAATGAGGTTATTGCTTCTATGGATGAGGAGTATTCTAATGTCATTGAGCCTAGGCTTATGCAAGAAGTCATAAATGTTATGGAGTCTGGTGTGTATCCCTCCGTGGATACAAGAATGCAGTGGTCATTAACTCAAATGGATTTCTTCTATAATAATTGTCACAAGTATGGTCTTGACCCATCTTTTGAGGAAGATGATGTGGCAAATGTTGATGGAGATTTGGCAAATGAAATGAGGCCTGAGTATGAAACTGATTGTGGCCAGGATCAGGGTAATATTGCGGCCAAAAACTTTAATTAGGTTTCCAATGATTAGAGTATGTGCTTGGAATATAAGGGGTCTCAATAACACCCTCAACCAAAACCAAGTTATTGACCTGCTTCATGGTGGTAATTTTAGTTTATGTGCTCTTTTGGAAACAAAAGTTAAGATGAATAATTTGAATACTGTTTGTTCCAGGGTGTTTGGTAATTGGCAATGGGTCTCAAATAATGCCGCTTGTGCTGGTGGGACTGGCATCATTGTTGGTTGGGATCCAAATGCTTTAAGAGTTTTGAATCAAACTTCTCAACTGATGAACTTGTTTGTTGAGACAATTAATGGTAATAAGTCATTTTTTTGTACCTTTTTTTATGCTCACATCAGACCCCAAGGTAGAAGAAGTCTTTGGAGGGATTTGGTTTTGCACAGTTTGGTTGTTAAGGATAGTCCATGGGCTTTGCTGGGAGATTTCAACTCTATCCTTGACCCTAGTGAAAGATCTGTTGGGTCTTCTTCTATTACTTCTGATATGGTTGATTTTAGGGAGTGTTTGGCTAAGATTGAGGTGAGTGACGTGGTGATGTCTGGGCTCAAGTTCACTTGGAATAAAAGTCCTGGCAAAGTGGATGGTTTGTTGAAGAAGTTGGACAGAGTATTAAGTAATATTGCTTTTGTTGATAAGTTTTCCAATGCTAATGCCCAATTTTTACCATTTGTGGTTTCTGATCACACCCCTTCTGTTCTTAATATCCCTAGTGGTGTTAACAGTAAGCCAAAGCCTTTTAAGTTCCCCAATTTTTTAGCTAATAAGCCTGAATTTTTGCCTATTGTGAAGAAAGTGTGGGAGAATGAGATTCCTGGGTATTCTATGTATTCAGTGGTCTCTAAATTGAAATTGTTGAAGAAACCTTTGAGGAAGTTGAGAAATGCTCAGGGTAAATTGTCTGAGAAAGTGAAGATTCTGAAAGAAGAGCTTGGGAGAGTTCAAGCTGCCATGGTTAATGATTCTCATAATGATGACTTGAGGTATGAAGAGATGGTATATCTTGATGCTTATAATGAGGTTGTGAAGGATGAAGAGCTTATGCTTAAACAGAGGGCTAAAGTTACTTGGTTAAGTGAAGGTGATGCTAATACTAAGTTCTTTCATAAGTCGGTGAAGGAGAAGTTGAATAGAAACAGAATTGAACATGTTGAAGATATGGCTGGAAATGCTTTTTTTGGTGAAGATGTTGGTCCTCAGTTTGTCAAACATTTTCAAAGTATCCTTGGTGAAAGCAAAAGGGTGTTTCCAATTCATGATCCAGCTAGTTTGTTCAGAAATACTTTAGACTTGGATGAAGCTGATTTCATGGTGAGACCTGTTTCTAAAGATGAGATCAAGAGTGCTATTTTTGGAATGAAGGATGACAAGGCTCCTGGTCCGGATGGCTTTTCTTCTAAGTTCTTCAAATCTTCCTGGTCTATCATTGGTGATGAGGTATGCAATGCTATTCAAGAATTCTTTGCTAATGGTAAATTGTTAAAGGAGGTTAATGCCACCATAATTGCTTTAGTGCCTAAATCTCAGTCCCCTTCTAATGTTTCTGAATTCAGGCCTATAGCATGTTGCAACATTCTTTATAAATGCATTACCAAAGTCATTGCTAATAGGATTAAAGGTTTTCTGGGTAAACTAGTTTCTGATTCTCAGAGTGCTTTTATTCCTTCTAGACAAATTAGCGATAACATCTTGCTTTCCCAAGAGTTATTGAGGAATTATCATAGGGATAGAGGGCCTGCTAAGGTTGCTTTTAAGATTGATTTGCAAAAGGCCTACGACTCTGTGGAATGGGAGTTCATGAGGCAATGTCTGGTGTATTTTGGGTTTCATGATTGTATGATAGCTTGGATTATGGAATGCCTTACCACTCCTTCTTTCACTATCAATGTCAATGGGGATCATCAGGGTTATTTTAAGGGTAAGAGGGGCCTTAGGCAGGGTGACCCTTTGTCCCCGTATTTATTTACCCTGGTTATGGAAGTTTTTTCTCTCATGTTGAATAGAAGAATTGAGGAGGATGGCAGTTTTAAGTACCATTGGAGGTGTGATAAAGTTTCACTCACCCATTTGAGCTTTGCGGATGATTTGATGATCTTTGCTAAGGCTGATGTCCATTCAGTTTCTATTATTAAGGATGCTTTGAATCAGTTTAGTAATGCTAGTGGGTTGTGTCCTAATCTCAATAAGAGTATTGCTTTTTTGGCAATGTTCCTACTCATGTCAGAGATGCTATTTTGGAGATTTTGCCATTTCCTATTGGTACCTTGCCTGTTAAGTACCTTGGCGTTCCTCTAATATCCACCAGACTGTATAAACATCATTGTTCTAATTTGGTTGACAAAGTCAAGAAAAGGCTTTTGGATTGGAAAAACAAATCCCTGTCTTTTGCAGGCAGGCTACAATTGATCAAATCAGTCATTAGTTCTTTACAGGTGTATTGGTTTTCAGTTTTTATCCTTCCCATATCTATGAATTTGGAAATTGAAAAGCTTATGAGAGGTTTCCTGTGGTCCCATGGTGTGCTTAAATATGGCAGTGCTAAGGTAAATTGGGAGGATGTTTGTCAACTCAAGGTTCATGGTGGATTAGGCATCAAGTCTTTACATGTTTGGAATGTTTCATTAATGGCCAAAAATGTTTGGAACATTGTGTCTAAGAAGGATTCTTTGTGGGTTAAGTGGGTGAATTCTTACAGGTTGGTTGATAGGAGTTCTAATATTAGGAATTTTTGGGATATTCCTGAGTTGAATGATACTTCTTGGGGATGGAAAAAGATTTTGCAGTGTAGAAGTCTTTTAAGAAATCATATTGTTTATAGTGTGGGAAATGGTTCTGAAATCTCTGCTTGGTTTGATAACTGGTTGAGCATTGGCCCTTTATGTCAGTTCTTATCAAATAGGGATATTTTTTAAGCTGGTTTTTCTCTCAGGAGCAGGGTATGTGACATTGTGCAAAATGGTGATTGGTTATAGCCTGAAGCTTGGAAAAGTAAGTTTCCTATCCTTTTCAATTTCCCCCCTCCTTTGTTATTTAGAGATAGAAAGGATAAGGTCTTATGGAAGTCTGAAGATGATAGCTTGGGTTTGTTCTCTGTCAAGAAAGCATGGTCTGAACTGGTTGTTATGAATCATGTTGTGCCATGGTATAAATTGGTCTGGTTCAGCCAAAATATTCCTAGGCATGCATTTATGGTTTGGTTAGCTATTAATCAAAAGTTAAAGACTCAAGATAGGGTGGTTAGATGGCAAGACATTGGTAATCTCAAATGTTCTTTGTGTAATAAGGTTCAAGACTCCCATGATCATTTGTTTTTTGAGTGTGACTTCTCAATCAGGTTATGGGATCATTTTAAAGAGCTTGTTAGAGTGGATAATGCTCCTTCTTCTCTTCATCAGATTGTCCTTTATCTGTATGGAAGGCCTGTTAACAAGTCTATTTGGAGTATCTTATAAAGGCTTGTCTTTGGTGCTTTAGTGTATTTCATTTGGCAAGAGAGGAATTTGAGGAGTTTTCAACAGAAATTAAGATCTTTTGATGAGTTGTGTAGCATTATAAGGGATACTGTGAGGTGCAGGATGATGAGCTTGAAGGTTAGATCTTCCAGGCAATCATTTGAAGCTGCTAGTCTTTGGAATCTGCATGTGCAGAAGAGAAATAAGTATAATGAGTTTGCTCCTATTAATGATTAGTAAGTTGAGAATTAAGGGGGTTATCTATTTCATGGTTATTGGTTGGGTTTGTTTTAAGTTCAATGGCCTGCTGTCTTTTTGGTTGTTGATCAGTGTTATTTTGGTATTTGATTGGGATGAGTTGGAGTTTGAGGAATGCTTTGTTGGCTGCTGCAATGTTGGGTGGTCTCATTTGGTGTTCTTTGGATTCGTTGGGCTCTTCTCCTTGGATCAGTTTGATGGGCTTAGTTTGTTTATGCTGTTGGGTTTTTTGAAGATTGAAGACATTGTGATCAGTATTGATTCGTCTATGGTGTTGGGCTTGTTGAAGATTGACGATAATCTCAAGTGTATCAAGTATGCTAGTGCTCAGATTTTGTGGTGGTGCTTGGATTGGCTTTGGAAGAAGAAGACTAAGCTTTGGAGATTTTATTGTTATGTCTTTTTGGTTTGTAATAATTTTTGTTGGGTTTAAAAGATACTGCTGCTACTTTGAAGATTCTGTTGCTAAGTATTTTATTCTGCTGCTCATGGTTCTAATGGAAATGTACTAAGTATGATTCTGCTTCTAGGCATAATCATCCTGCTGCTAGTATATTTATTCTGCTGCTGATGATATCTGATGAATGATGAAATAAGCTAAGTGTCAAACTGTTGCTAGCCTAAGATGATTCTGCTGCTAGAGTTTTGATTCTGCTGCTTATTAGATATGTATAGTTTGTTTATGGTAAAGATATGAATAGATATTATTCTTGTATAGAAAGTTTTTGTAACCGACTAGGACTCCTTAAGTGTATAAAAGGAGGATCTAGGGTTAGGGTTAGACAACGATTGTTTTAGCATACGTATTGTCTTGTATTCACTTCAAGGTTCATTGTAACCCTGTTACTTTTGAGTAACCGTATATTAATATATTGAGGTGAAGGTTGAGAGAATTACTGTGTATTATTGTTAATTCTTCTTAAGATTAATTACTAGTTTCCGCATAGTAATTAATAGATCATTCAAAAGCAGTTTCTATACCTATTGCTTTAGGTTTATATCTAAAGTAATTAACATGATCGTTAAGCTCATCTGGGATCAACAAGTGGTATCAGAGCTTGTGATCTAGAAACTGATACCGAGAAGAATTTTGAAAATTTAAGATCTGTTCATCATCAAAAGCAATGGAGTCTGAATCTCATCATATGGTTACTGCATCCAAGGTTCCAATGCTCAAGGTTGGAGAATATGAACTCTGGAAGATGAGGATGGAGCAGTACATAAAGATGTGTGACTACACAATGTGGGAAATCATACAAACTGGAGATACTCTGCCTAAGATTGGTGTTGATGGGTCTATATTGCCCATCAAAACCAATGATGAAAAGGCTCAAAGGAAACTGGAGATTAGAACTCACACTATTCTCTTAATGGGGATACCTAATGAGTACCAATTGAGCTTCAGCAACACCAAGTTTGCCAAGGAGTTGATGGCAGCAATTGAACTCAGGTTTGGTGGGAATGAAGCCACCAAAAAGTCAAGGAAGAATTTGCTAAAGCATGAATTTGAAACTTTCACTGCTTCAAGCAATGAAAGTATTGATGGTACTTATGACAGACTGTAAAAGTTAGTGAGTCAGTTAGCGCTTCTGAGTGTCAATATTGCACAGGAAGATATTAATCTGAAGTTTCTAAGGAGTCTTGCACCAGAATGGAATACTCACACAGTTGTCTGGAGAAACAAGTCTGACTTTGAAGCCATGAATTTGGATGATTTGTATAACAACTTGAAGGTCTATGAAACTGAAGTCAAGGGTTCAACCAGTTCTTCAAGTTCAAACAACCTTGCTTTTATGTCTTCTAATAACAAGGCTTCTGGGAATATTCAAGAAACTCATTCTGCTGTTGGTCATACTGGTTCTGCTGCTAGTTCTACAAATAGTGACACCATTAGTGATGCTGCTATTTGTGCTTACTTAGCTGAACTCACTACAAGTACTCCAGTAATGAGTCAGGATCTAGATCAAGTTGATCCTGATGATTTAGAAGAGATGGATTTGCATTGGCAATTTGCAATGTTGACTATGAGGGCAAGAAGATTTTTGAAAAGAACTGGAAGAGAGCTCAAGTTTAGAAGGCAGAACAATGTGGGGTTTGACAAATCAAAGTTTGAATGTTATAACTGTCACAGAAAGGGGCACTTTGCAAGGGAGTGCAGAGCACCAAAGCAGATCAAGGAAAATCCAAGGCAGATTCCCATTGAAGATGCTAAACCTACTACTGCTATGGTCTCATGTGATGGCTTGGGAGATTTTGACTGGAGTGACCAAGCTGAGGATGGTCCCAACTATGCATTGATAGTTGATGAAGAACCCAAAGAACAACACTTTGCTCTTATGGGTTACTCCTCCTCTGGATCAGACTCTGAGGTATCAAATGAATCTTCATGTTCATTTAAATCCTATTCAGATACTATAGAGGAACTGAAATCTAGGTATAATGATTTAAGAGTTGAATTTGATAAACTCAAACTTGATAACTTAGGATATCAACATGGTTTAAAATCATTAGAAAACAAGGTTGAGTTTCTTAATCAAATTGAGGGAGAATATGCTGATAAAATTCATACTCTTGAAACTGAGCTAATTAAGAAAGAATGTGAAATTAACATGCTTAATAAAAGAGTGGAAGAAGCTAAATTAGCTAGAGACTCAGCTTTAAATGAAAAAGAAAAACATGTTGTTAGGATAGATAAACAACAATATGCATCTGTTCTAGCAAATAAAGCAGTTGAATCTGTAACCACTGTGAAAAATCCCTCATTAAAATAAGCTATCTCTCAGAATACTTATCCTTTTTCCACGTAGAATTTTTTTTCTCTCTTAATCATAACTATTATCTTATGTGACGAAGATCACATCCCGAATAACTGTGCTTGCAACCCAACCTTAACTGGTTTAGTATTTAACTATGTAAACATCTTTGACCTAAAACGTTATGAGGTCTCATTTATCACTTTACGTTATTTCGTTAACGTACATTTAAAACTGAACGTTCATTATCAAATAGAGTTCTATAACATCCTAAACTATCATAACACCAAATATGAATAACAAAACCCTAGAACATAAAAGTACAACTTACCTGAACTAATGTACAAGATACCAAAGCACCAGAAACCCTAATTCTATTTTAGTTCCCGATAAAACCTTAAAACCATGATTTTATGTATTCATTTCACAAACCCTAATTTATTTCTACAATATTTTTACAAAATATTAAATGTACAAGATATTTAAGTTAGAGTACAACTCCTTTATGCATGAAACCATTTATTTACAAAATCTTTATTTAAAACCCTATTTATATATTTTTAAAGCACAAATTACAAACCATTCATGCATAACTCTTATAAATTATTTTTCCTAAACTCCTTAAACATTTATACAAGTCTTTAAACCCAAAGTACAAGTGTCTAATGCACATGAACTAAAAATCCTATTTATTTACTTTTTAACATGATAAAAGTTAACAAATAATTTTTATAATTTAATAAATTATTAAATCTATATTTTTCTTATAATTTAAATTATGGTACAACCCTATTAAGCCTATAATACAACCTTCATAAGCTCAAACCATTCTCTTCACTATTTCATAAAAATCCGAATTATATATATAGATAATAATTATAAATATTTTTCCTAACTAATTAAATACATAAACTAACTAGGCAAACTCTTTCCTTAGACCTTGAATACAACTTCCTAAACCCTAAGTATTACCATCTTAAGCCCATTCGAACTCCCTCTAAAAATTCTGATTCGAATACAACTCTATCCAAACTAAATGTTACTACTAAATATCACCTTCACCAAATGCCCCTCCTCCTCCACATCATCAATAACCTCATCATGAAAGCTACTTGTATGGAAAAGAAGAGAACACATCATCTCCCACTCCAAAGGCCACGTCCAAACCCCCCTCCTCATACACATGGAACCTATAGAATTTGAACACATCATCATGTTCCCTTTTGTGCCATGCAATGAACCTAGAAAACCCTAAATTCCCTCTTCTATAAATAGCAGCTTAGTTTCACCTTTTCATTCCACACCATTCGACCAAAACTTCCCAGCTTATCTCCACAATCAAACGACCCAACACCAAAACAGTCCCATTCCACTTCCTTTCTGATCCACAGCCCAAATACAAGCCACACAAAAACCCTAGTAAGCTCGGAAGAAGAAGAGTATCCCTAGTGATCAAGAGTCAAATCCAAGTTGTTCATAAAACCCTAGTCGACCAATAATCTAAGTAAGTATACCAACTCTTTTTATTTCAGTTTTATTTACTTAAATTATCTCTAAAACATCACTAAGTTATCTTAAATAAAAGACATGATCAAAAACTATAGAATATCTTTTCCTTTTCTTTTGTCTGTTCGATCAGAAACTTAACACACCCAATATATTTGAATCTTTGTAACAATGAATTAAAGATCTATAAAACATGTTGAAATATATTCAATAATATCATATTATGTATAAAAGTTAGCTACAAATCCTTAAAAACATCAAAAACCCATCGGGTCTGATTTCCTGTTTTATATCGAGCAAAAGAACAGCCCACCAAGCTAAATTTTGACCTGAAAACCAACCCTCAAACGATGTTTATATATTCTGATTTTTGGCGAAAATAAAGTTCACCCAGCAAACAAAATATAGGAAAAAGAATCGCGGAAAATGATTTGGTTTTCACAAAGTTATCGAGTTTTGAAAGTTGCTATATATCGCTAAAGTTAGAAAATATTTACCAGTTATTTACTCTTCATTTTGTCGCCCTAACTTCCTAGCTTTTGAACTGTATAACGACAACCTAGAGGTTTCTATAAAATCTGATTTTCGGTATTTATAAAGTTCACATATCAAACTTAATATAGGAAAAAGAATTATGGAAAATGATCCATTTTCCATGGAGATATCGAGTCTTAAAATCTGTCTTTATAGCTAAAATAGGAACTTAGATTATCAGTTATTTGTTTTCAGTTTTTATCAACCCACAGTCCAACTTTCGACCTGTTTTTCGAACCTTAGATCAACTCTAAAAATTCTGTATTTTTGGCACATCAAATTTCACCTAGCTAACTTGTTTTAGAAAAAGGAATCACATAAAAAGAATAATCGAGTCAAAAGTTATTTGTGTCCAAAGTTTACTCCATCGCTAAGTATAAAACCATTTTCCAGATTATATTAAAACTTGTTTCCACCCTGTCGACTTTGAGTAAATATTTTGGGTATCAAATGATTTTCATAAAATACGAAATTTGGCATATTTAGAGTCGACCCATCCAACTTTTTATAGGAAAAAGAAACAAGTAGATTGGTCAAACGAGTAAAAAGATATTAGCCTTCAAAGTTTGTTCCATCGCTAGCTTTAAAACCAATTTATCAGATTTTACAAAACCATGTTTTCACCCGATCAACTTTGAGTATTTATTTCTGTTATCAAATGATTTTTATAAAATACGAAACTTGGGCTATTTTTAGACGACCTAGCTAATAATACATAGGAACTGAGATCACGTAAAATGATCTATTATTCGTTAAGTAATTCGAGTCCAAAACTCTACCCTTATCACCTATTTCATGTGTATAATTTTTAATAAATAGTTTTATTGGGTCGATTATGTAAATGTTTTATATCAAGGGTCATTTTTGTCAATATCAAATAAAAGGGTAGAAAATGTTATTTTTGAAACTAAAGGATAAAAGTTGTCATTTTCCAAAAGTCCAGGGTATAAACTGTCATTTGACCAAACCATAGGGATAAAAGTGTAATTTTTCATAACTAACATTTTTATTTCTATTTTCCGATCTAATAAGAAATTTATAATCATAAAAACATTTATTTCAATGACGAATTAACGAACGAACGAAAGCTATATTTAACGAACAAACCAACGAACAAAAGATATATAAATATCAAACGAACGAATGGAACGAATAATAAAACTTATATGTTCAGGAACGATTACTGAAATTTGACATAACCAACCCAGGTTGCAAGCCAGAGATGTTTATCAACTTTGTATAACTTTGTTTTCCATCCAGACTATTCAGGTGAGTTTATAGTCCCACTTTTCTTATCTACGTGTTTTCCAAATATGTGGGGAGATACATGCTATTAAACCGAACACAAGTATTTTCCTGATTGTTATTGCACTAGGCTAATTGTCCGTTATTATTGAGATTGTATTATTTATTTAAAAGACCCTCATATCATGCACCATTAGTCACCTGCTGGGTGAGCGCGAATATGTGAATAGATCTATTGGCCTGACGACCCATTTGTACTAACCGGATGGATATCTTCGTGGTAGCCGGTTAGGCAGATGCATTATATTTGATTTCTTTAACCTGGGGGCAAGACCACTCTCATTTAATTATGTTTGTGGAACCTGGAAACTGTTAACGCATTGCGTGTCATGAGGTTTAGTGCAATATTCTGAATTTGTGATATAACTGATTTATCTTATTTGGCTTGTGTTCAAACTGATTATAACTTTAAACACTATAGATTCACTCAACCTTTGTGTTGACTTTTTAAGCATGTTTATCTCAGGTAACTAGGAGTTTGGCGATGGCACGAAGTGGCTGTGGAATTTCTTTTTAAAAGAGTGTCCACTTTGTTATCATTCAATGAATAATGTAATTTTTATAATGTATTTTCTGAACCTCCCTCTGGGACCTATCTTATGTACTCTGATATTAAATAAATGAATGATAACAATTTTTATTTAAAAATGTCTCTTTTCGAGTCATTTTCTATTCCCATGACTGTGAACCATGAAGTAACACCCCAAGCTTATATTCCGCTGCGTATCTCGAAAATGGGGGTGTTACATATTGGTATCAGAGCCTATGGTTATAGAGAACCAAATGTTTTCAAACATTGGACTATAACCGTTTTCCATAAAAACTCCACCGAAGTCCTCCGTGCCACGCCGATTGGTATGTAATTCATTGTTAATTGTTTAAACTGCATAAATGGAATAATTATAACTATAAAGTGGTTACAGAATCCTGATTTCCCCTATCCCATCTATCCCTCTCATGTCCAGACTCAAACATTCAAAATAGAACCGTACTTAGAGCCTTATCTATTAGGATTATTATTAGAAACCGAACCATTATACTAGAGACACAGAATCCTTAACCTACCACATGGAATGCTAATAAAAGGACCTTGTATTAATTGTTTTGCGTAAAAACAATCAATCAAGTTATTAATTACCAGTGGTTAAACCTAGACCTACCATGATTTTACCTAGGATTATTATGATACCTTAGACCTACCATGACTAGGCTATGACTATAGAAATTCTCTTTAGGATAAATTTTGGAAGAGAACTTGATGAATGAAGAGAAAGCCGCTGAACCTCAGCTTTTATTAGTTTGATCCTTAGCAAGAATAAATATAGATCCCCATCAGCCTGATCGTCAAACTGAAAAGTTAACTCAGAAGAGTTTCTAGTAACCACTAAATCAGATTTATACCTATCAGCTTCTGTACAATATCTTGGCCACGAGATATGTAGCATAAATATGACGCTTATACTAATCTGTTATATATATATATATAACAAATTAGTACAAGTTATTTATGACTATATGTGGTTTTGATTTAGTTGTATTTTGCTGTGCATGGTATCGGTTGATGTGGGCCAGTGATGATCATCTCACCTACGCATATGATATTTGGACATGTTGTGACTTTATGATTATCATGAGTTTTACCTTGATAATCTAACATGGACAAAATATAAACGTATGTAAAACCTAGGAAGAATAACCAAACCTACCATAAACCATACCCTAGGAATTAAGCAAAATCACCAAAAGCGAAAACTCAATGATAGAAAGACCATCATCTTAACTTAAGGATTTCCCGACCTAGAAATTAAACAAGGTATTACTGATCGGTTCCAAACAGTCAACTATTTTGAACCACGGATGTGGTCAAATAAAGTCAAACCTATTGTGCCAATTCTCCCTGGAGTATAGTGTTTTCCCGGGTCGTTATATCCCAGCGAAGCGTGAAATTGTGTTTAAAACGTTTTGTGATCAAGTGTTATTGAAAGGATTTAACAAATTGATTTTTTATCTATTTATTATTAATTAATTACTATTTAATAATTATTTAAAACTAATTTAAATTATAATAAATACTAAATGAAAAGTAATAATTATGAAATTTTTTCTATAAATACTATATGATAGCAAAATACTAGGAAAAATATAAAAAGTTAGATAAGCCCACTAATAAGCTGAATTGGGCAAATAAGCAGTTTAAATAAGCACTTCAAATAAGCAAATAAGCACTAGAATGCACCAAAAGCTCAGGTATAGTGTAATAGACCTAAACAAACCTAATTCAACTCAAAAAACTAAAATAAGCCCAGGCCGTCAGCTAGAAAAGCAATGAGCAATTCCAAAATACCCTGTGAACCAAACAGGCCAGCAACTAATTTGTAGGCCAATTTCAGGGGTCCAAATAAGCTGATAAGTGAAATATAAGCACTGAGATTGCAAGCTGGGTTGGTGGGCTTTTAAAAACAACAAGAATCTCACACTAACATGCAATGAAGATCAAGCTAGGAGCTAATGAAAGTAGCTATCAAACCTGTGCACAGGGCACTATTTTGAAAAACAGTCCAAACAAAGCAGTGAAATAAGCAGTTAAACTAACTTAATAAAAATAACCAAAAATAGTCTATTGAAGATTAGCAGCAAAATAATATAAACCTAAAAGCACAAAACATGAAACTCAATATTAAGACCTATAGAAAATTAACAAGTTTATTCAAAAATTTACTAACTGAAATTTTGACTTTTTAAGTTAAGATAAAGAGTTGACTAAAATGAACTTTGATCTAACATAAATGACTTATTAAGTTGTTATATGATGTAATTAAACTAATTTAAGCTTTAACACTAACTAATACACTTATATGATCAAATATGGCACCTAAATTCAAACAGTGATCAAATAACAAGCAATCAAATGTGATTTTGACTTTTCACTAAAGTAACACTGGATTTTATGGTTTAATTGAGATAATAGATCCTATTGTGTCATACATCAAACAAGAACAACAACACAAACAACATATACCACAGTCAATACAGCAAATCCAAACAGTCCTTATATCACACTTAAACTTGATTATCGAAGCAATTTATTGAATTAGGCATTCATACTGATTTCAGAGGTTGTAAGATCAAAGCATAAGACTAATAGAGCACAGAACATCAACAATACTAGCATGAAACACATAAAGTACAAAAATGCTACTTTAACTGTGAAAATGGAATTTCAAGTAACAACAATTTTCAAAGAACAAACTACCTATTTTAAACAATATTATGACTGATTAACACCAAATAAGCACAAAAGAACAAGATTAAGCATCTAAGTAATAATAGAACAATAAAATGCTAAACTTGAGAAAATGGCTTACAACTGCTTATCCAGCAAAAGACCATGAACCAGAGAACCAAGAACTCACATACAGGCTTCCCATGAAGCCACTAACCCACTGCCATCCATTATCAACAGTGCTCCAGCCATCTTCATCTCTTTCACTAAATATTTTTATTTTTTATCTATATTATGTGATTTGTTTGTATTTTTGAGTTTTAACACTATAACTGATTTTTATGTTTCTAAAAGCTTACAAAAGCTTTATAAGGAGCTTATATGAGCTTATGGGTCCTTAACATCAACTACAAACAACATTTAAGTAAACATGAGAATTTTGAACTTGAAAATGCATAAACTGAATTCGTAAATAAACACTGAAATTGATGATTGGAAAGAGTTTAATTAACACTGGGAACACTAGAAATACAACTTGAAAGCTTTAAAGTATACTGAAAATCAAAATTACACTAAAAACTACAAGCTACACTATACTACGACTAAGCTACTCTAAAATTATATTAGATATATTGCTATACTGCTTCCTCCTCTTTCTTTATAGACTTTTGAGACTCTCCACATGCTTCTGAACATTTCCCATCATGAATCTCAGCTGTTGGATGGGTCAAAGAGATCCTAGCCTTCAAATCCACTTTTGGCGCCAAAAGTGAGATATGTAACTTGCAGCCGAAATTTTGCAATTAATGCACTTTGGTGTGTTGTAGAGGTGGAGGAGACAATAAAGAAAGGTTTAGTAGCCAAGTTGGTGCTTAAGTGAAGAAAAACAGGGTATGTGAGTGTAACAGTGAAAGGTTTAAGGTGGGAATGCATAAATTGTATAATGGGCTATGTTGTGAGGTGGAAGGGTGAGAGGGAGGAGTAGGTAATGAGGTGGAAAGGTGGTGGACAGGTGGTGAGGTGGTAGCCAGGTGGTGGTAAAACCACCATGGTTTTGAGTTTCAGTGGTGAGGGAGGAGGGAGTACAGTAAGGGTGGGTTTGACCCTTTCGTTTGACCCCGTGTTTTATAAATAAGGGATTGGGCTGGAAAGGTTATTGGGCCAAGGTTATAGTAAAGGGGTGTTGGGTTTATTATTTTGGGTTAAGGGTAGTAATAGGGTCCGGTTGGGTTTGTATAGGTTTTAAGCCCAAGGACCTTTAGTGTAATTTTTGGATTTTTGAGGGGTGGAAATGTAACTTATTCAAAGTTATAAGAAGGGTCATTCTTGCCATAGATGAATAGTACAAGGACCATAGATGTAAGTTTTCCACTTTTGAATACCAGGGACTATTTCTGCCAATTTATGAAACTTCAGGGACTGAAACTGCCAATTTTGTAAACTTTGCTTGTTTTTCACCTGTTTTCAATCCTTTTGTACCTGAATCATATAAAAACACATTCTATGGATATTTGTAGCATTATGTGACTTTTCAAAGTGTTTTTGGCTGTTTTTGCAGTTTAAATGGGAATAAAATGATGAGTATTTAGACACTCATCAATTCCCCACACTAAACTATTGCTAGTCCCTAGCAATCTTTTATGTAAATGTAATGGATTTTTCTCTTTACCAGATAGCCATTACTTCTGGAGTAGCCAATGTTTTAGTATGTGATACTTTGGTACAATGATAACCAAATGATTTTGAGCAAATCATCAGCTGTCAACGGATTTGACTTGTCTTTACCAAAAGCCGTTTGCTTCTGGACTAGCCAACTCTTAGATAAAATACAATTATTATCTTTGGTGAGCTGATTACCAATCATGGTATTCTAATGCATTTACCACAAGCCATAACCTTGCGGGCTAGCCAACTCTTCACTATAAAAGATATGGTGAGTCGAATACCATACAATTTTTGGCAAATTGTAAGCCATAAACGGATTTGAGACATCTTTACCAAGAGCCGTTTGCTCTCGGATTAGCCAGTCCTTATATGGGTTAGACATGGTGGACTGATAACCATTTGTTGTGTTTAGTGCATAGCACTTCCACTAAAAAAAATAATTTTGGCCAAAAAGGGGGAATTAGGGCACTAAAAGGTACATATTTGATCAAATTTGCCAGAATTTCCCCCCCCCCACACTTAGAATTGAATATTGTCCTCAATATTCAAAGTCCCGGCTATTATGCCGAATCCTTGAACGTAAAAAGATAACATTACTAGCCAAGTGTGGTAACACAACAATTATTTTATTTTTTATATTTACAATTTTCTCATTCATTTTTTTTTTTTTTAATTTTAAGATATATATATACAACAGCAGGGGCACTCCCCCACACTTAGGTGTTAGAAAAGAGAAAGAAGTCAGAGACATGGGTGAAAACCCATATGGTGTGCTAATATTTTTGTTCACCGAGTCACTAGCTTGACTCGACCCCGCATTCATTGGTTCATGGGGAAGTAACATGTGGAAGAAAGAATCTCCATCGGACTTTCATTCAAGATGTTTGGATAAACATTGAAGTACGTGAAAGTTCCACACCGATGAGATAAATAACCCGGTTCAAAAATTGTGAATTGAGATGCCGGGGTCAAAGATTGTATCCTCACTCCCTAAAGAGTGAAGAACAGGAGAAGTGACAGAATATGTGAAGAAAAGGAAGAAAATCATGATAACAATCATGACTAACTCTTCATCCTCAACAGGAGAATTCATAATTTCATGAATCTCATTAGTTAAGCTCAGTTGATCAAGACAATTCAAGGGTGGGAGGGATGGGATTTTGATATCAATTAAATTCTCAGTATTGAGAACATCTCCCTCCGGAACACAAAGATTTTCTTTGTCAAGATCAAAGTAGAAGTTATCATACTCCGGCGGAGATATGATATGAGTGAGTTCACTGGAGAACTCCTCAAAGGTGAATGAATCATATTCGGATTTGATGTGAGTGAGTTCATCAGCGAACTCCTCAAATGTAAATGATTCATAATCGGGGGGAGAATTATTGCCACTAATTTTCTCTCCCATCTGATCAAAACAGAAGGCTTCCATTTCCGGAATAGAATCATCGGAAAAAATGTCACTATCCTTTATGGGGATAGGAGATGAAATGGGTTTTTCTTTGAAAGCCTCGATTTTAGAAATGAGAAGACTGACATTCAATAATGTTGCTCGAAGAGCTTCATCTTTGATTTCAGTGTCAATTTCTTCATCATTCTCTTCTTCTAAGCTGACTGGCTCAGAAGGAAATTCCTCCATATAAATGATGTCTCCACATGATAAAGAATCGTCATTAGCGGAATCGGATAACATCTCAACATGATCTTTTGAAAAATCAAGAGGAGGAGGGATATCACACATATGATCAAGAATTCCCTGTGACTCACTTGGGATTGGGACAAGGTTCTCAACACTAGATTTTATGAATTCGTCCGATTCCTTTTCAGGAACAGTGTTAAGATGCTCATCCCCCATGTTTAGAGAGTTAGTGTGAACCTTGGGTATGATAACAGTAGACTGAGGGAGTTGAGAAGTGCTAGCATACAAGGGTTTTATAATTTCCATGTGTCCTTCTGCTAGTAATTCTATCATACTCTTTTCTCCCTGTAATTTTTGGATTGGTGGGATTTCAGCTGATGAATTCGATGAAACTTTTGGAAGAATACCAATGGTATCTTCATCATCACTGTCATCATCGTCATCGATAAGAGCAGTATTGAGGAAATTGGAACGTGTGCTAGCTGCTCTTTGCTCAGCAAGTAATTCTTCCATACTCTTTCCATGAGGATTGTCTATGGCAAATAATTCCGCCCTAGCTTTCCCACGAGAATATGGAATGAGTGGAAATTGTGGGGGTGTGGATGTGTCAAAACCGGAAGGTTGACATTGATTATCATCATGAGGACCCCCACAATATGCACAAGAAGAACTTGGTGCATTATGAAACGGTATATTAGCCAACTCCTCATTCATTTCTTTTAATGACTCTAGAGTCTTTAGAAAAAAATCTTGTTCAGTTTGTTGAGGAGTTGCTTGAAACATTTGGTACTGTGGAGGTTGGTCTTGACACGAATAGTCATTATTGTTACAAGGAATTGGATTCCTTGTTTGACAATCGGAACTGAAGTGTGGGCCTCCACAATACTCACAAGAAAAGTTTGGTGTATTTTGATACGATGCATCATTGAGATTTGGATAATATGATTCTTGCTCGTATGAATGTGATGGGTAGTTGGAAAAATTTGAAGAGTCGTTGAATGAGTTCGGATTAGGATCATAAGCAAATGAATTCCTCGAACCACAAAACAAACAACTTCCGTCTCGAATATCATTACCACATTGTTCACATGTACACCAATGACATGGCAAACCGAAAAGCGGCTCACCACAACCGACACAAGGAATAAAATCCGGAGGTGGGACAAGTGGTGTGCTCTGAGAGCTAGGAATTTCCACCACTTCCGTTATGGTCTCTGGTTCTTGTTCTTGATAAACGTGAAGATTAGGCAAGTCGTTCTTTTTAGTCACCGTTCTAAGTTCTGTACGTTTGCTTGACAAACTTTTAATTCTTGACGGTTTGTCATTAATAGCACGTATCTCGGGCTGTGAAGGGTAGTCGGAAGGACTTTGAGAATCATTGATGGAATTAAGCTCCCTTTTGAGGGCTACTTCACACCAATAACAGGATCCTTTTGGTGCATGATTTCCACACCGCTCACACTTACACTTTGAACAACGAAGGCTGTCAATCAACGGGCTTTTACAATCAAAACATTTGTAACCGAGAGACGCCATAGAAGAAAGGTATAAAAAGTTTAGAATCAAATGGATAGAGGGTAAAGGGATAAAGAATCAAAAAGGGTGAGAGGGTAAAGATGAATATTCTTGGGATTTTTTGAAAAACATTTTGTAAAAATAAGAAATTTTTTTATTTATATATATGAAAATATACACAACGGTGGTAAATATACAAAGAGTTGGGTCAATAACACGATACTGCAATACGTCTAGAAACACGCAACACACCTCCCCGGCAGCGGCGCCAAAATTTTGATACGTGCTAAACAGTCAACTATTTTGAACCACGGATGTGGTCAAATAAAGTCAAACCTATTGTGCCAATTCTCCCTGGAGTATAGTGTTTTCCCGGGTCGTTATATCCCAGCGAAGTGTGAAATTGTGTTTAAAACGTTTTGTGATCAAGTGTTATTGAAAGGATTTAACAAATTGATTTTTTATCTATTTATTATTAATTAATTACTATTTAATAATTATTTAAAACTAATTTAAATTATAATAAATACTAAATGAAAAGTAATAATTATGAAATTTTTTCTATAAATACTATATGATAGCAGAATACTAGGAAAAATATAAAAAGTTAGATAAGCCCACTAATAAGCTGAATTGGGCAAATAAGCAATTTAAATAAGCACTTCAAATAAGCAAATAAGCACTAGAATTCAACAACAGCTCAGGTATAGTGTAATAAACCTAAACAAACCTAATTCAACTCAAAAAACTAAAATAAGCCCAGGCCGTCAGCTAGAAAAGCAATGAGCAATTCCAAAATACCCTGTGAACCAAACAGGCCAGCAACTAATTTGTAGGCCAATTTCAGGGGTCCAAATAAGCTGATAAGTGAAATATAAGCACTGAGATTGCAAGCTGGGTTGGTGGGCTTTTAAAAACAACAAGAATCTCACACTAACATGCAATGAAGATCAAGCTATGAGCTAATGAAAGTAGCTATCAAACCTGTGCACAGGGCACTATTTTGAAAAACAGTCCAAACAAAGCAGTGAAATAAGCAGTTAAACTAACTTAATAAAAATAACCAAAAATAGTCTATTGAAGATTAGCAGCAAAATAATATAAACCTAAAAGCACAAAACATGAAACTCAATATTAAGACCTATAGAAAATTAACAAGTTTATTCAAAAATTTACTAACTGAAATTTTGACTTTTTAAGTTAAGCTAAAGAGTTGACTAAAATGAACTTTGATCTAACCTAAATGACTTATTAAGTTGTTATATGATGTAATTAAACTAATTTAAGCTTTAACACTAACTAATACACTTATATGATCAAATATGGCACCTAAATTCAAACAGTGATCAAATAACAAGCAATCAAATGTGATTTTGACTTTTCACTGAAGTAACACTGGATTTTATGGTTTAATTGAGATAATAGATCCTATTGTGTCATACATCAAACAAGAACAACAACACAAACAACCTATACCACAATCAATACAGCAAATCCAAACAGTCCTTATATCACACTTAAACTTGATTATCAAAGCAATTTGTTGAATTAGGCATTCACACTGATTTCAGAGGTTGTAAGATCAAAGCATAAGACTAATAGAGCACAGAACATCAACAATACTAGCATGAAACACATAAAGTACAAAAATGCTACTTTAACTGTGAAAATGGAATTTCAAGTAACAACAATTTTCAAAGAACAAACTACCTATTTTAAACAATATTATGACTGATTAACACCAAATAAGCACAAAAGAACAAGATTAAGCAGCTAAGTAATAATAGAACAATAAAATGCTAAACTTGAGAAAATGGCTTACAACTGCTTATCCAGCAAAAGACCATGACCCAGAGAACCAAGAACTCACCTATAGGCTTCCCATGAAGCCACTAACCCACTGCCATCCATTATCAACAGTGCTCCAGCCATCTTCATCTCTTTCACTGAATATTTTTATTTTTATCTATATTATGTGATTTTTTTGTATTTTTGAGTTTTAACACTATAACTGATTTTTATGTTTCTAAAAGCTTACAAAAGCTTTATAAGGAGCTTATATGAGCTTATGGGTCCTTAACATCAACTACAAACAACATTTAAGTAAACATGAGAATTTTGAACTTGAAAATGCATAAACTGAATTCGTAAATAAACACTGAAATTGATGATTGGAAAGAGTTTAATTAACACTGGGAACACTAGAAATACAACTTGAAAGCTTTAAAGTATACTGAAAATCAAAATTACACTAAAAACTACAAGCTACACTATACTACGACTAAGCTACTCTAAAATTATATTAGATATATTGCTATACTGCTTCCTCCTCTTTCTTTATAGACTTTTGAGACTCTCCACATGCTTCTGAACATTTCCCATCATGAATCTCAGCTGTTGGATGGGTCAAAGAGATCCTAGCCTTCAAATCCACTTTTGGCGCCAAAAGTGAGATATGTAACTTGCAGCCGAAATTTTGCAATTAATGCACTTTGGTGTGTTGTAGAGGTGGAGGAGACAATAAAGAAAGGTTTAGTAGCCAAGTTGGTGCTTAGGTGAAGAAACACAGGGTATGTGAGTGTAACAGTGAAAGGTTTAAGGTGGGAATGCATTAATTGTATAATGGGCTATGTTGTGAGGTGGAAGGGGTGAGAGGGAGGAGTAGGTAATGAGGTGGAAAGGTGGTGGATAGGTGGTGAGGTAGTAGCCAGGTGGTGGTAAAACCACCATGGTTTTGAGTTTCAGTGGTGAGGGAGGAGGGTGTACAGTAAGGGTGGGTTTGACCCTTTCGTTTGACCCCATGTTTTATAAATAAGGGATTGGGCTGGAAAGGTTATTGGGCCAAGGTTATAGTAAAGGGGTGTTAGGTTTATTATTTTGGGTTAAGGGTAGTAATAGGGTCCGGTTGGGTTTGTATAGGTTTTAAGCCCAAGGACCTTTAGTGTAATTTTTAGATTTTTGAGGGGTGGAAATGTAACTTATTCAAAGTTATAAGAAGGGTCATTCTTGCCATAGATGAATAGTACAAGGAGGGTCATTCTTGCCATAGATGTAAGTTTTCCACTTTTGAATACCAGGGACTATTTCTGCCAATTTATGAAACTTCAGGGACTGAAACTGCCAATTTTGTAAACTTTGCTTGTTTTTCACCTGTTTTCAATCCTTTTGTACCTGAATCATATAAAAACACATTCTATGGATATTTGTAGCATTATGTGACTTTTTAAAGTGTTTTTGGCTGTTTTTGCAGTTTAAATGGGAATAAAATGATGAGTATTTAGACACTCATCAATTACTACTAAGAAAAGGAATTTAAAAGAAAACTTGATGATAGGAAAACCCTAATACCAATAGGAAAACTAAGACTGGTGTAAAAGAAAACTAGAACTTATTGAGAAATCCCAACCATATCCTAGGATGACTTTAGAATTTAAGTAGAGGATAAATCTCTGTAGGAGATAAATAAATTGAGGCTTAGAACTCTCTAAGTTGTAATCCCTTTCAAATCTTACTTGGGTTACGATGGATGTAACCTAAGTGAAACAACCACCTTTCTGCTATATAAAATTTTGTAATAAACTCCATAATAAACTCAGCTTCTATTCTATCCATCCTGCTCATAGGTATTTTGTAGTCATCCACCATTATACCATTAGGAATTAGGTTTACTCCTGACCAAACAATAGACGGATCTACCCTGTAGGACCCTTAGACAAACTTTAAGATTTATTTCGAGGATTACCTTAGTATCACCCTAGAAATTCCTGACTTACCACCGTAGTATGAACAAAAACTTCTCTTAATCTTTTGAAAAATAATTATGAAGTCATTTTATAAAAACAAAACGTTGAACACCATCTAAAACAATTTGAAAATATAAAATACCACCACAACTGGACCAAATATCACATCATTCAGTCCTCATTTATACATAGCCTGGCCAACTATGTCTAAACTAGGAAGAATTATGTCATAATTGGACAGTTATCTTTTCAAGACTTTCTACTAAATTTTCATTCCAAAGCAAAATATTGAAACAAAATAAGTTGTTTGTAAAATATCACTTTTGAAAGTTTACATTTACTAACCGTTACCCCTAAGATAGGAAGTTGACAACAATTATGGATAGAAAAAAAAAACCTAGGAATTCACAAATATTTACGACAAACCCAAAATTTTATTAGGAACCTTGGAAGATAATACATAGAAACATAGTTAGCAACAGAAGTGCTAATATTACAAGGATTACATAAGTCTTACTTCACTAAGGATTACCTAGGAAAGAAAATGAGGACTTTATGGAAGACATAACTATTACAAATTTTATTAACCTCGAAAGTTCATACATAGGGAAATAATTAGGAATGAAAGTACTAAGGTTACAATGATTACAAAATAAGGAATAGATTCACTAATAGGTTGATCCACCATGAAAATGAGGATCGCCACCAACAACACAATAGCTAGAGCCACAACGGGATGAAGGATCTTGACTATCCTGCGTAGTAAGTACCACGAGACTAAATATTAGGCATAAGAATAAATAAGCTTTATTTGAGGATTACACAGAAAAACAACCCTTACCCCCATATCTTGTCAACCCCGATAGTAAAGACCACAATAGGCATAAGGATCGCAAGGACACAAACTAGGAGCGCATGATCTTCGTTCGGAACATAAGCCAAATAGGAAACCGCAAGGACCACATAGACGATTGCTAGGAATGTAACGACGTGCGGCATTTTGAGGTTTATAGGAGAAAATTTAGTAGTGAAAGAATGAGGATTAAAATGAGGTATTTATAGGAGAAATATGACCGTTATTCGACCGTTGGAGAACATAATTACTGACCGTTAGATGTTACTATTCATGGATGTTAAAATCTGACCGTTAGAACACTATTCACAGCCTTAGATTCATTAGGCGGCAAAACACTCAAATTTAGTTCACCTAGTGGGAATGAGACCGACCAAACTATATTCCCTTAGGTATCGAATAGAAATTCCTAGACGACTCTTTTAGGTCACAACTATAATTGAGGAACTAGTAGCAAAATGATATTATTGAAGACATAGGACGTAAGAATAAGATAAGATTATTTATAATATTAATTTATTTTTAACTTGAGGCATTTTAAGCATATCAAACTCCTATCGCAACCTATTCTCATATTCCCTATCTAGGTTAGAAATCTAGGCCTGACTATCCCTATACTTCATTTTCCCAATTCCCACAACCAACATAGACTGAATCTCGGGACGAGATTCCCTTAACGGTGGGTGACTGTAACCACTGTGAAAAATCCCTCATTAAGATAAGCTATCTCTCAGAATACTTATCCTTTTTCCACGTAGAATTTTTTTTTCTCTCTTAATCATAACTATTATCTTATGTGACGAAGATCACA
Source organism: Artemisia tridentata subsp. tridentata (assembly GCA_021014915.2). NCBI lineage: Eukaryota > Viridiplantae > Streptophyta > Magnoliopsida > Asterales > Asteraceae > Artemisia > Artemisia tridentata. Next base: position 214,463,741 of record CP139502.1, on the reverse strand, counting down.
TCCCGAATAACCGTGCTTGCAACCCAACCTTAACTGATTTAGTATTTAACTATGTAAACATCTTTGACCTAAAACGTTATGAGGTCCCATTTATCACTTTACGTTATTTCGTTAACGTACATTTAAAACTGAACGTTCATTATCAAATAGAGTTCTATAACATCCTAAACTATCATAACACCAAATATGAATAACAAAACCCTAGAACATAAAAGTACAACTTACCTGAACTAATGTACAAGATACCAAAGCACCAGAAACCCTAATTCTATTTTAGTTCCCGATAAAACCTTAAAACCATGATTTTATGTATTCATTTCACAAACCCTGATTTATTTCTACAATATTTTTATAAAATATTAAATGTACAAGATATTTAAGTTAGAGTACAACTCCTTTATGCATGAAACCATTTATTTACAAAATCTTTATTCAAAACCCTATTTATATATTTTTAAAGCACAAATTACAAACCATTCATGCATAACTCTTATAAATTATTTTTCCTAAACTCCTTAAACATTTATACAAGTCTTTAAACCCAAAGTACAAGTGTCTAATGCACATGAACTAAAAATCCTATTTATTTACTTTTTAACATGATAAAAGTTAACAAATAATTTTTATAATTTAATAAATTATTAAATCTATATTTTTCTTATAATTTAAATTATGGTACAACCCTATTAAGCCTATAATACAACCTTCATAAGCTCAAACCATTCTCTTCACTATTTCATAAAAATCCGAATTATATATATAGATAATAATTATAAATATTTTTCCTAACTAATTAAATACATAAACTAACTAGGCAAACTCTTTCCTTAGACATTGAATACAACTTCCTAAACCCTAAGTATTACCATCTTAAGCCCATTCGAACTCCCTCTAAAAATTCTGATTCGAATACAACTCTATCCAAACTAAATGTTACTACTAAATATCACCTTCACTGATGAAGCGAAAAGTGTACCGCTTTTAAGGGGTCATTTAAGCCCTAAATCGTATTTATTTGATCAAATATTGCCCTAAATCGTTCCTTTTGTCATTTTAGGTACTTTTGAGGAGAAATCTGGAAAAGGATGCATTTTGGACGTTTTTGGAGCATAAAAGTGAAGAAAACGACAAAGTCTCAAAAATCGGCTAAAAGTTACCTTTGACGGCGTCAGGATTTACTCCAGACGGCGTCATGGCTTGGCAAGAAAAGGTGGATGTGAAATTTACTCATGATAAGCCAGTGAAAATTGCATGTGAATTCTGACGGCGTCACGCTTTAACCTGATCAAGGGCGTCACGGCTTAATTCAAAGAGGGACGGCGTCACGTTCAAGGTCTGACGGCGTCAAGCCTTGATAAGCCAGAACGGATTTTGGAGAGCTAAAGAGGGACGGCGTCAAGAAGGTCATCCGGGAACCCTAAAAGCGGCGAGGTGACGGCGTCACACTCCATAACGTGACGCCGTCAGATGTAAAAATCTATATATAGTTTTGCAATTCTTTGTCATTAGTGGGGAACTTAGTGTGGAATTTTTGGGAGAAAACCCTAAGACGATTTTAGCATCTTTTTCAAGGCTTTTTGCCTTGAGATCTTCCATGTTACATTGAAGATAAGTTATCAATTAATCATTCAATATGTCTATGTGTTGTTTGATTCTATCTTATTCTTGTCTTTTGATTAACATGTTAGGCTAGATTTATCTTGTGTTTGCTTAGATCTAATGAAACCTAGCTATTGATTATTGGTTATTAGTGTGTTATTAGTTGTATTGGATGATTGTTTATCTATGTTAGGCTTAAGAAAACTGGCTAACTTCATATTCGGTAACTTGCTTGAACGTCTTAAGAAACATGAACCAAATGCGTACTAAAGGTTTTTATGGTTGTATTTAATGCACAAGCGAATTCTAGTGATCCCATGTTAGGAGCTTCCTAGCCGGCTCGACATAGGAGTGAAGTAGGAGCTTGTAGAGTTGGGGAAGTACGTACGCCACCCCACGATTGGTATTAAGGAATACACCCGTCATCCACGCAACTAATACACACTAATCAACCGGTAAAAGATAGTTAGGGAGTAAGGAAATCTAAGTAAACACATTTCTCTACACATAAGTTTTCACCAACTTTTTATTTTCAGTTATTTATTTTATTTGCATTCGTAGTAATTTGGGTTAGTTGACTAGCAACTAATTCCGCCCACTCCTTCAAACCCGAGATTTTACTTGCTTTCATAAAAAAATATAAAAACATAAAAAAGAATCTTCCTCAACCCTTAGACCTATTAGAGTAGTCTTTCATACCTAACGAACACTATTCCCTGTGGAGAACGATCAATCCCCCGTACTTACCACTACACTATACTACATCGGTCAGGTACACTGCCTGGTGGGGTTGTAAGCCTCTTGAGATCCCTCGAGAGGTAAAACCTGTTGTAAGGTTGCAAAACCATGCATCAAGTTTTTGGCGCCGCTGCCGGGGAATAGTTATTGTTTAGGTTGAATTGTTATTTCTATTAGGTCTACTCACTAGATTCCTTTCTAGTGAGATTTTTATTTTATTTTTCTAGGTTTTCTTTAGTCTATCTTATTTCTTTGTACTTTTGTTTGTGATACCTTCCACTTACCTCATGAGTAACATTGGTCATTTGATCCCTGTTATTCGTATTTTTCGCCGTGCAAACTTTCAACTACCCATTCCCGCCCCCATCATAGAAAACAACAACCTTTCACCCGACCACCACTTTGGTAACAATTCTGAGATGGAGGAGTCTGACCATGAGAATGACCATGTTAGTTCGTTTTACTACTCAGACTCCGATGAGGATGTCGGTAATGGAGAAGTAGTTAACGAGGAATGGGGAAAAGAGGAAATTGATCCCTTTAAGTATGTTGACCCTAGGACTAAGATCGAAAAGGATAGCCTCTTTAACATGCAATTTCCGTGTAAAATTGGTTATCATGATTTTTATGCTTATCTTAACTCATCTTTGCCTATGAACATTATCTCTCGCGCTAATTATAATAAAATCATGGTAGATGAGCTAGAATATCAAGGAGATAACATCGTTGCTAGGACTAAGCCACTACACGTATTCGTTGGAAGTTTTGTGTATTTGGTGGATTTTATGGTTATGGAGAACTTAGGAGAATTCATTGATAACAAATTAACCCAAGTCATTTTTGGAGAACCCTTCAAAAGGTTGACCAACCTTGACGAAAAACTTGTGGACGGGTTAATTACATTCTCGGATGGGGATGAAGATTTTGTTTATCAAATGCCCCGAGCACATCCTAGGTTTAAGAACTACCCCATTGAATCTTGCAATAGAATTATGCCTATCGACTTGTTAAGTGAGAATGATAAGGGGAAGGGGCTCGAATATCCACATGAGAAAAATAAGAGATATTATCATGGATGTTTGGAGCTAAACGATGAATACAAGAAAGATGAGGCAACAATTAGATGGCTCACACTCGGGTACGTGAGCATAAGCGACACTAGATAGAGTGACTTTGAGTCTAGCTACAAGACTCGTTAATAAAGAAAAGCGCTTCTTGGGAGGCAACCCAATCCTTGTTTATTTATTTGCTTTGTTTGTTTGTTTTGTTTGTTTGTTTGATTTTATTTGTTTCCGTATGTGTGTTTAATTTTTATTCTTATTGATTCATGTTCAAAAACTAATTTGTGAAAATGCTTTATTTTGTTTTTAACTTCGTCTTAACTACATATAAAGGTATTTTGCAAAAGTTAAGTGTAAGGGAAATCTAAATCGGTTTATTAGAACACAAATGAACATGAATCGTAATAATAATAAATTAACATACATATTAGTATTTGTTTGAGTCAAATGCTTGTATCGAGTCATAATGATGTTTTGCAGGATTTCCAGGAAGTAAGGTAAAGGTTTTTCCAGAAATTTTCCGGAAACTTAAAATGAGAATTTTTGTCAGGTCATTTCTGACGGCGTCAGGGTTTATAACCTGACGGCGTCAGATTTAATTTTCAGAAATTTTTGAAAGTTTTGTTTTTAAAAAGTTTTTATTAAATCTCCAACTTATAATCTCCAGGAATCTGCAAAATTATCATTCCACAAGCATTATATCCTTATATATAGATTTATCCCGCCGATGTTATGCAGGTTTTCGTGTTTGTTTTCTCAGGTTTAACAGGTTATTTTGGACAAGGAGATGTTTATGGAATCAAGCTTATGGCGATGCATTAGTCATGGAGCTTCTACATTACCTTGGAAGAAGATCTAACCGTGTAACTTCATTATCCACCGAGCGAATCAGGGGAGTATTTGATTTCATTCTTTTACTTTATGCTTTTACATTTGTTATTTGAACATTGGGGACAATGTTCATCTTAAGTGTAAGGGGAGGGTAAAAATACGATTTTTAGAGAATGCTATTACGCTTGATTTTTGTTTGTTTGATGGTAGATGTGTAATAAAACTGAGAGAAATACCTGTTAGGGCAATTTTAGTGCCAAATTTAAAATTTTTTACAACATATAGGAGTGAAACTTTGATCTTAATGAGCGTCTCACGGATAGGAGTTATATGACTAGCACAAAAACCGTACCACTAAAAAATTTTCCACCCCCAAATATGTGAGGTTCGCCCCTAGAATTAGTAGGAAAAGCATTTATGCTATGATGTGTATACCGGTAGCACTTAGATTCTAGAACTTGCGTTAGGACCATTCCGAGGCCACAAGTGAGACTACATTCGTGTAGTTAGATTTACTACATGATAAGAGGCATTAGGATTAACCCATTGTTTTACACCTGTGTTTTTGTTATAATTACATTGGCTACATTGGTCAAGTAATTCTCCCACACCCTTTGCGTTGTACTCATTTTTAGTACACGATACCCCTAGTACACCCCTCAGAGCCTATCTTTTCGTTTCTAACTTTAAGCATTTTACTTAAAGGAAGAATTTGTTACACCCCACTTAAATGTACACCCAAATCGCCTTAGCCTACCTTGTATGCACTCATCTTTAGTGCATTATTGTTACAACATTTGTTTAAACCCAAGTTAATTATCTAGTTGATTACATGGTTGCTAAGTCGAGTCATATCCTTGTACATATTGTTTTGGGACGATTGGGACTCATGGGTAAAGTACTAGTGTAATGGAGTAATGGGGAAGAACATCATTTACCCCCATATGTGCTAAATGTTTTAAAAAGTACTCCAAGTGTTTTAATTATCTTAATTCGAGTCATTAGAATAGTTATTTGTAAAGTTATGTAAAAGTTCAAGTGTAAGGGGGATGCAATGCCCCTATGATGTATTATTTTGGATGGTAGGGCAAAAGTGTATGAAAAAAAAAAAAAAAAAAAAAAAAAAAAAAAAAAAAAAAAAAAAAAATCAAGAAAAATACAAAAAAATGAGAAAAAGAAAAAAATGGAAAAAACATACGGACTACCATCCCGTTTCATTTTATGTTTATTTTTATGTTTTTGTTATTTTGTTATTTCGTTTCTAGCTTAAGATCGAGTCGAGTCTTGGCTTAGCAACATTGTATAGTACATGTAATTGATCAAGATCTTTAACTCGCCACCAGTAAAATATCCCTTATCCAACAAAACCGTGTTTTCCTTTTCCCTACACCTAACGTTATAACCCATTTAAAAGCCCTCTTTGATAGTTTATCTTAGGTGCTTACGCCTAGTGGAGGAGGTTTTCGATCCTTTCCCAAGCCTATGGTAATCTATTTGCTATGACAGGTAGTGAGAGATATTATCCGTTTTCATTTATGAGATTTATTTTGATGACACTTAAGAGATGTGAGTATCTAAACACTACTTGTGAGGTGCTAGTTTGTAATCTCCGTGCTTATTATGATTAAAGTGGAACGAATATTTGTTGTAATTACTTTTATGTTAGCGTTAAATGACCCCTAACTTGTATTTTGATTAGAATAAAAGCGCATTTGCTTGAGGACAAGCAAATCTCAAGTGTAAGGGTATTTGATGAAGCGAAAAGTGTACCGCTTTTAAGGGGTCATTTAAGCCCTAAATCGTATTTATTTGATCAAATATTGCCCTAAATCGTTCCTTTTGTCATTTTAGGTACTTTTGAGGAGAAATCTGGAAAAGGAGGCATTTTGGACGTTTTTGGAGCATAAAAGTGAAGAAAACGACAAAGTCCCAAAAATCGGCTAAAAGTTACCTTTGACGGCGTCAGGATTTACTCCAGACGGCGTCATGGCTTGGCAAGAAAAGGTGGATGTGAAATTTACTCATGATAAGCCAGTGAAAATTGCATGTGAATTCTGACGGCGTCACGCTTTAACCTGATCAAGGGCGTCACGGCTTAATTCAAAGAGGACGGCGTCACGTTCAAGGTCTGACGGCGTCAAGCCTTGATAAGCCAGAACGGATTTTGGAGAGCTAAAGAGGGACGGCGTCAAGAAGGTCATCCGGGAACCCTAAAAGCGGCGAGGTGACGGCGTCACACTCCATAACGTGACGCCGTCAGATGTAAAAATCTATATATAGTTTTGCAATTCTTTGTCATTAGTGGGGAACTTAGTGTGGAATTTTTGGGAGAAAACCCTAAGACGATTTTAGCATCTTTTTCAAGGCTTTTTGCCTTGAGATCTTCCATGTTACATTGAAGATAAGTTATCAATTAATCATTCAATATGTCTATGTGTTGTTTGATTCTATCTTATTCTTGTCTTTTGATTAACATGTTAGGCTAGATTTATCTTGTGTTTGCTTAGATCTAATGAAACCTAGCTATTGATTATTGGTTATTAGTGTGTTATTAGTTGTATTGGATGATTGTTTATCTATGTTAGGCTTAAGAAAACTGGCTAACTTCCTATTCGGTAACTTGCTTGAACGTCTTAAGAAACATGAACCAAATGCGTACTAAAGGTTTTTATGGTTGTATTTAATGCACAAGCGAATTCTAGTGATCCCATGTTAGGAGCTTCCTAGCCGGCTCGACATAGGAGTGAAGTAGGAGCTTGTAGAGTTGGGGAAGTACGTACGCCACCCCACGATTGGTATTAAGGAATACACCCGTCATCTACGCAACTAATACACACTAATCAACCGGTAAAAGATAGTTAGGGAGTAAGGAAATCTAAGTAAACACATTTCTCTACACATAAGTTTTCACCAACTTTTTATTTTCAGTTATTTATTTTATTTGCATTCGTAGTAATTTGGGTTAGTTGACTAGCAACTAATTCCGCCCACTCCTTCAAACCCGAGATTTTACTTGCTTTCATAAAAAAATATAAAAACATAAAAAAGAATCTTCCTCAACCCTTAGACCTATTAGAGTAGTCTTTCATACCTAACGAACACTATTCCCTGTGGAGAACGATCAATCCACCGTACTTACCACTACACTATACTACATCGGTCAGGTACACTGCCTGGTGGGGTTGTAAGCCTCTTGAGATCCCTCGAGAGGTAAAACCTGTTGTAAGGTTGCAAAACCACGCATCATTCACCAAATGCCCCTCCTCCTCCACATCATCAATAACCTCATCATAAAAGCTACTTGTATGGAAAAGAAGAGAACACATCATCTCCCACTCCAAAGGCTACGTCCAAACCCCCCTCCTCATACACATGGAACCTATAGAATTTGAACACATCATCATGTTCCCTTTTGTGCCATGCAATGAACCTAGAAAACCCTAAATTCCCTCTTCTATAAATAGCAGCTTAGTTTCACCTTTTCATTCCACACCATTCGACCAAAACTTCCCAGCTTATCTCCACAATCAAACGACCCAACACCAAAACAGTCCCATTCCACTTCCTTTCTGATCCACAGCCCAAATACAAGCCACACAAAAACCCTAGTAAGCTCGGAAGAAGAAGAGTATCCCTAGTGATCAAGAGTCAAATCCAAGTTGTTCATAAAACCCTAGTCGACCAATAATCTAAGTAAGTATACCAACTCTTTTTATTTCAGTTTTATTTACTTAAATTATCTCTAAAACATCACTAAGTTATCTTAAATAAAAGACATGATCAAAAACTATAGAATATCTTTTCCTTTTCTTTTGTCTGTTCGATCAGAAACTTAACACACCCAATATATTTGAATCTTTGTAACAATGAATTAAAGATCTATAAAACATGTTGAAATATATTCAATAATATCATATTGTGTATAAAAGTTAGCTACAAATCCTTAAAAACATCAAAAACCCATCGGGTCTGATTTCCTGTTTTATATCGAGCAAAAGAACAGCCCACCAAGCTAACTTTTGACCTGAAAACCAACCCTCAAACGATGTTTATATATTCTGATTTTTGGCGAAAATAAAGTTCACCCAGCAAACAAAATATAGGAAAAAGAATCGCGGAAAATGACTTGGTTTTCACAAAGTTATCGAGTTTTGAAAGTTGCTATATATCGCTAAAGTTAGAAAATATTTACCAGTTATTTACTATTCATTTTTTCGCCCTAACTTCCTAGCTTTTGAACTGTATAACGATAACCTAGAGGTTTCTATAAAATCTGATTTTCGGTATTTATAAAGTTCACATATCAAACTCAATATAGGAAAAAGAATTATGGAAAATGATCCATTTTCCATGGAGATATCGAGTCTTAAAATCTGTCTTTATCGCTAAAATAGGAACTTAGATTATCAGTTATTTGTTTTCAGTTTTTATCAACCCACAGTCCAACTTTCGACCTGTTTTTCGAACCTTAGATCAACTCTAAAAATTCTGTATTTTTGGCACATCAAATTTCACCTAGCTATCTTGTTTTAGAAAAAGGAATCACATAAAAAGAATAATCGAGTCAAAAGTTATTTGTGTCCAAAGTTTACTCCATCGCTAAGTATAAAACCATTTTCCAGATTATATTAAAACTTGTTTCCACCTAGTCGACTTTGAGTAAATATTTTGGGTATCAAATGATTTTCATAAAATACGAAATTTGGCATATTTAGAGTCGACCCAGCCAGCTTTTTATAGGAAAAAGAAACAAGTAGATTGGTCAAACGAGTAAAAAGATATTAGCCTTCAAAGTTTGTTCCATCGCTAGCTTTAAAACCAATTTATCAGATTTTACAAAACCATGTTTTCACCCGATCAACTTTGAGTATTTATTTCTGTTATCAAATGATTTTTATAAAATACGAAACTTGGGCTATTTTTAGACGACCTAGCTAATAATACATAGGAACTGAGATCACGTAAAATGATCTATTATTCGTTAAGTAATTCGAGTCCAAAACTCTACCCTTATCACCTATTTCATGTGTATAATTTTTAATAAATAGTTTTATTGTGTCGATTATGTAAATGTTTTATATCAAGGGTCATTTTTGTCAATATCAAATAAAAGGGTAGAAAATGTTATTTTTGAAACTAAAGGATAAAAGTTGTCATTTTCCAAAAGTCCAGGGAATAAACTGTCATTTGACCAAACCATAGGGATAAAAGTGTAATTTTTCATAACTAACATTTTTATTTCTATTTTCCGATCTAATAAGAAATTTATAATCATAAAACATTTATTTCAATGACGAATTAACGAACGAACGAAAGCTATATTTAACGAACAAACCAACGAACAAAAGATATATAAATATCAAACGAACGAATGGAACGAATAATAAAACTTATATGTTCAGGAACGATTACTGAAATTTGACATAACCAACCCAGGTTGCAAGCCGGAGATGTTTATCAACTTTGTATAACTTTGTTTTCCATCCAGACTATTCAGGTGAGTTTATAGTCCCACTTTTCTTATCTACGTGTTTTCCAAATATGTGGGGAGATACATGCTATTAAACCGAACACAAGTATTTTCCTGATTGTTATTGCACTAGGCTAACTGTCCGTTATTATTGAGATTGTATTATTTATTTAAAAGACCCTCATATCATGCACCATTAGTCACCTGCTGGGTGAGCGCGAATATGTGAATAGATCTATTGGCCTGACGACCCATTTGTACTAACCGGATGGATATCTTCGTGGTAGCCGGTTAGGCAGATGCATTATATTTGATTTCTTTAACCTGGGGGCAAGACCACTCTCATTTAATTATGTTTGTGGAACCTGGAAACTGTTAACGCATTGCGTGTCATGAGGTTTAGTGCAATATTCCGAATTTATGATATAACTGATTTCTCTTATTTGGCTTGTGTTCAAACTGATTATAACTTTAAACACTATAGATTCACTCAACCTTTGTGTTGACTTTTTAAGCATGTTTATCTCAGGTAACTAGGAGTTTGGCGATGGCACGAAGTGGCTGTGGAATTTCTTTTTAAAAGAGTGTCCACTTTGTTATCATTCAATGAATAATGTAATTTTTATAATGTATTTTCTGAACCTCCCTCTGGGACCTATCTTATGTACTATGATATTAAATAAATGAATGATAACAATTTTTATTTAAAAACGTCTCTTTTCGAGTCATTTTCTATTCCCATGACTGTGAACCATGAAGTAACACCTGATGAGGCGAAAAGTGTACCGCTTTTAAGGGGTCATTTAAGCCCGAAATCGTATTTATCTGATCAAATATTGCCCTAAATCGTTCCTTTTGTCATTTTAGGTACTTTTGAGGAGAAATCTGGAAAAGGAGGCATTTTGGACGTTTTTGGAGCATAAAAGTGAAGAAAACGGCAAAGTCTCAAAATTGTGCTGAAAGTCACCTTTGACGGCGTCAACATTAACTCCAGACGGCGTCATGCCTTGGCAAGAAAAGTTGGATGTGAAATTTACTCATGACGGGCCAGTGAGTTTGCATGAGAATTCTGACGGCGTCACGCTTTAACTAAATCAAGGGCGTCACGGCTTAAATCATAAGGGGACGGCGTCACGTTATAGGTCCGACGGCGTCAAGCCTTGATAAGCCAGAATGGATTTTTGAAGAGCTAAAGAGGGACGGCGTCAAGATGGTCATCCGGGAACCCTAAAAGCGGCGAGGTGACGGCGTCACAATGCATAAGGTGACGCCGTCAGATGTCAAAGTCTATATATATTTTTCTAATTTTTTGTCATGAAGGGAGAGCTTAGTGTGTGGAATTTTGGGATAAAACCCTAAGACGATTTTAGCTACTTTTTCAGGGCTTTTTGCCCTGAGATCTTCCATGTTTCATTGAAAGATAAGTTATCAATTAATCATTCAATATGTCTATGTGTTGTTTGATTCTATCTTATGCTTGTCTTTTGTTTAACATGTTAGGCTAATTTTATCTTGTGTTTGCTTAGATCTAATGAAACCTAGCTATTGATTATTGGTTGTTAGTGTGTTGTTAGTTGTATTGGATGATTGTTTATCTATGTTAGGCTTAAGAAAACTGGCTAACTTCCTATTCGGTAACTTGCTTGAACGTCTTAAGAAACATGAACCAAACGCGTACTAAAGGTTTTTATGGTTGTATTTAATGCACAAGCGAATTCTAGTGATCCCATGTTAGGAGCTTCCTAGCCGGCTCGACATAGGAGTGAAGTAGGAGCTTGTAGAGTTTGGGGAAGTAAGTACGCCACCCCACGAATGGTATTAAGGAATACACCCGTCATCCACGCGACTAATACACACTAATTAACCGGTAAAAGATAGTTAGGGAGTAAGGAAATCTAAGTAAACACATTTCTCTACACATAAGTTTCTCACCACTTTTCATTTTTGTTATTTTATTTTATTTGCATTTGTAGTAATTTGGGTTAGTTGACTAGCAACTAATTCCGCCCACTCCTTCAAAACCCGAGATTTTACTTGCTTTTATAAAATATAAAAACATAAAAAGAATCTTCCTCAACCCTTAGACCTAATTAGAGTAGCCTTTCACACCTAACGAACACTATTCCCTGTGGAGAACGATCAATCCCCCGTACTTACCACTACACTATACTACATCGGTCAGGTACACTGCCTGGTGGGGTTGTAAGCCTCTTGAGATCCCTCGAGAGGTAAAACCTGTTGTAAGGTTGCAAAACCCACGCATCAAGTTTTTGGCGCCGCAGCCCGGGGAGTAGTTATTGCTTAGGTTGAAATTTATTTCTATTAGGTCTACTCATTAGATTCCTATCTAGTGAGATATTTTCTTTTTATTTTGTAGCTTTCTCGTAGTCTATCTTTTCTTTGTGATTTTGTTTATAATTTGCTTCAAATGGACTTTTCACTTAGATTTCTAAGATTGCAAGATATGGTTGAGTGGCTAGAACACCAAGAAGTTCAAAATACCTCATTTAGAGACACTTATGAATCATATGAGCCTTCACCTAGGATAGATTCTTATGAACAACCTCCATGTTTAGGATCTTGTTTTAGTGAGGCTAATAGGAAAAGCGGCCTAGTTTGCCAAGGAATTGTGGATAGAGCCGTATCAATAAATCATAAGTTGGATGAAGCACTAGGTTTGTTATTATCACTACCTAAGAAAACAATTGACGAGGATATAGGTGATCTTGACACGTGGAATAATGAGGTAAACACCATAAGCCCACAAAATACTCAACCATCATTTGAGGCACCCACACCGCCCGTGACTTACCCGGAAGAAGTAGAAGAAACTTTAGGAATCCCGATGGAGGTAGAACCCTTGGACCAAGCACAACTAGAGGATATAGGTTTGCACACTTTTAGTGATGACCTTACTCATAGTTCTAGGGAATTTCCTAGTGTTGATGAATTGGAACCTCAACCTTTACACAACTTTTCATCCTTAGATTTACATCTAGGAGAAAAAAGAGGAACCGACCCACCCATCAACCAATATTATCCGGGTAGTTTTTAGGATGAAGGAAGCCATTCACTCACCCCCTTCACCTCACGTGGCATATTCACACCCTAAGGGTGTGTATCGCTACTTTCACCCGCACTTAATCCTAAGTGTAGGGAAAACCTCCCCTATTTTTGTTAAATAAGGGTAGAGTCAGGCTCGTGACTCGAACAAAAACAAGCGCTTCTTGGGAGGCAACCCAAGCTTTATTTGCTTTGTGTGTTTATTTATTTGTTTGTTTGATTTTATTTGCTTCCGTGTGTATGTTTAATTTTTATTATTATTGATTCATGTTCAAAAGTAATTTGTGAAAATGCTTTATTTTGTTTTTAACTTCGTCTTAACTACATATAAAGGTATTTTGCAAAAGTTAAGTGTAAGGGAAATCTAAATCGGTTTATTAGAACACAAATTAACATGAATCGTAATAATAATAAATTAGCATACATATTCGTATTTGTTTGAGTCAAATGCTTGTATCGAGTCATAATGATGTTTTGCAGGATTTCCAGGAAGTAAGGTAAAGGTTTTTCCAGAAATTTTCCGGAAACTTAAAATGAAAATTTTTGTCAGGTCATTTCTGACGGCGTCAGGGGTTATAACCTGACGGCGTCAGATTTAATTTACAGAAATTTTTGAAATTTTTGTTTTTAAAAAGTTTTTATTAAAATCTCCAACTTATAATCTCCAGGAATCTGCAAAATTATCATTCCACAAGCATTATATCCTTATATATAGATTTTATCCCGCCGATGTTATGCAGGTTTTCGTGTTTGTTTTCTCAGGTTTAACAGGTTATTTTGGACAAGGAGATGTTTTTTGGAATCAAGCTTATGGCGATGCATTAGTCATGGAGCTTCAACATTCTCTTTGGAGGACGATTTAACCGTGTAATTTCATTATCCAACGAGCGAATCAGGGGAGTATTTGATTTCATTCTTTTACTTTATGCTTTTACATCTTGTTATTTGAACATTGGGGACAATGTTCATCTTAAGTGTAAGGGGAGGGTAAAAGTACGATTTTTGAGAATACAATTGCGCTTGATTTTTGTTTGTTTGATGGTAGATGTGTAATAAAACTGAGAGAAATACTTGTTAAGGTAATTTTAGTGCCAAATTTAAAATTTTTTACAACATATAGGAGTGAAACTTTGATCCTAATAAGCGTCTCACGGATAGGAGTTATATGACTAGCACAAAAACCGTACCACTAAAAAATTTTCCACCCCCAAATATGTGAGGTTCACCCCTAGAATTGGTAGGAAAAGCATTTATGCTATGATGTGTGTACCGGTAGCACTTAGATTCTAGAACTTGCGTTAGGACCATTCCAAGGCCACAAGTGAGACTACATTCGTGTAGTTAGATTTACTACATGATAAGAGGCATTAGGATTAACCCATTGTTTTACACCTGTGTTTTTGTTATAATTACTTTGGCTACATTGGTCAAGTAATTCTCCCACACCCTTTGCGTTGTACTCATTTTTAGTACACGATACCCCTAGTACACCCCTCAGAGCCTATCTTTTCGTTTCGACCTTTAAGCATTTTACTTAAAGGAAGAATTTGTTACACCCCACTAAAATGTACACCCAAATCGCCTTAGCCTACCTTGTATGCACTCATTTTTAGTGCATTATTGTTACAACATTTGTTTAAACCCAAGTTAATTATCTAATTGATTACATGGTTGCTAAGTCGAGTCATATCCTTGTACATATTGTTTTGGGACGATTGGGACTCGTGGGTAAAGTACTAGTGTAATGGAGTAATGGGGAAGAACATCATTTATTACCCCCATATGTGCTAAATGTTTTAAAAGTACTCCAAGTTTTTCAATTATCTTAATTCGAGTCATTAGAATAGTTATTTGTAAAGTTATGTAAAAGTTCAAGTGTAAGGGGATGCAACGCCCCTATGATGTATTATTTTGGATGGTAGGGTAAAAGTGTATGCAAAAAAAAAAAAAAAAAAAAAAAAAAAAAAAAAAAAAAAAAAAAGTAGAAAAAAACATACGGACTACCATCCCGTTTCATTTTATGTTTATTTTATGTTTATGTTTTGTTATTTTGGTTTCTAGCTTAAGATCGAGTCTAGTCTTGGCTTAGCAACGTTGTATAGTACATGTGATTGATCAAGATCTTTAACTCGCCACCAGTAAAATATCCTTTATCCAACAAAACCGTGTTTTCCTTTTCCCTACACCTAACGTTATAACCCATTTAAAAGCCCTCTTTGATAGTTTATCTTAGGTGCTTACGCCTAGTGGAGGAGGTTTTCGATCCTTTCCCAAGCCTATGGTAATCTATTTGCTATGACAGGTAGTGAGAGATATTTTCCGTTTTCATTTATGAGATTTATTTTGATGACACTTGAGAGATGTGAGTATCTAAACACTACTTGTGAGGTGCTAGTATATAATCTCCGTGCTTATTATGATTGAAGTGGAACGATTATTTGTTGTAATTACTTTTATGTTTGCATTAAATGACCCCTAACTTGTATTTCGATTAGAATAAAAGCGCATTTGCTTGAGGACAAGCAAATCTCAAGTGTAAGGGTATTTGATGAGGCGAAAAGTGTACCGCTTTTAAGGGGTCATTTAAGCCCGAAATCGTATTTATCTGATCAAATATTGCCCTAAATCGTTCCTTTTGTCATTTTAGGTACTTTTGAGGAGAAATCTGGAAAAGGAGGCATTTTGGACGTTTTTGGAGCATAAAAGTGAAGAAAACGGCAAAGTCTCAAAATTGTGCTGAAAGTCACCTTTGACGGCGTCAACATTAACTCCAGACGGCGTCATGCCTTGGCAAGAAAAGTTGGATGTGAAATTTACTCATGACGGGCCAGTGAGTTTGCATGAGAATTCTGACGGCGTCACGCTTTAACTAAATCAAGGGCGTCACGGCTTAAATCATAAGGGGACGGCGTCACGTTATAGGTCCGACGGCGTCAAGCCTTGATAAGCCAGAATGGATTTTTGAAGAGCTAAAGAGGGACGGCGTCAAGATGGTCATCCGGGAACCCTAAAAGCGGCGAGGTGACGGCGTCACAATGCATAAGGTGACGCCGTCAGATGTCAAAGTCTATATATATTTTTCTAATTTTTTGTCATGAAGGGAGAGCTTAGTGTGTGGAATTTTGGGATAAAACCCTAAGACGATTTTAGCTACTTTTTCAGGGCTTTTTGCCCTGAGATCTTCCATGTTTCATTGAAAGATAAGTTATCAATTAATCATTCAATATGTCTATGTGTTGTTTGATTCTATCTTATGCTTGTCTTTTGTTTAACATGTTAGGCTAATTTTATCTTGTGTTTGCTTAGATCTAATGAAACCTAGCTATTGATTATTGGTTGTTAGTGTGTTGTTAGTTGTATTGGATGATTGTTTATCTATGTTAGGCTTAAGAAAACTGGCTAACTTCCTATTCGGTAACTTGCTTGAACGTCTTAAGAAACATGAACCAAACGCGTACTAAAGGTTTTTATGGTTGTATTTAATGCACAAGCGAATTCTAGTGATCCCATGTTAGGAGCTTCCTAGCCGGCTCGACATAGGAGTGAAGTAGGAGCTTGTAGAGTTTGGGGAAGTAAGTACGCCACCCCACGAATGGTATTAAGGAATACACCCGTCATCCACGCGACTAATACACACTAATTAACCGGTAAAAGATAGTTAGGGAGTAAGGAAATCTAAGTAAACACATTTCTCTACACATAAGTTTCTCACCACTTTTCATTTTTGTTTATTTTATTTTATTTGCATTTGTAGTAATTTGGGTTAGTTGACTAGCAACTAATTCCGCCCACTCCTTCAAAACCCGAGATTTTACTTGCTTTTATAAAATATAAAAACATAAAAAGAATCTTCCTCAACCCTTAGACCTAATTAGAGTAGCCTTTCACACCTAACGAACACTATTCCCTGTGGAGAACGATCAATCCCCCGTACTTACCACTACACTATACTACATCGGTCAGGTACACTGCCTGGTGGGGTTGTAAGCCTCTTGAGATCCCTCGAGAGGTAAAACCTGTTGTAAGGTTGCAAAACCCACGCATCAACACCCCAAGCTTATATTCCGCTGCATATCTCGAAAATGGGGGTTTTACAGATTGGTATCAGAGCCTATGGTTATAGAGAACCAAATGTTTTCTAATCAGTATTTTAATATCTTAAGTTACCTGTACAACCTAATCTAACGCACTTTAACGAGCAGTGTACCCGGTCAGTATGAATATAATGGTAAGTAGAGTGTCGATCACTAAGAGTGGAACGTATTATCTAGTTATTCTAATCAGTATTTTAATATCTTAAGTTAACTGTACAACCTAATCTAACGCAAGGGGGTTCAGCCTGAGAGACTGGCACGATTTGGTTATAATTAAATAGTAACTAAACTAATGAGCACGAATCAGCGATTAGCACACACGTACACAGATAGATACTCGAGACAATAAGAAGACCTGTCCTGATAATTAAGTAGCTTGTCACTTGTTTTATTGCTAGTTTTATATGAAGTGTATATAATTAACCCTTTCTCGTTGGCTCTAATCTTATCGGCGAGTAAACCCTTAATGATTACTTATGTCTATCCTATTTATTTAAAGAGACGCTGAAACAAATAGGCGAGGAAGGGGCATGGCGACCCAAGCAATGCTCAGCTAGACACAGAGGTTATCAATGCACTAATAAAAGTCACCAAAGACATCAACATATAAACTTTAATTAATGGGAAAGCAATTTTAAGGGGTGCCCATGATTTTCCGTAGTCACATGGAATCGGCCCATCAATCCTGATGAATTAAAGTGTACTAATACAATAAAACAAAACTACTTAATGAATTGAATACATGCAGGACCTTCTTACAGCTCTTGTATCTTCGTTTGGGGTGTGTCTTGTGCTGCTAACACGTCTGAATTCGTCTCCTAGGGTTCTTCTGTCTTCGGTCTCTAAAGTCTCCAAAGATCTTGAAATTCGTCTGGCCTTGGGGTATTTATAGTTTCTGTCTGAGGGTTAGATACGGCGCATAGGATAAGTAGATGCGGCGCATTGACTTAACTTCGCGTGGGGTCCAAGATTAATATATTCAGGAATATTCGTACACCGCCTTAAGATGCGGCGTAACTCCATTTCTCTATGCGGCGCATGTCCTTTGCTGTCTTGGATTATAGCTTGTGAAATCTTGATAGTGATGCGCCGTATGTACGAAGTATGTTGCGGCGTATCTGGAGCAGAATGATCTTGATCTTGTACATTTCAGTAGACTCTTAACATCTTGCTTGTTTTGCTCCATAATTAGTCCAAAATCGCCAAGTTTCACATAATACTTGTTTTTACCTGAGAATTACAAAAGTAAACATTAACGTATCAATTCTCATATATAATATAATAAAGCAAGTCAAATAAATAGGATAAATGATGATAATAAAATGTACTTATTTGAGTTCATCAAATATCCCCCCACTTGAACTTTACTTGTCCCCAAGTAAACCTTAGAATCAATCAAATGAAAATGTATCCTAAAAGATATTAGGATTTATTTTTATATTTAAGCATGTATTCGTTTTTTGTCATAATTGCACAACCAAACACTTAACGAATTAGAAATAAAATAAAATATTTTGATAAAAGCAAATCTAATTGTTTAACAGTCCAGTCATGACGAATATTCTATCATAAGCTTGGCAAGTATACGCATCTCCCCCACTAAAGCTAAGGAATAACAAGTCTAAAGCGGTAAAAAGGGTTTGTTGGTTAATGGTTAATCATTCTTCTTAATCTCTATCGATCTCACATTCCAGAAAAGGCGACAAAATCACAAATACATGATCGAATCCATGACCACGATACTTGCAATTGCTCAAATCCTTAACTCGAATAGGCTAAAGATAGGACCAAGTAATTTTTACCAATAATATTATATCAAAAAGGGCGACAAAATCATAAATACATAGCCGAATCCACGACTACGATACTTAAGATTGCTCAAATCCCTAATCTCAATAAATCAAAGGTTTGGATAAAGAATGATATAGGGTATGGATAATATTTGGGATACAAATTGGTGTAAAATGAAAAATAAACAAAACAAATAAATTAAAATCCTAAGTGCGGTTAATCACTATCCCAACCATCCCATTAATAAGACTCATATCATTGAATAACTCACGCTTTAACACTTGAAACACACGCTTTAGGTAGACACGAATTATACTCAACAAGATCTCAATCAAAGAATAATCCTAGTTGGCGTTCCCATAACGGCCAACTCCCATTCAATCCATAAATATAATATACAACAAATAGTGGTGATATCGCCCACTTAATACAAAACTTTACATAAGTTGGTTAAAACAAACTTCCAACTTTTCCTTTTTCTTTTTCTTTTCTATTTTTTTAATTTTTTTTTTTAATGAGAATGTGTAAAATTTCACAACTTTTCTATCACTATTTTTCCGGATAATTTTTCCATACTCTTCATACTTTTAGAAATAACTGTAATAGCGAAAGTAGTAAACACACGAAAAATAAACTCAAAGTTATACAATATTTACTTTCATACCAATTGCATTGTGCAATTTCCTGACTCAACCAAAGATAATGAATTACGCACGCGAACACAGGTAATGTAAGGAAACACACTTTGCCTAAAGCAATTAACCAACCACGGATTTTAATCTACAGGGTAGGCTAAGGTGTAAGGGTGTAACGAAACATTATAACAAAGGTGTAAGAAACGAAATGAATGGCTCTGAGTGTTTTTCTAGGGGTATCTTACTCTAAAAGTGAGAGTAACAAAAGGGTTTATACGGGGGTTAACTAACCAATGTAGTTAGTTAATATCACATAACATATAAAGGCTATTTGGGTGTAATCCTAGAAATTTACCAATTTAGACAAGTCATTCCAATTATATAGATAATACTTATTATGGTGGTCTCGAATAGTATACAAGCCAAGTTCTAAAGTTTACAAGTCACCGGCACACTCATAGATTTGTGAATTTTGATAAGTTCACAATTTTTGGAAATAATGTTATGTGTGCAGCTATGTAATTTAGAATTTAAACAAAAACATGCTAAAAAATTTTAAATTTTGATATATTAAGCGTATTTTAAGCATATTTTGCAAAAGTTTAGGACAAGTAAGTGTTCTAATTCTCCAATCCCCCCACTTAAGTTAAACAACGTCCTCGTTGTTTGTATCAAAGATAAAAACTGGAAAATAAAAGAATTAGAACAGAAAAACTCCCCTGAGATTTGCTCGGTATGATCCTCCTTTATTCGTATAAGAGCAAAAATCAACTTTCTTGTGGATGAGAACGTTTAAGCTTCAAAAATGATGTATCCACAAGAATGCAGGAATCTATAATACCATTCAGACTTTAACACACCTGAGTTAAGAAAGTTCAAACTTGCATAATACATTAGTAGTTAGTAAAAATAAAACTTAAAAAATTAAAATGAAAATCATCAGGTCAGTCGATACGCCGTATCTTATGGAAAAAGATACGCCGTATCGAGCCTGGAATAAGTACGAATCAGAATAGAAGATGCGTCGCATCCTTAACCAGGGATGCGCCGCATTAAAATACTGACAGAAAGTTTTAAAGTCAAAAATAAAAATGCAGAAAATTAAATAAGATATGACCAGTGCAGGCGATGCGTCGCATCTTATGATGGAGATGCGCCGTATCTTCTGCAGGTCTGACAGACTCGACACAGAACAGAAAAAGTAAAAATTCTCCGGGTTGTCTCCCGGTCAGCACTTGTCTTTATTCCAGAGTCTTCAAGTTAGACTCACGTTTAGCTCCTTATTTTGTTCTATTGATCCCCACATGTCCGTGCACGATGTAGTTGCGAATTACTTCGTCACGAACATATTCCGGCCCCAATTCAAGTACACCTTTGTAGAATCCTTTCATCTTTTGGTACGGATACTCGATCCCTTTCTCAGCGTCATTTTCATCTACCAAAAGAAATGGTGTAAATTTGTAACAAAAATTGTTATGGGCATGTTTAAACCTTGGGTGAGCACGAGGCATCATGTAAGTGATAACGTTGCTTCCACTTTGAAAGGTGATCTTTCCTTCAAATCTTTTAGCGTTAATATCGACCTCCTTACAAAATGGTTTCCCAACGATCACGTCACCCATCTCAACATCACGATAAGCATCCATGTTTTCCACCACGGTGAAATCTGTAACAATAGTTAAATTCCCAACAAAAATAGGTACATTCATGAACATTCCAACTACGTTTTTCCCTCTATACTCAATTTTGTTTTTCATTATAGAATTATA
The DNA here is from genome assembly GCA_021014915.2 of Artemisia tridentata subsp. tridentata. NCBI lineage: Eukaryota > Viridiplantae > Streptophyta > Magnoliopsida > Asterales > Asteraceae > Artemisia > Artemisia tridentata. Next base: position 214,442,690 of record CP139502.1, on the reverse strand, counting down.
GAAATCTTTTGACATGACATTAATTGGTAAAATAGGGAAAAAGTTGGCACTAACCTGTTTAAATCCTATCATGCAAGGAAATTGTAAATTATAAGCACAATCTACATGGATCTTTCTACCATAATCACAGAAACTAGGATATCCTTCAAATTCATCATAATTCTTAGTGTTGATCATATTGACTCTAGGTATATCCATAATTTCTCCTTCTTCAATTTCGGGTTCAAAATCCTTCATAAATTGATCATTGATTCCTAATGGTAAATTAAGATCATTTAATTCAATGTAGTCTCCATTATAGGTCTCAAGTGATTCATTATTTACCAAGGTTTCACCCATAAACCTAGCTTCAAGATCGAGGTCCATACGTTCTCTTAATCCTAGCACATAGACGCCTCTAATTATGCTTTTAGCAGGATCTTGGCACTTATAGACTAGTTTATTATTCCCTACTTTTAATGAGATTTTTCTTTTAAACACATTAATCTTAGCATGGGCAGTAGACAAGAAATGTCTTCCAAGGATTAAAGGAATCTTAACATCCTCGGGCATATTTAATATAACAAAGTCTACGGGGAAAACAAACTTCTCAATCTTAACTAGCACATTTTTAGCAATCCCTTCAGGTCGTTTTACCGTTTTATCAGCCAATTCAATAAGCAACTTAGTTGGTGCTAATTTTCCTAGTCCTAGGGTAGTGAATGTCTTAAGGGGCATAACACTAACGCTAGCTCCTAAGTCAGCTAACACATTATTGAAAGATATATCATTAATTGAACAAGGTAAAGTAAAACTTCATGGGTCTTTTTCTTTATGAGGCAAGACACGTAAGTCGGTTGCAGAGCTCTCTTCTTTCATTGTGGCCTTAATCTCCTCTTCAATCTTTGTCTTCTCTTTTAGTAATCTCCTTAAACTGATTGAAGAATTAAAGAAAAATTCGGGCTTTGCACCATCATTACCATTCATCAATCTTCTAGGTATGTTAGGCGTGACTTCCTCAGTGGTGCTTATGGCCTTGACATGATCTCTTGGGTTGGTTTCAGTTAAGCTAGGTAAACTTCCGTATCCCCTTTCTTGAAGAACTTTGCTCATTTGTCCAATTTGTTGTTCCAATGCTTTGATCGAAGCTCCTTGATTTCTTGTTATAGTATCCGTTGAAGCTCGGATTTCTTTGATCATAGCAGTGTTCTCTTCATGTCTTTTAGCAGCATCGGCCATAATTTGCTTTAAAGTGTCATCCAAAGTCTGCCTCCTTTCTTGATAAGTGGGATTAAAGTTGTTCTTTTGATAGTATCCCGGAGGAGCTTCCCTAAATCTTCCTGAAGGTCGGAATGGTTGTCCAAATTGTGTGTAGTATGCTTCTTCAAAAGTCTCACTTTCATTCTTATTAGGGCAATCTTTAGTGTAGTGAGGTCCTTCGCATTTTTCACATCCAACTTGGGCAGCATAAACTTTCTCATCACGCTTCTTCATCTCTCTACTAATTTTATCCAATTGAGCTTGAATAGCAGCAAACCCGTCAAAATTAGTGCTGCTTTTAGATCTAGTAGAGGTTCCATCGTGCCATTTTTGAGAATGATCAGCAGCTTCTTGGATACCTTTTCTAGCATCGGCTGCACTCATTTGAGGCACAGCTCCCTTAGCATCCAAGATTTGTCTAGTAGGCACGTCCAATCCTTGATAGAACAATATTATCTCCTGCATTGGACTTAGATAATGTTGAGGGCATTTCATCAACAAGTCTTTAAATCGTTCCCAAGCTTGATAAAGAGTTTCATCAGGCTCTTGCTTGAAACTGTTGATAGCCTCCATCTTTTTAGCAGTTTTAGCAGGTGGACAATATCTTTTTAGGAATTTGCTCTTCAAATCTTCCCATGTTGTGATTGAACTAGCAGGTTCATTCCTTAGCCACTTATTAGCAGCTCCTTTTAGCGAAATTGGAAAGATTCTTAGCATAAGTTGATCGTCAGAGACTTCTTCTATAGTAAACAAATCTGCAATCTCGAGGACCTTTTCAACATGTTCATTAGCATCTTCATGTTCTGTTCCACTGAAAGCATTTTCTCTTAGCTCCTTGAGAAACTGACCCTTCAACTCAAACTTTGACTTTTCATCAAACTTTGGTCTAGCAACTCCTGAACTGTAATCAGCACGGGTTTTGTTCATGTATTCCTCCATAGTAGTGTTTTCTGCCATTGTTTCTGTTTCTTCTTCCTCTTTCTCTTCAGAAAAGTAATCAAGCTCGAAAGAACTTGAGATATCAAAGCTTTTTGTGTTGAAAAGCCTTTTAAGCGAATGTAAGGCTCGTTCAGGATCTTCGAAAGGTGTAATCAAGTTCTTAGTAGAACTCCTGGTCATGCACTTCCTGAAACTATCACAAAAGCATCAGTAGGGTATGTTCAAGAAAGTAATATATCAGAAAATTAACAACGAAAACGGAATACGAAAAATAAAAGTTACTGATATCTGCAGACGATGCGCCGTATCCAAAAAGATGGATACGCCGTATCTTATTACGTTAAAATTTAATCAGACTTTTATTCAGAAAGCAGATACGCCGCTTATGATTTAGAATGCGCCGTATCAGTTTAATTTATCAAAAATCGATTATATTTATTAAAATTAAATGCGTCGTATTAACAGAAGCTAATGCGCCGTATTTTCGTTACGTTTCAAAATAAAAGATTTTTGATTCAGAAGATGCGCCGTATCGATAAAAATCGATGCGTCGTATCTGTTTAATAATTCGAAAACTGTTTTTAATTTAAATAGACAATACGCCGTATCTGTTAAAACAGATGCGTCGTATGGCGTTAGGGTTTAGAAAAATTTCTTATTAAAAACAGAATACGCCGTATCTTGGGGAAAGATGCGTCGCACTCGAATTTATTAAATGCGTTGTATTTTATAAAAATTAAACGCAATACGCCGTATCTATGAAAATAGATCCGCCGTATCGTTTGTATCAGCACAGTACAACGATAGCAGAATGCAGAAAAATAAAAAGAAAAACAAAAATAAAATCAAACAAAAAGAAACAAAAACAGAAAATATGCAAACTATACAATGAATGCAATTTATCTAATATACAACGGGGTTAGCGGTTAGAATCTAAAAATTAAAAAGAAAAACCTAATTAAAATACTAATCAAATTAACAGATAATAACAATTCACTCCCCGGCAACGGCGCCAAAAACTTGATGTGCGTGTGTATTGCTCTAATTCTTTTATATCCACGGCAGCGACTCCAAGGACTTGGTGCGCGCGTGATGTCGTTGTGGTTTTAGCAGTATTAATGCCTACTCAAGTTTTAAATTTATATTTAGCCGACTTATCAATAAAACACACACTTTAACGAGCAGTGTACCCGGTTAGTATGAATATAATGGTAAGTAGAGTGTCGATCACTAAGAGTGGAACGTATTATCTAGTTATTCTAATCAGTATTTTAATATCTTAAGTTAACTGTACAACCTAATCTAACGCAAGGGGGTTCAGCCTGAGAGACTGGCACGATTTGGATATGATTAAATAGTAACTAAACTAATGAGCACGAATCAGCGATTAGCACACACGTACACAGATAGATACTCGAGACAATAAGAAGACCTGTCCTGATAATTAAGTAGCTTGTCACTTGTTTTATTGCTAGTTTTATATGAAGTGTATATAATTAACCCTTTCTCGTTGGCTCTAATCTTATCGGCGAGTAAACCCTTAATGATTACTTATGTCTATCCTATTTATTTAAAGAGACGCTGAAACAAATAGGCTAGGAAGGGGCATGGCGACCCAAGCAATGCTCAGCTAGACACAGAGGTTATCAATGCACTAATAAAAGTCACCAAAGACATCAACATATAAACTTTAATTAATGGGAAAGCAATTTTAAGGGGTGCCCATGATTTTCCGTAGTCACATGGAATCGGCCCATCAATCCTGATGAATTAAAGTGTACTAATACAATAAAACAAAACTACTTAATGAATTGAATACATGCAGGACCTTCTTACAGCTCTTGTATCTTCGTTTGGGGTGTGTCTTGTGCTGCTAACACGTCTGAATTCGTCTCCTAGGGTTCTTCTGTCTTCGGTCTCTAAAGTCTCCAAAGATCTTGAAATTCGCCTGGCCTTGGGGTATTTATAGTTTCTGTCTGAGGGTTAGATACGGCGCATAGGATAAGTAGATGCGGCGCATTGACTTAACTTCGCGTGGGGTCCAAGATTAATATATTCAGGAATATTCATACACCGCCTTAAGATGCGGCGTAACTCCATTTCTCTATGCGGCGCATGTCCTTTGCTGTCTTGGATTATAGCTTGTGAAATCTTGATAGTGATGCGCCGTATGTACGAAGTATGTTGCGGCGTATCTGGAGCAGAATGATCTTGATCTTGTACATTTCAGTAGACTCTTAACATCTTGCTTGTTTTGCTCCATAATTAGTCTAAAATCGCCAAGTTTCACATAATACTTGTTTTTACCTGAGAATTACAAAAGTAAACATTAACGTATCAATTCTCATATATAATATAATAAAACAAGTCAAATAAATAGGATAAATAATGATAATAAAATGTACTTATTTGAGTTCATCAAATATCCCCCCACTTGAACTTTACTTGTCCCCAAGTAAACCTTAGAATCAATCAAATGAAAATGTATCCTAAAAGATATTAGGATTTATTTTTATATTTAAGCATGTATTCGTTTTTTGTCATAATTGCACAACCAAACACTTAACGAATTAGAAATAAAATAAAATATTTTGATAAAAGCAAATCTAATCTTTTAACAGTCCAGTCCTGACGAATATTCTATCATAAGCTTGGCAAGTATACGCATCTCCCCCACTAAAGCTAAGGAATAACAAGTCTAAAGTGGTAAAAAGGGTTTGTTGGTTAAGGGTTAATCATTCTTCTTAATCTCTATCGATCTCACATTCCAGAAAAGGCGAGAAAATCACAAATACATGATCGAATCCACGACCACGATACTTGCAATTGCTCAAATCCTTAACTCGAATAGGCTAAAGATAGGACCAAGTAATTTTTACCAATAATATTATATCAAAAAGGGCGACAAAATCATAAATACATAGCCGAATCCACGACTACGATACTTAAGATTGCTCAAATCCCTAATCTCAATAAATCAAAGGTTTGGATAAAGAATGATATAGGGTATGGATAATATTTGGGATACAAATTGGTGTAAAATGAAAAATAAACAAAACAAATAAATTAAAATCCTAAGTGTGGTTAATCACTATCCCAAACATCCTATGAATAAGACTCATATCATTGAATAACTCACGCTTTAACACTTGAAACACACGCTTTAGGTAGACACAAATTATACTCAACAAGATCTCAATCAAAGAATAATCCTAGTTGGCGTTCCCATAACGGCCAACTCCCATTCAATCCATAAATATAATATACAACAAATAGTGGTGATATCGCCCACTTAATACAAAACTTTACATGAGTTGGTTAAAACAAACTTCCAACTTTTCCTTTTTCTTTTTCTTTTCTATTTTTTCGTTTTTTTTTTTTTTTTTTTTAATGAGAATGTGTAAAATTTCACAACTTTTCTATCACTATTTTTCTGGATAATTTTTCCATACTCTTCATACTTTTAGAAATAAATGTAATAGCGAAAGTAGTAAACACACGAAAAATAAACTCAAAGTTATACAATATTTACTTTCATACCAATTGCATTGTGCAATTTCCTGACTCAACCAAAGATAATGAATTACGCACGCGAACACAGGTAATGTAAGGAAACACGCTTTGCCTAAAGCAATTAACCAACCACGGATTTTAATCTACAGGGTAGGCTAAGGTGTAAGGGTGTAACGAAACATTATAACAAAGGTGTAAGAAACGAAATGAATGGCTCTGAGTGTTTTTCTAGGGGTATCTTACTCTAAAAGTGAGAGTAACAAAAGGGTTTATACGGGGGTTAACTAACCAATGTAGTTAGTTAATATCACATAACATATAAAGGCTATTTGGGTGTAATCCTAGAAATTTACCAATTTAGACAAGTCATTCCAATTATATAGATAATACTTATTATGGTGGTCTCGAATAGTATACAAGCCAAGTTCTAAAGTTTACAAGTCACCGGCACACTCATAGATTTGTGAATTTTGATAAGTTCACAATTTTTGGAAATAATGTTATGTGTGCAGCTATGTAATTTAGAATTTAAACAAAAACATGCTAAAAAATTTTAAATTTTGATATATTAAACCTATTTTAAGCATATTTTGCAAAAGTTTAGGACAAGTAAGTGTTCTAATTCTCCAATCCCCCCATTTAAGTTAAACAACGTCCTCGTTGTTTGTATCAAAGATAAAACCTGGAAAATAAAAGAATTAGAACAGAAAAACTCCCCTGAGATTTGCTCGGTATGATCCTCCTTTATTCGTATAAGAGCAAAAATCAACTTTCTTGTGGATGAGAACGTTTAAGCTTCAAAAATGATGTATCCACAAGAATGCAGGAATCTATAATACCATTCAGACTTTAACACACCTGAGTTAAGAAAGTTCAAACTTGCATAATACATTAGTAGTTAGTAAAAATAAAACTTAAAAAATTAAAATGAAAATCATCAGGTCAGTCGATACGCCGTATCTTATGGAAAAAGATACGCCGTATCGAGCCTGGAATAAGTACGAATCAGAATAGAAGATACGTCGCATCCTTAACCAGGGATGCGCCGCATTAAAATACTGACAGAAAGTTTTAAAGTCAAAAATAAAAATGCAGAAAATTAAATAAGATATGACCAGTGCAGGCGATGCGTCGCATCTTATGTTGGAGATGCGCCGTATCTTCTACAGGTCTGATAGACTCGACACAGAACAGAAAAAGTAAAAATTCTCCGGGTTGTCTCCCGGTCAGCACTTGTCTTTATTCCAGAGTCTTCAAGTTACACTCACGTTTAGCTCCTTATTTTGTTCTATTGATCCCCACATGTCCGTGCACGATGTAGTTGCGAATTACTTCGTCACGAACATATTCCGGCCCCAATTCAAGTACACCTTTGTAGAATCCTTTCATCTTTTGGTACGGATACTCGATCCCTTTCTCAGCGTCATTTTCATCTACAAAAAGAAATGGTGTAAATTTGTAACAAAATTTGTTATGGGCATGTTTAAACCTTGGGTGAGCACGAGGCATCATGTAAGTGATAACGTTGCTTCCACTTTCAAAGGTGATCTTTCCTTCAAATCCTTTAGCGTTAATATCGACCTCCTTACAAAATGGTTTCCCAACGATCACGTCACCCATCTCAACATCACGATAAGCATCCATGTTTTCCACCACGGTGAAATCTGTAACAATAGTTAAATTCCCAACAAAAATAGGTACATTCATGAACATTCCAACTACGTTTTTCCCTCTATACTCAATTTTGTTTTTCATTATAGAATTATAGAAATCTTTTGACATGACATTAATTGGTAAAATAGGGAAAAAGTTGGCACTAACCTGTTTAAATCCTATCATGCAAGGAAATTGTAAATTATAAGCACAATCTACATGGATCTTTCTACCATAATCACAAAAACTAGGATATCCTTCAAATTCATCATAATTCTTAGTGTTGATCATATTGACTCTAGGTATATCCATAATTTCTCCTTCTTCAATTTCGGGTTCAAAATCCTCCATAAATTGATCATTGATTCCTAATGGTAAATTAAGATCATTTAATTCAATGTAGTCTCCATTATAGGTCTCAAGTGATTCATTATTTACCAAGGTTTCACCCATAAACCTAGCTTCAAGATCAAGGTCCATACGTTCTCTTAATCCTAGCACATAGACGCCTCTAATTATGCTTTTAGCAAGATCTTGGCACTTATAGACTAGTTTATTATTCCCTACTTTTAATGAGATTTTTCTTTTAAACACATTAATCTTAGCATGGGCAGTAGACAAGAAAGGTCTTCCAAGGATTAAAGGAATCTTAACATCCTCGGGCATATTTAATATAACAAAGTCTACGGGGAAAACAAACTTCTCAATCTTAACTAGCACATTTTTAGCAATCCCTTCAGGTCGTTTTAACCGTTTTATCAGCCAATTCAATAAGCAACTTAGTTGGTGCTAATTTTCCTAGTCCTAGGGTAGTGAATGTCTTAAGGGGCATAACACTAACGCTAGCTCCTAAGTCAGCTAACACATTATTGAAAGATATATCATTAATTGAACAAGGTAAAGTAAAACTTCCTGGGTCTTTTTCTTTATGAGGCAAGACACGTAAGTCGGTTGCAGAGCTCTCTTCTTTCATTGTGGCCTTGATCTCCTCTTCAATCTTTGTCTTCTCTTTTAGTAATCTCCTTAAACTGATTGAAGAATTAAAGAAAAATTCGGGCTTTGCACCATCATTACCATTCATCAATCTTCTAGGTATGTTAGGCGTGACTTCCTCAGTGGTGCTTATGGCCTTGACATGATCTCTTGGGTTGGTTTCAGTTGAGCTAGGTAAACTTCCGTATCCCCTTTCTTGAAGAACTTTGCTCATTTGTCCAATTTGTTGTTCCAATGCTTTGATCGAAGCTCCTTGATTTCTTGTTATAGTATCCGTTGAAGCTCGGATTTCTTTGATCATAGCAGTGTTCTCTTCATGTCTTTTAGCAGCATCGGCCATAATTTGCTTTAAAGTGTCATCCAAAGTCTGCCTCCTTTCTTGATAAGTGGGATTAAAGTTGTTCTTTTGATAGTATCCCGGAGGAGCTTCCTTAAATCTTCCTGAAGGTCGGAATGGTTGTCCAAATTGTGTGTAGTATGCTTCTTCAAAAGTCTCACTTTCATTCTTATTAGGGCAATCTTTAGTGTAGTGAGGTCCTTCGCATTTTTCACATCCAACTTGGGCAGCATAAACTTTCTCATCACGCTTCTTCATCTCTCTACTAATTTTATCCAATTGAGCTTGAATAGCAGCAAACCCGTCAAAATTAGTGCTGCTTTTAGATCTAGTAGAGGTTCCATCGTGCCATTTTTGAGAATGATCAGCAGCTTCTTGGATAGCTTTTCTAGCATCGGCTGCACTCATTTGAGGCACAGCTCCCTTAGCATCCAAGATTTGTCTAGTAGGCACGTCCAATCCTTGATAGAACAATATTATCTCCTGCATTGGACTTAGATAATGTTGAGGGCATTTCATCAACAAGTCTTTAAATCGTTCCCAAGCTTGATAAAGAGTTTCATCAGGCTCTTGCTTGAAACTGTTGATAGCCTCCATCTTTTTAGCAGTTTTAGCAGGTGGACAATATCTTTTCAGGAATTTGCTCTTCAAATCTTCCCATGTTGTGATTGAACTAGCAGGTTCATTCCTTAGCCACTTATTAGCAGCTCCTTTTAGCGAAATTGGAAAGATTCTTAGCATAAGTTGATCGTCAGAGACTTCTTCTATAGTAAACAAATCTGCAATCTCGAGGACCTTTTCAACATGTTCTTTAGCATCTTCATGTTCTGTTCCACTGAAAGCATTTTCTCTTAGCTCCTTGAGAAACTGACCCTTCAACTCAAACTTTGACTTTTCATCAAACTTTGGTCTAGCAACTCCTGAACTGTAATCAGCACGGGTTTTGTTCATGTATTCCTCCATAGTAGTGTTTTCTGCCATTATTTCTGTTTCTTCTTCCTCTTTCTCTTCAGAAAAGTAATCAAGCTCAAAAGAACTTGAGATATCAAAGCTTTTTGTGTTGAAAAGCCTTTTAAGCGAATGTAAGGCTCGTTCAGGATCTTCGAAAGGTGTAATCAAGCTCTTAGTAGAACTCCTGGTCATGCACTTCCTGAAACTATCATAAAAGCATCAGTAGGGTATGTTCAAGAAAGTAATATATCAGAAAATTAACAACGAAAACGGAATACGAAAAATAAAAGTTACTGATATCTGCAGACGATGCGCCGTATCCAAAAAGATGGATACGCCGTATCTTATTACGTTAAAATTTAATCAGACTTTTATTCAGAAAGCAGATACGCCGCTTATGATTTAGAATGCGCCGTATCAGTTTAATTTATCAAAAATCGATTATATTTATTAAAATTAAATGCGTCGTATTAACAGAAGCTAATGCGCCGTATTTTCGTTACGTTTCAAAATAAAAGATTTTTGATTCAGAAGATGCGCCGTATCGATAAAAATCGATGCGTCGTATCTGTTTAATAATTCGAAAAACTGTTTTTAATTTAAATAGACAATACGCCATATCTGTTAAAACAGATGCGTCGTATGGCGTTAGGGTTTAGAAAAATTTCTTATTAAAAACAGAATACGCCGTATCTTGGGGAAAGATGCGTCGCACTCGAATTTATTAAACGCGTTGTATTTTATAAAAATTAAACGCAATACGCCGTATCTATGAAAATAGATGCGCCGTATCGTTTGTATCAGCACAGTACAACGATAGCAGAATGCAGAAAAATAAAAAGAAAAACAAAAATAAAATCAAACAAAAAGAAACAAAAACAGAAAATATGCAAACTATACAATGAATGCAATTTATCTAATATACAACGGGGTTAGCGGTTAGAATCTAAAAATTAAACCTAATTAAAATACTAATCAAATTAACAGATAATAACAATTCACTCCCCGGCAACGGCGCCAAAAACTTGATGTGCGTGTGTATTGCTCTAATTCTTTTATATCCACGGCAGCGGCTCCAAGGACTTGGTGCGCGCGTGATGTCGTTGTGGTTTTAGCAGTATTAATGCCTACTCAAGTTTTAAATTTATATTTAGCCGACTTATCAATAAAACACACACTTTAACGAGCAGTGTACCCGGTTAGTATGAATATAATGGTAAGTAGAGTGTCGATCACTAAGAGTGGAACGTATTATCTAGTTATTCTAATCAGTATTTTAATATCTTAAGTTAACTGTACAACCTAATCTAACGCAAGGGGGTTCAGCCTGAGAGACTGGCACGATTTGGTTATGATTAAATAGTAACTAAACTAATGAGCACGAATCAGCGATTAGCACACACGTACACAGATAGATACTCGAGACAATAAGAAGACTTGTCCTGATAATTAAGTAGCTTGTCACTTGTTTTATTGCTAGTTTTATATGAAGTGTATATAATTAACCCTTTCTCGTTGGCTCTAATCTTATCGGTGAGTAAACCCTTAATGATTACTTATGTCTATCCTATTTATTTAAAGAGACGCTGAAACAAATAGGCGAGGAAGGGGCATGGCGACCCAAGCAATGCTCAGCTAGACACAGAGGTTATCAATGCACTAATAAAAGTCACCAAAGACATCAACATATAAACTTTAATTAATGGGAAAGCAATTTTAAGGGGTGCCCATGATTTTCCGTAGTCACATGGAATCGGCCCATCAATCCTGATGAATTAAAGTGTACTAATACAATAAAACAAAACTACTTAATGAATTGAATACATGCAGGACCTTCTTACAGCTCTTGTATCTTCGTTTGGGGTGTGTCTTGTGCTGCTAACACGTCTGAATTCGTCTCCTAGGGTTCTTCTGTCTTCGGTCTCTAAAGTCTCCAAAGATCTTGAAATTCGCCTGGCCTTGGGGTATTTATAGTTTCTGTCTGAGGGTTAGATGCGGCGCATAGGATAAGTAGATGCGGCGCATTGACTTAACTTCGCGTGGGGTCCAAGATTAATATATTCAGGAATATTCGCACACCGCCTTAAGATGCGGCGTAACTCCATTTCTCTATGCGGCGCATGTCCTTTGCTGTCTTGGATTATAGCTTGTGAAATCTTGATAGTGATGCGCCGTATGTACGAAGTATGTTGCGGCGTATCTGGAGCAGAATGATCTTGATCTTGTACATTTCAGTAGACTCTTAACATCTTGCTTGTTTTGCTCCATAATTAGTCCAAAATCGCCAAGTTTCACATAATACTTGTTTTTACCTGAGAATTACAAAAGTAAACATTAACGTATCAATTCTCATATATAATATAATAAAACAAGTCATATAAATAGGATAAATGATGATAATAAAATGTACTTATTTGAGTTCATCAACCACTCTCATTTAATTATGTTTGTGGAACCTGGAAACTGTTAACGCATTGCGTGTCATGAGGTTTAGTGCAATATTCCGAATTTATTATATAACTGATTTCTCTTATTTGGCTTGTGTTCAAACTGATTATAACTTTAAACACTATAGATTCACTCAACCTTTGTGTTGACTTTTTAAGCATGTTTATCTCAGGTAACTAAGAGTATGGCGATGGCACGAAGTGGCTGTGGACTTTCTTTTTAAAAGAGTGTCCACTTTGTTATCATTCAATGAATAATGTAATTTTTATAATGTATTTTCTGAACCTCCCTCTGGGACCTATCTTATGTACTCTGATATTAAATAAATGAATGATAACAATTTTTATTTAAAAACGTCTCTTTTCGAGTCATTTTCTATTCCCATGACTGTGAACCATGAAGTAACACCCCAAGCTTATATTCCGCTGTGTATCTTGAAAATGGGGGTGTTACAGAATCTCAGATGATTAAAAGAGGATGTGGCCTAGGATACAATGAAGTGGCTCCCCCCACTTAGAAGTGCTTTTGCACCAGCTAGGAAAGAATTGTCCTTTATATCTGAGTTAGCTGCACAATCTGTACTTGAAATAAGTCAAGTAAACAATGAAACATTTGATAAGACTAGTACACCTAAGATTGATGAAAAATTGTCTGATGCACCAATCATTGAAGATTGGGAATCAGATAGTGATGATGAGCAGGTAGAAACAACATCAAAGGCTAAAAGGTTAGAGGATGTTAAACAAATTGAACCTAAAGTCAAACATACTGAGTTTGTTAAACTTGTGCTAGGAAGTAGAATCTCTAGGAAAGTGGCTGAGTATGATGATAAACCTAGAGATTATCCTAGGAAGACTTGTGACTTGCCCAGAGGAAACCAGAGAAACTTGCACCAGGTGATCTCACACAAGTTAGGTAGTGACTTTGAACTGGTTAAGAAGGCATGTCATAGCTGTGGAAGTTTTGAGAACTTGCAAGAAGGTTGTTATTATTCAATACCTAAAACTAGTGCTTCAAAACTTGTATGGAACCATTATACTAGGGTGAACCATAGAAACTTTGCTAGAAAGACTCACCCACATCCCAATAGAAACATGGTTCCTAGGGAGATTTTGTTAAGAAATGGTATTTCTAGGACTATTTCTCCTGTTACTTCACCACTGCCCATTCCAAAGAAAATAGAGTTTTCTACTGCTAAAGCTAGCAGCAGTACTTCTCATTCTGCTGCTAAGCCAAAAGTGGTTACTGATACTGTTGTGGGCACTCATTTCTATGCTGTTAAGGCCTCAGCTTGCTGGTTCTGGAAACCCAAAACCAGACACAGTAGTGCATCAATGGACTTCAAGAAATATGATTACTTTGATGTACAAGGCAGATCCAAGTCAGTAATGGCTTGGGTCCCAAAGAGAAACTAATTCTCTTACTTTTTGTGCAGGGCAATCTACAATTGGAGCTAAAGGATAAATGTATTTTTGATAGTGGATGCTCTGGACATATGACTCGAGACAAAAGCAACTTGGAAGATTTTAAGGCTTTTGATGGTGGTTATGTTGCTTTTGGCAATGATCCAAAAGGTGGCAAGATTGTTGGTAAAGGTACTATTAGAACAGGAAAATTGGATTTTGAAAAGGTGTATTTTGTAGAGGGACTCAAGTTCAATCTTTTTAGTGTTGTTGACATAAATAATGTCTAAAAACATTATCAATATTTATTCATATCTCTATGTTTTGATGATCACAAAATGTAAACTCATTAAAACATAAACTTATAAAATAAACAAGTACTTAGTTGTAAATATTCACTTCTACAACTAAAATCACTTAAGGTATGAATGAACTAATGCTTAATGCATTATATGATCAAAGGAACATTTTCTTAAACACTAGATTTTTTATAAAATGTCAAAAACATTTTATATCTTTTAGAAAAACATTTTTGGAAATAAATAAAAAGGTTTAATTCATTATAAATTTATGAATTCAAATTTTTAACCAAAATCAGTAAAAATGTTCCAGAAAAACCTTCCCCACAAAAAGACAAAACTGGGCAACGGCTGGCATGGGCGGCCCCCTTAATTTTGCTAGGCGGCCCCCTTAAAATTAAGGGGACCGCCCCCCTATTTAAGGGGGCCGGCCACTAGGGGTGTCATTCGGGCCGACCCGACCCGAACCCGAGCCGACCCAAACCCGACCCGAGTCAATTCGGGTCAACCTGAATTGACCCGAATTATTCGGGTCAATCGGGTCAACCCGAATTGACCCGAGTTCTAAACAAGGTCGGGTTCGGGTATGTTTTTAGGAGCCTTGACCCGACCCGAACCCGACCCGAACCCGATTGACCCGAGAAAACTGACAATTTACAAGGCAAAAACTCGGGTTGACCCCAAACCCGAGCTGACCCGACCCGAGTTGACCCGAGACCCGAATTGACCCGACCCGAATTGACCCGAGTTCAAACAGGGTCGGGTTCGGGTATTTTTTTAGGGGCCTTGACCCGAGTTGACCCGACCCGAGTTGACCCGAACCCGACCGGGTCAACCCGAATCACACCCCTACCGGCCACGCTCCAGTAGCCTCCAGCTATCCAGTTTTTCTGCCTATAAATACCAGCCTTCCCCTGAATTTTTACTCACCTTTTGCACACAAAAACTTTATGTTGTAGATCTCATTTCATATCTTCAAAAACCCTTTGATCATATAATCTTAAGCTTTGGTTTCCAAGTGATCCAAGCTTCCTTCATTCAAGTGCAAGAGAAGAATACTCCTTCAACAACTAGAGAAGAAGTATTGCAACTTAGATACCTAAGTTGTTTGTGTCATCATACATTTGTATATAAGTTGTGTATTATTGTTAGATAGTTGTGTGAATAATTGTTTGGGATAGGTTAGTGTGTAAGTAGAGAAATTGTGTTATTAAGGTGTGTAAGTAGTGAAGGTGTGAAGAAGTAGAAGTGTACATAGGTTGTGCTTAGTTGTGAAGAAGTAGTGAAGAAGTCGTGAAGAAGAAGGTATGATTAAGTTGTGTATAAGTTGTGAGATTGGTTCTAGCTACGATTAGAACCCGACATCTAGCTCTGTGTCGTTAAGCCGATGTAAGCTAAAGTTGTGTAAGGTTTTCTCCGCCATAAGGGAGCTTGTTGACATAGTGTTGTGAACTCTCGAGTTAGGTGCTCGGGGAGTGGAGTAGGGCAAGGAAGGTGTCCTTGTAGCCGAACCACTATAAATCTCTTGTCTCTCGGTTAGATCTTTCCATCTCTATCTTTCATTTTGATGCGTGGTTTTGCAACCTTACAACAGGTTTTACCTCTCGAGGGATCTCAAGAGGCTTACAACCCCACCAGGCAGTGTACCTGACCGATGTAGTATAGTGTAGTGGTAAGTACGGGGGATTGATCGTTCTCCACAGGGAATAGTGTTCGTTAGGTATGAAAGACTACTCTAATAGGTCTAAGGGTTGAGGAAGATTCTTTTTTATGTTTTTATATTTTTATGAAAGCAAGTAAAATCTCGGGTTTGAAAGAGTGGGCGGAATTAGTTGCTAGTCAACTAACCCAAATTACTACGAATGCAAATAAAATAAATAACTGCAAATAAAAAGTTTGGTGGAAACTTATGTGTAGAGAAATGTGTTCACTTAGATTTCCTTACTCCCTAACTATCTTTTACCGGTTGATTAGTGTGTATTAGTCGCGTGGATGACGGGTGTATTCCTTAATACCAATCGTGGGGTGGCGTACGTACTTCCCCAACTCTACAAGCTCCTACTTCACTCCTATGTCGAGCCGGCTAGGAAGCTCCTAACATGGGATCACTAGAATTATCTTGTGCATTAAATACAACCATAAAAACCTTTAGTACGCATTTGGTTCATGTTTCTTAAGACGTTCAAGCAAGTTACCGAATAGGAAGTTAGCCAGTTTTCTTAAGCCTAACATAGATAAACAATCATCCAATACAACTAATAACACACTAATAACCAATAATCAATAGCTAGGTTTCATTAGATCTAAGAAAACACAAGATAAATCTAGCCTAACATATTAATCAAAAGACAAGAACAAGATAGAATCAAACAACACATAGACATATTGAATGATTAATTGATAACTTATCTTCAATGTAACATGGAAGATCTCAAGGCAAAAAGCCTTGAAAAAGATGCTAAAATCGTCTTAGGGTTTTCTCCCAAAAATTCCACACTAAGTTCCACCCTAATGACAAAAAATTAGAAAACTATATATAGACTTTTGGATCTGACGGCGTCATGTTATGGAGTGTGACGCCGTCACCTCGCCGCTTTTAGGGTTCCCGGATGACCTTCTTGACGCCGTCCCTCTTTAGCTCTCCAAAATCCGTTCTGGCTTATCAAGGCTTGACGCCGTCAGACCTTGAACGTGACGCCGTCCCTCTTTGAATTAAGCCGTGACGCCCTTGATCAGGTTAAAGCGTGACGCCGTCAGAATTCACATGCAATTTTCACTGGCTTATCATGAGTAAATTTCACATCCACCTTTTCTTGCCAAGACATGACGCCGTCTGGAGTAAATCCTGACGCCGTCAAAGGTAACTTTCAGCCGATTTTTGAGACTTTGCCGTTTTCTTCACTTTTATGCTCCAAAAACGTCCAAAATGCCTCCTTTTCCAGATTTCTCCTCAAAAGTACCTAAAATGACAAAAAGAACGATTTAGGGCAATATTTGATCAAATAAATACGATTTAGGGCTTAAATGACCCCTTAAAAGCGGTACACTTTTCGCTTCATCAAATACCCTTACACTTGAGATTTGCTTGTCCTCAAGCAAATGTGCTTTTATTCTAATCAAAATACAAGTTAGGGGTCATTTAATGCTAACATAAAAGTAATTACAACAAATATTCGTTCCACTTTAATCATAATAAGCACGGAGATTACAAACTAGCACCTCACAAGTAGTGTTTAGATACTCACATCTCTCAAGTGTCATCAAAATAAATCTCATAAATGAAAACGGATAATATCTCTCACTACCTGTCATAGCAAATAGATTACCATAGGCTTGGGAAAGGATCGAAAACCTCCTCCACTAAGCGTAAGCACCTAAGATAAACTATCAAAGAGGGCTTTTAAATGGGTTATAACGTTAGGTGTAGGGAAAAGGAAAACACAGTTTTGTTGGATAAGGGATATTTTACTGGTGGCGAGTTAAAGATCTTGATCAATTACATGTACTATACAATGTTGCTAAGCCAAGACTCGACTCAATCTTAAGCTAAAAACAAAATAACAAAAACATAAAATAAACATAAAATGAAACGGGATGGTAGTCCGTATGTTTTTTCTACTTTTCTTTTTCTCATTTTTTTGTATTTTTCTTGATTTTTGATTTTTTTTTTTTCATACACTTTTGCCCTACCATCAAAAATAATACATCATAGGGGCATTGCATTCCCCTTACACTTGAACTTTTACATAACTTTACAAATAACTATTCTAATGACTCGAATTAAGATAATTAAAACACTTGGAGTACTTTTAAAACATTTAGCACATATGGGGGTAAATGATTTCTTCCCCATTACTCCATTACACTAGTACTTTACCCATGAGTCCCAATCGTCCCAAAACAATATGTACAAGGATATGACTCGACTTAGCAACCATGTAATCAACTAGATAATTAACTTGGGTTTAAACAAATGTTGTCACAATAATGCACTAAAAATGAGTGCATACAAGGTAGGCTAAGGCGATTTGGGTGTACATTTTAGTGGGGTGTAAACAACTTCTTCCTTTAAGTAAAATGCTTAAAGGTCGAAACGAAAAGATAGGCTCTGAGGGGTGTACTAGGGGTATCGTGTACTAAAAATGAGTGCAACGCAAAGGGTGTGGGAGAATTACTTGACCAATGTAGCCAAAGTAATTATAACAAAAACACAGGTGTAAAACAATTGGTTAATCCTAATGCCTCTTATCATGTAGTAAATCTAACTACACGAATGTAGTCTCACTTGTGGCCTTGGAATGGTCTTAACGCAAGTTCTAGAATCTAAGTGCTACCGGTACACACATCATAGCATAAATGCTTTTCCTACCAATTCTAGGGGCGAACCTCACATATTTGGGGGTGGAAAATTTTTTTAGTGGTATGGTTTTTGTGCTAGTCATATAACTCCTATCCGTGAGACGCTCATTAAGATCAAAGTTTCACTCCTATATGTTGTAAAAAATTTTAAATTTGGCACTAAAATTGCCCTAACATGTATTTATCTCAGTTTTATTACACATCAACTATTAAACAAACAAAAATCAAGCGTAATTGCATTCTCTAAAATCGTACTTTTACCCTCCCCTTACACTTAAGATGAACATTGTCCCCAATGTTCAAATAACAAATGTAAAAGCATAAAGTAAAAGAATGAAATCAAATACTCCCCTGATTCGCTCGGTGGATAATGAAGTAACACGGTTAAATCTTCTTCCAAGAGAATGTAAAAGCTCCAAGACTAATGCATCACCAAAAGCTTGATCCAACAAACATTTCCTTGTCCAAAATAACCTGTTAAACCTGAGAAAACAAACACGAAAACCTGCATAACATCGGCGGGATAAAATCTATATATAAGGATATAATGCTTGTGGAATGATAATTTTTCAGATTCCTGGAGATTATAAGTTGGAGATTTTAATAAAAACTTTTTATGAAAACAAAACTTTCAAAAATTTCTGAAAATTAAATCTGACGCCGTCAGGTTGTAAACCCTGACGCCGTCAGAAATGACCTGACAAAAATTCTCATGTTAAGTTTCCGGAAAATTTCTGGAAAAACCTTTACCTTACTTCCTGGAAATCCTGCAAAACATCACTATGACTCGATACAAGCATTTGACTCAAACAAATACTAATATGTATGTTCATTTATTATTATTATGATTCATGTTCATTTGTGTTCTAATAAACCGATTTAGATTTCCCTTACACTTAACTTTTGCAAAATACCTTTATATGTAGTTAAGACGAAGTTAAAAACAAAATAAAGCATTTTCACAATTTAGTTTTGAACATGAATCAATAATAATAAAATTTAAACATACATACGGAAACAAATAAAATCAAACAAACTAATAAATAAACACACAAAGCAAATAAAGTAAGCAATCAAATAAGGCTAGCATGCGATAAATAAAATCAATGTAACAAATGTTTTAAGGCAAACAGATGCCTTCCCTAAATTATTACAGACCATATTGTTTCAACACATACAACCAAATATCAAATTGTTCAAACATCAAAACATCAAATCACATCATCACTGGGATGGGGGACCTTGGCGATAGTCGTAGCCTGGAGGGAGATGCCCGTAGTACCCATATGGTGGGTAATCCTGCTCACGACCCGGGAAAGGGTCAATCTGCAGATGTGGGTCCAACTGATCACGTGTAGATAGATGCTGCATCTGACGAACCGTGTGATCATACATCCAGTCGAACCTCTCGTCCACCCTGGTCCTCCAAGTATCAACCTGGCCCATCCAGGTCCCCTGGTGAGCCTGCCAATCCCCCCTGCTCATATGCCGGTAGTAATCAGCTGTACCGGCCTCATAACCCTCATGCTGCTGCTGCTGGGGCTCCTCCTCCTCCTCATCATCCTCATCATCATCATCCTCAGCTCCGGCTGGATGATACCACATAAAGGACCCATCATGCATCTCCATAATCACCTCCATCTGCTTCAGGGACCTCTCCTTCACCGTCCTGCATGCATCACCACTCAAATACCTCATGACCTCGGGCCTGAGGACTCCATAAGATTGGGCCAGCCGGGTGATAAACATCCCACCATAAATCCTGTCTCCTTCCCTCTCCCCAACTCCACCATGCATAAAGCTAGCAACCCAAAACGGGATGTTGCAGTAAACATCATTAGAGTAAATGGTGTACAGGTAGAAGAGATCAGAAGCAGTGACACGGTGGTGAGAGCTGTGACGCCCTGTCAAGCTGTAGGTGAGGCATCGATGAGTCAACCGAACCCTAGGATCCCTGATTTGGGATGCCACAGTGGTCGAGGTGTACACCCCATCCCCAATAGTTTGCCAGAACATGGAACACCTAAAATCATTCTTCATCGACTCCCCACGCAACAACCTATGCATGAACCCTGCTTGAATGGTATCATGCTGATCGTACAACCCAAGTCTCCACCCAAACTCAGTAACCGAACACGTCCTTAGCTCACCCCCCCAGCCTAAAATAGATCGTGGTACTGCCCACATCGGTCCTTGCCTCAGCCATGTCAAAATGAAAAGTGGCAAAGAATTCACGTACCAATTCCTCATATACCGGCTCCTGAATTCTAAACAGTCTTTCCCACTGAGGGCCGGTAAACCCATCCGTCTGAAAACTTTGGAGAAAGGTTTGCTCAAGACCTTGTCTCCTCAGAAAGCTCCAATCAATCACGGCCCCATTTTCGACCTTGTGTTGTAGCAATTGTGCGTATTTGCTTGTAGCAGCATCGTTGTCAAAGACACTCCAACTGAGGACCGTGTCCCCTAAGTTCTCTTGTTGAGACCTGGAAGAACTCCCTCGGCTAGGTCTTTGACGCTTACTCATTATCTGGAACAAAGCAGGGAGGAACAAAAGTGTTAATATGTGAATTAAAGATTTGGTGGAGCATCAGACAGGTCTGACGCCGTCACCCTTTGCTAGGTGACGCCGTCAGATTCGACCAAGTTCAAATCCATAATTACGAGGGAAAAATCAATATTCAAACTTTAAGCTTATAAACCAAACGCCCTTTTTTACAGCAAAATGGGTGATTGGATCATAGGTTATGGTTCAAATTCGTGGCCTCCCCATTAGTGAATAGACCCAATTGATTGCCAATCATCAAATGCTTTAATTATTGCTAAATAACACTAATTAAAGGACATTATGAGTTCTAAGCATGAATCAATCCTAGGGTTTCATGAGTTGGGGATTTTCGAAATTTACAAATCCTATGAGTAATTGAAGCGAAAAGAATGAGTAAAAATTACTTACCACGTGGAGATTGATGACGAAAGTCGGTGAATTTGATCCTGGAAATTCGAAGGTGGGGTTGGAGTGGATATGGTTTGTGGGGTTTGTGATGAAAGTGATGGAATTAAAGTTATTATTGCTGTGCAGACGGGGTGACGGCGTCACGTTCAAATTCTGACGCCGTCAGATTAGCGTATTTTACTACTTTGTGCCAGTTTACAAATGAGCCCCTCGTACTTTAAGAGAGCAGCTAGTCAGGGTCAATAATCCTGATAGCTAGTCTCGTTAACAAGTTCCTCCTGGGTCAAATGTTTTGTTACTGTCACGGGACGTGGTAAAATGTTGAAAAGGGCCGGTTGACGTCACATTCAGGTTCCGATCTCCGTCACGGCAGGTATTCAGGGAGTGTGAGGAGCTTTTACAGGGGGTTTTCGAAATGAGGATGTGCTTTAATTGAGTTCTTCTCACACCTGGCTTAAAGCCAAAAGATCGTTTCCTAGCCTCATGAAAGTTAGGGAGCGTGACAACCATGCTCCCCACGAAAATGCTACGATCTTGAGAATTTTTCTCGCGAGAGGATCCAATTAGATAAGAGGGTTTTGAAAGTGAAGGCTCGGGGAGGGGGGTTTCGTCATCCCATTCGTGGTATGGTTCATTAGGGACCGGGAGTTCAAAGATCTTCTCGATCTTTTTGTGTGAGGCTTCTTCCCTAATTTTCTCCTTTATTCTCACAATAAACTTTTCTGCTAGTTCCATGAACATATCTTGGGTGTTTTTCAAGTGAGTTTCTAATTCCTTGATACGTCTCTCTTGGTTGTTCACGAAAGTTAGCATTATCCCTTCATATTCATCTTGTCGTGAGAATTGATGAAACGTATGTTTACCAATTGTGTTCACGCACTCATCGGGATTTTTATCAGCCGTAGGTGTCTCAGCTTTCATTAAGCTCTCAACCTGCCTTTTTATGTTTTCGAACAGCTGTTCTTGGGTTGCACTCATGCAATTTAAAATCCCTTCTTCCGAGAACGTTGAGTCATTCCATTCTTCTTCTTCGTACTGTGCTAAGTCCTCAATGACTTCCCAGCACTTATCGACACTGAGCCTGCTCAATCTCCCATTGGCGGCGTAATCTATGGCTCTTCTAGTTTGATGATTGACACCATCATAGAAGATTTGGATTTGTAGCCAAGGATCCATGCCATGGTGAGGGACTTTTCAGAGTAAGTCCTTGAATTGAGTCCATGCCTCGTAGAGGGTTTCGCCTTGACGTTGTTGGAACATCAAGATATCATTCCTTAGCTTGGTAGTCCTTCCCGGTGGGAAAAACTGAGCAAGGAAACGAGTGGTGAGATCATCCCAAGAGGTGATGGATCCTGCGGGTTGACGTTCTAGCCATTGACTAGCTTGGTCCCGCAGAGAGAATTGGAAGAGACGCAATCGGGTCGTCTCTCGAGTGGCAACATCAAGGTCTATAGAATCAACGATTTTGAGAAAGACCTTGAGATGTTGATTAGGATCTTCAGAACGAAGTCCATGGAATGCGCATCCGCTTTGCACCAACCGGATGGTGTCGGATCGCAAGGGTGCGATATTGGCTTCTTGAGTGAGCTCAATGGTGTTTCGATAGCCATGGTGACTAGGACGGGAGTACTCTCCTAAAGTACGGGCTCTAGGAGGTGGTGGTTGTTGTGGTGGTGGGTTGTTGGGATTAAGGATATTACCATCTTCCATGATGTCGAATGGTAATGGTTACGAACAAAGAAACGAAGAAAATAGATAGACTAAAGAAAACCTAGAAAAATAAAATAAAAATCTCACTAGAAAGGAATCTAGTGAGTAGACCTATAAAATAAAAATTCAACCTAAACAATAACTATTCCCCGGCAACGGCGCCAAAAACTTGATGCGTGGTTTTGCAACCTTACAACAGGTTTTACCTCTCGAGGGATCTCAAGAGGCTTACAACCCCACCAGGAAGTGTACCTGACCGATGTAGTATAGTGTAGTGGTAAGTACGGGGGATTGATCGTTCTCCACAGGGAATAGTGTTCGTTAGGTATGAAAGACTACTCTAATAGGTCTAAGGGTTTAGGAAGATTCTTTTTTATGTTTTTATATTTTTATGAAAGCAAGTAAAATCTCGGGTTTGAAAGAGTGGGCGGAATTAGTTGCTAGTCAATAACCCAAATTACTACGAATGCAAATAAAATAAATAACTAAAAATAAAAAGTTTGGTGGAAACTTATGTGTAGAGAAATGTGTTCACTTAGATTTCCTTACTCCCTAACTATCTTTTACCGGTTGATTAGTGTGTATTAGTCGCGTGGATGACGGGTGTATTCCTTAATACCAATCGTGGGGTGGCGTACGTACTTCCCCAACTCTACAAGCTCCTACTTCACTCCTATGTCGAGCCGGCTAGGAAGCTCCTAACATGGGATCACTAGAATTCGCTTGTGCATTAAATACAACCATAAAAACCTTTAGTACGCATTTGGTTCATGTTTCTTAAGACGTTCAAGCAAGTTACCGAATAGGAAGTTAGCCAGTTTTCTTAAGCCTAACATAGATAAACAATCATCCAATACAACTAATAACACACTAATAACCAATAATCAATAGCTAGGTTTCATTAGATCTAAGAAAACACAAGATAAATCTAGCCTAACATATTAATCAAAAGACAAGAACAAGATAGAATCAAACAACACATAGACATATTGAATGATTAATTGATAACTTATCTTCAATGTAACATGGAAGATCTCAAGGCAAAAAGCCTTGAAAAAGATGCTAAAATCGTCTTAGGGTTTTCTCCCAAAAATTCCACACTAAGTTCCACCCTAATGACAAAAAATTAGAAAACTATATATAGACTTTTGGATCTGACGGCGTCACGTTATGGAGTGTGACGCCGTCACCTCGCCGCTTTTAGGGTTCCCGGATGACCTTCTTGACGTCGTCCCTCTTTAGCTCTCCAAAATCCGTTCTGGCTTATCAAGGCTTGACGCCGTCAGACCTTGAACGTGACGCCGTCCCTCTTTGAATTAAGCCGTGACGCCCTTGATCAGGTTATAGCGTGACGCCGTCAGAATTCACATGCAATTTTCACTGGCTTATCATGAGTAAATTTCACATCCACCTTTTCTTGCCAAGACATGACGCCGTCTGGAGTAAATCCTGACGCCGTCAAAGGTAACTTTCAGCCGATTTTTGAGACTTTGCCGTTTTCTTCACTTTTATGCTCCAAAAACGTCCAAAATGCCTCCTTTTCCAGATTTCTCCTCAAAAGTACCTAAAATGACAAAAGGAACGATTTAGGGCAATATTTGATCAAATAAATACGATTTAGGGCTTAAATGACCCCTTAAAAGCGGTACACTTTTCGCTTCATCACATTTCATATTTATTACCTTACTTGCATTGCTTACTTATATTTACTTATATTTGTTCATATTGTTCAAGAGTTGAGTTCACATAAATTCGAATCTAACTTTTTAAAAGTAAACAAAAGTTTTCATAATATAAATTAAAAAGACGTAAAACTATTCAACCCCCCTTCTAGTTTTCCACAATTGGTATCAAGAGCCACGTCAAACAAGATTTTTAAAATAAACTGTATTTTAAAACTTGAAACGATCTATGGAATCTTTAAAATATTTAGAAGGGCAATCTATGCAAAGACCACCACTATTTGAAAGTGATGGTTTTCTTTATTGGAAAAATAGATTCGAAACTTATGTGAAATCAAATGATCTTGATCTTTGGCATGTTATTACCTATGGTGATTTTCCTCCTATTCAAAATAATCCTTTAACTAAAATAGATGAAATTGTACCTTTTGAAAAACAAAATGATGATTTGAAAAAGAAGCTAGCAAAAAATAATGAGGCTAAAATGGTAATTTATAATGCGTTACCACGCAAAGAATATGAAAGAATTTTTATGTGTCAAACCGCAAAAGAAATTTGGGATTCTTTACTAATCACTCACCAAGGTAATAGTCAAGTCAAAGATAACAAAATAGATCTTCTTGTTCAACAATATGAACAATTTACAATTCCTGAAGAGGAATCTATTGATAATGCATTTGCTAAATTTAACACAATCATCACAAGTTTAAAAGCACTTGATGAGACTTTTTCTAGCAAAAATTGTGTAAGGAAATTTCTTAGGGCATTGCATCCAAAATGGCGCGCGAAGGTCATGGCTATTGAAGAATCGAAGAACTTGATGACGCTATCGCCTGATGAACTTATTGGCAACTTGAAGGTCCATGAAGAAATTATAAAGAGAGACTTTGAAACGGTCAAGAGTAAGAAAGATCAAATAAAAACTCTTGCGCTAAAAGTCAAAAAGGAGGTTAGTGATGATGACGATTCAAGTGACGATAGTGAAGACGAAGAATATGCAATGGCCGTGAGAGAATTCAAGAAATTCTTCAAGAGACGAGGAAGATTCACGAGACAACCGCGAGATGAAAGAAGATCACTTCAAAGAAATAGAAATGATAACTACGGGAAAAGAAAGTGCTTTAGATATGGAAGCCAAAACCATCTCATTGGCGAATGTCCAAAGCCACCGGGTTATGATTACGAAAGCGCATTTGTTAGTGGAACATGGAGTGATAGCGACAAAGATGAAGCGGACAAAGCAAAAGACGAAAAGTGCCTTGTAGCTCAAGCCACCGATGAAATATGTCTAGGGATAAATTTGGAGCCCGATGAATGGATTAAGGATAGTGGATGCTCGAAGCACATGACGGGGAACCGGAAGCTATTCTCCTCCTAAAAGGCATACAACGGAGGTAATGTTATTTTCGGTAGTGATTTTCATGGAAAAATCATTGGCAAAGGTACGATCTCTCAAGACTCCCTAACTATTGAAAATGTTGAGCATGTAGATAATTTAACATATAACTTGCTTAGTATAGGACAAATATGTGATAATAAGTGTAGGGTTACTTTTACAAGTAAAGATAGCGAAATAGTTAAGGACGGAAAGGTCATAGGTAGAGGAATTAGGAAAGGTGGCATATATGTTATGAAACTAGGAAATAAACCGGAAGATAAAATATGTCTAGCAACCTTAGATGAAAACTCTACATTATGGCATAGAAGATTAGGTCACGCAAATATGCAACAAATACAATCCCTAGCATCTAAAGAATTAGTTAGAAACCTGCCTAACCTAAGATATGACCAACACTTTTGCGATGCATGTAAAATAGGAAAACAAGCACATGCTAGTCACAAAGCTAAGAATATAGTCTCCACTACTAGATGCCTAGAATTATTACACATGGACCTTTTTGGTCCATCCGTTGTGCGGAGTTACGGAGGTAATCGTTATACCTTAGTAATTGTAGATGACTATTCACGATACACGTGGACTAGATTTTTAAGTGATAAAACCGAAGCCTTTAATAAGTTTGAAATATTTAGTAAAATGATTCAAAATAAATTAGGATGTTCTATAGTATCAATTAGGACGGACCATGGTCGGGAAATTGATATCGAAGTGCAATTCGGAAAATATTGTGATTTAAATGGGATATCTCACAATTTCTCCGCTCCTCGCACTCCACAATCAAATGGGGTAGTAGAAAGAAAGAATCGAACATTACAAGAAATGAGTAGAACAATGCTAAATGAACAATCTATCCCACAAAAATTTTGGTGCCATGCCGTAGATACATCAACATATATAATAAATAGAGACTCAATTAGGCGAATTTTAGGAAAAACCCCATATGAGTTATTAAGAGGTAGAAAACCTAATCTAAATTACTTTAGGGTATTTGGGAGCAAATGTTTTGTTCTCAATACAAAAGATTACCTTACTAAGTTTGATCCTAAGTCGTACGAAGGAATCTTTCTAGGGTATTCACAAAATAGTAAAGCATACATAATACTTAATAAACACACTATGAAAGTAGAAGAGTCCTTAAATGTAACTTTTGATGAAACTCCACCACCACCTACGACATTGCCCCTAGAAGATGATGACCTAGTTGAAGAAGAAGCTATTGAGGTTAGTAAAATTAAACCCTTAGGCGATGATAATGTTGATATAACATTAGGAGATAACGAAATTGTAAATGTTAAGGAATCTAAATCACACCCATTAGATAATATAATAGGAAACCTAAATCAAAGAACCCTTAGATCACAAGCTCAAGATAAAAATAACTTCTTTTGTTTCCTATCAACTATAGAACCTAAAAATATAAATGAGGCATTAAAAGATGAAAGTTGGGTTATGGCTATGCAAGAAGAACTAAATCAATTTAAGACTAATGACGTTTGGGAACTAGTCCCAAATCCCATGAACATGACCATCATAGGAACTAAATGGGTTTATAGAAATAAGTTAGATGAAAATGGAATAGTTACTAGAAACAAAGCTGGGTTAGTTGCCCAAGGTTATAATCAACAGGAAGGAATTGATTATGACGAAACTTATGCCCCCGTAGCTAGATTAGAATCTATAAGGATACTTCTTGCCTATGCATGCGCCCTAGACTTTAAGTTATTTCAAATGGACGTGAAAAGTGCATTCCTTAACGGTTGATGCGTGCGATGTGTCGTTGCGGTTTAGCAGTATTAATGCCTACTCAAGTTTTAAATTTATATTTAGCCGACTTATCAATAACACACACACTTAACGAGCAGTGTACCCGGTCAGTATGAATATAATGGTAAGTAGAGTGTCGATCACTAAGAGTGGAACGTATTATCTTGTTATTCTAATCAGCATTTTAATATTCTAACGCAAGGGGGTTCAGTCTGAGAGACTGGCACGATTTGGTTGCAATTAAATAATAAAATAAACCAATAGGCACGAATCAGCGAATAGCACACACGTACACAGATAAATACTCGAGACAATAAGAAGATCTGTCCTTATGATTAAGTAGTTTGTCACTTGTTTTATTGATAGCTTTATATGAAGTGTATGTAGTTAATCCTTTCTCGTTGGTCCTGTTCTTATCGGCGAGTAAACCCTTAATGATTACTTATGTCTAAAAGTTATTCCTAAGTGATCAATTTAGTAACAACCGTGGGAGCCACATTATTTTCCGCAGTCAAATGCGCAGGCCACTAATAAACACAGAGGTTATCAATGCACTAATAAGTAGTAACCAAAGACATCAACATATAAACTTTAATTGATGGGAAAGCAGTTTTAAGGGAGTGCAACCTTTCCATTGTCACATTACACAAGCCATCAATCCTGATGAATTAAAGTTTACTAACACAATAAAACAAAACTACTTAATGAATTAAACACATGCAGCACCTTCTTACAGCTCTTGTATCTTCGATCGGGTGTGTCTTGTGCTGCCTAATCAACTGAATTCGTCCTAGGTTTCTGTACTTCGGTCTTCGTATATAATATTCTTCTCTTTAAAGCTACGGAATTCGTCTGGTCTTGGGGTATTTATAGTTACCGTCTGAGGGTAAGATGCGGCGCATCTAGTAAGTAGATGCGGCGCATTGACTTAACTTCGCGTGGGGTCCAAGATTATAATATTCAGGAATATTCGTACACCGCCAGAAGATGCGGCGTAACTCCATTTATAGATGCGGCGCATGTCCTCTTGTATCTTGGATCGTATCTGGTGAAATATTGATAGTGATGCGCCGTATATAATAAGTGAGATGCGGCGCATCTGGAGCAGATTCGTCTTGGTCTTGTCCATTTCAGTAGACTCTTAACTTCTTGCATGTTTTGCTCCATAATTAGTCCAAAATCGCCAAGTTACACCAAATGCTTGTTTTCAACTGAGAATTACAAAAGTAAACGATTAAGTATCAATCCTCATACATAATATAATAAAACAAGTCAAATTAATAGGATAAATGATAGTAATAAAATGTACTTATTTGAGTTCATCAACGGTTTTATCAATGAGGAGGTATACGTGGCACAACCTCCAGGATTCATTGACTTCGCAAAACCTGATTATGTTTATAAACTCAAGAAAGCTTTATATGGACTCAAACAATCTCCCAAGGCTTGGTATGATCGATTAAAAGCATTTCTTATTAAACATGATTATTTCATGGGAATGGTAGATAACACTCTTTTCACGAAAAAGAAAAGCCCAAATCTCATCATTGTCCAAATATATGTCGACGACATTATATTCGGATCGACTTGTCAGGATATGTGTGATGAATTCGCCAAAATCATGCATGATGAGTTTGAGATGAGTATGATGGGTGAACTTAATTTCTTCCTAGGATTACAAATAAAACAATTAGAATATGGAATATTTTTTAATCAATCTAAGTACATTAAGGAAATGCTTAAGAAATTTGGATTAGAAGACGCTAAGCCCATGAAAACACCGATGTCTACGGAAGTAAAACTCACAAGAGATGAAGAGGGTGAGTCCGTAGAAAACACTAAGTATAGAGGAATGATAGGTAGTTTACTATACTTAACGGCAAGTAGACCGGATATCATGTTTAGTGTCTGCCTTTGTGCTCGCTTTCAAGAGGATCCCAAAACCTCTCACCTAGAAGTGGTTAAGCGTATCTTCCGATACATTAAAGGCACTATACACTTAGGATTATGGTATCCTAAGGGATCCGGCATAGAAACCATCGTCTATGCTGATTCGGATCATGCGGGAGACTACGTGGATAGAAAAAGCACTAGCGAAATTTGCACATTCATGGGATGTTGCCTAACATCTTGGTTCTCAAAGAAGCAAACCACTCTTGCTATTTCTACCACAGAAGCCGAATATGTAAGCGCTGGAAAGGCATGTCAACAAGCACTATGGATGAAACAAGCTCTCGTAGATTATGGCATTAGGTTAGATAATGTCCCAATTATGTGTGACAACAAAGGTGCTATAGATTTAAGTAAGAATCCCGTTCAACACTCTAGGACTAAACATATAGAAATATGCCACCACTTCATCCGCGATAACGTTCAAAAAGGAAACATATATATAGAAAAGGTTGCATCGGAAGATAACTTAGCAGACATATTCACTAAGCCCCTTAAGCGTGAACTTTTTAACCACTTACGTTTAGGTCTAGGGATGATAGAACAAATTGACTGAATTTTCTGCACTTTTGGTACAATTTTTTTCCAGATGGGCGGACCCCTTAATGTTATAAAGGCGGTCCCCTTAATTATTAAGGGGACCAGCTTGTCATTAAGGGGACCGGCCATCTGTCTGTAAAATTAATTTTATTATTATTATTTTTTCTCTCCTCTCATCTGAGTCTAGGAATCTGTTTTGCATAAAACAAAAGATTGGGAAATATTTTTCTTGCATAAACATGTTTATAAACAAAACCCAATCTATTTTCTACAAATCATTCTCACATCTAGGAAAATACATGAAAACCATTTTCCTTACATTGTTGAATAATGCTAAAAACATTTTTTTTTCATGCATAAGATCTCATATGAATTGTCAAAGTATATAATCTAATATATATCTTTGATATTCATATATTGAGCAAAATCAAATCAAGGAGACCTTGGATTGTTTCTTAGGAAATTTTTGCATTTAGGAGTCGAAACAATCACATCTCCACATTTGTTGCATATAGGCACTCACTAGAACAATCTTATTAATCACATCCTCACAATTGTTCCATCACCTATTTCCCATTTGTTTCTAGTGCCTTTGCTCCATTACCCTTGCCTTAGATGATTAATTGCCTTAATTCTCTAAATTGCTAGACATAACTTATTGCTTGCTTATTTGTTTAACATATATGCCATGCATGCTTAATATGTTTCTCTATTGCCTCAAAGAGTGGGACTTGCCTAAAACCAGAAGCTCAAAACATAGCCATCCTCACCTATTTCTACAGAAAAACCCATTTCTGGAACCCAGAAAGGTACCAGATGGGCGGCCCCCTTAATTCATAAGGCGGCCCCCTTAATTATTAAGGGGACCGCCCATAATTAAGGGACCAGCCATCTGCTGGTCGGGTTCACAGAATCTTTTTCTGCTTTTTAGCCCATTTGATCCTATACTTCCCCAAAATTCACAAACACATTCTGTCCTAATCACCCAACAAGCCTATCCATTCCTAAACAACACAAATCCTCCACTATAAATAACCCCATATCTCACCACATTCAATCATCCCATCATGTCTTCTCCTATCAACCCAAAACCAAAAACCTCAAAGCTAGCAAGGATGACCTTAAAACCCGGGTGGAAAAGAAAACATCACCCTCACCACAAGCCCATCATAAATGGTGCGACTAGACAACCAACACCTCCATTCATCATTCATCCCCAACTACTCTCCAAGATCACAACCTCATTCCATTGAACCATTTCACAAACCCTATCATTTTGGCCAAACATCCACATTCATTCCAAACTACTCCCCTAAACATCAAACCAACTTCAATGGAATCCTTGAAAACTCTCATCACCTTGGTCAAAAATCAAACCTTTCCTCAAATCATACACCCCAATACAATCCATTTCCACCAAATAACCAAATCCCCATTCATGAACGGCAAAAGCTTCATGAAGAGATTAACCAAATCCATGATCTTAGGGATCTCCTTGCTATGCACCTCACACAACGCAACAAGGGAAAACCTCCATCCTCACCTTACTCAAATTGCCTACCCCACTCTCTTAACTTGGATCAAGTTACAAACCACACCCACTATTGCCCTTGTTGCATCTTCCTTCAAAAACAAATTCTCCACTTAAGTGAAGATATTTCTTGGATCGAATATCTACTCACTCGTCCTCATCCCATTCCTCCCCTACAACGATATAACATCACTGGATCCGCTCCATTTCCCTCACCATCATATAACTAAAACCCATCCACATGCTTTCCGCCTCAAAATAAAATCCCTCACCCTTTTGTGTCGCAAGCAAGTCCAAACGCTCTCTTTGGCAATATGAGGACCATTAGTGTTTCTAGTTATGTTGTAATCGTTATGTTTTAAGTATTTTATGTAATGTAATGATGATTCATATGTTATATATGATCATCTTGAATGAATAAATTAGTTGGTTGTTCTAAATATTTTTGCTATGCATATATATGTATCTTGTGTCTCCTAACTTATTTTTGCAGCCAAGATTTCCATAGCTCGTCTCCTTGGTGCCCTCGAACGAGGGGGAGTAAACTTCAAGGGGGAGTTTTCGTCCCGATAAATTTCACGTCTAAATTTGTCGGCTTAACCTTTTTGATTCTACAAAAAGGGGGAGAAGTGAATATAAACTCACCAAATACTTGTCCAAAAATAAACTTTTGGATTTAATGAGTTTAGGTTTTGTAATCATCAAAAAGGGGGAGATTGTTGACATAAATAATGCCTAAAAACATTATCAATATTTATTCATATCTCTATGTTTTGATGATCACAAAATGTAAACTCATTAAAACATAAACTTATAAAATAAACAAGTACTTAGTTGTAAATATTCACTTCTACAACTAAAATCACTTAAGGTATGAATGAACTAATGCTTAATGCATTATATGATCAAAGGAACATTTTCTTAAACACTAGATTTTTTATAAAATGTCAAAAACATTTTATATCTTTTAGAAAAAACATTTTTGGTAATAAATAAAAAGGTTTAATTCATTATAAATTTATGAATTCAAATTTTTAACCAAAATCAGTAAAAATGTTCCAGAAAAACCTTCCCCACAAAAAGACAAAACTGGGCAACGGCTGGCATGGGCGGCCCCCTTAATTTTGCTAGGCGGCCCCCTTAAAATTAAGGGGGCCGGCCACGCTCCAGTAGCTTCCAGCTGTCCAGTTTTTCTGCCTATAAATACCAGCCTTCCCCTGGATTTTTACTTACCTTTTGCACACGAAAACTTTCTGTTGTAGATCTCATTTCATATCTTCAAAAACCCTTTGATCATATAATCTTAAGCTTTGGTTTCCAAGTGATCCAAGCTTCCTTCATTCAAGTGCAAGAGAAGAATACTCCTTCAACAACTAGAGAAGAAGTATTGCAACTTAGATACCTAAGTTGTTTGTGTCATCATACATTTGTATATAAGTTGTGTATTGTTGTTAGATAGTTGTGTGAATAATTGTTTGGGATAGGTTAGTGTGTAAGTAAAGAAATTGTGTTGTTAAGGTGTGTAAGTAGTGAAGGTATGAAGAAGTAGAAGTGTACATAGGTTGTGCTTAGTTGTGAAGAAGTCGTGAAGAAGTCGTGAAGAAGAAGGTGTGATTAAGTTGTGTATAAGTTGTGAGATTGGTTCTAGCTACGATTAGAACCCGACATCTAGCTCTGTGTCGTTAAGCCGGTGTAAGCTAAAGTTGTGTAAGGTTTTCTCCGCCATAAGGGAGCTTGTTGACATAGTGTTGTGAACTCTCGAGTTAGGTGCTCGGGGAGTGGAGTAGGGCAAGGAAGGTGTCCTTGTAGCCGAACCACTATAAATCTCTTGTCTCTCGGTTAGATCTTTCCATCTCTATCTTTCATTTCATATTTATTACCTTACTTGCATTGCTTACTTATATTTACTTATATTTGTTCATATTGTTCAAGAGTTGAGTTCACATAAATTCGAATCTAACTTTTTAAAAGTAAACAAAATTTTTCATAATATAAATTAAAAAGACGTAAAACTATTCAACCCCCCTTCTAGTTTTCCACAAGTGTCTCACAAATGTGTGACAAAAAGAATTTTGTTCTTTTTACAGACACTGATTGTCTTGTTTTGTCTCCCGACTTTAAGTTGCCTCATGATTCAGAAGTACTACTTAAAGTCCCTAGAACAAACAATATATACAGTGTGGACATTAAGAACATCATTCCTAAAAGAGATTTAACTTGTCTTTTTGCAAAGGCCACCATTGATGAATCCAAGCTTTGGCATAGAAGATTGGGTCACTTAAATTTCAAAACAATAAATAAATTGGTTAAAGGCAACCTTGTAAGAGGTTTACCTTCAAAGATTTTTGAAAATTCTGAAACCTGTGTTGCTTGTCAGATGGGAAAGCAACACAGAGCTTCTTGTAAGTCCAAAGTGGTGAACTCTATTTCTGAACCCTTGTATATGTTGCATATGGATCTGTTTGGACCAACTTTTGTGAAGAGCTTGAATAAGAAGATGTATTGCTTAGTTGTCACTGATGATTTTAGTAGGTTTACTTGGGTGTTTTTCTTAGCAACTAAGGATGAGACCTCTGGAATTCTTAAGGCCTTCATTACTAGAGTAGAAAACCTAGTAAATCATAAATTCAAAGTAATCAGATGTGACAATGGAACTGAATTTAAGAATCATGTAATGAATCAGTTCTGTGAGGAAAAAGGTATTTTAAGGCAGTTTAGTGTGGCTAGAACTCCTCACCAAAATGGTGTTGCTGAAAGGAGGAATAGGACATTAATTGAGGCTGCTAGGACTATGTTGTCTGAGTCAAAATTACCCACTACTTTTTGGGCTGAAGCAGTCAACACTGCTTGTTTTGTGCAAAATAGGAGTAAGGTAGTTAAGCCTCATAACAAGACCCCATATGAACTACTTCATGGTAGGAAACCTATGATAGATTTCTTGAAACCATTTGGGTGTCCTGTCACTATCTTAAATACCAATGACCAGCTAGGCAAGTTTGATGAGAAAGCAGACAAAGGTTTCTTTGTAGGATATTCCACAAATAGCAAGGCATTTAGGGTTTTCAATAGCAGAACTAGACATGTGGAAGAAAATCTGCATGTTAGATTTAGTGAAAATACCTCAAATGTTGCTGTAACAGAACCTAAGTGGCTCTTTGACATTGATTCCTTGACTAAGACCATGAATTATGAGCCAATGTTAGCAGGTTCTACTAACATGTCTGCAGGAACACAAACTAAGCCCAATGCAGGTACACAAGCAAAGAAGGATGCATCTGCAGAGGAGTTTGTTTTGATTGAGAAGTGAAAGTTTAATCAGTTCTTCACACCAACAGATAAAGAGGGAAAGAGTTCAGATGATGATGTTGTTCATAAGGAAGTACCAAAGGATGATGCAGAAGGTGATGATGAACCTTCTAATGATGGCAAGAATGTTAAAAAGTCAGAAAAGCATGGAAGTTCAAGAAATAAAGCTAGCAGCAGTATCTCCCATTCTGCTGCTAAGCCAAATCATTCTGCTGCTAAGTCTAGCAGCAATATCTCTCATTTTGCTGCTAAGCCTAGTGGTTCTTCTGCCATGCCCAAAGATTCTGCTGCTGACTTTAATGAAATTGTTAATGATGATGTTGACTTTCCTGAATTGGAGGAAATCTACTATGACACAGATGATGATGTTGTGGATGTTTTTGGAGCAGAAGCTGATTTGACAAATATGGAGTCTGTTATTCAAGTCAGTCCCACTCCAACTACAAGGATACATAAGAACCATCCCAAGGAGCAGATAATTGGTGATGTACAATCTGCTGTACAAACCAGAAGTAAAACAAAAGGGTTGGGTGATCTACTCCATCAAGGTTTATTTGCTCAATCAATGCATCAGAGAAATAGCCACAAGGACCTACAAAATTGCAAGTTTGCTTGTTTCTTATCACAAGAGGAACCCAAAAATATTCACAAAGCTATGCAAGATTCAAGTTGGGTTGAAGCCATGCAAGAGGAGCTGTTGCAGTTCAAGCTTCAAGAAGTCTGGACACTAGTTGATTTGCCTAATGGGAAGAGGGCAATTGGTACAAAATGGGTGTTCAGGTGCAAAAGAGATGAAAGAGGAATTGTGGTGAGAAACAAAGCAAGACTAGTGGCTCAAGGGTACACTCAGGAAGAAGGAATAGATTATGCTAAGGTCTTTGCTCCTGTAGCAAGGATAGAGGCTATTAGACTATTCTTGGCTTATGCCTCATTCAAGAATTTTCCTGTGTACCAAATGGATGTGAAAAGTGCTTTCTTGTATGGAAAGATTGATGAAGAGGTTTATATGATGCAACCTCCTGGTTTTGAAGATCATGACTTTCCAGACAGAGTATATAAAGTGGAGAAAGCACTGTATGGTTTACATCAAGCTCCTAGAGCTTGGTATGACACCTTGTCCAAGTATTTGTTATCTAATGGATTCACAAGGGGAACCATTGATAAAACTTTGTTCATCAAGAAAGACAAAAATGATATTCTACTAGTTCAGGTTTATGTAGATGATATCATTTTTGGGTCTACAAACAAGGTGTTCTGTGAAGAATTTGAGAAGCTCATGCATAACAGATTTCAAACGAGTTCTATGGGAGAACTCACATTCTTTCTGGGGCTTCAGGTTAAGCAGACAGCAGGTGGGATCTTCATCAGTCAAGACAAGTATGTGGCTGATATGTTAAAGAAGTTTGGTTTTAATGATGTAAAGGCAGCTAAGAC
This sequence comes from Artemisia tridentata subsp. tridentata, assembly GCA_021014915.2. Classification (NCBI taxonomy): domain Eukaryota; kingdom Viridiplantae; phylum Streptophyta; class Magnoliopsida; order Asterales; family Asteraceae; genus Artemisia; species Artemisia tridentata. The sequence goes on along the minus strand of CP139502.1, from coordinate 214,406,287 downwards.
ACCAATGGACAACAACAAACCTTTGCTCAAGGATGAAGATGGGGAAGAGGTTGATGTACATCTTTATAGATCAATGATTGGCTCATTGATGTATCTGACTGCTTCAAGGCCAGACATCATGTTTTCTGTGTGTGCTTGTGCCAGATTTCAAGTGTCCCCAAAAGTCTCACACTTGAATGTTGTCAAAAGAATTTTTAGGTATCTAAAGGGTCAACCAAAATTGGGCCTTTGGTATCCTAATAGTTCATCATTTGACTTGGTAGCATACTCAGACAGTGACTATGCTGGAGCAAGTTTGGATAGAAAATCAACCACTGGAGGATGTCAATACCTTGGACATAGGTTAATCTCATGGCAATGCAAGAAACAGACTGTGGTGGCTAATTCAACAACTGAAGCTGAGTATGTGGCTGCTTCTAGTTGCTGTGGACAAGTACTCTGGATTTAGAATCAACTCTTGGATTATGGGTACAATTTCATGAACACCAAAATTTATATTGATAATAACAGCACAATATGTATAATAAAGAATCCTGTTTTTCACTCTAAAACAAAGCATATAGAGATAAGACATCATTTTATTAGAGATTGTTATGAGAAAAAGTTAATACAAGTGGTTAAAATACATACTGACAATAATGTTGCTGATCTACTTACAAAAAGTTTTGATGTGAGTAGGTTTCAATTTTTAGTTGCTAGTATAGGTATGATCAATCTTTAAAATCTTATCTTTGTATGATTTGTAAAAAGTTTTTTGAGGATTTATGTTGTTATTCATCAAATAAGTTGTTTCTTGTCATTGCTATGTCTGTATGTTGTCTACTACTAAGTTGGTTATTTTGTTGATTGTCTTGTGATTATTGTGAGATACTCTTGTTTGTGTTTTTGTGGTTTTTGGACTAATCTTTTGCAGGATAAGTCACAAGAGTATGGTTGATTGATGAGAAACAGATGATTATGAGATTCAGGGGAGGATCTCAATTCAGAATCAGTGATAAGAGTGAATGTTTATAAACACAAAGATCATAAAAGTTTATTCATTAAGAGGTGCATTCATTACATAAGCAAAAGTTACTTTATACTGGACTTAATGGCAACATAATCAACAAAAAACAAAACCAAACACAAAACAACTACTTCAGTTTCCCTTTTCCTTTTCCTTGGACATCAGGCATTGTTTTGTGGACTCCTCTGCCACCAATGGCATCAGACACCTTCTTGCAAGGAAGTTCCAGCACTACTGTTCTTGGTTTTGGATCTTGCTTCTTCTCAGGAACAGGGATCCTACTCATTGATGATGCAGCTTTTTCAAACTCTCTTGTTAGTAAAACTGATAGCACTTGGAGATCATCATCATCAGATGAGTCAGAAGAGGAGGATGAATCATCCACATAGGGTGGTAGTTCATCTGTTGAAATTTCATCAGAGGAGGTTGTTTCAATCTTTTTCTTTGAAGTTTTGTTCCTTGAGCTTGAGGTGTAGTCTGGTGGAAAATAATCTTTCCATCCTCCGGAAACTGAGTCTGAAGACGAATCGGATGAAATCTCCACAACGTTTGAGGGGGAAGGATTCATTGTGTTGGGAAGTTGGTTTATGGTATGTGATGGAGTTGGTGTTGATATTTGAGGTCTTTTATAGAACCAATGGTGTATTAAAGTTATTAAATGCAGGGTTTGTTTTAGGAATTAATTCATTGAGTTGGTATTAAGAATTAATTCCTTGTTGGAATAAATTTCATTATGGTAATTTTTGGTGGAGTTGACCATAAGTTGGATATTTATTTTGGGTAATGGTATAAGTGTTTAGAATCCATTCTGCTGCTGAAGATTATGCTGCTCAGTTTTGAAACTATTGGATTCTACTGCTTGGTTTGAAAGTGAAGGGACTATTTTGTAAATTGGCGCGAATAAAGCCCTAAGTGGATCTAAACGGCATAAACCCAATTCGATCTCATCAATAACTTTGTGCGCCCAAAATTAAACCTAATTCAAACCTTAACACTTCTTTTCATCATTCGATCCAAAACCCCCAAAATCAAAACCCTTATTCACAATGTCGAGACGCACTTACTCCGCCGAGCACAATCAGATAGCTTTTCTTCAGAAGGTCCCAAAGGCAGATGGATTTGCTGAAGTCATTGACTTTCTTAATGCTACTTCAATTAGGTATGCATTAACAGTTAATCCAACTATATATAGATCCCACATGAGACAGTTTTGGTCGACTGTTACGGCTGAAACTCAAAATGGGGAACAAATGTTAATTGCCACAGTAGATGAAGAAAGAATTGTTGTTACTGAAACATCTGTAAGACGAATTCTTCATCTTGCAGATGATGAAGCAACAACTTGCCTTCCTACTTCTACTATTTTTGAGGAACTTGACAAAATTGGGTATGAGAGACCAAACACTAAATTAAAAATTTTCAAACGTCTCCTCTGCCCACAATGGAAATTTCTTATTCATACCATTCTACATTGTCTTAGCCCTAAAACAACTGGCTGGAATGAATTCAGTACAACTCAGGCATCAGCCTTGATTTGTCTGGCTACAAGACAACCATTTAACTTTTCGGCTATGATCTTTGAAGGGTTAAAAAAGAATATTTCTGGCAATTTTTATATTTATCCAAGGTTTTTGCAATTAATTATTGATAATCAATTAGAAGAACCTTTTGAACATGAAAAGCCTTATAAATGTTCTGTGCTTGTAACCAAAATGTTTAAACACTTGAGAAAAAATGGGACTGGATTTTCTGGAAATATTACACCTTTGTCCCAACATATTTTAAACATTGCTGCTGCTGTTGCTCAGGGTGAAGAAGCTGAAAACCCCACAGCTTCCCATCACACACCCACTCCTGAAAATACTAGTGAATCATCTCATAATGAACCCCAAAAGACCCAAACACCTAGGCATTCACAAGAAAAGAGCACTGAGTTACCTCAGACTAGTGCTAGTATGGAAGCAGATGAGGCTGCCATAGGTGATGGAGATGGCATGAAGGAAGGGGCTGACACTACTGTTTCCAACTTAGAAGTTGAACAGGCCAGTGTCAACATAGATAAGACCCTAACCTTGGCAACATCTACTGCTGAGGGTTCTCATGAACCTGATGCACATGATGGTAACCCCAGCCAAATGGCTAAAAGGGGGGGGGCTCAGCTGCTCAATCTAGGATTGAGACTGAGTTTCAGTCCAAAGATTCACCTCTCAGGGAAGTTAACACATCCCGAAGTGATGAGGACAGACTTGAAACTAATGAGGAATTGATGGATCAATTTGTGCAACATGACATTACCTATGATACACCTCTCGGACCAGGTCACACAGGTCGAAGTGTTGAGGTTAGCATTGAACTTGACAAAGAGGAATTGACGGGTAAAACTAATGTACAAAATGTCAAATCCAAGGATCCACCTCTCGGGTCAGGTAACACAGACCGAAGTGGTGAGGATAGTGTGAAACAAATAAATGCATTAACGGAAAGATGTACCAAGTTGGAAGCTCAAGTTCTTGATCTCACCAAAACAGTCAAAAGTTTGAAGTTCAGGGTCAACTTTTTGGAAAGAAAGCACAGGTCAAGAGCTACTCTTACTAGAAGGGTCAAGAAAGTGAATTCCAAACCAAGTTTGGGAGAGGATGCTCCCAAACAGGGGAGGAATGAAGAGGAGGTAAACAAGGGTCAAGGGGAGGTTGACATGGATATGGATGTGAATGTTGGTGGTATTGCTGTGAATGAAGTTGAAAAAGATGTTAGAAGTGATGTTGCTGCTGATGTTGGTGAGAAGAAGACAGAGGATGATTATGCTGCTGGTGCAGGACATTCTGCTGCTGGTTCAGAAAAGGGTTCTGCTGCTGAATCAGATGATGATACCATTCCTATAGCCCAAGTCATGCTGAATCTTAAAACAACACAACAACAACAACAATCTTCACAAAAATCTAAACCTGCTGCTACAATGAAACAACCAACACCTTCAAAACCAAAAGCTAAAGGAGTTGTCATTCAAGAACCTGTATCCATTCCAAAACCTGTACAACTAACCATTTCATCAACAGACAAAGGCAAGGGCATCTTGGTTGAAGAACCAAAGAAGAAGTTCAAGTTTTATGGATGCTGCTGCCAAAGAGCTACAAAGTGAAACTGATGAAGAGGCTGCAAGGAGAATGGAAGCACAATGGAATGCAGAAGTTGAAATGGAAAGACAGAGGCAATTACAGGAGGATTGGGAGGTGGCAATGAAAACTCAAAGGGATGAAAGAGAGAAGTACACCCCTGAGGAACAACAAGATGCTATAGCTGATATGCTTGGAGCATTTAGAAAGAAGCAAATTGAAAAGAGGGGCGAGTACAAGAAGAAGAAACCTTCCAAAACTGATGAGTATAATTACATGAAAATGTATCTAAGAAATCAAGCTTATTGGAAGCCTAGTGCATTCAGAGGAATGAGTAGAGTTGCTGTTGCAAAGGCTTATTATGAGACTCATGCAAGAATTAACAGACCAATTGAGCCTATGACTGATGTTGAGGTTAAAGAGGTTACAAGAATGAAAGTGGCACCAAATGCTTACTTGATGCCTGAGTCAAGTGTTCAAAAGCCTAAAGAAGTAATTAAAGTTGTGCAAGAAAAGACAACAAAAGAGAAGGAAGTTGTAGCTGAAGCTGAGAAGGAAAAAGAAGTTGTTGAGGAGCAGAATGTTGAAGAGACAAAATCTGAATCTATTATTGGTGTGAAAAGAACAGGAAAAAGGTTAAAGTCTGTTGGAAGAAAAAAGAAAAGAGATAAATCTGTTGTAATGAGTGATTCTGAAAGCCATTCTAAAAGTGAGAAGGAGTCAAATACTAATGAGTAAGGAGCTGAAGAAGTAACTGCAGATGATATGAAAAGGATTATGGATTTTACAGTTCATAAACCTCAAGAAGAACCAGAGATAACAAATGCAGTTCCATTGGAAACTAAACATCCAATCATCTCTTATACACATGATATTCAAGATGGTAGTGAAGCATGGTGGGAGATCAAGAGATCAAATGGTGTATGTCAGAAGTTTGTTAGATTCTCACAAATGCTGCATTACATGGATAGGGATGATATAGTACAGCTCTGGAGGTTATATAAGGAAAATTATGGGGATAGAAGACCAGATGTGATTTATGAAAGGCTACACTATTATTATTTGAAGAACATGTTTGAGCCTGATGCAAGAGATATGGAATGGATAGATTTGTTAAGCTCAACCAAGGTTCATAAATGGTATCTATATCAATCATGTGGTGTACATGAGTTGATTGGTAGAGGTGTAGGTGTATACATGCTGGTGGAGAAAGACTATCCCTTGAACAACAATACTGCTGTTATCACCCAGATGTTACAACATGGAAAGTTGAGGTTAGAAAGAGCATTTTTGTCAGATCATCAAGCTTATGAGTTAGTAGAAAAGTATAGAAAGATTCTGCAATCAAAGACTTCAAAGCAGTAAGTGTTTGGAAGCATCCTCTTTGTGTATGTCTGTGCTTAGAAGAAACTTGTATATTTTGGGAGAAAATATCAAGTTTAGTGGAGGATTGTTGGGTTTAAAAGATACTACTGCTACTTTGAAGATTCTGCTGCTAAGTATTTTATTCTGCTGCTCATGGTTCTAATGGAAATGTACTAAGTATGATTCTGCTGCTAGGCATAATCATCCTGCTGCTATAGTATATTTATTCTGCTGCTGATGATATCTAATGAATGATGAAATAAGCTAAGTGTCAAACTGCTGCTAGCCTAAGATGATTCTGCTGCTAGAGTTTTGATTCTGCTGCTTATTAGATATGTATAGTTTGTTTATGGTAAAGATACGAATAGATATTATTCTTGTATAGAAAGTTTTTGTAACCGACTAGGACTCCTTAAGTGTATAAAAGGAGGATCTAGGGTTAGGGTTAGACAACGATTGTTTTAGCATACGTATTGTCTTGTATTCACTTCAAGGTTCATTGTAACCCTGTTACTTTTGAGTAACCGTATATTAATATATTGAGGTGAAGGTTGAGAGAATTACTGTGTGTTATTGTTAATTCTTCTTAAGATTAATTACTAGTTTCCGCATAGTAATCAATAGATCATTCAAAAGCAGTTTCTATACCTATTGCTTTAGGTTTATATCTAAAGTAATTAACAAGATCGTTAAACTCATCTGGGATCAACAATTTTAGTTATCGAAGTCTATTATCTTTGTTAGTTTTATTTCCTAAACATGTATTAGGTATGTCGTACTTGGATTGACTTATGGGGTTTGTCCTATAAGTCTTAGGTAAATATTTTGGTTATTTATAAATTTTGCCGGGGTTTCATCCCCTTTCCCAAAAAAAAAAGAAAAACATTTCTAACCTCAAGATCATCATCAACATTCTTTTGTTTTTCATTTCCATTTCTAACCTTCGCGACTTGATTTATGAAATATGAAATGAATTAACACATTTGGGCTGTTTATATAGGCAATGGAAAAAATAAATTTTCCCGCCTTTCATTTTTAAGTTTCCCGAATAGTTTCCTTCAATACTTTTCGTGTCCAGCAAATCATGTTTCCGGCCTTACATTTGTGTGATTTCAGCAATAGTTTCCTTCAATACTTTTCGTAAGAAGTCGGCAATAGTTTTCAGGAAATCATAGGAAGTCGGCCTTTATAGTTTTGAGTTTCCTTCAATATTTTTTAGCCTTTCATTTTTAAGTTTCCTTCGATAGTTTTCAATTTCCTTCAATAATTTTGAGTTCTTGATTTTCAAGATGATGGGTTTTTAATATTTACTTTAATTAAGATATAAAAAATATGATTTAAAAAGGGAGTAGATATGAGTGGGGATCGTTTTCATAAATAAAAAAAAAGAAGAGAAAGGAAAGAAAATAATGAACAGCTATGCATCCGCCCCTTCACTTTGATTTGCATGACAGCTACGCTTTCGACTGACTCACTTTCTTTCACTTCACTCCCTCACTATTTTATTATTCTACTCAATCAATTAATTAATTCATTAATACCCATCTTCCCCAAAAAAAAAATAAAAAAATAGTCGATTCATATTCCCTAAGATTACTGTTTGATATAGTAATGTTTTTGGATTACTTAACATCTTTTCTTTGCTTCTGGGTATGCTGATTTCTATATAAGATTTCACGTGAATGTGTTTGCTTAATAATTATAGATTTGAGTATTAATCTTGTTTGAATTTGCGGGGTAGAGTCCCATGTTTACCTGCCATGACATCATGTCCTATTATTAATTTGATGCTTATTTGTTAATAGCTACACTATTTGTTTGTTTTTTTATGACCCCCCATTTTTTTTTTTGGTAAATTCCATCTTGAATTAAACTTGATAAGTTGATCCAAATAAGTTTATGTTGATGCTCTTTTTATTTATTTATTTTTTTAAATTCTGATTGCAGGTGTATTTGATTGAATCTTAAGATGTTACTAATCCTACCTACAAACTAAGAATTCACACTGTCTCTTTCATGCGCAAAATCGGATTCTTGAGTCATGCGTCCGCTTCTCATTCATGGCTACCTCACCTGCTGCATTCTTGCTGGACATATCTTAGTTATTGCATCTTCTATGAGTTTGGCCCAGTATGAGAGTGATTTCTCGCAAAATACGGAAGCATTGGATTATCCACCATTGTCATATAATGAGATGTCTTGTGAAGAGCTGGGAGGTGTGGGGTCGTTTGATACCACGTGCTTATTAACTTCTAATGTAAATATAAGTTCCGATCTTTATGTTTTGGCTAGTGGAAATATTGAGATCCTTCCTCGTGTTTTGATTGCGTGTCCTGTGGAAGGTTGTGTAATTAGCTTCAATCTCTCTGGAAACATCAAAGTTGGAGAAAATTCTGCTATCGTTGCTGGTTCTGTTATCTTCTCCGCTGCTAATATGACTATGGGATCTAATTCCGTCATAAACACCACAGCTATGGGCGGAGCACCACCTTCCCAAACTAGTGGCACCCCGGTAGGGTATGAAGGTGCTGGTGGTGGCCATGGTGGTCGAGGGGCTACTTGTTACAGGGATGACGAAACAAAGAATTGGGGTGGTGATGTTTATGCTTGGTCTACGTTGCCTTATCCATGGAGTTACGGGAGCAAGGGTGGTGGCACATCGAATGAACATAAATTAGGAGGAAATGGTGGTGGGCGAGTTAAGCTTATTGTGATGGATCTTCTGTATATGAATGGGTCTCTACTGGCAGAAGGAGGGTATGGAGGATTAAATGGCGGAGGCGGATCTGGTGGAAGCATTGTTATACATGCTTTAAAATTGTATGCATTCTTGCTTTGTTTCCATTTATCTTTGCATGGTATTGTTGTGTCTATGGGTAGAGCTTCTAAGTATGATTTTAATGCCATTATACATGAAATACAGTTGACGAGGTTAGTAACTAAGCAATTGTAAATATTTAACTGTCACTAGCAGATCCGTCACAGTAGCTGACACCAAAACAGTAATGATGGATTTATCAAGTGCAGTCCCTCCTGATTGTGGAAATTTCTCCAACGATATCCATATAATTTTTTGATGATGCATGCAGATGTAATGATATGTTAACATAAATTTCGCTTTGTATAGTTATATGTATAAAAAAGGATGATCTGTCACATGATTATAGAAAAGCCACAAGTCCGGATTTTGACCTTGATAATGTCACCATAGGAGGGGTTCTTTATTTTGAAATATTTTAGAGTTGCATTGTTTATTGAGTTCTGAAAGAGTATTTTTAGTGATGAATGAAGCCTTTGTAATTGAGAAGATTTTTGAATTTCAAAATATATGAATTGGATGCATTACTTGTTCTTATATGCAAAAAGGCCTGAAACATTTGATCATCATTGTCATGTATTAATGAAAATTTTAATTATTCTTGCACCGCTTCTATGGATAGGAAGGGATTTGGTATTGTAAGTGCATCTGGCGGAAGTGGGTGGGGTGGTGGCGGAGGAGGAAGAATTTCCCTTGACTGTCACAGCAAGCAAGAAGATATAAAAGTCAAAGTCCATGGTATGTCCTGATCACACCCTTTTTCTGGCATTCAGTGCGAAGAACATGCTAGTTTGGAATGAAGAACATGATATGAGTATTGATATCTTTCTTGTGGAACTACAGGTGGTCAAAGTATTGGTTGTCCGGTGAATGGTGGTGCAGCGGGTACTTGTTTTGATTCATATCTGCTGAGCTTAAGAGTTGACAATGATAATGTCACTACAGAAACCGAAACTCCTTTACTTGATTTTTCCACTAGCCCACTCTGGACGAATGTTTACATTGAAAATGATGCTAAAGTTTTGGTTCCCCTACGATGGAGCAGAGTTCAGGTTCGACTTACTGTTCAAATGTTTACGTGTGCTCAGTTCAATTCTGTGTCTTGTTCATGTTGTGGGTTTAAAGTTGAAACAAAAAAATCTTTATTAATTGCCAAGTTAGAATATAAAGTTTCTCCTGGCTTCCCAAATTATATAATCATGTGTGTGTGTGTTTTTTTTTTTTTTTTTTTTTTTTTTTTTTTTTTTTTTTTTTGTAAATGAATAAAAAAAAGTTTGTATTTAGGATCAATATTTTATATTTAATGTATTAAATTTCACTCTACCAAAATTATGAATATATAACTCCGTATTCTGCTGTTGGCCATCTTGTTGCCTTAGGGGGCGACTTGGCTTGCACGGTGGCATGTTGTTGCCTAGGCATTTTAGGACTCTTATGATCGAATTGTCTGTTTGACACACACCCACACACAAACAAGCACCTGTGTTAATATTACCTCATTTGGGTGTCATCAAATCACTCTTCTTTATATGCGATGATCAGGTGAGAGGCCAAATTAAACTAGCTTGTGGTGGGAGCATCATCTTTGGGTTGTCAGAATATCCGGTGTCAGAGTTTGAGCTTGTTGCCGAAGAACTTCTAATGAGTGATTCAATCATAAAGGTTGAATCCCCCTCTCCTTTTTTTGTTTCTAATTGCGTCTTTACTTTTGAATACTTGAAGTGCCTGTCTTCTGTTCTTTTGAGATAACCACTTTTCAAATTTTAAAGGTCTACGGTGCACTTCGAGCTACTTTCAAAATGGTGCTCATGTGGAATGCACAAATTCAAGTTGATGGTGGTGGCAGCACCCTTTACACTATTTCTGTCCTTGAAGTTCGCAACCTTATTGTTCTGCGGGTATGGTCATTTAGTTTCTGGAGAATATTGTGAAACCTTACAGAAAAGATTCTTTGTTGAGGTGGAAAGATGGGGTTGGGTAATGGTTTCGGTCAAAACTGGTTAATTTTAGTACAGTCATTGTGGGTTGGCTTGGCCTATAGACACTGTTTGGTATTCTTTTTGAATTTCATTAATGTTTCTATAACGTTATATTGTTAAAATGCAGGAATTTTTTGAATAAAAATTGGTTTAGCTGGATTTATGCATTTGAATGTAACTTCGGGAGACTTTCCACCTGTTCTTTACCTATTTAGTTTCTGGAGAATATTGTGAAACCTTACAGAAAAGATTCTTTGTTGAGGTGGAAAGATGGGGTTGGGTAATGGTTTCGGTCAAAACTGGTTAATTTTAGTACAGTCATTGTGGGTTGGCTTGGCCTATAGACACTGTTTGGTATTCTTTTTGAATTTCATTAATGTTTCTATAACGTTATATTGTTAAAATGCAGGAATTTTTTGAATAAAAATTGGTTTAGCTGGATTTATGCATTTGAATGTAACTTCGGGAGACTTTCCACCTGTTCTTTACCTATGGTCATTTAGTTTCTGGAGAATATTGTGAAACCTTACAGAAAAGATTCTTTGTTGAGGTGGAAAGATGGGGTTGGGTAATGGTTTCGGTCAAAACTGGTTAATTTTAGTACAGTCATTGTGGGTTGGCTTGGCCTATAGACACTGTTTGGTATTCTTTTTGAATTTCATTAATGTTTCTATAACGTTATATTGTTAAAATGCAGGAATTTTTTGAATAAAAATTGGTTTAGCTGGATTTATGCATTTGAATGTAACTTCGGGAGACTTTCCACCTGTTCTTTACCTTAAAAACTTTAGGTTTACCCAATTGACTCATTAGTTATCAGTTATAACCTACATGAGCACGTTTAGCAGCAAATGTGTCAAGATTGCCACCTCTAGTTTTTTTCACTATATAGAGATAATATTCTGAGGTTGATTGTAGCTGCATCTGTTTTGGCAGGAGAACTCGAGCATCAACTCAAATACAAACTTGGCTGTTTATGGCCAAGGACTTCTGAGGTTGTCTGGTCAGGGTGACGCAATCAGAGCACAAAGACTCTCCCTCTCACTATTCTATAACATAACTGTAAGGTCTTCTCTGAAAATATATATGTTTGTTTACCAGGTTCTTTTATGTTCATATGCTTTTTACTTGAAGTCTGCTTGGAGAATTTCTTGTATAACTACCTACTATTCGCAGATTGGGCCAGGTTCTTTGCTTGAAGCCCCGATAGATGATGATCAGAGCAGAACCATGTGAGTATAAAGATGTAGCTTTTTTTTTGTCTTTTTCTTTTTCGCTTACTAAGGTCTGGTAACACCATCTGTGTATCAACCTATCTAATACCCTCTATGGCAGCGTAACTAAATCCCATTGTGAGAATCCAACATGCCCAAGAGATTTGATCTATCCACCTGATGATTGTCATTATAACGACACGCTTTCGTTTTCACTGCAAGTAAGAATCACTTTAAACTTTCTGGGATATGCATTAACAAATCAACATATTATAGATTGCAAGCTTTTACTATTTAACTGGATGAACTTTGTGCTAATTTTGTGACTTACATTTGAACGTTTGGCAGATTTGTCGTGTTGAAGATATAGTTGTGAACGGAATGATTAAGGGGAGTATCATTCAGATCCACAGGGCGATGAGCGTCATTGTGGACACACATGGCATTATAACTGCTTCCGAATTAGGTATTGTTTCTAGTAACCAAGACTTACGCTCACCATTTTATTTTCTAGTCAAGTTTAGAGGTGGCATTGGGCGTGTCTGGCAGTCACATAACTGGTCAAACCTGTAATTTCTAATACGGGTCCAAAGGCGTTGGGGGGCCACCAACACTTTTTGTGTCGATTTTTAGTGTTTAATAAATAATGATATTTTTAATAAGATCTATAAACTATATTGCTACAAATAGTCATCTATTATAACTTAGGATGTTTTTAAGCATTTGAAAGAAACTTTGGGTGACTTTTGACCCATTTGACCCGCTCAAATCTTTACCATTTTAGTTAAGCTTTAGACTTTTACTTGGAGATGATATACAAGGGCTAAAACGATCCATTTTTAGGTGGGTCGGAATTACCACTTTAACTAAGTTTGGTTTCAACTGTTAAATCCCATATTCTTTGTTAATCGCATATTCTTTGGTTTCAACTGAGTATTCTACAGGCTGTCAAAATGGTTTTGGTTTGGGAAATTATTCAAATGGAGCTGGTGGTGGTGCTGGGCATGGGGGCAGAGGGGGTTCTGGATTGTACCATGGAAGGTTGAGTGAAGGTGGTAGCACATATGGTAGACCTGATCTTCCCTGTGAATTGGGAAGTGGAGCTCTTGGTCCTAACGAGTCTGTTGGACACGTTTCTGGAGGAGGAATGATTGGTAACTTTATTTTAAAGAATTTATGACATCATTAAGATTTAAATATTAACTAATTGTATTCTGTTGATATCTGACAGTGATGGGAGCTATTGTATGGCCTATTACGAAGCTTGACATATATGGATCCGTAAGGGCTGATGGTCAAAGCTATGAGAATGCTACAACAAACAGTAATGGTACTTTGATTGGAGGGTTAGGGGGCGGTTCTGGTGGAACAATTCTTCTTTTTATACAATCGATTTCCTTGTTTGATAATTCTTCTTTGTCCGTTGCTGGGGGCCATGGTGTCCCTATTGGTGGTGGCGGGGGAGGAGGTGGAAGAGTTCATTTCCACTGGTCCAAAATTGGTGCAGGAAATGAATATGTTCCTCTTGCACTCATAAATAGTACCATCAGCACATGGTGGGTTTGCTATTTGAGAACTTCATTACACATTTAAACATAGCTCATAGAACATCATATAATAACTCTAGTTTGTTTCTTAACTGATTATTATAGTGGTGGCGAAGGGGATGGAGAGGCTCTTCCTGGAGAGAATGGTACAATAACCGGAAAGGAGTGCCCTAAAGGGCTTTATGGTACGTTCTGCGAGGAATGTCCAGTTGGCACTTTTAAAGATGTTGAAGGCTCTGATTATGATCTTTGCACTCCTTGTTCCCTTGAACAACTTCCCAGACGTGCATATTTCATACACGTTCGAGGTAATTGTACATTACCCATAAATCTTAAAACACACACACACACACAAATAATCACATTTACAAGTGAGAACCATGCAGGTGGAGTGTCCGAGTCATTTTGCCCCTACAAATGCAGGTCAGACAAGTACAGAATGCCAAACTGTTATACGCCTCTTGAAGAGCTAATATATACATTTGGAGGACCCTGGCCTTTTGCTCTCATGATGTCATGCATTCTCGTTCTTCTTGGTCTGCTTTTAAGCACGCTTAGAGTTAAACTTGTTGGTCAAGCTTTCTCGTATGAAAAAGTAGATTCAGTTGATCACAGTAATCACCACCATATGCCTTCTCTTCTCTCCTTGTCTCAGGTATAATAATTAAAATCTCTTCATGATCGATGCATCCAGATTACTATTCATCTATGTGCTTGTTGTAGCCCCATGACATCGTATAACATATAGGCCCTACAAGTTATATGTGACCAGGTTTCCATAATTACTATTCATTACTGGACTCCACCAAAACTTAGAACTATTCGTTTTAAAATCTTGAATCCCACACAATCAGTAAAGCACAGTTGGAAGCCTTATCCCTCAAGCCTCCTGTAGGTCCACATAGTATGATTTCATTTTGAATGATTCAAAGGCTTTGCTAGATTTGCTTCTAATCCGAAAAGCATGATTGACAGAAAATTACCTTTTTTAACTTGTGGGTCCAACTACAGGCACACTAACAATACCTTAGCGGATCCTATTTTTTAACTTAGAAATGGAGCTTACCCAAACACTTTTTCATGCTTACACTGTTTCTTGTATGGGTATGTGTGTCTATTGATGTAAGCTATTGACCTACTTCATTCACAATTTCTTTAGGTTCGAGGAACAAGAGGTGATGAGACTCAGAGCCATGTCTACAGAATGTACTTTATGGGCCCCAATACGTTTAGAGAACCCTGGCATCTTCCCTACTCCCCTCCTGATGTCATCATTGATATTGTGTAAGAAGACTACTCATTGACCTCCCTCAATTTGGGAAAATCTGTGATTCTTGTTCCTGTATATGTGATGTGCAAACCCTATTTGAGATGCAGATATGAAGATTCATTTAATAGATTTATTGATGAGGTAAACTCGGTTGCTGCTTACGATTGGTGGGAAGGATCAGTCCACAGTATACTTTCGTTGCTGGCTTACCCTTGTGGCTGGTCCTGGAAACAATGGCGTAGGAAATATAAAATTAATCGGCTTCAGGAGTTTGTCAAGTCTGAATATGACCATTCTTGTCTTCGCTCCTGCCGATCAAGAGCTTTATACAAAGGGATGAAGGTTTATATTTCGTTCATACTATATTATAAATTTCGTATTAAAGTCGGTCTCTCCCTTCCACAGCATTGTATTCAGTTTTAGTGATAATTACTGCAGGTTGGTGCAACACCAGACTTGGTGGTTGCATACATCGATTTCTTCTTGGGTGGTGATGAGAAGCGGTTAGACATGGTGACAAGTATTCAGAAAAGGTTCCCAATGTGCATACTTTTTGGTGGAGCTGGAAGCTACATGTCCCCTTACAATCTTCATAGTGATACTTTACTGACAAGTCTTATAGGACAGGTTTGTCCTTTTGTGATAATCTCTCTTTTACTAGCAATAAGCCAACAAGTAGAGATAGCAAATGGATGGGTTTGTAAACGGGTCAAAACAGGCTTTGTACAGGTTGAACTGACTTATTCGGGTTGGGTTGATCTTTTAACCCTTTTTGCCCATTTTATTCCAAATATTTTACAAACAACATAGTTTATGGTAATAATTTGAATCTTTGAATTAAACAATTTATGATATATGCCTTAAAAAGACTTGGGCTTTCAACCGGTTTGACTATTTGTACTGGTTCTTTTTTAGCTACTAATTTTTTTTGACTCATTTGAGATAAAACACAACCCAATTGCATTCATAATCAAACGGGTTGAATTTGTCACCTCTAATTAGTGACATATCTCATCTTCTGATATTTAAATTTGTGGCTGGCCAGCATGTTCCCTCAACTGTTTGGAATCGTTTGGTAGCTGGTTTAAATGCCCAGTTGAGAACGGTGAGAAGCGGATCAATACGGTCTGCTTTAGTTCCTGTTATTAATTGGATAAAAACTCATGCAAACCCTCAGCTTGACTTTCATGGGGTTAAAATTGAGCTTGGATGGTTTCAAGCAACTGCTAGCGGTTTCTATCAGTTGGGTATTTTGGTAATTGTTGGTGATGATTCTTATCACAGCCCTGATTTGATAGGAAACAGTCAAGAATCACCTAGGTAACTCTATTACATGTAATATTAATATACAGATTTCTTTAAATATTTTAAGGAATTTAGTTTAATCAACTTGTATATCATCCAGGTATCTTGGGACTGTTCCTGAGAAGAGTGTTAAACAGCTGCAACCGAGTCAACCATATACAAGTCACGCATTAACTCGTAAAAGGGTAGTAGCAGGTGGAGTTAATGGTGGCATCATTAATGATTCTTCCTTGAAGTCGTTGGAGTTTCAGAGGGATTATTTGTTTCCATTTTCTTTATTTTTGCACAACACAAAACCTACTGGACGCCAGGTTTGTAGCTTTTCTTGACATTATTTTTAGAGTTGGCAAATAAGCATGTTGGGTAACTGGCCAACCGGGATATTTTCCATATTTGAAATTGGTCAAGTAAGGTCGGACTGACGTGAAACACTATTTATCCAAAATATTTGATTTTTATTTATAATTACTGTGTCAAATACAGTTACCAATGAAATTTTCTTATAATAGTATGATTTAGGAGGTTTGATTAGTATTAGACATTCACTTTAGGCAACTTTCAACCTGTTTGGCCTGTCTTCTTGTTAGCTAATCTTTTGCTTTTACTCGTTTAACCTGTTAGAAGTATAAACCAGATTGAATTATTCATAAATAAATGCTTTTAATTTGCCACCTCTAAGTGAGTAATTATCATTCATCCATGTGATTTTTTGTTACATTCATGTGTTACAGGACACGCTACAGCTTCTGATATGTATCCTGCTTCTATCAGACCTCTCTGTCACACTCCTCATATTGCTTGAATTCTACTGGATATCTCTTGGAGCTTTTCTTGCTGTTTTGCTTATTCTTCCTCTATCATTGCTTTCTCCCTTCCCTGCGGGTTTGAATGCCTTGTTTAGTAGAGGTCATAAGAGGGCTTCACTTGCTCGTATCTATGCTCTGTGGAATGCTACCTCTATTTCAAACATAGTAAGTGTTTGATCGATGTGGTTTTCAGTTATATAATAATTCAATCTCTTTATGTTGCAACATATGTTTATTTGCCTACACAAACTGAACGAAAGCGGGTCAAAATAGCACTTAGGGTGCATGAAGTATGAGAATATGGAACTAAATGGAATCTCATATAGTCATTTATAACATTTGTGTGAAAATTATGAATAGAAAATGGCGTAGAATCTATGGTTCCACTAAAGGATGCAAGCATAAATCATGAAATCATAAAAACCTGCTAGTCGTTAGTTGCAAATACATTTTTTTTTTGGCGTGCTGTATTTACTCATATTGACTTTCGCCAGGTTGTTGCATTCATATGCGGCATGATTCATTATGGATTTTTGTCGTTCCAGACGTACGAAGAGCCGAATGCGTGGCAAAACAGAAGGTAAAGTCTTATGCTTTAGGTTCAGAATATTAGAAAAAATAGTGGCAACACATTGGGCGGGTTGGTAATGGGTCAAAATGGGTTTAAGCACGGGTCGGTTGATCGGCCCACCACAATTTTTTTCCTCGATAAAAAATTTTGCTCTGGGTGACTTTTATAAACACACTGCTTGAGTATGATAAAAAATTATTAAATTTTAATAATAGTCTTGGTTACTACATAAATACTTCAAATATGCAATGAAATTTTGCTCTGGGTGACTTTTGACACTTTTTCATGTCATCCATCTCTAGGTTCCTTGTATTTAGAGTTTTTAGAATACACGTTTGTTGTGTTAGAAAAAAATAAAAAAATTGCCACCTCTACGGGAAAAGAATAAATCCTTCATTACGACATCAACTAATATAATGCATCTGTTTACTTTTCCATGCTGTGAAACTGCTTAAAAACTGACACTGAATATTGTTTAATCGAATCAATGAAACGACTAAAATATCATTCAATGGTGTCAGATTTTTAACATAAGAATATGCCAGGTTAGAAAGGAAGCATTGGAATAACTTTTGACCTGTTCAACGTGTTCCAAACTTAATATTTTAAGTGTTTGATCTTGTCCGTAAACAACCTGAATTAACTCATTTTCATATACATGTTCCTTGTCAACTTGTTACCTTAAATCTGACAATTTATGCAACAGTGAGGATGGGGACTGGTGGTTGTTACCAACGCTGCTGGTACTAGTCAAGGTGATACAAGCACGTTTTGTTGACTGGCATATAGCAAACCTTGAAGTCGAAGATTTTTCACTCTTTTGTCCTGACCCGGATACCTTTTGGGCTTATGAGTCGACTTTATGAAATATGCCCACACTTTTTTCAGTTGGCATGCGAGCTTCTTAGATGTATATAATGTAGAAAAGGGGGTGGTATATTCGTGTACATTTGTTTGCTAGTTTTTATATTTTTTGTGCATTATGTGAGTAACTGTAGAGATAGATAGGTTGACGGTATATAGAGATTGGCGAGGTTGAAAGATGTTAAAACGAAGGTTCTTGGTACACCGTAGACCTTTTTATTCTTGAGGTGATCAATTTTTACCGGTGATTAATAGATATGTTTTCTGATTTCTGAGTTTCAGCTTCCTTTTGCCGAAATTTTATTGTATGGTTGAAATATGTTATACGGAGTAATATTTACTACCGAAAAGGAGACCAGATAAGATTATTTGGTTCCGTTCTTGATTCTAGAGTTTGTAGGAAAATAACCATTTTTTAGCTTTTTCTATCGCAAAAACTCTGATTTACGGAAATTTGCGATTTTTTCCAACTTTTTGTCGACACCTCATTTTACTTTTAACAACGCTTTTCAAGCACGATTCTTTTATTTTTCAACAAAGGGTTCAGCTTGTTTAGCTATATTTAGTTCCGTCCTTTGCCAAGTTGAAATAACTAAACTAACGTTATTATAGACCATCTCCATGCATGCATCAAAATAACAGAATGATGTAAATTTATGCGTCAACCAAGACCATAAAATAGAGTAATTTTTTTATTGTTTTTTTTTTTTTTTATTATTATATATATATATATATATATATATATATATATATATATATATATATATATATATATATATATTTTATATATATATATATATATATATATATATATATAGGGGGACTTTCAAACGAGAACCATTTTATCCGCAAGAACTGAGAGAACCACCAAAAACATACATGCACGCCTTTTAAAATAAAATAAAAATACATGCGAATCATCAATAATCGTAAACATCCACCTATGTTCTTCAATATCATTATGAACTCATCCTTTTTTTTCACAAAAATCTTACACATGGCCGCAATATTGTCGTTGCACGTTTTATAAGAACATACATGCACACCTTCAAAGAAAATTTTTGTATTTCGAATTTCTTATCAAATTCTTTAGAACAACTATGTTTTTTTTAAAACATATGTGTTGTTTTGAAAACATATGTGCAAAAATACAATTATTGAAGGCGTGCATGTATGTTTTTGGTGATTCTCTCAGTTCTTGCGGATAAAATGGTTCTCGTTTGAAAGTTACACTATATATATATATATATATATATATATATATATATATATATATATATATATATATATATATATATATATATTTATTTTTTTTTGGTGGTAAAAGTGATTTTTCACCCTGGTAAAATATATTACTCTAAAAAACCGTTTAAAGTACAATGGAATTTGGCTGAAATAGCACATTAACCTCAAGCAGCCGCTTGAACTACCACTAGATCATTTATGAGAGGCAATAAATGAACAACTAGCTACCAACAACTAGAATAACCAAATAACAACAAAAGATGAAATGTCAATCTTATGAACTAAAAATAAAAATTACTTCCTGACACAGCCTTGGAGCTTGATATCAAACTGATCGTAGAACTCATCCAATTGCCCAGGTAAATCATAAACTTGAGCCGCATAATCATCAGAAAGATAGTCTTCAAGCTCGTTGACTCCACCTGCCGATGAATAGTAGCTTCCCATAGGATCATTTGGCTCAAACACCTCATCATCATCACTATCAATCAACCACTTCACCCACCTTAGAAAATAGGTTGTCCCTCTTTGTTGAAGTACTAGGAGATGGATCAGAAGAAGGCTTAGTTGCCTCCACCTACACCTTCGGTTCCAATTTACTCATAGGCTGATCTTGCGACCCTTTCCCATTATTATCAAAACCAAGAACGTCCTCATCCACCAATGACTCCAAAACACCAAAAGAATTAGAAGACTTTGAGTTCATACCAAATTTAACAGTAGAAGTAGAAGCCTACGTTAGATCCTTAGGATCCGACTCTTTATTGGTAGCACCTTGATTTGTAGTTGCTGTCACTTTAGGTTTCCAAAAGTTAATCTTTGGCTTAGAAAGCTTAACGCCTCCCATTGGCCTAGGTTGAGATGAAGAAGCCACATTCTTACCCTTGTTCTTACGATTCTTTACCTCAACGAACCCCTTATCGTTCTTATCCATCTGAATCGATGCATTAGTAGCCACATTTGTAACCTTATGAACCACCTCTTTCACTTGTTTTGGACACTCACTAAATGTATGCTCAAAGATCTTACATACACTACATTGAGGAGGTCCGTCCATTCATATTCGACACGAATGATTTCCATCGAATAACTACTATCATTTTACACACCAAACTTGATTTCACACCAAAAATTAAAACTAAGATTTTAGAGTAAATTGCAAAATCGTCCTTGTGATATGGCCAAATTGCATGTTTCGTCCTTGTGGTTCATTAAGTGCAAAGATGGTACGTATTTTCTAGTGTTACGTGTAACACCCCCAATTTCGTGATGTGCAGCGGAATTTAATTTGGGTGTTACTTCATGGCACAACAGTTGAATAGTAGAAAACGATCACTAATTTGGTCGTTTTAAAAGATTTATCATTCGAATATCAGAGTTTATAAAGTAAGGTCCCTGTGGTTTCAAAGTTTATTAAATATGTTTTCGAATGATATTTATAGCCTTCATAATTATCCGTGCTTCTCCGTGCCATCCATACTCATTGTGAACCTGAGATAAAGACATGCTTAAAACGTCAACACAATGGTTGGTGAGTTCGTGGAGTTTGATAGAAAATAACTTCTTTCAATGAATTTAAAAGGTGTATAGTGATTGTTGAAATAAATAATAGTCTTTCAGGAAATAAATAACAAGTTATGTTGTATAAAAATCCACAAGCGAATCATGTATGATCTCCAAAATCATAAGTTTCATATTATAAATGAAGCTGAGCTACGTTGTTATATGCTCGAAATAGAGTGTTGAGTCAACTTTTAAATGTAACGATATACCAAGCCTTTTGGGTTGTCTTGTGTAGAGTTCTCATTTAAGTCACATATGATAACAATTAAAGTTCAAGTACAGGATTCAAAAATCATATCACATAGTGGGAATAGTAATTTAGAGTCTGAAATCTATCAGTGTAAAGTGGTGGTCTTCTAAATACAGCTGTATCCTAGGATATATATGAAACATTCATATATTCATAAAGTTATATTGCCCTAAGCCTCATGACACGCAAAACGTTAACAGTTCCGTAAAACGGCGGTGCCCCACCAGGGTTACTGATGGGTGATTAAGCCCTCATGTTAATAGGTGACTTGCCAATTCCTATTTTTCTCAAATATAGTGTATCGCGACTAAATACGACTAACCATAAGGCATTCCGTCAAAGTATTTAGTGGGATAGGTTGTCAGCCTCTAACAGGTTTCGAAGCTGTTCACTATATTCGCGCTCACCGCAGTGATTAATGGCTCATGATCGAGGGACTTTATGACAATAAAGTAAACTTAGGCAATATAGGTTTCAGGGTGCGTGGATTATGCGTAATTTTAGTCTTGGCAATTATTTCTAGTGAAATGTAGAAATATCATAATAAGTAACAGTACATTCATTTATTATATGAATGCATACAATGAATCTCAGTGTCAAATTACATCATGTAGTGTAAAAATGTTATCTCTCATATTCAGTGTTTAAGCTTAGCGAGCAATTTGCACATATAATGAATATATATTACTCTCAAGAGTGATTCAACATGTAAAGCATAGTGGATGATTTTGAGTAAATCATAAGAGTTTTATATAAGTAACTTAAAACAGTTAAAGCATGTATCTCCCCCAAAAGAGTTATTAAAACAAGAGTTAAAAGTAGGGGCCACGACTCACAGTAAGTCATAAGAGTTTTCATAGTACTTATAAAAGTATTGTATTGCAAAGCAAATCATATATGTGATAAATGAGTATAATATTTCAAAGCATGTATCTCCCCCAAAATAGTTAGAAAATCGGTAAAAGTAGGGGCCATGAACTTACCTGGAGCGTATTTGACAAGACGAAATTATAAGATCAAGTAAACGATCACGAAAACTTCTTCAGTACGAGACCTGAATATAAACGAAGTCTAAGAGTCTAACTTACTACTAATAACGAATGTGGAAATGAGGAATCGTATAACGATTTGATCGGTGATGTGAGTGTGATATGCTTAAAATGCCTCAAGTTAAAAATATGATATATCTATAATATTATCTTGATTCTTATCTTAATCGACATCAAAATATTACTTTCTCGAAGTATGCTGAAATAATATGCAAGTGAAGTCGCTAATATTCCTAATAACGAAACTTTAAATAATGCATAGCTTAAAATGAAACATGCATATGAAATGAAGGGTGCAAAATGAAAATAACTAAGAATGTCAAGTGAAATTAAATAGGTCCTCTGTCCTTTTTCAGATTCTATACTTTTTAGTCTAACTGCGATTGCGTTACGTCGTTAGTCCTCGGTTAAGTCCAAAGTCCTTAATAGTCCAAAATTTGTCCATATGTCCATATAAGGCTTGGAGTTCAATGGTATGTCAATTTAAGTCCCTTATAAACTGTTTTCACAGCTTCAGTCCATCAGTTTCATAGTTTGGCAGTTTTGGTTCCTAAGGTTGTATTGTATTGCAAATTTAGTCCATAGTTTACAATTCACAAAGTTTTATTTCTTTTCCTTTGGTCCGGTTTAAAGTTTATGTTTTTAACTTTAGGATGCACTAATTTCTTGGAGAGGATTGTTACAGATTTAGTATGGGCCTTAAAGCCCAACACTTATATGGTCTTTTTTTTTTTTTTTTTTTTTATATATATATTCAAAGTGATCATTGGGCTTTCAAGCCCGATTGTGGTCTGTTTGGTTTTCACTAGTAGTGGCGTAGCAGGAAAAGGAAAACAATTGTTAAGAGATAACATTTATACTATGCGACTCTCGACTGTTTCGAACCTAAGTACATCGGCTTGGTTACCGAAGGCTCCACCATTGAGCCAAAGACTCGATGGTGCAATGTTTGCACTTGTTTGCTTTACAACATTTTCAACTGGTTTTGTTCGCTTGTTTTTCTTTTCGACACTTCAAGATAGGTGTGATTTTTCCTTTTATAGTTCGACTTTAATGTTTATCCCTTACGTTTTCAAAACCCATGAGGTTTTGAAAACGTGAAAGCGAAGTGAGAGTCGACTTCTAAGCTTCTCGTGATGGAGAGTCGACCCATGTTGATGGATTACACAAAATAAGGGTGTACGAACGATGCTGAAAATAAATTATATGTTTGAATACGAAACTATATGATGCATGATGAGTGGTGTACGTGAGAATGAAAGGAAAGAGTGTTCGTAGATACTTACTACTACACCTTTTGAAGGTGGTGGAGACTTGTGTGAGATCGTATGAACACAAGGGTGAACAACCCACTTGCTACAACCGAGTATACGTTCTATATAAGCGTGACCCATTTTCATTCGAAAAGTAATCTAAAACTTCCACAGAGAACTTTGGTTTCTTGAGGTATTTTCGTGAAAGAGAGCAGGTAGGAATGAGTATAGTGAGGGTAGAAAGTGTGTGGTAGGGGTGGTGAAGACTGGTGGAAGTCGAATATAACACAGAAACCAACATAGTCTATCGCTTAGAACTTGAAATATGTTGTACGCATGGTTTTCTTTATCCGGTTTGCTTCCAAACGTTTCTAGGTTTTCAGAATAGTTAGTGAGAGTGAGTGAGGGTAAGGTAGGTTATATAGACTGCTAACCGAATGGTGAGATGTATGGAGATAGATGATACTCGAACATTGACATATTGACTTGCATTCAATCATTTGAGGTTACTGTATATGAAGGGACACCTATGCATTTCTACTGACAATGTGATATATTTGTTAGGTAGGGTGTTGATAAGATTTTATCTTTGTTTGTTGTCTTGTATATGTCTTCATACATTTGATATTTTAACTTGTTCAAAATGGAACTAGTGAGCTTAACTCACCCATTGCTGTCCTAACTTCATTTTAAGTGTTTCATTGTGTTAGAAGTATTATTAGAAAAACGTAGAAAAACACTCGGATATCGAAATGGTTGAGTTTTGATGGGTTACTTATGTCGGTTTGGGTTAAAATGGGACAACGAAATGAGCTTGGATTATTATAGTAACCTTCGATATTCGGGTCTGAGATTTGGCGTGGGTATAGCCGATGAGTGGTGATTCAAGTGAGTTACAAATATGGGTGTGTCGCGTGTATAATTAATAAACACAAGTCGTGTTTTTGGAGGTGCTTGGCTGTCGGTTTATGAATGAAATAACCTAAGAGAATTAAATTTGAGAGTTGGGCTAGATGTGAGTAAGTTTGGGTGGTGATGGGCCTGGAAATAATTCAGTCCTATTGATTTGTATTTTGTGAAAAGAAATTAGTGTGATTTAATTGTAATTAGTGAGTTATATTTAGATAAGTTGTGATTTTGGGGTAATGTGACTTTCGTATAAGTCATAATTAGTGAAAAGGGAAATTTGTGGAATATGGCATTAGTGTAGATGGGGTCTTTGTGAAACACTGAGTCTCGAGGTATGCGTGGTCATTTAATGTATGTTGTCAAAACGAAATGTGGTAATGCTAATAATAAAAGAAAATTTTAAATTTTCCCGTAAAAATGGGTTTTGTTAAACGGTAAGTCGAGGTTATTATTAATTAACAAAGATTATCATAACGGATTTTCGTAGGATCTTACAGTATCTACCCCTCAATTTTGAACTTCGTCCCGAAGTTCAGTCCGTGATAGGTGTTGAAAAATGTGGTGTTCTGAAGTGAGAGTTTATGGAAGATGTTGTCGAGAGATTTCTTATTTGACTAACCAGAGGCGAGATTTCAACTAGATTTATTTGTACTAGACTAAATAAATTCGATTGTTTGGTCAATAATTTAATTTATAGGCTACGAATAGTGAAAGTAACGGCCGAGAGTAGGAAGTATTTAGCACTTAATGTTTAGGGTTCTAATGGTCGAGACTAGGGGATTTTTAGTGGTAGTGATTTGAAATTTTAATGATCGTGAATAGTAAAATAACGGGTACTTTCTCCACTTATTTTTTCTATTTAACCCTATCTACCTTTTTCCTTTTTCACCTTTTCGCTCCACCTCCTTCATTCAACTTCATCTTACCAAAGAAAATACTCCATGCCGCCGATCGCCATCATTGCAGCCACCGTATACATTGTCCTTGTCGCCGTTTATCTGGCCTTCTTCCCCGATGAAAACTCCGATTACTACATTGCATCCTTGGTGTTCATCGTACCCCTAACGATTTTAGCGATGAATGTGGATAAATTGTTGGGGTGAGGATCTCGAGCTAGTGTGATTAGAATGTAGCTTTGTTGTGTGTCGATGTAACCTTTAATGAATGTGGAATAAAATCTCGTTTATGTTTAGTTATAGGTTTCGATATAGCTTTTAATGTTTTGTTGTATTTATGACGCAGAATAATCAAGGTGCTTCATCCTATGGTGGCTCTTGCTATTGTTGGGTTGGTGGGGGTGGTTGTTTCTATGGTGGGCCAACCTATTGAAGATTGTATGCCTTATATTGTGTTTATTGTACTATTAGCACTTCCGATGTTAATCATTTCGCTATGTATTAACTTCCGTGGTTTTTAATGAAATTTATGTTATTTGTGTTTCCCACGTATTGTTGTGAATTTCTTATAGTTTCTAGTTTCGTATTTTTCCTCGACTGCGTATAATAGAGCAGTGAGTAATGGGTAATGAGTGTAGATCTGACTGAGGTTGGCTAAAAGTGAGGTTTATAAATAAATTATTTTGTCTCGAGATTCTGAATTGTTTTTGAAGTGAAAATTGTTATTCCATTGTGTTTTGAAAATAAACATGATTCATAATTTTTGAAAATCACAAATTTATGGGGTAGTCTATTCGTTAAACATAGAGTTTGTAAATAATAGATTTTTAACAATGAGGGTTTCGGATGAGAACTTGCTGAATGTAAAGATGGCTGTTGAACTTTAACTTTTGTAAAGAAAAACTTGTTAGATACAGTTTTTAGTGACAACACAGAATCGGTTCCAAGTTTGTCCAATGATAAACAAGGGTGTGTTAGGTTATTGTAGCCATGGGCTGAGGCCCAACGTTTCGAGGTTAAGTTTGGTTTGGCGAATATGAAATGTTGAACACACGTTTCATGACATATATGGTTACGAGGTAGTTTCTAGATTATCAAAATCTCGTATACTGCTTAAGAGTTTCGAGAGGACTTTAGGAGGTTCACAATCTTCTAGAGGATGAGTAGTCAAATCGTACCGAAAGTGTTATTTGTATGTGGCGTGTTCATGATTTTTAAATCATGGTGTGGCGTGTTTAACGCGATTTGTTCCTACCTCTTGCGTTGAAATGTGAAAATCAAAGCAGAATTTTTACCACGTATCCTAGAACTAGTTGCTAGTTTTTAATAGACACGAATTTTTGAAAGTTTTTACCGTTTGAATACAAACGGGTATATTTTTCAGAATAAAATAATTGAAAAATATTTTTCAAACCCTTATAAATACCATTGGCATGCTTGTGTTATCCATACACATACAATCAATGGCTTGTAAGTTACCACATACCGCTGAACAAATTCAACTGTATATCAAGGCAGAAACTGAGGGTAGTGACGTGGATCGTCAGAATGCTATTGTGAAGGTCATTTTGCAGTTTGAGGCTACGAAACAACTGAAGCGACGACTTAGAGAAAACTACGCCATGTGCACAGACATTTCAGATAGTAGGAAGTATGTGATCGACACGTTTTTGTATGATGAATCTTGTAAGGATGCTGCTGTTATCGAATCGCTGTGGGCTTGTGTTCATCAGATGGATGACCAGATTTCCAACAAGGTCCGTTGGAGTTTGGAAGAGAATGTTGAAGCTGCTAGGGTTGAACATCAACAACAACAACAACAACAACAACAACAACAACAACAACAACAACAACAACAACAGAATCCACCACCACCACAACAGCAACAACAACCACAACTACAACAAGGTGCATCAAGTTCATCTACACCAAGGGTGGTTGTGCAACAACAACATTTGCCTCATCTGGATCATTTCCAGCCAAGTTTCGAGGAGAATGTGGCAGTTGATGATGGTGGTTGGACTTCTGACATGGAGCGGGATCTGAGCAGGTTGGAAGCTCAATGGGAAGCAGAGAAGTTGGCGAGCTTTGATCCTTATGATGACGGTTATTATTCCAACAACTCTCAGACCTGGGATCATCCGGACTACCTTTGAAGTTTAGGTTTAGGTTTATGTGATGCTTTAATCCAGTATCGTTTGTAATGTTTAAGTATTTGAATAATATGGTGTTTGAATTTAATTGAGATTACTGTAGAATTTATAGTGCCTGAGATTGAACTATAGGGATCACTGTATACATTACAGTGTTCAAGAAAAGTAGAGGCCACTGTATTTACTTACAATGTCTGCTAAGAAAATAGAGACCACTAGAGTTTTGTGGTAAATTTAAAGGGGTAAGGTGTAAGGTTACAAGGAGATTTTGAGACCATTGTACATACAATGTCTGGGGGTTTAGGGGAAGTATCATGAAATTCACAATGTTAAAGGCAGGAGTAGAACCATTGTGTAGTTCATAGTATCTTAATAGTGGATGAATTTATTGAAATCTTATGTGAAATTTTGCTAATTCCCAGTTAACACAACTTGGAAATTTTTTCCTTTAGAATAACTATTGTTATTCTTTTATGAAATTTCACATGGTTTCCAATTATAAGGATCTGTGCGAGTAACCTACCCGTTAAACAAAAGAGTTTTGTTGATAATAGACTCTTACACAGAGATATTCGAATAAGGATTCGGTGTATGTAGAGAAAGTTGCTGAATCCTGGCTTTTAGGGGATGAAAAATCTTGTTTGTCCTTGTGTGAGGAATAGTTAATGCAAGTGGCTAGAATAGTAAGAGATAGTGTTACGATAAGAGTGCTACTTTGAATCCGTATAGTAACATCATGTATTAGTGTTTTATTGCATTAATAACTTGTGTATTCTTGTTGTACAGGATATTCGAGGTGTTGAACCCAGTCGTGGTTCTTGTTCTTGCTGGTGTAGTGGTGTTTTCATTGACATAGCGGTTCAACCGATTGGTGATGTTATGCCTTTCTTAGTGATATTCGTAATATTAGCATTACCAATGCTAATTATATCATTATGTATCAATATTTATGGTTTCTAATGAGAGTCATGCTGTGTGTTTGATGAATTTTTCGTGGTTATTGGTTTCATACTAGTGCCCTTACAGCTAAAAATAAGCCCACTTATTTATAATTCGTTATTTACATAGAGAGTCGTCCCAAACAATGTAAATGAGGAAATATAAACTTATGGTTCAGCGCTTTACAATTTCTTTATTTAAACAAAAGGCATCCTAATCATTCAAATAAATACATTGTAAACCATCTTACTTAAAAATTTCTGATTTAACACTCGTACTAATCCACACAATAATCCATGCGCGGATTTTCCGGAAATACAAAAAAGTTTATTTCACACGCATCCATAAAGATACGAATAAGATAATTAAAAGTGGTTGGTACAGTACTCGAAATAGTTGGTGAGTATATACATCAATATATTAGAGTGTTGGGGTAGCAAAACTATCTAGAAGTCACATAAGTGTCTGGCGGATGCTAAGCACGGAGAGCGAAAGGCTATAAAATGTTTTGTTTGTAAAAGTAGTTATAGTTCGGACTTTATTTAGACCCGTTTCTCTATAACTGTAGCTCTGATACCAATCTGTAACACCCCCAATTTCGTGATATGCAGCGGAATTTAAATTGGGTGTTACTTCATGGCACAACAGTTGAATAGTAGAAAACGATCACCAATTTGGTCGTTTTAAAAGATTTATCATTCGAATATCAGAGTTTATAAAGTAAGGTCCCCGTGGTTTCAAAGTTTATTAAATATGTTTTCGAATGATATTTATAGCCTTCATAATTATCCGTGCTTCTCCGTGCCATCCGTGCTCATTGTGAACCTGAGATAAAGACATGCTTAAAACGTCAACACAATGGTTGGTGAGTTCGTGGAGTTTGATAGAAAATAACTTCTTTCAATGAATTTAAAAGGTGTATAGTGATTGTTGAAATAAATAATAGTCTTTCAGGAAATAAATAACAAGTTATGTTGTATAAAAATCCACAAGCGAATCATGTATGATCTCCAAAATCATAAGTTTCATATTATAAATGAAGCTGAGCTACGTTGTTATATGCTCGAAATAGAGTGTTGAGTCAACTTTTAAATGTAACGATATACCAAGCCTTTTGGGTTGTCTTGTGTAGAGTTCTCATTTAAGTCACATATGATAACAATTAAAGTTCAAGTACAGGATTCAAAAATCACATCACATAGTGGGAATAGTAATTTAGAGTCTGAAATCTATCAGTGTAAAGTGGTGGTCTTCTAAATACAGCTGTATCCTAGGATATATATGAAACATTCATATATTCATAAAGTTATATTGCCCTAAGCCTCATGACACGCAAAACGTTAACAGTTCCGTAAAACGGCGGTGCCCCACCAGGGTTACTGATGGGTGATTAAGCCCTCATGTTAATAGGTGACTTGCCAATTCCTATTTTTCTCCAATATAGTGTATCGCGACTAAATACGACTAACCATAAGGCATTCCGTCAAAGTATTTAGTGGGATAGGTTGTCAGCCTCTAACAGGTTTCGAAGCTGTTCACTATATTCGCGCTCACCGCAGTGATTAATGGCTCATGATCGAGGGACTTTATGGCAATAAAGTAAACTTAGGCAATATAGGTTTCAGGGTGCGTGAATTATGCGTAATTTTAGTCTTGGCAATTATTTCTAGTGAAATGTAGAAATACCATAATAAGTAACAGTACATTCATTTGTTATATGAATGCATACAATGAATCTCAGTGTCAAATTACATCATGTAGTGTAAAAATGTTATCTCTCATATTCAGTGTTTAAGCTTAGCGAGCAATTTGCACATATAATGAATATATATTACTCTCAAGAGTGATTCAACATGTAAAGCATAGTGGATGATTTTGAGTAAATCATAAGAGTTTTATATAAGTAACTTAAAACAGTTAAAGCATGTATCTCCCCCAAAAGAGTTATTAAAACAAGAGTTAAAAGTAGGGGCCACGACTCACAGTAAGTCATAAGAGTTTTCATAGTACTTATAAAAGTATTGTATTGCAAAGCAAATCATATATTTGATAAATGAGTATAATATTTCGAAGCATGTATCTCCCCAAAATAGTTAGAAAATCGGTAAAAGTAGGGGCCATGAACTCACCTGGAGTGTATTTGACAAGACGAAATTATAAGATCAAGTAAACGATCACGAAAACTTCTTCAGTACGAGACCTGAATATAAACGAAGTCTAAGAGTCTAACTTACTACTAATAACGAATGTGGAAATGAGGAATCGTATAACGATTTGATCGGTGATGTGAGTGTGATATGCTTAAAATGCCTCAAGTTAAAAATATGATATATCTATAATATTATCTTGATTCTTATCTTAATCGACATCAAAATATTACTTTCTCGAAGTATGCTGAAATAATATGCAAGTGAAGTCGCTAATATTCCTAATAACGAAACTTTAAATAATGCATAGCTTAAAATGAAACATGCATATGAAATGAAGGGTGCAAAATGAAAATAACTAAGAATGTCAAGTGAAATTAAATAGGTCCTCTGTCCTTTTTCAGATTCTATACTTTTTAGTCTAACTGCGATTGCGTTACGTCGTTAGTCCTCGGTTAAGTCCAAAGTCCATAATAGTCCAAAATTTGTCCATATGTCCATATAAGGCTTGGAGTTCAATAGTATGTCAATTTAAGTCCCTTATAAACTGTTTTCACAGCTTCAGTCCATCAGTTTCATAGTTTGGCAGTTGGTTCCTAAGGTTGTATTGTATTGCAAATTTAGTCCATAGTTTACAATTCACAAAGTTTTATTTCTTTTCCTTTGGTCCGGTTTAAAGTTTATGTTTTTAACTTTAGGATGCACTAATTTCTTGGAGAGGATTGTTACAGATTTAGTATGGGCCTTAAAGCCCAACACTTATATGGTCCTTTTTTTTTTTTTTACATATATTCAAAGTGATCATTGGGCTTTCAAGCCCGATTGTGGTCTGTTTGGTTTTCACTAGTAGTGGCGTAGCAGGAAAAGGAAAACAATTGTTAAGAGATAACATTTATACTATGCGACTCTCGACTGTTTCGAACCTAAGTACATCGGCTTGGTTACCGAAGGCTCCACCATTGAGCCAAAGACTCGATGGTGCAATGTATGTACTTGTTTGCTTTACAACATTTTCAACTGGTTTTGCTCGTTTGTTTTTCTTTTCGACACTTCAAGATAGGTGTGATTTTTCCTTTTATAGTTCAACTTTAATGTTTATCCCTTACGTTTTCAATCCCATGAGGTTTTGAAATTACTAGGTTTCGTTCTATTCTAGTTAACACAAAGAAAATGTATGTTTGCATGCAACTAGAGTTTTAAACGTGAAAGCGAAGTGAGAGTCGACTTCTAAGCTTCTCGTGATGGAGAGTCAACCCATGTTGATGGATTACACAAAATAAGGGTGTACGAACGATGCTGAAAATAAATTATATGTTTGAATACGAAACTATATGATGCATGATGAATGATGTACGTGAGAATGAAAGGAAAGAGTGTTCGTAGATACTTACTACTACACCTTTTGAAGGTGGTGGAGACTTGTGTGAGATCGTATGAGCGCGAGGGTGAACAACCCACTTGCTACAACCGAGTATACGTTCTATATAAGCGTGACCCATTTTCATTCGAAAAGTAATCTAAAACTTCCACAGAGAACTTTGGTTTCTTGAGGTATTTTCGTGAAAGAGAGCAGGTAGGAATGAGTATAGTGAGGGTAGAAAGTGTGTGGTAGGGGTGGTGAAGACTGGTGGAAGTCGAATATAACACAGAAACCAACATAGTCTATCGCTTAGAACTTGAAATATGTTGTACGCATGGTTTTCTTTATCCGGTTTGCTTCCAAACGTTTCTAGGTTTTCAGAGTAGTTAGTGAGAGTGAGTGAAGGGTAAGGTGGGTTATATAGACTGCTAACCGAATGGTGAGATGTATGGAGATAGATGATACTCGAACATTGACATATTGACTTGCATTCAATCATTTGAGGTTACTGTATATGAAGGGACACCTATGCATTTCTACTGACAATGTGATATATTTGTTAGGTAGGGTGTTGATAAGATTTTATCTTTGTTTGTTGTCTTGTATATGTCTTCATACATTTGATATTTTAACTTGTTCAAAATGGAACTAGTGAGCTTAACTCACCCATTGCTGTCCTAACTTCATTTTAAGTGTTTCATTGTGTTAGAAGTATTATTAGAAAAACATAGAAACACTCGGATATCGAAATGGTTGAGTTTTGATGGGTTACTTATGTCGGTTTGGGTTAAAATGGGACAACGAAATGAGCTTGGATTATTATAGTAACCTTCGATATTCGGGTCTGGGATTTGGCGTGGGTATAGCCCGATGGGTGGTGATTCAAGTGAGTTACAAATATGGGTGTGTCGCGTGTATAATTAATAAACACAAGTCGTGTTTTTGGAGGTGCTTGACTGTCGGTTTATGAATGAAATAGCCTAAGAGAATTGAATTTGAGGGTTGGGCTAGATGTGAGTAAGTTTGGGTGGTGATGGGCCTGGAAATAATTCAGTCCGATTGATTTGTATTTTGTGAAAAGAAATTAGTGTGATTTAATTGTAATTAGTGAGTTATATTTAGATAAGTTGTGATTTTGGGGTAATGTGACTTTTGTATTAGTCATAATTAGTGAAAAGGGAAATTTGTGGAATATGGCATTAGTGTAGATGGGGTCTTTGTGAAACATTGAGTCTCGAGGTATGCGTGGTCATTTAATGTATGTTGTCAAAACGAAATGTGGTAATGCTAATAATAAAAGAAAATTTTAAATTTTCCCGTAAAAATGGGTTTTGTTAAACGGTAAGTCGAGGTTATTATTAATTAACAAAGATTATCATAACGGATTTTCGTAGGATCTTACATTACGTGCACTTTTGGTCCTTCATTTTAACCGGCGTTAAGTGAGTTCCGTTAGCAGTTACATGTCAGCCCTTTTGGCTAACGATCGTTGCAGCGACCATCCTTTAAACTAACGGCCGTTTATAATTTTTTTTTTTCGATTTTTTTATTAAAAAAAAATTCGTCCGTTTTTTTTTCGAATTTTTTTTTTTTATTTTTTTTTTCGTCAAGTAATTTTTTTTCGAAAATGTTTTTATATAAATGTTTTTTATATAAAAGCATTTTTATATAAAAAAAAGTTTTATATAAAAACGTATAAAACATTTTTTATACATTTTTTATATAAAAAAATTCACATGTGACGAAAAACGTATATATGTTTTAAAAAAATTTATACGTTTTTATAAAAAATATATATATGTTCTAAAAACGTGCGAAAAACGTTTTTTTTTTTTTTTTTTTTTTTTTTTTTACGTTTTTATATATGTTCTAAACCTAAGGTTTTTCGTTTAGAACATATTTTTCTAAACGTAAAATTTCTTTTAGAACATATTTTTGCAATTTACTCAAATTTTATACGTTTAGAACATATATAAAATCTCGGTTAGAACATATTTTTGCAATTTACTCAAATTTTATAAAAAAATAAAATTTGAGAACATATATAAAAACGTAAAATTTTATACGTTTAGAACATATATAAAAACGTAAAATTTGAGAACAAATATGTTCTAAACGTAAAATTTCGTTTAGAACATGTTTTTGCAACTTACTCAAATTTTATACGTTTAGAACATATATAAAAAACGTGTAAAAAATGTTTTTATACGTTTTTATATAAAACTTTTTTTATATATAAAAATGCTTTTATATGAAAAAAAAAAAAAAAAAAAAAAAAAAAAAAAAAAAAAAAAAAAAAAAACATTTATATATGAAAACGTTTTATATAAAAAGTTTTATAAAAACTTTTTTATAAAAATTTTTATATAAAAACATTTTTGAAAAGAAAAAAAAAATTACTTGATGAAGAAAAAAGAAAAAAAAACGGACGAAAACAAATTTAAAAAAAAATCGAATTTTTTTTAATTATAAACGGCCGTTAGTGTAAAGGATGGGTGCTGCAACGATCGTTAGCCAAAATGGCTAACGTGTAACTGCTAACGGAACTCACTTAACGCCGGTTAAAATGAAGGACCAAAAGTGCGCGTAACAGTAGAAAATAGATACCATCTTTGCACTTAATGAACCACAAGGACTAAACGTGCAATTTGGTCATACCACAAGGACAATTTTTGCAATTTATTCAAGATTTTTTGTCAATTTTGTAGAATTTTTAAACCGTGTTATCCTGGATTTTCTCCATTTACGAAACTGCATTTAACAACGAACTGGATTTACTTTTCCCAACCAGGATAATGTATTCTTTTTTAGATTAACACTCTAGGACAGAGTTATAGAGATCAAGCATGCATTTCTTTAAAATCAAGAACCATGTATGTATGACAACATTAATAAAATCGAGAACCACTGATTTAAACTAAAATAAAATTGAAGCGGATATATGGCATTTTAGATCAGAGTTTGTAACTCTAAATAGTTGCGTATCCTTAAAGTAGCTCGACTAGAGAAAAGAGTCTAGATACGTGAATGTTTCATTAATAGCTTATGGTAATAGATCATATCAGAATTATAACTAGTGTGTCAATAATTTTCACGGGGATTATAGAGGATTACAGATATATTGATAAAAGCTAACGATTTTATACACATAATTTAGCCATAAACATAAAAAAAGATCTTGTGTGGTACATACGTGTAGAACCATAAATACATACGAGTGGGAAATACGGAAATGTTTGAGGACGGTACATATCTCCCATCATACTCTCGTCTACCAGTCAAGGATGCTGAGAACTTGAAGCAGAGATGTATTTGATCAAAGATGGCATGGCAGATGGTGTTATAATTTTGATTGTTGTCTCCAGGGGCAGCCACCTTCAAAAGCATGTTCCAATACATCTTCCATTCTCTTGGCCAGAAGTATCTGTATCATAAAGCGCCCTAGTTGTGAGAGGTGGCAAAATGGGTGGTTGATCCACAAAGACCTTTTTGTCCAATTGTTATAGACATACAACTTGTTAAATGTCCATTTGAAAAGTAATTTACTAGAAATGGCAAATCTGAAAATTTTGAAAAAGAAAATTTAGAAAAGGTGTATGCATTACAGTTCTTTTTAGCTCAATATTAATTTAAACCGGTAAAAAATACAATAGAAATTGACCCATTCATAAATTAATAATGGGCTGAAATCACCACATCTAAAAGTTATTAACCAAATTAAGTTGAACGGTTGGTGGGAGTGATGCTAATTCTGGGAAGCGACCTAACAAAAGAGCGTAGTCAACACTAAATCAGTTGTATAGACCTTTCAGCGTGTTTTTCCATCAGAAGTACTCCAATTATTTTTACCTAAATTTTCATAGCCAGACTAACCAATGTACTTGTTCAAATTCTGAATTAGCACTATCGCATGTCAAAAAGAGCATTTTTAGGCAGCTTGCAGTTGTTATGTAAACTTTGCAGACATCATAACAGCCTCAAAGTTAAGTATTACTCCATTTGACAAAATTCAAAGTACACCACTCTCTTTTTGGTTATGGGATCAGTAGATGTGATGTAAATAATCAGCTAACATTATGCCCACATAATACATTCTATAAAATCAAGATCGTGAGCAGCTAATAAATATTAATTCCATTTAAAAGAGAATCAGTACCATTTAGGATAATATATTTCCCTTCTGTTAAAAAGTAAACTTACCTCCATACTTCCAAGAACAGCTGCAGGCACTTCAACTAAGTCTTTCAAATTTCTCTCCGGAAGGATAACTCTTTTAATCCCGTAACGGTGTGCTGCCAAGACCTGCTCAGGTGCATATTCAAGAAGAGTAGTAAATTAGGAAAAGGGTTTGTGTGGATTTGTGTTTTTGGAACAGCATATGTATTACTGTGATTTGAAGTCGCAATAATCAGTTTTAAATGTTTGGATAAACAGATTCTGATTCTAGTTATGATTAATTATTAGTTTAGGACGGCGCCGGTTACTGCAACAAAAATGATAATCCAATGGTAAAATAAAGATGATTTATTTAAGCTTTACTTGTAAACTTTAGCTAAAGATGATTTAATTTTAAGGTTTTTCTTTTTCTGTTTCTTTGCAAATGTCATTTCCGTTCATTTTATCTATTTTAGTTTTTTAAAGAGTAACAGTTTGTCAAACATCAATATATCTAATTATAAGCACATCCAAAACTATCTTCTACAAAACCGTTTCACTGCAGCTAGTTATCTGATTCTGATTATACAGAGTCACAATAATGCATATCTAAACATCCCCTGAAATTATATATAGTTGTAGAATATTAAAAATATATAGGAAATAAGCAACGACTGACCTTATCCTTAACACCCCCTACAGGTAAAACCAGGCCTCTCAAAGTCATCTCTCCTGTCATTGCAGTATCTGATCTTATCCGTCTACGACTAAAGAGTGAAACCAACGACGTGACAAGGGTGACACCAGCTGAAGGTCCATCTTTTGGTACAGCGCCGGCAGGAAAATGTATATGGACATCCCGTCCTTCAAGCAAATTGCTTTCTTCTGCGGAAGCCAAATTGAGCTCTGCGGCCCTTGATCTTACCTGTGGAAAAACAAAAACAAAGGTGGTCACATGCTTACTAATAAGCATAATCCTACATTCAAAGTAGACGACCCGATAAGGTTCATTCATAGAAGAAAATTTTTGATGTATTCTGTACAATTAACATGGCTAGGACGAACAAATAATCAAAATCAAGACAATGTTACATGTGTGGAACTCTATTCTCACTCTATATAGAATGTAGAGGCTTTTAGACACATTTCTTTTAATCTGGGTTATACTTTGTCTCTAACGGGTCAGCCAGGTAAACTTACTAAAATAAGCTATAACAAAAACAAGGTCAATAGCTCAGAGTGTATTCACAATGGAGAATACCTCCTAAATCAATCTATTACGAAAATTAGATCATCACTTTATCAGTATCGTTATATCATAATAATAATAAAACAATTACTTAGAAAACTCCCTCCGTCTCAATTTAATTGTCATGAGACAAAAAACACGTAGTTTAATAAAAGTGGGGCCACTTTTGTTTTCAACCACTCAAAAAGAATATTCCTCTACTATATTCTCTAGTTTTTACTTAAAAGGGAAAGTGGACAATTAATTTGAGACATCCATAAAAGGAAATATGGACAATTAAATTGAGACGGAGGGTTATATCATAGTAATAATAAAACAATTACTTAGAAAATTCAAGAAAATAGAAAATTGACTAAATACTTGTCCGTTGGCCTAACCCCCCAGTGCATCAACACATTATTATGCAACCTCTAATAGAAAGTACAGATATGAACCTCTTCCACTGTTTCTGGTGCATTAATTTTGCTCTTTTTTTTTCATTAATAGCAACTTAGAGAAAAGTAAAAAAGAAATTCAACTGAGAAGATACCCAAGTCAAGGCTATCTGTGCTGATTCTTTAATGACATCCCCCAATTGCCCAGTGAGGTGCAGTTCCCCTTTACCCACCATTGATGTAGCTTCAACGAACTGGACTTCTCCACCAAACGAGGTCCAGACTAGCCCAGTTGCAACTCCAGGAGTTGCAACTCTCTCTGCGGCTTCTTTATCATCATACTTAGGAGGCTGCAATGGATTTAATGCCTCATATAGTTGTAACCAAATCATTCATCTACACACACACACACGTAGAGAGAAGACATATTAACTTATCTTTATATAATTAAATGCTTACCCCAAGTACTTTCTCCAGCATATCTTCATCCACAATTAATGGTGACATAACCCTGAATGCACTTGATATTTCATGATTGTTAACACCCATCGGTATGACTTCCATCTCTACTTCAGCGCCTCCTCCTTCAGCAAGTCTACTCTCAAGTAATGGTGAAGAAACCTGGTGCACATCTTTGTTAAGTGGAACCATATGCTCTTGTTCTGCCACTCTTACTGCTGCCGCACGAGCTAAGGCTGCAATGCTTCTCTCCAGGTTCCTCACACCAGCTTCTCTAGTGTATCGTTGAATAACAAGTTTTACCGTCGCCTATCATAAACATGATACATACGTAAATTGTCTTTAAGCAGTCATATTAATCTAAATAAAAAGAAGAAAAAGAGACCAGTTAAGTTTTTATACCTCAGGAACTTTCAGAAATTCAGAATTTAAGCCATGCTGATTTAGAACACGTGGGATTAGGTGGCGCATTGCAATTTTAAGCTTTTCTTCAGGTGTATATCCAGGAAGCTCAATGACTTCCATCCTGTCTAAGAGTGGTGGAGGAATTGGTTGTGCCCTATTAGCAGTTGCCACGAAAATCACTTTTGATAGGTCAAAAGGAACATTTAAATAGCTGTAAGGAATGAATTAAGGAACCAATCTTTCAAACAAAGTGGGAAGTCAAATAGTATAAGCTGACTAAAATCTACATGAATGGATTATAAAAAATGATATGAAGGGTTAAAATAGGATACTGATCATTAAACGAGTTATTTTGCTCAGGGTCGAGAACCTCTAATAGTGCTGAAGCAGGATCACCACGCACGTCAGATCCTGTTTTATCAATCTCATCCAGCAACATAACGGGATTGCAAACAGAAACTTTCTGAAAGAAAGAAATATAACTAATCAAAACATAGAAATAAGTTGTACATATTACACCTCACATATAAAAAGAACTTCCAGAGTTTCTATTATGCTTCAGGCAAAAACTGCATCATGAAACCACGATCTTAAATGTACATAAGCAATATGAACACCATTTAACACATAACCTTTGGTGAAGCTCTAACTGAATGTTTAATACACACGCAACAAGGTATCAAACATCAATTTGTACTAATCATGATCAAATAGATATCTGGTTATAAATTGAGCTTCACCTTGAGTCCATCAATTAGCCGCCCTGGCATGCTTCCAATGTAAGTCCTCCTATGCCCTCTAATATCAGCCTCGTCTTTCACACCACCAAGTGATATCCTAACAAACTTTCTACCCAACGCAGCAGCAATAGATGATGCTAATGATGTCTTCCCCACTCCTGGTGGCCCTACAAAGCACAAGACTGGGCCTCTCGCATCAGGCTTAAGCTGCAATGCAAATTCGGAACTCGTTCATTTCAAGTATCAAATATTAAATGGATATTATTTTTGGCCAAAAAAAGGAAAGAAAAAATAGATGCCTAACCTTGCGAACAGCTAGATATTCAATAATCCTTTGCTTGACCTTCTCTAAACCATAATGATCACTGTCTAGACGCTCTTTTGCAGCTTTAAGGTCCAGCTCTACTTCTTCGCTAGTTGTCTGCCATGGCAAATCAGCAAGAACCTCAAGGTAAACACGAGAACTGTTATACCCGGGTTGCTGAGGTTGCATTTTCTTCAGTCTCCTGAACATTTATGGCAACAGTTACAAATGAGGAGACATCTTCTAGCCAAGATATAGTACATGAGCACATCAAGAAACTAGTCCTAGACTACATGTAAGATTAAGACACACTTCGATTATGATAAATATATGTAGAACTTGAAAACTTTAAACTTAGGGTGTGCCTGGTTAGTAGTGGGCAAAGGAAAAGGGAAAGGGAAAGGGAAAGGGAATGCAAAGGAATGGGTGATGGTGGGTAATCAATACCTTACCCCCCAATTTACTCTATAATGGTCCATTACCCATTACCAAGTAATCATTATATTACTTAGCTCCAACCAAGCATCATTAATCAATACCTTTCCCATTCCCCACCCCCTTATCCCCCCAACCAAGCACCCCCTTAATCATATGAGGCAAAAAAAAATCTCTTAATACGCAAAACCATCATATATTCCCTAGTAAAAGTTCATAAGGTAGACCTTAGTTCTCTCTGTGCATGCTTCCAGACATTTGGAGGCATTCCAGCACCTTGCATTTTTCTTTCAAGACCAGCTACATCGTCATCTTCATCATCATTGTCACCAAGCTCTTCTTTAATGGCCCTCATCTGGTTATTCATAGAAAGTACAAAAAAGAAAGAGCACCAAAGTAAATAATAACCAGTTCATAAGCAACTTTTCATAGGAAACAACAGCATTCTACACAAAGAGAATGTTATATATAAGTACATATTGCATGGTCAGAAAAGACTGGTAATGTCATTTTAACAAGTATTACTTGGTTCTATATCACAAGGTTATTATCCTAAATTATGTAAGAAAGCACACCTGCTGACGAAGAAGATACTCCTTTTGTGATTTTGACAGCTGCCCTTCAACCTTTTTAGTTATCTTCTCTGCCACTCGTATTGACTGGTATAAGTAATAACCACATTAGACAACTAGTCACTCGTAAATTTCTAGTAATAAGATGACAAGTATATAAACGAAATCAATCATTTGATCATCAGGTTACCTGTAAGTGCCTATCAACTAATTCTGTGGCCTTTGAAAGCCTTACTTTGACATCAACAGAATCTAGCATAGACAGCTGCTCCTCAAAACTAATCTCAAAGCTTGCAACGAATATATCTGCCAATTTGTGCAGAGGGACTGTTTCGAGCAGAATTTTTGTTCTCCCACCAGTTTTTTGTTTCTAAAAATTAATATCAAGCATAGAATTTGGTTAGACAAACCCAGCATATCTCAGATTTCAGGCATGGACTATAATCCCTGTAAACTTCAACATTAATATCTCATGAGGGTAAATTAGATTGAACACTATACTGAAGTGCATAAAACAAGTAATCAATAAGAAATACCAAGTCATATAATGCAGCTGGAGCAGCAAGGAAAATGACAAATAAAAAGTTCAAGTCTTCAAGAAACTACTTCCCATAGTCACACGGAACGCGGTTCGCTAGGTCCCTAAAATTTGGTACGAGGGGGGGTAGGCTCATTTCGGAACGCTACGGTTCGCTTTGGTTCGATGTACCATAAAATTTGGTACGATGTACCCGATTTGGTACAATGTACCATAATAATAATATTATAGTGGGAAATGAGTTAAGTCATAGAATAGCAATGTACTTTTCAAAGTGTACCGTTTTGGTACGTGTACTTTTTTAAAGTTGTAGAATAGCAATGTACTTTCATAAGTGTTTCAATTTGGTACGTGACGATGACGTGTCACGCTATAAATGGTGCCACTTGTCAGAATTTCGGGTATGACACATCATCGTCACGTACCAAATTGGAACACTTATGAAAGTACATTGCTATTCTACAACTTTGAAAAAGTACACGTACTAAAACGATACACTTTGAAAAGTACGTTGCTATTCTACGACTTATAATCCCAATATTATAGTTCTAAATGAGTAAAGTGAATACAAGCAGGTATGTGCAGTAAGTGAAGTGCCACAACAGGTTATAAATTGATAAGTACATTTAATTAAATAATTATATCTTGGAAGCATTCACTCAGGAACTAATTTAGTTGAAGTAGTAATGGTTTAAGTTTGTTTTAAGTTTAACATGAGTGGCTAATTCTGTACCGATTCACTTTGGTACGCCGTACCACTTCAATTTGGTACGCTGTACCGATCCATTTTGGTACGTCGACCCAATAGACTTGGGAACGCTGATTGATGTTGTTTGGGAACGCCGGATATAGCGATCCAGATCGCGATCCCGAGCGATCCGAGTCGCGATCGTACCG
Organism: Artemisia tridentata subsp. tridentata; assembly: GCA_021014915.2. NCBI lineage: Eukaryota > Viridiplantae > Streptophyta > Magnoliopsida > Asterales > Asteraceae > Artemisia > Artemisia tridentata. The sequence goes on along the minus strand of CP139502.1, from coordinate 214,364,537 downwards.
CGTTTGGGTACGAACGATCCGAAACGCGAAACGCGGCCGAGTCAGCGTTTCCTGTGACTATGCTACTTCCTTTCGACGGATGAGACATTAATTCCTACGTTAAACCCAATGCACTGACTACCATGACATTTGAATCTTAAAAGGTAACTGGATGATGGTTTAGGATCAGAAAGGTTATCTCATAGTGCTAGTCTAATCCTGAGAGATTTATGATGATCAGTCAGATGTATCTAGACCTTGTACAAAAACCTTCTTCTCAAAAAAAAAATGGGGATGTTTTATTTAGGGTTTATTCACATAAATGGAAAGGTAAAATTTATAGTATACCTCAACCCACCATCAAACCCCAGTTATGGCAGCTATAAGCTACTGAATAGAACTTGAAGTGAAGGTGCACACAATGAAACGGTGACATGACAAACAAAACATGAAATAATGACCCTTGCATGAGGCCAAAAAGTTCTATTCTTGTTTACTATTTCTAGCATTGCTGAGAATATTGGGCATCTGATTACGTAGAAATTATAAATGGCGATCGAAATAGCAAGCAATACCTGCTCGAGAACAGAAATAAGCTCCATGGCAGTTACTTTGAATTGACGAGACAGTGAGATGAAATCTGGGTCTTGTTCAACTCGCTCCATCTCTATTTAGATCAGAAAATAGTAGCAACTCAGCATCTTGATACAGCAGGGATATTAAGCTAGCATTCTACATGCAGCATGTGAACAACAAATTTTCTAAAGTCTAAACCTATGATAGAATTGAACCTATTTATGATTTCAGCATATACAGTTTTATGGATAAATGGACATATAGTAACATTGGTTTTGAATATAATGGCATATGATTACTTAAAGTCTGACATCAAGTAGATAGAGAAAAGAAAAACACGCTCGCAAAAACTAGAGCATCAACTAAGAGTGACCAAAATGACTGGAATAGAGTAACACATCCTGCATACCAGTCTTTGTCATATCAAGAGGAGATATTCTTGCAGTAGAATATGTCCCCTTAGTATTAAGCTCCAAGACGCCAAATCTGCATAGACCCTCAAGCACAACTGTGTATGTGACCCTCCCGCTTGGTTTTTCAACTCCTCTAGACAGATGCAATGCGCGAGCAGCAACACCCCTATCATTAAAATTTAATAATACTACACATCACATCGTGAAGTAATTAACATATGCAATGTTATACATATTCCATCTATCATCTATTAATATGTACCGTGTATGCCAATGAATAGGCTCTTGTTGACTTTTCCCTTCAAGCTTATGAGAATCTGACTGATTCTTTAAGCTTCTATCTCCCAAATCAGTCCCTGCATACATATACGACTATGAGTTACATCCTAGTGACTAGTGAGATAATAGATTCCTCAATGTAAATGTAATGTGACTATATTAATCACCTTGAGTTAACATGGAAGCGACTGACAATGTCTCTGCAGCATCTCGAACTGGCAAAATGCCTATCATACCTTTCTCCTCCCTCTGCCATAATTCTTGTTCCACCAATTTCACACTGCAGCAATCAGAATTACTCAGTTACATTGAAAATCAATGATAACACATAAAAGCACACGCATCTCGCAGTTTTTTACAAACTCATACAAAGTAAAGAAGTGTGGTATCATTCAATAATAACTTCCTTATTTTCAAAAGAACATACTCCCACCCACCGTCACAAAGTATTATCCAGAAACAAGAAATGCAGTACGTGCACTTAATGCAGCTTTTAGTTAGCATTATGACAAATTTACACTATTAATGATAAGGGTGAAATGGGAAAGCTAGAAGATTAACTTTTTAAAGTGGCTCTAATTTCAATATAGAAAGGTGGAGAAGAAGATTCAAAGTGCAAAGAGACAAAAACATGAACTTAACAAAATTTACAATGACCATCTTCATCCGCAAAAACGTTAATAACCAGCAATACTAACCGGCGCACACGCAACTCACTTTTCACTTTCAAAATTTATCATCATACAAATCAAGCCATTAAACCAAATTACCAAACTTTAAATAAGAAAAATATTTCACAACAAAGCTTGAATATTTCTTAACGTGTCGAAAAATTACACCACAGAAAACATAAATTAACTCAAAAACACAGAATACATCAAGTTTCAATAGCACATATAGATAGCAACTACCGAAAATTAAACCTCAAAAAAAACACAGATTAGCTAAAAAAACAAAATTTAAGAAAAAGAATTAGACCTGCTAGGAGAAGTGCATCGAATACGAATAATAGCACCAGGCAATAAAACTTTGTTTCTGAATGGAAGAATCCCAATTCGATTTGGTAGCTCAACTGCTTCCCCCATTCAATTTCAATTACTACTACTTTTTTATGATTCTTCTTGTGTTTATATATATCTATCTATATATATATATAAGGGTTTGATTCTTTATTTTTATTATATTTTTATATTTTCATTTTATTATTTATTCTATGTGTATGTTTTTTTTTTTTTTTCTTTTTAATGGTTTTCTGCCTACTTTTATGACGGCTTTCTGTTCATTCCTTTTTTTATTACTTGTTGATAATCATTGAGGAGATGTTACCTATATTTTTCTAGTTTTTTAAAGGGTTGCTTCAGCGGTAGAAATCCTATTTTACAAATCCTATGCCTAGATTCGAACCTGGGGAAAACCCAACACAAGACTCAAATTGAGACCTTGTGACCAGCTGCTCTAGAGCACACTGGCGTTACCTATATTTTTCTAGTTACAAGTATCGTGCACAAACGGGTTTACATATGAATCAAGTTTATAACAAAATATTACTATATATATAATGCAGCGTCACAAAATGACGCCAGAGTTGTCGTTTTGGGCTCCGTGTTTTTCGGCCTGTTTTTTGGCCCAGTCCGGTCGTTTAACTTAGCCTTTTTTTTTTTTTTCCTTTTTACTTCTTTTTAGCTTCTTTTGTGAGGATTGATACACGCACCTTCTGGAAAATTATACGGGTCTTCTCCCTGGGCTTTTATCGGTAGTTGTGCAAACCCTAACCGTTGCGGTTCTGGCGGATCTAGTGGATATTAGGTTTGTGTATCTCTTTTTGGGTATTTTATTTGGTGATGTCGTATTGATTTGATGAGATGAGATCAATATAGATCTCATATTTGCCATAGAACCAATGGACCAATCATAGCCACCCATTTTTATTTTCCATCTTTTTTTTAAAACAACATATCTTGCAAACGGTAAATCTTCAAGCTAAAAAAAAAATACCATCGCGACGAGAATTAAATGATCTTTCTATAGATATGCATTGTTATATACTTTCGACGACTTTTTTTTTTTCGACGAACTTTTTTTTTTTAATTTCCGCCCAGAAAGAATCATATATGATTCGTAAAAATCATATATGATTCCGTACGAATCATATATGATTCGTAAAAATCATATATGATTCGTACGGAATCATATATGATTTGTTAAAATCGAATCATATATGATTCTTACGAATCATATATGATTTTTCTGGACGGAAATTTTGGAAAAAAAAAGTTCATCGAAAAAAAAGTTCGTCGAAAATATATAACAATGCATGTCTATAGAAAGATAATTTAATTCTCGTCGCGATGGTATTTTTTTTGTAGCTTGACGATTTACGGTTTGCGAGATATTTAAGTTTTAAAAAAAGGGTGGAAATTAATTTTTTTATTTTGATAAGAAAAATGAGTGGCTAAGATTGCTTGATGGGTTCTATGGTAAAAGTTGGATCTATAAAGAACTTTTGCCATGATTTGATGTGTTTTTTTTTTAATTAATTTTAGGGCTTTTTATGTTACCGTTTGTGTAAATTTGCTTAGTGTGATTTGGATATGTGCCATATAAGATTGAGATGGTGATTGTTGATTATCTGATGGTGATGTATTGTCAATTTTAGGGTTTGTTATTTTTTTGATGCGTGTCTCATTTGCGTCTTTAAGTATGATAACTAAAAGTAAAGGTGTCTGTTTTGGTGATAAGCTTTGGATCTTTCGATGTTTTTGGTGTGATTTTGTAATAAACATTGTTTTTTAACTGTATGTAATTTGGGTTAATTATAATGGGTTTGATTGGAAATTGATTTGTTGTAAATTGGTTTAATTATAAAAGATTTTGTTTTTAAGCTTTAATATGAAATTAGTTGTAAATTATCAAAGATTGAGTCTTTTAAGCTTCTAACCTTCACCTTCCGAGTAAGTTGCCAGGTTTTTGAAAGTTGCTTACATATTGGGTAATGTTGTTTATTTAAGTTTTGATTTCATGTATTTGTAGTTGCTGGAAAGGAGATATCAGTTTTACTTACCAAATCAAACATGTCTTGCAGGTGCACTCCATCTAAAGCCGTCCTTTTTATCGGCTGAATAAAATGTTGCCATTTCCAGAAGAGGTGTATGTGTTTTATATACGCCATTTTTTTGGAGGATATATATGCGAGGCAGAATGAAATGCAGGAAGATATATATATATATATATATATATATATATATATATATATATATATATATATATATATATATATATATATATATCTCCGTCATTCGTTTCATTCAGCCTCATTATATATATCCTCTGAAAAAAACCCGTAAAATATTGTCAGCTCCAGAACAATGGTAGCGAACATATAAGTTGTCGTTTTAGACGCTGCATTATATATATAGTAATTGATGAAGACAATGGGCTGTGATGACGCGTGCATTTGGGGAAAACGAAATGGGTCGTTGAAAATCTGAAGGTGGTGGCGGGGCAATCACCGGAGGGCATAGTATAAATGGTAACTAAGCAACCGTGTCTGTTTTGCAGCCACGGTGAACTTCAGTTATTTATGTGGCCCAGTCCCCATTTGCAGGTATGAGCCTAATTGTTTTCTGAATCAGACTCTTGCTATGTATCCTTATAAATCGTTTAATTCGGCGCCGTTTTGACAACTTTTGGTCACGGCGGATGATGCCAGTCTTAGTTTTGCTGACTTTCTGAAATTGGGGTTTTCATTAGTAGTTTGCAGCCATGTTATTAAGGCGATGATGGTGAGTTTGTACAGTTACATTTTTTCGATGCGCGTTCCTTGGCGGGGCATCTGGAATTGTGGTTGCAGCCACGGTGTGCGTTTAATGTCGATTATATATGTACATACCTGAGCTGCATTTTTTAGTGGCCTGCTATAAGGGAGAAGCTACATATGGTTTTCCAGCCGGCTTTCTGAAATTGGCTTTTTGATTAGTTATTTGCAGCCATCTTATTAAGGCGCTGATGGTAACTTTGTACATTTACATTCTCTCAACGGGCATTTCTTGGCGGGGCAACCAGAATTGTGGTTGCAACCAGTACGTGCATTTAATGTCGATTCTATATGTACATGTCTGAGCCTCATTTTTTAGTGGCCTGCTATATCAAGACCAAGATCAGAAGTACGGGAACATGAAAGAATATCAGATGTGTTTGCCAGCATGGCCCACTTCAGATGTTTTATATATATAATGCAGCGTGTGAAAACGACGCGTGCACTGTCGTTTTGGGCCGTGTGTTTTTCGGTCCGTTTTTTAGGTCGGTACGGTGTTTTAACTTGCTAGAATTTGGGAAAAACGAAATCAGTCGCTCTATATCTGAAGGTCCTGGCAGGGCAATCACCGGAGGGCATAGTATAAATGGTAACTAAGCAACCGGGTCTGTTTTGCAGCCACGGTCAACTTCAGTTGTTTCTGTGGCCCGGTCCCCATTTGTAGGTCTTACCCTAATTCTTTTCTGAATCAGACTGTAACTATATATCCTTATAAATTGTTTAATTCGGCGCCGTTTTGACAGGTCTTGCTGACGGCGGATGATGCCAGTCTTAGTTTTGATGGCTTTTTGAAATGCGGTTTTTCGTTAATGGTTTTCAAAACGACGTCTACAATGTCGTTTTGGGCTTCTGCTTTTTTGGCCCGGTTTTTAGCTCGATCCACTTCTTTTAACTTGGTCCGCTTTCTTGGAGAACCATGTTATTAAGGCGATGATGGTGAGCTTGTACACTTACATTTTCTCGACGCGCGTTCCTTGGCGGGGCAACCAGAATTGTGGTTGCAACCACGGTGTGCGTTTAATGTCGATTATATATGTACATATCGGAGCTTCATTTTTTACCAGCTTGCTATAAGGGAGAAGACACGTATGGTTTTCCAGCCGGTGCGTGTATCAATAGTTACAAAAGAAGCTGCAGTGAATATATATATATATATATATATATATATATATATATATATATATATATATATATATATATATATATATTATAATATATATATATATATATACTAGTTTCGAAGCCCGCCCGATGGGCGGGCATGACTTGTAATTTACATTTTAATTTAATCATGTAAGGATACCAGTTATCTTGTATAGTTATAACCTTATTTATTCATGTACGGATATCATCTATATTGTATAGTTATAATTAACATATACAGTCATGTAAGTAGGTATTATTTTATTGATATTTGAATTAAAGAATGTTGAGATTATTTTTGTCATTGTATACAATATTGAGTTTGTTTTAAGTTATATTTACAATAGCATTTGAGTACTTTTACATATGTTGATATTTTGTGTTCGTAGATGTGATAGATGGTATCCCTACATATTATCCATTGTTTAAAAAAAATTAAAGTTTCTAATACCTGTTTGGCAGTTTATTTATCAGTTTATTTATCCACTATTTACCAATTAGTTTATACTTGGGCTTTTCTTTGTTAATATATTTTCCTTTATATATTTGTTTTATGAGAGAACGCATTATACAATGTCCAAAATTGCTCACCTAGGCTAGAGTTTTTGTCATGAATGTAAAGCTGACAATCATCTCCACAATCTAAGTAGAAGTTATTCTGATGTCTAGAGGAATTACGCTCATCAACTTCCAAAGGTGATTGAAGTGCATCATATACTGGTGGAACAGTCGAAATGGACCAAAGCATGGGTGTGCAGTATTCATGTGCTGAAGCAAATCCAAGGTACCAAGTTCAAGACAACTGATTATGTCTTCCGATTGTCATAGCATAAAGAATTACCAGTTACACTTGGGCACACCTTTATTATAACTGAAGCAGTATAATCAACAATACATATGTTTCCTGAAGCTTTTATGAATAGCTGCTATAAGGTCAGATGATAAAGAGACATGTAATTATCTCTGCTGATAGATGATGAAGGTTTTCTTCCAGCCTCTTTAAGTGTTTGATGCCAGCTTTTCCATACCCTTCGGCATTAGTAATTAACTTAAACCACGTTATATTGTAAAGAAGATGGCTTGGTGTCTAAAGAGTTATAGATGAAGCATTCATTAAGCGAGCAAACATTCTAACTATATTTCACGTTCCAAATTACTACAATACTACTTAAGTACAGATGTGTTACATGTTATCATGATAGCTCCATCGACTGGACATAAGAAGTCTCCATGTTTGGACATTGTGCTATTGAAAATTGCTGATGTGGTTCCTAACCTGCAAAAACGCGTTACGGCGGGGGTGTTGCTACACTCTATGTTAGAACTTAAATGTCACATTTAAACACGTTCTGTGTTTACTAAACTTTTTTTGTAGAACTTTAATATCACATTCAAACGCGGTTCTTACAAATGTTCTCTTCGTCACATTATCCAAAACAAAGTATTGATTAGGCCATATGTATTATAAAAGTTCTGTCATGAGGTACGTCATATTGTTAACTTAAGACTTGTTCTATATAAGTATTAGGTAAAATGTCATATCAAAACTACCATGTAATAATAGATTCAGCTAACTTATACTAAACTCAAACTAATTATATTTGACCAGAGACAAAGAGTAACCTTTTTACAAACATTTATCCGGGGTACTCCAGAATTCTGAAAAAGGGTTTAAAAGCCTTTTTTTCCCCTGGAATTTTTAAGAAACAAAAAGGCATGAGAAATAACATCATTATATCAAAAAGCATCTAAATCAGGAAGATCGATATTACTGACAGCATCTTGAAGCTTCATCTCCAACAGTTCGGAGCATATGGTCCACATCTTACGATAAAAGAAAGCGAGATCAGATAACTGTTCTACCGTCATTTTCCCCATCACAGACCTTGCAAGTTTCTCTTTTGCTTCATTTTGCTTCATTCTTTCCATGTATGAAGATGCATTCGTTACTGTTGCTCCCATTTGCTTCAACTTCTTCTGTTGCTGCATACTCAACCTCTTCTGTTCGACCGTAATCAATTTAGAAAAATTTAGATCCCGTCGTTAATCTACATTCAGTCATTCATATATGGTAAATAATGTTACTGTCATAAGATAACACATACTCAATGTTCAACATTAACCGCTGTATGTATTAAGGTGCCAATTTTAGTCAGTAAAGTTGGGAAAAACTTGCATTTAGTTATTTTATATGTCACGAAAGAGCATTGTGCAATTGTCAGCTGTTTATACCTCAAGAAATTCGGCTCCCGGTTTCAGATCAGACTCTTTTGATTCATGAAATTTATGACCAAATGCATATATATTTCTCGCAACAGAGAAGCTATTGACAATAACCTTCCTCCTTATTTCCATTTCTTTATTAAGCTTTAACGAATTTGGTACTTCGTATGTACTATTCAGCTTCTTTTGACACACCACCACCGCTTTCACAAACTCCTGCACAAAGTAACACACACGAATTTAATAAACAATCATTAAAAAGTAGGTATTCATTGAACAATATTTAGGCGTGTACATGTAATCGGTACGTTTAAGACCGAATCCAAGTTTGTTCCAATAAAACGCGCGGTGCAAAATACTTTTAAGCTGAAATCAGAAAGAAAGTACTTTTATGATGGAATGAACATCGGTCAATATATAACATAAAGAAGCATAAACCAAAACTTTCATCCATAAGTGTGCAAATTGCACATTTGTTGCAGTGAGTTTATTCTTATGGAAAACGTAATCACCTGAAGGTGATAATACGCATGAGTACACAACATCAACTTTTGAATATGACAAAAGTTCATCTTCTGAAGGCTGCCTAATCAGGACCCTGTAAACGATGGAGAATAGAAGCAATAATAGCACCAATTCAGCTCCATTCTCTTGCCAAACGCGTTAATCGAGCCCAAATTCATCCATTCTTCTGCTACACTCATTTTAAAAACATTGCATTGAGGACAAACTGAATGATAAACCTGCAACATTTAAACCAATTATAATAAAATTGTGCCAAAAAAATCAAGACTTTATTGAACTACATATAGAAGGCCTTAAGTATTCAGCAGAGATAGCGTTATATGTTGACTGGCCCATTTTGCCACTTACAGAGCTGTTGGGAACTCTGAGTACATGGAGCAGCATCGTGACGATACGTTGCATGGACATAATCCTGATCATAACGGAAAATATTTCCGACATCTGGAAATGAAAAAAAAATGTTATTAAAGCATTGCTCTGATTCAAATTAGTGATTACTACAGTAAGACTTGCACTAATACAAACTGTACAAACAACTATCAAGTATGTACTTTTTCCACATATTAGCAACCGGTTTTCAAAGTTATCCCAACGATGATTTATGCATCTCAATTGGACTTTGTATATTATGATCTCATTCCGCTTTTCCCTAAATAAGGAAAAGTATTTCAATTTACTCCTAACGATGACTTTCGCTTCATATTGCTTTAAATTTGGAGGTAAACTAAAATTTCCAAATACTTTATCATATCCGAAAACTAAGTGTTAATGGAATCAAAGCAATAGCTTTGGTTTATTCTTCCACTGAAAACAAACGTTTTTTTTGCTTGATTTTATTATGATGATCTGTTTTCTTAATAAGATGTTGAAAATAATCTATTTCCCGCCCCGTTTTATTTGACTAACCCCTTTGCAGCCTTTACCTCCAAATTTGCAGCAATGCATGCCTCATTCTAGCCTCTCATACAGTTGTCAGATAATTATGGGCGTGCGAAAGTGTCGGAAAAAAGAATACGGCGACTACCTCGCTATAGGTGACTGATGTTGGTGCTACATTGTGGAGGTTGTTGGCTCAAAAGATTTTCAACCATGACATCAGGCTGGAACGCACCATGGTTAGCCCCTACAGTCCACACGAAGCACACGTAAACACCAACATTCAACAAAAGTTTCAAGTAAAAATCAATGGCAATAAATGGGTTAAGGCTTACCAGAACACCCTCCCGGCACCTTTTGCTACTGGTTTAATCTTTTTCCAATAGATGGCATAGGTAAACGATGATAGTCACACGCTGTTATGGTTCTACTATATATATATAACTACCTTTGTTTCAAGACTGTTTAGTAAAGCTTTGCTGTAATGTCTTAACACATGGTCCTGCTTTGCTGAAATTGGGTCTAAAAATATTAAAGCTGATTGTTTTCTTATTTTGGTTACGAACACCACAATTGACATATGTGATTCGACCAAAGTATGCATATTTTAGTTGAATTTTTGGTGTCAATTAATATCTACTTTGAATAAAGATACACCCAAATTGGACCATTTTCTAAAGGATTCCTAACTCTTTGACTCTTCAAACCTATTCTGTTTCTTTACTCTCTTTACAGGACAAAAAGGACCTTTGTACATACTTAAAATAAGCAAAGATAGATTAAAGGTAGGGAAAAAAATAAAGAAGTTCATCCAATTGTTATTAGCCGACAAACATAAAGCTTGAGACCATACAGAAAATTAAAAATGTCACCTTTCTAAATTATCAAAAAAAAATCACCGCCACTAAACACGTGGTTCTGTATACTGATGTTAGACTAATTAACAAAAGAACATATAACAAAAATTCCTCTAATCTTTAAGGTTAATAAGTATGTACTCAAATCAAAATCAACCCAAAAATGTGTAAAAAATCTCAATCCTATGCAATGAAAAATAATCTATAAAATCAATCCGAAATAATCGAAAACTTACCCCTGGAAATGCTACCATGGCTGTCGTCGCATATCGACGCTGCTCTTTCCAAATTAGCAACAATATGGGTCATTGTTGGTCTTTGTCCACCCTCTAAGTTCACACAATGTATAGCAGCTCCGCTGTACAACCCAACCTCGTAAACCGAAGAAAGAAAGCCTTAGTTACAAACACACCATACATACGAAACCGTAGCAACAATTTAACATGACAAAAATCCTAATTATAAGAACCGCGTCTCAACTTAGTAACCTTTGATCAAACATGTATATCAATCTTTCTAGCATCATCTATTGAAAAGTCTTTGTAAAACATTAGATTTTCACAAATCATTACATATCAATCTTTCTAGCATATTAAGCATCTTCCTCCGTTGAAAGCCTTATTTTAAACACAAATAAATATATTTTAGGCATATATATATAAACTTTATAAATTTAATATTAGTAATACATATATGTAAATTTAAACTTTAGAAATGTGATATTTGTGATATTAGATATGTTGATATTTTATAGTTTCTAAGTGTGTGTGTGTGTGTGTATATATATATGTATGTATATATGTATATATATATATATATATATATATATATATATATATATATATATATATATATATATATATATATGTATATACGCCGCCTATGAGGTCAAGAAGTTTCTAAGACATGGCTTCATACACAGATCCATAAACCCCTGTATCAAAACATATGTACATAACCTTGCATGATATTTTGTGAAATTCAGTTCAAGATGTACCATCTTGCCAGCATATGTTCGGGTTATTGTGGTGCTCTGGCCTGATGCCAACAATGCAATTGCAAAGACCTTACAGCTCCACTTGCCTATAACATTCTGTAAGCATGATTACAAAAGACCGTCAAGACGAAAACACAAGAAAAGGAAGAGTTCATTTAGTACTAAATGATACTTGCTCTAAGAAATAAAGATGCTTTATTTAAGTCAAAGTCTTGACAGCTTTTCTGATCGTTAGCGTTCAATATGAGGAACTGCAACTTGAACCATTTAGTGCTATAACAGATATCTTAATAAAGAAGCAACTGCAAGTGTTAAGGCACTTTCAATCAAGTAAAATTACGAAACTTTATGTCAGATTAAGATTCAATAACAATGGGTTCATATTTAGTGGCATCATAACCACTATTTCAAATGCAATAAAGCAATCAAAAGAATCGCGAAAAGGTGTTTGTTGGAACAGCGGAATAACTATATGATTTCAATTGCTAAAACAGTGAAGGAGATTCTATTTCTTATCATCTTAATTGCTTATTTTCTTAGATTTTGAGGGTCATATAGTGATCATACTTGAAGCATTTTATACAGTTCCCTTGTATATATAGTTAATGGTAAAGGAGTGAAGTTAACATTCACAGTTTTCTATGGCATTCCACAACCTTTATACATCTTCGAATGCTATGTTGTTTAAGTAGTTCACGTGTCAGTTAGTAGTTCAGGTTTCACAGCGAAACCAGGAGTAGATCCATCTCAACAAAAGGTACATGCACGACTTTATGCAAGACACTAATGACCAGAATTAGTTTAGAATCATTGGGCATGGGTTAAGTTCTGCATAATATAAATAAGGTTTTGTATGAGGTAATATCAAAGTTTTAACTTTGTGGTTTCTATATGCACATCAAAGCCAAACCATGGTTATTTTTAAACGTTGCTAACCAATCCTGTGTATAATTGTATTGTATATGGCTATATATTAAGAAACTTAGCATTTTCTTTCAAGTACGCCATCGTTATCACAAACTGACTCATTTCAATTACTATAACAGTAAGTTGCTTTGAGAGCTTCTAAAGTGAGGTGTATTATGAGCATTCAACACGTATATCAGGTAATTTTAAAGTGTGGAGTGTTAGGAGCAGCCTAGAATGAACCATATTTTACTCTAATAGTATACATGGAATCAAATTGGGTTCTATATAAATAATCAGTGTTTGGATCAGGTCATAATAGTCACTATGCTAGTGAGGAGTGTTTTGATAAGGCTATAACATGAACATAGAGCGTTTAAAGTGGACTGAAAATGTATTTATCAGAGGTATTCTGTATTATATCAGGTAGGTTGGTGTAGGAATGAGGGGTGTTTGGAACAGAATAAAAAAAATATTATCAACTCACTATGTAATGAAGGGGTGTCGATAGTGGCCCTGAATCATAGATAAAGGATTAGGAGAAAGTGAAAGAAAAAAAGAGGATGGAATGAATATAAAATAGAACTTAGGCAACAGGTGAAAATACTATAAGTTCATGTTACCTAAACCCAAAGAGCTTGTAGATGGGACCTCCGTCTGTGAAGTGAAATGAGTGTCTGCCCGCGTATTTCCAGCACCTATTGGAAAAAAGACATTCGAGTAAGCAACGTAAATTTCGCAACGCAAATATCCCTAAGTCAAATCACCTAATCTTAATGCTTAGCTAAGTCAGATCACCTGATCTTAGTGCTTAGCAAAGTAGTCGGTTTCATCGACAATATGTCAATATTGTATCGTTGTTTTATTGTTCTTAATAGTTTGATAGCTACTTCACTATTTTATCAGTACATATTCATCTTCAAATGTCAATGCCAGTCAATACACGTCACACATTTTGCTCTATGCAGTCAAATTGTGATAGTGGCAGAATGATGATAGGTACCCTTGTAGGTCTGTGACCAATATCAATATCAAATTCCTCATGTGTTAAACTTAAAATCCATTTTAGTTATATTAAGTATCGACGAACAATATTTTACAAAACGGTTTCTTTACAGATTACAAAACATAATTTTATTATGACGATAAAGAATAGTCTTAAATCATTTTATTCAAAGTACCTAATAAAATTCATCCAATTCAACCTGAACCTGAACCTGAACCTGAACCTGTTATGCAACACTTGGTTTGTTTTAAGTGGGTGTGAAAGACGGCTTCCTAGGATCTAACATCTTGCAAAGCTCGCTAAATAAAGCTTATTGTCCAGAAATTGCATCATAAGGTGTGTACACAACCCTCCCAATGGCAAAATCAGTTCCAATGGTAGTCTCTTCCAATGGTGAAATAGCTTTGGCATTTGGCGTCCTGCGCCATTCAAGTAAATGAAAAAAAGAGTGAATTTCATACACTATTAAAACTTAATTGGAAATATGTTTATAAATGAGATGTCTTACTGATAATCTCTTTAAAATTAGTGGTCATGGGTTTCCACCTGCAAATTTTAACAAAGGAAGTATATGGGATCGCTTATCCAACCTAAAAACGTCTATAAGCTACTAAATTTATGTAGAAAATAAAAGGAGATATCAAGTTCAAGGTTACTAACATACTATAGCAATTAACTTTCCAGCACCAGCCGAGCCGCCTATGAGAGCAACTATTAGGCTAGGGATTACATATTGCTAAGCCCCAGGTCAAGAAGTTTCTAAGACATGGCTTCATACACAGATCCATAAACCCCTGTATCAAAACATATGTACATAACCTTGCATGATATTCTGTGAAATTCAGTTCAAGATGTACCATCTTGCCAGCATATGTTCGGGTTATTGTGGTGCTCTGGCCTGATGCCAACAATGCAATTGCAAAGACCTTACAGTTCCACTTGCCTATGACATTCTGTAAGCGTGATTACAAAAGACCGTCATGACGAAAACACAAGAAAAGGAAGAGCTCATTTAGTACTGATGGTGGTCTAGAAAATCGTGACCTATGCACTGGTGACCCCTGAAATCGTGACCTATGCAATGGTGATTGCTGCACTGGTGACCGATGCGACGGTGCCTTCTTTGCTCGAGCTTGAGGAGCTGAAGGACCTTCTTTTGGATCATCGGGTTTTAATGCCTAAACAGGTGCCAGGTCTTGTACATAAAAATAATCATAAAACAGCTCTTCACCAGCTTCAATACGTTTTTGGGCATATATCTAAACCAATCCAGTGATGTCCACACTCAGACCGTGCAGAGAATACAAATATACAATGTCTGTTTTAGACTATTTTATAAAGTACCTATTTTTAAGTACTTATTTTTAAGTACCTAAAGTACTTACTTTTAAGTACCTATTTTTAAGTACTGTCTCAAGACTTTATATTTACAGTACTAACCCTGTGCTTTTCATACATCAATCAAACCACTCTCCTAATGATATTACCTGATAGTTTTCTACCTATTTAATTTTTACCTATTTTTAAGTACATGTTTACACTTTCTAACTTCAGCGTACGGAATGAACCTTATATGTTTGATCTCCCACTAAGGAAATAACTATAACTAAACTAAACAATAGAATTACAAACACTGAATCTCCATTAACTTAGTGCCTTGATCACCAGTTCAGCACAACCTACTCCAAATGAAAACTAATCTAATAATTTTACTGGCTTTTATATAAGTTATTAACATTCGACCACTCTCACTCCAAGACATACCCCTTATGTTTCCATATTATTGCTATTCCTCAAACATCACAAGTCAAAACTATTCATCTATATTATCTTAGGTTCTTAAGTCTTAACCACAATCAGTCTCTGAGCCATAGTCTAACTAACAAAACCAATCTTTTAAGCATAAATCCGTATATTTATTCTAACAGATAATTCCATGATTAGAATATATGAATCAATTGAAATTAAGACATATAAACGAACATCCAAATCAAGAGTAAATAAAGAACAATACCTAACACCAACATCACCAACAATCACAATCGCCATTCCTGCAGATAAACCAGCAAGACCACAAGCCAAACCAGACGAAAGATGCGCATATCCATCAAACAAATAGTACGATTTTGCCTTGGGGTTAATTCCAGTACTGATGATAACAGCAATAATCAAACCATAGATACCAAGCACACCAGGCATAACCACAGGCACAATCGACTTCATCACAAGCTCAGGCCTCATCACACCCATAGAAGCCACACCTACACCACTCTTTGCTGTTCCATATGCCGCTCCCATACCTTCACAAAACAATCAATCAATGTATCAAAAACCTGTTTCAGTTTCTTTCCAGATCCACAATATCAACAAATACAATTGTTCAAGCAATCCAATTACCATAAATGAGCATAAAAATACTATTTTATAAAGTACCTATTTTTAAGTACTTACTTTTTAACCATAACAGAAGCAGAAAAGCAATCCCAAACACTCCCTAAATAAACACATCATAATAAGAAGATATCAAAAATAGTTATTGAAAACTGGTTGAGGTACAACGTTATTTGTTCCCAGATGTTACCTGATCCGATTTGTAGTAAAAAATATTCAGGAAAAAGTTATTCACCTTGAGGTACAATGTTATGTGATCCCACACACACTTTTGGCATCATAGGTCATTAAAGGAACAGCAGAACATTGTCGTTACAGATTACCATCAACATTTTGTGGCCTCGGGCAGCATCCAAATCAGGCAGTCCATGGCCACTGCCGACAACGCATCTTGGCACACACCATCCGACACGATCTCCAACTGATCTAAGCTCAAATCACTTGCTTCCTAATCGTCCATGGCTGTGGGGCGATAGTTCATCTTGAGGATCCTCTAAAGAATGCAAACTTGTTTCATCAGAATCGGGTGACACTGGTTGTTGTTGTACCCCATAATTGTCATGAATAACATGTATACTACAAACAAAAGGTTCATAAACCATTGTAAGTACATTTTAAAAATAGAAAAATTGTAGTCACAGGTGTGGAAACCGGACCTTGGCCAGTGGAGTAAGACGGTTAGTTGTGCAGCTAGCATTTGAGACGATCATGATAGCAGATTTACATTCCTTCTAATTCACACCCATAATCAACATGGAACCATCTGCAATCGGACCTGAGATAACAACCTTCTTTGCACCTCCCTAAGATATAAAGCTGAAACAAACAAATATAATGTTATGAAGAATTTTCTGTAAGAAAAAACATACTAAAATTATAATTAAACTTCCATATACTTGCCTTCAACTTCGCATGGATAACTTCAGGGTTGTCATTAATGAGTCAAAAGTGGCACAAAGTGTGCTCAAACTCTACAGCCTTCTAAATCGTTTTAAGTGATGAAAAACGTACCATGTCTAATCATACGTGATTAGCTCATTTCCTGGGTATAGATAGTCTTCAGCTGTTAAAGCTCGTTAGCTATTCGTTTTTTCTGCTCGCTGCACTCGAAATAGTCAAATGTTACTACACTGATTATGTAAGACGAATAAAACTACCAATTTACCTATTCTTTTGGTCCTGACCTGACAGAATCACGTTCACCTAGGTGTATTCCCTCACTGATTATTAGTTTTGTGAGTTTAACATCGAGGTGTCTTAAAAAAATTTTATACACTTACACTATACTATCAGGTGATTGGTACACTGGTCATTTTGTGTCTTAGTCACTACTTTAGGTGTCTACAATTATTATTACATTAAATTGTGTTGTACAACATCATAAATAGAAAAGGACATTACCTCATTTTTCAATTGCATCATGGCATCATAAATTGCAAAACCCTCCGTCGGAAGAAGATGCCAGCTGACTAATTTACCCTCGCCTTCAAAAACCAACATAGAAAACAAATCAATAAGCGTATGTTTAACTGTAAATGCACAATTCAAACGTTTACAATGTTGATGGAAGTTATGGAAATTAAAAGAGGGTTAGTACTGCTCTTTATGGGTTCGTACGGCTTATGCTAACTTAGTACTGCCACGAATCAACTTAGTACTGCTAATTGGAAACGTTGTACCGCTATATGGAAAGTTTGTACTGCTAATGTGAATTAACTTAGTACTGCTAATTGGAAAGTTTGTACTGCCACGAATCAATTTTTTGTAATTCTGTCTAAATCTTGATTAGTGGTTTGTGTTTTACCCAGAATCCGGTAGGATAACGATTCTTGGTTAGGTTTTACATGGGTTTGATTGTCGGACAGGGTTTGGGATTTTGGCGGCAGTTGAGATTAATGATACAATGGGTGGATCTGATAAAATAGTGCATATATGGGCGGGTTTGATTGTTAGCATTGAATTATGGTATCAACAACAAATAATCAAAATTGAATATCAAAAACCACACATAAAAATAAGAAAAGTACCGGATATCAGAATCATGAACTCATAAATCCTCTCGACTTTGAAGAATGGATACATAAAACGTGAAACCTGCAAAAATCAATAATTGTATTATGATCACATAGATTTCACAATTGTATTATAGAAAATACAATTCCAATGTTTTTATTTTTTTCTGTTTGTCTCTTGGCAAGTGTGAGCAATTTTATATGACCTGAATTTGACATCTATGATATTCAATGGAACCTCTTTGTGCTTTGTAAAATTGTGTTTTTGACCAGACTCTAAAATCATCTTCTTTATCCGCTTGTGCAGCGTTTAGAGTTTCTTGGGGATGCGGTGCTGCAATATCACATTAGGATTTAGCATGGGAGGTAGAATAAAAATCGCATTAGGGTTTAGCACGGGAGGTGGAATAAAAGTCGCAGTAGGGTTTAGCATGGTATGTAGAACACCGGCTTGCTTTTTATTAATTTAGTGAGTTATGTTTGTTTTGAAAGGTTTATATATTCTTGTTTGCAAACTATAAACCAAAAACTGGTGTTGATCTAGTGGTTGGCATGGATGTTAATATTATGTAATGTCTCATGTTCGAATCAAACACCATGCATTTTTGTAGAAATTAAATCCGGATTTACCAAAGAAAAAAATGCTTACATGGCATAGTTTATGATTATGTGGCATTATTATGATTATGTGGCATTGAGGTGGCATTTATGTGGCATTATCTACGTGTAACGCCTCCTGTTATATATAATGTAGAGATATATAATCAAAAGCTAAGTTAAAACAATATGGTTTTCTTAGTTGCCCTGCCGTTTATTAGTTATAATAGGCTATGATGAATTTGTGGGTTCGATTAAAGCAGCGGATCCCCGTGTGTTGGCAGGGCAAACTATTAGCTTTGCAGCCACGGCAGGTGTATTCACTTTTTACGATTACTGATCAATATCAGTCAAATGACATTGGTCATTGGAGGTCTGAAATGCAACTTGGCAAGGCAATCACCGGATGGCATGATAGCATGCTTGCTATTATGCAACCGCGTTTCTTTGCATCCATGGCAGAATTCTTGCTTTCTTGACCATTTACCATTCGCAAATCTGAGCCTAATGATATACTCTATCAGTTTTATGCTTTATAAGTTTTAGATTCATTGTTTCAGAAATTTTTCCTGAATATCGCGTCTGCGTTTAATGTCGATTCTATATGTACATGTCTGGGCCTTATCTTTGCAGCCATTCCGTGTGTAAAAAATCGTGTCTTCAAGAAAGACATGGGAATTTCGGCTGTCAGGTTCTTCTTTTTCTGCTTAATGATACCATGTTTTCTCCAATTACAGGTTTGCGTGCCAATGTCTATTTTTTTTTCAGGTTCATGATCAGTAATGGCGTTACACTAGATTTTGACTGCATACTATGGAGGCAAGTTAAATATCAAAAATAGACAGAATATCAGTGATGGATGTACCGACACCGAGCACAGCTACTACCAATTTCGCATGGTGTGTGCATCCATCATTGATACTTTGTCAATATTTTTGTACCGTCCAAGTTTTCACGCTGAACTGCCTCAGTACATTTCGCTGGCTGCAAAGAAAAGATAAGTATTGCTCGAATTTTTTTATGTGATGCTTCAACATGAAACTCCTTCATTTGTATATGCATGCTTTTACTATCTTAAATTTACATGCTTAAATGATTGTTGTCTATGAATCTACTTATATCCAGCAGCCTCACTGCGTATATCAAAAATAGATCAAATATCAGTGCTGGACGTACAGATGCGGACCTCAACTATTACCGTATTTACATGGTATCTGCATTCAACGTTCGTAGTTTGTCATTATTTTCGTACTTACTGTATTCACATGGATAGTTTATCGATATTTTCCTACCCCTCAGGTTTGCGCGGTCACGTACGCCAATAAACAGAAGATAAGTATTGTTAGAATTTACAGACTTAAATGATTGTATTCCATGAATCTACTTATACTCTTCTATTTTTTCGTGCTAACAGATTTTCTATATCCAGCAGCCTATATCAAAAATAGATGAAATATCGGTGATGGACGTACGGATGCTGACCTGAACTACTACTGTATTCACATGGTATGTGCATTCAACGTTCATAGTTTGTCAATATTTTAAGTTTAGTCATGTAAAGTTGGAACTAACAACTAAATTTCTGTATTGAAACACGCAAGAAACCTGCATTTTCATGCTCTGCCCTACTCAGAAAGTTTGCTGTATTTAAATGAATACATGCACACAGACGCAACGTATCAGCGATGGATGTCACCACACAGGGGCTGCAGAAACAAAAGACAAAATCAGTAACATTTGCAGGCTCTGCGCTACTTACAAAGTTCTATTGCCCGGGTTTATTCGTAAACATAGGTCATGTGCTCAGGTATGTATTCACATTTATTTTAATGAGTTGGGTCATCAAAGATTGTAACCGTAATTTAGCATGGCGAATGTTAATCATATAAACAATTGCGTTTGTAAAACTTACCAAAAAATTATAGTTGTCGATTCTATAAAAGTGTTTGAAAGAGAAGTTGAAAGTAACGAGGTATGTATTAGATCCTCACATTACTTAGTGGATAAACAAGTTTGGAACTTCAACATAGTTACTCATTCTAAGTTCCCATACAGTTCCTTTTGTCATTTCAACAATCTAGCAATTTGCCTGGTGCAGGCCTTTGCACAAAGGGAGTTGAAACGATGAAAGGAAATGTAGGGGGACCTAGAAGGGCTAACTATGTTGCATTTTCAATTCCATTCTTTTTTATGACATGAAACCAGCATCTACAAAGTAATGTAGCTATACACAACTTGCTACATTAAACTTCATCTTCAAACCCTCAATTATTAGGGCGCATCTATCTAATGATGTACCTGAGTTCCATTGCTTAAATTGATCGAGTTCCCTAAAACCATTTGTCTGTGAAGAAGACGAGCAATTTTAGGGAACTTGGTCAAATTAACCCATAGAATCCATATACATCGTTTGATAGATGCGCTTTAATAATTGAGGCATGTTGATTGTGATAATGATATAGTGTGTATTGTTCATGACAGGCCACACTCCTTCATTATCCCATTCAACACGGGTCCTAATACTCGCATACTTTTCTAGAATCGACAAATTTTTATTTGGCACACCTTGGTACTTTGAGCTTCCCCTCGAAAACCCATTCCTACGTCACTGGAATTGCAATGGGTTTGGCGCAAACCTTTGCACGTATTTCATCGACATGGCAACGGGATTTCGAGTGGAGCCTCAAAGTACCAAAGTGTGTCATGGTACGAACAACGACTACATGACTACAACCAAGATGGTTGGTTTGACCTTCCTCTTGAATTCCTTTTGGTATTTGAACGGTCTATCAATATGTCTGGTACAGACCATTGTTTAAAGACCATTTAAATAACAAAAGGGGTTTGAGAGGGAGCTCAGATTTTCCACCTATGATTATTAACACTTCCCAAGTGTCTGTCATAGTTAACTTTTTTTCGCATATTCATAACTGCAGTTCCAGAAAAGGACTTGATCAACAATAGGGTGCAATTCCTAAAGGAAGGTGAGAAACCGAAGAGAATGTTGTGACAAGTAATTTCGAGCAAATTACTTCTTCGCACCATCCTCTTCCGTTTCCCATCTTTCTTTCATAATTGAACTGTACTGTTGATCAGCACCTTTTGTGTAGCTGCATTTACGAATATGTGAAAACAAATTAACTCTCACAGGCACAGAACACCAACTTTTAGTATCGCCAATTAAAAAAAAAGCCAGCCATTTTTTTTTTATCGAACGCCTTAGGATTTAGTGCCTCATTGGTCAGGCGAAACGTAAGAATTACAGTTCTGCTCCTTCTTTTCCAGGTAAACAAACATCTCAGTTGACGGTTAAAAAACTGAACTTTATACTCACTCTGATCAATTTTATGCTCGCATGGTCATACGTGTGCAGGTATATCGATTCTTGCACAGTCACTTACCTTAGGGTAAATGTTACGTTACGTATAGCTATATATGATTGCCTGAGATGAGCACATGATGTTCAATGTAGCTGCCTGGTCTTACCTTTCTTCTCCAGTTCCTTTTGTTACTCCATTGGGCTAGCAATGCGTCTGGTGCAGGTCATTGTATAAAGTTTAGCTGAGGTAGCAAAAGGAACTGGAGAGAGAGATAAGAACTTCCAGCTATGTTGAATATTGCGTATATGAGATGAGGAACGGCAGCTGACTCCAATGTTGTTCAAAGGTTACGATAAAAGGTGACGATAAACTTTCTGCTCAGCTTTTGATATTTGTAATCATCTTTACAGGCAACACTGTTACGCTATTTGTTACCTTTTGATCTACATATATAATAGAGCGTCTGAAACAATCATGTTTCTTTTAATTGCTGTTGCTTGGGGTCTATGGTTTAGACAAGAAAATTTCCTGCTCTGTACTCATTAGTGTTTACGTCGTTGCGCTAATGCATACAGGTGACAGGTTTCTGGCAATGATAACGCGTTGGCTTCTCTCGGCTTAATGGATCTACCGCTGCATAACGGTTCTGTCAACAGCTCTGTTATGTACTACAGATATATTTGTAGCTGAGGAATTAAGTTTCAATTATTCCGGAAAATCGTGCATCCTGGTAAGGACGTGTGAAGACATCTTTTTTTAATCTATTCTTACTGCCGTAATCAGTAAATGACTATTAAAGAATCAACTTTAATCCCGTTGCATGCTATATTTTCAGCATTCAAGGATGGCGCAAGAGATAACAAGAATCCTAAGGCGTTCGATAAAAAAGAATTTCTGACCATAAGAAACGAAGACTATCTGGTATTTTTTTTGGTTGCCGATACTAACAGTTAATGTTCTGTGCCTGTAATAGTTAACTTTTTTTCACATATTCATAACTGCAGTTCCAGAAAAGGCCCTGATCAACAATAGGGTACAATTCCTGAAGAAAGATGGGAAACCGAAGAGAATGCTGTGACAAGTGATTTGGAGCAAATTACTTCTTCGCGCCATCCTCTTCCGTTTCCCATCTTTCTTCGATAATTGAGTTGTACTGCTGATCAACACCTTTTTTGCAACTGCAGTTGCGAATATGCGAAAACAAGTTAACTTTCACAGGCACAGGACATCAAGTTTTAGTATCGGCAAACAAATAAAGTAACAGATAGTCTTCGTTTGTTATGGTAAAAGATTTTTTTTTATTGAACGCCTTAGGATTTAGTGGCCCATTGGTCAGCCGAAACGTAGGAATTACAGTTCTGATCCTTCTTTCCCAGGTTAAGAAACACCCCAACTTACGCTTAGAAAACTGAAGTTTATACTTACTCTGATCAATTTTATGCTCGCATGGTCATGCGTGTGCAGGTATATCATCTGCCTCATCTCATCTCACCATAGCTGTAAGTCTCCACTGTTGCCGTTCCATTGCTATCGATTTTACTCATGGTGAGTCATCTCCCTCTTCTATTTTTGTTTCTGTTTATGTCTAATCTTTAAACAGATTGTGTTTATATATTGTTTTTCTAAAATTAAGGTTAGGGTTTTTGTATGTTGCATCCGTTTTGTGTATGTATGCCTCTATTTGTTATGGATCTTTTGGGTGTAGGCATCTTATGGGGTTTTTTTTTTTTTTTTTTTTTTTTTTTTTTTTTTTCTGCAGGTTATCAATATTTGAAGTATTTTCATCATGGTAGACATTTTGGTAATGTTTTCGCTTTAATCTCATTCTTAAGTTCAGCCGTATTCTGCTATCATTATCACGATTCAGTAGTATACATGGTGAATACTATTATTTAGGATATATAAGGTTCATTTACAGGACTATGCTCAATCAACTGTAGTACACGAGTCCCCTTACTATTTTTTTAACGCTAACAGGTTTCGCATATTCAGCAACATCACTACGTACTATGCACATAAGTTAAATATCAATAAATAGACGGAGTATCGATGATGGATGTACGCCTACCAAGCGCAACTATTACTAGATTTGCATGGTCGCCGTACATCCATCATTGACACTTTGTCAATATTTTTGTGCTCCCCACGTTTTTACACTCACCTACCTCAGTACATTATGGTTCAACTTCAGGTATGTGAAATGCCCTAATATATCTTTATCTTTTTTTTTTTTTTTTTCCTTTTCTCTCAGCTTCATGATTTATGCTTAATAGGTTGGTAAAGGTTGATACTATCAACAATACATACAAATGAAGGAAGGATACACACATGTGTTTTACATTGATCGTGAGCTTAAACTTATCAGCGACGTATGCACGCATGCCGACCTGAACTCTTACTATGTACGTCCGAACCTTAATGTACGTGATGGTCGTGTGTTATTGGAACAATTCTGGCAGGTATGCCGAGTGGTCTGGCTTATGTTGCTGGAAAGAGGAATACGATTAGTAAGACCTGTATTTGTTATGGATTGAAACCGGCAGATGATTGTTCAGTTGACAATGATACAAAACCACCACCATCCAAGAATCCTGAAGACCGTCACAAGCTTCTCGCTATCCTTCTATTTTATATGAACTAAACAGTGTGTAATATAGAGACTTTTACATATGCCGAGTCCTGACAGTATATATTTATAGCTGTGGAATGAAATTTATCGCTTTGACGATGTATTTTTTTTGATAAACCAGACGCTTCATTTACGAAGCAACCAAACGCAAAAATTTGCTGTAGGATCGCCGCCCCGCCGCAACGCGGCGATCCGCAGCCGTCCTCGTTTGTTTAATATACGGACATATAAGAATTTGAGAATGTTTAATATTTTATAAATGTGATATTACACGCACGGGGTTCAGACTATAAGTATAACTAATAATTATATATTAACTAAAATTTTCCGGTGTATAGTTATAACTCTGTTTTCATTTTGATACTAATAATCTCGTGCATCTAGCGATTTTGGTATTACAACAAAATTTATTTATCGCTATCCGCATTTAATTTTTGAGTTGTGTACGCACGGATTCTTAAACGCGGATTAGGTTCGGACAATAACTATAACTAATAATAATATTCCAACTATATTTGCTCGGATTAGGTTCAGATAATAACTATAACTAATAATAATATTTCAGCTATACTTGCCTCAAATGAGTCTCGTAATCCTCTATTGATTTCAAATACACCAGAATATCATCAATAAACACTATAACCGCATTATCGAGTATCAGACGACATACACGGTTCATCAAGTCCATAAAGGCTGTTAGAGCGTTAGTCAAGCCGAATGGCATAACAATGAACTCATAGTGTCCATATATTGTTTGAAATGTTGTTTTCGGGATATCTTTTTCTTAGATCGTCAGCTGACGATAACCGGACCTCAAATAAATCGTAGAAAAATAATTGGAACCTTGAAGCTGATTAAGTAGATCATAAATTCTAGGCAAGGGATACCTATTTTTTATTGTCACTTTGTTCAGTTCTCGATAATAAATACACATATGCATACTGCCATCTTTCCTTTTCACGAACCCCCCCCCCCCTAGTTCCCTTATAAATGCCACTCAATTTCTAAAATCATGTATTTGGCTTCATTTTCACATAAAGTAATTAATTGTGTCCTTATAGGCATACATAATCTTTGTTTTACTGGATACAAAATCATTTTTTTTTACCATTTACCATCAACGTCACTTATAAAATCAACAAATGAAACAATATATAACACAAATATTAAAATACCTTGCAAAAATAGTCTATCATTACATATTTTAGATGTCAAGATCACGATAAAAAAGGGTTTTTATAATCAAGCGAGAGCTAGATGAAGTGCTGGTGAAATAAAAATACTTATATGATTAAACTGCACCTACCAATGACAACTCACAGTACGATGTGGAAATCATATAAGCTAAAGAATGGCTTGGACAACAAATGGGTAAAAATCAACCTTGTTAAACCGTAGAGGCGGGGTAAATACGGTCTTTTCGACTTAATTAAAGTTTAGAAACTTTAAGTCTCCAAGAGTGTATAAGGGTGTATGTTGATCCCTTTACACAAGTAGAAGTAACTATGAAGTTAATCTAATTGTGTTTAATGACTGAGATAATGTATTTATTAATTATAACAGAAGTAAAACGTAAATATAAAAACACAAGTTCTTCAACGTTTAAATTCTTATTAGAAATTAATCAAAAGAATCTATTACCCAAATGTTTGCGGAATAAACACTTGGGATCGAATAGACAAGGTATGGTGTGTTCTCCTCTCTAAACTCAAGTTTGTCTTGAGTGGCAACAATAATGACCCACTGAGCTATCTCAGGGACGTGATTGCTCTTTGGAGGAGAAAAGTGGTTTTGTGAAATTCTAAGTTTTTAATGCACAAAAACTTATCCCACTTTTCTCCCCTCTGTTCCTATTTATACACAAGTATAAAAGAGCACCTTCTAGAAGTACAAAAGGAATAACCTAGCTAGTTTGACAAATACAAACAATATTTGTCATTTCCAAGAATCTACATTGGGAATAAGCTAAAAGTGCTTTCCGAGTGTCAGCTATGACACATCTTGACTTTAAGCTGTTTAGGGAAAGTTTGCTTTCGGCTCGATAAGACATCTTCTTATCTCTTCAAACTTTTCCCGCCTAATCCCGCCTTTCTTTCAGACTTCAGATTCTTCAGTCTAGGTCTTCAGTCTTCAATCATCATAGTTGTTGAGGAGACTGGGGGTTCAGTGAGTTCTTGTCATGACTCACTGAAACCATCATCTTCTTCTTTGGCTTAAGTCCTACTCAGGGAGTTCCGCCTTCCTGAGTGGTGAATCCTTTTTAAACTCGCCTTAAGCATCCTAAAGATGACTCACCGAGTGACTGTTCACTCAGTGACTTGAGAGTGTTTACGGTTGATTAACACTTGGCTTAATTTGTATTCAAATCCTGTTTTCAGGACGCTTGGGTACTGACGGACCCAACAATCCCCCCCTATTTGGATATAAATTATGCCTAAGTGTTTTGATCAGTTATGAGTGAGCAAATGGGCTTCTTCTCATATTGAATGTACTAGAAAGCTATTAAGGACACTGATATAACAAAAACATGGGCCATCATTTTATTAATATCATTACAAAGTCCTAACATCTAACATAATACTCAAGGTTCTTGTACTCAGGCTTCCAAGATACCCATGAGTTCCAACTTAGCTTTCTTCGACACTAATACTTCTTTGTCAGGTCGCTCATTCATCATCCTATCCAACAGCTTGACAAACTCTTCATTTTCAGGACCCTTCACTTGAAGTGCCATTAGCTTGTATGCTAGGAGAGTTGTCCTTTCCACTAGGTTTATATCACTGACTCTTTGGAAGGCCTCTTGGTTGAACTCATCAATGAAGAAGATACCATACTTAGGAGTCTTGATGACTTTGTTGGGAACAAATTTCACTCCTTGAGGAGGAATCCTGTTGCAATGTAGGGCGGCTATGAACTGTTCAGGCTTGTGTTCCACTTCTTTCCTTTTCCTCCTAATCTTCTGAGTAGGTTCAGGGATTGACAGTTCCTGAGAAGCAAGCGCCTTCTCATGATCTATACCCAGACTCTTAGCCACCTTTTCCAGTTTCTCATATTTGGAGTTCAGGGTATCTAGAAGGCTAGGAACAATCTTGCCTTACTTCTTCCTCAGGATGGGCATCATCATGTCCCATTCCCTTAGCCCATAGTCTGAGAACTTGAAGGGTTTGTTTACCTCAGAATTTCTTGGCCCCCTGTGAACCGTTACGCTTATAGGCTTGGTCAGGTGAATGGGCATATCATTGATGGTGCCTTCCCCTTTGGTCTTCGTTGTAGCAACCTGTAAAATTCCTCAGTGATTTGTAAACATTAATCAAGTATTAATTATCATTTATAGTTCAGTTAACCATTTTTACGAGCAAAATTTGAATTTTTTTTATTACTTGTTATTAATTCTCAAAACATTGGAACGAGCTCACACGCGGACCACGGATAACCTAACACATTCATTATAAACCAAACGGATCCTATCATTATTCATTAGCCCAATATTTGGCCTGTTACTATTCATCTAGCCCAATCCAATAATTTTAATTTTATTTTCTTTCTTAATCTCATCGACTAGAACCCAATAGCTTTGCCTCGTTTATTTCAAAATTCGACACATATGATGTATCAATTTTTACCTCTCTCGATCTCTATACTCCTAACTATTAGTATGTCGAGTTCCATGTCCCATTTCAAACGTTTGCTAGCCTAACAAGACCCAAAGTGAACCTTGGTCGCAACATTTCCAAACCGTATCCCATTTTTCATATTTTGATCCACTTTGATTCAAACTAATTTTTACTAGTTCGTTTTGATCTCTTGTGATTAGCAAGGAATTATAAACCTATTTTCTCAACCCTTCTCATTATATCACACATTAAATTCATTTTTGGTCCTTTTTAATAAAACGTACGAATTATATAAATATACATACTTGTACGTTTACAAATACATTCATACTATATATATTGGTATCCTATCCTATCCTTTTACTGACGTCAATCGAATGTTTTTTGTTCCTATATTACCAATTCACTTATTCAAACCACTTGCCCATTATTTTACATTTTATAGCTAACATGCATTCATGCAATCTCTCTATATATATACGATAATTACATACATTCATATCACATTTTCAACTTGCAATATACTACTATTATTGCACCAACTTGCCTTTAAAATATATAGTAGTATCATGCATGAAATCTTATATATAATGACGTATGATCCATGCAATCTAAATTCTCATTCACATTTCAAGTTGCAATTCAAAATGATACTCTTTATCCCCTAACTGACACCAACGAATATTATCTCCAACCATTATCTACATGCAAATATTTTACATTATACTTACATGCATGCACGTTCTAAACCTATATATATATATATATATATATATATATATATATATATATATATATATATATATATATATATATATATATATTTATATATATATATATATATATATATATATACACGTATACCAATTTACATACTCCCATTCACAAATTCACATATAGTTTCTACTTCATTCCTTTATTCGATCTTCTCAAGAAGATCCAGGAGCTTTTCCAAAATTGTTCGAGCCATTACAATTCATACAAACCCAATTTTGAACCATTGTTAATCATTCGATCGTGTAAAACCCATCTCTTTTATATTGTGAGTCTTCTAAATCCTTATTAGATCATTTCTATTCGATTTCAATTCAGTCATGCATTGTTTCTCTTTATTCGAACGCATATATTTCAATTTATCTCATTTTCGTTTATTATTTATACGTTTTATATATATTGCCTCTTCCATGGAAGGCTAGGAAATTCATTGTTATGCATTCGTATTACATTTACAAGTTTATTTCTTTTCATTTCGCACTCATTTTATTTTATTCTCATATTGCATTTAATATAAATGTCATATCTTTATTTATTTCATATCTTGTTATACTCGACTAGAAAAGACCTTATTAAATCAAATTTTAAAACGCGACCTAGCATTTTTATGGACCAAACCGTTTCTTCATAAGCTTGTCAACCAAAAACTAGTTTTTTGATTCCCCTCATAAGCCCTTAAACGCTTTCGAATTAATCCAAACCAAACGCTTGTCGCTATTTTCTTAAAACCCTTTTATAATTAACGTTGGACTTATAAGCCCATTAAGCTCTTTTTGGCTTATTTCGATAAGCAGTCCAGTCAAGCCTTTTTACAATGTTTTTATGAACTTAAGTTAAGCCAAAAACTAAGCCCATTTGATTCTAAAAGCCCACGGTTTGTATTTTGTTATTAGGCCGAGATTTAAAACCTTAAAAGCCCATTTAACTCAAAATTAAGCTATTCGTGTAATAAGCAGTTAAAAATAGTCCAATAAGCTTTATAAAACTTATAAAAGTCTCGGAATCCTTTTCCTATTCTTTTTGTACAAAAGGACTAATTTTGCAAATACTTTCAAACTCAAGGACTAAAACTGCCAATTTTAGAAAAATAGGGTATAAACAGTCAAACCAGTAATTTGAGGATGGATATTGACAAAACAGTAACTTTATAGTTGAATGTGTCATTTTGGGGAACTTTTGGACTAAAAATGTTAACCAGGGACTAACAGTGCAAATGTTACACCGTTAGGGTTAAAAATGTAAATTTTGTATAATTACAAGGACCAACAGTAACTTTACCTTATTTTCATTTCCATTTCATATTTTACGTTTCTCATTCGTTTCACGTGCATTTTTATTTCATTTCGTTCAATATTTATTATATAACGTTTATAATTATATATAACTGATTTTAACGATTAACTTTACGTTTTATTCAAACTACTTTCGAGGAAACGATATTTATGATTTAAATGACATAAAAACAAGATAATATAATATATAATATTGTTTTTGAACTTTAAGCATTTTAAGCATATCATTCACTCTCATCACAAACCACTTCGTCATCCGATACCAATTCAATCATTATTCGTATTAAGCCAAAACCGTCAAAATCTCAGACTTCCTTATTATTATCCAGGTCCTGTGTTAGAGCCGTTCCCATGATACTTTTTGACATAACCTTACTTTGACCTTGCAGCTAAAGGTGAGTCATAGCCCCTACTCTCTTTTAAATGCTTGTTTTATACTTTTGGGGGAGATACATGCTAAACTATTTTCATTTACTTTCATACTTTAAACTTTCACGGATTGCCGTGAGTTATAGCCCCGCTTTTTATTTGTTTAAATAACTTTATAAACTCTTTGGGGGAGATACATGCTCGTTTTACTTATGGAATTACTCGTTTTACCTTAAAGATTTTACTCTATTGTTACTTCATTCTATTTGCTGTTAAAACATAATTCTTGCCTTTACATGCTTAAGTACCATAAAATTTTATGAATTTCTATGAGTTCGTATGCCTATATTTAAACATTTTCTTTTCTATCTCTTCGGGAGGTACTTATTATTAAACAGAACGCACGTATTTTTCTGTATGATTTACCTGATTGATATTGCCTAAGTTACCGTTATTGCCTTTATTTAAAGTCCCTCCCATCATGCGCCATTAACCACTGAGGTGGACGCGAATATAGTGAACAGATCTGTGAAGGCTGACTGCCTGTTTGAAATATCTAGAAGGTAGCCTTAATTGCTAGCTAGATAGGTTCAGATACACTTTATTTTACTTTGAAATAGGAGTTGGCAATATCCTATAGAGGGCCATAACTCATAACATTAATTTGGATTGTTCTGACCGTCTGTGCGGTACTGTTAAGTTTTGAGTGTCATGAGGCTTAGAGCAATATACTGTTTTATAAAGAGTACCGGTTTATGTTAGGAAT
Source organism: Artemisia tridentata subsp. tridentata (assembly GCA_021014915.2). NCBI lineage: Eukaryota > Viridiplantae > Streptophyta > Magnoliopsida > Asterales > Asteraceae > Artemisia > Artemisia tridentata. The sequence goes on along the minus strand of CP139502.1, from coordinate 214,333,179 downwards.
ATGAATATTCAGCTGAAGACTCGGTCACCCCGAGTACTTATTAGCACATCATAGCTCGTAGGATTATCAGTAATATTATTAGTAGATTAGTTATTAATTAGTATTGTGGAGTGGGTCGGGTCTTTACCCTCTGTCAGCTCTCTCCACAGGGAAGGGTTGGAACTCTCATTTACTTCAAGCTAATATACACATAGTATTTCTCTCTCTAGAAGTTCCCACTTTCTCTCTCTAGTTCTTATATCATTCGATCCATATTTCTACCCCAAATCGTGTGTTCTTTGATTGTGAATATCCTACAATTGGTATCAAGAGCCATGGTTAGGTCCATGTGTGTTAGGATTCACAGATTTGGTTAGTTTTGGGGTGTTTTTGGTTCGATTTGATTAGGTGCGAAAATCCCATTTTGTGATTTGTTTAGTGATTAAAAGTTGTTAAACTTTGTACTTTCTAGCTTAGGAATAGTATAGAAGTATCACTTGGTATTTGGAATCAGTGTTTCAAGCTTTGTGTGGTGAGTTTTGGCTGATTCGTGAGATTTTGGAAAGGTGTTCTTGGGTGCGGTTTGTCCATCTGGTGAAGTTTCTTAGGTGCGGTTTGTGGTACCTTGAAGGGGCGGTTTGTCTTATTACCGGGTTTGGCAAAAGGACAAAAAGCATTGAAAGCGACGTGTTTGGCAGTTTGTGTCTACGCAGTTTGTCTCTGAGGCGTGTATGCGGTTTGTGTCTACGCGGTTTGTCTCTGAGGCGTGTATGCAGTTTGTGTCTACGCGGTTTGTCTCTGCGGCGTGTATGCGGTTTGTCTAGACTGTTTGTCTGTGCTGTTTGTCCACGCGGTTTGTCTCTGCAGCGTGTATGCGGTTTGTGTCTACGCGGTTTGTCTCTGAGGCGTGTATGCGGTTTGTGTCTACGCGGTTTGTCTCTGCGGCGTGTATGCGGTTTGTCTAGACTGATTGTCTGTGCTGTTTGTCCATGCGGTTTGTCTCTGCGGCGTGTATGCGGTTTGTGTCTACGCGGTTTGTCTCTGCGGTGTGTATGCGGTTTGTCTAGACTGTTTGTCTGTGCTGTTTGTCCACGCGGTTTGTCTCTGAGGCGTGTATGCGGTTTGTGTCTTGGTGATTTTAGAAATTCCCGCGAAAGATTCGATTTCTCGGTTAAATCACAAGATCTGTAAAATCCCGTAGTTACTATGGCTACCACATCAAGCACATCATCAGAAGATATTCAAGCAGCAGGATCTGACACTCGTCCACCTATGCTAGATAGGACGGATTATGAGTCTTGGGCACAACGGATAAGACTTTACTGCTTGGGAAAAGAAAATGGAGTTAACATTCTTAAGTCAATTGAAGAAGGACCATATCAGATGGGTACCACCAGAGATGTTGTTACAACTGGTGAAGATGGGACTGTAACTTTGGGCATCGACAGACCTAGAAACTACAATGATCTTAATGAAGAAGAAAAGAAGAGGTATGATGCTGACATTAGAGCTTCAAACATTGTCATTCAAGGTCTACCAAAGGATGTATACAAGCTCATCAATTTCAACACTGAAGCCAAAGCTGTGTGGGACAACGTTAAAATGTTGTTGGCAGGGTCAGAACTCACAAAGGAAGATCGTGAGTCACAGCTGTATGATGAGTTCGAGCATTTCAAAATGAACCCAGGAGAGAATATCACAGACTACTATGTGAGATTTCATAAGTTGGTGAATGATATGAGGATGATCAGAACGACTATGCCCAATATCCAACTAAACTCAAAGTTTGTGAACAACATGACTCCTGAATGGGACAGATTTGTTACTGCTGTCAAACTCAACAAAGGTTTAAGGGATACCAACTATGAACAACTATATGCCTATCTGCAACAACATGAGAAGCATGCTGTCTACGATCGGGTGCTGAGAGAAAAGTTAAATCCTTCAACTACAAATGATCCACTGGCGTTCATGACAAATGTTCTACCAACAACCCAATCATCATCCAACCCAAGCTATCATCAACTTCACTCACCAGTACCTGCTATGAGTTCTCAACTTGACTCAGGCTACTCTCAGACCGACAAAATGATTGACAACCTCACCAATCAAGTATCATTACTGGTTCAACAGTTTCAAGCATCACTCCCTCAGACCAACAATCAGTTAAGGAATTCATCCAACCCACGCAATCTAGCAATGGTGGAGGATGGGAAAATTGTGGTTCAGAATGTGCAAGGGAGAGCTGGAAGAAACATGGGTCGAGGTTATGTGCAGAATAGAGCAGGGAATGCCAATCAGGGACAAGGGAAACAGATCAAGTGTTATAATTGTGGGGGGCTTGGACACATTGCTAGAAACTGCAATCAACCTAAACGTCCTCAGAACTCAGATTACTTCAAAGACAAGATGCTGTTAATGCAAGCTCAAGAGAATGGAGCTGTATTGGATGAGGAAGAGTTATTGTTCTTGGCAGGAGATGGGGGAAATACTTTTGATGAAGATGTGGATGAGCAACCAGTTCAGGATCTAGCACTTAATGATCCTAACATCTTCAAGGCAGATGACTGTGATGCATTTGACTCTGATGTAGATGATGAACCTACGGCTCAAACAATCTTTATGGCTAACTTGTCTTCCCTGGTCTCATCTCCCCGTCAAGCTGGTCCTTCTAATGCATCCGTGATATCTGAGGTACTAAAAATTTATGACACATATAATATAGTTGAGGGACAAAAAAATCCCAAAGAAGTACATCAGGCAGATGTTTCTGACACAAGTAATGTTGACATGGAAAATAGCAATATTATTTCATATGAACAGTATTTGAATCACAACACTCGCCTGATGTACCAAATGGTGAATCTTTTGTCAATAATGATGTTTGTGTTATAAGTAATGTATGTGCCTTAGATAATGCGTGTAATATAGATAATGCATGTGAGTGCCATGAGAACAAATTGCCTGTCCCTGATGATAACTTGATCACTAGACTAAACATTTATAAAGAACAAGTGGCTATGTATGAACAGCGTGCTAAGTTTGAGCTTAATGAACGTGAGCAGAAATTAGAAGGTCAAATGAGTACACTTATTAAAGAGTCTAGAGTAAGAGAAGAAACATTAAAATTAGAGTTGAGTTCTTTGAAAAGTCAGCTAGAACAGTCTGTCAAACAGAAACAGGAAGTACAAAAGTGTATAACTACACTTAAGCTAGATTTCAAAGAAAAAGAAACAACACTTTTAAATGATTTCTCTAGACTCAAGACGTTAAAAAATAAGCTTGAAGATAAGTTGTACACACAAGACCAAACCAGACAGTGTAACACCCCAACCCGACAAGGGCAAAGATGTCACAAATATATGGCTTCATATCAGAACAAACATAACATTCAAAATAAAACAGCGGAAGTCTTAACATTAAATCCAAAATAAGTCAACATGACTTATATCAAATGCAAGACAAAAATAACTGAAGTACAAAATCCAATATTCAAATGCCTAAACAATGGCATATCAAAATAAATAGAAATCCAGATGGTAAAGCTAAAATCACTAAGGTCAAAACTCCAAATCAGATTGCTCTCATCCCAAAGCTAAAACCCAGCTTCCTAGCTTAAGTACCTGCCGCAGGAAAAGAAATGCGGCTGAGCTACGAGAGCTCAGTGAACATATATATAGATAACAGATAGCAGTACAGAACAAATCAGGAATACAGATCATACAGATACAGAATCAAAGTGAAAGAATAGGAAAAGAAATAAGGAACAAGAAAAGAATGAAAAAGAGATAATGAAACAAATCAGGTTTAGGGAAAACAGAAATCCATCACGAGCCCAGATAACAGATAATACCATAGCATAATCATATAATGCAACAAACCTGTGTAGAGTGGCCAACTCCCAGATAATGTGAGTGACGTGCATCGCACACACCATCAGTCACCAGATATAATAATAACATATAACATAATCAGATAACAGATAACAGATAACAGAGTCAGAACTAGGATGCATCCATGCGCCCCCGGTGGCCAGAAACTCCTTAACACACCAGATAAAATAAATCAGGGACGGAACAGGTCATCACTCTCCTGCCCTAGAGTCATGTCAAAGGTGCATCAATGACATGGACATGAAACCCTCATGCCTAGTGATTGGCTCGGATATCAAACTGTAGGTCAGAGGTCAGAGGTCAAAGGTCAAATGAACTATCAAAATCAGAAGGTCATGTCTTAAGGGTACATGGCAAAAAGGTTCATGTTAAAGTCCAGAATTATCAAAGGTTCAAATCAGAGTTTAAACAAAGGTTCAGAATAGAAAATCATAGCAGAAGGTTCAAAAAAAGATTCAAGATAAACAGATCACAACAGAGATACACAAACAGAGGGAAACATAGCAATGGTATAGGGAATCCTAATAAGGAAAATGAAATACTGAGAGAAAAGGGAAAGAAACACCCTTACTGAAATAGGGCAGAATATCTGTACCTTATTAGCACAGCAGATAACAAACAAACACAGAAATCAGATCAGGACTTCTCCTTCTTCACACCTAAGGAAGAGGAAGACAGAATTACTAAAGTTTCTTATTCAGATTATTCCTTTTAGTTTATCTCTTCATTTTATGTACTTTCTATTTTTAGTAACTTTCCAGATTTAGTAAGTTCCCATAATTAGCAGGTTTCCAGAATTAACAGATATTATCATTTCAGATTAGGTTTAACCCTGATTCAAAGATTATTATGGGATATCAGTATATTTTATCAAGTTACAGAAGTTTAGGGTTAACTATGACAATTATACAAAGTTTAGGGTTTTAAATGTAACTTCATTAATTTCCAAGGTCATTTGTGAAAATACTTCAAGTTACAGAATTATACACTCATTTTATTCAGAATTACATCTTATTCCCTTAAGTTTCACAATTTACAGATTACACCCCTTTAGTTACATAATTTACAAAACCAACCTTATAATTACATATTTTACAAATTAAACCCTACAATATCCATATTTACCAACCAAGCATATTATACTTCATAATTACAGAATATATCATCAGAAGTTAGTACATTACAGATTAGACCCCTCAGAATTCAGAATTTACATATTTAGTCCTTTAAGTTTACAAAACATATATATTAAATCATAATTTCATAACAATTACATATTTAACCCATAAATCCTCAAAATTACACAATAACCTTTTTATATCAGTATTAACTCAAAATAACCTCAAGATTTTAGATTTACACTTTTGGTCCCTCTCTTTTTAATTAATTTAATTCGTACCCTTTAATATCCATTTAATTCATTATAATGCAATATTTACACTTAGGACCCCAAAGTTATATTTTTCCCGCATTCTTACTATATTTTTCCCACATTCTTACAGATGTATATGACATTACAAAAATATCCCAGAAGTTTCAAAGTTGGCAAAACAGGTCCTTATACTTTTTACTTTAAATCGGCTAGACTTTTTAGAAACAATTACAAACCCTACTATTTACCAATCATTGCACCATCATTAATTCATCCTTAAAACACCTTTAATGATCAGATTTATGCCCAAGAAACCTAACCCTAGTAGCCCCGATTTTCCTTTTATTTGATTTCTTTGTTTTCACAAAATCCGGTTTTAACAATAATTCACCACGTTAAATCTAGGCTTCCAAAAATCAAAATCATATTTTTCCCAGATCATATGACTTATAAAGAACCCACGAAAAATAATTAGCATGCCCAGAAAAATCGTTTAACACATATTTGATTTTTATGTACGTTTTAGACATCAAAATTACCACGACATGATTTAGGCTACCATAAATCGATCTATCATTTTTCCCAGGTCTATTACATCATATGAGGTCTAAATAAAATATTCATCATGCCCAGAAATTCAGATTACATATATTTGAGATTTACGTGTTCTATGATCATAATATTTTCATACGCATAGATTTGCTTGCATGATTCGATTCACATAATTTTATATGAGTTATATAACATGTAAATATCACAGGAAAATTGCTATATTAATTTTAGAACGTGTGGTTTAGTCGTATGAATTATGTACCTTGCGTATGGCAATTCGACAAGAAATAAAGAACCACGAACGAACCAATGAAAACACGCACCAACCCTTATTTTTCCTAGCTTGCTTGCACCTCCAAGAACCCCATAAAATTACTTGTTCACGCCCAGAAATTGTGTAGTTACCTTGGTCGAATTTTTGTTTATGCGCTAGGGTTTTTCTTTAGTTCATGCGATTAGGTTTTGAGGAGAAAATAAAAAGATTTGTTTAAACCTTTTAAAACCGACTTAGGGGGGGGGGCAGAGAATCAGGAAATTCGATATAAGAATCATAATATTATTTGTATTGATTTTCTTTAACCTTTTCTTAATTTACCTTAACATATTTCTTAATATAAATGATTTAATTATTTTACTTTAATTATGTATTTTCGGAATTTAATAAATAAATGTGTATGTTAATTTTTGAACATTGAAAATGATGTAACATTGTCCCAGAAATTAGTTTGTTTCAGATATAGTTCGATTTCAGATGTTTTGGAATTGTTTCAGAATTTTATAAGTTATTTAATTAGGTTTTATGTTATCAGAGGTAATTTGGTCATTTTACGCGTTATCTGATTTTCAGGTATTACACACAAGACCAAACCAGACAGACTGCCCAAATGATGTATAAGCACAGAAAGTTAAGTGACAAGCATAGTGAAAGCAATGTAGGTAAATCTAAATTAGCTATTCATGAGATTGCTAAGATAGCCCAACCTGCATTAAATGATTCTAATGTGATGTTTATGCCTAATCATGACCCGCCTGAGCATATCTACACCGAAGAGGTGGATGAGATAACTGAGAGAACAAGGGAAATAATGAATGAGAAAATGAGGGATCCCGAGTGCATAGCCAGACGAATAATAATCAAACCCCATGACTATAGTGAGGAAAATCGTTTGACTGTGTTTGCTCCTCAAAAGAAGTTAACACCTGAACAGATATTCTGGAAACAAGATAATGAAAAACTTAAGGTAGAAAAACTTAAGGCCAACACCCCCCTCATTAGAAAAGTTGCGTCCATAACGGTGTATCCTCCCAATACACCTAGGAATTTGGTGCCTTTGTCTCTTCCCACTGAATGCAAAACCTTTATTAGCTTATATGTGCTTTGGCAACTGTTTGCTGATTTCGATAAAACATGTAAGAAGAGAATCACACCCACCGGCATTACTGAGGGGGAAAGGTGTTTTGAACATGCAAAAAGGTGTTACTTAACTGAGGTCATGCCATTCTTTAAACTACTTAAAGAACATTTTGAAGGGTTGCAAACTGCCCTTAAAGCCGAAATAAAAGAAATGGAAGTAGTGTTTAAAGACATGGAAAATGAGGTGAATGAATATGCAATAGAACTTAAGAGTCGTGAGATTGAAAGAAAAAACATACTCATCACTAATGACAACTTGATTGCTAAATGTATTGCACAAGATGTATTTTACACCGCTACTGATTCTGCATTGTCTGCTTGTCAATTTAATGAGTATGCTATTGCGTTAAATGTCACCCAGAATCGTGTTGTTGAGCTTGAGGGGGAGAATTTAAAATTGCTTGAAAAAATTCAAAATGATGACCATGATAATATGGTTAAACGTTTTTCAAAACTTGAAGTTGATTATATAAATTTGCAAATGAAACATCAACAGTTAAATGAAAAACACAAAATATCAAATGACAAGACATCCTTGGATGCTCCTGAATTTGATACTTATTTTGAATTAAGCAAACGAGATGAAAAAATTCAAGCTCACACGAACACGATTCGACTGCTGAGGGCCCATATTGCCCAATTGAAATCCAAAAAGTGTGATGTGTATGGCACCAATAAACCTTCGTCTTCAGATTCTCAGAATTTTCAATATCAAAACACCATAAATAAGTTGCATCATGAAAATGAGTGTTATCGAGAAGAAAATTCTAAGGTCAAACAACATTTCAAAGAGTTATATGATTCTATAAAAGTTACAAGAAGCAATCACAATGATCAAATAACCTCTTTGACAAATGAAATTGAGAATCTTAAGGCTCAGGTGAAAGGTAAAATGCCATGCACCACTTGTAATTGTGATGCACCAAAGGCTGCTGCTAGTAAAAAGTATGATGTTGATGTTGGGCGTATTCCATTTAACCTTAGAAATAACAGCTTTTCCCATCAAACATATCTCGATCATCTTAGAGAGGGCCTTGACACACTTCGTGAGGTAGTTGAAGAGGATAGAACTGATAAGCCACTTGATAGGGCTGTTGTTTATGCTTGTAAACTCACGAAAAGGATTCAGGAAAACTTAGAATATGCCATAGGCTCAGTTCCTAAGTTTAACAGCCATAGAGATAGACTTGTTGCATCATCATCCATTGTTAAGAACAAGCATGTAGCATTTGATCTACCACTTAAAACATCAGAACCCAACACATCATTATCAGGAAGGCATGTGACAGAAAAACAAACTAATGTTCCCTTCGATGCTTCTACAGGAGTAAAAAGTGACACCCATGCTAGCGAGTCAAGGTCTAGAGGAAATGCAAGAAAGGATAGGACTGCGCCAGCTAAGAATGATCACTTGAAGAAAGTAGAAGCCCAACCTAGGAACAATAAGTTTGCAATGAGTAGGATGAATCGTGTTGATTCTAGTATCAAAAGTACTGTAATTAATTCGAATTCTAATGCTATCTGTAAAACATGCGACAATTGTTTAATTTCTGCTAATCATGATGATTGTGTTGTATCTTTCTTGATGTCTTCTGCATCACCCCATGTTAAGAATGGTAGGATAACTGAAGCATGCAAGAAAGTTTGGAAAGCAACAGGAAAAAACATTTGCTAGCGTAGGCTATCAATGGAGACCCACTGGAAGGAAATTCAATTTAGGAAAACAGTGCACGTTACCTAAAATGAATAAGCATAAAATTGTGAAAGTTAAGGAATGGAGACCCACTGGTAGAATCCTGTCTTTAGAGTCACAATGCCTTCCATCTAGGTCTTGTCCTGCCTCTAGTTCTGTCTCCTCAGTAAAGACAGTAGCATCTGTGAAATCTGTGGTTCCAGAATATGTGTGTGCTGACCAAACGGACCCCAATTGCACTTGGGGATCCACATTTTTCAGTTATCCATTGTTGTCTGGTTTCAAATGCAGGTCGTACAAATCGTCCTGTGGTATTTGGACTCAGGCTGCTCAAAACATATGACTGGGGATCGCTCGCGGCTCAAGAACTTCGTGAAAAAGTTTATCGGGACAGTTAGATTTGGGAACGACCACTTTGGTGCTATTATGGGTTATGGAGATTATGTGTTCGGTGACAGTGTAATCTCAAGGGCATATTATGTGGAAGGATTAGGGCACAATCTGTTTTTTGTGGGTCAATTTTGTGATTCAGATCTGGAAGTGGCTTTCAGAAAATATACATGTTTCGTCAGAGAATTGGATGGTATAGATCTCCTCAAGGGCAGTCGGGGCACCAATCTATACACCATATCGATTGAAGAGATGTTGAAGTCCTCTCCCATATGCTTGCTTTCTAAAGCCTCTAAAACAAAATCATGGCTGTGGCATCGTCGTTTGAACCACTTGAACTTCGGTACCATTAATAATCTTTCCCGCAAAGATCTTGTTAGAGGGATGCCCAGACTAAAATATGAGAAAGATCATCTCTGCTCTGCATGTCTGATGAGGCGAAAAGTGTACTGCTTTTAAGGGGTCATTTAAGCCTTAAATCGTATTTATTTGATCAAATATTGCCCTAAATCGTTTCTTTTGTCATTTTAGGTACTTTTGAGGAGAAATCTGGAAAAGGAGGCATTTTGGACGTTTTTGGAGCATTAAAGTGAAGAAAACGACAAAGTCTCAAAAATCGGCTAAAAGTTACTCTTGACGGCGTCAGACTTTACTCTGGACGGCGTCATGCCTTGGCAAGAAAAGTTGGATGTGAAATTTACTCATGACGGGCCAGTGAAAATAGCATGTGAATTCTGACGGCGTCACGCTTTAACTTGATCGAGGGCGTCACGGCTTAAATCATAAGGGGACGGCGTCACGTTCATGGTTAGACGGCGTCAAGCCTTGATAAGCCAGAATGGATTTTTGAAGAGCTAAAGAGGGACGGCGTCAAGAAGGTCATCCGGGAACCCTAAAAGCGGCGAGGTGACGGCGTCACACTCCATAAGGTGACGCCGTCAGATCCAAAAATCTATATATAGTTTTCTAATTTTTTGTCATTGGGGGAGCTTAGTGTGTGGAATTTTGGGAGAAAACCCTAAGACGATTTTAGCTACTTTTTCAGGGCTTTTTGCCTTGAGATCTTCCATGTTTCATTGAAAGATAAGTTATCAATTAATCATTCAATATGTCTATGTGTTGTTTGATTCTATCTTATTCTTGTCTTTTGTTTAACATGTTAGGCTAATTTTATCTTGTGTTTGCTTAGATCTAATGAAACCTAGCTATTGATTATTGGTTGTTAGTGTGTTATTAGTTGTATTGGATGATTGTTTATCTATGTTAGGCTTAAGAAAACTGGCTAACTTCCTATTCGGTAACTTGCTTGAACGTCTTAAGAAACATGAACCAAATGCGTACTAAAGGTTTTTATGGTTGTATTTAATGCACAAGCGAATTCTAGTGATCCCATGTTAGGAGCTTCCTAGCCGGCTCGACATAGGAGTGAAGTAGGAGCTTGTAGAGTTGGGGAAGTAAGTACGCCACCCCACGAATGGTATTAAGGAATACACCCGTCATCCACGCAACTAATACACACTAATTAACCGGTAAAAGATAGTTAGGGAGTAAGGAAATCTAAGTAAACACATTTCTCTACACATAAGTTTCTCACCACATTTCATTTTTGTTATTTTATTTTATTTGCATTCGTAGTAATTTGGGTTAGTTGACTAGCAACTAATTCCGCCCACTCCTTCAAACCCGAGATTTTACTTGCTTTCATAAAAACTATAAAAACATAAAAAAGAATCTTCCTCAACCCTTAGACCTAATTAGAGTAGCCTTTCATACCTAACGAACACTATTCCCTGTGGAGAACGATCAATCCCCGTACTTACCACTACACTATACTACATCGGTCAGGTACACTGCCTGGTGGGGTTGTAAGCCTCTTGAGATCCCTCGAGAGGTAAAACCTGTTGTAAGGTTACAAAACCACGCAATCAATGTCAACTGGGCAAAAGCAAGAAACAAACCCACAAGTCCAAAACCATTAACACCAACTTGGAAGTTCTTCATACCCTCCACATGGACTTGTACGGTCCAATGAGAATACAAACCATTAATGGTAAAAAGTATGTTCTGGTGATAGTAGATGATTATTCTCGGTTCACATGGGTAAAGTTCTTGAGAACCAAGGATGAAACTCCAGAGGTTATCATTAAACTGATAAAACAGCTGCAAGTAAGGCTCGATAAAACTGTCAGAATCATCCGCACTGATAATGGTACTGAGTTTGTTAACCAACAACTCCGTAATTTCTATGAAAGTATTGGCATCACGCATCAGAAAAGTATCCCTCGCACTCCTCAACAGAACGGAGTTGTTGAATGAAGGAACCGTACTCTGGTGGAAGCTGCAAGAACCATGCTTATATTTTCAAAGGCACCGATGTTTCTCTGGGCAGAGGCTATTGCAATAGCATGTTACACTCAAAACCAATCTCTAATTCATCCTGTTCATGAAAAGACTCCCTTCGAGTTAATTCATAACAAGAAACCAGATCTTTCCTTTCTCCGAGTGTTTGGCGCACTTTGCTATCCGACTAACGATAGTCAAGACTTGGGAAAGTTAAGAGCTAAAGCAGATGTAGGGATTTTTGTTGGATACGCACCAGACAATAAAGGGTATAGAATCTACAATAAGAGAACCCGTAAAATCATGGAAACCATTCATGTTACGTTCGATGAGCTGAGTGAGCAACCTACTTCAGGACAAATTGGTTCTGGACCCGATCTTAAACTTTTGTCACCTGGACCCATTAGTTCAGGTCTTGTACAGAATTCCACGCTTGCAGATTCTTATGTGCCACCTACATGTGAGGAGTTGAAGAAGTTATTTGATCCTATGTTTGATGAATACTTTGAGCCAACGAATGAAACCATCCCAAGTGAACCAGCGGTACTTCCTATGGCTGAGGTTCAAGCCCCGCAAGGCTCAGAAGACCCAACAGCTTCCGTATCAGTCAGTATTAATGCTCCAGCTGCCATTCAATCGCCTTCATCATCAAATACTCAATCTTCTCCAGTAATACAAGAATCTTCAGATAACCATTCTTTGGAAGTTAACCCTTTTGCTCCTGTTGATGAGGTTCCTTTTGAAAACATTTTTGCTCCTGAACATCCATCAGACACATCCTCTCTTGAAGAACACAGCACTGCTACATCTGATCAAAACCCTCAACCTCACGACCATCTCAGAAAATGGACCAGTAATCATCCAATCGACAACATCATAGGCAATCCCTCACGTCCTGTATCCACACGTAACCAACTAGCCACTGATGCACTTTGGTGTTTTTTCAATTCTGTACTGTCCAAAGTCGAACCAAAAGATGCCAAAGAAGCAATGACTAAAGATTGCTGGTACGAGGCTATGCAGGATGAAATTCATGAATTTGATCGACTGGAGGTATGGGAATTAGTGCCTCCTCCAGAGCTTGCAATGATCATTGCTTTAAAGTGGATCTTCAAAGTGAAGCTTGATGAGTATGGTGATGTGTTAAAGAACAAGGCACGGCTAGTTGCAAAAGGATTCAGACAAGAAGAGGGCATTGATTTTGAAGAATCGTTTGCTCCGGTTGCTAGAATTGAAGCTATAAGAATCTTCCTTGCAAATGCTGCTAGTCGGAATATGATAGTCTACCAGATGGATGTCAAAACGGCATTCTTGAATGGTGACTTAAAGGAAGAAGTTTATGTGAGCCAACCCGAAGGATTCGTGGATGCTGAACATCCTACTCATGTTTACCGCTTGAAGAAGGCTCTTTATGGGTTAAAACAGGCGCCAAGGGCATGGTACGATACATTGTCCAAGTTCCTCCTAGTGAACGGATTCTCCAAGGGTGTTGTTGATCCCACACTATTCACCAGGAAGTCAAGAAACCATCTACTACTAGTTCAGATTTATGTAGATGATATCATCTTTGCTTCAACAGATCCTAGTGAATGTGATAGTTTTTCAAAGGAGATGAATTCCAAGTTCCAAATGTCCATGATGGGACAAATGTCATTCTTCTTAGGATTACAAGTTTCTCAAAGTCCCGGAGGCATATTCATTAATCAATCCAAATACGCCAACGAGATCTTGAAAAAGTTTGGATTCAATTCAAGTGAACCTGTTGACACTCCCATGGTTAATAGAACAGAGCTGGATGAAGATCCTTCAGGGATTCCAGTGGATATAACAAAGTATTGAAGCATGATTGGATCTTTGATGTACATCACGGCTAGCAGACCAGATCTTCTGTTTGCTGTGTGTATGTGTGCTCGGTATCAATCCAGGCCAACCAAGAAGCATGTTGAAGCAGTGAAAAGGATCTTCCGATATCTTCAAGGCACAGTTCATATGGGTCTCTGGTATCCTAAGGACACAACAATGGAGTTAACTGCTTATGCGGATGCTGATCATGCGGGATGTCAAGACACTCGTCGCAGTACTTCAGGAGGAGCTCAGTTTTTAGGGGAAAAGTTGGTTAGTTGGTCTTCTAAGAAGCAGATGAGTACTTCCATATCATCTACTGAAGCTGAGTACATTGCCATGTCTGCTTGCTGTGCACAAATCCTTTGGATGCGATCACAACTTTCAGACTATGGATTCTCATACAACAAAATTCCCCTATATTGTGACAACAAAAGCGCCATTGCTCTTTGTTGTAACAATGTTTAGCACTCCAGGTCAAAACACATCGACATCAGGTATCACTTCATCAGGGAACAGGTGGAAAAAGGAATTGTGGAACTATACTTCGTGAGGACAGAGTTTCAGTTAGCTGACATCTTCACCAAGGCTCTCCCAAGAGAAAGGTTTCAGTTTATTCTCCCACGCCTTGGCATGAAGAGCATGACACCTGAAACCCTCAAGTGTCTTCAGGAAGAAAAGGAGGAGTAAAGGATTGTCTTTTTATATCCTTGTACATAGTTGTATATATCTTAAATCAAAAAGAAAATACAAAAATATAAAACCTATAAAAACCATAAAAATTGAAAAATCAGAAAATACCAAAAATAGTCCTACCTAGGCATGTCTTCTGTTTATCGATAACATTTACGGATCTAGAAATGTCATTCAACAATGACACGGATCTTTAAATGAAGCTCGAGCAGAAGTTATACTAATCAGTTAAAACATGTCTTAATGGCTTGCAGTTACTTCATACTGCAACCCGTGATATACACTGGGAAAGCACGTCGCCAAAAAGACGGCTGTTCCTCCAACTGGGTGATGTTCACCTGGGCATGGATTACTTTATATCCATGTTTCACCGACTTGATGTACGTTTCAGTGCATCACTTCGTATATAAGAAGAGAAGTCTTCTTTTCATCAGACTCTTTATCTTGTTTGATTCTTCAAGAGAGTCTTGATGTTACACAAGGTGGTAAATTGAATTAAAATTTTCACAAATACTCGTCGCTTAATTGAATGACTACAGCTCTTTTAATAGAAAACGGGTCATTAATTAAGAGGGAGAGTACTTGTTCAAATTTCTGACACCTTGCCAAATTTGTGCAACATCAGTAGTGACACTCTCTCGTGGTATAAGGGGGAGCATAGTATGCTCCTAAATCAGAATACATTTAAACCTGACCACATTTTCTCCCAAATTTTCTAAACCTATTTAAATCAATTGGGATCACAAATCTCAAATGGTTTGAAATTTTTGATCGGGGGAGAGAATGTGATTTAAATATGAAATTCTGATAAAATGTGATGATTTGGAAGTAAATGTAAGCTCTCCCGTATGTGCTAAACCATTTTGTATATCAAGGCACATATTGAGGGGGAGCAAAATGTTTTGGATGAGGAAGTAAACTCTCCCATAAGTGCTCAGTTGTACGTCAATGCACTTATTGAGGGGGAGCAAAGGATTTGGCATCTCATGTGACCGTGACTCAGAATTAACCAATGAATTGACGAAACTTGAACTGTCATCAATCGAAAGGATTTGTCTTGGCCGGGTAATAATTTCAAGCTGGTCTAACCAGTGATGTAAGCGTGTCTCGAAAAAGATGAATCTGAGTAGAGTGTACCATTTCGAGAAACTTTTTGTGGACTTGACCAGGCCGGGTAATAATTTCAAGCTAGTCTAACTAGTGATGTAAGCGTGTCTCGAATCGGTCATGTTCACTGAAAGTGGATCAATTCAAAAAGTGTGAGCTCTACCTAACATGTGCAAATTTATAAAACTATCACTCGAGCACATGTTGAGGGGGAGGATTTGAAAAATATAAAACTCTCAAGTGTTTGCAAAAAATGTGTTTCAGAATCATGAACACTTTGAGAGATTTTTCAAAGATTTGGTTTGGCAATCGTGGATGAATACTAAAGACCGGCCATTTTAATTAACGCATGGAGTTATAAGGATGGTTAGGTTAGGTTCAAGTTCCCAAGATCCCGCCAGTGCCGGAGGGATCTACCCAGGGACAATCCACTAGTTAGTGTAGAAGTCCTTAGGTATGATTAAAAAGGAGAAATGTGTATAAGGGAAGAGTGCCGACTGAGATGGAGCTAACACTGGAATAAACCCAACAAGGTGCTAGTTATGAAGTCTCGGTAAGCACTGAAGGGGTTGAAGAATGAAAAAGAATTGTAAAGATAAAGGGTGAAAAGAAATAGCCCTCCTTACAACTTAGGCAGAAACCGGGTCAATACATATGCTGTCAGAATCACTTAGTTGATTGTTGGCATTGAAGACAAAGTATCATGGACCCAGTGATACACTGCACAACCCTCCCTAGCCACTCAAGGTCCCTCAAAGGACTCTTGTTTCACTTGTCACGGAGAACAATACATTTCTATCATCTCTCTCACTCCGAGTTAGATGATATTGAAAAGGTGGCAGTCCTCTCCAGCCTCCGATCACCAAATCAAAACGCACAATTGAGTCTAGAGCCACGAGATGCATAATAAGATCTCATAGGGACATGAATTACTTCTACATTGGTTGTTCAACATTAAGAACACCAGATTTAATCTTATGAGTCCTACGCAGATCTCAGCAATCTGCCAGAACATTTATGAGAGAACTTAATTATGTAATTCTCAATGATTGAATGGAAATTCCTGCCAGGGTCATCATCAAACAGCTCTGAATGCAGGTCACTTCGGTAATTCCTTATGGATTGCGCTTAGTGGTCACGACAGTATCAGACGGTCTACAGTCATGGAGTGACCTCCAGCGACTCACCTAATTGTTGATTTACTACGGTAAAATCTTAAAAAGCCCTCTGTGGGTTTTCGATTAGGAACGGTCTTAGTAAGGATTAGAGAGAGTTTTCACACTATGCTGTTAACAATCTCAAAGTCCGAACTTGTAAGTACCGGTCGATTTGTTGCTAACTGTCGTATGCAGGAACTTTTGGTGATTGTAGCTGAGGAATGCTGTAGCTGGTTGCTGTTGTAGCTGGTTGCAGAAAAGATGCCAATCCATTACCACATGTTCACACTACATCATCACTATAATTCAACAAAGTCATGATCAACCAAAAGACCTTCAACACAGCTTCTGCTAACTCTGATGCTGAAGATCATGACCCTGATTAGTGTGAGCATGTCGGCTCTAAGTATATTTCATCACATGGAGACCTACTACTGAAAGATGACTTGGAGACTCAAGTGGGATGCTACTTTCAAAGATTACTCAAAGTTCATCCAAGACAAAAGAGAAGTCATCTGAAGATCACGGATGTTTGCACAACGATCTATGAAATTGAAGAATCAATGGTTACGAGCTATGAAGTCAAGATCCAAGGAAGAAGTGCTGAAATTCAGAACATTACTTCTGGGGTGACCTCCCTTAGGGGGAGATTGTTAGGAATATGAATATTCAGCTGAAGACTCGGTCACCCCGAGTACTTATTAGCACATCATAGCTCGTAGGATTATCAGTAATATTATTAGTAGATTAGTTATTAATTAGTATTGTGGAGTGGGTCGGGTCTTTACCCTCTGTCAGCTCTCTCCACAGCCCGCTAGGGGCAAATTATGTAGTAAGTATAAATACCCCTTCCCTTGCAAGGGAAGGGTTGGAACTCTCATTTACTTCAAGCTAATATACACATAGTATTTCTCTCTCTAGAAGTTCCCACTTTCTCTCTCTAGTTCTTATATCATTCGATCCATATTTCTACCCCAAATCGTGTGTTCTTTGATTGTGAATATCCTACATACCGTAGTCATGATACGTTACTATCGGGCCTGCGGAAACGTAACCCTTTTCATTTGAACTTGAAACTTGTGTTAAACTCTTATGGATTTACTTGATTTTGGACCCTTTTAGATCAACTATGAACTATGGCATATTGTAAAGAAACCACTATTTATTTCAGTACTTTTAAGCATGAAACCTTTGGAATCAACTGTTTTTACGTATAAACTCTATGAACTCACCAACCTTTGTGTTGACACTTTTTTAGCATGTTTATCTCAGGTTTATTATGGAGTATTCAAGGCACGGAGTGGGCTTTAACGGATGGTCTTGGTGTCAAATGAATTCTGTCATTCATATCAAATTTTACAATATCTTTTGTGGAATGCTAAACGTTGAAATCTGCTTTTTGTACCCAAATTTTCTATACAAATGACAATAACTTTCAAAACGTCTCTTTTGAGTCATTTTCTATGATTATAACTATGATCCTTCCAGTAATACCCCTATTAAGTCTTCCGCTGTTAATGTAACAATTCGCATTATTGGGTTACTATTCACTTTTACTATTCATTTTCACAATTCATTCCCAAATTTTTTATTTCATATTCTCGTAAGTTAAACTATTCTAATGATAATCCGAGAGTTTGACGCTCGTCTGGTCATTTTCGCAAAAGTTATTAAGAAACTATACGTTTTGGTTTAAACGCCATTTAAACATCCTGCGCATAACGAAAACCAACTCTGATAATTTTTATCGCATCAGATTGATTTTTAGTACACTCACAATCAATTATGGAATTTTTAGAAATTAAGTTAAAATGTTACCAAATAGACCCTGTGTCTTACAGAACTAAACTTGCGTTTTAAGCACTTTTACTTATCCGCAACCTTAGCCTATACCTGCACCATATTTTCTAAGACGTTTAGAAGCTTTTATATTGTTGGAAAAGTCAACATATTTCCCCCCTCCTTTGACCATAAAATCATTCCTTGATTTTTAACACTTACGGTTTTAGGTCTAAAGAACATTAACACCAACCGACACTAGACTAAGCCTAGCCTAGACATTTTAAATCTATTAAGTTCATTATAATCATATTAGAAAAGTTACATTTTACTTTTCTCAGTTTTACGCAACTTTCGTACGTTTTACGTTTAACGCGTTTTAAACCTACGTTTCCAGCGTTATCAGCGTTTTCGCGACCCATTAAACTTATCACTCATTCTTATAAGATAATAATGAGTATATTGACATGTTTAATCATTTCTATAAGTTTCGTATTTTTACGATCCCCGGTTTTATGTTTCGTGACTTAACGACTTACAGTTAGCAATTAACGGGACCAAAACTCACTCTGTAAGACAAGATAAATAACTAGATGATGAACTCAAATAAGTACATTTTATTACTATCATTTATCCTATTAAATTGACTTGTTTTACTATATTATGTATGAGGATTGATACTTAATCGTTTACTTTTGTAATTCTCAGGTAAAAACAAGCATTTGGTGAAACTTAGCGATTTTGGACTAATAATGGAGCAAAACATGCATAAAGTTAAGAGTCTACTGAAATGAAGAAGATCAAGACTAATCTGCTCCAGATGCGCCGCATCTCACTCATGACATGCGCCGCATCTCTATCAAGATATCACCAGATACGATCCAAGATACAAGAGGACATGCGCCGCATCTAATCATGGAGTTACGCCGCATCTTCTGGCGGTGTACGAATATTCCTGAATATTATAATCTTGGACCCCACGCGAAGTTAAGTACATGCGCCGCATCTACTCCTTAGATGCGCCGCATCTTCCCTCAGACAGAAACTATAAATACCCCAAGACCAGACGAATATCAGGGGCATTATCAGAGTTCCGAACATTATAACCTAAGACCGAACAGGAGAAAAGGACGAATTCAGTCAAGGAGGCAGCACAAGACACACCCAAATCAAAGATACAAGAGCTGTAAGAAGGTGCTGCATGTGTTTAATTCATTAAGTAGTTTTGTTTTATTGTGTTAGGAAACTTTAATTCATCAGGATTGGTGGCTTGTGTAATGTGACAACGAAAGATTGCACTCCCTTTAATACTTGCTTTCCCATCAATTAAAGTTTATATGTTGATGTCTTTGGTTACTACTTATTAGTGCATTGATAATCTCTGTGTTTATTAGTGGCTTGCGGGCATTTGACTGCGGGACATAATGTGGCTCCCACGGTTATTACTAAATTGATCACTTAGGAATAACTTTTAGACATAAGTAATCATTAAGGGTTTACTCGCCGATAAGAATAGGACCAACGAGAAAGGGTTAATTACATACACTTCATATAAAGCTATCAATAAAACAAGTGACAATCTACTTAATCATAAGGACAGCCCTCTTATTGTCTCAAGTATCTATCTGTGTACGTGTGTGCTACTTGCTGATTCGTGCCTATTGGTTTATTTTATTATTTAATTGCAAACAAACCGTTCCAGTCTCTCAGGCTGAAACCCCCTTGCGTTAGGATATTAAAGTACTGATTAGAATAACGAGATAATACGTTCCACTCTTAGTGATCGACACTCTACTTACCATTATATATATACTGACCGGGTACACTGCTCGTTAAGTGTGTGTGTTATTGATAAGTCGGCTAAATATAAATTTAAAACTTGAGTAGGCATTAAAACTGCTAAACCGCAATGACACATCACGCGCATCAAGTTTTTTTGGCGCCGTTGCCGGGGAGTGAATTGTTATTATCTGTTAATTTGATTAGTATTTTAATTAGGTTTTTCTTTTTATTAGATTAATTGCATCATTGTATTATTTTGCATATTTGTTGTATTGTGTGTTAATTGTTTTCTTTTATTTTTGTGTGTTTTATTTTCGTTGTGTGTTTTTTTTTTTTTTTTTTTTCGTATTTTTTCTGTTCTGCTATCGTTGTACTGTGCTAAATCAAACGATACGGCGCATCTGATCTCTCAGATACGGCGTATTGCGTTTAATTTTTAAAAAAATACAACGCGTTTAATTAATTCGATACGACGCATCTTTTCCCCAAGATACGGCGTATCTGTTTTTAATAAGAAAATTTTTTTTTTTCTAAACGTTAACGCCATACGACGCATCTGCTTTAGCAGATACGGCGTATCTATTATTTTAATTAAAAACAGTTTGCGAATTATTAAACGGATACGGCGTATCGATCTCTGTCGATACGGCGCATCTTTCTGAATCAAAAATCGATATTTATTTTTAAACGTAACGAAAATACGGCGCATTAACTTTCGTTAATACGACGCATTTAATTTTAATTAGATAAGCTGGTTTTTGATTATTTAATTCGATACGGCGCATTCTTAAATTCTAAAGCGGCGTATCTATTTTCTGAATAAAGTCTGATTAAATTTTAACGATTTTAAGATACGGCGTATCCAACTCTTTGGATACGGCGCATCGTCTGCAAACATCAGATATTTTTATTTTCATATCCGTTTCTAAATTCGTTAATTTTTCTTCTTGCGAGCAAATCCTACTGATGCTTTCGTGATTATTTCAGAAGAAAAATGGAAGGATACGGAGAACTGATTGACTTCGACTTCGAAGCCAATTTTATGAATGAAGTATTAGTGCATGATAAATCACTCGAACGTTACGATGGAGACTACATTGAACTTAATGACCTTAATGGACCGTTGGAATCCAATGACCTGGTCATGGATGATGCTGAATCTGAGTTAGAAGAAGGAGAAATTGTGGATAGTCCAAAAGTCAACGTTATTAATACTAGGAATTACGATGAATTTGAGGGATATGATGGTTCTTGGGATTATGGTAGAAGGATCCACGCCAATTGTGCTTACAATTTGCAATTCCCATGCATGATTGGATACAAATGTATTGACGCCAATTTCTTTCCTATTTTGCCGATCAATGTTATGTCAAGAAGCTTTTACAATTCTATTATGAGAAATAAAGTGGAGTGTAGGGGAAAGAATGTAGTTGGAGCCTTCATTAATGTCCCGATCTTCGTTGGACGCTTTACTATTGTTACTGAGTTCGCCGTTGTTGAAGACATGAATGCCTATCGTGACAGCAGTATGGGCGACGTGATTGTTGGAAAACCATTCTGTAGGGAGATCACTATTAATGCAAAGCGATTTGAAGGAAAGATCACCTTTCAATGTGGAAGCGACGTTATCACTTATGTGATGCCCCGAACTCACCCTGGATTTAAACATGCTACTAATAGGGTCTGCTACAAATTCTCTCCGTTCCTTTTTATTAGTAATGATGACATGAAGAGAGGGATTGAATACCCGTATCAGATGATGGAAGGATTCTATAAAGGAGTTTTGAACTTGGGACCTGAATATATATGTGACGAATTAGTTGCTAAATGGATCCTACGTGGCAATGTAGGAATCAATGATCGATATTAAAGAGCTGAACGTGAGTCTAACTTGAAGACTCTGGAATAAAGACAAGTGCTTACCGGGAGACAACCCGGCGAATTTTTATTATTCTGTTTTCTGTGTCGAGTCAGTCAGGCCCGTATGAAGATACGGCGCATCTCAATTCTGAGATGCGACGTATCTCCTGCAATGGTCATATCTTATTTTAATTTTTCTGCATTTTTATTTTCGACTTTAAAACTATTTATCAGTTTATTTTTAATGCGGCGCATCCCTGGTTAAGGATGCGGCGCATCTTTATTCTGATCCGTATTAATTCCAGGCTCGATACGGCGTATCTTCTTCAATAAGATACGGCGCATCGACTGACCTGATGATTTTCAGTTTTAATTTTTAAGTTTTATTCTTATCTAACTACTAATGTATTATGCAAGTTCGAACCTTTCTTATCTTAGGTGTGTTTTAAAGTGTTGGTGGTATTATAGTTTCCTGGATTTCCTGTGGATACATCAAGTATGAAGCTTTAACGTTCTAATCCACAAGAAGTTGATTTTTGCTCTTATCTAATGGAGGATCATACCGAGCAAATCTCAGGGGAGTTTTTCTGTTCTAATTCTTTTATTTTCCAGTTTTTAACCTTTTATACAAACAACGAGGACGTTGTTTAACTTAAGTGGGGGGATTGGAGAATTAGAACACTTAACATTTACTTGTCCTAAACTTTTTCAAAAATTATGCTTAAAATGTGCTTAATATATCAAACTTAAAATTTTTTAGCATGTTTTTGTTTAAGATCTAAGTTGCATAGCTGCACACATGACGTTATTTTCAAAAATTGTGATTTTTCCAAAATTCACAAATCTATGAGTGTGCCGGTGACTTGTAAACTTTAGAACTTGGCTTGTATACTATTCGAGACCACCATAATGAGTATTATTTATATAATTGGAATGACTTGTCTAAATTGGTAAAATTCTAGGATTACACCCAAATGGCCTTTATTATGTTATGTGTTATTAACTAACTACACTGGTTAGTTAACCCCCGTATAAACCCTTTTGTTACTCTCATTTTTAGAGTAAGATACCCCTAGAAAAACATTCAGAGCCATTCCTTTCGTTTCTTACACCTATGTTTAAAATGTTTCGTTACACCCTTACACCTTAGCCTACCCTGTAGATTAGAATCCGTGGTTGGTTAATTGCTATAGGCAAAGTGTGTTTCCTTACATTACCTGTGTTCGCGTGCGTAATTCATTATCTTTGGTTAGGTCGGGAAATTGCACAATGCAATTGGAGTGAAAGTAAATATTGTATATCTTTGAGTTTATTTTTCGTGTGTTTACTACTTTCGCTATTACCGTTATTTCTGAAAGTATGAAAAGTATGGAAAAATTATCCAGAATTATCATTATAGTGATGTGGTGAAATTTTACACATCTATGTTTATGTTTCAAGTTTAAAAAAAAAAAAAAAAAAAAAAAAAATGAGAAAAGAAAAAGAAAAAAAGGAGAGTTGGATGTTTGTTAAACCAACTTATGTAAAGTTATGTAAGTAGTCGATATCACCACTATTTGTTGTACTATATCTATGGATTGAATGGGAATTGGCAGTTATGGGAACGCCAATTAAGGCTTATTCTTTGATTAAGATCTTGTTGAGTATAATTCGTGTCTACCTAAAGCGTGTGTTTCAAGTGTTAAAGCGTGAGTTATTCGATGATATGAGTCTTATTCATGGGATGGTTGGGATAGTGATTAACCACACTTAGGATTTTAATTTATTTTTTTTGTTTTGTTTATTTTTCACTTTACACCAATTTATATCCCAAATGTTATCCATACCCTTTATTATTCTTTTCCCAACCGAACCTTTGATTTATTGAGATTAGGGATTTGAGCAATCTTAAGTATCGTAGTCGTGGATTCGGCTATGTATTTATGATTTTGTCGCCCTTTTTGATATATTATTATTGGTGAAGTTTGGACCTATCTTTAGCCTATTCGAGTTAAGGATTTGAGCAATTGCAAGTATCGTGTTCGTGGATTCGATCATGTATTTGTGATTTTGTTGCCTTTTCTGGAATTTGAGATCGATAGTGAAAAGAGAATAATTAACCCTTAAGCCTAAAAACCCTTTTTACCGCTTTAGACTTGTTATTCCTTAGCTTTAGTGGTGGAGATGTGTATACTTGCCAAGCTTATGATAGAATATTCGTCACGACTGGACAGTTAAACGATTAGATTTGCTTTTATCGACTTATTTTATTTTACTTCTAATTCGTTAAGTGTTTAGTTGTGTGATTATGAAATAAACGAATACATGCTTAGATATAAAAATAAATCCTAACATCTTTTAGGATACATTTTCATAAAAGAAATTCTAAGGTTTACTTGGGGACAAGTAAAGTTCAAGTGGGGGGATATTTGATGAACTCAAATAAGTACATTTTATTACTATCATTTATCCTATTAAATTGACTTGTTTTACTATATTATGTATAAGGATTGATACTTAATCGTTTACTTTTGTAATTCTCAGGTAAAAACAAGCATTTGGTGAAACTTAGCGATTTTGGACTAATAATGGAGCAAAACATGCATAAAGTTAAGAGTCTACTGAAATGAAGAAGATCAAGACTAATCTGCTCCAGATGCGCCGCATCTCACTCATGACATGCGCCACATCTCTATCAAGATATCACCAGATACGATCCAAGATACAAGAGGACATGCGCCGCATCTAATCATGGAGTTACGCCGCATCTTCTGGCGGTGTACGAATATTCCTGAATATTATAATCTTGGACCCCACGCGAAGTTAAGTACATGCGCCGCATCTACTCCTTAGATGCGCCGCATCTTCCCTCAGACAGAAACTATAAATACCCCAAGACCAGACGAATTTCGGGGGCATTATCAGAGTTCCGAACATTATAACCTAAGACCGAACAGGAGAAAAGGACGAATTCAGTCAAGGAGGCAGCACAAGACACACCCAAATCAAAGATACAAGAGCTGTAAGAAGGTGCTGCATGTGTTTAATTCATTAAGTAGTTTTGTTTTATTGTGTTAGCAAACTTTAATTCATCAGGATTGGTGGCTTGTGTAATGTGACAACGAAAGATTGCACTCCCTTTAATACTTGCTTTCCCATCAATTAAAGTTTATATGTTGATGTCTTTGGTTACTACTTATTAGTGCATTGATAACCTCTGTGTTTATTAGTGGCTTGCGGGCATTTGACTGCGGGACATAATGTGGCTCCCACGGTTATTACTAAATTGATCACTTAGGAATAACTTTTAGACATAAGTAATCATTAAGGGTTTACTCGCCGATAAGAATAGGACCAACGAGAAAGGGTTAATTACATACACTTCATATAAAGCTATCAATAAAACAAGTGACAATCTACTTAATCATAAGGACAGCCCTCTTATTGTCTCAAGTATCTATCTGTGTACGTGTGTGCTACTTGCTGATTCGTGCCTATTGGTTTATTTTATTATTTAATTGCAAACAAACCGTGCCAGTCTCTCAGGCTGAAACCCCCTTGCGTTAGGATATTAAAGTACAGATTAGAATAACGAGATAATACGTTCCACTCTTAGTGATCGACACTCTACTTACCATTATATATATACTGACCGGGTACACTGCTCGTTAAGTGTGTGTGTTATTGATAAGTCGGCTAAATATAAATTTAAAACTTGAGTAGGCATTAAAACTGCTAAACCGCAACGACACATCACGCGCATCACTAGAACTTTTAACCTCCTCATTTTAGACGTAGGTGGTGTTTTTGAGGAGTCATCAAGATTGGTGGCTTGATCTTGACCATTCATTGCTTAGATCTTTACAAGTATACAACTTAACCATGGTTAGTTTTTAACCCGATATATAGTTAATGAAATTCTCTAGCCTATAAATACTAACCTAAAACACATAGAAAAATTGCACCACACCTTCTTATAACCTTAAAGACCTAAAACCAAAGGCACTTCTCTTATATTTTATAAGAAAGTTTATGAGTTCTTGTGAAGAAACTAGGTTTTGATCTTAAAAGCTTCAAGTTTTCGAGAAAGAGTCGTTATAATCTTCAAATAACTTCAAGTCTCCCAAAAGAATTTGTATAATCTTCTTTTCTTCTTCGGGTTCTCAAGAAGGCGTTGTTATAATCTTCAAATAGCCTCGGGTTTTTGAAGAATACAAATTCTACGTCGAAGCTCCGCTTATATTCCATTTTTCTATAATACTCAAGCATTCTAAATAAAGGTAAATAATTATAAGACTCAAAATTATTTAAATACTTATAAACTTTGTTAGTTTATTTATTGTATTTATAAACTCTTAATATGTCATATAATCAAGTAAGCAAAATATATGTTTCACATATAAATACTATGTTAGTAGGGAGCTTCATGTGAGGGGCTTCATTTGGGTGAACGTATCGACGAGTTGCTGGATTTACGAATTAAAGTGTCCTAGCTCCTCGAACGTTTACTGCATGACCTCTGGATTATGATGGTCTGAACAGTAGTACGAGATATATAAACTATATAAGGCATGTTTAAATATTCACTTCGTTGTTTTAGAACCTAAGACACGATATCATATTTCTAGGTTGTACGTAGAGACTTCCTGGCTTAATCCATCGATTCCGTTATACGTTTTGATATCATTAGTTCAAGGTGAGATTTCATAGCCCTATTTTTATACGTTTTGAATTATTTTTGGGGGAGATACATGCTCAACTATTTCATTTACTTTCACAAGTACTCTAAACTTTTAAGGATTACCGTGAGATTTCATAGCCCCTACTTTTATACGTTTTGAATTACTTTTGGGGAGATACATGCTCGTTTCATTTACATATTTTACTCATTTATCAAAATACATGAATTACATTTACATCACTACTTACATGAATATGTGATTTACATTTACATATCTACTTGTGTGAATACATGAATGCATTATTTTGATTGCATTATTCTTTAGCAACTGTTTAACTCTTGATTAGAGTCATGGAGAGGTATTGGTAGTACTCATGGGAAGATGCCCCTACCCCTGTGTCCCAGATTCATGACCTTGGGTGACGCAATACTATTTGGGAAGATGCCCCCGCCCTTGTGTCTATTCTTGACCTTGGGTGAATATAATCTATCATAGGGTGTAAGCATATGAAAGCAAGTCGTGAGGTTCAGTTGACTGATACATTTTACATACATCGTATACACATATGTCATACTCATACTATATTTAGCAGTGGGTTGTGAACACACAGGTTGCAAGTTTTGTATGGGCGGGATTTGCAACTGAGTGGATTCACATTGCCTTTGCTGTGTGAACATTCTTTAAAGGCTTTTCAACTTATTTAACACAAACTCTATGAACTCACCAATCATTGTGTTGACACTTTTTAGCATGTTTATCTCAGGTCTGTAAGGTGATAGCTGTTGCATGGAGCATAGAGTCGCTCGACATATTTTGAAGACTTATGCTTTTATCATTTACCATTCAAAACATTTTGTATACATTTATGTATCATACTTTGAGATCTCATGTTTGTAACTCTGAATTCTTTAATCGAATGGTAACTTTTCAAAACGTCTCATTTAGAGGTCGTTTTATATAACTTGTACTTTGTATTATGAAGTAACACCCCAGTTACAAAATCTTTCGCTGCGATATTTTAGGGGTGTTACAGTTAACTCAAATTTAAGGGGGTGTTACAGATTGGCATCAGAGCTATAGCTATAGAGAACCAAATGTTTTAAACATTGGACTATAACTGTATTTTCAAAACGGACCAACTTTACACCATACCATGTTACGCCCTCCATGCCTGCAGGTTTTATTACATTATGTTTACAGTATTGCTGTACTATTTATTTTATATACTTGATGTCATTAATTTCTTACAATTACTATTTACGGGGATATTACAGTACCATGTCTACAGTGTCACACCTTAGTACCCCCTCATCGGACATGGAGTCCGAGGATACCTTATCATCCATCACCTCACCCGTAGTTCCTAGCCCGTCGACCTCGCAAGATGGTACGACAACACATAATTCTGATTATATTACCATCTCCAAACCTCGCTGATAAGGTTACCGTAGGGTCTGATCAGGATTCGGACGTAGATGATTGAGATACGCTCTCAGAGGACGTTTCTTTTAGGGATAGATAGAAGAAATTTTACTAGCACGCTACTAGGTTATTATACTAGGAGGCCACATGGAAGACCCGACAACTTGTTTAACCTACTTACCCATTCCTACCCGTTCGCACAGCACCAACGAGAGCCGACTCCTAAGACGGATGTACCTCCCCAGAACCAGACCTGCTGTAACACCTAAAATCTCAAAGCATGTAAAATGACCAAATTGCCCCTACAAGTTTAAAAGTTATTTAAAAGATTATAAAGTATCAAATAAATTCCAAACTCCTGACAATGAACAAGTTATGCTTCCAAATAATTTTAACAACTTCATTTAACATTTATACAAGTGGCAAAATTACCAAAATACCCCTAATGGTGCCGAATGATTTATACTTAATTTATTTTGATTTAAAATGATGTAAATTATGTAAATAAGGAAGATATCAATCACAAATATTTTGCCAACCCATTTTGTCAAATATTCTGGTCCAAGCCCACCCCTAGGACTCGGTATTCCATAATTTAAGTCAATCCATATCCTTTTTCTACTAAACCCTAATTACCGGTTGGAAGGAAAACACACCAATAATTCCTATAGCCTCCATCCGATTCTCTAAAATTACCAAAGCATTTTTTTGAGTTCAAACATCATCCAAGGAGTCCTAGAAAATTCGGGTTGAGTTCGTTTGTTGCCTGTTTCGTTGGTAGTGGATTTATTCCTGTCGATAGCTCACTTTTAAGGTAAAATTCGTATCAATTCAACCAAGCTTCATAAAATTCGTTTCTCATTTTTCCTGAGGTTCTTATATCATATGTGATCTGCGAAAAATGTGTACAAGGTGATTTGATCCCATTTCAAGTCGTGGTGAATTCTTTCTTGTCGAGTAACCATCCGAGAAGCAATAATTTGTGCAGCCTTGTTCACTCGTTCTAAAAATATTCTGGTATTTTTCCCAGCTCCTAATGATCGTATATAACATAAGAAAAATAATAAAAACAGCCCATGCATCATGTATGATTCGTATGTTAATTATTATGTTTATAAACCCTAAATCGAACTAAGTCTATAAAAACATGCATGCGAATTTTCTTGACCAGGCTATTATTTTTTGTGGCCTCTATGATCATCATACAACACCAGAAAAATGCTCATTTGAATTGTTGAGACCTAAAACTATTATTGGTGAAGTTAATTGAAACCGGCTAAAAAGGAAACGAGGAACAAAAATACCTAGGGATCGAATTAGGGTTCAAAACTGATAAGATCTGATTATAAATGAACATTAAGGATGTGGGAATAATTACATAATGATTGGGATCGATTAGGGTTTTGTTTTGTTAAAGATGGTGTTTAACGATTTGAAAATTAAATATAAAGGGGGTGTTTTGTCAATATTAAAACTCATGGACTATTTTTGTCATGTTCTATAGATCAAGTATGACCTGTAAAAATTATAAAACGAAGGGCCTATATGTAAAATTTACGAGATAATGAAATTAGTTGTAATTGTTGGTTCGAATTGGAAATTAAATAAATATAGGGACTAAATATGTAATTTCTGAAAAGTTAAGGTCGATTTGAGTAGTGAATGATATTCAGGGACTAATGTGTAAATTTGGATATTTATTGGACTAATGTGTAATTATTATTAATTAAAGGTTGAAAATGTAAACTTTAAGGTTAATTATGTAAACTTATTAAATGGAGGGACCTATTGTGTAAATTATGAATATTTGAAGGTCAAATCGTATAACTTGTTAAAATAAGTACTCATTGTGTAAATTTGATAAATTAAGGGTTAAATGTGTAATTATGCATATTTGAAGGGTTAAAGTGTAACTTTGGAAATACAGGGGTGTAAAGTGTAAATTGTGAAACCCTAAGGACCAAAGGTGTAAATATGATAAAGATACCTTATTTCCAGCTAATAATGATCTAAGTAAGCTTTGTACTCAATACTTCTAAAAGTGGAAACTTTCTAAAAATAGAAACTTTCTAAAAGTGAAAACTTACTAACTATGGAAATCTGCTAAAAATGGAAAGTTACTTTAAATGGAAAGACAAGTAATTAAGAATGAATTGTAATTCCCTTCTACTCCTTTAGGTGTGAAGAAGGAGAGACTTTGAGCTGTCCCCTGTTTCTGTGCTTATTACCATTTGTGCTTTCTTCATAAGGTACAGATACTCTGCCCTTGTTTCAGTAAGGGTTCTTATATTCTTATACATTGATTTTGAGTTATGATTCAGTTAAGGTTTCCCAAGCCATTGCTATGTTCCCTTTTAAATGAACCTTTGATATTACTTTTGATATGACCTTGAAATGCACCTTGTGATATATGACCTTGTGCTATGATTTTGAGACATGACTCTTAGTTTGATACCCGAGCCATTTTATGTTACCTAGCCAGGAAGGTAACCTGGCCATGTCTGTGATGCACCACTGGCATGACTCCCGTGTGGGGGAGTGATTTCTCACACCGTCCCTTTTATGATTTTCTGCCATGGCTACTATGATGTTGGGATGACTTTGAGTTTGGGGGCGTATGGGTTGCAATCCTAGATTTGTATGTTTAGTGGATTTAACTGTGACTTTGAGTATTGACTTTGAGGTGACTGGTGCTTGTGTGCAATACACGCCTTTCACATTTAGCTGGAGCTAGCTACTCCACTATTTTGATACATGAGGACACCCCTCATATTATCTGGTTGCCTGAGAGGTATCCCCTCTGATTGTGAGCTTATGACCTTGAGACTATGATTTTGACTTTGAGTTATGGGCTCGTGGTAGATAACTATCCTATATTTCCTTATTACTCTTTTGCTTGATTATACCTTATGATATCTCCCAGTGCCTCAGTATATTTCGGTTTCGTTATCTTTGTTTGTATTACGTATCTGTTCACTGGGCTTTGTAAGCTCAGCCGCACGTTTTCTTTTTCGTGTGCGGCAGGTATCTAGCTGGGAGATGGATTTTATGCTTGGGATGAGAGTTAGTTGGATGCTTTTACCTTAGATGATGTCCTACCCTAGTCTTGCCATTTGTTTAGACATTTTGATCATGGATTCATTTCATTATGTATTTCCTTTGAATTATTTCGTTATCTTGTGAGACTTTTGTATTGGATTCAAGTCATGTTGACTTGGCTTATTTATTTATGATGTTTTATGGCTTCCGCTGTGTATATGTATGAATGCTTTGAAATGTCGCCATAATGTGATATCTCTACCCTTGTCGGGTTGGGGTGTTACACCTGCATAGCAGATCCCGATGATTCTTTTTCATCAATGATGCGTGGTTTTGTAACCTTACAACAGGTTTTACCTCTCGAGGGATCTCAAGAGGCTTACAACCCCACCAGGCAGTGTACCTGACCGATGTAGTATAGTGTAGTGGTAAGTACGGGGGATTGATCGTTCTCCACAGGGAATAGTGTTCGTTAGGTATGAAAGGCTACTCTAATTAGGTCTAAGGGTTGAGGAAGATTCTTTTTATGTTTTTTATATTTTTATGAAAGCAAGTAAAATCTCGGGTTTGAAAGAGTGGGCGGAATTAGTTGCTAGTCAACTAACCCAAATTTACTACGGATGCAAATAAAATAAAATAACAAAAAATGAAAATGTGGTGAGAAACTTATGTGTAGAGAAATGTGTTTACTTAGATTTCCTTACTCCCTAACTATCTTTTACCGGTTAATTAGTGTGTATTAGTCGCGTGGATGACGGATGTATTCCTTAATACCATTCGTGGGGTGGCGTACGTACTTCCCCAACTCTACAAGCTCCTACTTCACTCCTATGTCGAGCCGGCTAGGAAGCTCCTAACATGGGATCACTAGAATTCGCTTGTGCATTAAATACAACCATAAAAACCTTTAGTACGCCTTTGGTTCATGTTTCTTAAGACGTTCAAGCAAGTTACCGAATAGGAAGTTAGCCGGTTTTCTAAAGCCTAACATAGATAAACAATCATCCAATACAACTAATAACACACTAATAACCAATAATCAATAGCTAGGTTTCATTAGATCTAAGCAAACACAAGATAAATCTAGCCTAACATGTTAAACAAAAGACAAGAATAAGATAGAATCAAACAACACATAGACATATTGAATGATTAATTGATAACTTATCTTTCAATGTAACATGGAAGATCTCAAGGCAAAAAGCCTTGAAAAAGAAGCTAAAATCGTCTTAGGGTTTTCTCCCAAAATTCCACACACTAAGCTCTCTCCTAATGACAAAAAATTAGAAAACTATATATAGATTTTTGGATCTGACGGCGTCACGTTATGGAGTGTGACGCCGTCACCTCGCCGCTTTTAGGGTTCCCGGATGACCTTCTTAACGCCGTCCCTCTTTAGCTCTTCAAAATCCATTCTGGCTTATCAAGGCTTGACGCCGTCGAACCTTGAACGTGACGCCGTCCCCTTTTGATTTAAGCCGTGACGCCCTTGATCAGGTTAAAGCGTGACGCCGTCAGAATTCACATGCTATTTTCACTGGCTTATCATGAGTAAATTTCACGTCCACCTTTTCTTGCCAAGGCATGACGCCGTCTGGGGTTAATTGTGACGCCGTCAAAGGTAACTTTCAGCCGATTTTTGAGACTTTGCCGTTTTCTTCACTTTTATGCTCCAAAAACGTCCAAAATGCCTCTTTTTCCAGATTTCTCCTCAAAAGTACCTAAAATGACAAAAGGAACGATTTAGGGCAATATTTGATCAAATAAATAAGATTTAAGGCTTAAATGACCCCTTAAAAGCTGTACACTTTTTGCTTCATCAAATACCCTTACACTTGAGATTTGCTTGTCCTCAAGCAAATGCGCTTTTATTCTAATCAAAATACAAGTTAGGGGTCATTTAATGCAAACATAAAAGTAATTACAACAAATAATCGTTCCACTTCAATCATAATAAGCACGGAGATTACAAACTAGCACCTCACAAGTAGTGTTTAGATACTCACATCTCTCAAGTGTCATCAAAATAAATCTCATAAATGAAAACGGATAATATCTCTCACTACCTGTCATAGCAAATAGATTACCATAGGCTTGGGAAAGGATCGAAAACCTCCTCCACTAGGCGTAAGCACCAAAGATAAACTATCAAAGAGGGCTTTCACATGGGTTATAACGTTAGGTGTAGGGAAAAGGAAAACACGGTTTTGTTGGATAAGGGATATTTTACTGGTGGCGAGTTAAAGATCTTGATCAATTACATGTACTATACAATGTTGCTAAGCCAAGACTCGACTCAATCTTAAACTAAAAATAAAATAACAAAAACATAAAATAAATATAAAATGAAACGGGATGGTAGTCCGTATGTTTTTTCCTACTTTTCTTTTTCTCATTTTTTTTTGTATTTTTCTTGATTTTTTCGATTTTTTTTTTTTTTTTTTTTTTTTTTTTTTTTTTTTTTTTTTTTTTTTTTTTTTGCATACACTTTTGCCCTACCATCCAAAATAATACATCATAGGGGCATTGCATCCCCCTTACACTTGAACTTTTACATAACTTTACAAATAACTATTCTAATGACTCGAATTAAGATAATTGAAAAACTTGGAGTACTTTTAAAACATTTAGCACATATGGGGGTAATAAATGATGTTCTTCCCCATTACTCCATTACAATAGTACTTTACCCATGAGTCCCAATCATCCCAAAACAATATGTACAAGGATATGACTCGACTTAGCAACCATGTAATCAACTAGATAATTAACTTGGGTTTAAACAAATGTTGTAAC
Source organism: Artemisia tridentata subsp. tridentata (assembly GCA_021014915.2). Taxonomy (NCBI): domain Eukaryota; kingdom Viridiplantae; phylum Streptophyta; class Magnoliopsida; order Asterales; family Asteraceae; genus Artemisia; species Artemisia tridentata. The sequence goes on along the minus strand of CP139502.1, from coordinate 214,299,408 downwards.
AATAATGCACTAAAAATGAGTGCATACAAGGTAGGCTAAGGCGATTTGGGTGTACATTTTAGTGAGGTGTAACAAATTCTTCCTTTAAGTAAAATGCTTAAAGGTCGAAACGAAAAGATAGGCTCTGAGGGGTGTACTAGGGGTATCGTGTACTAAAAATGAGTACAACGCAAAGGGTGTGGGAGAATTACTTGACCAATGTAGCCAATGTAATTATAACAAAAACACAGGTGTAAAACAATGGGTTAATCCTAATGCCTCTTATCACGTAGTAAATCTAACTACACGAATGTAGTCTCACTTGTGGCCTTGGAATGGTCCTAACGCAAGTTCTAGAATCTAAGTGCTACCGGTACACACATCATAGCATAAATGCTTTTCCTACCAATTCTAGGGGCGAACCTCACATATTTGGGGGTGGAAAATTTTTTAGTGGTACGGTTTTTGTGCTAGTCATATAACTCCTATCCGTGAGACGCTCATTAAGATCAAAGTTTCACTCCTATATGTTGTAAAAAATTTTAAATTTGGCACTAAAATTGCCTTAACGGGTATTTATCTCAGTTTTATTACACATCTACTATTAAACAAACAAAAATCAAGCGCAATGGCATTCTCTAAAATCGTACTTTTACCCCCCCTTACACTTAAGATGAACATTGTCCCCAATGTTCAAATAACAAGATGTAAAAGCAAAAAGTAAAAGAATGAAATCAAATACTCCCCTGATTCGCTCGGTGGATAATGAAATTACACGGTTAAATCTTCCTCCAAAGAGAATGTTGAAGCTCCATGACTAATGCATCGCCACAAGCTTGATCCAAAAACATTTCCTTGTCCAAAATAACCTGTTAAACCTGAGAAAACAAACACGAAAACCTGCATAACATCGGCGGGAAAAATCTATATATAAGGATATAATGCTTGTGGAATGATAATTTTGCAGATTCCTGGAGATTATAAGTTGGAGATTTTAATAAAAACTTTTTATGAAAACAAAACTTTCAAAAATTTCTGAAAATTAAATCTGACGCCGTCAGGTTATAAACCCTGACGCCGTCAGAAATGACCTGACAAAAATTTTCATTTTAAGTTTCCGGAAAATTTCTGAAAAAACCTTTACCTTACTTCCTGGAAATCCTGCAAAACATCATTATGACTCGATACAAGCATTTGACTCAAACAAACACTAATATGTATGCTAATTTATTATTATTACGATTCATGTTCATTTGTGTTCTAATAAACCGATTTAGATTTCCCTTACACTTGTCTTTTGCAAAATACCTTTATATGTAGTTAAGACGAAGTTAAAAACAACATAAAGCATTTTCACAAATTAGTTTTGAACATGAATCAATAAGAATAAAAATTAAACACACGTACGGAAACAAATAAAAACAAACAAACAAACAAATAAACACACAAAGCAAATAAATAAAATAAAGCTTGGGTTGCCTCCCAAGAAGCGCTTTTCTTTATTAACGAGTCTTGTAGCTAGACTCAAAGTCACGTACATTACGTGACTCCATCATCGGTCACGGTTCCTAGGCCATTCTCCTTCGATCCTTTATCAGAATCACTTTCATAGTAAAGGTATTTCGGGTCCACGTGATCAAAAGGATTGTTTCGGTATTTAGAACTAAGTTCCTTATCGTGCTTAAAGAATCCGCTTGACAGGTCAAAAGTGTCCTTACATCCCCTTCTCACATCATCATCACATAACACGAGTTGGGAACTTAACCCATCGAGCCCTTTATAATCATTCTCCTTGAATTCTCTCATCTTGTAAGGCGTTTGGTATGAGATTTCCCTAATCCCATCGGTGAAAGTCATGATCCCATTGAGCTCGTCCACAACCAAGCTTGTGGCCTGGCAAAAAGGTGCCCCAAAAACAACTTGTGATAACCTGGGATCGATGTACTCTTCGATATTATCGACGATTGCGAAGCTCATAGTGAATGTCATATTTCCTACAAACACCTGTATATCATCATCTATGCCGATGTCGTCCTTCCCTTTATGAATCATCCCCCATCTGCAAATGTTGTTATAATGAAACAAGGACATCACATTTTTGGGTAAACATGTGTCAATGTAAACATTATAAAAATGCTTGTGACCAATCATGCAAGGTATTTTGAGATTATTTGGATCATGTCGCTTAATTCGGCCAGGCCTTCTACCGTGTAACCCCCATGTGTTGCCACTTGCTGATGGTTGATACTCATACACTTCTTCACAGCCATCCCGAAAAATCACTTTCCTGACACCATCGGTAAATAATGCACTCCTATCATCCTCATCGAGTATCACTCCCGTTGTTTTTATGAATGGTTTGCCTAGAACAAGACCAGTTAAGGATGGGCTGATGATAGAGCTCATGTTATTAATTACAGTTAACTCGATATGAAAGAGGAACTTTTCTATCACAATCGGTACCCTCCTTATTACCCCGATGATATTAGACCCTTCATATTTGACTTGTTCAGTGAAGGCTTCGTTATATAGAGAGAGGGATATTGCGCTCATAGAAGAGTTGGGGTTTATGTAGGCATCTTTTATAAACTCTTTCCTAGTGGTGCAAGATATTTTAAAGACCCTAGGAGCGCCATCCTCTATTCTCTCTCCGAATCCCATAGGCGACCTTGCTGTGCCCCTCTCAAGTTCCTCTACCAGGGGGCGGTCTAGCAGTCCTGGGAGCCCATGAGGCATTTCGGATTTCTCTTCCGAGCCCTCCTCATCACTCACCTCTATTGTACTCGAGTTCTTTGGTGAGTCTAGATAGTCGTCGGGCGCCTCGGGCTTCTTTTCGGGAACTTCACCCTCCATTTCATTGTCCACATTCTTGGCTGTTTGTTGGTCCAAATTTGGTTTAGGAACAGGTATTGTTGTAATGGTGTTCACGAAGTGGAGAGGTTTCGAAGGGGTATGAGTATCTCCTGTTTTTTTTTCGTTTTGTGATATGTATTTGAAGAGTTTACTAGGGTGCTTGATTTTTACAGGAGGGGGTGTTTGGTGGGTCACCGTAACAGATTTGATCTCATTAACTCGTGCCAACTCACAAGTTGACCTGCCAGCAAGGCGATCATTGATAACCTTTAACAGGTCATCAACCTTGTTGTTCATATCAACTTGCTGTTGTCTGAATTGATTCTCAAGTTTGGAGAGCTGTGTTTCTTGAGAGAGAATGAATTTTTGCAGTGATTCCTCGCGATTTTGTTGTTTATGCGTGTGTCGCTGAGGATAATGTTCAGACCAGGTGAGCGGGGTAGAGTCATTGAATGATACGCTACGAGTTTGGTTCCAACTAAAATTTGGCTTATTCTTCCATGCCTCATACCCATCTTCGGAATTTTTGGGCCCATAATTAGTGGCGTGCCACTTATCTCCCGCCTTATCGATTCGCGAGGATGCGAATTATTTGAAAGCCTGTTTGGGAAGTTCCAAGCAATCATGAGTGTCGTGGGGACCACTACATAATTTACACGAAGAAGTGATTTTGTTCACTTGGCTTGAAGGTTTAGGAGCCTCGTAGGATTTCATGAGAAACTTGACTTGGTCTTCAAGTTCTATGATCCTACGGTCGGAAGTGCTTGAATTGTTCGAAGGCAAAGATATTGCCTTGACCGTTTTATTCAAATCACGGGGATCACTCCAACTTTCATTGTCATAAAGAGCAAGATCCTCTAGGAGAGCCCATGATTGTTCCGCACTTAGATCACGTAGCTTACCACCGGCCGATTGGTCAATGGTTTGCCTTGTGTAGAGATTGATATGGTCATAGAAGATTTGGACTTGGAGCCAAAGTTCTATGCCATGGTGAGGGACCTTTTGGAGTAAGTCCTTGAATCGAGTCCATGCCTCGTAGAGAGTTTCGCCTTGACGTTGTTGGAACATCAAGATATCATTCCTTAGCTTGGTAGTTCTCCCTGGTGGGAAAAACTGAGCAAGGAAACGAGTGGTGAGATCATCCCAAGAGGTGATGGATCCTGCGGGTTGACGTTCTAGCCACTGACTAGCTTGGTCCCGCAGAGAGAATTGGAAGAGACGCAATCGGGTCGTCTCTCAAGTGGCAACATCAAGGTCTATAGAATCAACGATTTTAAGAAAGTCCTTGAGGTGTTGATTAGGATCTTCAGAACGAAGTCCATGGAATGCGCATCCGCTTTGCACCAACCGGATGGTGTCGGATCGCAAGGGTGTGATATTGGCTCCTTGAGTGAGCTCAATGGTGTTTCGATAGCCATGGTGGCTAGGACGGGAATACTCTCCTAAAGTACGGGCTCTAGGAGGTGGTGGTGGTTGTTGTGGTGGTGGGTTGTGGGGGTTAAGGATATTACCATCTTCCATGATGTCGGATGGTAATGGTTACGAACAAAGACACGAAGAAAATAGATAGACTAAAGAAAATCTAGAAAAATAAAATAAAAATCTCACTAGAAAGGAATCTAGTGAGTAGACCTAATAGAAATAAAAATTCAACCTAAACAATAACTATTCCCCGGCAACGGCGCCAAAAAACTTGATGCGTGGTTTTGTAACCTTACAACAGGTTTTACCTCTCGAGGGATCTCAAGAGGCTTACAACCCCACCAGGCAGTGTACCTGACCGATGTAGTATAGTGTAGTGGTAAGTACGGGGGATTGATCGTTCTCCACAGGGAATAGTGTTCGTTAGGTGTGAAAGACTACTCTAATTAGGTCTAAGGGTTGAGGAAGATTCTTTTTATGTTTTTTATATTTTTATGAAAGCAAGTAAAATCTCGGGTTTGAAAGAGTGGGCGGAATTAGTTGCTAGTCAACTAACCCAAATTTACTACGGATGCAAATAAAATAAAATAACAAAAAATGAAAATGTGGTGAGAAACTTATGTGTAGAGAAATGTGTTTACTTAGATTTCCTTACTCCCTAACTATCTTTTACCGGTTAATTAGTGTGTATTAGTCGCGTGGATGACGGGTGTATTCCTTAATACCATTCGTGGGGTGGCGTACGTACTTCCCCAACTCTACAAGCTCCTACTTCACTCCTATGTCGAGCCGGCTAGGAAGCTCCTAACATGGGATCACTAGAATTCGCTTGTGCATTAAATACAACCATAAAAACCTTTAGTACGCCTTTGGTTCATGTTTCTTAAGACGTTCAAGCAAGTTACCGAATAGGAAGTTAGCCAGTTTTCTTAAACCTAACATAGATAAACAATCATCCAATACAACTAATAACACACTAATAACCAATAATCAATAGCTAGGTTTCATTAGATCTAAGCAAACACAAGATAAATCTAGCCTAACATGTTAAACAAAAGACAAGAATAAGATAGAATCAAACAACACATAGACATATTGAATGATTAATTGATAACTTATCTTTCAATGTAACATGGAAGATCTCAAGGCAAAAAGCCTTGAAAAAGAAGCTAAAATCGTCTTAGGGTTTTCTCCCAAAATTCCACACACTAAGCTCTCTCCTAATGACAAAAAATTAGAAAACTATATATAGATTTTTGGATCTGACGGCGTCACGTTATGGAGTGTGACGCCGTCACCTCGCCGCTTTTAGGGTTCCCGGATGACCTTCTTGACGCCGTCCCTCTTTAGCTCTTCAAAATCCATTCTGGCTTATCAAGGCTTGACGCCGTCGAACCTTGAACGTGACGCCGTCCCCTTTTGATTTAAGCCGTGACGCCCTTGATCAGGTTAAAGCGTGACGCCGTCAGAATTCACATGCTATTTTCACTGGCTTATCATGAGTAAATTTCACGTCCACCTTTTCTTGCCAAGGCATGACGCCGTCTGGGGTTAATTGTGACGCCGTCAAAGGTAACTTTCAGCCGATTTTTGAGACTTTGCCGTTTTCTTCACTTTTATGCTCCAAAAACGTCCAAAATGCCTCCTTTTCCAGATTTCTCCTCAAAAGTACCTAAAATGACAAAAGGAACGATTTAGGGCAATATTTGATCAAATAAATACGATTTAGGGCTTAAATGACCCCTTAAAAGCGGTACACTTTTTGCTTCATCAATCATCATTACCATTTCCCCCTAGGTTTTGCCCCTCCAGCCTGAGTCTTCGAGACTAGAGAGAGAGCTCCAGGACCGCAACTACCCGCACACCTACTTCCCCCATCATCATGACGTGACTGGAGCATCATAAGGAGCAGATTGTTACGCCTTTGAGCATCGTTGACAGAGCATCACTCGACCGCCCCGAGACGGTCAACGGCACTATACATGACCTTGTATCCGAGAGGATGGATCTACAAGGTGGTCTGAAAAGGATTCAGATAGAGATGTTTGAGACACGATCCCAAGTGATGGTCTTACAGATAGAGATGTGGACCATAGGATTTGACCCTTAAGTTTAAAATTTGACTGGTGAGGTTTTGGGTAGGCATAAGTTCTGTTTCGTCTTCCATTTCGTGCTTATTTCCCTTATGTTTTGCTAATTCTTCTCATGATCATTCAGATGGTGAACACGCGCTTTACTCAGTACACTAATGGGGATGATGGCCCCAATTTTGAAGAGATGATAGCCGCTGCTGTGGCTGCTGCTATTCCTCGAGTGGTGACTGAGGTCACCAATAATATCAGGAATGGGGCTAGTTCTTCTGGAGGTGGTGGTGGCGATGCTCAACCCACTGCTCCACCCGCTGCTCCCCCAGCTGGTATCCATGTGTGGATCGAGAGGTTCAACAAACTTAAGCCTCTCTCTTTCAGGTCCGCTGCTACTCCTCATGAAGCGGAGGACTGGATCACACATATCGAGAAGTTGTTTCGTGTTCTGGGATGTGCTGACGAGTTTAAAACTCGGTTGGCCACATTCAAATTTGAAGGTGATGCCCAAAATTGGTGGGCTGCTCTTGTTCAGGCGAAAGGGGATGATTTTGCTGAGACCTGTTCGTGGGCGGATTTCATCGAGGTGTTTTATAGACAGTATATTCCTATGTCAGAGCAGCTAAGGTATGAAAGGGAATATGGGTCGATTCGTTAGGGTGATCAGGAGTCGTCAGGAGAGTTTATGCAACGGTTTCTGCGTCTGGCCAGTTTCGTTGGGCCGGAGGTCACTGGAGATGCTACGCGTCAGGCTCGTCATTTCAAATGGGCTTTAAAGAGGTGGGTGTTAGACCGGATTGTTAACACTCCGTTTGAGGATGTGGCTGGGGTTCAGGACGCCGCGCGTAACATCGAGTTGTTACATGCGGACAGGGGGTCTAATAAGCGTGATAGGGATGGTAACCGGGTAGATTTTCGGGGCCAAGGTCGGCAGGACTAAAAGCAGGATGTTCGGGGCCGACAGGACCATGGGCATGATCAGCGAGGTCGGCAGGACCGAGGTAATAATCATAGGCAGCAGGATTTCAGGAACCAGGATCGGCGGGATTCTGGTAGGTCTGGTAGTGATCGTCAGGGGCAGGGTAATAACAACCGGCGTAGGGATTCTCAGCAGTATCAACAGTCGGGATCGTCGGGTCAGAAGAAGTTTGTTGAGACTCTACCTCCTCCTCCTACATGTAATTCATGTGGGAAAATGCATCCAGGTCCTTGTTATAAAGCTTCTGGTGGTTGTTTCTGGTGTGGATCTTCTCAGCACAAGATCAAGGACTGTCCTAGGAAGAATGCTGGTGAACCTAAAGTCGATGCTAGGGCAGCTCCTGCTTCAGGCCGGGTTTATTCTTTGACACGTGACCAGGCTGCTAGCACCTCAGGTACTATTACGGGTTTTCTGCATATTGGAGATCGTATTGTGTTTGTTTTATTTGACACGGGTGCTACACATTCTATAATATCCACATCACTTGCAAATAAAATAAACGTAAACCCAACTAAATTAATGAACCGTATATCCATTGCTACTCCGATGAAAACTCATGTGATTATTGATGTTGAGTATGTTAATTTCCCTCTCTGTTTCGATGATCGTGTTCATTCTGCGAACCTTCTTCCCATTGATATGGTTGATTTTGACATTATTCTGGGCATGGACTGGTTAGCTGCTCATAAGGCGACCATTGATTGTTATGCTCGTAAAGTGATCTTTGGTGATCTTCACCATCCTGATTATGTTTATTCCGGTTCCCAACCTCTGAAATCTGTAAAGATTATTTCGGCTATGAAAGCCCGGTCATTGATTTCGCATGGCTGTCTTGGTTTCCTTGCTTCGATTAAAGATACCTCTGTTGATGTTCCTAGCATTGATAGTATTCGTATTGTGCGCGATTTTGCCGATGTATTTCCGGATGAACTTCCTGGCATTCCTCCTGTCAGGGAAGTCGAATTTAGCATTGATCTGATTCCGGGTGCTGAACCCATATCTAAAGCTCCTTACCGCATGGCACCGATTGAATTAAAGGAATTAAAGGAGCAATTGCAGGAACTGTTGGAAAACGGTTTTATTCGTCCGAGCGTATCTCCTTGGGGTGCTCCGGTGTTGTTTGTAAAGAAGAAAGACGGGAGCATGCGTCTTTGTATCGATTATCGGGAGCTTAACCGCATTACTATTCGTAACCGCTATCCTCTTCCTCGCATTGATGATTTATTCGATCAGTTGCAAGGAGCGAGGCATTTCTCTAAAATTGATCTGAGGTCTGGATATCACCAGCTTAGGGTGAGGGAGCAGGATGTTCCCAAAATGGCCTTTCGCACTCGGTACGGCCACTATGAATTCTTGGTTATGCCTTTTGGTCTGACCAATGCTCCTGCTGTGTTTATGGACCTAATGAACCGGATATTCCATGAATTCCTCGATAAGTTTGTGATTGTCTTCATCGACGATATTCTTGTATATTCTAAATCCGAGAAGGAACATGAGCAACACCTTGGTATTGTTCTGGAGATTTTGCGACAGCAGAAATTGTATGCGAAGTTTTCGAAGTGCGAGTTTTGGTTGGATCGTGTAGCTTTCTTGGGTCACATCGTTTCTGCAGACGGTATCACTATGGATCCGGCGAAGGTTGAGGCTATCACAAAATGGCCAAGGCCTACTAATGTGACGGAAGTGAGAAGTTTTCTAGGTCTCGCTGGGTATTATAGGAGATTTGTTGAGGGCTTTTCGCGTCTTGCTTTGCCGTTGACACAGTTGATGAGGAAAGGGGAAAAGTTTATTTGGACTGATGAGCGGGAGAGTAGTTTTGAGGAGTTGAAGAAACGTTTAGTGTCGGCACCTATCTTGACTCTTCCATCGGGTTCCGGCGGTTTCCAGATATATAGCGATGCATCGAAGAAGGGTTTAGGATGTGTCTTGATGCAGCATGGGAAGGTGATTGCCTATGCTTCGAGGCAGCTGAAGCCTTACGAGGTAAACTATCCGACGCATGATCTAGAGTTAGCAGCTGTGGTTTTCGCGCTAAAGATTTGGCGCCATTATTTGTATGGAGAGACTTGTGACATTTTCACTGATCATAAGAGTCTTAAATACATTTTCACCCAGAAAGAGCTGAATATGAGACAGAGGCGTTGGTTAGAACTTCTGAAAGATTATGATGCTAACATCCAGTATCATCCCGGTAAGGCGAATGTAGTCGCTGATGCTCTTAGTAGAAAGTCGGGTATGATTGCGAGTTTGGAGTTTGAGCCTCGCGTTTTGCACGATTTAGAGCTTCTTGATGTGGAGTTTTGTGTTCGAGGTCATGGCGGTTATTGGGCTAGCCTTACGGTTGAGTCCAATCTTATCTTGCGAGTTAAGGAAGCTCAGAAAGAGGATGGTGAGCTGTGGTCTATAGTTCAGAATGTTGAGGAAGGCAAACAGTCAGAGTTCAGGGTTGATGATTTCGGTGTAGTTTGGTTTGGGGATCGTCTTTGTGTTCCCAACGATCCTGAGCTTCGTGAGGCTGTTCTATCAGAGGCTCATAGTTCCCCTTTTACTATACATCCTGGTTCTACCAAGATGTACCGGGACCTTAAGCAACATTTCTGGTGGAGTGGCATGAAACAGGATGTGGCTTCGTTTGTATCTAAGTGTTTGACTTGCCAGCAGGTCAAGATTGAGCATCAGAGAGCTAGTGGGTTGCTTCAGCCGTTGGAGATTCCGAAGTGGAAATGGGAGGAAATTTCCATGGATTTTGTGACAGGTTTACCTCCTACTCGTAGGAAGCATGATGCAATTTGGGTGGTCGTTGATCGACTAACCAAGTCTGCTCACTTCCTCCCTATTCGTGTGGACTACAGTGTTAGTAAATTGGCGGACATATTTCAGCAGGAAATCGTTAGGCTTCATGGTATGCCTACGGCTATTATATCAGATAGGGATCCTCGGTTTACATCTCGCTTCTGGAAGGGATTGCATAAGGCTTGGGATACACGCCTTAAGTTCAGTACAGCTTTTCACCCTCAGACAGATGGTCAGTCGGAGAGGACCATTCAGACTTTAGAGGACATGTTGAGGGCATGTGCCTTAGAGTGGACTGGTAGCTGGGACGATTATTTGTGTTTGGTAGAGTTTGCATATAATAACAGTTGGCACGCGAGTATTCGTATGGCTCCTTTCGAGATGTTATATGGTCGGAAATGTAGGGCTCCGGTTTGTTGGAACGAGGTAGGCGAACGCATTATTGAGGGTCCGGAGTTAGTTCAGATCGCTACTGAGAAAGTGGATGTTGCTAGGGAGAAGTTAAAGGAAGCTAGGGCTCGTCAAAAGAGTTACGCTGACAAGCATCGGCGTGACTTGGAGTTTCGTGTTGGTGATCGGGTTTTTCTTAAAGTTTCGCCGTTCCGGGGAGTTAAACGTTTTGGAATTAAGGGCAAGCTCAGTCCTTGATTCATCGGACCGTTTGAGATTTTGGATCGCATTGGAGAGGTTTCATATCGTTTGGCTCTTCCTCCGCAGTTATCACATGTTCACGACATCTTTCATGTATCTCTCCTGAGGGGATACAATTATCATCCTCTGCATGTGGTGTCTTATCCTTTTGATCAGATTCAGCCCGATATGTCTCTTCCGGAGGAGCCGGAAGCTGTTCTTGATCGCCAAGAGCGAGTTATGAGACGTAAGGTCATTCCCTTTGTTAAGATTCTTTGGCGGAACCACCCAGAGCGGGAAGCTACCTGGGAGACCGAGGAGTCTATTCGAGCTAGTTATCCTCATTTTGCATTCTGATCTGGTATGTCTCCGTTATGTTTCGATTCGTTTCATTTCTGACTCTTTGCAAATTTCGGGGACGAAATTTTTCTTTTTAGAGGGGAAGAAGTTGTAACACCTAAAATCTCAAAGCATGTAAAATGACCAAATTGCCCCTACAAGTTTAAAAGTTATTTAAAAGATTATAAAGTATCAAATAAATTCCAAACTCCTGACAATGAACAAGTTATGCTTCCAAATAATTTTAACAACTTCATTTAACATTTATACAAGTGGCAAAATTACCAAAATACCCCTAATGGTGCCGAATGATTTATACTTAATTTATTTTGATTTAAAATGATGTAAATTATGTAAATAAGGAAGATATCAATCACAAATATTTTGCCAACCCATTTTGTCGAATATTCTGGTCCAAGCCCACCCCTAGGACTCGGTATTCCATAATTTAAGTCAATCCATATCCTTTTCTACTAAACCCTAATTACCGGTTGGAAGGAAAACACACCAATAATTCCTATAGCCTCCATCCGATTCTCTAAAATTACCAAAGCATTTTTCTGAGTTCAAACATCATCCAAGGAGTCCTAGAAAATTTGGGTTGAGTTCGTTTGTTGCCTGTTTCGTTGGTAGTGGATTTATTCCTGTCGATAGCTCACTTTTAAGGTAAAATTCGTATCAATTCAACCAAGCTTCATAAAATTCGTTTCTCATTTTTCCCGAGGTTCTTATATCTTATGTGATCTGCGAAAAATGTGTATAAGGTGATTTGATCCCATTTGAAGTCGTGGTGAATTCTTTCTTGTCGAGTAACCATCCGAGAAGCAATAATTTGTACAGCCTTGTTCACTCGTTCTAAAAATATTCTGGTATTTTTCCCAGCTCCTAATGATCGTATATAACATAAGAAAAATAATAAAAACAGCCCATGCATCATGTATGATTCGTATGTTAATTATTGTGTTTATAAACCCTAAATCGAACTAAGTCTATAAAAACATGCATGCGAATTTTCTTGACCAGGCTATTATTTTTCGTGGCCTCTATGATCATCATACAACACCAGAAAAATGCTCATTTGAATTGTTGAGACCTAAAACTATTATTGGTGAAGTTAATTGAAACCGGCTAAAAAGGAAACGAGGAACAAAAATACCTAGGGATCGAATTAGGGTTCAAAACTGATAAGATCTGATTATAAATGAACATTAAGGATGTGGGAATAATTACATAATGATTGGGATCGATTAGGGTTTTGTTTTGTTAAAGATGGTGTTTAACAATTTGAAAATTAAATATAAAGGGGGTGTTTTGTCAATATTAAAACTCATGGACTATTTTTGTCATGTTCTATAGATCAAGTATAACCTGTAAAAATTATAAAACGAAGGGCCTATATGTAAAATTTACGAGATAATGAAATTAGTTGTAATTGTTGGTTCGAATTGGAAATTAAATAAATATAGGGACTAAATATGTAATTTCTGAAAAGTTAAGGTCGATTTGAGTAGTGAATGATATTCAGGGACTAATGTGTAAATTTGGATATTTATTGGACTAATGTGTAATTATTATTAATTAAAGGTTGAAAATGTAAACTTTAAGGTTAATTATGTAAACTTATTAAATGGAGGGACCTATTGTGTAAATTATGAATATTTGAAGGTCAAATCGTATAACTTGTTAAAATAAGTACTCATTGTGTAAATTTGATAAATTAAGGGTTAAATGTGTAATTATGCATATTTGAAGGGTTAAAGTGTAACTTTGGAAATACAGGGGTGTAAAGTGTAAATTGTGAAACCCTAAGGACCAAAGGTGTAAATATGATAAAGATACCTTATTTCCAGCTAATAATGATCTAAGTAAGCTTTGTACTCAATACTTCTAAAAGTGGAAACTTTCTAAAAATAGAAACTTTCTAAAAGTGAAAACTTACTAACTATGGAAATCTGCTAAAAATGGAAAGTTACTTTAAATGGAAAGACAAGTAATTAAGAATGAATTGTAATTCCCTTCTACTCCTTTAGGTGTGAAGAAGGAGAGACTTTGAGCTGTCCCCTGTTTCTGTGCTTATTACCATTTGTGCTTTCTTCATAAGGTACAGATACTCTGCCCTTGTTTCAGTAAGGGTTCTTATATTCTTATACATTGATTTTGAGTTATGATTCAGTTAAGGTTTCCCAAGCCATTGCTATGTTCCCTTTTAAATGAACCTTTGATATTACTTTTGATATGACCTTGAAATGCACCTTGTGATATATGACCTTGTGCTATGATTTTGAGACATGACTCTTAGTTTGATACCCGAGCCATTTTATGTTACCTAGCCAGGAAGGTAACCTGGCCATGTCTGTGATGCACCACTGGCATGACTCCCGTGTGGGGGAGTGATTTCTCACACCGTCCCTTTTATGATTTTCTGCCATGGCTACTATGATGTTGGGATGACTTTGAGTTTGGGGGCGTATGGGTTGCAATCCTAGATTTGTATGTTTAGTGGATTTAACTGTGACTTTGAGTATTGACTTTGAGGTGACTGGTGCTTGTGTGCAATACACGCCTTTCACATTTAGCTGGAGCTAGCTACTCCACTATTTTGATACATGAGGACACCCCTCATATTATCTGGTTGCCTGAGAGGTATCCCCTCTGATTGTGAGCTTATGACCTTGAGACTATGATTTTGACTTTGAGTTATGGGCTCGTGGTAGATAACTATCCTATATTTCCTTATTACTCTTTTGCTTTGATTATACCTTATGATATCTCCCAGTGCCTCAGTATATTTCGGTTTCGTTATCTTTGTTTGTATTACGTATCTGTTCACTGGGCTTTGTAAGCTCAGCCGCACGTTTTCTTTTTCGTGTGCGGCAGGTATCTAGCTGGGAGATGGATTTTATGCTTGGGATGAGAGTTAGTTGGATGCTTTTACCTTAGATGATGTCCTACCCTAGTCTTGCCATTTGTTTAGACATTTTGATCATGGATTCATTTCATTATGTATTTCCTTTGAATTATTTCGTTATCTTGTGAGACTTTTGTATTGGATTCAAGTCATGTTGACTTGGCTTATTTATTTATGATGTTTTATGGCTTCCGCTGTGTATATGTATGAATGCTTTGAAATGTCGCCATAATGTGATATCTCTACCCTTGTCGGGTTGGGGTGTTACACCTGCATAGCAGATCCCGATGATTCTTTTTCATCATCATTACCATTTCCCCTAGGTTTTGCCCCTCCAGCCTGAGTCTTTGAGACTAGAGAGAGCTCCAGGACCGCAACTACCCGCACACCTACTTCCCCCATCATCATGACGTGACTGGAGCATCATAAGGAGCAGATTGTTACGCCTTTGAGCATCGTTGACAGAGCATCACTCGACCGCCCCGAGACGGTCAACGGCACTATACATGACCTTGTATCCGAGAGGATGGATCTACAAGGTGGTCTGAAAAGGATTCAGATAGAGATGTTTGAGACACGATCCCAAGTGATGGTCTTACAGTGGAAGAGACGGAGACGGATTGAAGAAGTTCTACAAAGAACGCCACAGAGCCGCTACGTTAGAGAACCGCATCGAGGACATGCAGGTCAGATAGCAGAAAAATATACGGAGACGTCTGAATCAGGTCACAGAGCTAAAGAGAAACATGGACGAGAAGTCCAGTAGTTAGACATACATTACACCAGTTGTAGTTTTGAGGCATCTTAGCCTACCGCATGAGGCATTCATAAAGGACCTTGTATCGTTGCGTTTTGTAAAACAACTGATCAAGTCCTTAATGCATGTGGTTGGGTTGGATTGGATTTACTATATATTGATGTTGATTTATGTGACCATGGTTACCCATGTGTAGTGATTAGACATGTCGAGATGCTACTTATGAAGGTTACAGTTCTTTGAATGTTACAACCGAGATGTAATTACAAAGTCATAATGGAGAATATTTCAAGAGGAAATTGATGAATGTAGAGAAAGTTGCTGAACTTCAGTTTCATAGATGATGAATCAGAAAATGTCTCCCGCAACAAAGGAAATCACCACATCAACCCCAACTATGACCCCTGCAACAATTTGAAAGTTGGTAAATGACATCGTTGCTTTAGTATTCGACGCCCAAATGATTACATTAACACGTCCAAGTAGCAACAATAGGACGACGGGAGTCAGGGAGACACCTGTGTCCTGTAAGTGTACCCATAAGAGTTTTCCGAGTTGCAAGCCAGCATACCTTAGGAGTACTGGAGAAGTAACTAAATCTGCCATCACCATTACCCAGAGATTCCCGAACCGAGAAACTAGACAGAGTACCACGCCAAAGAGAAATGATCTTAAGCAAAAACTGGACGAAAGAGAAACCGCTACCTTCAGCAACTGCAAATGCCAAAACAACATCAACAACAACTGCAATCATCTGCAAGATCGCGGGCAGGAAACTGGAAGAGGTTGCATCGCCACGCCTACTAAAGGAATTGGATATCGTGGAAAGCTACCTCTATGCAACCAATGCAAGCTGCATCACACTGGGCCTTGCCCGGTCAAATGTGCAAAGTGCCACAGAGTGGGTCACAGAACCAATGAATGCAGAACCACTGGTGCAAATCTACAGCCAGTAACAGTAGTATGCCACAGATGTAGTAAGGAAGGGCACTACCTGAGTCGGTGTCCGTTTAAGAATGCCAATTAGGATGGCAAAACCATTGGAAGAAAATAAGAAGCTCGATAGGACCTCAAAGGACGACAACAAGATCTCAACGGAAGAAGAAGTTCCCGCAATAATAATAAATCTTAGTTCAAGACCTCTAGGGTTGTATTTCCTTTTGTATTTTACTTTCGGTACGATGACGTAACCTAAGTGTAACGAATGCTTTCCTATCTTATGAACCTTTATCCTCTCTATTTTTAGGATAATCACCATCTTTATCTACTTCATTATCTATTCCGTATACTTGATCCATAACCATTTAGTAACAATACACTGCTATCCCATTAGGAATTCGGTTATTTTCCTTCCTGACCAGTTAGTAGACTATTACCATCCTATAAGATTTCCTCACGAAACCTAGAATTCATTTCAAGCTAACCTACTACCGCCCCATAAGATTTTAATCTATCACCGATGTGCGAACCGATTTCTCTAATTACCTTGAAAACATATTTAGGTTGTCACCTTATGAAAACAACACGTTGAACACCATCTAAAACTTCTAGGAAGCACAACATTAGTCATCTTTCCAAAATTCCTAATAACAATCTTCATTCAAAAGCGAGTTTTATGACAAGATAAACTACCCTTGTAGCCAACACTCTATAGGTACCTACACCTTTTACCCAACATCTAAGTGAAAGGAATCCGACTAGGTGACAACTTGTATATACGGAAGAATCAGTGGAAATAATGGACAAAGAGGTGAAACAGCTAGTAACAGGGTTTTGTAAGAAAGTTAAGTATAATTAAGTTATGTCTTAAATCGGTTTAGCCCAATCCCACGACAGTTCTTGGTTGATGAGTAGTGAGATTAAATAAAAATCGGGTGCCTAAAGATCTTTTGAGGATTATGCTCGAGAATAGGAAAGTTTGCCTCACCAAAACCTAGCCATAAGGGAATATGTCTTTTGTCATGATAGTCACAAGAACGTACCTAATTAGATGAAAACCCTATATACGTAAGCTTTTGCCTGATTACTTTAAGCTTTACACATCGACTATTCGTTAGCACCTTTTAACAGATAACACAGACTGAATCTCGGGACGAGATTCAAAAATAAGGGGTAGGTACTGTAGCAACCTGTAAAATTTCTCAGTGATTTGTAAACATTATTCAAGTATTAATTATCATTTATAGTTCAGTTAACCATTTTAATGAGCAAAATTTGAAATTTTGTTTATTACTTGTTATTAATTCTCAAAACGTTGGAACGAACTCACACGCGGACCACGGATAACCCAACACATTCATTATAAACCAAACGGATCCTATCACTATTCATTAGCCCAATATTTGGCCTGTTACTATTCATCTAGCCCAATCCAATAATTTTAATTTTATTTTCTTTCTTAATCTCATCGACTAGAACCCAATAGCTTTGCCTCGTTTATTTCAAAATTCGACACATATGATATATCAATTTTTACCTCTCTCGATTCTCTATACTCCCAACTATTAGTATGTCGAGTTCCATGTCCCATTTCAAACGTTTGCTAGCCTAACAAGACCCAAAGTGAACCTTGGTCGCAACATTTCCAAACCGTATCCCATTTTTCATATTTTGATCCACTTTGATTCAAACTAATTTTTACTAGTTCGTTTTGATCTCTTGTGATTAGCAATGACTTATAAACCTATTTTCTCACCTCTTCTCATTATATCACACGTTAAATTCATTTTTGGTCCTTTTTAATAAAACGTACGAATTATATAAATATACATACTTATACGTTTACAAATACATTCATACTATATATATTGATATCCTATCCTATCCTTTTACTGACGTCAATCGAATGTTTTCTGTTCCCTATCTTACCAATTCACTTATACAAACCACTTGCCCATTATTTTACATTTTATAGCCAACATGCATTCATGCAATCTCTCTATATATATATATACGATAATTACATACATTCATATCACATTTTCAACTTGCAATATACTACTATTATTGCACCAACTTGCCTTTAAAATATATAGTAGTATCATGCATGAAATCTTATATATAATGACGTATGATCCATGCAATCTAAATTCTCATTCACATTTCAAGTTGCAATTCAAAATGATACTCTTTATCCCCTCACTGATACCAACGAATATTATCTCCAACCATTATCTACATGCAAATATTTTACATTATACTTACATGCATGCATGTTCTAAACCTATATATATATATATCTCTACATTATATATAACAGGAGGCGTTACACGTAGATAATGCCACATAAATGCCACCTCAATGCCACATAATCATAATAATGCCACATAATCATAAACTATGCCATGTAAGCATTTTTTTCTTTGGTAAATCCGGATTTAATTTCTACAAAAATGCATGGTGTTTGATTCGAACATGAGACATTACATAATATTAACATCCATGCCAACCACTAGATCAACACCAGTTTTTGGTTTATAGTTTGCAAACAAAAATATATAAACCTTTCAAAACAAACATAACTCACTAAATTAATAAAAAGCAAGCCGGTGTTCTACATACCATGCTAAACCCTACTGCGACTTTTATTCCACCTCCCATGCTAAACCCTAATGCGATTTTTATTCTACCTCCCATGCTAAATCCTAATGTGATATTGCAGCACCGCATCCCCAAGAAACTCTAAACGCTGCACAAGCGGATAAAGAAGATGATTTTAGAGTCTGGTCAAAAACACAATTTTACAAAGCACAAAGAGGTTCCATTGAATATCATAGATGTCAAATTCAGGTCATATAAAATTGCTCACACTTGCCAAGAGACAAACAGAAAAAAATAAAAACATTGGAATTGTATTTTCTATAATACAATTGTGAAATCTATGTGATCATAATACAATTATTGATTTTTGCAGGTTTCATGTTTTATATATCCATTCTTCAAAGTCGAGAGGATTTATGAGTTCATGATTCTGATATCCGGTACTTTTCTTATTTTTATGTGTGGTTTTTGATATTCAATTTTGATTATTTGTTGTTGATACCATAATTCAATGCTAACAATCAAACCCGCCCATATATGCACTATTTTATCAGATCCACCCATTGTATCATTAATCTCAACTGCCGCCAAAATCCCAAACCCTGTCCGACAATCAAACCCATGTAAAACCTAACCAAGAATCGTTATCCTACCGGATTCTAGGTAAAACACAAACCACTAATCAAGATTTAGACAGAATTACAAAAAATTGATTCGTGGCAGTACAAACTTTCCAATTAGCAGTACTAAGTTGATTCACATTAGCAGTACAAACTTTCCATATAGCGGTACAACCTTTCCAATTAGCAGTACTAAGTTGATTCGTGGCAGTACTAAGTTAGCATAAGCCGTACGAACCCATAAAGAGCAGTACTAACCCTCTTTTAATTTCCATAACTTCCATCAACATTGTAAACGTTTGAATTGTGCATTTACAGTAAAACATACGCTTATTGATTTGTTTTCTATGTTGGTTTTTGAAGGCGGAGGGTAAATTAGTCAGCTGGCATCTTCTTCCGATGGAGGGTTTTGCAATTTATGATGCCATGATGCAATTGAAAAATGAGGTAATGTCCTTTTCTATTTATGATGTTGTACAACACAATTTAATGTAATAATAATTGTAGACACCTAAAGTAGTGACTAAGACACAAAATGACCAGTGTACCAATCACCTGATAGTATAGTGTAAGTGTATAAATTTTTTTTAAGACACCTCGATGTTAAACTCACAAAACTAATAATCAGTGAGGGAATACACCTAGGTGAATGTGATTCTGTCAGGTCAGGACCAAAAGAATAGGTAAATTGGTAGTTTTATTCGTCTTACATAATCAGTGTAGTAACATTTGACTATTTCGAGTGCAGCGAGCAGAAAAAACGAATAGCTAACGAGCTTTAACAGCTGAAGACCATCTATACCCAGGAAATGAGCTAATCACGTATGATTAGACATGGTACGTTTTTCATCACTTAAAATGATTTAGAAGGCTGTAGAGTTTGAGCACACTTTGTGCCACTTTTGACTCATTAATGACAACCCTGAAGTTATCCATGCGAAGTTGAAGGCAAGTATATGGAAGTTTAATTATAATTTTAGTATGTTTTTTCTTACAGAAAATTCTTCATAACATTATATTTGTTTGTTTCAGCTTTATATCTTAGGGAGGTGCAAAGAAGGTTGTTATCTCAGGTCCGATTGCAGATGGTTCCATGTTGATTATGGGTGTGAATTAGAAGGAATGTAAATCTGCTATCATGATCGTCTCAAATGCTAGCTGCACAACTAACCGTCTTACTCCACTGGCCAAGGTCCGGTTTCCACACCTGTGACTACAATTTTTCTATTTTTAAAATGTACTTACAATGGTTTATGAACCTTTTGTTTGTAGTATACATGTTATTCATGACAATTATGGGGTACAACAACAACCAGTGTCACCCGATTCTGATGAAACAAGTTTGCATTCTTTAGAGGATCCTCAAGATGAACTATCGCCCCACAGCCATGGACGATTAGGAAGCAAGTGATTAAATGTTTGTTATCTTTTGAAGGTATATATTGAATGACTCCTTAATCAACAATATATTTAAACAAGTTACAAACTCATCAACTTTGCTTCTCCTTCTAATCATAATACCAGGACGATCTAACATCTCAAGAAGCTGGATTTCGTTACTATGGTGGGAAACTTGATGATATTACCGTTGTTGTATCCTACAGAACTTGATCTCACCATTATGGATAATAAAAGATTCACAGAGGTAATCAATGTTGTCGCTGAAGACGAGAGTACTAATATAGTCTAACCTTTCAACTTGAGGGTGATCATTGTCATGAGATTGGGCCCGGAGTGAAAAGTTGGACTGATCATTTAAAGGTTAGTTTATTTGTTATAAGGTCTAACCTTTCAATTTAAATGAATTGTGTGTTTAAATAAATTAGGTTGAATTTGATGTCGTCACTAAAATCCTACAAAACCGTCAAGTTAACTGTTAATATTTGTATGTGAATTAGTGTGTGTTATTAATTCGACGAATTGTGACATCACTTAAAACGGGTCAGTTTTATAGTTAATATGTTTGGCGTCACTTAAACTTAAACTCTGTCTGTTAATTGTAAAGATGTGTGTGAGTGTGAACATTATCCTGCATTAATTAAACACTCGCAGAAAGTAACTAACCCAAACAAGACAAAACTCCTGCTAATGTTTTATGTAGTACAGTACAATCTTTCGCCGAGGGCAATAACAGTGTATGACAAGTTGGTCCAAACCTAATGCGAGTTAAATGTCAAAAAACAGAAATTACTATGAAAAAAACTATAGCTCATCCTTAACATCAGTTTCTTCTTCTTCTGTCGGTGTGGATTCAGTTTCCTCCTTTGGGCTGCTCTCCGCCTCAGGGGCTTCCTCCACCTCTTCCTCTTCCTCCATTTTTGCATCGGGGCTTATGCTTAGACTCGTCTTCACTGAGTCATATATACGTGAGGCAAAGTCCTTAGGGTCACTTAGCATAAAGCCACTTTCCATCAATGCCGTTTGGTACATAAGTTGGGCAGTGGTCTTTACACTTGCATCCTAAAATATCAACCACAACCATATAAATACAAATACAAGAGTCGTTACATTCTACAATTATATATTTATATCAGATATTTACCTCTGGGTCCTTCACAACTCTCTCACGAAGCTCCTTGATGATTGGATGTCTTGCGTTGATTTCAAGTACCCTTTTGCCACGCATGTATGCTTGCTTGCTGGCATCAGATAGAGTTTGAGAATGCATGATCCGTTCCATGTTAGCACTCCATCCATACTTGGAGGTCACAACTACACAAGGGGTGTCGGCCAAACGGCTACTGATCTTGACATCATCAACGTTCTCAGTGGCGAGAGTTTCCTTCCACCACTTGGTCAATTCCTTGAATGATTCCTTGGTTTCTTTGTCTTTGGAATCCTTGCCAAGTTTCAAACCCTCCTTAGAAACATTTTGGAATTTCTTGTCTTCGAAATCCATCAAGTATTGCGTCAAATACTCATCCACATGATCTGTGAAAAGGATGACCTGCAAAGGCAATGACAGGTTCATATAAAAATTTGTACTGAATTTGCACCTATGAAATGTACTTGTGATTAGTTAACTATCAAGATACATAAAGAAACTGTACCTAAAAATTCTTCTTTTTAAGCCTCTCAAGGAATGGGGATCTTTCAAGTTGTTCTTTGCTGCTACCTGTGATGTAGAAGATATCCTTCTGTCCGGATTTCATTCTTGAGATGTACTGGTCAAGTGACGTTAGTTTGCCATCTGACTTTTTGCTGCAACATAATTAGATAAAAACGAAAATTAGGCTATCATATACCCACATATACAAAATAATTTGCAAGATTTTAGAGGTGAAGTTAGAAACTCGCGTCTCAAATCTAAGAAGTTTCGCCACATGGTTCCTGTTTGCTGCATCCTCAATGATACCGAGCTTAATTGATATGCCAAACTCATTCCAGAACTTAGTAAATTGGCCTCTCTTCTCATCATTATCCTTTGATTCTTCGACCTCTGCAACAAGCAAATCAAATATCAAGATAATTAATTACGAATATATGATAAGGCCTAAGGGAGTACTGTAAAATGACTTAAGAGGCAATCGAAAGTTTAGTAATTTGCAATAACATATTGTTCAGTTGGAAGTGAGAGTGACAAATGTTTGGGAAACTGCATGTGTACCTTTCTTTTCGTTGTCGTGAACCTCATCAGGGTCCTCTTCAGCAAGTTTGCGGATCATGTCAAGGGCCTTCCTGATAAGTTTCTTCCTGGTAAGTGTGTTTAAATTAATCAGTGAGGGAATACACCTAGGTGAACGTGATTCTGTCAGGTCAGGACCAAAAGAATAGGTAAATTGGTAGTTTTATTCGTCTTACATAATCAGTGTAGTAACATTTGACTATTTCGAGTGCAGCGAGCAGAAAAAACGAATAGCTAACGAGCTTTAACAGCTGAAGACTATCTATACCCAGGAAATGAGCTAATCACGTATGATTAGACATGGTACGTTTTTCATCACTTAAAACGATTTAGAAGGCTGTAGAGTTTGAGCACACTTTGTGCCACTTTTGACTCATTAATGACAACCCTGAAGTTATCCATGCGAAGTTGAAGGCAAGTATATGGAAGTTTAATTATAATTTTAGTATGTTTTTTCTTACAGAAAATTCTTCATAACATTATATTTGTTTGTTTCAGCTTTATATCTTAGGGAGGTGCAAAGAAGGTTGTTATCTCAGGTCCGATTGCAGATGGTTCCATGTTGATTATGGGTGTGAATTAGAAGGAATGTAAATCTGCTATCATGATCGTCTCAAATGCTAGCTGCACAACTAACCGTTTTACTCCACTGGCCAAGGTCCGGTTTCCACACCTGTGACTACAATTTTTCTATTTTTAAAATGTACTTACAATGGTTTATGAACCTTTTGTTTGTAGTATACATGTTATTCATGACAATTATGGGGTACAACAACAACCAGTGTCACCCGATTCTGATGAAACAAGTTTGCATTCTTTAGAGGATCCTCAAGATGAACTATCGCCCCACAGCCATGGACGATTAGGAAGCAAGTGATTTGAGCTTAGATCAGTTGGAGATCGTGTCGGATGGTGTGTGCCAAGATGCGTTGTCGGCAGTGGCCATGGACTGCCTGATTTGGATGCTGCCCGAGGCCACAAAATGTTGATGGTAATCTGTAACGACAATGTTCTGCTGTTCCTTTAATGACCTATGATGCCAAAAGTGTGTGTGGGATCACATAACATTGTACCTCAAGGTGAATAACTTTTTCCTGAATATTTTTTACTACAAATCGGATCAGGTAACATCTGGGAACAAATAACGTTGTACCCCAACCAGTTTTCAATAACTATTTTTGATATCTTCTTATTATGATGTGTTTATTTAGTGAGTGTTTGGGATTGCTTTTCTGCTTCTGTTATGGTTAAAAAGTAAGTACTTAAAAATAGGTACTTTATAAAATAGTATTTTTATGCTCATTTATGGTAATTGGATTGCTTGAACAATTGTATTTGTTGATATTGTGGATCTGGAAAGAAACTGAAACAGGTTTTTGATACATTGATTGATTGTTTTGTGAAGGTATGGGAGCGGCATATGGAACAGCAAAGAGTGGTGTAGGTGTGGCTTCTATGGGTGTGATGAGGCCTGAGCTTGTGATGAAGTCGATTGTGCCTGTGGTTATGGCTGGTGTGCTTGGTATCTATGGTTTGATTATTGCTGTTATCATCAGTACTGGAATTAACCCCAAGGCAAAATCGTACTATTTGTTTGATGGATATGCGCATCTTTCGTCTGGTTTGGCTTGTGGTCTTGCTGGTTTATCTGCAGGAATGGCGATTGTGATTGTTGGTGATGTTGGTGTTAGGTATTGTTCTTTATTTACTCTTGATTTGGATGTTCGTTTATATGTCTTAATTTCAATTGATTCATATATTCTAATCATGGAATTATCTGTTAGAATAAATATACGGATTTATGCTTAAAAGATTGGTTTTGTTAGTTAGACTATGGCTCAGAGACTGATTGTGGTTAAGACTTAAGAACCTAAGATAATATAGATGAATAGTTTTGACTTGTGATGTTTGAGGAATAGCAATAATATGGAAACATAAGGGGTATGTCTTGGAGTGAGAGTGGTCGAATGTTAATAACTTATATAAAAGCCAGTAAAATTATTAGATTAGTTTTCATTTGGAGTAGGTTGTGCTGAACTGGTGATCAAGGCACCAAGTTAATGGAGATTCAGTGTTTGTAATTCTATTGTTTAGTTTAGTTATAGTTATTTCCTTAGTGGGAGATCAAACATATAAGGTTCATTCCGTACGCTGAAGTTAGAAAGTGTAAACATGTACTTAAAAATAGGTAAAAATTAAATAGGTAGAAAACTATCAGGTAATATCAGGTAATATCATTAGGAGAGTGGTTTGATTGATGTATGAAAAGCACAGGGTTAGTACTGTAAATATAAAGTCTTGAGACAGTACTTAAAAATAGGTACTTAAAAGTAAGTACTTTAGGTACTTAAAAATAAGTACTTAAAAATAGGTACTTTATAAAATAGTCTAAAACAGACATTGTATATTTGTATTCTCTGCACGGTCTGAGTGTGGACATCACTGGATTGGTTTAGATATATGCCCAAAAACGTATTGAAGCTGGTGAAGAGCTGTTTTATGATTATTTTTATGTACAAGACCTGGCACCTGTTTGGGCATTAAAACCCGATGATCCAAAAGAAGGTCCTTCAGCTCCTCAAGCTCGAGCAAAGAAGGCACCGTCGCATCGGTCACCAGTGCAGCAATCACCATTGCATAGGTCACGATTTCAGGGGTCACCAGTGCATAGGTCACGATTTTCTAGACCACCATCAGTACTAAATGAGCTCTTCCTTTTCTTGTGTTTTCGTCATGACGGTCTTTTGTAATCACGCTTACAGAATGTCATAGGCAAGTGGAACTGTAAGGTCTTTGCAATTGCATTGTTGGCATCAGGCCAGAGCACCACAATAACCCGAACATATGCTGGCAAGATGGTACATCTTGAACTGAATTTCACAGAATATCATGCAAGGTTATGTACATATGTTTTGATACAGGGGTTTATGGATCTGTGTATGAAGCCATGTCTTAGAAACTTCTTGACCTGGGGCTTAGCAATATGTAATCCCTAGCCTAATAGTTGCTCTCATAGGCGGCTCGGCTGGTGCTGGAAAGTTAATTGCTATAGTATGTTAGTAACCTTGAACTTGATATCTCCTTTTATTTTCTACATAAATTTAGTAGCTTATAGACGTTTTTAGGTTGGATAAGCGATCCCATATACTTCCTTTGTTAAAATTTGCAGGTGGAAACCCATGACCACTAATTTTAAAGAGATTATCAGTAAGACATCTCATTTATAAACATATTTCCAATTAAGTTTTAATCGTGTATGAAATTCACTCTTTTTTTCATTTACTTGAATGGCGCAGGACGCCAAATGCCAAAGCTATTTCACCATTGGAAGAGACTACCATTGGAACTGATTTTGCCATTGGGAGGGTTGTGTACACACCTTATGATGCAATTTCTGGACAATAAGCTTTATTTAGCGAGCTTTGCAAGATGTTAGATCCTAGGAAGCCGTCTTTCACACCCACTTAAAACAAATCAAGTGTTGCATAACAGGTTCAGGTTCAGGTTCAGGTTGAATTGGATGAATTTTATTAGGTACTTTGAATAAAATGATTTAAGACTATTCTTTATCGTCATAATAAAATTATGTTTTGTAATCTGTAAAGAAACTGTTTTGTAAAATATTGTTCGTCGATACTTAATATAACTAAAATGGATTTTAAGTTTAACACATGAGGAATTTGATATTGATATTGGTCACAGACCTACAAGGGTACCTATCATCATTCTGCCACTATCACAATTTGACTGCATAGAGCAAAACGTGTGACGTGTATTGACTGGCATTGACATTTGAAGATGAATCTGTACTGATAAAATAGTGAAGTAGCTATCAAACTATTAAGAACAATAAAACAACGATACAATATTGACATATTGTCGATGAAACCGACTACTTTGCTAAGCACTAAGATCAGGTGATCTGACTTAGCTAAGCATTAAGATTAGGTGATTTGACTTAGGGATATTTGCGTTGCGAAATTTACGTTGCTTACTCGAATGTCTTTTTCCCAATAGGTGCTGGAAATACGCGGGCAGACACTCATTTCACTTCACAGACGGAGGTCCCATCTACAAGCTCTTTGGGTTTAGGTAACATGAACTTATAGTATTTTCACCTGTTGCCTAAGTTCTATTTTATATTCATTCCATCCTCTTTTTTTCTTTCACTTTCTCCTAATCCTTTATCTATGATTCAGGGCCACTATCGACACCCCTTCATTACATAGTGAGTTGATAATATTTTTTTTATTCTGTTCCAAACACCCCTCATTCCTACACCAACCTACCTGATATAATACAGAATACCTCTGATAAATACATTTTCAGTCCACTTTAAACGCTCTATGTTCATGTTATAGCCTTATCAAAACACTCCTCACTAGCATAGTGACTATTATGACCTGATCCAAACACTGATTATTTATATAGAACCCAATTTGATTCCATGTATACTATTAGAGTAAAATATGGTTCATTCTAGGCTGCTCCTAACACTCCACACTTTAAAATTACCTGATATACGTGTTGAATGCTCATAATACACCTCACTTTAGAAGCTCTCAAAGCAACTTACTGTTATAGTAATTGAAATGAGTCAGTTTGTGATAACGATGGCGTACTTGAAAGAAAATGCTAAGTTTCTTAATATATAGCCATATACAATACAATTATACACATGATTGGTTAGCAACGTTTAAAAATAACCATGGTTTGGCTTTGATGTGCATATAGAAACCACAAAGTTAAAACTTTGATATTACCTCATACAAAACCTTATTTATATTATGCAGAACTTAACCCATGCCCAATGATTCTAAACTAATTCTGGTCATTAGTGTCTTGCATAAAGTCGTGCATGTACCTTTTGTTGAGATGGATCTACTCCTGGTTTCGCTGTGAAACCTGAACTACTAACTGACACGTGAACTACTTAAACAACATAGCATTCGAAGATGTATAAAGGTTGTGGAATGCCATAGAAAACTATGAATGTTAACTTCACTCCTTTACCATTAACTATATATACAAGGGAACTGTATAAAATGCTTTAAGTATGATCACTATATGACCCTCAAAATCTAAGAAAATAAGCAATTAAGATGATAAGAAATAGAATCTCCTTCACTGTTTTAGCAATTGAAATCACATAGTTATTCCGCTGTTCCAACAAACACCTTTTCGCGATTCTTTTGATTGCTTTATTGCATTTGAAATAGTGGTTATGGTGCCACTAAATATGAACCCATTGTTATTGAATCTTAATCTAACATAAAGTTTCGTAATTTTACTTGATTGAAAGTGCCTTAACACTTGCAGTTGCTTCTTTATTAAGATAT
Organism: Artemisia tridentata subsp. tridentata; assembly: GCA_021014915.2. Taxonomy (NCBI): domain Eukaryota; kingdom Viridiplantae; phylum Streptophyta; class Magnoliopsida; order Asterales; family Asteraceae; genus Artemisia; species Artemisia tridentata. The sequence continues at coordinate 214,271,540 of CP139502.1, read as the reverse complement.
CTGTTATAGCACTAAATGGTTCAAGTTGCAGTTCCTCATATTGAACGCTAACGATCAGAAAAGCTGTCAAGACTTGGACTTAAATAAAGCATCTTTATTTCTTAGAGCAAGTATCATTTAGTACTAAATGAACTCTTCCTTTTCTTGTGCTTTCGTCGGGACGGTCTTTTGTAATCATGCTTACAGAATGTTATAGGCAAGTGGAGCTGTAAGGTCTTTGCAATTGCATTGTTGGCATCAGGCCAGAGCACCACAATAACCCGAACATATGCTGGCAAGATGGTACATCTTGAACTGAATTTCACAGAATATCATGCAAGGTTATGTACATATGTTTTGATACAGGGGTTTATGGATCTGTGTATGAAGCCATGTCTTAGAAACTTCTTGACCTCATAGGCGGCGTATATATATACATATATATACAATATATATATATATATATATATATATATATATATATATATATATATATATACATATATACATACATATATATATACACACACACTTAGAAACTATAAAATATCAACATATCTAATATCACAAATATCACATTTCTAAAGTTTAAATTTACATATATGTATTACTAATATTAAATTTCTAAAGTTTATATATATGTGCCTAAAATATATTTATTTGTGTTTAAAATAAGGCTTTCAACGGAGGAAGATGCTTAATATGCTAGAAAGATTGATATGTAATGATTTGTGAAAATCTAATGTTTTACAAAGACTTTTCAATAGATGATGCTAGAAAGATTGATATACATGTTTGATCAAAGGTTACTAAGTTGAGACGCGGTTCTTATAATTAGGATTTTTGTCATGTTAAATTGTTGCTACGGTTTCGTATGTATGGTGTGTTTGTAACTAAGGCTTTCTTTCTTCGGTTTACGAGGTTGGGTTGTACAGCGGAGCTGCTATACATTGTGTGAACTTAGAGGGTGGACAAAGACCAACAATGACCCATATTGTTGCTAATTTGGAAAGAGCAGCGTCGATATGCGACGACAGCCATGGTAGCATTTCCAGGGGTAAGCTTTCGATTATTTCGGATTGATTTTATAGATTATTTTTCATTGCATAGGATTGAGATTTTTTACACATTTTTGGGTTGATTTTGATTTGAGTACATACTTATTAACCTTAAAGATTAGAGGAATTTTTGTTATATGTTCTTTTGTTAATTAGTCTAACATCAGTATACAGAACCACGTGTTTAGTGGCGGTGATTTTTTTTGATAATTTAGAAAGGTGACATTTTTAATTTTCTGTATGGTCTCAAGCTTTATGTTTGTCGGCTAATAACAATTGGATGAACTTCTTCATTTTTTTTCCCTACCTTTAATCTATCTTTGCTTATTTTAAGTATGTACAAAGGTCCTTTTTGTCCTGTAAAGAGAGTAAAGAAACAGAATAGGTTTGAAGAGTCAAAGAGTTAGGAATCCTTTAGAAAATGGTCCAATTTGGGTGTATCTTTATTCAAAGTAGATATTAATTGACACCAAAAATTCAACTAAAATATGCATACTTTGGTCGAATCACATATGTCAATTGTGGTGTTCGTAACCAAAATAAGAAAACAATCAGCTTTAATATTTTTAGACCCAATTTCAGCAAAGCAGGACCATGTGTTAAGACATTACAGCAAAGCTTTACCAAACAGTCTTGAAACAAAGGTAGTTATATATATATAGTAGAACCATAACAGCGTGTGACTATCATCGTTTACCTATGCCATCTATTGGAAAAAGATTAAACCAGTAGCAAAAGGTGCCGGGAGGGTGTTCTGGTAAGCCTTAACCCATTTATTGCCATTGATTTTTACTTGAAACTTTTGTTGAATGTTGGTGTTTACGTGTGCTTCGTGTGGACTGTAGGGGCTAACCATGGTGCGTTCCAGCCTGATGTCATGGTTGAAAATCTTTTGAGCCAACAACCTCCACAATGTAGCACCAACATCAGTCACCTATAGCGAGGTAGTCGCCGTATTCTTTTTTCCGACACTTTCGCACGCCCATAATTATCTGACAACTGTATGAGAGGCTAGAATGAGGCATGCATTGCTGCAAATTTGGAGGTAAAGGCTGCAAAGGGGTTAGTCAAATAAAACGGGGCGGGAAATAGATTATTTTCAACATCTTATTAAGAAAACAGATCATCATAATAAAATCAAGCAAAACAAACGTTGGTTTTCAGTGGAAGAATAAACCAAAGCTATTGCTTTGATTCCATTAACACTTAGTTTTCGGATATGATAAAGTATTTGGAAATTTTAGTTTACCTCCAAATTTAAAGCAATATGAAGCGAAAGTCATCGTTAGGAGTAAATTGAAATACTTTTCCTTATTTAGGGAAAAGCGGAATGAGATCATAATATACAAAGTCCAATTGAGATGCATAAATCATCGTTGGGATAACTTTGAAAACCGGTTGCTAATATGTGGAAAAAGTGCATACTTGATAGTTGTTTGTACAGTTTGTATTAGTGCAAGTCTTACTGTAGTAATCACTAATTTGAATCAGAGCAATGCTTTAATAACATTTTTTTTTTCATTTCCAGATGTCGGAAATATTTTCCGTTATGATCAGGATTATGTCCATGCAACGTATCGTCACGATGCTGCTCCATGTACTCAGAGTTCCCAACAGCTCTATAAGTGGCAAAATGGGCCAGTCAACATATAACGCTATCTCTGCTGAATACTTAAGGCCTTCTATATGTAGTTCAATAAAGTCTTGATTTTTTTGGCACAATTTTATTATAATTGGTTTAAATGTTGCAGGTTTATCATTCAGTTTGTCCTCAATGCAATGTTTTTAAAATGAGTGTAGCAGAAGAATGGATGAATTTGGGCTTGATTAACGCGTTTGGCAAGAGAATGGAGCTGAATTGGTGCTATTATTGCTTCTATTCTCCATCGTTTACAGGGTCCTGATTAGGCAGCCTTCAGAAGATGAACTTTTATCATATTCAAAAGTTGATGTTGTGTACTCATGCGTATTATCACCTTCAGGTGATTACGTTTTCCATAAGAATAAACTCACTGCAACAAATGTGCAATTTGCACACTTATGGATGAAAGTTTTGGTTTATGCTTCTTTATGTTATATATTGACCGATGTTCATTCCATCATAAAAGTACTTTCTTTCTGATTTCAGCTTAAAAGTATTTTGCACCGCGCGTTTTATTGGAACAAACTTGGATTCGGTCTTAAACGTACCGATTACATGTACACGCCTAAATATTGTTCAATGAATACCTACTTTTTAATGATTGTTTATTAAATTCGTGTGTGTTACTTTGTGCAGGAGTTTGTGAAAGCGGTGGTGGTGTGTCAAAAGAAGCTGAATAGTACATACGAAGTACCGAATTCGTTAAAGCTTAATAAAGAAATGGAAATAAGGAGGAAGGTTATTGTCAATAGCTTCTCTGTTGCGAGAAATATATATGCATTTGGTCATAAATTTCATGAATCAAAAGAGTCTGATCTGAAACCGGGAGCCGAATTTCTTGAGGTATAAACAGCTGACAATTGCACAATGCTCTTTCATGACATATAAAATAACTAAATGCAAGTTTTTCCCAACTTTACTGACTACAATTGGCACCTTAATACATACAGCGGTTAATGTTGAACATTGAGTATGTGTTATCTTATGACAGTAACATTATTTACCATTTATGAATGACTGAATGTAGATTAACGACGGGATCTAAATTTTTCTAAATTGATTACGGTCGAACAGAAGAGGTTGAGTATGCAGCAACAGAAGAAGTTGAAGCAAATGGGAGCAACAGTAACGAATGCATCTTCATACATGGAAAGAATGAAGCAAAATGAAGCAAAAGAGAAACTTGCAAGGTCTATGATGGGGAAAATGACGGTAGAACAGTTATCTGATCTCGCTTTCTTTTATCGTAAGATGTGGACCATATGCTCCGAACTGTTGGAGATGAAGCTTCAAGATGCTGTCAGTAATATCGATCTTCCTGATTTAGATGCTTTTTGATATAATGATGTTATTTTTCATGCCTTTTTGTTTCTTAAAAAGTCCAGGGGAAAAAAAAAGGCTTTTAAACCCTTTTTCAGAATTCTGGAGTACCCCGGATAAATGTTTGTAAAAAGGTTACTCTTTGTCTCTGGTCAAATATAATTAGTTTGAGTTTAGTATAAGTTAGCTGAATCTATTATTACATGGTAGTTTTGATATGACATTTTACCTAATACTTATATAGAACAAGTCTTAAGTTAACAATATGACGTACCTCATGACAGAACTTTTATAATACATATGGCCTAATCAATACTTTGTTTTGGATAATGTGACGAAGAGAACATTTGTAAGAACCGCGTTTGAATGTGATATTAAAGTTCTACAAAAAAAGTTTAGTAAACACAGAACGTGTTTAAATGTGACATTTAAGTTCTAACATAGAGTGTAGCAACACCCCCGCCGTAACGCGTTTTTGCAGGTTAGGATCCACATCAGCAATTTTCAATAGCACAATGTCCAAACATGGAGACTTCTTATGTCCAGTCGATGGAGCTATAATGATAACATGTAACACATCTGTACTTAAGTAGTATTGTAGTAATTTGGAACGTGAAATATAGTTAGAATGTTTGCTCGCTTAATGAATGCTTCATCTATAACTCTTTAGACACCAAGCCATCTTCTTTACAATATAACGTAGTTTAAGTTAATTACTAATGCCGAAGGGTATGGAAAAGCTGGCATCAAACACTTAAAGAGGCTGGAAGAAAACCTTCATCATCTATCAGCAGAGATAATTACATGTCTCTTTATCATCTGACCTTATAGCAGCTATTCATAAAAGCTTCAGGAAACATATGTATTGTTGATTATACTGCTTCAGTTATAATAAAGGTGTGCCCAAGTGTAACTGGTAATTCTTTATGCTATGACAATCGGAAGACATAATCAGTTGTCTTGAACTTGGTACCTTGGATTTGCTTCAGCACATGAATACTGCACACCCATGCTTTGGTCCATTTCGACTGTTCCACCAGTATATGATGCACTTCAATCACCTTTGGAAGTTGATGAGCGTAATTCCTCTAGACATCAGAATAACTTCTACTTAGATTGTGGAGATGATTGTCAGCTTTACATTCATGACAAAAACTCTAGCCTAGGTGAGCAATTTTGGACATTGTATAATGCGTTCTCTCATAAAACAAATATATAAAGGAAAATATATTAACAAAGAAAAGCCCAAGTATAAACTAATTGGTAAATAGTGGATAAATAAACTGATAAATAAACTGCCAAACAGGTATTAGAAACTTTAATTTTTTTTAAACAATGGATAATATGTAGGGATACCATCTATCACATCTACGAACACAAAATATCAACATATGTAAAAGTACTCAAATGCTATTGTAAATATAACTTAAAACAAACTCAATATTGTATACAATGACAAAAATAATCTCATACATTCTTTAATTCAAATATCAATAAAATAATACCTACTTACATGACTGTATATGTTAATTATAACTATACAATATAGCTGATATCCGTACATGAATAAATAAGGTTATAACTATACAAGATAACTGGTATCCTTACATGATTAAATTAAAATGTAAATTACAAGTCATGCCCGCCCATCGGGCGGGCTTCGAAACTAGTATATATATATATATATATACACGTATACCAATTTACATACTCCCATTCACAAATTCACATATAGTTTCTACTTCATTTCTTTATTCAATCCTCTCAAGAAGATCTAGGAGCTTTTCCAAAATTGTTCGAGCCATTTCAATTCATACAAACCCAATTTTGAACCACTGTTAATCATTCGATCGTGTAAAACCCATCTCTTTTATATTGTGAGTCTTCTAAATCCTTATTAGATCATTTCTATTCGATTTCAATTCAGTCATGCATTGTTTCTCTTTATTCGAACGCATATATTTCAATTTATCTCATTTTCGTTTATTATTTATACGTTTTATATATATTGCCTCTTCCATGGAAGGCTAGGAAATTCATTGTTATGCATTCGTATTACATTTACAAGTTTATTTCTTTTCATTTCGCACTCATTTTATTTTATTCTCATATCGCATTTAATATAAATGTCATATCTTTATTTATTTCGTATCTTGTTATACTCGACTAGAAAAGACCTTATTAAATCAAATTCTAAAACGCGACCTAGCATTTTTATGGACCAAACCGTTTCTTCATAAGCTTGTCAACCAAAAACTAGTTTTTTGATTCCCCTTATAAGCCCTTAAACGCTTTCGAATTAATCCAAACCAAACGCTAGTCGCTATTTTCTTAAAACCCTTTTATAATTAACGTTGGACTTATAAGCCCATTAAGCTCTTTTTGGCTTATTTCGATAAGCAGTCCAGTCAAGCCTTTTTACAATGTTTTTATGAACTTAAGTTAAGCCCAAAACTAAGCCCATTTGATTCTAAAAGCCCACTGTTTGTATTTTCTTATTGGGCCTAGATTTAAAACCTTAAAAGCCCATTTAACTCAAAATTAAGTTATTCGTGTAATAAGCAGTTAAAAAGCAGTCCAATAAGCTTTATAAAACTTATAAAAGTCTCAGAATCCTTTTCCTATTCTTTTTGTACAAAAAGGACTAATTTTGCAAATACTTTCAAACTCAAGGACTAAAACTGCCAATTTTGGAAAAATAGGGTATAAATAGTCAAACCAGTAATTTGAGGATGGATTTGACAAAACAGTAACTTTATAGTTGAATGTGTCATTTTGGGGAACTTTTGGACTAAAAATGTTAACCAGGGACTAACGGTGCAAATGTTACACCGTTAGGGTTAAAAATGTAAATTTTGTATAATTACAAGGACCAACAGTAACTTTACCTTATTTTCATTTCCATTTCATATTTTACGTTTCTCATTCGTTTCACGTGCATTTTTATTTCATTTCGTTCAATATTTATTATATAACGTTTATAATTATATATAACGGATTTTAACGATTAACTTTACGTTTTATTCAAACTACTTTCGAGGAAACGATATTTATGATTTAAATGACATAAAAACAAGATAATATAATATATAATATTGTTTTTGAACTTTAAGCATTTTAAGCATATCATTCACTCTCATCACAAACCACTTCGTCATCCGATACCAATTCAATCATTATTCGTATTAAGCCAAAACCGTCAAAATCTCAGACTTCCTTATTATTATCCAGGTCCTGTGTTGGAGCCGTTCCTATGATACTTTTTGACATAACCTTACTTTGACCTTGCAGCTAAAGGTGAGTCGTAGCCCCTACTCTCTTTTAAATGCTTTTTTTATACTTTTGGGGGAGATACATGCTCAACTATTTTTATTTACTTTCATACTTTAAACTTTCACGGATTGCCGTGAGTTATAGCCCCACTTTTTATCTGTTTAAATAACTTTATAAACTCTTTGGGGGAGATACATGCTCGTTTTACTTATGGAATTACTCGTTTTACCTTAAAGATTTTACTCTATTGTTACTTCATTCTATTTGCTGTTAAAACATAATTCTTGCCTTTACATGCTTAAGTACCATAAAATTTTATGAATTTCTATGAGTTCGTATGCCTATATTTAAACATTTTCTATTCTATCTCTTCGGGAGATACTTATTATTAAACAGAACGCAAGTATTTTTCTGTATGATTTACCTGATTGATATTGCCTAAGTTACCGTTATTGCCTTTATTTAAAGTACCTCCCATCATGAGCCATTAACCACTGAGGTGGACGCGAATATAGTGAACAGATCTGTGAAGGCTGACTGCCTATTTGAAATATCTAGAAGGTGGCCTTAATTGCTAGCTAGATAGGTTCAGATACACTTTATTTGACTTTGAAATAGGAGTTGGCAATATCCTATAGAGGGCCATAACTCATGCCATTAATTTGGATTGTTCTGACCATCTGTGCGGTACTGTTAAGTTTTGAGTGTCATGAGGCTTAGAGCAATATACTAAATTATAAAGAGTACCGTAGTCATGATACGTTACTATTGGGCCTGCGGAAACGTAGCCCTTTTCGTTTGAACTTGAAACTTGTGTTAAACTCTTATGGATTTACTTGACTTTGGACCCTTTTAGGTCAACTATGAACTATGGCATATTGCAAAGAAACCACTATTTATTTCAGTACTTTTAAGCATGAAACCTTTGGAATCAACTGTTTTTACGTATAAACTCTATGAACTCACCAACCTTTGTGTTGACACTTTTTAGCATGTTTATCTCAGGTTTATTATGGAGTATTCAAGGCACGGAGTGGGCATTAACGGATGGTCTTGGTGTCAAATGAATTCTGTCATTCATATCAAATTTTACAATATCTTTTGTGGAATGCTAAACGTTGAAATCTGCTTTTTGTACCCAAATTTTCTAGACGAATGACAATAACTTTCAAAACGTCTCTTTTGAGTCGTTTTCTATGATTATAACTATGATCCTTCCAGTAATACCCCTATTAAGTCTTCCGCTGGTAACTCAAATTTTAGGGGGTGTTACATTCGTCATGTGTCACATATACCTCTCATAGGTTTTCTTCCTCTTTTCATCTTTAAGCCTGACCTGCTGATTGTGTTACCTGATACGGTCGGCTTGAAGTTTGAGGAATTCTTCCCCCTTGATGACCTGATTAGTTTCCTTTATTACCTCCTTGGCAACTTCAACAATTACTGGTATGTTGAGTTGCTCAGCCTTTTTCTCAGCCTTTCTTTTGTCCTGCTCATCCAAGACTTCGGCCACTTCCTGAGGAGTTCCAAAGAATTTGCTCCCATCATCTAAGGTGACCCAAAACGACGTGTCTGGATCAGGACGCCTTTCTGTTGATGCTTTCACCAGTTGTGATTGAGGAGGTTCTTTAGTCGCCATGATTCCCTTCCTTTTGTCAGTGGGAGGGGGTTGACTGGTGGATGTCTCAGGTACTTTTGTTGCTATTGCTTCAGGTTGAACAGGGATTGTACCAACAACAAGTGCAGAAGATGAGGGTTCAGGAGTAGGATCATCAAGTTTCTCCCCCTCAACAGATGTTGGTGCTTCAGTAAAGGCATCTGCTGACTAAGGAGGTGGGGGAACTGGAGAGGCCTGAAGAATAGACAGAATACTGGAGACCATTTGCTTGACATCAGAGGTCTCATTCTTCAGGGTGGAGATGTCTGCCGCCATTGTAGCGTGAGTTTTTGTGAGTTCAGTGACCTTTATGGTATAATGGTTGATCAGCTCATTATGTTTGTTGGAGAGCTGATCAAATGCTGTGGATATCTTGGTCAGGCACTCTTGGGAACTAGCGACTGACTATTGAATTGAGTCTTGCTGAGACCTTAGTGGTTTAAGATCCACCTCTTTCAGGAGCTGGATCAGTTCAGTAATGTTGGTGGAGGTGGTCTTCTGAGTATTCATATACTCAGTCAGCTTTGTGATCAGGGCTGGATCATCTCTGAATTCCTCCTGAATCGAATCAAGAGTCTTCAATATGTTGGAGAGTTGCTTGTCTTGTTCAGAACCCATATTGTCCAGGGATGTCCTAAGTTCAGCCTGAGATGCTTCAACAGTAGCCCTGAAGTCTGCATAGGAGACTGCCGCTTCAGTATGCTGGTCCCATTGTTCTTCAGTTATCTCACGGAAGAGGGCATGGTTGGCCTTGCGGAGGAACTTCACTAGTTGCCTTTCCATGAGAGGAAGAATGTTATCATACTTTTGCAGGTATTGAGGAGTTGCAGGAGCAGATGAGTGACCTGATGATGATGATGATGTTGATTGTTGGGTGAGGGGCTCTGGTTGATCCTCAGGAGGAGGAGATGGTTGTTCAGTGTGCTAAGGAGAGTTATATGTGTCAGTCTCCGTTTCCTCCCCAGCACCAAAAATTTCTTCGTCTCCAAAATCTACCATCTCTTCGTCTGATACATCATTTATTAAGTTCTGAAGATCCGCCAGAGTAGGAACTAGGGAAGAATCCAGCTCCCCCTCAGAAGAGGGTTTGCCTTCGTTGTGGCCAGGTCCTGGCCCCTCCAAGTGAACTGAGTGGGTTTCCTCAGCCTGGTCCGCAAGGTCAGTTCCCGAGTGATTGGATCCGCCATGAGGGGTTTTGGGTTCCGTATCAGCGGGTGGTTTTAATCCCTCTGAGTCTTTATCCCCCTAAGTGCCTTCAAGGACTGGCGGTGTTTTCCAGTACTATCACTAGGCAATTAGATGTTGATGTCCCCCTTCTCAGTAGGGTTGTACTGCCCTGACAAGGATTTAGGGACCGTTTCTCCCTGAGACTCTGGCTGTGATATGCCAAAGCCGTAAACGGGATGTGAGTGGGTGTGGGTCCCCTTCTCAGTAGAGTAGTGCTACTCTACCGAGGGTATAGGACCATGTACACCCTCAGGCAAAGGTTGTGATTGACTAATGCCTTCATCGGGATGTGAAAGGGTGGAGGTTCCAGACCCCACTGACTTGTGTATGTCAGTAGAGCCATGTGGAAAGGGTTTGCCCGAGGATACTGAGGATGATTTCTCAGTACCCTCCGTTGGCGTTTGTTTTACGGTCAAAAGGGTCTCAGTTGGGGGTATCTCAGAGGTCTTGGCCGTTGTTTGCCTTTCTTTAGGCTTTAAGGCAGAAGTCTCAGTGGTGAGTGGTTTGGGTTGAACCACCTTCCTGGACCCTGCCTTCTTTTTCTTCTTCTCCTTCTTTGAAGGAGAAGGCACAGGAGAAACAGCGTCTTGTCCCTGAATGACCATTAACATGTAAGTGGTCAGGGGGACTGGTGTCACCTCAGTGAGGTCTCTAGAATAATTGGCCTTGTGTAAGACGTCAGGGTTGGATCCCTGGACGTTTGGCCTGATATATTCTGAGCCTAACAAGTCCTGAAGCACACAGGAAATGAATCTAGGTAGGACATATGTCTTTGCCTAGATTTCCCTGATAGCTTGGCTATGAGGTCCTTGAAGATTATCTCTCCAATGTCGATTTTTCTGCCCTCCAGGAGGCTGAACACCATCAATTGTTGTGATGCATTCAATTGCTCCGTGGAGGACTTATTGCCACGAAGGACCTGAATGACAAAGGTCATCAGGATCCTCCAGACAGCAGGAAACCAGGTTTTGATTATTGGAGCTTTGGCTAATAAGGTTCCTGGGGCCACTTCAGGATGTTTTTCATCATGTGGCCCTAGTAAAAGCAATTCAGCTTTTACTTCTGCTTCAGTGGGCTGAGGGTCGAAGTTCTCAGTGAAATCAAGACCTGTGGCCTTGATAAAGGTTTGGTAATTCAGGGAGAGGGTCCTTCTCCCATTCATCACTGAGAACGTGATAATGGAGTCCTTGGTGTCCTCAGGGCTGGTGGCCACCGCTGTACACCAGAACTCCCTAAGGTAGTCATGATATATGACTGGGGGTGTTTTTGTAAATGCCGTAGAAAGAAAGCAGTTTTGTAAATACTTAACTACATTCTTATACGCCCAAAAATTTTCGGGGTAGGCAAAATTCCCTACGACGTTGTTTTTGGTCATATCCACGCCCTCCATTGTGAATTCCACATTTGGGGCGCAGGTGATAGCTTTAGAGGTAGCCATAATTTTTTTTGAAAAGTCTTGGTTTTGCAAGAAAAGATGGTCTGGGTCTAAAGATGAAGAACACACACACAATAGTTTTTGAAAGAAAAGGGCAAGAGTTTTCTTAAAATTTTCTAAAAGCGTATGTGTGTTAATTTGGTTGGGGGTATTTATAGGGAAGTAGAAGGGTGACGTGGTTTTGGCACTAGCCGGGTTATTCTCAAATTTGAAATCCATTTTGTATAAAACGTTTGAGATCCGCATTAAATGCCACCACTCCACTTTCCCGGGTTTTGCGCAACAGTTGAGGTGAACAGTTGTGCCGTCTGCAAAAAGTGTATTTTGCAGAGATTACATCATCACATATATATGATGTGTGAGAAGAGGCATTAAATGCCAAGTGGGTAAGTGAGGGCCCAAGATGTGCATGCCAGAAGGCAAAAGAACATATATTCCTATATTAAATAGGTATTCAGTTACCAACCTCGGACATTTACTAACTAGATACTTAGAGCATTTAAGTTAGCATTGAATGTCATCTTGAGGCCCCTAAATGACTTTTCATTCAGTTTGAGGGGTTCAGGGAAGGTGATTCATTGATCTTTTTCACTAAGGGACACATTGAGTCAAGGGCCTGAGGTTTTCAGAATATACACTTAGTTGGATGGATTCAATCAGTGGACTGATTCTCTATATCCAAACTTCCCAATTCAGCTTTCAGTCTTGTGAAAGTTGGTTCATCCAATGGTTGGGTGAAGATATCAGCTAGCTGATATTCAATGGGGATGAAGTGTAATTCGATGTCACCATTCATGACATGGTCCCTGATGAAATGATATCTAATATCAATGTGTTTGGTTCTCTGATGAAGAACCGGGTTGTTTGAGATTGCAATTGCACTTGTGTTATCACAAAAGATGGGAACCATCTTGTATTGGATTCCATAGTCACTGAGTTGACTTTTCATCCATAGTACATTTGCACAACAACTGGCTGCTGCAACATATTCAGCTTCTGCTGAGGACATAGCAACTGATTGTTGCTTCTTAGCACTCCAACAGACTAATTTTCCACCAAGGATTTGGTAGGAGCCTGAGGTGCTTTTTCTGTCCATGTTGCATCTAGCATAGTCTGAGTCTGAGTATCCTTTGAGATCAAAGCCTGAGCATTTAGGATAGTATAATCCAAGGTTTGGAGTACCTTTCAGGTACCTGAGGATCCTTTTCACAGCTGTGAGATGTGATTCTCTTGGGTCAGATTGATATCTGGCACACAAACATACTGAGAATTGGATGTCAGGCCTTGATGCAATTAGATACATCGGTGACCCAATCATTCCTCTAAAGAGAGTTTGATTCACTGGTTTTCTAGTAAAGTCAAGACCAAGGTTGTTTGGTGGAACCATGGGAGTTTTGACTGAGGCACAGTCACTGAGCTCATACTTCTTCAGTAGGCTTCTGACATACCTCTCTTGACTGATAGAGGTTGCTTTATCAGTCTGCTTGATTTGCAGTCCAAGGAAGTAAGTCAGTTCTCCCATCATGCTCATTTCAAATTTATTTGCCATCAGTTTTTCAAACTGTTTGCAAAGTTTATAACTTGTTGAGCCAAAGATGATGTCATCAACATATACTTGTACAAGTATGACATCATTATTTATCCTGTAGATAAACAATGTGTTGTCTATCTTGCCTCTGAAAAATTTGTTTTGAATGAGGAAGGCTGAGAGAGTTTGTTGGGAATAAAATGTTCAAGTCAAAGAGCCTGCCAGACAAGCCAAGAGCCTGCTAGTTGATTTTGAAGAAGTTGAAGATGTACTAACAGTACCTTCTGGGGGAAGGTACTGCTAGTTGATAAAGGTCCTGCCAAGTTTATGTTCAAGTTGATAGATATTTATTTGTAGATACTAGCTTCATGACCCGCCCGATGGGCGGGTACGCTTCATTAAATTGTTTTTCGTAATTATTTTAATAATAATGAAATATTGATAATCGGAAGATTATGTTTAACAAAAATAACTGGAATAACTTTATTAATTGATCATGTATTATATGTAGAAATAACAGGTTCATTGCATTAACCTACTTTCCATTTCACTATCTAGTATAAAAAATGTTGTATGCCAAATATATAGTGTAGGATAGAGTTTGGTTCAATGAAGATAAAAAAATTAAATATAAATAGTTAAATACAGATCAAATGAACGAATCTCAACCATCCACTTTTTATGCAAAAATGGATTATAATTTCATGTTTGTTAACTTCATACATTCAAAGCTTATGAAAAAATGGATTATAATTTCATGTTTGTTAACTTCATACATTCAAAGCTTATGAAAAACTTGTTTGTATACAACGTCGTTGGTGCAATTTTTATATTTACTATCTTCATCACAACCCAGTTGCACCAAAACTGGTATGCACCACAATGTTTTATATATTTGTACACGGTAATCCATTTTGATACGACAAAAGATTATGGATTGCGACTCAATATTTGTTTTATGAAGTTAAAAAGAGTAATTGAGCCATAAAAATGCAAGACTATATTTTTTTTAACGAACAATGCAAGACAATTGGAACTATAGAAGTTAGCTTGTGAGATTGCCATCGAATTGAAAGATGTGCCGTCAGTCATCCTTGGACATTTGCAATCAACTTGTGGGCTGTTTTCCATAATCAGATATAAATAAAACCAATAAAATGTAGCGCAAGAGGTTGACACTATAATTTATAAAGATATACAGCCTCACTTTCCCATGAATATTGTAGCTTTTTTCCTCTTTGATACTGTTGAATCTGTTATTTTTAGGCAAACACTGAAATTGCTTAAATACTTAATATTTAGTATAGTATCACCCTGATAATATGATCCAACAAATCATTATTCACCATGGATAATACAGTAAAAAAATAACCGTTACATGACAAAATAAAGACATTGACTTTAACATGTTTAAGTGTCGGTCTCAATTCCAATCTCATGCACTTTGTTGTGAGTTCTTCCATATCCCACTCCATATGAGTATAGCTTTTTCTATCTATTTGAGATGTTTCATTAGGCACTAATGTTGTCAAGACCAGTTGTAGCACATGAATTGTTTTCAAGTAACAATGTCTCCGAATTAGAAGAAAACTAATCCGTTGGAGCCAAGCTTGGAGTTGATTCATTTTGATTTAACTCATAAAATGCTTACATACCAACATGATTGTTCAGTATATTTGTCTTGAAATTTGTCACATAAAGTAGGAAATGTAGCAATTTTACTTAAAAGAAATAGGTGCATACCTTGCGGTCGCTTTTAGTTCCAAAAAGATCGAGATCTAGATACATTGCTGTAACAAAACAACTTATTAATGTCAGAATTAACCCAAAGCTGATGTTAAATAATAATGAAATAACAACTCAATCACTTCAAGAAAACATCTTTCCCAACTAAATCCATAAAAAAGTCTAGAGATATCCTTTTCCAGTTACATAAAATTTTAGTTCAGAAGCAAATATGACCATGCACGCTTATCACGTTCTCTTATTGCGGTGCGGAGTTCATATGAAGAGAACCTAATAACTCTCCTAAAAGTGCATTCATTCATTCATGTAGACGATTATTAATGTGACACAGTAAATCACTAATGATTATTCTCCCATATGTATCATAAGTTTCATACAAAACTCACAATCAACCACATGCATTAGAATTTGATATTTTCTAAACCATCTTTCATAAAACACAACTGATACCAACCTTTTTAAACAAATTTCCATTTTCTTGTATTCGAATAGATATCAATCATATCATCAAACCAGAAATGTTATTGATCTTCCGCCACACAGACCGACTTAATTTTGTACATGTTAGATCGAAAGTGTTGATATTGCTCACCATTTTTGCTGCTTTAAAAGGAACCTCATGTTGCCACATTTGCCTTCTCCTTTCCTCACGGGCCGGCATAATGGCCCACCGCCACAACTGCAATGTCACAGATATGTATGAACATCATGAGTTCAAGACAGAAAAATATCGAACACATGTCAAAGACGAACAGGAGAAAACGATCACTACGTAACAATCAGGTCATTTATGATCATATAGCAAGGATATTATGTGGCATATTTAGGGGGCGTTTGGATTACCTTATTTTCCATTGGTGGTACTCAAAAGGAGTGACCAAGATAGTAAAGTTTCACTCTGAGCTTCCTGTTTACACGCCAAATATACAATTAGCAAGTTTCCGAAAAGAAGCACACCAAATATTTGCCACCAGTTTCCTCAAATATTTCAAGAACTTGACCCCTAAACAGTTGACGGTTAATGAACAGTTAACTTCTATGAACATAAAGTCTTGATGACTAAAAACAAAAAATTAAAATTATAGTTTTCTTATAAAGCACATTTTCTTGTATAATTGGTCTAAGAGTTATTTCAAAGTATTTGATACCAGTTGAGCACATTTACTTGTGCATGATTCTGTATCTGTATCAGTTTTGGATTTACCCCTTTTAGAGTCACTGTAACAAAATATTAAACATACAATGATAGGCATATCACAAAAAGAACTTAATGAAGAAACTTCAAATGTGAAACTTAAACCACGTTGGTAATGTCATTTGTGTAGTTTCGTCTTTCTCACAATGTAAAACCTTCAATCCATTATGCATTAGTTTCCCTGCATAAAAAGCCCAAGTGAGTGACGTTAAAGAACAGCAATTGACTATATAAAGGAAATAAGGTTGGGGATATTTTAGAGATTAAGATGCTTATCAATATGTCCAAAAACTAAACACTTGTTAAATACTTTTTAGTTGCAAATGACGCATGAAAATTGCCTCACTAAGAAAGCATACATTGTCCAAATGCATCTCAAATATGTAAGCAAATGAGTACCATTCAGGTGTTTATTTATGTTAAACTGATCCAGACCCTCTCTTTGTTGACTCATGCTGGTGTGGATTTTATAGGGTGTTTGGTTGTGTTAAAGTAATATAGGTTGCCTGTTTGGTTCATGGTTATGAAGAGTGATAAGGTCTGTTTGGTTATTACTGTTATACGGGTGTTTAGTTGTATAAATTGATGCATAGTCTCTCTAAAATGGTTAAACTTATAAAGATCAAGAATTAAGCTTACTCGAGCGATAGGTGTGATACGCCCACCTCTTCCTCCCTCCTTTCCATCTATTGAAATCAAATATATTATGTAGCATACAGTTTTAGAGCAAAACTTTATTATATTTTTATCAACTACGGTAGTTATTTTATAAGAAATGCTTGTCCAAAAATAATTGGTAAATAAGACCATTATACATGGATGTAATTGATATTTGCATATATCAACTTTTTCATATGATCTTCTTGCCTGTAATTATTATTAAGAGAAAGACTCTTCAACATAAAGTTTAGATATTACTTCTTATATAATAAACATGTATTAGAAGTGAATTATCTAAGATAAAAAAATGCAAACATTAATAGACACAAAATCTAATAACCATTCAACTTGAATTTCTAACTACCAGAATCTTATCTAGGGTCATATTGTTTTGTTTTCATTTAAACAAACATAATTTCTATAAAGCAAAACAATTTGGTTGTCTACTGAAATACAATGTGTTAAGTTATTCACGTCAATGCTATCTTCAAGTTTATATACATGAAAGAGATATTTATCCAATTTCGGGATTGAGATTGTGTAGTAGGGAATGTGTTAGTATAAAGCTTGTAGATAAAATTCATAATTCAAATTCCTATATTTATGTCTTTTGTAAACGGCTTTTATATAGCTTACAGACAGATTTAGGACTAATTGGTTTGCATTTTTAAATATAAGCTTGTATTGGCTTAACTCATATGAGCATAGGTGCATAGCCAGGCTAAAGCCTAGCCTAAATGTATTAAACAGGGCGATTATCCACCATCACAGCCTGAGTTCCTGGTTCAGGCCGGCTAAGCTGAAGCTTAAAAACAGTCCGGATCTTGAAATCCTTGTTTCAAGACTGAAATAGTGAAATCCGGGTTAGGACTGGCCTTTTGCATATCTAGGCTCGTATAAACTTGAGTTTTGGTTTGGCTCATAAAGGCCCAATATATCTGTGGCTACTAAAGGGCATAAGTTTGAGTTGGCTCTGTTCATATGCACTAACTTCGGATTGTAACAAAATATTTTATAGAACACTCATCTTGTATGCATACAGAGAGGGTAAAATTTTACTAAATTATAGCTGAACTTTCAAAGAATACTCTCTAGCAAACACTTCCTTCTTAAGTGCTCATTCATACTCATCAATCTCTTTAAGCTTTTCCAAATCTGTAACAATAAAATCCTCGACATTGTAACAAAACTTACTTATTTCTAACCCATATAAGCATGTCATCATCCATGTGAAAGGAATACCCATAACATACCTGTATTATTTAATGGTATGACCAGAGGAATAACGTTCTGAACATTGACTCAGAGTGGATGAATCAATAGTGACTTTATGCAGCAGGAAAGTCTATATTATGATATCAATACAACCGCAAAATGAAAGTTTATTTGCGTACACATTTCAACGTGTCAAGCATATTGACTCGGAGTGGATGAATCAATGGTGACTTTAGCTTCATGACCTGCCAGATGGGCGGCCAAGATTCATAATTTTCACATCTGAATATCTATCATGTACATATAAAGGAGGTTTACACTTAAAATTAAAGCTTGAAGATTGTTGTTACGTTCGACTGGTGGGCTTAATCATTTTGGAGTTAATTTAATATTATAAAATTTAAGGAGCTTATTTAGAAGATCATAATCAGTGTGTCCTGATGATGTGTTTTTAAGTGGTCCTTATTGATTATTACATGCATCGTGGCACATGACTGAACCATCGATCCTGATATGGCATTATACATATCTCAATAACATTGACTTACATGTGAAGTAGCTGATGGTTAAGCAGTCAAAGATACGACCGTGAATGTGTTGTAGCACATGCCCGGGGCCCCTTTTTGAACCATTTGTAGCGACTCTGCATTACTCACATCATAAGATTCATTGAATGACCCCATGAAAACATATAGTGTAAGCTATAGACTAAGACAAATTGTAAATTGGAATCGGCCTTACCACAACTTGTCTTAGTTATCCTACTCGTTGTTGTAGTCCACTCGCTTGTGCTCTTCGCTAATTCATATCAGGACTTGGACTTGGCTACTGTTACAATAACAAAGAAAAAAAGAATAGTATACAGAAGATAGAACAAAATTATTTCATTTGAATCTATAGTCCGCAAATTTGGGGCTAGTTGTTGGTCTACCAGTAATTTCAGTATTCCAAAATCAAGATCATTACAGCACCAAAGAGCATAATTTGTGTCATCATCAAGTTGTTTTCCTATGATGTTTAGAAGCTGGCATACAGTCTCAATAGGGTGTTTGGATGACAAATCAGCCTGTTTAAAACTCATTCATCAACATCATAAAATGGCAGCCATTCAAAACTAATCATAGGGTGTTTGGTTTACAAATGTAAGGGGTGTTTGGCTACTGGCGGAGGTGCCACATTCAATCATCTTATCAAACACATGATATACATTGATTTTAATTACTAAATTGAAAAATGGCAGCCATTCAAAACTAATCATAGCATCCTACTGTGAATAATCATAAAAACAATTCAAGAATAAAAAAACATCATAAAAATAATCATAGCATCCTACTGCCACTCAAATTTATCACACACCTTAGCAGCGTCTTGGAAAACAGGGGTGATCAAACCACCATTGATCGCAACAGCCACATGAATATTGATACTACCATTAGGCGTAAAGCTCTTTCCATCTTTACAGCATGGTGTTTGTTGCACAAGAGCCATAGCAGCAGCCTTTGCTAACAATGCACTGTATAACATACATGCACGTCATTTTAATTGAAACAACCATTGGCAATAGCGTCTCTTATAACAAAAAAAATGTAAAGTCAAGCAGACATTTTCACAAACACTTGCCGCGCATTCAAAACTAAAACAAATTGTCCAACATTGATGGTAAGTGAGACACATTCGATTAAATTATAACATAAGTTGAAAACCCCAATCAGACAAGTCAATCAATGTTTTTTAAATGATGAACTCACAAACCTGGTTCTCAGATCGATCTATTTTTTGATAAATTTAGCTCGTATATGTAGCACGATCATAAAACCTGTAAACCTATAAAACAAATGAAGACACATCATAAACAAACAGAATCAAACTTACAATCATAGGGACCTATTTAAATTCGGGTCAAATGATGAATCACAATCGATTTATCAATCAAATGTTGAGATACGTGATTCACGATTTGTGTTTATGAATGGCCGTGTGTTATTTTTATGTTATATGTGAATGATTTAGATATGGCTACACACTCCTCTTATTCGGATCAATTGTTTCAGGCTCCTCTTAATACTACCTTTATAGATAAACATTAGGGTTTTCTAAAAAAATTTGAGTTTAAAATAATCCGTGATTTTTGTGATATGCATTTGAAATTCAAAATGGATCATAATGAATAATTTAAAATCAGTATGTATAATTTTGGAAGGCAATAATCAGTGGAGATAATTAAGGAGTGAGAGAATGATTTTGAATGAATGATTGAGAGAATGATATGCTGATTTTTAGGGAAGTTAAAGCATTAAAACGAATTAATGCATGGATATACGTTGATTATAAGCATGTAGTTATTGTTTTGAAAGCTTTAAACAAAAATCATTAAGTGATCTAGTGGTAGGCAGGTTTGTTTCATTCTGCAAAGATCATGGGTTCGATTCCTACAAATGGATAATTTTTAAATAACCGAATTTTAATGCATCATTAGTGTGTGCCATGTCATCATTTAAATGCCATGTCATCATTGAGTCATCATTGAGGTGGCATTTCTACGCTTATGTGTCGCTGTAATGTTAGACAAATATATAGTTAAAGATTTGTAGTATTATTAGTCTTTGTACAATGTAATACGTTATGTAGAAGTAGTTCAGTCTTCCATGTTTGTGCAGAAGAATATACAGAGTAGTTACATTGGTAGTTGTATTTAATTGTAGGCTAGAAAGTCCAAGTATCTTATTATATTCAACAACTTGACAACTTGTAATAAGGGTACCTTATTCTATAAAAGGTTCCCTTAGTCACCACCTTCGTGTATGCATCTCTTTAACTAATAACCAAAACAGAACAACCTCTCTAGTAACTTAGTTACTAATTCAAAAATCCTTTACAATCAAAGATTCAAGGTTACTTTGTAATCCTGGTGATAGTTAGATCATCCGTATTATTTCATCAATAATATTGAATCGTTTTGTGTTACTAAAGTTGTGTTCATTGTTCATTATTATTCACGTTTACATACTCATCACCTTTGTGTTCTTTTAAGTGTGTTATAGTAGATTCCGCATACTAAAACACATTCACTCATAAATATCTCAAACACATTATTAAGATTCACATCCCAAGTGTTTGTATAATCCTTCACAAGTGGTATCAGAGATAGGCTGATATTTACAATTTAAAAGAACAATGGATGTTGAACACATTCAAACCAATGTTGCTGCAAAACTTCCATTACTCAAACAAAATGAGTTTGATATGTGGAGACTGAGGGTAGAACAATACTTTCAAGTGCAAGACTATGCACTTTGGGAGATTATTGAACAAGGCAACTCATTCAAACCCTCAATCACCACCACCACAGTAAACGATGCATTAGTAACAGATATACAAGTGAACCCTGCAACCGCAGAAGAGAGAGTACAAAAGAGAAATGATCTTAAAGCTAGGAGTATGCTTCTCATGACTATTCCAAATGATCAGCTTTTGATCTTTAACAAGTACAAATGTGCCAAAACCCTTTTTGAAGCTATTGTGGCTAGATTTGGTGGAAATGATGCCACCAAGAAAACACAGAAAACTCTCCTCAAACATCAGTTTGAAAACTTTGCAGCCACAACAAATGAGTCTTTGGACAACATGTTCAATAGACTTCAAAAGCTTTCAAGTCAGTTAGCCATTCATGAAGTAATGGTATCTCAAGAAGACTTAAACTCCAAATTTCTTAGGAGTTTACCCTCTGAATGGTCCATGCATGTCATTGTCTGGAAAAACAAACCAGATATTGATCAGATGAGTCTTAATGATCTTTACAACAACTTCAAAATAGTAGAGCATGAAGTGAAGAAGACTACTGGTTCAAGCTCAGGAAATATGGCTTTTGTATCATCTCCAAGCACCTCAAGAGTTGTAGATGAAGAAAAAGATGGCAGAGAAGAAGGTACTGCCAACACAAACTTTGGTACTGCCAGTACTTCTAGCAGTACCAAAACCATTCTAGATGAAACAATTGGGTGTGCTTTCCTGACATCACAACACAATGGGTCCATACTAACTTTTGAAGATCTTCAAGAGATCAATGATGATGATCTTGAAGAAATGGACATAAAGTGGCAACTTTCACTTCTGAGCATAAGGGCTAAGAAGTTACTGATGAGGACTGGAAAGAAGATTATCATAGATGGTAATGAGCCTGCTGGGTATGACAAGTCCAAAGTGGAGTGTTACAATTGCCACATGAAGGGTCACTACTCAAGAGAGTGTAGAAGACCAAAGAAGCAGGATGACAAGGGAAGAGGGTTTGAGAACAGGAATAAAGGAAGCTTTGAGAAGAAAGGAAGCTTTGAGAAGAAAGGAGGCTTTGAGAGCAAGAGTAAGGCTGTGGAGATCATTGAGCCTAAAGCTATGGTAGCTATTGATGGGATGGGGTTTGATTGGAGTTTTATGGGTGAAGAGGAGTCAACTTCAGATGAATTGGCTTTAATGGCTTTCTCCACTCCTGAGGTACAAATTACAAAATGTTCTAATACTTGCAAAGTTTTTGAAGAATTACAAACTCTTATAAAACTTTATGATGAACTGAAAGTAGAAGAAAGAAAAACCCATCAAGACCTAGTCAATCATAAGTGTGGTATGGCTAAACTTGAAAAGCAAATAATCCATTTTAGGGAAAATGAACTCACTTTTTCTGACACTAAAGCCATTCTTAATAGACAAATATTTTTGAAAGATGCAGAAATAAAAATGTTAAGAACTGAGTGTGCTAAAGTGACTTTGGCAAGGGATAATATTCAACTAACTGTTACCACTTTGGAAACTGCTTCTGATTGTACTAGAAGCATAGTTGAAAATCAGATGAACAAGAGAATCAAATCTGGAATTGGATACAATACATGTCCACCTCCTTATAGAGGAATCCCTTGTCCCCCAGGATTAGATCTTGCAGAATCAGGTTTACATGAAATCATCAACAAACCACTAGCTAAACCTGTAGAGAAAAGTGAACCTGTTGAGAGTGCTAAGATTGCTTCACTCTCTAAGGTGCTCACTGATAAGAAATCAGATGTTCTAATTATTGAAGATTGGACATCTGATGATGATGAAGAAGAGATTGTTTCAACCAAAGGAAACAAAGTAGGACCAGTTAGTCCTAAAAGAGTAGAGATTAAGACTAAGGCTAAAGCTGTTTTGAAAACAGTTGAATGTTGTGATAAATGTAATAACAAACCTAGAGGTAGCCAAAGAAATTGGAACAATCTTAAGTCACAACAACTAGGTGATGATTTTGTTATGTACAATAAGGCTTGTTATTACTGTGGTAGTTTTAATCATCTTCATGCTTATTGTAACAACTAGGTTTCTGGGAGTAAATCAAAGTCTAAAACAAATGGAACTCACCCCAGAAAATGTTTTATGAAGTCTAACACACCAAAAGTTAAACATACTGTTAGACAAAATAAGCCTGTTAACTCAAAACCAACTGATAAGGGTGCAAGAAACACTTTCAAATATGCACCAAAAGTTGTGAATAGTCCTATTCAAAAGAAATCTGTGGTCAAAACACAAATTTGGAGACCAAAACCAAAAGGTCCTGCTAGACCAAATGGTACTGCCAAAATTGGTACTGATAGACCCAAGACCACAAAATGGATTAAAAGGGAAAATGCTGTTAAGTCCTCAGCATGTTGGATATGGAAACCACTCCAATCAAAAAGTGCATCAACAATCCTATAAAGGTTTGATTACATTGATGCAAGAGGCAAACCCAAGTCTGTCATGGCTTGGGTACCCCAAGGAAACTAATATGTTTATTCATGTGCAGGAACATTCCAATGATATGGCTGATAAAGGATATGTAGATAGTGGATGTTCAAGGCACATGACAGGCAACATGTCTTACCTCACAGACTTCAAAACAATTGATGGAGGATATGTTACCTTTGGGGGAGGAATCAAAGGAAAGATTACTGGTAAAGGTACAATCAAAACCAGTAAATTAGATTTTGAAAATGTGTACTTTGTGAAAGAACTTCAGTTTAATCTCCTTAGTGTCTCACAAATGTGTGACAAAAAGAACAATGTTCTATTTACTGACAATGAATGTATGGTTCTTTCTTCTGATTTTAAAATGCCTGATGAAAGTCAGATCCTTCTTAAAATCCCAAAAAAGAACAATATGTACAGTGTTGATTTAAAGAACATTGATCCTAAGGAGAGTTTAACTTGTTTAGTAGCAAAAGCCTCATTGGATGAATCTATGCTTTGGCATAGAAGGCTTGGTCATGTAAACTTTAAAACAATCAATACAATTGCAAAATATGATTTGGTTAGAGGTTTACCCAAAAAGATTTTTCAAAATGACCAAACATGTGTTGATTGTCTTAAAGGCAAACAACATAGAGCTTCTTGTAAGCCCAAGACCCATAACTCAATTTCTCAAGCTTTATACATGCTTCATATGGATCTTTTTGGTCCTACTAATGTAAGTAGCTTGAATGGTAAAAGATATTGTCTTGTAGTTACTGATGATTACAGCAGATTTTCTTGGGTTTTCTTTTTAAGATCTAAGCATGAAACTAGTGAGATTCTTAAATCTTATATAACTGAGGTAGAAAACCAATCTGATAAGAAAGTCAAAGTCATCAGATGTGACAATGGGACAGAGTTCAAGAATAGGGTTATGGATGAATTTTGCAAAGAGAAAGGAATAAAAAGAGAATTTAGTGTAGCTAGAACCCCACAACAAAATGGAGTAGCAGAAAGGAAAAATAGAACACTTATAGAGGCTGCTAGAACAATGTTAGTAGACTCTAAGCTGCCTATTTCATTTTGGGCTGAAGCAGTAGGTACTGCTTGTTATGTGCAAAACAGGGTTCTTGTGATAAAGCCACATAAAAAGACACCTTATGAACTTTTCTTTGGTAGAACACCATCTTTAAGTTTTATGAGACCTTTTGGATGTCATGTCACTATTCTCAATACCAAAGATCATTTAGGCAAGTTTGAAGGAAAAGCTGATGAAGGCTATTTGATAGGGTATTCTTTGCAAAGTAAGGCCTATAGAGTGTATAATAGTTGCACTAGGCTAGTGGAAGAAAATCTTCACATAGAGTTTCAAGAGAAACTAACAAATGTGAAAGGAATTGGGCCAGATTGGATGTTTGATATTGATAGGCTTTCAGAATCTATGAATTATGTGCCTGTTTCAGGTACAAATACTAATGATAATGCAGGTTTTGAAGACAATGTTGAAACACCTAAAGATCAAGATTACATCTGGATGCCAATTTGGAAAGGATTGGATTTATCTTCAAGTCATGAAGAACCTTCAAATACAACAAATGAAGGTACTGAAGATGATCATGGAACTCAGGGTCAAGAGAATCAAGAAAGTAGTGCAAATGACAATGGTACTGCTAGTTCACCAGATGGTACTGCCAGTTCACAAATTGGTACTGCTGAGCCATTAAATGTTCAAACAGATGATTCTTTACCAGAAGAAGTGGGGATTGGCAATCTTCCATTTACCTATGAAGTTCCTACAACACACAACACAAGAATTCTCAAAGATCACTCAACTGATGATGTGATTGGTAGCATTGATTCTGGTGTTAGAACAAGATCTCAAGTCTTGACTTCAGACCAAGAAGGGTTTATCTCATCTATTTATGAAGAAAAGAATCATGAAGTTGCCAACATATGCCTGTTTTCATGTTTTCTCTCACAAGCTGAACCCAAAAACATTAACAAAGCCTTAGATGATGCAAGTTGGGTTGAAGCAATGCAAGAAGAACTTCTTCAATTCAAGCTTCAGAAGGTTTGGAAATTGGTTGATTTGCCAAAAGGTCATTGGGCAATTGGAACCAAATGGGTGTTGAGAAACAAGAAAGATGAAAGGGGGATAGTGATCAGAAACAAAGCAAGATTGGTGGCCCAAGGGTATACTCAAGAAGAAGGGGTAGATTATGAAGAGGTTTTTACTCCAGTTGCAAGACTTGAAGCAATCAGGCTATTCTTGGCCTATGCTTCTTTCATAGGCTTCACTGTTTACCAAATGGATGTCAAGAGTGCCTTCTTATATGGTACTATTGAAGAAGAGGTGTATGTTTCTCAACCTCCAGGCTTCATTGATGCAGAATATCCAGACAAGGTGTATAGGGTTACCAAGGCTCTTTATGGTCTACACCAAGCTCCTAGGGCATGGTATGAAACATTGGCTTGCTATCTATTAGAAAATAGATTCCAAAGAGGCAAGATTGATCCAACTTTGTTCATCAAAAGAACTAAGAAAGACATCTTGCTGGTGCAAATTTATGTTGATGACATTATCTTTGGATCCACTAACCAAGACTTGTGTGTAGAATTTGAAAAACTTATGCATAATAAGTTTGAAATGAGTTCCATGGGGGAACTTACTTTCTTTTTGGGTCTCCAAGTGAAACAATCTCAAGAAGGCATATTTATCAGCCAAGATAAGTATGTAGCATAGATCCTAAGGAAATTTCAGTTTGCTGATTCTAAGGTTGCAAGTACACCAATGGATTCAGAAAAGGGGTTACTAAAAGATGCTGAGGGTGAAGATGTGGATTTGCACAATTATAGATCAATGATTGGGTCCTTGATGTACCTTACATCATCAAGACCAGATATCATGTTCTCAGTGTGTGTATGTGCAAGGTTTCAAGTACATCCCAAAGTTTCTCATCTTACAGTAGTCAAAAGAATCTTTAGATATCTCAAGGGTCAACCTAGGTTGGGTCTTTGGTATCCAAGGGAATCATCTTTTGATTTGGTGGCTTATTTTGATAGTGACTATGCTGGTGCAACTCTAGACAGAAAATCCACAACTGGTGGATGTCAATTTCTTGGTTGCAGACTCATTTCTTGGCAATGCAAGAAACAAACAATGGTGGCCAACTCTACAACTGAAGCAGAATATGTTGCTGGTGCAAGTTGTTGTGGACAAGTTCTTTGGATCCAAAATCAAATGCTTGACTATGGGTACAATTTTCTTAACACCATTATTTACATTGACAATAGCAGTACTATATGTATCATTAAAAATCCAGTTCAACATTCAAAAACAAAACACATTGAAATCAGACACCATTTCATAAGGGATTGCAATGAGAAAAGGTTAATTCAAGTTGTCAAAATTGATTCTGAAAAGAATTATGTAGACCTTCTCACCAAAGCTTTTGATTTAGGTAGATTCAAATACCTAGTAGGAGGTATTGGAATGATAAATCTTTGAAAAACATGTTTTTTTGTACATAAAAATATCTGGTATTGGCTTTTAAACATGGTACTGCTAGTTAGTCAAAAGGTACTGTCAGTTCATAATTGGTCCTGCTAGTATAAAATTTGCTCTGTTTTGTTCATATTAATGCTTAAATGTTTACAATGCTATAGATCAAGTGCTTTGCACTTTGTTCTTTTGGATTGCAACTAACAAATTTCAAGTTGATAACCAAACAAGAGATCTTCCAAACAAAAAGAGAAATATAGGTTATTTAAATCTCAGGGGAGGAAATGATAGCCCAGAATGGAAGAAAAACCAATTTATGAAAAGAAAAAGACAAGAGCATACAAGATGATGCAGAGGTTGAAAATGATAAGAATAGATCAAATATTCAGAAGGGATGAAGCATTCCTAAAGGAGAAAGTTCTATCTAGATCAAACTAAGGAAAGTTTCAATGCAATGGCATGCTAATAGATGATTTCACTTGTTGAACCAAGCATCCAAGATACACAGCATCATTGTCTCTTATATTTCCTCCATCCAAGGAAATTGCACCATCTTTAGGTCAATATGGCTTTTGGTATTCAGTTCACCAAGTTTTTACAAACTTAAGAGCTGGCTAGTCCATAAGCAAACGGCTTTTGGTAAAGACAACTCAAATCCGTTGATGGTTGATAGTTTACCAAAAACTATATGGTATTTAACTAACCATACTTAACAATAAATAGTTAACTAGTCCATAAGCAAACTGCTTTTGGTAAAGACAACTCAAATCCGTTGATAGCTGATAGTTTGCTAAAAACTATAAGGGATTTTTGCTAAACTTTCAAAGAGACTGCCAAGTAATATTTTCTTTCAAAGGTACTGGTAGTTCAAATTTTGGTACTGCTAGAGTAAAATGGTACTGCTAGATAACCGTTGAGCCTGTCAGAAAAAGTTTTAGCCGTTGGGCCTGGTAGTTAAAATTAGCCGTTGGGGTAGTTATGTAAATTACTGATGATTATATTATATTATATTTTACATATAAAAGATCTTTTTAACCGCCTTTTCATTTACTTATTATACATTTTCTTATTGTCGGTTAAAAGAACAACTCTCATAATATCTTTCATCAGTCCTTATCACAATTAACTCTAATCTTTCATCTTCTACCAGTACCACCAACAAATCCCACCATCATAATCAAGATTTTCATTAACCTTCACTATGGCAAATCTAATCTTTGTTAAACGTCACAATCAGTTAGCATTTTTGGAAAAGTCTGAGGATAATGCCTCTTTTCATCAAATAGTGGACTTTTTAAATGAGTCTTACATCAGGTTTGCTTTACTTGTAAATCCTACTATTTATGAATCTCAAATTTTACAATTTTGGCAATCAGCTAAAGTTAAAACTTCTGAAAATGGGGACCAAAGGATAAAAGCCAAAGTGGATGGCAAACATTTGACTCTTACTGAGTCATCCATAAGAAGACATCTTCATTTGGATGATTCAGATGGTATTAGTCAATTGCCTGATACTGAAATTTTTGAAAATTTGGAAAGAATGGGGTATAATGCTGATTCTACAAAACTCACCTTTCTTAAAAAGCATTTTACTCCACAATGGAGATTTTTGATCCATACAATCCTTCATTGCTTGAGCCAAAAGAAAACCTCTTGGGAGCAATTTAGTGGAAACATGGCTTCTGCTCTCATCTGCTTGGCTACAAACAGAAAATACAATTTTTCCAAACATATTTTTGAAGGATTGGCTAAAAATGTGGATAGCCAAACAAAGTTTTTGATGTATCCAATATTTATTTCATGCATCATTGCAAAATCAAAACATTTGTTACTTCCTCCACACTCACTTTATGAAACACCAAAACTTTCTCACAAAGTATTTTCAAACATGAGAATTGGTTTCAATGGGGAAGAAATACCACTATTTGATGAAATGTTACCACAACATCCTGAAGAACCAACACCATCATCTGAATCACCATCATCAAGTTCTTCAACTGGTTACATCTCACCAACTCATCAAACATCACCAATCCCATCTCCAGTACCATCTGCAACACCACCAACACCATCACCTCATGTATCACCATCCCAATCTCCTCAACAACAAAGTCTGGATTCACAGACAGTGAAAGAACTAAAGGAAAAGGTGAAGCTCTTGGAAGATGCTCTTAAAAGACAGAACACCAAATTTTCTGAGATCAACATCAAGTTAGTTAAGAGGGTAAAGAAATTGGAGAATGAAGTGAAGAAGCTAAAGGGTAAAAGATCTTCAAAGGTTGTTTTATCTAGTTCTTCAAGATCAGATGCTGAAAGGTTGGGTCACTCTTCCAAAAAGGGGAGGATGGATAGTTCTGAAGAAGAAGAGGAGGCTCAATTTGATTTTCATGAAGGAACTCAGGTTTATGATGAAGAGCCTGCTGGTGCAGAGCAAGAGCCTGCTAGTTCAAAAGAGCCTGCTAGGATTGAGAGGCTATTGGCAATGGACTACAAAGGTACTGCTGATCATGTGTACAAAAGGAAGAGGGAATTAGAGCCTCAAGGGAATTTGTTTGTTCAAGGGAGGATATTTATTGCTGATGAGCAATCTACTGCTCCATCTCAAGAACCAACTCCAAAGGATAAGGGCAAGAGCATTATGGTTGAAGATGAACCAAAGCCCAAAAAGTTGAAGAGAACAGAGCAGGTACAGATGGCTTTAGATGAAGAAGTCTCCAAAAGGATTCATGAAGAAGAAGTACAGAAAGCATTTGAAGCTTCAAGACTGCTTGCAGAAATGCAAGAGCAAAAAGATGCTGCTCAGACTCTTCTTGACACTCAAGTTACTCAAGAAACCTTTGATGCACAGATGCAATGGATTATTGCTAATGATCCAATTGTGAGAGGTCAAGCAGCAATAATAGTAGATGACAAGAATCTTAATTCTGAAGAGAAGACAGCAGAGCTTGAATCTTTTATCAACAAAAAGTATAAAGAAGCAGCTCTAGCTGATATTTTTGAAAAGATGCAAGAAAGCCAGAGAAGAGGTTTTAAGGTGGGAACATCTCAGAAAGATCAAGTGACTTTTATGAAGAGATTTCTAAAAGGTCAAGCAAATTGGACTGATTATCAACTGAAAAAGAAATCTGCTGATGAAATCTACTTCCTGTATCTAAATGCCTACAAGAGTCTTTACTACAAGATCCCATCTAATGCAAAGCCTTCAATGAAAAAGAAAGATGCTCAACAGAAGAAAGAAGAAGCAAAATTGGATTCAGAGCAAGTAAGTAAAATGTTAATTACTTTGCCAACAATTATACATGCTGATCCAATTAGGTCTAGACGCCCTATTATTGATTGGGAGATTCACCATGATAGATTAGGAAAGTCATGGAAAATAACCAGGGTTGGGGGTCAGACTGCTATCTTCAAAAACTTTGAAAATCTGGTTAGAGCATGTGACAGAGCTGACTTAGAAGAATTATGGAATCTAGTTCAAATTAGGCTAGACACAAATTCTAGTACTGATGTTAAGGAACAGGAACTATGGGTAGAATTCAATAGGATGTATGATCCTAATCCAAAAGATGTTCATTGGAAGTTTCCATATCATGATCCTTCAACAACATGGGAATTTCTAAGCCTTAGCAGTATTCATCATCTTTACACACAAAGTGGGATTGAACTTTTTATGTTGGCTGAGAAAGAGTATCCACTTAGTTATGAAGTTCTTACAACTATGATCTCCAAGAGATTAAGATGTGACAAAGATGAAAAAAATTCAGAAGTTGTTCAAAGTTTGCTGAGGAGCATTTTTGAGCAATGTGAAAGAAAAAGGAAGAACAGAGAGTAAAGGTTTTGGAAGAGTTCCCTCAAATCCTCAAGGTATGTATTTTATTCATCAGAAACTTGTGTATTTTAAAGGAAATAACAAGTTTAGGGGAGGATTGTTGGGAATAAAATGTTCAAGTCAAAGAGCCTGCCAGACAAGCCAAGAGCCTGCTAGTTGATTTTGAAGAAGTTAAAGATGTACTAACAGTACCTTCTGGGTAGGAAGGTACTGCTAGTTGATAAAGGTCCTGCCAAGTTTATGTTCAAGTTGATAGATATTTATTTGTAGATATTTGTAGTATTATTAGTCTTTGTACAATGTAATACGTTATGTAGAAGTAGTTCAGTCTTCCATGTTTGTGCAGAAGAATATTCAGAGTAGTTACATTGGTAGTTGTATTTAATTGTAGGCTAGAAAGTCCAAGTATCTTATTATATTCCACAACTTGACAACTTGTAATAAGGGTACCTTATTCTATAAAAGGTTCCCTTAGTCACCACCTTCGTGTATGCATCTCTTTAACTAATAACCAAAACAGAACAACCTCTCTAGTAACTTAGTTACTAATTCAAAAATCCGTATTTTAAAGGAAATAACAAGTTTAGGGGAGGATTGTTGGGAATAAAATGTTCAAGTCAAAGAGCCTGCCAGACAAGCCAAGAGCCTGCTAGTTGATTTTGAAGAAGTTAAAGATGTACTAACAGTACCTTCTGGGTAGGAAGGTACTGCTAGTTGATAAAGGTCCTGCCAAGTTTATGTTCAAGTTGATAGATATTTATTTGTAGATATTTGTAGTATTATTAGTCTTTGTACAATGTAATACGTTATGTAGAAGTAGTTCAGTCTTCCATGTTTGTGCAGAAGAATATTCAGAGTAGTTACATTGGTAGTTGTATTTAATTGTAGGCTAGAAAGTCCAAGTATCTTATTATATTCCACAACTTGACAACTTGTAATAAGGGTACCTTATTCTATAAAAGGTTCCCTTAGTCACCACCTTCGTGTATGCATCTCTTTAACTAATAACCAAAACAGAACAACCTCTCTAGTAACTTAGTTACTAATTCAAAAATCCGTATTTTAAAGGAAATAACAAGTTTAGGGGAGGATTGTTGGGAATAAAATGTTCAAGTCAAAGAGCCTGCCAGACAAGCCAAGAGCCTGCTAGTTGATTTTGAAGAAGTTGAAGATGTACTAACAGTACCTTCTGGGTAGGAAGGTACTGCTAGTTGATAAAGGTCCTGCCAAGTTTATGTTTAAGTTGATAGATATTTATTTGTAGATATTTGTAGTATTATTAGTCTTTGTACAATGTAATACGTTATATAGAAGTAGTTCAGTCTTCCATGTTTGTGCAGAAGAATATTCAGAGTAGTTACATTGGTAGTTGTATTTAATTGTAGGCTAGAAAGTCCAAGTATCTTATTATATTCCACAACTTGACAACTTGTAATAAGGGTACCTTATTCTATAAAAGGTTCCCTTAGTCACCACCTTCGTGTATGCATCTCTTTAACTAATAACCAAAACAGAACAACCTCTCTAGTAACTTAGTTACTAATTCAAAAATCCGTATTTTAAAGGAAATAACAAGTTTAGGGGAGGATTGTTGGGAATAAAATGTTCAAGTCCAAGAGCCTGCCAGACAAGCCAAGAGCCTGCTAGTTGATTTTGAAGAAGTTGAAGATGTACTAACAGTACCTTCTGGGTAGGAAGGTACTGCTAGTTGATAAAGGTCCTGCCAAGTTTATGTTCAAGTTGATAGATATTTATTTGTAGATATTTGTAGTATTATTAGTCTTTGTACAATGTAATACGTTATATAGAAGTAGTTCAGTCTTCCATGTTTGTGCAGAAGAATATTCAGAGTAGTTACATTGGTAGTTGTATTTAATTGTAGGCTAGAAAGTCCAAGTATCTTATTATATTCCACAACTTGACAACTTGTAATAAGGGTACCTTATTCTATAAAAGGTTCCCTTAGTCACCACCTTCGTGTATGCATCTCTTTAACTAATAACCAAAACAGAACAACCTCTCTTGTAACTTAGTTACTAATTCAAAAATCGTATTTTAAAGGAAATAACAAGTTTAGGGGAGGATTGTTGGGAATAAAATGTTCAAGTCAAAGAGCCTGCCAGACAAGCCAAGAGCCTGCTAGTTGATTTTGAAGAAGTTGAAGATGTACTAACAGTACCTTCTGGGTAGGAAGGTACTTCTAGTTGATAAAGGTTCTGCCAAGTTTATGTTCAAGTTGATAGATATTTATTTGTAGATATTTGTAGTATTATTAGTCTTTGTACAATGTAATACGTTATGTAGAAGTAGTTCAGTCTTCCATGTTTGTGCAGAAGAATATTCAGAGTAGTTACATTGGTAGTTGTATTTAATTGTAGGCTAGAAAGTCCAAGTATCTTATTATATTCCACAACTTGACAACTTGTAATAAGGGTACCTTATTCTATAAAAGGTTCCCTTAGTCACCACCTTCGTGTATGCATCTCTTCAACTAATAACCAAAACAGAACAACCTCTCTAGTAACTTAGTTACTAATTCAAAAATCCGTATTTTAAAGGAAATAACAAGTTTAGGGGAGGATTGTTGGGAATAAAATGTTCAATTCAAAGAGCCTGCCAGACAAGCCAAGAGCCTGCTAGTTGATTTTGAAGAAGTTGAAGATGTACTAACAGTACCTTCTGGGTAAGAAGGTACTGCTAGTTGATAAAGGTCCTGCCAAGTTAATGATCAAGTTGATAGATATTTATTTGTAGATATTTGTAGTATTATTAGTCTTTGTACAATGTAATACGTTATGTAGAAGTAGTTCAGTCTTCCATGTTTGTGCAGAAGAATATACAGAGTAGTTACATTGGTAGTTGTATTTAATTGTAGGCTAGAAAGTCCAAGTATCTTATTATATTCCACAACTTGACAACTTGTAATAAGGGTACCTTATTCTATAAAAGGTTCCCTTAGTTACCACCTTCGTGTATGCATCTCTTCAACTAATAACCAAAACAAAACAACCTCTCTAGTAACTTAGTTACTAATTCAAAAATCCTTTACAATCTAAGATTCAAGGTTACTTTGTAATCCTGGTGATAGTTAGATCATCCGTATTATTTCATCAATAATATTGAATCGTTTTGTGTTACTAAAGTTGTGTTCATTGTTCATTATTATTCACGTTTACATACTCATCACCTTTGTGTTCTTTTAAGTGTGTTATAGTAGATTATGCATACTAAAACACATTCACTCATAAATATCTCAAACACATTATTAAGATTCACATCCCAAGTGTTTGTATAATCCTTCACAGAGTTTTATACCATGCCCTAGGAGCTTATTTCAGTCCATAAAGGGCTTTGTTAAGCTTACAGACATAGTCAGGAAACTCACTGCTTTCAAATCCAGGGGGTTGTTGAACATAAACTTCTTCTTTCAGTGAGCCATTTAAGAATGCACTTTTTACATCCATTTGGTACATCTTGAAGTTCATGTAGGTTGCAAATACAAGGAAGATCTTGATGGCTTCCATCCTTGCCACTGGTGCATATGTTTCTTCATAGTCAATGCCTTCTTGCTGATTGTAGCCTTTGGCAACAAGTCTGGCCTTGTTTTTGATGGCTATGCCATTTTCATCAGATTTGTTATTGAACACCCATTTCATGCCAATGACTGAAACATTTTCAGACATTTGACCAAGGTCATTACCTTATTTCTGTCAAATTGTTCCAGTTCATCATGCATGGCCTGAACCAAACTAGGATGTTTAAGTGCTTCTTTGACACTTTTATGTTCAATTATGGAGATGAAGTCCACAAATAGGCATTCATTGGCTGAGGCTGCTCTTAGTTTAGCAGCCATGCTTCTAGTGAGCATGCCTTCAGTAGGTTCTCCAATTATATTGACAAGTTCTATATCCTGAGACCTAGTCCAACTGTCCTGAGGTCTTGGATACTGATTAGAACTTGTGGAGGCCTGATTGGTTGGAGGTGTAGGTTTTGGTGCAGACACCTGATGATCTTCAGGATCTTGAGTGTCTGACTGGGTTGACTGATCACTGAGATTGTTTGGTTCCTGAGCACTTTGTTCAGACTGATTGATTGCATCAGTACTTGTTTGTGCTTCAACAAACTCAGTGATGGTTGGGTAATGAAGGTTGTAAGGGACAATGTGGTAGGAGATATCAGCATTTGCTTGATACTAAGTGGAAGGATTGCTATCATGATGATATTCATCAGGAGGATATCTTGATGAATCATCAATTCCTATCTCTTCCACTGAGGTATTTGAGAGCCTGATTGCTTCAGTGCTCTCATCAAAGGTAACATGGAATGTTTCCTCAGTTTGCTGTCTCCTAGTGTTGAACACCCTGAAGGCCTTTGAGACAAGAGAGTATCCTAGGAAGTATCCATCATCAGCTTTGGCATCAAATTTCCCTAAGTGATCCTTGTGATTATGAATAAACACAGGACACCCAAAGACATGAAAGTAGCTGATGTCAGGGATTCTTCCCTTGAATAACTCATATGGGGTTTTGCTATGTCTCTTGACAATGATGGATCTGTTTTGTGTATAACAGGCAGTTTTGACTGCATCAGTCCAAAAGTGTTTGGAAAGGACTGATCCATTTAGCATTGTCCTGGCAGCTTCAATGAGTGTTCTGTTCTTCCTTTCAGCAACACCATTTTGTTCAGGTGTGTAAGGAGAGGAAAAGTTTTGGGAAATACCTTTTTCATCACAGAAACTTTCAAGCTCTTGGTTTCTGAACTCTGTCCCATTGTCAGTTCTAATCTGTTTGACTTTTATGTCATTATGATTTTCAATGTTCCTGATAAAGGACATTATAGTTTCAGCTGCCTGACTCTTTTTGGTCAGGAGGTAAACCCAAGTGTATCTTGAGTATTCATCCACAATGACCAGAGTGTACTTCTCATGGTTAATGGATCTAGGACTGATGGGCCTAAGGAGGTCCATATGGAGAAGATGAAGGCAGTTCCTGATGGAAAAGTTTGTTTTGGTTTTAAAGGATGCTCTATGATGTTTACTTTTTTCACAGGCAGAGCATGGTTTATCCTTTGAAAACACAAGTGATGGTAAGCCAAGGACCTTGTTTTGTTTCACAAGATTGTTTATGTTTTTGAAGTTCAGATGGGAGAGTCTCTTATGCCAAAGCCAGTTGAGGGTATCAGTAGCCTTAGCAAAGAGACAAGTTCCATTCTGAGTTAGACTGGACATGTCTAACACATAAACATCTTGTCTTCTTGGTGCAATAAGGACAACTTCCTTATTTGCATTGAAGATGGTTCCTTGCTTATCATCAAACTGAACTATGTACTTTGCACCACATAGTTGACTGAAACTGATTAAATTGTACTTAAGACCATTGACATAAGCTATCCTAGTAAAGACTATACCACTATAGTTTACTGAACCATAACCTTCAGTGAGACATGATGAATTATCAGCAAATACACCTTGGGTCCTGGTTCTTTTACATATTTGTGCAAATACTCTTTCACACCAGTCATGCTCCTTGAACATCCACTATCTAGATGCCAAACTGGCTCCTTGGCATGTCTCTGCACAAATGGTAAACTGAGTTAGTTCTTTCTAGGACCCCTCTTTTTGGAGGACTTGGCTTTAACAACCTTCTTAAAAGTAACAATTGATTCATGGTCAATAGTTGAGTGGACTGAGCTACCACAGGTTTTGCATTTGATTGCAGAGGTAGACTCAGTAGACCTAGAGGATGTCTTGGGAATTCCTCTTTTAGTCTGAATGACCTTCTCATGTCCTGAGGTGTCGTGAGTGGGTTCACCACATATGTCACAACTTGTGTCCATTAGGCAATCCTCAAGAAGGTGGTCATTGAAGCCACAGTGAGGGCAAGGTGAAAAAGGCTTTGCCTTTTGTTTCTATTTCTCCTTAGAATCAGAGGGATACTTTAAAGCATGTGCTTTAAAGTTTGCAATCTTTGATGTGGCTGTGTATGATTGGTGATCAGAGGTCCTCTGATCTTCCTTTTTGCATATCATTCAGTAAATGATTCTAAAACAATCATCAGT
The DNA here is from genome assembly GCA_021014915.2 of Artemisia tridentata subsp. tridentata. NCBI lineage: Eukaryota > Viridiplantae > Streptophyta > Magnoliopsida > Asterales > Asteraceae > Artemisia > Artemisia tridentata. The sequence continues at coordinate 214,234,487 of CP139502.1, read as the reverse complement.
GGAATGATTGGTATAGTGATACAGCTCACACCTCTGCAGAGGTTTGGAGGGTTTTGGTTTGGTGCTTGAGGAAGCTGATTTGGGTTCCTTCTTCTTAGATTGAGAAGGCTTCTCAGAAGATTCATTCTTCTCACTCTGCTTTCTGACAAGCTCAGCCAACTGATCAATTTTTGAGTCAGGGCTTTCTGTTTTTACTTCAGAAGGGACTGAAGTTGATGAGTCATCAGTATGAACTAAGACTTCAGTGGTTTGCCTTTTCAGGATGGTTTTTCCCAATCATGGCTTCTCCTTTGGAGAATGCTGAGAGTAGACCAATGGTGTGAGGTCTGAGCTTGGTGCAGCTCCCTGAAGGACTTTCAGAGGTGGGAGTGGTGTAAATGATTCTGATTCAGACTCATTGACTGACTCAGTACTACTGGGTTGGTCAGTGAGTCCAAGCATATTTTTTTCAGAGCCTGAATTTCAGGAAGCAAGATTTTCCTAGTCTCAAAGTTTGGTAACTTACTGACTGGGTTGTCCCTGACAATCCAGTCATTTGACTTGGGTTCCATTTCTTGCTCAAAAGATATGTGTTGGGAATTAAATATTCTGAAGTTCAAGAATCGGGAAATACTACAAGTGTGTTCCTGCTGGTAGTATATCGTTCCTGCTGGTAGTGTATTGTTTCTACTGATGTTGATGCTGCTGCTAGTGCATCTGTTCCTGCTGCTATCATTATCTCATTCCAGCTGCTATCATTATCTCATTCCTGCTGCTAGCATTATCTCATTGCTGCTGCTAATGTACATTGCTGCTGCTAGATGGATAAGTATGAAAAGATATTATTTGTATTTTGGTCAACAATATACGGTAGATAATATCTTACCCCATGTGCTTAGTTAACAAGTTGTGTACACAGATACATGTTGTATCTTATGTACTAACACTCTAAAGATAAGTTAACAAGTAAGTCGGCTAGACTTTAAGCAATATGTAAAGATCTTCTTGGACTATAAAAGAAGATCTTAGTTAAGTGATATGCGTGTCCAAGTGTGTTATTTTTATTAGAACATATAACTGTTAAGACATAGAACAAACACAAGAATATCACAAGTTGTAAAAACATAAGATTCAAGGTCTTTGTAACCCTAGTGATAGAAAGATCACTCGTATTATTTTGAATAATATTGAATCGTTTTGGTGAAAAGCTTTCATTGTTTATTGTCATAGAACAAACATAACCTTTCCATTTCCATAACACAAATAACCTTCTAAGTTTGGTTAAGTAAATTCCGCGTACTTAATCATATTAATTCAATATATCATACACACAAAGTCACAAGGTTTAACCACCTTAACCGTGTGTCGAATCCTAACAAGTGGTATCAGAGCTAGGCTGATATAGTTGTTTTTAGAAGAAACAGAAATGGATGTACAAGATGTTCAAACCAATGTTGCTTCAAAGTTGCCCATGATCAAACCAAATGAGTTTGAGTTATGGAGGATGAGAGTTGAGCAATATTTTATGGTTCAAGATTATGCTCTTTGGGATATAATTCAGTATGGTGATTCCTTCACTCTAGGCTATTCAGATGTTCTTATTGAAGGGAAAACAGTTAGAAAAAGAAATACTGGACCAGTTTCAAATGAAGAAAAGATACAAAAGAGAAATGATCAGAAAGCAAGAAACTTGTTTCTTATGACCATTCCTGGTGACCAGATGCTATCTTTTAGCAAGTATCTTGATGCAAAAACTCTTTTTGAAGAGATTTGTGCATGGTTTGGTGGTAATGAAACTACCAAGAAAACACAAAAGACATTGCTAAAGCAACAATTTGAAAACTTTACTGCTTTTAGTAATGAGTCTCTTGATAAGCTGTTTTCAAGATTACACAAGCTTGTCAGTCAGTTAGCTGTGTTGGGTGTTGAGACAGAGAAGGAAGATCTCAACATGAAGTTCTTGAAAAGTCTACCTGATGAATTCCATACTCATGTTATTGTCTGGATGAACAAACCAGAAATTGAAACAATGAAACTTAATGATTTGTTCAACAACTTTAAAATTGTTGAACAAAGTCTAAAAAGGGGTGGAAATTATGGTACTAGTTCTGGGAATGTGGCACTTTTGTCAACTCCCAGTGTTAGTCATTCAGAAGAGGTAGATGAAATTGAAGGTGTTTCTAATGTTACTTATGGTGGTCCTTCTACTAGTTCACAAAAGGATGTTGCTGGACTTGGAGATCCAACATTTTATGCCTTTATAACCAGTCAATCTAGTGGTTCTCCTCTAAATCATGAAGACCTTGAGCAGGTAGATGGTGATGATTTGGAAGAGATGGATATTAAGTGGCAAGTTGCCTTACTTAGTATGAGGGCTAAGAAGTATTGGCAGAGAACTGGGAAGCAGATTACCATAAATGGTAATGATACTGCTGGGTTTGATAAGAAGAAAGTGGAATGTTTTAACTGTCATAGGTTGGGACACTTTGCTAAAGAATGTAGAAGCCCAAGGAAGCAGGATAATAGGAACACATGGTATAAGCAAGAGAGGAATAAGGAAGTACTGGTGGAAGAGCCAAAGGCTATGCTGGCTATTGATGGTATTGGATATGATTGGAGCTCTATGGCTGTTGAAGAGGACGCACCACCAAATGCTGCTCTTATGGCCAATAAATTTGCTCTAATGGCCTTTTCTGATTCAGAGGTAGATGCCATTTCTACTTGTACTAATTCATGTCCTAATCTTAAAAATTATGAATACATTAAAAAGAGATTTGATGCTTTTAGACAAGAGTTAATTGATGCCCTTCATAATTTAGCTAATCATAAGAGATGTGTAGGAGTTCTAGAAAAACAAATCCAACATTTTCAAAAGAATGAATCTACTTTTACTGATGATTTGAATGCTTTAAAAAGAAATGTAGAATTCAAGGATGAGTGTATTGTTATACTGAATGAGTCACTAGCAAAACACAAAAGAAAAAAAGAAAATGTTACTTTAACTGTAGATGCTTTAGCTCATGCCTCAGAAGGAGTTAATAAGATCTTTGAAGCTCAAGTAAACAATAAGGTTAATTTAGGTGTAGGTTACAAATTTGTCCCTCCACCATACAGAGGTGTTCATTCACCTCCAGGTGTTGACCTAGCACACACAGGTTTAGCTGAGTTTCAAGAACCAATCATGGAATATGGTTCTAAGGCTAGTAAGAGTCTTAAGGTAGAAAAGATAAGTAAAAGTTTAGATAAAACTTTACTTTATCAGGACAAGGTGTCCTTTGTTAAGAAAGGAGATGCTATAGTTGTTGATATAAATAATTCCTAAACACGTTATTAATATTTTTCGATATCTCTACGTTTTGATAATCACAAAATGTAAAATCATTAATCAGAAAATTATGACGTAAACAAGTATTTAGTTGTAAATATCTATTTCTACAACTCAAATCACTTAAGGTATGAATGAACTAATGCTTAATGCATTATATGATCAAAGGAACATTTTCTTAATAACTAGATTTTTTATAAAACATCAAAAACATTTTATATATTTTTGAAAAACATTTTTGGTATTAAATAAAAAATGTTTAATCTTTTATAAAAATATGAATTCAAATTTTTAACCAAAATCAGTTAAAATGTTCCAGAAAAACCTTCCCCACAAAAGGACAAAATTGGCCAACGTTCAGTAGGGGCGGCCCCCTTAATTTTGCTAGGCGGCCCCCTTAATTATTAAGGGGACCGCCCCCTATTTAAGGGGACCGCCCCCGCTCCAGTAGGCCTCCAGCTGTCCAGTTTTTCTCCTATAAATACCAGCCTTCTCCTGGATTTTTACTCACCTTTTGCACACTAAAACTTTCTGTTCTAAATCCTTTCTAAACATTGTAAATCCTTTGATCATATTTTCTTAAGCATTGGTTTCTAAGTGATCCAAGCTTCCACCACCAAAAGCAAAAGAAGAACTCTACTTCAACTAGTGAAGAAGTGTTATTACTTACCTCATTCAATTGTGTTGTTGTGTAAAGTGTTGTATAGTTGTGATAAGTAGATCTAAGAGTAATTACATAGTGGTGTTGTAAATTAGTTGTGAAGTAGTTGTGAATAAGTAGTTGTGAAGAAGTAGTCGTGAAGTAGTCGTGAAGAAGAAGTCGTGAAGAAGTCGTGAAGCTGTTGTGAAGCTGTCGTGAAAAAGTCGTGATTAAGTCGTGTAGAAGTTGTGTATAAGTTGTGAGATTGGTTCTAGCTACGATTAGGACTCGACATCTAGCTTTGTGTCGTTAAGCCGGTGTAAGCTAAAGTTGTGTAAGGTTTCTCCGCCATAAGGGAGTTTGTTGACATAGTGAAGAAAACTCTCGAGTAGGTGACTCGAGGAGTGGAGTAGGGCAAGGAAGGTGTCCTTGTAGCCGAACCACTATAAATCTCCGTGTTGTGGTTTGATCTTTCCATCTCTCTCTTATTTCATTATATTTACCTTACTTGCATTACTTATCTATATTTTTTTATATATGTTCATATTGATCAAGAGTTGAATTCACATAAGATAGAATCAAAGTTTTAAAAAGTAAATAAAAGTTTTCCATAAATTAAAAAGACGTAAAACTATTCAACCCCCCCTTCTAGTTTTCCACAGTTAAGAAAGGAGATGCTATAGTTGTTGAGGATTGTACAACTGATAGTGATGATGAAGAAGAACATGTTTATGTCTAAACCTGAAGTGGTTAATAAAGTAAGAACAAGTGTTCCTAAGATAGTCAAACACAATATTGATAGGCCTAAATCAAACATTAAGCATGTTAGGCAACCAGTTAGATATTGTGAACAATATAGAACCACCAACAAGCCCAGAGGTAACCAAAGGAATTGGAACAACCTCAAGTCTAACCAATTAGGTGATGACTTTGCTTTTTATAATAAAGCTTGTTACACATGTGGTAGTTTTGACCATCTTGCAACTTTCTGCAACCAATGGGTATCTGGGTATGAAAACAATAGAGTGAACTACAAAAGGCAAACTCCTAAGTTTCACTCTCACTCTAGTTCTAAGAGAAAAAACCCCAGAGTAGTCAAAAACAAGTCTGGCTCAAACTCAGATCCTGCTGCTAGACTAATGGTTCCTGCTGCTAAACAATTTGTTCCTGCTGCTCGACCATTTATGACTATTAACCCAAAACCAACAGCTAAGGGTGCAAAAACTTTTTTCAAACATGCACCAACAACTGTTCTAAGGCCCATTAAACAAAAGCAGTGGTCCAAAAACAAGTTTGGAAACCAAAGGGTAGAACTGAAAAGTTAGCAGTTCCTGCTGCTAAGAAATCAGTTCCTGCTGCTAAGGGAAACAGGGCAAATGCTGTTAAGGCCTCAGCATGTTGAATTCTTAAATCCAATGTTGCATCAACTATCCTTAAAAGATTAAATTACATTGATGCAAGAGGCAGATCCAAGTCAGTAATGGCTTGGATCCCCAAAAGAAACTAACACTCTTATTTGTGTGCAGGAACATTCAACTGATAAACAAGAAGATCAAGGATTCTCAGATAGTGGATGTTCAAGGCACATAACAGGCAACATGTCTTATCTCTCAGATTTTCAATCATTTAATGGAGGATATGTTACCTTTGGAGGGGGTGTTCGTGGAAAATTTTCTAGTAAAGGTACAATCAAAACTGGAAATTTAGATTTTGAAGATGTGTACTATGTGCAAGAACTTAAGTATAATCTTTTTAGTGTCTCACAAATGTGTGATAAAAAGAACAATGTTCTTTTCTGTGAGACTGAATGTCTTGTACTTTCCCCTGATTTTAAGATGCCTGATGAAAGTCAAGTACTTCTTAGAATTCCTAGAAAGGGAAATATGTACAGTGTAGACATGAAGAACATTGTTCCTAAAAAGAATTTAACTTGTCTTGTTGCAAAGGCCACATTGGATGAATCAATGAAATGGCATAGAAGGCTTGGTCATATTAACTTCAAAACCATAAATAAAATTGTCAAAAATGGTTTGGTAAGCGGTTTACCTCACAAAAGATTTGAAAATGATCAAACATGCATTGCTTGTCTAAAAGGCAAACAACACAAAGCCACTTGTAAGCCCAAGATTTTTAACTCTATCAATCAATCTTTGTTTATGCTGCATATGGACTTATTTGGACCTATTTCAGTAAGGAGTATAATGCATAAGAAATATTGTCTTGTTATAACTAATGACTATAGCAGATTTACATGGGTTTTCTTTTTAGCTCCTAAGGATGAGACATCATGCATCCTTAAGGATTTCATTACACAGATAGAAAACCAAGTAAGCAAGAAAGTAAAAGTCATTAGATGTGATAATGGGACAGAGTTTCCTGCTGGTAGTGTATTGTTTCTATTGATGTTGATGTTGCTGCTAGTGCATCTGTTCCTGCTGCTATCATTATCTCATTCCTGCTGCTATCATTATCTCATTCCTACTGCTAGCATTATCTCATTGCTGCTGCTAATGCTCATTGCTGCTGCTAGATGGATAAGTATGAAAATATATTATTTGTATTTTGGTCAACAATATACGGTAGATAATATCTTACCCCATGTGCTTAGTTAACAAGTTGTGTACACAGATACATGTTGTATCTTATGTACTGACACTCTAAAGATAAGTTAACAAGTAAGTCGGCTAGACTTTAAGCAATATGTAAAGATCTTCTTGGACTATAAAAGAAGATCTTAGTTATGTGATATGCGTGTCCAAGTGTGTTATTTTTATTAGAACATATAACTGTTAAGACATAGAACAAACACAAGAATATCACAAGTTGTAAAAACATAAGATTCAAGGTCTTTGTAACCCTAGTGATAGAAAGATCACTCGTATTATTTTGAATAATATTGAATCGTTTTGGTGAAAAGCTTTCATTGTTTATTGTCATAGAACAAACATAACCTTTCCATTTCCATAACACAAATAACCTTCTAAGTATGGTTAAGTAAATTCCGCGTACTTAATCATATTAATTCAATATATCATACACACAAAGTCACAAGGTTTAACCACCTTAACCATGTGTCGAATCCTAACAATATGCCAGCTGGAATAAAAGCCTTTTCTCTGTGACTTTCACTGGGGTTTTCAGTGAGTTGGTCTATTCCTATAACTTTCTTGTTTTCACTAGGAATTAGACTTACAGTTTCATAGACTTTGGGGTTCTTTTTAGTCCAGCCTTCAATGACAGCTTTTTCTTTGTTAAGTTCATTTTGAAGAGCTTGATTTTGTTTCAAAATCTCAGTGTTTTGAATTTGTAGTGTAATAGTTTCTAACTTGGCCTGTTTTAGTACAAGCAATTCATCTCTACACTTATTTAATTCTAACACAAGATTGTTATATTTTGAAAGCAAATTAAGCCTTTGTTCTTCTACAAACTTAAGATCTACACAAATGTAATTCATATAGGACTGCCAGTCAAAATCATCATCCATTGAAAGTAAAATATTTACCTTCTTCATGGTTATGTTGACCCATTCTCCATTCCTTGCATAGCTTTTTCCAACAGCCAGCTGATCACCTTCAGAAAGGGCCATCAGTGCACTTACTCTAATTTTCTCATCTTCTGAGGAGACCTCTTCTTCATCCCAGTCATAGGCTTCGGCTACAAGAACCTTGTTCTTTGTTTGAACAGGTTTGGAAGTTTGAGCAGCCTGAGACATTGAGGGATTAGCTTCAAGGAGTGCAAATTTAGCCTTAGCTTTCCTATATTTAGCCTCAAAATCTTTTTGACCCTTTTGAACATTATTGTTTTGAAAATGTTGGGTCGACTGAAGCATTTTAGGTTGAAACTTGCTAGTTCCTGAAGATGAACTATTTCCAGAAAATTTATAAGAGGGTTCTGAGATGGTTTTTGAATAACAGTCTCTAGCAAAATGACCCTTTTTACCACATTTGAAACATTCAGTGGTTTCATTTGCTTTAGCTTTTGAAAAGTTTGACTGATTTCTTTTGATAAAATGTTTTGAATTAGCAAGGAGTGCCCTTTCTTGGAATTCCAAGTTTAAGTCATTTAGGTACTCATCACTACTTCTTTCATCAATCTCATCATCAGAATCCTCTTGAAAATCCTGAACAACACCATTAGAATAAAAGGCAGTTGATATGGGTGAGGAAGTCAGGGCCTTTTTGCTCTCAAGAGCTTTCTTTGAGTCAGGGTATCTCCTAGAGATTAAGTTGTCCTCATAGACAAACTTCCCATAGATCTCAGGGAGCTCAAGGGTCTGAATGTGGTTAGCATTCCTGAGGCCCTGTGAGAAGTTTAGCCACTTCTCAGGGAGACTGTTGACAAAGCCAACATTGATCTCATGCTTAGACAAAACTACACCATCATTTGACAATTCATTTATCAGGGTCTTGTATCTGGTATATGTTTGAGAGAGACTTTCAGAGTCCTTTGCCCTGAAAGTGTTGTACTCAAGTTTCAGGTCCATGATCCTGTTTTCTTTGGTATCTGAGGGACTTTCAAAGCTATTAATCAAGTCAACCCAAGTTTGTTTGGTTGTAGAACAGTTAATGACTGATTCCATTATATCGTCAGGAAGACAAGATATAATTATGCTTTTCAGGCGTTGGTCTTGATTGACCACCCTTCTCTCATCTATAGTCCACTGAGCTTCAGGCTTGTTTAGCCCCTCAGCAGTCTTAGGGACATAAGGACCTTCATTGATACAAGTGATGTAGTATGGTTCCATACCAGTCAAGTAGCAAAGCATTCGCTTTTTCCACTTGCTAAATTTTCCAGCTTCGAGTCTGGGAGCAACAGCTGAAAAGCTACCACCCTTTTTATCGACGAGCTGGGGCACATTAATATCAGCCATAGTAGGATCTTGGTTTTAAAAACCTTGAGCACTCTTAGTTTTTGAAAAGATTTTATAAACCAGAGGCTCTGATACCACTTGTTGATCCCTTTACACAAGTAGAAGTAACTACGAAGTTAATCTAATTGTGTTTAATGACTGAGATAATGTATTGATTAATTATAAAAGATAAGTAAAACGTAAATATAAAAACACAAGTTTTTCAACGTTTAAATTCTTATTAGAAATTAATCAAAAGAATCTATTACCCAAGTGTTTGCGGAATAAACACTTGGAATCGAATAGAAAAGGTATGGTGTGTTCTCCTCTCTAAACTCAAGTTTGTCTTGAATGGCAACAATAATGACCCACTGAGCTATCTCAGGGACGTGATTGCTCTTTGGAGGAGAAAAGTGGTTTTGTGAAAGTCTAAGCTTTTAATGCACAAAAACTTATCCCATTTTTCTCCCCTCTGTTCCTATTTATACACAAGTATAAAAGAGCACTTTCTAGAAGTACTGTTGGGAATTATCACATGGTACAAGTGAAGACTGACTTAAGTCTTGTAGTGTTGATATTAAGTCTGGTTTGAGTTAGGTCTTGTAATGTAAAAGTTAGGTCTGGTAGTTATTATTAAGTCTTGTAGTGTAATCGTTAAGTCTTGTAGTGTAATCGTTAAGTCTTGTAGTGATTATTTTGTTTCCGTATTATTAGATGGTGAGGATATGCATGAGTTATATTAGGAAGTGATATGGCATATCTTCTTAGTAATGGGTCGTATTAGGGTTTCTTATGTTATAAAAGAAACATACGGCTTACACATTGTGATAAGCAATTGAAAAACAAATTCTTTAGTGATTAATCAAAGATCCATAGAGGATCAAGAGTTTTTAGTAATTCTTCTTTAAATTGTTCATAAAGAAAACCTTGTTAGAAACTTTGATTGTTCTTATTAGTATTCCGCTGTGCAAATCATTGTTTCGATAATCCTAGAAGAGCTTGATCGTGGACTAACAAGTGGTATCAGAGCGGGTGGCTCTCGATATCTAGGATTTACAAGGTTGTTCGTGGTTAAAGAAGAGCAGTTTTGGAATTCGAAGAAAAAGAGAAGCAGATCTGAAAAAGGTTATTATCGTACAACAGCAAATTGTGAGGTAATTATTTTATTTTGGGTATCGATCTGATTGGCTGCTTTGTTATTTGTCGCATCTAAGATTGGTTAGAACGTGGTTCGGTAATTCTTGAAGTATTCAATCAGTTATTACTTCGGATAAAGAATTCTATTACCTCGTATTAATTAATTGTGAAGTTTTGTCGCAAGTGATTAATTGATTCAAAAGGTGGGGCTGCTGACTGCTTGAGGTTTAATTGAATATTAATTGTGGGTCCGTGGTTATTTTGCCTGTCGTGATCTGCAAGAGTGATTCGATTGATCATTTAATTTTGGTCAACATTTGAATATTGAATTGCTGCTGCTTTTGATTTAATCTTGGGTTACTTTTCGAAGATTATTGGTGATTTGTGTTTCATAAGTCTGTGGGGAGTAATTCTGGTCTGTGTGCAGTGGTATTGTTAGTGTCAAAGAAGAAACCTTTTCTGAATCTTAAACTCTCATACAATGACCTCATCCAAAATAGATGAATATGAGAAATGGGCTATGAAGGTGGAACAATGGATCTCCAACAGAGATCACAACCTGTGGAAAGTTATTCTTAATGGGAACAGCAAGAAGAGGATTAGTAAAGATCAAAAGGGGAACATCATCATTCTTCCACCTGAATCAGCTGAGGAGCATGTTGCTGTACAAAGGGAGAAGAAGACAAGAGCTCTTTTGCTTCGGGCTCTCGGAGAAGATCACATGGGTGACTTTCATCACCTGCATGATGCTAGGGAAATCTGGCTTGCTGTAAAAGCTAAGTTTAGAGGGAATGATAAGTCCAAGAAGATGAGAAAGTCTATGCTCAAGCAGGAGTTCCAGGAGGTCAAGATCTCTGCGACTGAGGAATCTGGCTTGATGGGTTTCCCATCTCAGGTACAAAATTGTCTTTTTGGTTGTCATGATTTATATGCTCTACTTAAGAAAGAATATGATGAAATAGAGCCTGAGTATAATAAACTGTTTGTTGAAGTTCAAGCTTATAAAAGGAGTCTTAAAACTTTGGAAAAACAAAAAGCCTGGCACGAAGCAAATCAGCTAGCATATGAAGAGAAAATTAGAGTTTTGGAAAGAGATTTACAAATCTTCACTGATGAGCTTAAATATTCTGAGTCTCAAAATGCTAAGATGGTTTTAGAAAAACAGGACTTACAGACTAAGCTTGACAATTCCTTGGCTAGGTTTGATAGATGGAAAGAAACATCTAAAAACCTAAACAAGTTAATTGATAGTTCTATGTCAATAAAAACTAAACTTGGTTTAGGGTTTGGGGACTATATAGGGCCAGATCAAGTTTATGACCCTAATGAGTATAGTGTTTTTGACCCTGAACCTGTAGACTATCAAATTCCTGTTAAGTTTGTTAAGGAAGGAGAAATGCATGATGTTCCTCCTCCTATAAGAGGAGTGTTTAAACCTGTCCCTATCCACTCAGACCTTGACATAGACTTAGATGAATCACACATGTCTTATGGAAAAAAGTCCATTGACTTGCCTACTTCAGACTGTGAAACTAAAGACTTTGTCTCTTGTTCTAACAGTGACAAATCCTCTCAACCCAAGTCTGATGACTATATCACATGTGATTCAAGTGATAAGTCTGCCACACCCAGGCCTAGTGACATACCCACAAAAGTGACTGATGATGAATCTATTTCTAAAACAGTTACTTCTGACAATAGTTCACTTAATTTTGTTAAAATCAGTTCACCTTCAAGTACTGGTAGTGAGACTTTTGTGTGTAATTGTTAGACCCGTATCCCGGTTACGAGTAGGCCCCACCCTAGATGAAATATGCTAAGGCTGGATGTAATTGGTTGGTCAACGAAGTTACGTGAAAAGTCAAACCCGGTAGTCAAATTAATAGTCAAAGTATGACTAATGTAGTAATATGAAATGTGAGGTATAAACTAGAAGGACCTAAGTTGCCAAGTGTTAATTATGTGTTATAAGTTAGTTGTGGCTAAAATAAGAAGAAAGGGACTTGAGGGACCATTCTTGCCAATTAACCAAAGATCCACCTAACTAGTATTAACTAGCTTATTCTAGAGATTTCATGAATTATTGAGGGAGAAGTTAAAGTCCGGTTTTAGTGAGAGGAGAAAGAGAGGGAAAACTAGCTAAGTGATGAACCAAGAAGAAGAAGTGAAGATCAAATGATAATAGCCTTTCCTTAGTAATGATCATCACAAGTAAGTCTTTATATTCTTGTTGTTATTGAAGTTATAGTTTAAGGATTAAGTGGGTTTTCATCATTTGACCAAGATATGATCAAATGGTGATGAAGGATGAAAGATAAGTATGTTTGATGGGTTAGGTTAACCCTTGTTTATGTTATTGATTGTTATGTTATTAGGGTTTGATATGTTGATGATGATGATGGATAATAGTGGTGATGATGATGACTTTGATGTTGTTAGCTTGGACCAAGGTAAGTAACTCTCCCTAAAACATGTATTATATGTGTATTGTCATGTATGTATTGTGGTTGTATGAAAGTATAATAGTTGGATTTAGAATGGTTGTGAGCTAGGGATGGATGGCTAGTGATTCTTGACCAAGGGTAGGTTAGCTTGTTGGACTTGGCTAGTTAAGGTATGTTGTTGATTATGGATTGTGATGAATGGATGTGATTATGTTATGAAGTTGTGTATGATATGAGTGGTATATAGTAGATTAAGAGCTTTTATGTGATTATGATGCTTATGTGGAAATATGTGTATGAGATATGTTTTATGTCGGGTTACTTACTAAGCGTAAGCTTATTCTTTAGTTGTCAATGTTTTTGTAGGCTTAAGTGCGGCGAAATGGAAGGCTTGGAGTGTAGCATAAGAGTTTGGAATGGATTTGGAAGATAATAAGCATAGGAGCTAGGTAGAATACCGAGATTGAGTCAATGTTGTACCCCCGAGAGTCTCTTTTATGAGTCCTATAATGTGTGTCAAAGTCGTGTAATGGTTTGGTGGTCTAATGATGTGTCGAGTGTGTTTTAAGTGTTTTTGAGTAATGATAATGGGGTGTTTGGTTTAAGCGTGTTCATACCTATTTTGGGTTGTAAACGGGTCAAGTGCCCTTGGAAAACATTGGGTATGTTAATGTAATGCTTTTGGTAAAGTTTGGGTGGTTAACGGTGTGTCCAAGTGCGTTAAGTGGTTTATAGTGAATGTTTAAGGGGGTGTTTGGCAAAAGGGTAAATGTACCCATTTTGATGTGTAAACGGGTCAAGTGTATATTGGAACATATTATATGTATTAAAGTAATGATTTTGGTTGAGTTTGAAGTGTCGTGAAAGTCGTATGTGGCTTTTGTCATGAAATGGGTCAAAAAGGGGTTATGTGCATGACCCGTCTAATTTGTAAAGCACCATTTCGGGATGTCAAACGGTTAATGTTTTTGTATGAAAATGATGTTTATGATGTGTTAATGAAATCTGGAAAGTTTCATTGATTGTCGGGTCATAGAAGTTGTCTTTCCGGAAAATGGGTCAAAAAGGATGTTAAAAAGGTTATGCAGTTAAAGGGGTGTTTGGGTTAAGAGTGTTTTTACCCAATTTGGGTAGTAAATCGGGTTGATTGAGTATGTAAATGATTTGTATGTTATGTTAATGGCCTTGAGTGAGTTTAAGTGAATATAAGGTAGTACGGGTCACTTTCGGGTCTGTGTAGACTACTTTTGGTCTGTGTAGACTACTTTGGTCTGTGTAGACTACTTTGGTCTGTGTAGACTACTTTTGGTCTGTGTAGACTACTTTGGTCTGTGTAGACTACTTTTGGGTCTGTGTAGACTACTTTGGTCTGTGTAGACTACTTCGGTCTGTGTAGACTACTTTGGTCACTGTGTAGACTACTTTGGTCATTGTGTAGACTACTTTGGTCTTGTGTAGACTACTTTTAGTCTGAGTAGACTACTTATAGTCTTATCAATATTTAAAGTCTCTTGTTCATGTATGGGTCATGGTTCAAGCGTTTCCGCGTACAAAGTCAAAAAGTTTTCAATTTTTGGTATAAGCGGGCACGGGGTGTAACAAATTGGTATCAGAGCTTCGGTTTAAGTGAATTAGGTTTCCACTTTAGGTTGCCTAGACTTAAACCACTCGTAGACGCGTTAAGTTAAGTTTGAGTTAGGAGGGCTAATAGTTTGTGAATTATAGGATGTGAATGTTGAGTTTTGAAACGTATTATGTGATTGCTATATGAGTGTATTGATGGGAGACTTGATGTGGAGTGATAGGATGACCGTGCACCTCGGGTTGTATCGGTAATTATTATATGATTATGTGAACGTAGTGAAGTATAGAAGTAATGATTTAGACGCGAAAAATAAATGCCTTAGTAGTGCGATGTGAAAGAGCTTAGAGCAATAGGGGGATTAGGTTTTGATTGGATATAATATGAATATTTAGAATGTAGATTTACTAGTGGTAGAATTAATAAGTTGAACTTGAGTCTTTGATTGTTTATGAAGTGGAATACGTGATATGTTGTGTGAGCATAAAGTGTTAGGAGTTGTTTATGTTTATAGTATTGATGTAAATGTAATGTAAGTCCATGGTGGACTAGACGTGCTTAAATGATAAATTACCGTACACTTGGATATTGTCGGTGATCGTTATATGATTATGTGATTGTGTGCTATGGTGGTTTAGCGAGGGTGAATAGGTGTAATAAGATTGTGTGGTGGGTTATAAGAAATGTGACTAAAAATGAAAGTGCGTAACTTGTGTGATAGGGATGATCAAGGCATGGCCTTGTGAGCATTTATATTTAGCATGGTGATCATTAAAGAGGTATTAGAGGCGGGTTAGTGGAGAGTTAAAGTATTAGGAGTATAAGTATGAACATGTGGTGACGTTGAATGTGTGTGGTGAAGAAATGAAATAAAAATATATAGGCATAATAAGTTTGTGATGAACTTAGTTACAAGATGAGGAAAGGCATAGGGGTTGAGAAAATGATGAAATAGAGCGAAACTTCTTAAGTAATAATAGCTAAAATGAGATGAATATGTGTGAAGCTAAGGTGTTGTTATGAAATAATTATATTACGGCTAAGGCGATTAGTTGTAATCATTAATAAATAATGAGTGTGTTGTAATGGATGATCTATGTAAGGTCTACATGTAAAGGAAGCGAGTGAGACTAAAAGAAGAGAGATAAGATATGAAAATAAAAATGTGGTGGATTAAAAACGTAAGAAAGAATGAGAGGGGTATGTGTGAGATAAAGAAGTTGTCTTGAGATTATCATATTACGGCGCTGTAATCACTATAATGAATGCATGAGTTACAATTGGTAAAATGTGAGAAGTCTAGATGTAAATCAGTCGAGTGGACTAAAATGTGAAGTAAGAATGTGAAAATGATTAACGAAGGCTAAGAATGCAAGAGGTAAAGTAAAGATGTGAAAATAACTAAGGCGGATTAAAAATGTAAGGAGTGTGTATGAGATAAGGGCGTTGTTCTAAAATTATCATATTACTACTAAGGTGATTAGCGGTAATTACTATAATAAACGAATGTAATAATATGTGTTTGTGGTGCTTATGGCTTGGATCCGATGTTAAAATGTGAAAGTGGTAAAGTGATGAATGTAATGATCCTTCGAGATGAATGTTAAATGTGGTATCCATCGGGATGCCCAAGTAAAGGAATGTTAAGGAATCCTTCGGGATGAATGTTAAAGATCCTTCGGGATAAAAATGCATTGCCTTCACAGGCAAAGATTGCCTACATCCTTGGCATGTGTGAAAGTCCTTTCGGGAAAAATCTTAAAGTAAAGCGGATCCAAGCTAGAAAATAGAAGAATTTAAATATCAAATGAAATATAAAAAGAAAATGATGAAATAATAAAAGTTAGATTGGGAATTAAGAGTAGTGGTGTTATGTCGGGAGTACATAACCACTAGTTTATATTTCTTGATTTACATCGATTGGGACGCCTCTCCATGTAAATGAGGAATTATAAACGAGTGGGCTATGTGTTGCCGACATGGCACGAGTAGGGTTAGAGAAGTAGAAAGCGGGAGTTTAGAGTTAGTTAGGAATTGTAAGGATTAAGATAGGAGGGTTAGAATTAGACCATGGCTTTTAGTTGAGACTTAGGAGAACCTTGATGGGACGGAGAAATTGTAATGATGATATGATGGGCCTTGCGGTGTGGTGCAAAAAAGATGATGAATGAAGATAAAAGAATGTGAACAAATTAGTCGAGGGTAATGGTGAAAAGTCAAATAGTGCGAGTTCTTAAGTAGCAAGAGTCAAAGAATGGGGGTAGAGGGTAAAGCGAGTGAGATGATGATGTACGGTAATAGGGCGGATTAGAATGATGATTGGCGATAATAAGTAAGTCTTGTATTATGTAAAATCTAAGCGAGAGTTGTGTGGTATAGAAGTAAGCGAGGGTAATGTGGATTAGGGCATGTGATATGTTATAGTATGCGTAAAATTGCAAGATCGCTTAAGTCGTTGAACTAAGTAACTAGGGATTAAGGTGTTAGGAATGAGATGAGTTAGGTGACTAAGTGTAGGCTAGAAAAGAAGGATAGATTTCGGGGACGAAATCTAAATAAGGGGGGTAGAATTGTTAGACCCGTATCCCGGTTACGAGTAGGCCCCACCCTAGATGAAATATGCTAAGGCTGGATGTAATTGGTTGGTCAACGAAGTTACGTGAAAAGTCAAACCCGGTAGTCAAATTAATAGTCAAAGTATGACTAATGTAGTAATATGAAATGTGAGGTATAAACTAGAAGGACCTAAGTTGCCAAGTGTTAATTATGTGTTATAAGTTAGTTGTGGCTAAAATAAGAAGAAAGGGACTTGAGGGACCATTCTTGCCAATTAACCAAAGATCCACCTAACTAGTATTAACTAGCTTATTCTAGAGATTTCATGAATTATTGAGGGAGAAGTTAAAGTCCGGTTTTAGTGAGAGGAGAAAGAGAGGGAAAACTAGCTAAGTGATGAACCAAGAAGAAGAAGTGAAGATCAAATGATAATAGCCTTTCCTTAGTAATGATCATCACAAGTAAGTCTTTATATTCTTGTTGTTATTGAAGTTATAGTTTAAGGATTAAGTGGGTTTTCATCATTTGACCAAGATATGATCAAATGGTGATGAAGGATGAAAGATAAGTATGTTTGATGGGTTAGGTTAACCCTTGTTTATGTTATTGATTGTTATGTTATTAGGGTTTGATATGTTGATGATGATGATGGATAATAGTGGTGATGATGATGACTTTGATGTTGTTAGCTTGGACCAAGGTAAGTAACTCTCCCTAAAACATGTATTATATGTGTATTGTCATGTATGTATTGTGGTTGTATGAAAGTATAATAGTTGGATTTAGAATGGTTGTGAGCTAGGGATGGATGGCTAGTGATTCTTGACCAAGGGTAGGTTAGCTTGTTGGACTTGGCTAGTTAAGGTATGTTGTTGATTATGGATTGTGATGAATGGATGTGATTATGTTATGAAGTTGTGTATGATATGAGTGGTATATAGTAGATTAAGAGCTTTTATGTGATTATGATGCTTATGTGGAAATATGTGTATGAGATATGTTTTATGTCGGGTTACTTACTAAGCGTAAGCTTATTCTTTAGTTGTCAATGTTTTTGTAGGCTTAAGTGCGGCGAAATGGAAGGCTTGGAGTGTAGCATAAGAGTTTGGAATGGATTTGGAAGATAATAAGCATAGGAGCTAGGTAGAATACCGAGATTGAGTCAATGTTGTACCCCCGAGAGTCTCTTTTATGAGTCCTATAATGTGTGTCAAAGTCGTGTAATGGTTTGGTGGTCTAATGATGTGTCGAGTGTGTTTTAAGTGTTTTTGAGTAATGATAATGGGGTGTTTGGTTTAAGCGTGTTCATACCTATTTTGGGTTGTAAACGGGTCAAGTGCCCTTGGAAAACATTGGGTATGTTAATGTAACGCTTTTGGTAAAGTTTGGGTGGTTAACGGTGTGTCCAAGTGCGTTAAGTGGTTTATAGTGAATGTTTAAGGGGGGTGTTTGGCAAAAGGGTAAATGTACCCATTTTGATGTGTAAACGGGTCAAGTGTATATTGGAACATATTATATGTATTAAAGTAATGATTTTGGTTGAGTTTGAAGTGTCGTGAAAGTCGTATGTGGCTTTTGTCATGAAATGGGTCAAAAAGGGGTTATGTGCATGACCCGTCTAATTTGTAAAGCACCATTTCGGGATGTCAAACGGTTAATGTTTTTGTATGAAAATGATGTTTATGATGTGTTAATGAAATCTGGAAAGTTTCATTGATTGTCGGGTCATAGAAGTTGTCTTTCCGGAAAATGGGTCAAAAAGGATGTTAAAAAGGTTATGCAGTTAAAGGGGTGTTTGGGTTAAGAGTGTTTTTACCCAATTTGGGTAGTAAATCGGGTTGATTGAGTATGTAAATGATTTGTATGTTATGTTAATGGCCTTGAGTGAGTTTAAGTGAATATAAGGTAGTACGGGTCACTTTCGGGTCTGTGTAGACTACTTTTGGTCTGTGTAGACTACTTTGGTCTGTGTAGACTACTTTGGTCTGTGTAGACTACTTTTGGTCTGTGTAGACTACTTTGGTCTGTGTAGACTACTTTTGGGTCTGTGTAGACTACTTTGGTCTGTGTAGACTACTTCGGTCTGTGTAGACTACTTTGGTCACTGTGTAGACTACTTTGGTCATTGTGTAGACTACTTTGGTCTTGTGTAGACTACTTTTAGTCTGAGTAGACTACTTATAGTCTTATCAATATTTAAAGTCTCTTGTTCATGTATGGGTCATGGTTCAAGCGTTTCCGCGTACAAAGTCAAAAAGTTTTGAATTTTTGGTATAAGCGGGCACGGGGTGTAACAGTAATAAAACAAGACATGGAAAGAACAAAAAGATTAAAAAGAAATCATGTTTTGTTTGTGGTAGTTACTCTCATCTCATTAAGGATTGTAATTATTATGAGAGTAAAATGGGTGTGTGTGCTGAACAACGAAAACCTAGATCAGTATGGAGAAATGTAGAGAATATTCCCCCATTTGTCCCTAGAGCAAATGCATTTCCTGCTGGTAGGCCTTTTAGACCAGCAGTTGTTCCTGCTGGTATACCAGTTTCTGCTAGTTGGAAAAGCAATGCTGCTCGACCATTTAACAGACCTACAAGTACTTTCTTTCAAAATGATTATAGGTTTGGTTATTATGACCCAATGTATGTGGGGGGGCAAAGATGGGATCATGATGTTCAGTACACAGGAGGTTGGTCTTGGCGACACAATGGTCATTATTTGAGAAAGGGATCCGAGAGAAATGGTGGATCTCATCATTGCTGTGTTTGAGGGGAGGTATAAGCCTAAGGGGAGGCTTATTGTTGTATATTTTGTGCTAACATTTTTTGTTTGTTTGTTTGTTCTGTGTTCTCTAACTAAAATAATGCAGTTGTTGAGTTTGTGACTTCGAAGGTTGTGGGGCTATGATTATTAAATCAGTGATTGATTTGTCAATTAATCAATGATGTGTGTGATGTGTTGAATTATCCATGATACGATTTGCTATATAACGACAAAGATGTGATTGGCTGCATTTAATTTAATGGGTCGGTCAAAGTACTGCTATTTTGTTACTTGTGATTTATTAGTTTGATGATTTTCATTAAATTGATTATTTGGTATTAAATGGGTCGGTAGAGGACTCCAAGTAAATTGGAGAAGTTTGTCGTCATCTGGGTTTAATTCATTTGGTGATATAAGTGTGTGGGGCTAACGCATGTGATCAGATTGATTCTAGTTGGTGTGGTGGTTCATTCTGGTCTCACAATTTTATGTTTGTTGCTCTCACATGGATACTGCTGCTACGCTGTTTCAGTTCCCGCTGGTAACACCATTGCTGCTGCATTCTTTATTCATCGGTTAAAAAAAATAAAAAATAAATAAATAAAAAAATAATAAAAAAATAAAATAAATAAAATAAAATAAAATCTTGTATATTTTGTGTGCTAATAAGTTTGTTTTGAGTTTCACCCTTGCAGGTACAGTGTTGGTTCTTGAACCACACAGCAAATGGTACTCAACTTACCATGTCTCATAGACAAGAAAAAGTTGGCTCACCATGAGGGTACGGCTCTGGTGTGATTCTCAAATCCGTTGGAAGCTGTGATAGTTTGCTCAAAACTATTAGGGTACTTCAACTCACCCATGTTGTTTTACAACTGAGAGTTGAAATGGTGCTCAATTCACCATGGATTTTACCCTTTTGGGTTTCCAAAGAATTGGCTAGCCCACAAGTGTATGGCTTGTGGTAAAGGCAGTGGAAAACCATATTTGGTAATCAATTCACCAAAGGTTATCTTCAACCTAAGAATTGGCTAGTCCTGAGCAAACGGCTACAGGTAAAGACAACTCAAATCCGTTTATAGTTGATGATTTACTTAAAATCATATGGTTATCAATGTACCATGGTCTTAAACACCAAAACATTTGGCTACTCCAGTAGTGATGGCTATTGGTAAAGAGACATCAAATCCATTAAATTTCAATGATTCACCTCTCACAGGTGTTAACACACCTGGATGTGATGAGAATAGATATGAAACTTAATATGAATTGATGTACAAAATGTCAGGTTGCTGGAAAGGTCAAGTGAGATGGTGATAATATCAAGTTGCTGCATAAACATTCAGAAGCAAGAAGATCTAGATAATTCCTAATGTTCAAAGGTCAATCCTCAAAAGCTTACACAGAAGGAACTTGAACTTCATGAAGCATGAAGATCAAGTTAGGGGAGGATTGTTGGGAATTATCACATGGTACAAGTGAAGACAGACTTAAGTCTTGTAGTGTTGATATTAAGTCTGGTTTGAGTTAGGTCTTGTAATGTAAAAGTTAGGTCTGGTAGTTATTATTAAGTCTTGTAGTGTAAACGTTAAGTCTTGTAGTGTAATCGTTAAGTCTTGTAGTGTTTATTTTGTTTCCGTATTATTAGATGGAGAGGATATGCATGAGTTATATTAGGAAGTGATATGGCATATCTTCTTAGTAATGGGCCGTATTAGGGTTTCTTATGTTATAAAAGAAACATACGGCTTACACATTGTAATAAGTAATTGAAAAACAATTTCATTAGTGATTAAATAAAAGATCCATAGAGGATCAACAGTTTTTAGTAATTCTTCTTTAAATTGTTCATAAAGAAAACCTTGTTAGAAACTTTGATTGTTCTTATTAGTATTCCGCTGTGCAAATAATTGTTTCGATAATCCTAGAAGAGCTTGATCGTGGACTAACAAGTACAAAAGGAATAACCTAGCTAGTTTGACAAATACAAACAGTATTTGTCATTTCCAAGAATCTACATTTTGAATAAGCTTAAAGTGCTTTCCGAGTGTCAGCTATGACACATCTTGACTTTAAGCTGTTTAGGGAAAGTTTGCTTTCGGCCCGATAAGACATCTTCTTATCTCTTCAAACTTTCCCCCCTAATCCCGCCTTTCTTTCAGACTTCAGATTCTTCAGTCTAGGTCTTCAGTCTTCAATCTTCAATCATCATAGTTGTTGAGGAGACTGGGGGTTCAGTGAGTTCATGTCATGACTCACTGAACCCATCATCTTCTTCTTTAGCTTAAGTCCTACTCAGGGAGTTCCACCTTCCTTAGTGGTGAATCCTTTTAAGACTCGCCTTAAGCATCCTGAAGATGACTCACTGAGTGACTGTTCACTCAGTGACTTGAGAGTGTTTATGGTTGATTAACATTTGGCTTAATTTGTATTCAAATCCTGTTTTCAGGACGCTTGGGTACTGACGGACCCAACAGTGTATGAACAAAACAACCACTCCAAAGAAAGTCTAGAGAGAGAAAGTAGAGAGGTAGACACCATGATTTATACTGGTTCAGGATGAGGGGTTAGACCATTCATATGTCTAGTTCTGAATCCGCGACACCTATACTATTTACTAGTACAATCCTTGAGGTGGATTAAACCGTCACAAACTTCACTCACCGATATGCATAAAGATCGGTGCTCACAAAGAAGAGTTACTACCAACGGAGTTTCGCCCTTAGAACCACCCACAAGAATCTCGTGATTCGTCCTAACCACTAAGACCACAAATAACTTCATCCCAAGGAAGCAACAAACCATAAACTAGACCTTCACCCGATCTAGGCTTGACTACCAAGGTACAAGAAGTTTACACCCTTTGCTTATCCATAAACCAGATAAGACTTTACAAATGAATGATGAGAGTTTAAGTGTTTGGTACAAGCTAACCTAGCCAAGGGAATCGACCTAATAGAAGAGAGTAAAAGAAGACTCTGAACACAACACACAAGATTGGATTAGGTTCTTGTGATTCTTCTCTTGCGAAGA
The DNA here is from genome assembly GCA_021014915.2 of Artemisia tridentata subsp. tridentata. Classification (NCBI taxonomy): domain Eukaryota; kingdom Viridiplantae; phylum Streptophyta; class Magnoliopsida; order Asterales; family Asteraceae; genus Artemisia; species Artemisia tridentata. Next base: position 214,212,182 of record CP139502.1, on the reverse strand, counting down.
AGTGATCTTTTAATTATGATAAGAAGATGTTAAGAAACAAGAAGATTGAAATACTTAGAGGGATTAGAGAAAAGAAAATAGAAGAGAGAAATGAATGACAAGAGGTGAAGTAACCACAAGATAAGAGGGTCTATTTATAGATAAACGGGGACTCAACCTCCGGCGCGCTGGCTAGGCGCGTCAACGCATAAGCCTAGCGTGCCATAGGTTGTCTTCCCGGTTTGTTTATTACTAGCTTCCTCTTGTTAAACCACCCAAGTTCACTTCCATTTTGACCTTCCTAAGTTCATTCCAAATCCCCACTTGGGATTAGGTCAACCAACTCATTAGCTAAGGTTTAGTGATGATTAAAAACATTTAGGTGGTGTTTGTTTATTAAGAGGGTCTGAATCTGAATCTGAACCGCACGTCTGAATCTGAATTTGATGCGTAAATGTCTGAATCTGAACGCATCTGAACGGAAAAAAAAACTCATGTTTGAACGGGATTTTTTTTTTTTTTTTTTTTTTTTTTTTTTTTTTTTTTTTGGTTATTTTGTGTCAACAAGAGGCATTCAGACGCATTAAGACACCCCTCTTAAGTCTTGACCATTAAGATCTAACTGCATCTGAACGCGTATGAACGAGAAAAAAAAAACAAACGGTCTGAACGGACAAAATGTCTGACCGATTCAGACACAGTGCCCGTTCAGAGGCGTTCAGAGGTCCGAAAAAAAAACAAACGCAGCCTTAGTGAAGTGTTTAAGAGATAGTTAGAGTTTAAGTCCATTTTGTGTGAGAAAGAAAAGAACCAATGGAAAAGGGGTTTATCTTTGAGAGTTTCCTAAGGGTTGGATAATAACTTGCCTCCTAAATTTGAAATTCAAAATATAGTGTTTGTAAGTGTGTGTGAGGAAAAAGTGTTGGACAAGTAAAGACGGAGAAAGGAGGATACAATATCATAAAGAGGAGCCTATGTTGTGGAATGGGAGACAAAAAGAGAATGGATAAGACTATGTTGTGGACGGAGAGACAAGCTATTTGAATTTTAAATTCAAATTGTGGAGAAAGAGTGTATGAGAGGAGAAGAGGAGAAGAGGTAACTTGGGGACCAAGGGGAGTGTTTTAAGGAAAAGTGTTGGCTTGATGAGACAAAGGAGCTTTTGTTGTTGTGTGTGAGACAAGGAAGGTAAGAAGGTGGCTTTGCTTGTGGTTTAGGAGACACGAATGGTGGAAGGAGGCTTTGCTTGTGAAAGGGAGACAAAGTGTAGTAGAAGGAGCCTATGTTGTGGTGTGGGGAACATGACATGGTGGAAAGGGTGAGGAGGAGAACAAGGAGTGTGTAAGAGATTGAGTGTTGAACAAACAAGGTTACAAAGGAGATTCAAAATTCGAATATGAAAGTTAAAATTCAAAATCCAAATAACCTAATCCTTGTTTAAGCCATAAATAACATATTCACTAATCACCTTGATGAAACTAAGATAAGTGTTTTGCATCTTAAGTAAAGCCTTAACCTTTGAGAGGAAAGTGTGTTTACGCAAAGTGACCTTAACTTGTTTGACCAATAAAGGAGTAAACCCCGTTACGTGATTAGCAAAGTCATACCTAAGGAGTATAGCCACTTGAAGGTTTTCATTTGCATGTTTTTCGAAAACATGAATCTCATAGGTTTGATAAAACAATTTAAATTGGCTATTGGGTTTTTAGAAAACATTTTTGAATTGGCGTTTTTTAAAATGGGAGGACGTATTTTGGTCATCTCTCTAAGTCCCAATCTTGTTGCGAGTTTACAAAACGTCTTAATTACCATGTACGAACCTGTATTGAAAGACCAACTTTTGTTGGGTAAGAGGAAAGGCAACATTTAAAAAACCGAGCACGTGACACCAGGCCATGACACGCTGGTTTTGGCGCTCCAACGCGCCATCATGGCGTGCCGGGACTAGTGTTCCGCATTTTTCGGTTTTAGCCTATCGTTAGCGACTTTAGGTGTTTTCTAATATATATTTGTCATCATTAAAACATAAAGAAGATCTTAGCCATCATTTGCACCAACAAACATGTTTCGGGTAAAAAAAAAGTTTATATGTGTACATATATAAGGACAATTTTGAAAGTTACCACATTTTGTTTTATACGATGGGTTTAAGCTTATTTTTTGGCGTTAGCAGTTTCGGCTTATGTTAAATAAACTTAATTTTGTTTACTTTTGGTTTATTACTTTATATAAGTTTTTGTTATGACATAACAAATTTTTATATAAGTTAATAGGCTTCAATGTAAGTAAAAAATATAAGCTTAAATCATAAGTTTAAACCACATAAGTCAAAAATAATGTTAAACAAACACCTTCTTAGAGTACTCGTAATGAAGCTCGTTTTTTTCAACGTCGAATGAAATGTGATCGACGTCAATTGGGCTCACCCTTCCATGATTCTCGTGGTCAGCTAGGCTTCATGAAGATCATGATGGTGAGGGCGAACGATGTAAACGTTTTTTTTTTTTTCTTTTTCTTTTTTTTTTCTTTTTTTTTTTCTCTCTCTCTTGTCAAGCGGTATATTTTTGTTTTTCAATTTCCTACCCATAATTCTCTTATAAATACCATTTAACTTTTAGAGCACAAGGTATTGTAACCGCCGACCCAGGCGTTATGCTGACGTGGCTTGGCATTACGAGGCGTTATGACACCGGTCGGAAGCAAGTTACAACGGTGTTGGTGCCCAAGTTGCCACAGTAACGTGCGTTGTAACGTGATATGCATTTTTATCATCATCATCATCATCATCATCATCATCATCATCATCATCATCATTATTTTGGTTTATAATGTTGATTAATGGAAGAAATAATATTTTGTGTGTCTGTGTGTGTGTGTTTGCAGCAGGAAGAAGACGAGTATTAGTATAACATTTTTTTAATAGACTTTGTGTGTGTTTGGGCTGTTACACATTAGGCTAGTGAAAGAGCATCACTTTTTAAAATAAGTTTAACTTCTTTTTTTATAAAAATTATTGTTTTGTAACTTTTTTTTCTTAATTATATTTTTAGTTTTATATAATTTGTATTTTTATTTAATAAATGAAAAATATATTTTGTTTAAATAACTGGAAAAGAAAAACAAAAGTGGGTCCCAGAAGGTTAATGTTATGGTGTGTTATGATAAAGGGTTATTTTTTATGTGTTGGTGTTAAAATGTTAAAGCTGGGGTGCCGCTGAGTTGACGGTACTATTGTATTATGACACCTTGCCCTCTTAAAATCATGTATGTGGCATCATTTTCAGCTAAGTACTTGGACTAAAAAGAGTTTCATTTTTTTAACCCTCTTCTAGCCCGAAAACAACCTGATTAATAAGCGAGTTAAGTGGGTCAAACCAATCATAGCCCAAGATATGTTTATACTCAACCCTAACACATTAATTTTCGCGACACCCTAAGGTCGTGTTTCATGTACAGGAATTGTCACCTCTATAAATTGGATAAAGAAAAAAATTTGTGTTTATATTTATATGATATTATAATCAAGTTCTCATTACATGTATTATATGATATTAGCATTCCAAAAACTTGTAAGTTTATTTTCTGATTTTGCAAAAATAAAATACTGTGATTTTTATAATAAAAGATAATATTTGTGAAGCTTTTATAAAAGAAGTCATCAACACTTTTGTATTTTCATTTCTCTAATGATCCGATAAATCTCATATAAACAACCAAAATAGTAATATAGATGTAAATCACGAGTCAATGAGTTTATTTATTAACTTGAAGTTATATCACATAAAATTTCATTATAGGAAAAGAAAATGGCATAAAAGACAATATTGTTGTAGTTCATAATGAGTTATTTCATCATGTTTTTTTCAAGCTATATCACTTCAAATCAAATTTGGATCCCTCGTATCTTTAGTACACAAAATGTCAAACTGGCCCATAGAGACATACTTTCTCAAATTTACTCATATGGTACGTGTACTGAATTTATTGTTTGTATCATACCTACACTTTTTATTTCGTGTTAATATGGTATGTTTCTTCACATAAATTTGCATCGTTAGTCCTTTATGCTAACAGCCGTCAGTAAATAACTTAAATTTGGTTTTCTTACGTTTTCGTCTATTTTTGCACGTTTTCATCCATTTTTGCAAGTTTTCGTCCCATTTTTTTTCCACATTTTCGTCCGTTTTTTGCACGTTTTCGTCCATTTTTATACATTTTCATCCGTGTTTATACGTTTTCGTCATTTTTTATATGTTTTCATCTGTTTTTATATGTTTTCATCCCTTTTTATACGTTTTCATCATTTTTTATACGTTTTCATATGTTTTTACACATTTACGTATAAAAAAGGACGAAAACGTATAAAAATGACGAAAACGTGCAAAAACGGACGAAAACGTATAAAAAAGGACAAAAATATTTTTATACGTATAAACGGACGGAAACGTATAAAAATAGATTAAAATGTATAAAAAGGGATGAAAACGTATAATAAGGGATGAAAATGTGCAAAAACGGAAGAAAACGTATAAAAACGTGTAAAAACAAATGAAAACATATAAAAAATGATGAATACGTATAAAAAGGGATGAAAACGTGCAAAAACGGATGAAAACGTATAAAAATAAATAAAAACAGACAAAAAGTGCAAAAACGGACAAACGTGCGAAAACAGACGAAAACGTATAAAAACGGATGAAAACGTATAAAAACGGATGAAAACGTGTAAAAATGGACGAAAACGTATAAACACGGATGAAAACGTATAAAAATGGACGAAAACGTGCAAAAACGGATGAAAACGTGTAAAAACAGATAAAAACGTGTAAAAACGAACGAAAACGTGCAAAAAACAAATGAAAACGTGCAAAAAACGGACGAGAAAACATGCAAAAACGGATGAAAACATGCAAAAACAGACAAAAATGTAAGAAAACCAAATTTTAGGTTATTTATTAACGGCCGTTAACATAAAGGACTAACGATGCAAATTTATGTGAAGAAGCATACCATATTAACGTGAAATAAAAAGTGTAGGTATGATACAAACAATAAATTCAGTACACGTACCATATGAGCAAATTTGAAAAAGTATGTGGTTGTTAAATGGCTTAAACCCTTTTATAAACGCAACCATGTATTTCTCATGTTTACATAATAAAGTCACAAGATTCATCCAATTACATGTGTTTTCTTACGACAAGATTGAAAGTTACCACTTTTTTTGAGTAAATTACAAAGATGGTCCCTGTGGTTTGCATTGACTCACACTCTTGGTCCATTGACTTTTATTTTTGCACTTACAGCCACCAACTCTGAAACCCTTAACACCCACGGTCCCTTGACCAAACGACGTTAGGTTTGACTGTTAAATACAGGGACCATATGTGTAATTTACTAATATAAAAATAGTCTTTACACACTTCTCCTTTAACCCATTCACTCTCCATTCTACATTTTTCAGATTTACATTAACAAACCACCATCACCACCACACCACCACCACACCACCATACCACCACCACACCACCATCAAATCGCCACCACACCACCATTAAATTTTCCAGATTTACATTAACAAACCACCATCAAATCGCCACCACACCACCACCAAATTGCCACCATCACCATCATCAGTCCACCACTAAACCCCCATCCCCGCCACCATCAGTCCGCCACAAACCCCCACTCACCCACCCACCCTCCACACCCTCATTCTTTCTTTTCGCCATATCTGTCCCTTGGACTCTCTCTACTATCCTCAATAGTAGATGGCTTCCCACAAACACAACCCATGATCCACCAAAATCACAATTCACTTCCAACAATCAACTTCTTTGCCCAATATCACTAAAAAAATAACAAAAAAATACAGTTATTTTTCTTACAAAATGTCAAGAAGATGTCAATTAAGAATTCAATAAACACTGGATTTCCACATATTACTATAATCCCTAAATTGAGTAATAAAAATTTGCAGCCCAAAAATAAAATTTCTCAGATTGTCTCCTCAGTTTCTACTATAACATATTTTGACCAAATTCAGGCCTGATTCGCTCCAACTTTACTAAAAAAAGAACATAAAGTTTTTTTTAATTAAATGTTAAAACACAAAACAACAAAATTGAAGAAGCTTAAGACATTGCAAATCAAGAAAATAGAACCCCAAATAACCCCACATTAAAAACCACAAAAAGATCATGTCTTCCACAATTAGTAATATAAAATTGCAACTAATAGTACACAAACCATAAAATTTCACAAATTACTATCCCCAATGTTCAGCATGAGCAACTTCAAGCGTAATTAGCTCAAATATCACTAAAAACAACACATACAAATAAAAACCATGTATTTTCTTTAAAGATTACAAAACGACAAAATTTGTAATTAAAGAAAATACAACTCATAAATCAAGATTTCCAAATAAAATCAAAATCAATATATAATAATTCCTTAATGAACTGAAACAATTCAAGGAGGCGGACGGTAATAGTACTGTTGGTGGTGCGGTGTAGTGGTGTTGGTGCAGGTGGTCAGCGATGGTGTTAATGGTGTGATGTAGTTGTGTTGGTGTTGGTGGGCTGGTTAGCAGTGTTCCGTGGTGGTGATGTAGTGCGTGTGTTTTTGGAGGTGAATAAGTGTATTTGTGTTATGGATTAAAGAAGAAGAAGAAGAGAAATAAAGATAGCATTTTTTTTTTTTTTTTTTTTTTTTTTTTTTTTTTTTTTTTGAATCAAGATGATGAAGTTAAAATAGATATGGTCCCTGTGGTTTACACATATGGTCCATGTGGTTTACACATATGGTCCCTGTGGTTAGACATTAAAAGACTATTTTGCCCTCATGTGCAAGTCACATGAGGGGTATTTAACAGTCAAACCTAACGTCGTTTGGTCAAGGGACCGTGGGCGTTAAGAGTTTCAGAGTTGGTGGCTGTAAGTGCAAAAATAAAAGTCAAGGGACCAAGAGTGTGAGTGAGACCACAGGGACCATCTTTGTAATTTACTCACTTTTTTTTATACTATGGGTTTAAGCTTATTTTTGTGTGTTACCAGTTTCGGCTCATGTTAAATAAACTTTTTTCTTTTTTTTTTCTCTTTTTTGTTTTTTTACTTTATGACTTTATATAAGTTCTTGTTATGACATAATAAATTTATATATAAGTTAACAGGTTCAAAGTAAGTTAAAAATATAAGCTTAAAACATAAGTGACCCCATAAGTAAAAAATAATGTTAAACAAACACCCTCTTAGAGCAGTTGTAGTGAAGCCCTTTTTTTTCAACGTCAAATGGAACGTGATCGACGTCTGTTAGGCTCACCCTTCCATGGTTCTCGTGGTCAGCTGGGCTTCATGAAGATCATGATGGTGAGGCCGAACGATGTGAATGTTTATTTATTTATTTTTAAGTGATAAATATTTGTTTTTCCCTCACGCCCCCCACATAATTCTATTATAAATACCACTCAACTTCTAAAGTCATGTATGTGACATCATTTTCAGCTAAGTACTTGGACTAACGAGAGTTTCATTTGTTTAACCCTCTTCTAGACTGAACACAACTTGATTAATAAGCGGGTTAAGTGGGTCAAACCAATCACAACCCAAGATATGTTTATACTCAAATCTAAAACATTAATTTTCGCGACACCCTAAGTCGTGTTTCATGTCTTCAGGAATTGTCACCTCTATAAATTGGATAAAGAAAAAATTTGAGTTTCTATTTATATGATATTATAATCAGGTTCTCCATACATGTATTATATGATATTAGCATTCAAAAAACTTGTACGTTTTACTCTATGATTTTGCGAAAATAAAATACTGTGATCTTTACAAAAAAGAGAGAATATTTGCGAAGCTTTTATAAAAGAAGTCATCAACACTTTTATATTTTAATTTCTCTAATGATCCGATAAATCTCATCTAAACAACCAAAATAGTACTATAGATGTAAATCACGAATCAATGAGTTTATTTATTAGCCTGAAGTTATATCGCATAAAATATTGTTATAGGAAAAGAAAATCGCATAAAAGACAATATTGTTGTAGTTTTTTTTTTTTTTTTTTTTTTTTTTTTGAACTTATTGTTGTAGTTCATAATGAGTTATTTCATCATGTTTTTTTTCAAGCTATATCACTTCAAATCAAATTTGGATCCCTCGTATCATTAGCACAGAAAATGTCAAACTGGGCCATAGACACACTTAAACAGAAGTATGATATTTTATAAACGCAGCCATGTATTTCTCATGTTTACATAATAAAGTCACAAGACAATGTAATTTCATCCAATTACATTTGTTTTCTTACGACAAGATTGATAGATCACATTTCATAATGTACATGACATCATATATGTGACATCATTTTACAAAGTGGATCACTTGTGTGAACTTCTAATGTTTTATTAAATATATTTAATTGTTGACCTTCAATCATTGTAAACCATTATCAAAGGCCTCTTGGTAAAGCGGTATGTGAGTGGTCCATCAACCTAAAGGTTATGTGTTCAAGTCTCGTTGAAGACATGTGAAATAGGTGGTGAAATTGTAAAACTTTGCGGTTAAAAAAGAAATAAATAATACAAAAATATAAATTGTAAACCATTCTGTTAATGGTCATCTTAACATATCAATATTATTACTACGCTTATCATATCTTTCTCCGAGTTGCGTTTTTTTTTTTTTTTTTTTTTTTATATCTTTTTGTCAAGTTCGAATTACTAATCTATATATCAGTGTGTTACACAAAATATGTACAAATAATGACTCGACATAAAAAATAAACATATTTTTTATTATGTCGTCGCTATAAACTAACCGAGTACCCGCGCTTAGCGACAAATAGTTATAGTAACAAACTTGCGGTTCAATATTTTGTATAACATTTATGCGAACAACAAAAAATCATTAAACCTAAAAGTTAATAGATAAAAGAAAGCACTTTAAAATAAACCTAAACATAACTTGATAAGCTCATAAGCAAAAAAAAATGAGCTTATTGGCTTCTCAATTTTATCACTAAGCTCATGAGTTGAGATCAATATAGATCTCATATTTGTCATAGATCAAAAGAACCAATCTTAGCCATACATTTTTCATCTAGATTAATAAAAAATTATTTTTCACCATTTTTTTATAAAAACAATATATATTGCAAACGATAAATCTTCAAGCTACAAAAAAATACACCATCGTGATGAGAATTAAATTATCTATTTATAGATATGCATTTCTCTATACTTTCGACAAAATTTTTTTTTTATTTTATTTTATTTTTTTTATTATTTTTTTTTCTTCAGAAAAATCACATGTGATTTGTAAAAATCACATTTGATTCGTAAAAATCAAATCACATGTGATTTTTATAATCACGTGTGATTTTTCTGGGCGGAAATTTTGAAGAAAAAAAAAGTTCGTCGAAAGTATATAATAATGCATATCTATAAAAAGATAATTTAATTCTCATCGCGATGGTATGATTTTTTTCGCGTAACGATTAACGGTTTGCGAGATATTTAATTAAAAAAAAGTGTGAAAGTTTATATTTTTTGTTTTGATAAAAAAAAAAATGAATGGTCAGGATTAGTTCATTGGATCTATAACAAATATAAGATCTATATTGAATTTTTGCCCTAATAGCACTCCCATCGGTAACGCACAAGGTGCGTTAAGCTTCCCAAATGGTGCGTTAAAGCCACGTTAAAGGTTGGGATCGAGCTGCGTTAACGCATCGTTAAGGGACTGAGTTAAACCCTTAACGCTGCGTTAAGGGGGCGTTGGGTAAAAAAAAAAAAAAAAAATCACTTTTGCCCCCTTAAACGGCCGAAACTAGCCGTTAATTTCAAAAAGAATTTTTCACTTTTGACCCTTGCATTTTTTAACCGTTGAATCAAACGGCTAGTTGTAAAAAAAAATAATAATAATAAAAAATAAATAAATAAATAAAATAAAATAAAATTCATTTTCACTCTCCTATAAATACCCATTTAACACTACATTTTTTTTCACACTTCCACAAATCAATATACTACATCATATACTTTCATCTTCAACCTTCCACATAAAAAAAAATGTCCGGCTTCAACCTAAACGACGACGACGATACCTTCTTTAATCTCCTAAACACCGAGTCATCTTCAAACCCCAACGCCGGGTCATCTTCAAACCCGAACCGAGAGCACGGGAGGAACGAGCACGGGAGCGAGTACGGGAGGAACGACCTCGTCTAGCCAATTCGGGGAGGTTATGACATCTGAGTATCGTTTGAAAAGGGAAACGACCCAAGCCCCAGGCAGCCCAAATAAAAGACGAGACGATAACTCGGTTGGAGGAAATGAAATTTTTGATGATTGAAACTGCCGGGAAGGATCCAGACGTGGTGTATGGATCAACAAAGAAAAAGATCGAATCAAGCAAAAATACAACCTCTAACCTCCTCAGTAGATTTAGGATTGTGTTTATTTTTATGTTGTAGTTGTTTTTTTTTTTTTTTTTTTTTTTTTCGTTGTAATTTTTTTTTATTTCGTTTTAATTTTTATTTATTTATTTATTAAGTATGTAATGTTATGTTTTTTAATGAATGTTATGTTTTTAAAAAATGAAGTATTTATAAGTTTAGGGGTTGATTTGAAAATATTTGATATAAAGGTGAGTTAAGGTGTGTTATGGTTGGGAGTGTTAAAGTTGAGTTAAAGGTGAGTGTGTTAAAGCTGACGTGACAGTGTGTTAAAGTTTAACCTTGTGTTACGGTTGGGAGTGCCCGGAGCTCACATGCCTAACAATTAACCTCGGACAAACACCCCCATTTAACTTTTAGATAATATTGAAACTTCTACAAAATACCTTTTTAAATGGATATTTTTCTACAATTTTTACTTTTTTATCGACAGTTTCTATGATTGACTTGCCAATTTATGGAAATATAAAAGTCGAATTTGTCATTGGTCAATTAAAAGTTAAAATTAAACTTCACTTAGTCAAAGTTAAAATAAAGCGTGTATGACATAAAATAAATATGACAATATAAAAGTCGAATTTGTCAAAAAAAAAATAAATAAATAAATAAAAGAAGGGCAATAAATAAAACTTTAGTTCTTGAATTTTAAATAAATTATAAAACTAATCACTTTCCATGTTTTTTAATACTCCATCCGTTCCAAAATAATTGTCTCTCGACAACAAACACACATTTTAAAACCGCTTTATATGTTGTATTGTGATTTGTTTGGGCGGTCCTCAGTTTGAGGACTGGTATGTGTTAAATTACACATACCTTTTACCTATTTAAACGGACCAAATAGACCAAAAACCGACCGAATATGCCAAATATATGTTGTTTTTGTGTTTGTGAATATGCAGGTACGGATATCTAGAAAAATGGATAAAAATCAAGAAAAAGACAAAGACGAGCACGAGAAATGGAAAAGAGCTCAAAAGCCGGGACCCGGGAAGAAATTCACGAGTTTGGTTCGAGATATTGCTCAAAAATCACAATGGACCTTGGATTATTTTTAGTTGGCAATATTGGTCCTCGGAAGAACTTTGCTACATTGGCAGATTTGGTCCCTTGAAGTGTACAACAACTACACATTGGTTTTTTCCCTTAAACTAAACTATTCTACTAAAATACCAAACCGGATTCAACTCACTAAATGCAACTACCAGCCCATCCCAACATAAACCCTTTACCCATCATTACACCACAGCCTACTAAAAAAAAAAAAAAATCTAAACCCAAAGCCCACCTAAACATACCGGCCCACCCTCTTAAACCCGACCGACCCAACCCCATCTAACTAAAGCTAATACCGGGAAATAAAAAAGGGTCAAATCCCCTCTTTTTGAGTCAATATCTCAATCAAACAAATCCTAAGAACCCTAATTCGCCTCTTAGCTTCTTCAATCCCTCATTACCCCCGCCTAATTAGCCGCTAACCTTCCCCATGTCACTCTCACCACCACTACCATCCAAAACCATTGTCTTTGGTCCCCCCCCCCCCCCACTCCACTCATCAATCCGGATGCGACAAGAAAAAAAATCATCAACGGTTCAAGATTCAAGTTGTGGAGAGCACGCTTTATCCAAGGGCCAAGAATAAAGAAGAAGAGCACGACAGAGCAAGAAAACCCTAGTTGAGGGCATATATATAGATCGGACCCTCCTCACGATTAGCTTTTGTCCCATTTTTCATGTCTTAGAAAAATGTTGACCATTTTAATTGTTTAATGTTTTTTAGTGTAGTATTTTAATTGAAGTTGTAATTTACTCTAATTTAAATTCCTGTTAATTCAAGTTTCATATTTTCCTTGTTTCCTGGTTGGTCAAACTTTGGTCAAACAGCCCATGTTGCTGCTTAATTTCTGCTGAATTCTTGTTTGATACTGTTTTTTATTGTTTCTTGTTAGAATTAGCTAGAGGCCTTTGTTGCTCTTTTTCTTGTTAGTTTAGAATTGGTTGATACTGTTTTTATTGCTTCTTGTTAGTTTAGAGTTAGGTTAGTGAGTTATTGTTATTTTATTTTCCACTGTCTTTAAGTTCTTAATGGAATTAAGTTTGATTTTCTAGGTTTTGAGCTCTTGAACTGTTTTGATAATCTGTTAGGACTTAGATGCTTTTGTGTAATATTCTGATGTTGTTAGTTCCCATTCAGTTATGTTAGATAGCTTGGAGTAGTGGGTAAAGTTCTTTTAAGCCTAAATTAGATTTGGTCATATCTGCTCTAGCAGACTGCACTGAGTTTTTCACTTTTAGATAATTAGTTTATTAATATGATTATGTTTGTTGAATTATTTGTTTTTATTAGCCTAATTGATATGCGTAGCGAGTAGCTTATTAGTGTTTGCTAAGTGATATGAATTTGTGATTTAAGTGTGGATTAATAAAAAAGGGATTGTGATTAATAATTAGTCAAATTGTTTAGATTTGTGATTTTATTATTTGAAGGGCAAAAGCCGGAAAATAATCAAATTACACATCTAGTAATTATTTTCTTTTTAAAGGATTATTTGCAAAATAAACCAACGTTGTGAGGAAATAATCTTGTTTAAGGAAAATAATTCGTCATCAAACCTTATTCCACACTTAATGAACTTGTCACGTCACTTAGCAAACGTATTTCCCATATATATCTTTTAAATCATTTTTAGAATTACCTAGTTGCCTCTATTACTTAGTAAATTTGTTAGTTTACTATTAGTACAATTAGTTTTAGATTATTTATTTGCTACTAGTTTTTAGATTAGATTGCTTTTAGGATTATTTGTGCTTTACGTACTTGTTTTATATGCTTTATTATTGTGTTTTTTTTTAGTTTATGTTTGCTATCGTAGTTATAAACTCCAAATGTCTCATCTTATTCACATTCACTACACGAATCACGTTCCGGGAACACAAATTCCATTCGATCTTCGTCGGGACAAAGTTTTATATTTCGTCACGTAACGTTTTTAAATTCCGGTTTTTAGTTTTAAATTCTCGTGCTTAGATTACTTGTACATATAACTTTATTAGTAGTTTTTAATTGCTATTTCATTGTTTGTAGTGTAGAAATCACAATTCTCACTTATACACACTCATTCATTACACGAATCACGTTCCGGGAACACAAATTCCATTCGATCTTCGTCGGGACAAACGAACCTGGGCTTTGCATATTTCCGGTGCAATTCTCCTTGTACTATAAATTGTTAAATCAAATTTTTGGCGCGCTGCCGGGGATCGAACCCGGGTCACCCGCGTGACAGGCAGGAATACTTACCACTATAAGTGGACCATTTAATTGTTGTCGAATTTATTGTTTCAAGTAGTGTAGTGTTTAATTTAAATTGTAATTTCATTTTCCAGTTAATGCAAATCTAAGTTTCCTGTTTTTATTATCTTGGTCAAACGTGGTCAAACTGCTTATGTTGCTTATGTTACTGCTTATTTGTTGCTTTTTACTGCTTTTTATTGTTTCTTGTTAGTTCAGAAGTAGTTAAGTGATTTTGTGATGATTGTTGCTTTAAAACAGCTAGTATAGCAGCCTGCAAAGTTTAAGCATCCCTTTATCAGTCCTTTTTAGATCTCAAGTTTAGATAAGCTAAAGTAGGAGTAGACTTCTAATTTTTGTTTTGTTAATAGCTTATAGGTTAGAATCCATGTGTTTCAGCTTATATTTAGCTTTTCAGCTTATTTAGCAGGTCAAATTAAGTCTGCAAAAATCATATCAGTCCCTCAAAAGCCTATTTGATCATTTGTGCTTATTAGATTATTAGGGCTTGCTTTTAGGATAAATTTTAGCTTATTAGACTCATTTTTAGACCTTTGTACTTTTGTAGCCTTTAGGTCCCATCTTGCAGCTTATTGGAGCTTATTTATTAACAACAGTTAAGCTTTCTTTTAACTTTTGAAGCAAACCTGATAAGCACAAGCTGTTTTTCTTGCTTATGGTTTTACAAAAAATTGGTCATTTTAAGTGTTTTAAAAGTTTACTTTTAAAGTGTTTCACAAAAAAAAAAAAAAAAAATATATATATATATATATATATATATATATATATATATATATATATATATATATATATATATATATATATATATATATATATATATATACTTTGTGCAAAAAGAGACCTAAGGGTTTCGAACCCAGGTCAGTGAATACACAACCCAGCAACCAAACCATCTGCTCTAAGCCATTTTGTTGTTAAACCTTTGCAACCATTTGTATTTAGCCTTGTTCTCTTTTAAACTATAGTAAGCTGTTTAGCTTTTGAACAGCTTATTCCCTTAAGCTGTTTCATTTATGTTATTTTTCCTAGTTTCTTTTTACCTCAAAGTATTTATCCAAAAAGTTTCAGATTTTTCTGTTTTCAGTTTCTATTTTTAAATCATTTTAATAGTTTAAATAGTTTTTAATTTATAAAAAATTATTAAAAAGTCAAAAAAAAAATATTTTTCTTTTTCCAAAAATTTTCTTTTATCAAATTTAATATAGGAAAATTATTTTCAAAATTTTAGGTTTTAAATTTTAGAAATTCACTTTTTATTTACGTTTTAAATTTCGTCGCGTAAAGTTTTTAAATTCAAATTTTCGTTTTTAGGATTAATGCTTAGTTTACTTGTTTTATTAGCTTAGTTTAATTAGTTTATCTTGTTTGTTATGTTAATATTAGTAGTGTAATCCAAAAATCAATCACTCTTTTTCTCATTCACTACACGAATCACGTCCCGGGAACACAAATTCCATTCGATCTTCGTCGGGACAACGAACCTGGGCTTTGCATATTTCCGGTGCAATTCTCCTTGTACTAAATTGTTGAATCAATTTTTGGCGCCGCTGCCGGGGAAGGTTGAAGTGAGTGCGTGATTCCGTTTTTCGATTCGTGTTTTGAAGAATCTTCCTCGTGAAGTTTCGTAAATATCTTGTGAATATTTTTATCCAAAAATCCAAAAAAAATTAAAAAAACTTTGAAAAACCCAAAAAGATTTTCTTTTCAAAAATTATTTTCCTTTTTCCTTTAGGATTTTCCATGTTTCTAAAATTTAAAAATCCAAAAATATTCTTCTTAATCCTCTTATCCGTTTGATTCTTATCTCTTTACCCTCTCATACCGTTTAATTCGTATCTTCTTACCCTCTTAACCGTTTAATTCTATCTTCTTAACCCTCATTAATGTTTAATTCTCATGTCGTCACTGGGCTATACTTGTTTTGATTGTAAAAGCCTGTTGATTGACAGTCTTCGTTGTTCAAAGTGTGCGTGTGAGCGTGTGGAAATCACAACCCAAGAGGATCTTGTTATTGGTGTGAAGTAGCCCTCAAAGAGCTTAATTCCATCGATAATTCTCAAAGTATTTCCGAACACTCTCCACAACCCCAGCCATCCTCACTCACTCAGCATAAGTGCTTTGTATGTGGAGATCCGTTGGGGGATGATTCACACTGTGAACGATGCTTCTGCAAAGGATGTGGGTTTACCCATGGACTTTGTGTGTGTTGCACTTCTGAAATCGAAAATACAAATGCTTATCCAGATTTTCAAAACGATTTCAACCCTCCTCAAGATTCATTTTGGCAAGAACCATGTTATCAAAACTTCAATGATACATCATTCCAAAATATGCCAAATGATCCATGTGAGTGTTGTGGAGGTCCTCATAATGGTGGGAATTGTCCCGGTTGTAGCATGGTGGAATCGGGAAACGGGTTTGTCTATGACCAAAATCCTTATTCTCACCATGAAACAACCGACTTTTTCGACCAGCCCCCACAACACCAGATGGAGACATATTCTTGTGAATATTGTGGAGGTAGTCCTCACCCGGGTTTTGATTGTCAAACAGGGAACACGTTTGTCTATGAACAAGTTTCATGTAATCAAAATTTCGGGTATGACCATTATCCATATAATTCACCGAATCAGTCACAACAATATTGTTGTTGTGAGTACTGTGGAGGTCCTCACTATAGCTCTGATTGTCAAACAAGGAGCCCGCTTGTCTATGAGCACGGCCCTTGTGACAATTATGACTACTCTTATCATGACCAACCTCCACAGTATCAAACGATTCAAACTCAACCGCAACCTTCTCCTCAAGAATTATTCCAAGACATTCATGATGCTAGGAAAAATCTTCTGGATTC
The DNA here is from genome assembly GCA_021014915.2 of Artemisia tridentata subsp. tridentata. Classification (NCBI taxonomy): domain Eukaryota; kingdom Viridiplantae; phylum Streptophyta; class Magnoliopsida; order Asterales; family Asteraceae; genus Artemisia; species Artemisia tridentata. The sequence goes on along the minus strand of CP139502.1, from coordinate 214,195,571 downwards.
TGCTTTCGAAGATGTATTCCAAAAACTTCATGATGTAAGGAATGCATTTAATGCTTGGGCTGCTAAACAGACCCAAGAGGATCGTCATGGTGAATCTATGGAAGATTTACTCGCCATTGAACGTGCAGCACATAACCGTTTCTTGTTTAATAAGGCTTGCATGCTCGATGACGAAGATGACGACGACGAGGAGAGTACTAATCCTTTGAATGATAACATCTTTCCTTCTCAATCTAGACCCGAGGACTCTCTCATTATGGGGGATGAGCATCTTAGCACTATTCCTGAAAAGGAATCGGACGAATTCATAAAGTCTAGTGCTGAGAACCTTGTCCCAACCCCAAGTGAGTCTGAGGAGATATTTGACAGAGATTGTGATTCTCCAATTTTTGGAGAATCTCTTGACATCTCTGAGGTTACTTCCGGGATTTTCTCTAACACTCTTTTTGAATTTGATGACGATTGCTTTTCTAGCAACGTTAATCCTCTTTTTGTTGAAGTGTTAGAGAACGATGAGGTCAAAGACTCTAATGTTTTTGATAATATGACCTCAATTGTTAATCCCGAGATTCAAAAGAATATTCTTTCTCCGACATATGTGACAGTGCCTTTTGGGGATCGCCCTTATATTGACTTCACATATGTCGTTCAAGTTTTTCTACCTTTCTTCTCCTACAAGGTAGATTGTCCTTCCATTCACTCGCTCGGGAGTGAGGACAAAATCTTTGACCCCGGCATCTCTCATTCTTTTAAGCCGGGTCTATCTCATCGGAGTGGAACTTTCGAGCACTTCAATGTTTATCCAAACATCTTGAATGAAAGTCCGATGGAGATTTTCTCTTCCACTTGCTCCCCCAAGGACAATTAAATTCGGGGCGAGTCAAGCTATACGACTCGAGCAAAAACAAGCGCTTCGTGGGAGGCACCCCATGCTTATCCTTCTATCTTCTTTCTTCTTTCTTAATAAATTGACGTGAGGAGGGCTACCTCTTCCATTCTTGTGTTTCGTGGTTGTTTGTGTATGTCCAGGTTAGCCCGATTGATGAAGACTCTCGTGCTCGTGGTCTGCTTCTCTCCACTCGAGTTTCATCATTCGTTGCTCATCCGATATCCTTAATCTTATCGTTTTACGTTTATCTTTGGCATAATTCATAAACGGCCTTAGATTTATGTAGGAGAACCCTTACCTTTAAGACATTGAGGACAATGTCTCGTTTTAGTCTGGGGGGGTAATCTTTCGATTTGATTTTTGCCTTGCATTTTTGCCGTTTTCTCTCGCAACCCCGTTTTTCCTCAAAATTTGAAAAAATCCAAAAAAAAAAAAAAAAAAAAAGAGAAAAATTTAAAAAATTTTGCAAAAATATAATAAATTTTGACATTTTTGACTTTCCGCTGGTGAGAGTAGGAATAAAATTCTGACTTGACCGGGCGTGTTGAGCCCTAGCTTGTCCCCTTAACCATTTATAATCTATAAGCTCGTGCTAGTCTTTTACACAAGGAGCTAGAAAACGCGAATTCTTTTTAAGAATTTGCAAGTTCCCGTATTTGACTTTATATATGCATGGCTTGATTATTTGGCTAAGCATTCGCGGATCTTATTATTTAAGATTTTAAATTTGCGAAGAACGAGAAATGATAGAGTTGTTTATAAGTTAGATTGCTAAACGTGGAGTAGTTGGATCTCTTTAGAGCTCATCGAAGTTACTTGTGACTTTTTGTTCCCATAAGCTTGTTTCACCTCAAAAATAGAAATCTAGGAATAATTAAAGCTATTTTAGTTTTGGCGATAATTAGTTTTTATTTCTTCCTTAGAGAATCCTTGCTTATAAGAGTTGGGTACACATCAAGGTACTGCCAGTGTTACGGTGTAATAGACTATTCCATCTTGCCGGCTCGCAACCGATGTTGGGATTGTTATAAAAGCCGTAGGACTTGGGGTTTGGCAATTAATTAATTAATATGATAATGTATAATAATAATCCAAAGCCATAAAAAGTTTTCTACATCTTGCCGGTTCGCAGCCGATGTTGTAGACTTCTAATAAAGGCAGAGGAAAAATTCCAAGGTCATAATAGACTATCACATCTTGCCGGTTCGCAGCCGATGTTGTGATTGTTATAAAGGGCCAAGGACTAAATACGTTAATGTGCTTAATGATGTTAAAAATGCCTAACTTCGACTCCGGGGGTGTCCTAATAAAGGCTTCCGTCTCTGGACTCGTAGATGAGTTGTTTCGGTCGCAAATAAAAGGGATATTCTCAAAATCGTGTTAAATCAGAGACCTTGATGTGGACCTCATTTTTGTATGCAACGGTTTTCGAGGGAAGGTTTGGAAACTACTTAGCGTCTAAACTAGGTATCTTTATCGGATTAAAACTTATCGAAATGAGAATTTGAAGAAATTCATTTCTCACCAAAAATAAAATAAATAGAGAAAAATAGGAATTTGGGAACAAGAAGTCCACAATTAGCTTTTATGAGTAGTGTCGGCAATCTAACTTGTAAATGACAATGATTTCGTTTTTAAGCTTAGTTTGGGGACTCGTGAAAAATCAGGAACGACGAATTTTATCCGTATGGTCACTTCTTTATAAGTCGTGTTTCCTACTCGAAGACCCTAAAAGTTATCATTAGATAATGATTGTCAACAAATCCGTCACATGATTATGAGGAAAATACAAAAATAGAATAAAAGGAAAATCGGTGAGTTTTTAGAACTTAAGATTTCTTAATCTCTTTTGAAAATTTTGCTACTTCTCAAAGTTAGTAAAAAGAGATTGGAAATTTTTGGTTTTAAAAACGTGTTTTTATAACATTGCGTGAGGACACGTCAATATCTTAGTCTGGGGGAATTTTGGTATGTGTTAAATTACACATACCTCTTACCTATTTAAACGGACCAAATAGACCAAAAACCGACCGAATATGCCAAATATATGTTGTTTTTGTGTTTGTGAATATGCAGGTACGGATATCTAGAAAAATGGATAAAAATCAAGAAAAAGACAAAGACGAGCACGAGAAATGGAAAAGAGCTCAAAAGCCGGGACCCGGGAAGAAATTCACGAGTTTGGTTCGAGATATTGCTCAAAAATCACAATGGACCTTGGATTATTTTTAGTTGGCAATATTGGTCCTCGGATGAACTTTGCTACATTGGCAGATTTGGTCCCTTGAAGTGTACAACAACTACACATTGGTTTTTCTTCCCTTAAACTAAACTATCCTACTAAAATACCAAACCGGATGCAACTCACTAAATGCAACTACCAGCCCATCCCAACATAAACCCTTTACCCATCATTACACCACAGCCCACTAAAAAAAAAAAAAAAATCTAAACCCAAAGCCCACCTAAACATACCGGCCCACCCTCTTAAACCCGACCGACCCAACCCCATCTAACTAAAGCTAATACCGGGAAATAAAAAAGGGTCAAATCCCCTCTTTTTGAGTCAATATCTCAATCAAACAAATCCTAAGAACCCTAATTCGCCTCTTAGCTTCTTCAATCCCTCATTACCCCGCCTAATTAGCCGCTAACCTTCCCCATGTCACTCTCACCACCACTACCATCCAAAACCATTGTCTTTGGTCCCCCCCACTCCACTCATCAATCTGGATGCGACAAGAAAAAAAATCATCAACGGTTCAAGATTCAAGTTGTGGAGAGCACGCTTTATCCAAGGGCCAAGAATAAAGAAGAAGAGCACGGCAGAGCAAGAAAACCCTAGTTGAGGGCATATATATAGATCGGACCCTCCTCACGATTAGCTTTTGTCCCATTTTTCATGTCTTAGAAAAATGTTGACCATTTTAATTGTTTAATGTTTTTTAGTGTAGTATTTTAATTGAAGTTGTAATTTACTCTAATTTAAATTCCTGTTAATTCAAGTTTCATATTTTCCTTGTTTCCTGGTTGGTCAAACTTTGGTCAAACAGCCCATGTTGCTGCTTAATTTCTGCTGAATTCTTGTTTGATACTGTTTTTTATTGTTTCTTGTTAGAATTAGCTAGAGGCCTTTGTTGCTCTTTTTCTTGTTAGTTTAGAATTGGTTGATACTGTTTTTATTGCTTCTTGTTAGTTTAGAGTTAGGTTAGTGAGTTATTGTTATTTTATTTTCCACTGTCTTTAAGTTCTTAATGGAATTAAGTTTGATTTTCTAGGTTTTGAGCTCTTGAACTGTTTTGATAATCTGTTAGGACTTAGATGCTTTTGTGTAATATTCTGATGTTGTTAGTTCCCATTCAGTTATGTTAGATAGCTTGGAGTAGTGGGTAAAGTTCTTTTAAGCCTAAATTAGATTTGGTCATATCTGCTCTAGCAGACTACACTGAGTTTTTCACTTTTAGATAATTAGTTTATTAATATGATTATGTTTGTTGAATTATTTGTTTTTATTAGCCTAATTGATATGCGTAGCGAGTAGCTTATTAGTGTTTGCTAAGTGATATGAATTTGTGATTTAAGTGTGGATTAATAAAAAAGGGATTGTGATTAATAATTAGTCAAATTGTTTAGATTTGTGATTTTATTATTTGAAGGGCAAAAGCCGGAAAATAATCAAATTACACATCTAGTAATTATTTTCTTTTTAAAGGATTATTTGCAAAATAAACCAACGTTGTGAGGAAATAATCTTGTTTAAGGAAAATAATTCGTCATCAAACCTTATTCCACACTTAATGAACTTGTCACGTCACTTAGCAAACGTATTTCCCATATATATCTTTTAAATCATTTTTAGAATTACCTAGTTGCCTCTATTACTTAGTAAATTTGTTAGTTTACTATTAGTACAATTAGTTTTAGATTATTTATTTGCTACTAGTTTTTAGATTAGATTGCTTTTAGGATTATTTGTGCTTTACGTACTTGTTTTATATGCTTTATTATTGTGTTTTTTTTTTAGTTTATGTTTGCTATCGTAGTTATAAACTCCAAATGTCTCATCTTATTCACATTCACTACACGAATCACGTTCCGGGAACACAAATTCCATTCGATCTTCGTCGGGACAAAGTTTTATATTTCGTCACGTAACGTTTTTAAATTCCGGTTTTTAGTTTTAAATTCTCGTGCTTAGATTACTTGTACATATAGCTTTATTAGTAGTTTTTAATTGCTATTTCATTGTTTGTAGTGTAGAAATCACAATTCTCACTTATACACACTCATTCATTACACGAATCACGTTCCGGAAACACAAATTCCATTCGATCTTCGTCGGGACAAACGAACCTGGGCTTTGCATATTTCCGGTGCAATTCTCCTTGTACTATAAATTGTTAAATCAAGGACTTTGCCTTTTTTGAATGAAAGTCATGGTTAAAAAAAAAAAAAAAAAAAAAAAAAAAACACATTTTAAAAAACATAATTATTATTGCTTTCTTTTCCTTAATTTTTAGCATTACGACAGTTTTGCTCTTAGCTAAACAATTAATTTATTCTTTAAAGCTTGTAATAACAATTTCAAACAAGGTAATATAGTAAACTCGATCAAACTTCTTTATCTATTTTTAGTATTGGATAATTAAATTTTGACTTCTCGAAAAGGAAACGTGGACTATGAAATTTGAGACTAAGGGAGCAACTTTTTAAATTTAACAAATATCCCTTTATACTTTATACTCATAGATTTTATTATTTATTTTTTTTTTAGAAAAAAAAAAGCACTACTTATATGTTGTTTTTATTTATTAATATTATTATCATTATAGATTATATTAATGTGTATGCACGAGATTATAAACATCAAATGACAACACAAGTTATTGTGATATATAAATGATATATAATATTGTTCATATACGACCGACTCATGTTATTACTCTTTATGAGTTTAATAATGATATCCAGATTTATTTATTTATTTTTATTTATTTATTTATTTATTTTACTATCTTTGTTCTATAAAGAATCATGTTATTTCTCTTTATAAGTTGAACCCGTGCGTACACGAGTTACAAATTAAATACGGCCAAAATTATTATTAATGGGGAAATAAATATTAAAGGAGGCTCCCTATTTACTTGCAATGCCGGCTCTTCGCCTTTAGTTAGAAGCAGAAACAGAGGGCGCCGTTTGCCCCACACTTCAGAAAAAGTCAAAAAGTATGGATGAAGTAAGAAAAAGTACATAAGGAATGAGAAAGAAAAACTTGGTTACGGGAACCGAAGGTTAGGCCAACTAAAATTAAATCCAGGGTGATATTAATGTATAATGAAAAAGTTATTTAATAACTCGTGCGTACACGGCCACACGGGTATTATAACTAAATGAGTATTAAGCGTTTTACATAATTTTATAGAAAAATATGCACTGGGTTAAAAAACAGATACGGCTAAAATTATTATTAACAAGAAAATAAATATCAAAATTAAAACACGCATTACTATCATTAATACACTTCGCAAGCTATTAATTAATAGAAGTTTTGGAAGATGATAAAAAAAAATTATGTTATGATAAGCATAAAACTTTTTAGGGCCATCACTGTATAATATTGGGCGTTAATAACAATACAACACAACCCAATAGCTATAAATAAACATTCCGGTGACCGCCATCTCTGATCTCCCTCCGTGGTAAAGAGTGATGAATAATAGTAAATATTCTTCAAGCAGTAGAAACAAACCTAGATGCAAACATTGTGGCAATGTTGCTCGTTCTAGGTATTCCTTTTCCTTTTTTTTTTTTTTTTTTCGATATATTTATTTGTTAAATGTTGTTTTATTATGTAGTAGTAACTACTATACTGTTTATGTTTGTGTAACCCAACTTAAAGATGAAGCTTTTGATAGATACTTGCATAATATTGGTCTATTGGAAGAGGTTTTTGCTGTAAGTGTTGGAATTTAAATAACATGACATTCATATAAATAAATAACACACATCAAAGAGCATAGCGGAAGCAAGGATCATATATTTAACATGTATAAAGATTACATACCGTTGATCCTAGTAAGAACAAGGATCTAACTTCTCTTTTCTTCTCTTGATCAAATAATAGGATTAACGTGAAACCCCTTACCGTTTTGTTTTACAATCCAAGATGTGTTTACTAAAGTAAGTAAACTACCAAGTCTTGTACACACGTACTATAACCAATTAATGAATGGTGCTAGCAATTGAACACAAGAAAACCAAACAATTTGTTTACTTAGAAAAACAAGGATCGAACACCCCTAAGGGATGTATGTCGACCGGATTTTCAAGAGGAAGAAAGAGAGAAAACTTTAGGGTTATAGTATCATGCACAAGGTGAAAAGCAATAACCCCTAGGCCTTGTATTTATAGGCTACAAATCTTGGAGGACAAGTTAGAATCGAATAAGGAAACAATGTCCCTATGCCGATCGGTTTAGAGTTCCCTAGGGGAATTCTAGATCCTTCTTGACTCCTATTTGCACCTACGGTCCTTCCTTTATTTACTAACGGTCGTTAGTCAATTCCGTTAACTACTTAACGTCCGTTAGTCGTTATTTCGTGTTCAAATAATTAAAATATATAACGGTTATATATATTAATTATTTACATTAATCATTCATACGTAAAGTGTGCAATACCTCGGTCCCGAGTTCGAATCTAGTCATACACGATTAATATTTTTCCATTAAACTCTAACAGCTCCCACTTGGAAATCTATTAAAAGTGTAATTGACATTGGTTAGCGTTTAGCAACACGCCAATGCCCCTAGCTCAACTCAGGTGGTGGTCTCCTAGAAAAACCATTCGATGAATCATCATCATACTCATCCTTTTGTTTCTAATACCACATTAATAAAGATATGGATCTAAGTCATTCTTTATTGATAATTCTGTTTCTCGTTGTTTCTGATTAAATAAGAATATCAAATTTTCTGAACTATTCAGGGGAGATCTTGGGTGTGGGCACACATACATCTTACTAATCCTACAAGGGGCCCAGCAGTATTAAACTCCAAACAATTTGAAGAAACAAATTCTATCTTGACTACGAGCACAACCCATGCACTTCGCAACGCTTCTGAAAACAATCCTTATAGCTACCGGTTACGTATAGCGGTAAATTGAATCACATAAATGCACTACATGCATGACAGTTATCTGACATCTCAAGTCTGAGGATAACTATATTCACATGATTTACTTGATGACAAGATCCATAAAGTAAACTCATGAAGTCGGGATAAGTCCTATATTCAAAACATTGAATATCATGTGAAATTGGTATGACAACGCATCAATATACTTTCAAGTATATTCTACCAATACTCAGATTTGTCTTAGTTTAATGATATTCCCATATCATTAACCGACAACGGACAATTTAGAATAATATAATTAATCAAGGATATAAACATGCAAATACAGGATATATTATTAAGAAAATGATAAACAAACATAACGAGTATTTTATTTCATTAAAATAATAATTGTTCAAAATATCCCATTATCCAAACACTAATCACAGATATGCATGAAACTACTAGCTAAACGAAGTCCTATGCCTTCAGAAAGTTGTTTAAGCTTTCCACCGGGTAGAGCCTTCGTTAATGGATCTGCTAAGTTGTCATCTGTGTGAACTTTGAGTAACTCGATCTCGCCTATCTCTACTTGTTCTCTAACATAGTGATATCGAATCGGGAAATGTCTGGTGCCCTTCATGATTCCAGGCTCATTGGCAAATGTAATTGCGGCTGAATTGTCACAATACATTTTTATAGGTCTTTCGATTGAGGGCATAACTCCAAGCCCTGAAACGAATTTCCTAATCCAGACTGCTTCCATTGCAGCTTCTGAGGCAGCAATATACTCACTTTCTGTAGCAGACATCGCAATAGTACTCTGCTTCTTGCTCTTCCAATCCACAGCACCTCCATTGATGACAAAGACATAACCCGTCTGAGACTTCGTATCATCATTATCACACTTCCAGGATGCATCGCAGTAACCTGTAATACACAGCTCTGCTTCTGGATTTCCCCCGTACACTAAAAACATATCCCTCGTAGATCTCAAATACTTGAGAATATGTTTCACAGCAGTCCAGTGGAGTTCACCTGGATTCTGCTGATATCGACTGGTAATGTTCTGAGCAAACGCCACATCGGGCCTTGTACATCGCACCGCATACATAATAGATCCCACAGCCGAAGCATAAGGAACTCTCTTCAAAAAGAAATGGCCCTACACATAGCTCTCGAGTAATAGGTGATGTTGCCATTTTTCCTATTGCATGAATCCATAAGTTTGGTTTTTTTCTTAATTAAACGAGCCTATATACGTCCTTATATTGTTCATGATGTAGTACTTGGTAGTTTTGTGTATGTCGTTTTATTGAAACGGTTTATGAAACATTTTTAGTTTATATATCTGGTACTACCGTTTGGGCCATCATAATTCAGAGGTCATGTAGTAAACGTTCGAGGAGCTAGGACACTTTAATTCATAAATCCAGCAACTTGTCAATACGTTTACTCAAATGAAACCCTTCACATGAAGCTCCATAGTTTTGTAGTGCTCAATATGTAAAACATGATGTAGTGTAACACCCCCTAATTTATGAAATAACAGCGGAAGACTAATCGGGGTATTACGGGGAGGATCGTTGCATAATAATAGAAAACGGCTCGAAGATACTTTTATAAAAGTACATTTTATTCAAATCAAAGTTGAAGTACAAAATGTGAAAAATATCAGAGTTGAAACTTCCCAATAAAAGGTGTAATAGTTTTGGGAATTAATGACATTTTATTATTTTACACCACATTTAAAACCCTGAGTTTATTGCCCGCTCCGTGCCTTGTTTGCTCCGCTAATTACCTACGATAAACATGCTAAAAAGTCAACAAAATTGTTGAGTGAAATCATAGAGTTTGTAAATAATAATGAGTTTGAGAGTACACAAGTAGTGATTGCCTAAGTATTACAATCATGTTTAAATAATAATATTGCAGTTGTGTATATTGCCCTAAGTCTCATGACACGCAAACGTTAACAGAGTCGGTAACAAGTAAGGGGCCCTCTTGTAATAGGTGATGTTGCCATTTTTCCTATTTATCTCAAATATAGTGTGTTGCGACTAATCCGACTAGTAACTAAGACTATAATTCCGGCATTAGTGGAACAGGTAGTCAGCCTCCAATAGATCTATTCACTATACTCGCGTTCACTCGCAAGTGATTAACGGTTCATGATGGGAGGGGCTTTTGGCAATAGCATAACTTAGGCAATATCAATCTGGTGAAGCATACAAAAATACTTGAAAATACTTGTGTGTTTAATTTGTAGTATGTATCTCCCCCATGGAGTATAAAACTTGTAAATAAGTAAAAGTGGGGCTATGACTCACCTTGTGCGTAACTGGCAAAGTGGTAATGTGAAAATCAAGTAAGATTAAAGCATTGAACATAGTTTGTTATCTCGAACATTGTTTGTTATTGCACTATCATTATGAAAACCAAAATGTAAATCTCGTACTAATAGAAATTGGAATAATTTTTGCAATCATAGACTAGTAGGTACTCCCTCCGTCCCAGTCAAAGTGTCTTGTTTTGAATTTTCAAAGTCTCTTGTTTTAAATTTTGACCTTAAATATATATTTTTTTGTTATATAATACTTGATGAAAAGTATACCTAATGAAAACACATCTAAAACTAAATCAATTCATATAACTTTCATCAAGTATCATATAACAAAAATAAAAATATTTACAGTCAAAGTTGAAAAACAAAGACTTTGAAAATTCAAAGTAGGACACTTTTAGTGGGACGGAGGGAGTAATATGTTGTTATACCTAATATTCTCAAATGTTAGTTGCGTTCGTTTGCTCTAACCAAGTCAACTTAATGGTTACATTAATCCCAATAGATCTAACCACAATATTCGTACTCACTACGCATAGTGCTTAATGATCTATGATATAGAAACTCTTAGTAATGTAAAAAAAACCCTAAAAGTTTCTCTCTAGTGGCGATTTGCGATTGAACACCAAACCTTAATTAATCGATCTTCTTCCTACGATTCCCTAACCATTATTAAACCATTTTAATTTTCTAGTCTACTATACTATCGTGGGTCGGTTAGTTTTATATTGGTTTATTGTTTAAGTGGGTCGGTGTTATTTTTTGATTTGGTTGTTCTTTTCTGCTTTGGGTACGCTTGCATGATCTTTGCTTTATATTAAATCAATCGTGGGTCGGTGCTATTCTGTTGTTATATATTTATGTGGATTGATTTATTCTTCCATGCAATTACTTATGTGACGATGGCTGCTGGTTAAGGAATTGGATTATCGATCAAAACCCTAACTTTCAGTTAGGGTTTTCTATATTTACTTATGTTTGTTGCATGCTACTGTTTTCTTTTCGTCTGGTTTTTATTTACTGTAGTTGGGTTATTTGAGAGATGGATAAAGGGTTCCTTAATAAGAATAGTGCATCTAAAGCTGCTGGTAAGGATGTGAAGTTGGTGAGTAAGATGTCGTATGGGCAAATTAAAGTGAGCAGAACGCATCATCTTCTAGCTTGGCCGATCAAACTAGCTTGTCTAATGATGATCTTGTCCAAAGTGTTGCTACTAGGCTAAGGAGGTTGGGTGGGAATAATGTAGGCATGGGGGATGTTCCGGTTAGACAATTACGTGATCCAAAGTTTGATGTGGGTAAGGATACGCCTTATATTCATGCTGTTGGTTTGGGTACTTCTACTGCCCCTAATGCATCGTCTAGGCAGCCTACGAATGTGCATGGTACATCTAACTCAGGTAATACTACTGGTGAGTCTAATGTTGAAAACCGTATGGCTGATCCGTCTAACCCTATATCTGATTTGGCATACTCTAATGAACCAATTGTAACCAAATCTGGACCATGTGAATTGGCTAATAATAAGGGTATAGATCAAGGGGTGTTGGATGCGTGTAAGGCCTTTGAAAAAGCAATGGATGATGTTGCTCTTAAGAATGCAGAGAATCACCATGGGGCTGCTAATACTTCATGTGGTACTAACTCATTTGCTAATGTGGTGAATCCGGGAAGGGTTAATAGGAAGGTTAATTTTCGTGCTTTGGTGAATGAGAATCGCATTGATAACCATGATACTTTCCTTCCAAAGGCTGCTATGGAGGGTGTTTTGAACCGATATGATAATACTCTAATTGGTTTCTTTGTTGGCAAGAATATTGCCTTCCCGTTGGTTCAAAACTATGCCACGAATACGTGGGGTAAGTTTGGTTTGAAGAAACTTATGAAGAATGAAGCTGGTGTTTTCCTCTTCAAATTCGCATCTAAAGAGGGTGTTGATAATGTGCTTCAACGGGGTCTTTGGATTATTCGTAATTCACCTCTCATTCTCACCAAAAGGACACCTGAGGTGTCGTTAACCAAAAGTGAGGTAACCAAAGTCCCTATATGGATTAAATTGCACAATGTATCATTGCTTACCTATTCTGAAGACGGTTTGAGCTTGATAGCTACACAGGTTGGTAAGCCAATTATTTTAGATGCTTTAACAAGCTCAATGTGTGTTGATTCATGGGGTCGTATTAGTTTTGCTCGTGCCCTTGTGGAATTATCATCGGATGCTGATTTAAAGAGTGAAGTTAGCATGGCTATCCCCATGAAGGATGATATTGGTTTCACTACGACTGTCATTATGGTTGAATACGAATTGAAGCCTCCCCATTGTGATGTATGCAAAGTTTTTGGGCATGATCGTATTAATTGCCCGAACTGTGTTAAGGAGGTGGTTCGTAATGAAGTTAATGTGGAGCCGAATGTTCCTATTGGTAAGGAAAAGACTAATGATGGTTTCCAAACGGTTACTAACAAGAAGAAGGGTAAGAATTCAGGTCAAACTAATCCGGGTAAAGGAGGTTTTACTAAGTCTATTGTGGGTAAGAATTTTCAGTATCGACCCAAAGCTCCTCCTCTTGAACCTATGAAAGTGGATGTCAATATGAAGAAGGCTGTTGATGTGGCTAGTACAAGTGGAACAAAGATTCCTACATCTAATCAGTTTGATGCCCTAAATATGGATGATACAGACGACTTGGGTATTCCTACTAAGGAAGTGAGTAAAGATGTGGATGCTGGTAGTACAATGGATGACAAGGTAAATGAGTCTCTTAAGACTGGTAATACATTGCATGAGCCGCATGTGAGTAAGCTGAAAGAGAAGGAGGTTGGAACGCGTATGCCTAGTACTTCTTCGTCTACTAAGAGAGTTAACCCTTTCTCAAAGGTTGGAGAGATTGTTGATTCTGATAGTGATGAGGAGGTTGTTAACACCTTTGATGAGTCTGCGAATTTATTTGACAAGCCTTTGGATTTTCTCTCATCGACATGTGGTGGACATGAGCTTGAAGACTATTATGACTATGATGACTATGCGGATTATATTGATGATCTTCCAGGGAATTTGGATGCCTTCTATGACAAGTATGATATCAAGCTCAAAGGTCTTCGGAAGAAGTAATTATGTTGACATTGGAGTTTTTATGTTTTTATGAGTGGTGAGTTATTTTCTTGTCTAGAAAATAAGAAGTTCCTTGTTATGTAAGCTTTTCGCCTATGTAACGGGCTGAGATATGGGATTCACCCATATCCTTTGTACTTAAACGTTTTTTGGTTAATATATTTACCAGGGTGCAGGATTACTCCCCTTTACCCAAAAACTCAAGTATTCAATAATGTTTTTAGCAAAATAAACATTAGTTCAATAAAACAGTTGCAAATAATCATGTTTGAATTAACATATTGAGCAGTATCTCCCCCAAAGTATTTATAACATTAAAGTAGAAAATCTAGATACGTAATACAAAAGCTAGAGTACTGAAAGTAAAAAGTAGTTTAGCATGTATCTCCCCAATATTGTAAATGTAGTAAAATGGGCTATGAAACTCACCTGATAATAACTGTAAATGTTACTAGTAAAATTGGGCAACGCTTCCGCATCTATATTCAAAAACCATTTCCAAACTATAAAAACTTTAAATCACCCATACAATCCAAAAACTATCTAATCGTTCAAATAAAGCTAGACATCCTTAAATTACTAAATTAATACCTTGCAAAGTTAAAAAAATTTTGAGACATGTATCCTATCCCCAATGTTTGTAAATAGTTAATAAAATGGGGCATAAAATAATTTAACTTTTTACTAGAAATACCTTATGCTAATCAAACTTATCTAACTATAAAACCTCAGATCTCATGAAAGTCAAATATTGAATGATATAAAAACACACTTAGATTAGTGGAAGTCCTTGCCAAGGTTAGAAATTTGAGGAACCATAGCCCTATCATTTGTAGCTCTTAATAGTCGAAGCACAAAATAAATTTAATTTTTACTTGAATACTTTATGCTACAATTATTGTAAACATCAGATCAAAGATCAAGTTTGATGAATAGGTTATCCAAGATGATGAATGATGTGTTTTTATGTAATAAAATAAATAGTTTACTAATATTTATAGTAATTTAAAAGTACAGATGTGAATTTGTTTTTAGTAAAGGTATCTGATGGTCAAATGTATTATAGAAAAACAGTTTTAAAATGATACAGTGTGAAGTTTTTTGTAATGAGTATCTCAGCCCGTATATACATAAAGACTTAAATGATATAGGTGAAGTCCCATATCTCAGCCCGTTACATAGGCACTTAAATGCAAAGAACAACTAACCAAACCACTAAATAAGAATGACAGGCCATTCTTATAACTTACATAATAACTTAAACAACAGGAACTACCAAAAATGATTAAATTACATTGGATAATACAAAGGTTTTTGAACAAGAATACCCCCAAACTTGACTACCATCAACGAAGGTTTTTGAACAAGAATACCCCCAAACTTGACTACCACGAAGCTTCAAATCTGCCCCAATAAATCTCGATCCACTGCAACTGCTATTATTTTTTCAAAAAAAAATAACCTAGATAGGAGTGTAACAAGACGCAATACGGATCAGAGAGACGAATAATCAGGTTATTGAATAACCCAACATCCCAAATAGGGTCAAGAACCCTAACGTCCAAAAGCATAATCACCAATGATCCTCTTCATAAAAGACATCCCGAAAACCTGGTCATAATACTCAAAGAAATCAGCCATCGAACGCAACAATCAGCCCCAATTGAACACGAACAATACAGGACTGATAATACAACCACCATGTCTGCCAATACGACCACCAGGTCTGTACGACTAGGTCTGATAATGACCAGGTCTGAGCATACGTGAGAACACCAGAAGTCTGGTAATACGCATCCATGACCACCAAATAGGGTTAAGACCCTAACTTCCAGTAGACGACCACTCGAACAAACCAACTTACTACCACTACAATCACGATCTGCACAGCAAATCCAACCGTAGTAGCAAGGATCCAGTAGACACACATGTCAAACAATAGGGTTAGACACACCCTAACTTACAGCAATAACAATCAAGACCTGTAACTCGACGATAATAGGGTTACACCACCCTAACTTCCACCGATATAGATCAAGATCAGACCATGTAGCAGGTCTTCGAAGGAACAGAACAATAATAGGGTTTAACCAAAACCCTAACATCCAATAGCAGACCAAAGAAAATATGAACAAATCACAAACCACCAGGTTTGATATACTAATCGATAACAGCCAAATAGGGTTAAAAAAACCCTAACTTCCAAATCACGAACAGATCACGAATTAGGGTTTTTGATCAAGAACCCGAAAAACTTGACTTACATCTCTTTCACAACCCACATACAACACTGATATCAAATAAGAACTTACATGTATGCCAAAACCCTAAGGGGTTCACTTGCAGATCGAATGTAACTAAACCCAAAGGTTTCGTTTAATCATTAAGTATAGCTAACCTCATCATAATCAGAGTAGATCGTTGGAAGATCATCCCAAGAACAGCTCCAAAAGCATTCAAAGCAGTACACATCAAAACCCTAAATAATGTACAGGAAAATCGTAACCCTAATTAATTAGGGTTTGGGTTACGAGTGTATGAGGCGATTTCTAGATCCAATGGTATAACGAAAGCACAGCATGCCTCTCCCCATATAATAGCAACCCATCATACCCGATTGCATATCATTCAATTAGATCTAGTAATAACATCAGTATTAGTTATTTTAATGGAATCTTCGAAAAAAGAAACCAATAAAACAAAACCAACAACAGATAATGATCACTAAAGCAATCAAGAATGATAGAGAGGCGGATAGTGGGCTATTTTTTGGCCGGAGAATGAGGGGGAGAGGCAGCCTGAAATCGCTACAGTGTACATTGTTTATGCATGAAAATCGTGTAAAAGCGTTTATTTATTTAATTAATGATAATAAATAAATAATAGATAAATAAGAGTAAGATATAAAATGAAGATGATATTACTGGAAACGTTCTAGCAATATATAGATTAACCATAGGATGAATAGTTAAAACCCAAAAATATGAATTGTTACATGGTGATGGTTGTGGTGGTGGATGTGAAGGTCTTGGTGGTACATTTTCCTTGTCATCAAGAAATGGGTGTGAAGGTTGATTGTTGTCAAGGTTTTTCTCCAAGGGTGACAAGTTGTTGGTGGAAGGTGTCTTGAGTGCTCCAAAGCTGAGTGGTGTGGGAGAGCTCAAGGATGGAGTTTCTTTAGGTGATTACAAGTGTGAGTTTGAGGTGGTTCTTGATGATGTACTCTTGGATGGAGCCTTGGGTGGACTTGGTGATTTTTGTGATGGAGTTTGAGATGGAGTTGAGAAATTATCACTTGAGGAGCTTTCAAGATTGATAATCTTTGGTTTTCCTACTCTAATTCTAGCGGTTTGTCTTTTCTTGATGGAGGTGGATGAAAACTTGGATGAGCAAGTCATGGTGTTGATGAAGAAAGTGAACTAGATCTTGCAAATGTGCAAGAAACTTGAAATGGAAGTGTTGGATTTAAAGGGGAATAAGATGAAATGAATTATCTTAAGGTTCTTGGATTATATGGGTTTAGTGTTTTATCCTATAGTTATCTATCAAGGGTTTATGGAAAATTGTGGGAAAGTGCTAAAAGTTAAAATAGAAAATTTGAAATCTAGAAAAGTCACGGATCTTCTTTTTATACGGGCGGATCTGCAAATTGTGGATCCACAGATCCGTCCGTTTGACAATTCAGGGTTACACTTTTGACCTATGGCGGATCCGTATTTTATACAGGCGGATCCACAATTCGTGGATCCGCAAATCCGCCAGATTCAAAAATCTGAACAGAACTGCTTTGCAGTTTGGGATAGTCCATGATTTCTAACCTACTTTTCCTAGGTGCATTCTAATGCTGTTGGTGATCTCAAGAGCAAATCAAATCAAGCAAAAAGTGTGGAAAACTAGAAGGGGGGTTGAATAGTTTTACGTCTTTTTAATTTATTATAAAAGCTTTGTTTACTTTTTAAAAACTTCGATTCTATCTTATGTGAATTCAACTCTTGATCAATATGAACATATATAAACAAATATAGATAAGTAATGCAAGTAAGGTAAATATAATGAAATAAGAGAGAGAGATGGAAAGATCAAACCACAACACGGAGATTTATAGTGGTTCGGCTACAAGGACACCTTCCTTTCCCTACTCCACTCCTCGAGTCACCTACTCGAGAGTTTTCTTCACTATGTCAACAAACTCCCTTATGGCGGAGAAACCTTACACAACTTTAGCTTACACCGGCTTAACGACACAAAGCTAGATGTCGAGTTCTAATCGTAGCTAGAACCAATCTCACAACTAATACACAACTTCTACACGACTTAATCACGACTTCTTCACGACAGCTTCACAACGGCTTCACGACTTCTTCACGACTACTTCTTCACAACTACTTCACAACTACTTATTCACAACTAATTTACAACACCACTACGTAATTACACTTAGATCTACTTATCACAACTACACAACACTTTACACAATAACACAATTGAATGAGGTAAGTAATAACACTTCTTCACTAGTTGAAGTAGAGTTCTTCTTTTGCACTTTTGGTGGTGGAAGCTTGGATCACTTAGAAACCAAAGCTTAAGATTATATGATCAAAGGATTTTGAAGATATAAAATGTGATTTAAAACAGAAAGTTTCAGTGTGCAAAAGGTGAGTAAAAGTCCAGGAGAAGGCTGGTATTTATAGGAGAAAAATTGGACAGCTGGAGGTCTACTGGAGCGGGGGCGGTCCCCTTAAATAGGGGGCGGTCCCCTTAATTATTAAGGGGGCCACCTAGCAAAATTAAGGGGGCCGCCCCTACTGGACGTTGGCCAATTTTGTCCTTTTGTGGGGAAGGTTTTTCTGGAACATTTTAACTTATTTTGGTTAAAAATTTGAATTCATATTTTTATAAAAGATTAAACATTTTTATTTAATGCCAAAAATGTTTTTCAAAAATATATAAAATGTTTTTGATGTTTTATAAAAAATCTAGTTATTAAGAAAATGTTCCTTTGATCATATAATGCATTAAGCATTAGTTCATTCATACCTTAAGTGATTTGAGTTGTAGAAATAGATATTTACAACTAAATACTTGTTTACGTCATAATTTTCCGATTAATGATTTTACATTTTGTGATTATCAAAACGTAGAGATATCGAAAAATATTAATAACGTGTTTAGGCATTATTTATATCAACAATCTCCCCCTTTTTGATGATTACAAAATCTAAACTCATTAAATCTAAAAATTAGTTTTTAGACAAGTATATAGTGAGTTTACATCTATTTCTCCCCCTTTTTGTAGAATCAAAAAGGTTAAGCCGACAAGTTTTAAAATCAAATTTGTCGGGACAAGAACTCCCCCTTGATGTGTACTCCCCCTCGTTTGGGGGCACCAAGGAAAAGAGCTATGGAATGCTTGCAAAAAAAATGTTAGAAGCACAAGTATATGTAACAACAATAAGCAAGCATATAGAATAAGATCATTCATTTAATAAAAGTGTTGTGTATAAATACACAACCAAAAGATTACAACATGAAGCATGCAAGCATACAAACAAAAACAACTAATGAAACTACATAATCATCCTAGAAGTACATGGTCTTCCATGGAGCTTGCTTACAAGAAGGTTTTGAAAAATTATTTTTAAGCATTGCATATGCTTAATTGGGTGAAAATGGAGGTGGTGGTGGTGTAGTGGGTGAAGGAGGTGGAGGAGGTGGTGGTGGTGGGTTGGCAATCATGTTTTCAAGAGATGAAAACATGTAGTGTATCTCATCTCTAAGACCAAAGATTAAGGTCCGGTTGTGGGGTTGGTGATGGTGAAAAGTGAGCATCAAGAGGTGTGATGGGTGATAGGGAAATGGCAAGTTGGGTGTATGAAGGTTCTTGAGTGGATGGTGGTGATGATGCTCTTGGTGATGATGTTAGGTGAGTGTGGATGTAGTCATTTATGGATGAAGTGGATGGAATGGAGGAAGATGAAGCTCCATGGGTGGAGGGTGTTTTTGATGGTGCATTAGGTGCACTTGGGGATGAATTTTGAGGTGGTGGTGATGGAGTTTTGATGTCATCTTGGGTTAGGTCTATGAAAGGTTGTTTTGGTGGTATGATAACAAGTCTTTGCTTCCTTGGAGTCTTAGAGATGGAGGGTTTTGGTGATAACATGGTGGTTTTGGATGATGAAGGATGATGGAATGAGAGGTGATTGTATGGAGGGAATTTATAGTATGAAAATGTGGTTTGTTTAGGTTGATTTGTGAGGTTTTGTAGAAAGATTCCAATACCAGTTCGTCCATAAGGAGAAATGGTAGCTGGGGCTAGGTAAAAGTGGTCACAAGATGCAAAAGAAAACAGTAAATTTTACTGTCCAGATGGCCGGTCCCCTTAATTGTTGGGCGGCCCCCTTAAAATTAAGGGGACCGCCTAAGGAATTAAGGGGGCCGCCCATCTGGTGATTTCCCAGGCGACCAAATTTGAAAAATTTCCAGAAAAAGGTCATTTTTAGGGTGTTTTTGCAGCAAGTTCCATTTGGATCATGTACATCAAGAATGATTAAATATTATCAATTGCATATTAAAATAAATAATATACATATTTAAGACAAAAAAAAAATCATATTAGAAGCATAGTCATATAATTTCAAATAAACTAGTAGCTTAGTTCAAATAAGTTTATCATCTAACATAATAAAAGTCATAGCAAGCAAATGTTAAGATAATAATACTACAAATAAGTGTCTAATCACAACATCAATAAAATCAACTAAACACTCATCAAATATGTTTATTTCTTCTTCTTTCCAAACATTCTTCCAAGTGTCTTTCCAATAGACTTGAAACCGCCTCGTACTTCTTGATGCATCTGCTGTGTGGTGTTGAGTAGTTCGGTTTGTCTTTCAAACAGCAGTTCGTCTGTTCGTTCGTAAGGAGAAGGAACTTGATACTCGGTGTAATCAAGATCCGGAAGATTTTGAACGAAGGTCCTAGGTGATGGGGTACTAGCACGTGTTGTGCCCTCCTCCTCATCATCATCATCATCGTCTCCTCGATGTGACGTGGAACCACGAGGTGGAAGTGAGACAGATTTACGAGATTTTCCCTTGTCACTTCGGGGACGACGTTCACGGACACGAACAAGCGGATTAAGGACCGGTTGAACAGACTTATAAATTGGACTCTGAAGATGTGGATAATGCATCATGACATGATTATAGAGGCGAGTGAGAAACATGCCATACGGGAGATTTGCATTATGAGTGTTTTTGGCGGACATGATACGGAAGACAAAGAGATATGCCAAATTGTACGGTTGTTCAGCGACAATACAGTACAACATATGAGCTATGCTCGCCGTGACATGATCACGGTGACCACCGGTACCGAACGCATTCTCACGAATGAGTTCTTCCCAACGCTTTATGTCGGGGCGTAACTCCTTGAGGAGGATTTGGTTAGCATGGATGTCAACATCTTTTGACTTGATCCTCCGGCTAGTCGTACCACGATCTAGCCCAAGATATTGACGAATTTCTTCAGAGGATGGAATCTCAGAGTAGTAAGGACCATGTTGAGGTCGATATTGCTCAAGAGATGAGAGATCCCACTCATTAGAGAAGACAGCTTGACCGGAGTAGGGAATTCCTAGAATTTGACCGAATTGAGCGAGAGTAAGAGTAATGAATTCGTGTTGAATCATAAAGGATATGAGGATACAGCCATTGGGATCGGTTTGCACCGTCACTTGGCTATAGAAGTCAAGAACAAAACGGGGAATGATAAGCTCATTGATTTTGTAAAGACAATCAAGACGAACGTTGGAGAACATTCGTTCGATATAGTCGGATTCATAGAACGATGGATAGACAACTCTCCCTTCATGAATGTTTCTATCTTCAATGGGTCGATAGAAACAAGCAACAGCAGGAGAAATGCCTGGAGTGGCAGAGACTTTAGGAATATATTCTTTTGTTTTTGAGACATCACCGACTGTAGTTTTGGGCATTTTCACCTATACAAGAAAGCACAAAAAAAAAAAGAAAATGACATGCATATATTATATATGCTACTTATGTGGAACGTAAACATACTTCGACTCTAAAACTTAAAACCTAAGAAGTAGTTTACAATGTTCCTTAGTTTTAATTTTTAACTCGCTTAAAATGTATTTTATGATGTTAAAGAATAGTTATAGGGACATTATGACAAGAAATCAAAAATATCCGAACGTTCTTTTATACGTCATAAGCTACTTTGAAATGTGGCTAGACAAACATTGGATTGTATATCTAGCTATTTCTTACGAGTGTTTATGTTAAGTAACTTAGATTTTGACTCGAAAATTTCTTTTAAAATGTTGTGCCAAACGCTCCTTTAAATAAGAAAATAACTAGTAAAATTTCAATATACATATGAATTATGTATCTTGATGACTTAAAACAACTAATTTCATGTTTATAAACTTGACAAGTAGTTATGAACTTAATTTTGATTAAATTTTGATGATTCTAGCTCCTAATCCAAACACTCTCTTATATTTAACAAAAACATTTTTATGATTCGAAAAATATATTTTTAGGATTTGTGAGTTGTAATAAACCAATGTGATTAGTTTTAACAGGTGTTTATGGCATAATTCAACAATATGATTAGTTTTGAAAAGGAGTAATTAGTTTGACATAATGGTTTTTTAATTACTTAGTTTCTAGGTTGATTAAGCATTCTAATCCTATGAGGAGCATTTGGTTATAAGATTTCTAGACTTAATTTTAACAAATTTTGGATTAAAAGAAAGTTTAGTAAAAGACCTAATTATGATTAGACTCAAAATTGAATGGAATTAGATGAAATGTGAATTAGAAAACTTACACAATGTGTTGCTAATCAAGATACAAGTGTTTGCCCCTTGCGAAATTAGTCGGAGATGGTGATTTGGAGAATGGTTTTTGAGTTGAGGTTCGTTCACAGCAGCAGCAAGTATGGGTGAGTTTTAAAAGTGGGGTGTTTGGTAAAGATTTTTGGAAGAAAAACGTTTTTGGGAGCTACAGTAGGCCGGTCCCCTTAATTATTAAAGGGACCGCCCCCGTTTACTAGCCGGTCCCCTTAAACATTAAGGGGGCCGCCTACCAAAAATGTATTTTTGTCGGATTTAGTTTCTGATAGCAAAATAATTTTATGTATATATATAGATTTATTATATATCAAAAATACGTTGGGTTTTAATGGCACGAGGAAGGAATACTTGACATTTTATTAACATTTCGTTAAGAAAACATTTCTTGAGAATTTTGGATAAAATGATCAAGATGTCAAGTCGACAAATGTGTTAGGGGGTGAGAGTAAAAGTGCATGTTTATATATATATATATATATATTTATATATTTATTTTGTGTGAAAACGTGGGATGTTGAATGGAGTTAAGAAATGATGAGGTAATGACGGAGATAGGTGCTGGCGGTGACGGGAGTTTGTTTCATCCATAGTTTTCTTGACTCGACGGTCAAAGTGCTACTTCTACGTTAATCCACTTAACTCACTTCTCTTCATCACCATGAGTTATGTGACAGTGGACACGGAAGATTTTCGTGTTGAACGTTAAAGTTCAAAAGAGGCAAAGGGGGAAGAAAAGGTTCGAGGACGAACAATTTCTTTTAGTTCGAGATAGTCAACAAATGACGTATCTAGGTTATGTGCGTATATATATTTATATGTATAAGGAATAATCTACTAACTTACATACAAGTACAAACTACACTAGGCATTAAAGACTAATGGGGGCATGCAATTGGCTAGTTCATTTATCTACGCATATAATGGTGAGCATGAAAGAGCGGCGTACCTTTTGGTCTTCAACATGTGGTCTTCAAGTTCTTCAAAGCATATTAACTTATAAAAGTCAATTACGAAAGAGATATCGCCTTTCCCGATGAGTTTGCAATCTAGCCACTTGGTCCCCATGATCTCATTGGTCCATAGTTGTTTAGCCCAAACATGGTTTGCAATTGACTCGGATGCATATATGGTGGAAGTATTCCCCAAGGATTGTAGCTTGGAGGATTTGGGTAATTCCACATTGGGTAACTATTATTATGACGGTTTGGTATATTTTGGTTTCTTTTAGGTTGAGGAGTTTTAGGCCGAGGGTGAGGACTAGGTGGTCTTCTAGGTGGAGGTGTTTTTGACCTTAACTTTGGTTTAGAGTATTTTACTTTATTTTTTAAAGATGGTTTATAAAAGGTTTTTACTTCCTCATCACTAGCTATGGGTATTTTTCTATCTTTCATAAGTATAAACTTAGGTTTTGATTCTAAAGGTTTTTGCTCACTAGTTTCACATTCAAACTTTACATTTTTAGTTTGACTATTTGAATCCTTAGTTGAATTAAATCCTAATCCGGTTTTATCACTTGATACTCTTTGAATACTTATTATTTCCCTAAGAGAATTGCTACTATTTTCGAATTTGTTAAGCCTACAAACTTCCTCCTTAAGTATTTCATTTTCATTTTTAGTTTCTTGACATGTTTTACATTCAAGAATTTCTTTTCCCTTTTCTAAGTTATGTAATTTAATTTTTAATTCTAGTATTTCTTTTTCTAATTGATTATTTAAGTGTTTTTAGTGATTTATTTTTAGTCATTACTTTTTGACCTAATATACATAACCTATTATATTCGTTATCTAGGTCTTTTTCATCTAATGATAAATTTTCATCACTAAAGTATTCGGTTTCGGAACGTACCTCACTTGATGTCTTAGCCATAAGACACTTCTCCTCTTTTGTGGTTTCTTTATCGTCTTCGTCACTGTCACTCCATGCTCCTCCAATGAACGCCTTTTGGTTTTGCTCCTTTGACATCATAGGACATCTTCCAATGAGATGATTTGGATCACCGCATTTGAAGCACTTCCTCTCGCTCTTGATACCTTTGTCGTCTTTATTTCTTTGGAGTGTTTTCCTTTCGTCATGTGGTTGTCTAACGAATCTTCCTCGTCTTTTGAAAAACTTCTTGAAGTCTCTTACGGCCATTGTATATTCTTCATCATCACTTTCGGAGGTTGAGCTATCCTCGTCACTTGATGCTTTCCTAGCTTTCAACGCGATTGACTTGCTTTGCTCTTTCTTTCTTTTGACCATCTCGAAGTCTTTCTTGATTATTGCTTCGTAGACTTTCAAGTTGCCAATCAACTCGTCAAGTTGAAGAGTTGACAAGTTCTTTGATTCTTCAATCGCCGTAACTTTAGCCCGCCATTTTGGATGAAGAGCCCTAAGAAATTTCCTGACAAAATTCTTACTAGAAAAACTCTCATCAAGTGCCTTTAAACTTGTGATGATTGTGTTAAACCTAGCAAATGCATTATCAATTGATTCCTCTTCCGGAATCGTGAATTGTTCATATTGTTGAACAAGAAGATCTATTTTATTATCTTTGACTTGACTATTACCTTGGTGAGTTATTAGTAAAGAGTTCCAAATTTCTTTTGCGGTTTCGCACATAAAGATTCTTTCGTATTCTTTACGTGGTAGCGCATTATAAATAACCATTTTAGCCTCATTATTTTTAGAAAGTTTTCTTTTTAAATCATCACTTTGTTTTTCAAAAGGTACAATTTCATCCTTTTTAGTTTCAAGATTATGTTGAATAGGTAAAAAATCACCATTAGTAATAACATGCCAAAGATCTAGATCTTTTGACTTCACATAAGTTTCGAATCGATTTTTTCAATATAAAAATCCATCACTTTCAAATAGTGGTGGTCTTTGCATAGATTGCCCTTCTAAATATTTTTCAGATTCCATAGATCATTTCAAGTTTTAAAATACAGTTTATTTTAAAAATCTTGTTCACCTTGTCTCTGATACCAATTGTGGAAAACTAGAAGGGGGGTTGAATAGTTTTACGTCTTTTTAATTTATTATAAAAGCTTTGTTTACTTTTTAAAAACTTCGATTCTATCTTATGTGAATTCAACTCTTGATCAATATGAACATATATAAACAAATATAGATAATTAATGCAAGTAAGGTAAATATAATGAAATAAGAGAGAGAGATGGAAAGATCAAACCACAACACGGAGATTTATAGTGGTTCGGCTACAAGGACACCTTCCTTTCCCTACTCCACTCCTCGAGTCACCTACTCGAGAGTTTTCTTCACTATGTCAACAAACTCCCTTATGGCGGAGAAACCTTACACAACTTTAGCTTACACCGGCTTAACGACACAAAGCTAGATGTCGAGTTCTAATCGTAGCTAGAACCAATCTCACAACTAATACACAACTTCTACACGACTTAATCACGACTTCTTCACGACAGCTTCACAACGGCTTCACGACTTCTTCACGACTACTTCTTCGCAACTACTTCACAACTACTTATTCACAACTACTTCACAACTAATTTACAACACCACTACGTAATTACACTTAGATCTACTTATCACAACTACACAACACTTTACACAATAACACAATTGAATGAGGTAAGTAATAACACTTCTTCACTAGTTGAAGTAGAGTTCTTCTTTTGCACTTTTGGTGGTGGAAGCTTGGATCACTTAGAAACCAAAGCTTAAGATTATATGATCAAAGGATTTTGAAGATATGAAATGTGATTTAAAACAGAAAGTTTCAGTGTGCAAAAGGTGAGTAAAAGTCCAGGAGAAGGCTGGTATTTATAGGAGAAAAACTGGACAGCTGGAGGTCTACTGGAGCGGGGGCGGTCCCCTTAAATAGGGGGCGGTCCCCTTAATTATTAAGGGGGCCGCCTAGCAAAATTAAGGGGGCCGCCCCTACTGGACGTTGGCCAATTTTGTCCTTTTGTGGGGAAGATTTTTCTGGAATATTTTAACTGATTTTGGTTAAAAATTTGAATTCATATTTTTATAAAAGATTAAACATTTTTATTTAATGCCAAAAATGTTTTTCAAAAATATATAAAATGTTTTTGATGTTTTATAAAAAATCTAGTTATTAAGAAAATGTTCCTTTGATCATATAATGCATTAAGCATTAGTTCATTCATACCTTAAGTGATTTGAGTTGTAGAAATAGATATTTACAACTAAATACTTGTTTACGTCATAATTTTCCGATTAATGATTTTACATTTTGTGATTATCAAAACGTAGAGATATCGAAAAATATTAATAACGTGTTTAGGCATTATTTATATCAACAAAAAGCAATTAGAGAAAGAAGAGAGCATTAGAAAGTCAATAGATCCTAGCATAAAAGCATAATAGTACTACCATAAGTTATAAATTGTGCAGCCAAGCATTAAGAGATAAGGTTAAGAGATCCTAACAAGAAAACATACGTACGTAGTATATTAATAAAGCACATAAGATGAAGGCCTCATCTTGTCATCCAATCAATCAATACGTTTGGTGATCTTTGAGAGCGCTTGGGTGAGACACTTAAGCATGCTACGTTTCTCTTTCTGCTCAAACGTCAATTGATCATTGTGTGGTAATGTTCTAAAGAAAGCTAGAGGATCTCTGTTGGGAATTAAACTTAAGCAGTTAGTACGGTTGAAGAATACAAGAACAGTTAGGACTGCTGATGGAAGAACAGTTAGGACTGCTGATGGAGAAAAGTTAGGACTGCTTAAGAGATCAAGGTGAAACTGTGTGAAGATAAATATAGAAAGGATATGGTATATATCTTATTTGTATAGAGTGATACGGTTAGATGTTTTACTTGTATAGGACTCTTTGCATTATAAAAAGAGATCCTTAGTTAGGGTTTACATACATCTAATACCTAATACCTAATATCCCTTCATACGAATTATCAAGAGCTTCACGTTCATATTGTAATCGTTTGATATATATTGAAGTGATTGTTTGGTTGATATTGTTTGTGTTCTTATTTGTTCTTATTGTCTTATTCATTCAATCACCAAACACAAAACATCTTCTAAGTACTTGGTAGTAAATTCCGCGTGCTATGAAGTATATACTCAAAGTATCCCCAACACAACGTGTGTGTTTAGATCCGGTCAAGTGGTATCAGAGCCAGGTTTCTGATACTTTGAGTTTAGAAGAACCAGAAGTATTTACTCACTAGCAACCAAGAAGATGGACATGGAGACACCTCAAACCTCAATCCTTGCTAAACTCCCCATGCTGAAACAGAATGAATACGATTTATGGCGGCTCAGAATAGAGCAATATTTCATGGTGCAAGACTATGCATTATGGGATATCATTATCAATGGTGATTCCATCAAACCAATTCCTGTTGAAGAAACACGTGCTGATGGTTCCAAGATCACAAAGCTTAACACTGAGCCAGTTACAAACGAGGAGAGAATCAAAAAGAAGAATGATCAGAAGGCTAGGAATTTGTTACTAATGGCAATTCCTAATGATCAAGTGCTGAATTTTAGCCATTACGAGTCGGCTAAAACTCTTTTTGAAGCAGTGGTGGAAAGATTTAGTGGCAATGAAGCTACCAAGAAGGCACAGAAAACCCTACTTAAGCAAAGTTATGAGAACTTCACTGCATCAAGTAATGAAACTTTGGACTATATCTTTAATAGGCTTCAAAAGATCATCAGTCAACTTACTGTGTTGAAGATTGTGATACCTCAGGAAGACCTCAACATGAAGTTTCTAAATAGTTTACCTGCTGAATGGAACACTTATGTTGTGGTTTGGAGCAATAAACCAGAGCTGGAGAAAATGACAATGAATGAGCTTTACAACAATCTTAAGATTGTTGAGCAGAAGGTCAAGAAGAGTGGTAGCACCAGTTCCAGTTCAGGGAATATGGCTTTTGTATCTTCTTCAAACAGTTCGAATCATGAAGATGAAGAAGCAGTTGGTACTGCTATACCAACAGTTAGCACTGCTAGTGTAAAAACTAGTACTGCTGGATTGACTGAAGAAACCATATATGCATTTGTGTCAGAACAGTCTGGTGGGTCTAAGATCTTTAATGAAGATCTTCTTCAAATTGCTGAAGATGATTTGGAAGCTATGGATTTAAAGTGGCAGTTAGCTTTGATAAGCATCAGGGCTAAGAAGTATTACCAAAGGACTGGGAATAAGATTACCTTCAATGGAAGAGATGTTGCTGGGTATGATAAGTCTAAGGTGGAATGCTTTAATTGTCACAAGATGGGGCACTTTGCCAGGGAATGTAGAGGTCCAAGACAACAAAGCAACCAGAGTCAAGGGTTTAAGAATCAGCAAGGGACAAGGAGAATAATTAATGTTGAAGAGCCTTCTTCCAAGGCTATGGTAGCTGTAGATGGAGCTGGATTTGATTGGAGCTTCATGGAGGAAGAAGAGGAACCAGTTAACTTGGGTTTGATGGCTTTCTCAGACTCTGAGGTACATATACTTGAAAAATGTTCAAACTCTTGTCGTGCTTTAAAAGATTATGAAAATATTAAGAAACAGTATGATGATCTTAGAGTTGAATTTAATCAAGTAAGTTTTAGTCTGTCAAATCATAAAAGAGGACTAGCTGTTTTGGAATAACAAATTGTGTTTTATAAAAAAAATGAGTCAAACTTTTCTGATGAGATAGGTATTTTAAAGAGGGAATTGCAAATAAAAGATAATAAAATGAGTGGGACGTGTATATGAACTAGAGAAGCTTAAAAAGGAAAAAGAAAACATCCAGTTAAGTGTAGATACTCTTGAATATACTTCAAATGGAGTTAAAAAGATTGTAGAGAGTCAAATACTTAACAAAGCTAAATCTGGTTTAGGTTATAAGTCAGTTGCACCCCCTTTTAGAGGAATGTTTGCTCCACCAGGAATTAACTTAGCTCATACTGGTTTAGAAGAGTTTAAGGATATGGATTTTCCTGGATATGGTGTTAAGGTTAGTGAGAATCCTGTTAAATTTGTTAAGGCAGAAGATTCTTTTGTGAGTGCTAGTGATAAATCTCTTTCTGAGGAAAAGATGTCCTCTCATAGGAACTCAGATGCACCAACTATTGAGGAGTGGACATCTGATGATGAGAATGTAGAGGTTAAGGACAAATCTAATGTTGTTAAGGTAGAAGTTAAACATGCTCCTAAAGTGGTCAAGACTGAAAACATAAAACCAGTTAGGAAAAGTGTTCGATATGCTGAGATGTATAGGACTAAGAATAGATCATCAAGTTCTGAGAGTAGTCATAGGAACTGGAATCACTCAAAATCTAAGAAATTGGATGATAAGTTTGCTATGATTAGAAAAGTATGTTTTGTTTGTGGAAGTTTTGATCATATGGCTGCTTATTGTGATTCTAACCCATGGAAAAAGAGGGTTTCTGGGAATGCAAGGGTGAACAGGAATAACAATGCTAGGGTAACTCAAAATAGTCCAACTAGATTGACAAACCCTAATGCAAATCATAAGATGTCACCTAAAGCTGTTATGTTAAAGACTGGCATCAAAACAGTTTCAACTGCTAGTCAAAATAAGTGGTTTAATAACAAGCAAACTGTTTCTAGTGCAAAACAATTTTCAAATCATGCACAAACAGTTAAAAGGCATTTTTATCAGAAAACAGCAATGACTAATCAGAAGTGGGTGCCTAAGATTAAACAAGCAGTTCCAACTGCTAGGTCAGCAGTTCCAACAGCTAGACCAGCAAATCCTACTGCTAGGCACTTAAATGTTAAGGGAAAAAGGGGCAATGCTGTCAAGGCCTCATCACATTGGGTTAAAAATTCTACCAAACCCAATGGTCCATCAAAGACCTCCAACAAGTTTTCTCATCTAGATGCACAAGGCAGATCCAAACCAGTAATGGTTTGGATCCCCAAAAGAAACTAACACCTTTATTTTATGTGCAGGAACATCCCTCAAATGGTAAAGAAGATAGAGGATATTCAGACAGTGGATGTTCAAGGCACATGATAGGCAACATGTCATATCCTTCAGACTTTATTGCTCTGGATGGAGGACCAGTTATCTTTGGTGGTGGTGTTGGAGGAAGGATTACTGGTAAAGGGGTAATTAAAACTGGTAACCTTGATTTTGAAAATGTGTATTATGTACCAGAACTTAAGTACAATATTTTCAGTGTATCACAAATTTGTGATAAACAGAACAAAGTTTTATTTACTGATACTGATTGTCTTATACTTTCTCCTGATTTCAAGCTACCTGATGAAAGTCAAGTATTGCTTAAAATCCCTAGAAAGGATAATACATACAGTGTTGAGATGAATAAACTAGTTCCTAAGGTTGGACTTACTTGTCTTGTTGCAAAAGCCACATTGGAAGAATCAATGTTGTGGCACAGGAGGCTTTGTCATGTAAATTTTAAAACCATTAACAATATTGCTAAAAATAGGTTGGTAAGAGGTTTACCAAACAAAACTTTTCTCAATGACCAAACTTGTGTTTCTTGCCTTAAGGGTAAGCAACACAGAGCCTCATGTAAGCCAAAGACCCAGAACTCTATTTCTCAAGCTTTATATATGTTGCATATGGACTTGTTTGGTCCTACCTCTGTGAATAGCTTGAACTTTAAGAGATACTGCCTTGTTGTCACTGATGATTATAGTAGGTTTTCTTGGGTATTCTTTATGAAAACTAAGGATGAGACAAGTGAAATACTTAAGACCCTCATTGTTGAAGTAGAAAACCTAGTTGATAAGAAGGTTAAAATAATCAGATGTGACAATGGGACTGAATTTAAGTATAGGGTGATGGATAAGAGGGAGTTTAGTGTAGCTAGAACCCCACAGCAAAATGGTGTAGCTGAGAGAAAGAATAGGACTCTTATAGAGGCTGCTAGGACAATGTTAGCTGACTCTAAGCTACCAGTTTCATTTTGGGCTGAAGCAGTTAGCACTGCTTGTTATGTGTTGAATAGGGTTTTAGTTGTGCAACCTCACAATAAGACTGCTTATGAGCTTCTTAGAGGTAGAACCCCTGCTTTAAGCTTCATGAGACCTTTTGGTTGTCATGTTACTATCCTTAATACCAAAGACCAACTAGGAAAGTTTGATGGGAAATCTGAGGAAGGTTTCTTTGTTGGTTATTCTCTGCACAGTAAGGCTTTTAGGGTGTACAATACAAGCACCAAGCATGTAGAAGAAAATCTGCACATAGAATTTTTGGAGAATAAACCAAATGTTGCAGGTGTAGGTCCAGATTGGATCTTTGATATTGACAATCTTTCAGATTCCATGAATTATGTGCCTGTTACAGGTACAAATACTAACCATGATGCAGATTCAGAGGAGGAAGATGATGATTGCATTTTCATACCAGTCATGGAAGAAAGTCCAGTGGCTGAGTCTTCTACAAAGAAAGATGATATTCCTTCATCAAGTGGTGTAGACAAAGAAAAAGATGCTGCTGAAACAAGTGGTCAGAATGGTAAAGAAGCCGAAAATCCAACGAGCAGTACCAATGGAGTTAGTACTGCTTAGCCACAAGTTACAACTGTTGAGCAAAATAGTGATGCTGCTGGACCAAGTCAACCTCATCTTGATTCACCAGTTGATACTGCTTCTCAAGTTGATGAGTTTGATTTCTTTGGAGATGGTCTGCAAAACATGCCTACCAGCTATGCATCTCCTTCTACTCCCCATACTATTGTACATAGGAATCATCCACGTACCAATATCATAGGAGATGTACAATCTGGAGTCAAGACCAGAAGGCAAATTCAAGATCCAGATCATCATGGATTTCTCAGTGTGGTTTATGAGGAGAAACATCATGAAGATGAGCATGAGTGTATGTTTGTATGTTTTCTATCTCAGGTTGAACCCAAGAATGTGTTAAAGGCTTTAGAATCATCAAGTTGGATTGAAGCTATGCAAGAAGAGCTACTTCAATTCAAAATTCAGAATGTATGGGTTCTGGTTGATCTACCAAAGGGAATGAGAGTGATTGGTACAAAGTGGGTATTCAGGAACAAGAAGGATGAGAGGGGTATTGTGATAAAGAATAAAGCAAGATTGGTTGCTCAAGGCTATACTCAGGAAGAGGGTATAGATTATGAGGAAGTTTTTGCTCCAGTTTCCAGGATTGAAGCAATAAGATTATTTCTTGCTTATGCTTCATTTATGGGGTTTATGGTCTATCAAATGGATGTGAAAAGTGCCTTTCTGTATGGTACTATTGATGAGGAGGTCTATGTCTCACAACCTCCAGGTTTTATAGACCTAGAGCATCCTGACAAGGTTTATAAGGTGGTGAAAGCTCTATATGGATTGCATCAGGCTCCAAGAGCTTGGTATGAAACTCTTGCTAAATATTTTCTGAAGAATGGGTTTCATAGAGGGAAAATTGATCAAACTCCCTTTATTAAAAAGGACAAGGGTAATATTCTACTGGTACAAGTCTATGTAGATGACATCATTTTTGGTTCTACAAAGAAACAGATGTGTAAGGAGTTTGAAAAGCTGATGAAAGACCAATTTCAGATGAGTTCTATGGGAGAGCTTACCTTCTTTCTAGGTCTTCAAGTACAGCAAAAGTCAGATGGTATATTTATCTCTCAGGATAAATATGTTGGTGAAATATTAAGGAAATTCCAATTCACAGATGCCAAGGTTGCTAGTACACCAGTTGACAAGGAGACACATTTGTTATTAAAGGATCACAGTGGTGAAGATGTGGATGTGCACATGTATAGATCTATGATTGGGTCTCTGATGTACCTTACATCATCTAGGCCTGACATTATGTTTGCTGTTTGTGCCTGTGCAAGATTCCAAGTAAATCCTAAGGTGTCTCATCTCACAGTAGTAAAAAGAAGCTTGAGACACCTTAAAGGTCAGCCTAACTTAGGGCTATGGTATCCTAAAGAGTCTGCATTTGATCTTGTTGCATTCTCTGATTCTGATTATGCTGGTGCTAGCATGGATAGAAAGTCTACAACAGGTGGTTGTCAGTTCTTAGGTCGAAGATTAATCTCTTGGCAGTGTAAGAAGCAGACTATGGTGGCCACATCTACCACTGAAGCAGAATATGTGGCAGCTGCAAGTTGTTGTGCTCAAGTTCTATGGATTCAAAACCAGATGCTTGATTATGGGTACAATTTCTTAAACACCATTATACATATAGACAATAGCAGTACAATGTGTATCATTAAGAATCCAGTTCAACATTCAAAAACTAAACATATTGAAATTAGACATCATTTTATAAGAGACTGTGCTGAAAAGAAGTTAATACAAGTTGTTAAAATACACACTGATGACAACTTTGCTGATCTCTTAACAAAAGGTTTTGATGTAAGCAGATTTCAGTACTTGGTAACAGGTATTGGAATGCTTAATCCTTCAAAAGATTAATGTCTAAATGTTTTTGGTTTTTGTACTGCTAGTTGTGCTATTTGTATAGTTAAGACTGCTTGATAATTTTTAGTACTGCTTGTGAATTTGTTAGTCATTGTGATAACTGTTAAAAGAGAATATTGTGTATTGTGTTTTCTTTGGTTTTGGACTAACATTTCAGGTTAAGAAAAGCTTTTTGCATGGTGGTTTGGATTGTCAAGTGTGAATGCTTGTCACACAACAAATGGTAATTGATTCACCATGTCTAATCAACATAAGAATCAACTAGTCCAGATCAAACGGTTTCTGGTAAAGACTACTCAAATCCGTTTATGGTTGACAGTTTACCAAAAACTGGTTGGTTATCAACTCACCAAATCTAAGTGTGAAGAGTTGGCTAGTCCATAGCAAACGGCTATTGGTAAAGACATGTCAAATCCGTTCATAGCTGATAGTTTGCTAAAAACTATAAGTGGACAAAAATGTTTTCGAATCCACATTAAACTTAAAATTTGATTTTATCTCTGAAAACTTTTTGCTAATAGTTAGTACTGCTGGGGTTAACAGTTTGAACTGCTGGCTTCACCAGTTTGTACTGATTGTTCAAACTTAGTTCCTACTGAGTTTATGCTCTGTGATACACCTCTCTCAGAAGGTAATACATCTGGAAGTGTTGAGAGCAGTTTGAAACTAAACAACTGAATTGATGGTAACTTGTACAAATGGTCATATTGGATGCTGAGCTTGGATTTCATATGTTCTAGTTCATCTGATGGTGCAGATTCTTCCAAACAGGGGAGGATTAAAGTTTGTTCTAGTTGCTGTTAAAGATGATTGATGATTATGAAATTCAGGGGAGGAATTAAGAAGTCAGAGATGAATTAAGAAGTCAGAGATGGATTATAAACAGGTGCATAAAATTTATTCATTAAAGATGGATTCATTACATAAGAGCTTCACATAAGAAAAACCAACAAAACCTACACAACACAACTACTTCAGTTTCCCTTTTCCTTTTCCTTGGATATCTGGCATGGTTTTGCTGCGGGCTCCTCTGCTACCCATGACGTCAGACACCTTCTTGCAAGGGAGTGCCAGCACTACTGTTCTTGGTTTTGGATCTTGCTTCTTCTCAGGAACAGGGATTCTCTTCATTGATGATGCCGTTTTTTCAAATTCTTTTGTTAATAAGACTGATAGCTTTTGAAGATCATCATCATCAGATGAGTCAGAAGAGGAGGATGAATCATCCACATATGGTGGAAGTTCATCTGTTGAAGGTTCTTCAGACGAGGTTATTTCAACCTTTTTCTTTGAAAGGTTGCTTCTTGAGGTTGAAGAATAGTTGGGTGGAAAATAGTTTTTCCAACCTGAACTTCCAGAATCTGAAGAAGAGTCGGATGAGATTTCTATAATGTTTGAGGAGGAAGAATTCATTGTGATTGAAAAGTTAAAGATTTGTGTTGAAGATTTTGTGTGGATATGTGAGTTTTTATAGAGTTAATGAAGGTTTAATGACATTAAATGCGGGGTTGATATGAGGAATTAACTCTTGGGTTGGTATAAGGAATTAATTCCTTGATGGAATTAATTTAATTTTGGTGTTTCGAGATTAAAGACAAGTGTTTGAAAGAATCCACCCCATCAACATAATCAGAAGTTTAATTCAAGAAACTTATTGATTTGCATCGAAATCATAAGTTTAGGGGAGGATTGTTGGGAATTAAACTTAAGCAGTTAGTACGGTTGAAGAATACAAGAACAGTTAGTACTGCTGATGGAAGAACAGTTAGGACTGCTGATGAAGAAAAGTTAGGACTGCTTAAGAGATCAAGGTGAAACCGTGTGAAGATAAATATAGAAAAGATATGGTATATATCTTATTTGTATAGAATGATACGGTTAGATGTTTTACTTGTATAGGACTCTTTGCATTATAAAAAGAGATCCTTAGTTAGGGTTTACATACATCTAATACCTAATACCTAATATCCCTTCATACGTATGATCAAGAGCTTCACGTTCACATTGTAATCGTTTGATATATATTGAAGTGATTGTTTGGCTGATATTGTTTGTGTTCTTATTTGTTCTTATTGTCTTATTTATTCAATCACCAAACACAAAACATCTTCTAAGTACTTGGTAGTAAATTCCGCGTGCTATCAAGTATATACTCAAAGTATCCCCAACACAACGTGTGTGTTTAGATCCGGTCAATCTCCCTCCTCCTCCTCCTCTAACATCTCATCAGATGTTTCCTCTTCTTCTTCATCTTCTTCTTATTCCTCTTCTTCAACCTCTACAACCTTTCCTTTGTTTTTGACGTTCATAATGTCAATTGGATACATGAGACTGTTTTGGAGAGTAAAGACATCTAGGGAAGGATTACGAGTGTAAGGGAAAAGATGTGATGGATTTGGTTGTAAAGACATCACATACCTAAACATCCTAGTGAGGAACATCCCATAGGGAAGAGGACCGACTTGTTGATTTTTGACTTCTTGCATTTTTCGTACCATGAAATATGCAAGATTAAAACGAATACCTTTGACAAGGTAGAAGAGTATGAGACTTAGACATCCAGGCACATGATCACGGTTTCCTAAGACACAGATGACATTTTCTTTAAGAATTGTTTCCCACTTTTTCATTTCCGGATGTAACTCATTAGTGAAGACATGATAGACGTTTGAACTAGACATTCTTGACGTATGGGTTTTCCTAGTTGTAATCGTGTTAATGACATCATCCAAGTCAGGAATGTGTGCTTCGTACATGATGCCCTCCTCTTGAGGATCATCAATCTCATCAAGTGACCATTTGTCCGAAAACACACAACTCCCTTTAAATGGAATTTGAAGGATTTTTGCGAATTCATTTAGCCTGAAAGTGTTTGTGAAGTTTCCTACATTGAAACTTACATAGATTTTACCATCATCAACTTCTCTTAGGATTTCAAAGCGACGATAGAACTCAACTACAAATCTAGGACATATGGGTTCATCTAGGGTGAGAACGGAGTTTAGGTTGATCCTTGAAAATATTTGGGATGTATTAGAGTCTAAGATGTATGATGGGTCTACGAATCGTCCTTCATGAATAAGACGTCGGTCTAGTTGTTCGTACTCGCTTTTGAAAGTTGGAGGCATGTTTTTGGTACGATGAATCCTAGGTGAGTAGCTTTTGGTGAGTTTGTAGTCATTTTGGAAATCCTTTGGCATGTTTGACACCTAAAATGTATAATTCAAAGTAAGTATATAGATGTTTTATTGCACAATTCAATTCTAGTGTGTGCCTATATGCAAACTATGTGAAGATGTGATTAACTCGACTCGACTTTTGAAAATAAAGTTTAGTTAAATAAGTTTTTGAGATAATCCAAAGTTCATCTTCTAGGTTTGATATTGCTTACTTAAATGTGGCGAACATACATATTGATTATGTACATTCTACGACATCAGTAAGATCATCGTGCACGAATAAAAACTTTTTTTATTTTGTATTAACAATGCAATGAAAATGATTTCATGATTTTCCTAATCGTGAGAAGATTTTATGATAAACAATTTGAGGATTTTCTAAAAATAATTTTCTTACAATGTAGATTAGGTTTATGCATAATTGATAATTGGAAAGGCATAATAGTTATAAATTGTACTAATCTAGTTTAACTAAAACTTGATTCATGAATTATAACCAATTTTATAGCAAATCCCTCAAATTAGGTTTTGATGCATAACAATAGAATCCAAGACTCAGTTTAAAGAAAATGAAGTAGTAATTACTTACAGTAGTTGTTTAGATTGATGAAATACACTTGTTTTGACGACCAAAATCTCCTAATTGTGTTGAAGATGTTAATTGCTGTTAGTGGGTCGTGGTTTATGTGTAGTTGTTATGGAAATATGTTTTTATAAAAAGGGGATTTTATGCAGAATACGGACCTATGGATCCACAATTTTGGCGGATGGATCCGTATTTTGTGGATCCGTTGATCTGTGAAACTTTCAAAATTGAATAGAACTTGATTTGTGAGTTTTGGATCCTAGATTTTGGCTAAGACTTATCATGAGACTCTTAAATATGTTGTAATGAGTCTTGTGATGAAATTTTTAGGTTGTGACGTTTCTTCGTTGAACTTCAATGATGAGTTGTATATGACTTTTCGGATGAAAAATCACAATACGTCAATCCTAAAGAGATTTGGATTTATGGAATATGTTCCATCATTCCTAGACCTAAACGAAGAAAGTTGAAAGGTTCACGCTTGAGCGGTTTCGTTAGAATGTCGGCGATGTTGTGTTCCGAGGAAACTTTCTCTATAGAAATATTTCCTTTTTGAATGTTGTCGCGTAGGAAATGGTGACGAATTTCTATGTGTTTAGTCCTAGAGTGTTGTACGGGATTTTTACTTAAATCTATGGCGCCTTTGTTGTTGCACATTATGGTGATGTCGTTAAGATGTATATCATAGTCGATTAGAGCTTGTTTCATCCATAGTACTTGCTGGCACGCCTTCCCTGCGGATACATACTCGGCTTCGGTTGTGGAGATAGCAAGAGCGGTTTGTTTCTTAGAGAACCATGATGTCAAGCAACATCCAAGGAACGTACAAACGCCACTAGTGCTTTTTCTATCTACGTAATCTCCCGCGTGATCGGAATCGGCGTAGATGATTGTTTCAACACCCGTATCTTTTGGATACCATAATCCTAAGTGTGTTGTTCCCTTAATATATCTAAAAATACGTTTTATGGCTTCTAGATGGGAAATTTTAGGATTTTCTTGAAATCGAGCACAAAGACAAACACTAAACATAATGTCGGGTCTACTAGCCGTTAGGTAAAGTAAACTACCGATCATACCCCTATATTTAGTGCTATCCATGGATTCTTCATCCTCGTCTTTGATTAGCTTGATTTCAGTGGACATGGGAGTTTTAGTGGGTTTACAATCTTCTAATCTAAATTTCTTAAGCATCTCTTTAATATATTTAGATTGATTAAAGAAGATACCATCTTCCATTTGTTTTATTTGTAATCCTAAAAAGAAATTTAACTCACCCATCATGCATGATCTTAGAAAAGTCATCGCATAACTCTTGACAAGTTGAACCAAATATAATGTCGTCGACATATATTTGTACGATGATAAGGTGTGAGTTTCTTTTCTTGGTGAAGAGTGTGTTATCTACCATCCCCATGGTATAATCATGTTCAATCAAGAATGCCTTGATTCTATCATACCAAGCTTTAGGAGCTTGCTTAAAACCATATAAAGCTTTCTTGAGCTTGTAAACATGATTTGGCTTTTCGAAATAAATGAATCCCGGAGGTTGTGCTACATATACTTCCTCATTGATAAAAACATTAAAAAACGCACTCTTCACGTCCATTTGGTATAACTTAAAATCTATGGCACACGCATAAGCAAGTAATATACGAATAGATTATAGTCTAGCTACCGATATCCCAAAGTCAAAGAATCTTTAAAATCCAAATTCGAAGAGCCCTAACTAGGATGGAAAGTTGAAGAACCCAACCTAAGATAGAAAGTCGAAGAACTTTAAACTAATTGAGAAAGTCGAAGACTTTAAACTATCTTAGAAAGTCGAAGCCTTTAACCTAACTAAGAAAGTCGAAGAAAGTAATCATCAAACTCGGAGAATATCTTTAACTCACAAACTCGAAGGATTTTAGCTTCTTAGAAACTTGAAGGATTTTTATCTTATAAACTCGAAGTGTATAAACTTAGATACTCGAAGGATCTTAACACAGAAACTCGAAGGATCTGAATGTAGAAACTCGAAGGATCTTTCTTAGCACACAAACTCGGAGAATTCCAACTTCTTAGAAACTCGGAGAATATGTTTAATAAAGAGACTCGGAGAACTCCAATCTAGAAACTCGAAGAGTTCAAATACATAACTTTTAACTCGAAGTTAATTATAGAAACTCGAAGACTTTGAGCTTATAACTTCAAACTCGAAGCAATAAACTCGAAGGAACAAAGTTGAAACCTTCAAACTCGAAGGAATCAAACAAACTCGAAGAGTAGCTAATGAACAGTACCGAGCCCTAAATAAATAACTCCTAAATCTTTGTTTGGCTCTGATACCACTTGTAGGTCACCCATGTAAGTGACAAGTTATCTTAGTTTGCTTATAAATTTTGAAAGCATGAGCATATCAATTCTATTCTAGAGGAGAAAACTAAGAAGAAGAAAAAAACAATTTATTAAACAAGTAAATACCATGTACCTCATCATCTGAAGGTTCACTCTGTTCAGACCCGGATCCCGATTCTGAATCTTAATTTTCTGTAGGTTCATCGAGTACACATCCCAATTTAAAAATCCATACAATGCATGACAAGTAATGCATGTCACCAGTCCTCACCAGCTGAAATCTTATCAGTTAAGAATCACAATGGTTCGTGCTAATTCAATACAAGAATCTTACATACCAGTATCAATATAACATTTCTCTCGTAACTCATCACGTGAACACAAAAAACAACATTACTTTCCATGTAACAAATCTAAAACAACAACCTTATTAACCCGTAGTCCCAGATTCCAATTTCCACAAGTAGAATCAAACTTAAACATAGTAACAAAAAATATACCTCATAATCGTCATCTTCATCATCATCAGAAACAACAGGACTTGGAATACTACCATAATCAGAATCCATATCCCCATTAACAACAACAACATCTTCTTCTTCTTCTTTTAGTTTCATATCTTCCTTGTTCTTTAATTTCTTCATGTTTTGGTTCTTCCCCATTGCTTGACGGAGATTATGACGGCAGGATGGATGGAAGTGAGTAAGGGTTTTAGAAGAAGAACCCTAAAATGTTTTTATTTGGTCATGTGTTGAGGTTTTGGTCCCTTAAAGATTGAAAGTTATGATTTTGGCACATAGTAATTTTGGGATTTTAAGAAAATCTTATTTGTTTTACAAAAATGCATTTGGTAATACTAGCATGATACTTGCGCGATGCAGCCAAAAATGAATTTGGTAATACTAGCATGATACTTGCGTGATGCAGCAGTATCAACGCCAGAGAAAGCAATTATGATTATTAAAGTTAGACGGTAATAGCGACACGTCCTCGGTAGTTGTTGATGATACCGAGAACAAAAAAAGGAAAACGTCGTGTCTTTGACTCGCCTCCGCGTAATGGAGTTGAGTTCTTTTTATCACGTGACAACCTTTTTTTTTTATTACATCAAAAAGTTTTACCTTAATCTTAAGTGAGATTAAGATCCCATTTGAATAGATAATCATATCATAATACAGTATATAATAAAAAATAAAAACGTAAGTGAAAAGTCAATATACATAAAAGAATTTAAAAATAGTCATGATTATATGTTTTTAATCTAAATTACGTAGTAGTTTTCGATTACAATAGTGATTTTTCAATGAAATGCTTTTCGATGAGGTGTTAATTGGCATTTAAAAAAATATTTCCGTAATTGATTAATCTTTATCTCTATCTCTAGTATATATAAAGCATTTAGAACTTTTATTTTTTAAAAGTCGTAAACTTTTTAAGCTTAGACACTTGCTATTACTAGATTTTCTTTTTTTAAGAAAAAAAATATATTCAATTTAATACAAATAATAATTATTCATTTAACTATCAATTATTCGTAATTATACACATTAATTTGAACATTAAAACTTAAGTTAAAACAATATAAATGCAAATTTGTAATTACACAAATCCATAGTAATGATCATTGAGTTCTTACCTACATATATGTATAATGATCATTCAATCTTCAAAATTCAATTTTGTAACTTAATATTCATAATTTTATATAATTATCACTACAGTAATCTTAAACTAAAAAGATTAGAAAATTTACAACTTATTGTCTCACGGACAATTTTACGTAGCCATGTCTATAGTATAAACATTAAACACGGTGTATTAATAAGTTTCACGTAAATTATGAGACATAATTACCATGGTTGGTGATTTTAATATATATTTCGTATCGAGCTACATCTCGTACTTTTTTTATTAAAGAATTGCACAAATCTATCTTCATGACGAGTTGCATAATATAGTTAAGTATATCCATTCACTTTTACGTCATAAATAAATGACAAATGAATCTCCCTTTTATAACTGCAATCAACAATTACCTTTATCAACAACCGCTAACGACTTTTTCTTCTTTATTATTACTATATATATATATATATATATATATATATATATATATATATATATATATATATATATATATATACTAGACTTCATGGCCCGCCCGATGGGCGGACATGACTTGTAATGTTCGTTTGGATGGGTTTACTTATTGTAAAACCATTTTTTAGGAGCCTGACGGACGGGCATGATTTGTAATTTTAATTTTGATGGTTTTACTTATTATGAAACCATTTTTTAAGGACTTTCGTGTAGGAGTAATCGATATTAAATTAAATCGGTTTACGTTTGAAGTTACTTTTACGAAATTTTTTTTAGGAGTAATCGATATTTCTTTTTTTTTTTTTTTACCATAATAATTTTTTAATACCGTTTGACTTATATGTTTTAAATTTTTAGAAAGTTCATGTTGCTATTTTTTATTTGTTATTTTCAACACAATAACCATTGTTATTAAATTTAATATACAAAAATATAGCTGATAAATTAGTGTATAGTTTAAGGTAATAATTACTACTCAAAAGATTATTGTGAACCTATATATGGACTTTTCATGTATCTATTTTAATTTTTTTATTTTCAAGATAGTAACTATTATTATTTAATCTAATAGACACAACTATACTTGATCAAAAGAATGAGTGTCCGGATAAAAAAAAATGAATCTACGATATTGATATTATAATTTTTGATGTAAATAATCTGGTGGATATATTTTTTCTTATTATGGCAAAACATTTTGTTTGTAAAACATTTAGAAAAACATGCAAGTTGTGTAGCATACTCATTACTAAGCTATGCTTATAGTCTTGCTGCACCGTCTTTTCATTTTCTCAGATATAATTGCAGCTTCTCCAGAGTAATTATCACCACATTATCGAAAACACCAAACAATCGAAAACACCAAACCTTTACCTTTCAAAAATCTGTGGCCGGATCAGCAAAAGGTGAACAACACAATCTTGATCTTATATCTTTATTCACGTTTTGTTAACCTTTGTTACTTGATTTACTTATTGAAAAGATGAAACCCTGAGTCGTTTGATTGTCTAACTGTGTTTTATTTATCTGTATATTTAAGTCAGTAATTTGTAGCTGCATGTGTCGTTTCTTGTTTTTGCTCGTATGCTCTAACTAACTTGATCAAATCATTTTATGTATTACTTTTTTAAGAACATATTAACTTGATTAATCACTTTATGTATTACCTTTTTAGGAACTTAGTAAGGGAAAATATTGTTGGTAGGCCCGTGGTTTTTGGTAGATCTTGATGAAACCTGTTTGTTATAGGTTGTCGTGGTCATAGATCATGGGGGTTGTAAGTTTTTGGGATTTTATGTTTGATGTGATTTTTGTCGAAGTTAAAGTAAGTGGTCTAAGGTCCAAGGTAGTTATGCGGATGCATAGTTTTGGTTGTGTTCTAGCTTACGTTATGATGAATTTGATTAATCATTTTGTGAATATGTTTTTTCCCAAAAGGGGTGTATTTGGGTGTGTATTGGTGAAAAATGTTGCCGCGTTGTTGTTTCATATGATCCTTAATACTATGGTGTTCGTTGTTGTTATTCTTGATACTATGTGTGTTTCTGGTCATATTCCCGCACTGTTGTAGACTATGTGTAAAGAAAGTAGGCTAAGGTCTAAGATAGTTGTGTTGTGTAATATGAATTACCCTTTATTATATTTTACATGAAGTATGGCTGTAGATCTCTCGAAGTGGGAGAACTGTCTGTACAAAACATGCTAGGAATTACATTGACATCTATGTTAATACAAATATCGTACTAAAAACGTTATTTATATTTTACGATCTTTGCTTATGTTTTGCTCATGACAAACACAAAGTATATTCCTTAAGCAAATTATAAATACTAGTTAAAGTCTTTTTCAAAACACATCTTTCATTTAACATGATCACTAACATTATATTTCATATACATGTGTATTTCCTTAAATGGAAACTTTAATTTAAAAGTTACAAAGTGACATCATGGTATACATCACAAATACAATCTTGGTAAGATTGTGTGATATCTTGATTAGATACTCAAGTTATATAGTTGACATTGGAAGATATTGATTTGACAACACAAGGATATGGAAAGATTTGAGGAGATCTCATGTGCAACATTAGCTGTCATAACCACGGATCCAAGTCCATACAAAGATGGATCCCTTCTGAGGGATCCGCGGGATCCGTGGGAGGTTTGCCTTGTTTGCCTATAAATAGCAGACTTGGCATTTAATCTAATCATCCACTTAGAAAATAAAAACACATACATTCACC
The DNA here is from genome assembly GCA_021014915.2 of Artemisia tridentata subsp. tridentata. Taxonomy (NCBI): domain Eukaryota; kingdom Viridiplantae; phylum Streptophyta; class Magnoliopsida; order Asterales; family Asteraceae; genus Artemisia; species Artemisia tridentata. The sequence goes on along the minus strand of CP139502.1, from coordinate 214,151,391 downwards.
TTAGTTACTAACCACAGTAGTTATATATATATATATATATATCATTGATGTTTCTTTTGTAGCAAAGAAGATCAAGTTAACAAGCTTCAAACAAGCAGACTGTTTGGAAGTTGCAGTATAGGTTCTGTGTAAACACTTTAAGTGTTTCTTATCATTTGTATCAGTTAGATCAGTAAGTGTGGTTAGTGCTTTAGTCCTCAAAGCACAAAGAGAGTAGGGAGTGGTTGTACCCTTGTAAAGAACTCGACATCTAGCTTAGTGTCGGTAAAGTAATTAGGCGACGTCAGGTTGGTTCTACCTTGTGAAAGAACCCGGTATTTAGCTTAGTACCGGAAAAGGAAGTAAGCGACGTGTAAAGGTTTTCTCCACCTTGAAGGGAGTTTGTTTCTTAGTGAAAGATATCTCTCGAGTAAGTAACTCGAGGAAGTGGAGTAGGGCAAGGATAAGGATCTCTTGCAAGCCGAACCACTATAAACACTTGTGTTATGTGGTTTGATCTTTCATCTCTTTATCTTTAGTTTATATTGTGTGATAACTTAATTTGTGATTGTTTCCTTTGAACTAACAAATAACAAAACAAATTAAACTCGAGAAACGGTAAAAACTATTCAACCCCCCTTCTAGTTTTCCACAATTGGCATCAGAGCTACGTTACTCAAGACTTTTAAAATAAGCTGTATTTTAAAAACTTGAAACGATCAAATCTATTTTGAAAACTTTAAAGAAGGGAAATCCTTGCAAAGATCACCAGCCCTCAAAAACAGTTTTTATAGTTCGGAAAAACCATTTTTGAAATGTCAAAAGACTCAGATCTAGATAGTACTTTAGCTAGACACAATATTTCACCTAAAGTTCTTGATGAATCCATTTCTAGTAAGTATTTTGACAGGAAAGATCTTGACCCAAAATGGAAAGTTAAAGAAACAAATATTGAAGATTCTAAGGATCATTCAAGGATGACATTGGACGAGCTCATAGGATACCTCAAAGCTCATCTAGCAATAATGGAAAAAGATTCGGAGATACCTAAAGGCAAAAAGGAGTTGATAGCTTCTAGCACTATAGCCAGATCTAGTTTCAACAGTAAAGGTAACAAAGATATGCTAAAAGACAACAAAGTGGATAGTATGGCTAACAAAACAGAAAAGGTATCCTTTGACTCTTCATATATATTTAATGACTACGACACATTAGATATAGAACACAATATATTAAGTAAGCTCATTATAAACGTCATAAGTAAAAATAAGATCTTGAAAACCAAAGAGGAATACTTGATGAATAAAATACATAAGTTGAAAGAAAAAGTTAATAGCTTGGAAGAAAATATGGAAACTGAATGTTGTGCATCATGTCAAGAAATAAAACTTAAATTAGAGTCACATAAACTCACACTAAGCAAATACATAAAACAAAATCTCAAGTTTCAAAGATTCAATAAACACATAAACTGTGCAGATGACACTATGAGAATTGTTAAATCATCTCATGGTAGCTTCAAGCCTGATTTTATGGAAAATGGTCATTTAAGTGATTTTGAAAGTCAAACGATAAATGAAAATCAAATCACACCAACTGAGTTGGTAACCTGCGGATCCCACGGATCCAAAACTTTGGATCCGCGTAGTATAAACAAAGGATCCGTGAGTACAGTAGAAAAACTAAAAAATCAACATTCAAGTAAGACTAATTCAAAAACGATCAAAGACAGGGATGTAGTTAAAACAACAGTAGAATCATACATAGGAAATGAGCTTAGTAGACAAATACCATTTGACTATCTCGGAGACATTAGTGAACCATGGTAATATGTTGTTTAACCCAAAAAGGACCCATGAGATATTGGGGACCAAACACTCAAGTTTTTTTAGGTATGCTTAAAAGGATTTGGTCTTTATGATCTTACTTAATCCCGAGATACATTGATGAATACAAAGGTATCTTCTCTAATCACTAAAGTGCTCATCTCGCTCAATAGCACTTTTGGTATTAATCATCAAAAAGGTATGAACTCTCATAACTCTACTCATAATGATTATTCTCATAGATAATTCATGATTTCATAACTATTTCTTTGTGGTATAATTAACTATTACTACATATGTAATAATAGAAATTCTATGTATATAAGATAGGATGATTACTAGGAAAAGGTTTTTAAAACCTTTGCTAAAACAGGATATAACACCTCAAGACAAATGTTGTCTCATATTCTTGTGTTATATCTCAACACTTAGGTAATACCCATACATGGATAAGTTCTTAGAACTTGCAAGGACTCTAACCAAGATAAGATTTAACCAACACATTTGTGATTATCACATCCATGAATATTCCTAAGTAAGTTCTAACTTAATTATTCATAACCTTAAAAAGTACTTGGAAGAAAATTAATTTTAGGATAATTATAAAGGTTTATCTCTCCATAACTCATAATGATAATACATAGATCTAAACAATGTTGTTTGTGATAATCCCATACATTAGAAAACATTGAGATTTATATAATTTAGTTTTTCTCTAGAATCTAAGTAAGATTGATAACTCTAGAAATAAGAGCATAAATCAAAGCTATCTAATTAAAATTTGAACATATAGGAAAAACATATTCTCCTATTCCCGTACACACTAGCTTGAGCTAAATGTCTTAAAGTTATGGAAACACAAACGAACTTAGTAGAACCTCATCTTCTTATCAAGATATGCTATCATACATGATAAGTAAAACTTCAAGTGCCAAACAACTAAGAATAAAAAATGTTTTCACTCATCTCAATCATGCAAATTTAGGATAAAAATCATTAGCATTAAGGATCAAAATAGTAAATTCATTAGATAACCTCAAAAGTAGTAATACATTAAGTAGAATATGCTAGAACACCAAACCTTGTGTATAACTATCATTCTTAGATCATAAATAATGAAATCATAACAATTAGGTAGATCTCTAAACATGTCGTGTACTAATGTGAGACATTGTACCACAAGTCACTAAGAAACTAACGTTCCTTGATACTTAAGTGGTTAAGGAGAAATGTGGAGAAAATACCCGTAGTTTATGTCTTTAGTCTCTATTGCCAATCTTCTCCTGTTTCGTCAACCTTGCATTCATTCATCTCAACAATTACTTAGCTCGACTGTTTTATCTTTATTCCCAATTTAAACAGTGAATACAATATGTTGAGAAAGTCTCTCAAAAAGGATTACAGTGGTAAATCCTCTTACAAACATCTCAAGAAAGAAATCTCCGTTCCTTATAAAACATACTAATATTTAGAAGTAATCAAAACATTCGTCCAAATCTTAATTTAACCAAAAACAAAAATACCACAACCTTGTTCTGATCCTGCGGATCCAATTGACAACAAGGGCGGAACCCTTTTGAAGGATCCGCCGAATCCGTGAGTTGTTAAATCAGACTATGAATTACCAAACACTCCTTACTGCACTACACACTTAATTAAACTCTCAATATCAACTCATAATCAAGTCTCATCATCCCTAAAATTAGATCCTTCATCTCATATTAATTCGTGCTTAATCACTCACTGTAAGTTCACTAATTCATTTTCAATTCAAAATTAGGGTTCATACAATTTCAATAATACATTTTAGATTACTATTCTTAATTAGACACTACAGATATTTCTTTTGTCAAAAGTTAATAGGAATTCCATTTTGTTAAACTCTTTAACAAAATTCAATAAAACCAAAGAAATCTCTTCTAAACAATTAGAATAAATTTTCTTGCAAAAACCCCATGAGAAATCTTTTCATAACTAGGAAAAATGAATTTCAAACATTGCTAATACAAAATCAAAGAAAACGTCAACCAGGAATGTTTGGGGTATAAAGTGTTTTGTCACAAAACGTATATTTTCAAACATCATAATAGGTCAAAGATAACCACACCTCCATATTTGTCCACATTTCATGTATTTTAGATTAGTGTAACTAAAACTATAAAATTGTTTATGACTAGGAAAATCATGCCTCCTGCCACTAATTACGATCACAAGAAAACAAAGAAGTACCTACCCAAACATCATCAAACAAAAGGACTCACAGAAGCGCAAGTCCAACTTTTCAAAGCTTTAGAAAGTCGGTATGTTCATGAGGGTAGAACCGTAGACTCTTCATTTTTAGAAGAAACAAACATTCGTGAATAAATGGCCACCATTCAATTTGATTCACTTCTTGACATAGATGAACCTATCATTCCTCGATTCATTCTCGAATTTTATGCCTCAGTAAAACTTATTTCTGATGACAATGGATCATTTAGCATCAACTTCAATGTAAACCAAAACTCCTACAATTTTCCTTTAGACCATTTTGGGAAAGTGTTACACATCCCAAGTGAAGGAACATGCTTCTACTCTGACAAATGGTCCTTAACCATTCTAAATTCAAATCTAGGACGGGAACATCCATATGACACTCCCCTAACTCCTAAAGAAATTATCCGAGATCATCTTTTTAACACTAGAACCAATCCAATTAAGAAACTTCGGGGCAAAGATGTCAATCGAGATCCATTCGCCATGGAACTCAATGAACTCAAACCTGAGTTTAAGAGACTCGAAGAAATTCTAAGATCTAATGTCATTAGTACTATTGGTAACAAAGATCACGTGAATGCTGGACTGTGCTATATGCTCTATTGCATTTCAACTCATCAAAGATTCAATCTTGCTTACTATATCGCCAAAAGGATGGTTGATATACGTGTCCTAGGGAAAACCACATTGCCATATGGAATGCTACTCACTCGTTTGTTCAAAGCCTCCACTCCTATCCTTCCAAATTCTGTTGGTTTTGTCCCAGATTACCCCGAAATCAAACACACCTTTGTCCCTCTTAGTGACCATAGAGTGAAAGTAGGAAAAGGGAAACGAGCTTGTCTCTCATCTTCATCTTCATCAGCTAGTGACGAAGATGGATTACCTAACTCAAAGCTCCCGCTATTAGATTACTTGAGTCAACTTCCATCTCTCAATAATGAATCTGCTGAAAGCCGACAAACAAAGGGAGTTCTAAAGTGTGCAGGACGATGGATGATGAAACTCCGAAAAGATCAAAAGAAAATACTCAAACTATTGAAAGATAAGCGAGAATAAATGATTGTGTGGAACAGTTAACCTTTAGACCCTATATGGTCATATTTCTATGTTTGTTAAGACTTGTCTTTAGTACTTTATACTTATGTGTTTTAACTCTACTTAAACTAATGATAACACGTATGGTTATCAATTTTCCAAACTTATGCCACTGTTTGGTTTAACATCATTCTTGATGAAGTTTAATAATCAGATCTATTTTCATACTTGGTTGTGTTTTATTTTGTGTATATGAACTAACTGATTATTGCAGATTGATAACACTCGGGTTATCAATTTACCATGTCTAAACCTATGTTTGGCTTAACTCCTACTACGGTAAGTTTCTAAGAACGGATTAACCTATGATCAATCGTGTGTTAATATTATCACATTTAGTTGTTTTGCTATACATATTAGATGTTAAGTAAGGTCTAGATGAATTTTCGGGTTTTCGTCGAATAACGCAAAATATGACAAGTCTTCTGTTTAGTTTTAGAAAATTAGGATACGGATCCGACGGATCCTTAAACTTGGATCCGCCAAGGCTTATCGTTGGTTCCGCCATCTGCCAACCTGCGGATTTAGCGGACCCCTCACTTTGGTTCCGCACTTGATACTACTTGGATCCGCAGCTTTCTCAGTAAGTCTAAAACTTTTTCGACTCATCTCGATTCTTAAATCTTAGTGTTTAGTATCATTTAGGATTCATTCACTGATCATAATTCATCTTAGAATCATATAGGAATTCTTAGAAACTTAGGAACAAAATTTCCCACCAAAATTGAAATTTTTGAACTTTAGGTGTGAGTTACCAAACCAATACAAATAAGGAACCCTTTTTAGGGATCCGTCAAATCCGTGGAAATATCAAATCATAAGATTTTCCAATATCTCCTTGTATTTACTGCAAATCCACAACACATCACTCAACCCAAGCTCAATGGATTGACTTCTTTGATATGACCTGCACAAATCTCTGTTCCAAACCATTAGAAACCATTATGAAATTCAAAGAATATTTTCTTGCAAAATTTGATTTATCTATTCTATCCCATCACACACAGACTACACTTACTCCTATTAATCAATCAAATTTAACCCTTTTGAGTCATTTTTCTACACACTCTTATGTCAACTCCATTTCTATGGTTTGACTTTGTCAATAGGACAAACAACTTTATCTTGTTTCAAGTCATGGATATTCACACTCATTTAATCCAAACACCAATTTTCATACAATTAGGAAGTATAAATTAGAACCTTAGAGATGATCATAGCACACTAAACCTCCACAAAATTCACATATCATCTCCAGAAAGTTCACATGTCTAGACCATACAGACGAACGGCTAGAATTAGTGTCAGACCTTATTGGTATGCAAACCCACTTCGTAATGTAACCTTTCCTGTAGGAACCACACCACCACTCGCTCCCGCTCCACCACAAACTGAGAAGTCTGCATTATCACCATCCTCACCAAAACTCAAACCCATGGAACTCTTTAGGACACCACCAACATCTCCACAACCACATCTTGAAGAATTAGAAGATCTTCCACTTACATCAACCAATTCTCCACAAATAAGTCTTGAAAACTTAGAACCCATGCTATTCCATCCTCTCCATCCGAAGATTCATGAACCTCAATACCATATCACATCAATTATCAACACAACAATTGCCACACCAATTGTCACTTCACCAAGTGTTTCCACAACAATTGACCCCTCACCACAATCATCACCACCTAAAGAAAGAATCTCATCCCCATCTTCAAGCTTAATAATAGATCCATCACATGACATAATTACCACACTTCAACACTTGGATGAATCAATGTGGATCAATAAAACAAACACTCAAGATGACAACAATATTGTCTCTAACCTCTACGACACTAGTAATTTAGAAACTAAATGGTTTGCCTCTATCATGTCATCATCAAAACAAGCAAAATAAAAGTTTGTAGTATCATCGCAATAATTACTCTTAAGATTTTATCGTCTCTAGGAACCTTCATGTGTAATCTTATGTTTGAGACTTTTGTCACAAACTAATTTTCAATGTATGATTATGCTTTAAAATAATTAATGATATCTTGTTTTGAAACAAAAATTGATTTAGGCATACAAGATAAACACCTTTTAAGATTAGTCAATACTATCATCATAACACCTTATTAACTCAACATTATAGTTCTGCACCAATACCTCATGAAAACACAATCATGTGTTTGACAAACCTCTTAAAAGAGAAGCTTTAAGTCTCCTTAAACTTTCTTAGACTTTGATTAGGATTAGTAAAACCAAATCAATAGTTGTAAGTAAATAAACCTTAGCTTGAACCTTCATTTGATCAAAACGACAAAACATGACCAAATCAATTTTGGTCTCACGGAACCCTAAGATAAGAATGACGAAACCAAAATTTTGGTTCCGCCCAATCCGTGGGTACCTGGTCAGCTTTTAACCATTCATAAACCAAACAACCTTCTCGTAACCAACGAATCTAAAATTTTCATCTTCATTATCTAGAACATCTTCAGTGTCTAGAACACCATCATAGGATCTCATCATTTTCATTCTTGATTTGTATCAAGCAAGTCATTGTCAGTACAAACAGAACCATCATTCTCAACACATTAGTCCAACACATTCTTGAGCATCTAAACGTCATATATCATATAAGCTTTCTAGATTAGTTATTTAGGACCTTTTACATTGTTGGTTTAGGACTTTTTATTTCTTTCTAGAATGTCTTTTTATTGTACTTGTAACATCATCATTATGACTTTTGTCACAAAATTTTCAATATCTATGAATGTGATGTTTTATGCTTATGAGTGATCAACATATTGCATATTATCATTATAATTGTGAACTAACATTCTTATATAGCCTATATTATACCTTGATTATGATTGCTTTAGGTACAAATAATGATCAAACACTCACTTTGACTTTTAAAAGTCAAAACATATTGAAAGGATTGTTTGGAAGAATACTTCACAAGCATTCTACTTCCTCATTCATTACTAACACTTCATTTGCAGCATATCATACCCTTCTAAGTATACGTTGGTACTCGAGAAGTGAGGAGTATACATCAAGGGGGAGCATCTCATAAGCATTTCATATTCTAACCATTTGTCTTGTAGGTTTATGCATCATTTACTTGTTACTCCATTTAGGGGGAGTATAAAACAAGGGGGAGCTATTAAAGTTCTCAAAATCGCATTCCGCTACGCACCTCTTCTTTTTGTTTCGACAAAAAGGGGGAGAAAGGAAAAAGGATTAAGTTTGCATAATTAGATTCATACTAAGTTATTTCATAATAGTAATCAAAATTTTGAATAACTTAAAACTTAATCTATATTTTTAAAGGACTTAAACTATATTTACTTGTTTGCTTAAAAATATAATTTAGGTTTTGTCATCAACAAAAAGGGGGAGATTGTTAATACAAATATCGTACTAAAAACGTTATTTATATTTTACGATCTTTGCTTATGTTTTGTTCATGACAAACACAAAGTATATTCCTTAAGCAAATTATAAATACTAGTTAAAGTCTTTTTCAAAACACATCTTTCATTTAACATGATCACTAACATTATATTGCATATACATGTGTATTTCCTTCAATGGAAACTTTAATTTAAAAGTTACAAAGTGACATCATGGTATACATCACAAATACAATCTTGGTAAGATTGTGTGATATCTTGATTAGATACTCAAGTTATATAGTTGACATTGGAAGATATTGATTTGACAACACAAGGATATGGAAAGATTTGAGGAGATCTCATGTGCAACATTAGCTGTCATAACCACGGATCCAAGTCCATACAAAGACGGATCCCTTCTGAGGGATCCGCCGGATCCGTGGGAGGTTTGCCTTGTTTGCCTATAAATAGCAGACTTGGCATTTGATCTAATCATCCACTTAGAAAAGAAAAACACATACATTCACCTTAGTTACTAACCACAGTAGTTATATATATATATCATTGATGTTTCTTTTGTAGCAAAGAAGATCAAGTTAACAAGCTTCAAACAAGCAGACTGTTTGGAAGTTGCAGTATAGGTTCTGTGTAAACACTTTAAGTGTTTCTTATCATTTGTATCAGTTAGATCAGTAAGTGTGGTTAGTGCTTTAGTCCTCAAAGCACAAAGAGAGTAGGGAGTGGTTGTACCCTTGTAAAGAACTCGACATCTAGCTTAGTGTCGTTAAAGTAATTAGGCGACGTCAGGTTGGTTCTACCTTGTGAAAGAACCCGGTATTTAGCTTAGTACCGGAAAAGGAAGTAAGCGACGTGTAAAGGTTTTCTCCACCTTGAAGGGAGTTTGTTTCTTAGTGAAAGATATCTCTCGAGTAAGTAACTCGAGGAAGTGGAGTAGGGCAAGGATAAGGATCTCTTGCAAGCCGAACCACTATAAACACTTGTGTTATGTGGTTTGATCTTTCATCTCTTTATCTTTAGTTTATATTGTGTGATAACTTAATTTGTGATTGTTTCCTTTGAACTAACAAATAACAAAACAAATTAAACTCGAGAAACGGTAAAAACTATTCAACCCCCCTTCTAGTTTTCCACAATCTATATTATGGGTTTCGCATATTCTGATCTTCGATGTGTTTGCTTTTTAAGGCGTAAAAAAACATTATATCTTGTTGTTTAAATTAGGCATTGTTCTAGCGCCTGTTTGTGTTCCTTGTAATATTGAATGTGAATCTTTTGCACTCACTGTATTGATATTTTATGATTGAAAGCAGCAACATGGATCAGCAATTTTTGGTGCGCCTGAATACGGAAATGAATCCGGAGTATCAGGTTTGGATGTGGAACTACTTCTGAATATGGATTTGTACTCATTTTTTTTTTTTTTTTTTTTTTTTTATTTATAATTTTTTACTTGTAATATGTTATTATAGCAGTATAAGTGACTTAAATTCTGCATTCCACAGAGGTTGCCTACGGTGTTTGCCGAAAGATTTTATGATGGTGAAGATTATGTATTTCTTGTCGGGAACAACAGATACAGGTACATATGTTTAATAAGACTTATGGATGGTGATACCCATGTTTACGGAGATGAGTGGAGAAAGTTCGTCGAGGATAACATCACGCCATCGATTAAAACATTACATTTTGTGAAGGAGGCCTTGGGTACTTTCTACGTAACTGGTTACAACGTGGACGGTACCGAAGGTCCTGGCTATGAACGTCGTACCGTGGGGAACAGAGTTGTTCGGTGCTTGGCCATATTCCATGCTGGAGGAGGACAGGTATGAATGAGTAATTTATTGGCCTATATATATAGTTTTTAATTTCCATAAATGTTAACATATCATGAAATAACTTTGAATTCTTTTATAGTTGGTAATATGTTTATTGTAGATTACGGTTAGTATGCAAAAGCTGTTCAACGTGAAATGTTCATAGTAAAAATAGGGTTATAATGTGTACTCAGTAGAGAAAATATATGTTTGTTATAAAGTAAATTCAGTTATGATGGTGTTTAACTATGTTTATTTTGATAGTTGGTATTAAGTATATCGTATCATACATGATGGTTAATATTCAAAGGTGTTCAATGCGAATACACGGAGTTTATATTTGCGAATTGCAGCAGTACACGTTCGTAGTAAAAATAGGGATATAATGCTTAAACAGTGAAAAAGTGGGTAGATGCTGTGAATGGTTGGATTGTTATGCGTGCTTATTTTTAATAAACTGTATTGGTATTTCATAAGATGTTATTAGGTGATTGGCAGTGGTTCATACTGGTAGCCCCTAATTCATTTCTGGCTATAAGTTTGGGTTTGATATTATGTTAAAAATGCCAAACTAACTTGTATAAAATAATTGGATCGAAACTCGGGTTTAATGCATCGAAATGAAAACTGGTAGTAAGTAGATACCCGTAAGCAACAATGTTGGTATACATTCTGAATAAGCAACAATGTTGGTATACATTCTGAATGTTGTTTATATGTGTTATTTTAAAAATACCCAAGTAACTCTTATAAAATAATTGTATCGAAACTGGGCTTAATGCATCGAAATGAAAATTGGTAGTAAGTAGATATCCGTAAGGAACAATGTTGGTATACATTTTGAATGTTATATACATGTATTTTTTTATGTGGTTTTTTTCATTTTGTAAGTGCAGGTTCTTCCGGGTGATTTTTTACAAAACATATGGAAGGAGAGATTCACAGTTCATGCTAATGGTATTAGTGTATCGGTGAAACACGAGAGGGTGCAGTTGGACATGAATAGTGTTGTGAGGTCGAACAGGCTGTTTGGTAAGCGGTGGGAGAAGCTCGTTGAAGATCTGGGAATTGAAATCGGGCAGCCGATGGTATTCACCAATTTAGGTGATTATCAATTGAATCTGGGGCTTTTCCGCCACAATGGTACGTGTGTGTATATCGGGAGACTGTTCCGCCAACACTGTTGAGGCTGCCCGGGCGTGAGATACCAGACTATGCCATGGAAGGTTCGTACACTTTCACACATGAATCATTTTTAGAAATACATTATATGTAATATAATGACTAATGTGCTCTTCGTAAACATAATTTTAGAGGAAATAGCTCACCATATGTATTATATCGACTAACTTGGTGTTTGTAAATGTAATTTTAGAGGAGAGAGCTCACCACATATGCACCTGGGAAGGACATACAGAGCATAACGATGAGAACCATGTGTTTTACGCTATGCTCGATGGTACCGTGCTGGATTTTTACCATGTGGTAAGTATTTAAGGAATACATGGTAAAAATCAAATTTTGACTGATTAAAATTTGTCAAATTTTGTTAATTGATAATGTCTGAACAAATGCTATATTTTCAACAGTCTGTACCCAAGGAATTCGTCGGCGATCATGAGTTGAACGCATACAGGAAGGTGATTCTGATTCACGCTGATCAGAGGTTCCCCATGAAAGTTGCCACGATTAACGATTCTCAAAGGACGAATAGGCAACGTGTAGTGAAACTGAACGGGAACTTCAAGGCGTTTGCAGGTATGTGTGGGCTCAGGCATGGGAGATTGATTCGGTTCAAGCTTGTCAACATTGTTGTGGAAAATGAGGATGATGAAAACAATGAAATTCCAGTATTTCATGTTTGTTAACTATGGCATGGGTTTGTTAATGTGTTTGTGGTGGTCCTAACGACACTTAACTGATGTTGGTTTGTATCTATCTTATGACATTTGCATAGACAATCACATATGTGTTTGTCTCACTATTTTGGTAACGTTATAACCTGAAACACGTGACATGTAACCAAGTCTGTGTATTCATTTTGCTATATGTTTATGGTTGTAGAATGTAGTATGTATTATAACCGCAGCATCAGTTGTGACAACATGAAGTCATTGTGGTGTAATTTTTCAAACCCGAAAAAATTTTGATTTTTCTAACAGATTATGCTCTGTTTCATCCCGTGATTAAGTTATCACGATGTTGTTAACGGATACATATGTTTGTTACTGTACATGGAAAAATGTTGGTTAATAATTTAGAATCTATATGTATAACTGATAAGGTGCGACTAAAAACAAACAGTTAATGTGAATGAAAGGGCAATAATGCTAATCTGTAATGTTAAACCGTATAATTAAAAAATCAATCTTTAAATGTGAAACAACGCTTCTTTATGCACAACGTTCGTTGTTGATCTTGCGTATTTCCCCTCTTCATCACAACAAAGGATCTTCAAACCTTTCTTGTTCTTGACTCGAGACACTGCCACGTAAAGCTAGCCGTGTGAGAACACTGGGCATTGGAGAAACAGCCCAACCTGCGTCAATGTTTGGCCTTGGCTTTTATTAATGGTCATTGCGAAGCACGGTGATACTGGGAATTGCCTTCGATTGAATTTAAAAGGCATTTTGGTATCCGATGGGCTTAAAACCATATGTGGTATAGCGCAAATAGTACCAACACTCCCACCTGATATAATCCTAGCTTCAATTATATTAGTACCGAGCCTTCAAACTTGGAGCCATGTTCCATTGCATAACCCAGCTGTTTGATCAATGTTTCTCATGTACATAACAGGTGTGCCTATTTTTAGAGTCAATGAATGACGCGGAAGCCCGGATATTTTAATGCTGTTAAGAAAGTCACACGTGTATAATTCCTGATTGAAAGTTGTGTCTTCGTCAGCAATACCAATTGAGTCAGAACTTAGATATGTTTTTGAATCTCCATTAAGTAGTTTAAGCATCCTGTCATTGATCATATCCACAAGTTCATGAGTTGGTGCGAGTATGGCCCTTTCTTGGAAAAAGGACGGGCTATAAAGGTTACCGAGCAAATCCGGGTAAGTTTCTTCTATTATCGTACCAACATGATCTTCGGAATCAGGAATCAACATATCGTCCATGAATTCAACAGTTGCTTCTCCATTGTTTTTACCTCCGATTGTTCCATTCCCAATTGACAATATCCAGTCTGCAAAGTCTTGCATTTCTTTACGTTCGGAAGCATTTGAACTTGTTCCGAGTCTCATGTTGATAGTCAATCGTAGCACTGTACAATGCTCCCACAGGTACGAAGAGTTTATTGACGCGTGTACAATATCATGTCTCGAACCATTCGTGATGACCGGAAGGATTTGCCGAAAGTCACCTCCGAACAAAACTACTTTTCCTCCGAATATTTTTTCCGATGGGGTTGATGGGTGTGTTCTACATATGTCTCTTAGTGTCCTATCAAATGCTTCATAACAATGTCTATGTGTCATTGGAGCTTCATCCCATATGATTAATTTTCACATCCTTATAAGCTCGGCCAGCTCACTATCTGCTGGGATATGGCACATAGAATCATCGACCACATTGATGGGAATTGCAAACCGAGAGTGCGCTGTTCTTCCCCCTTCCAACAAAAGCGCAGCTATACCGCTTGATGCGACATTCAAAACTATATCTCCTTTCGATCTAATTGATGCGGACAATGTCTTGTAAAGATAAGTTTTACCCGTGCCCCCATATCCGTATACGAAGAACATACCTCCTGTTGGGCCGTTAACAACGTCCATTAAAGTATTATATATATTTCTTTGTTCGTTTGTTAACGTACCAAAGAGTTTGGTATGTTGTTCACGTAACTCTTCTTTGTTGTATTTTAATTCGTCCGATACCAGCCTGTTGTAATGTGCCATTAGTAACATTTCATTTGGGAAAGGCATGTTTGGGATGCTCCTCAAACTTTTATTGTTACAAAGGAGCATGTGCTCGATATATGTAAGACATATGTTCTTTCTTTGCTCGTCCGAAAGATCCAAATCTGCAAAATCAAAATGCACGTTTTTTTAGGTTAATTCAACAAAGCATTTACATAAAATCAAATGTTTGATTTTTAACGTGAATTTTGACGCAGAACTTAATCCACGTTGTTTAATATTATACATGGTTTACTTAGCAAATGCGTGTTAAATATTTTAAGAGTGTTTTATGGCTAATCATTGTGTCTATTTAGTAGGGTGTTTTTACCTACATATTTAAATTAATACACATAACATACGTACATCTTTAAATTAATAGATATAACTTAATTTTTGTATGTTTCTAACTTGATAATACCAATCTAACACACACACATTTACAGATTTCATTTCCGATCATCACTGCAAGGTATATATATATATATATATATATATATATATATATATATATATATATATATATATATATATATATATATATATATATATATATATATATATATATATATATATATATATATATATATATTCCAAAAAAAAGGTTCCAATTTCAAAGCATTTTAATACTCAGTTTATTAACAGTGTTTGGGTGTTTTTTTTTCTAACGATTTTGAAGTTATAGGAGGGTTTGCATTGGTTTAGGGAATATTATTGATTGATTATTGATGCATTTTGTGGTTAATTGCACCATCATAAGGTTGCATTGTTGTCATGCTATTTAGGTGAATGATTCCCCAAATAGTGATATTCGATTATTAGGGATTTGTTTAATAACACCGTGTTATAGTATCACCCCCGTTTCTTTGCTTAATATTTTGTAGTTTTGAATGTGTATTTTTAAATGATTTGTTTAATCAGGTGTGTATTAAGGAAAGCGCCGGAAACCTTTTATACGGGGAATACGAAGTCAAGTTCCCAGTGTTTAATGTTTGATGATGCTGCCTGTTTGGTATGATGCTCTTGAATAGGTACTCTTTGTATGTTTTATGCGAACCAAAACTTTTATTGTGGCTAATGTAATCACATGTTAGGATATGTATGTGTAAATTATGTGTATTTGTTGTTCTGTAACATGTACATGCCAGTCGTAAATTCGTATAAGTATGGATGTAGTATGTAGACCTCTAAACAGTGTTTGTCTTCCAAGACAATGTTTCGTTTATTTGGAGTTATATTGAAGTTTTTTTTTTTCTTTTTTCAATAGGTGTCATATTGAATTTGTTATTTTTTATTAGGAGTTACATTGAAGTTGTTAGTATTTTGTTCATCAGGAGTCATAATTGTATAAGTTATACAGATGGGTTGCTATTAGCATATTTTATTGTATTAAAAACTTCATACCTGGATCATTCCTCTTTATTCGTTCCGCGTGTAGTACATCAGTAGCCATTACTTCCCATGTCTTCTCGTAAACAAACTCCGGTCGAGACATGCAATCTGTCATAATCAGTATTACATAAAACTTCCGCAGGTAGTTTCCGGATCCCCATAGGCTGGCTTCTAACAACCCGTCAATGTATTCCTTATCATCTTCCAGTAGACCTCGTGCCTGGCACGCCTCTTTGTATGTATTGTAAGTAACACCTTCAAATTTTTTAAAATTGACCCAATCCTATGCGCCGGGGACTTTGTTAATCAAGACTCTTAAGTAAAACAGCTCCCCGGTTGACGGTGACACGTGGTGTACAGGTCCAATGCACGTGCCTCTCTGTCTTTTTACCCAAACCCTCTCCTCTTGCTTCCATACATAGTACTGTGGAAATTCGTAGTAAAGTTGAGTCCTTGCTTCTACATCAGTCTGGTTTGTTTTCATCCACTACACGAATTTTGTGTCATTTATGGATGCCTTGTCCAAAGTACAGTCAATGCTTTCTGAAGCATCAAATATAACTGAATGTTCGCCTTCCAAATGAAATGGCAACCGCTCAACAGGAGGGAATCTGTAATGGATGTCAAATTTGTAAATCCTCCATGCTGCTTCACAAGCCGAAAGGTATCGACAATCGTAGTAATCACTGACCTCGTCTATCTCTTGGTCTTCTACAGCCGCCGAAGCCCTGTCTGGACCCTTGTTTATATATTTGAAAAGGTATTTTATGGAACCCATCTGGTTGCACCACTCCACATTAATATGTGATTGGTACCGCCTGA
Organism: Artemisia tridentata subsp. tridentata; assembly: GCA_021014915.2. Classification (NCBI taxonomy): domain Eukaryota; kingdom Viridiplantae; phylum Streptophyta; class Magnoliopsida; order Asterales; family Asteraceae; genus Artemisia; species Artemisia tridentata. The sequence continues at coordinate 214,134,884 of CP139502.1, read as the reverse complement.
GCAACCCTGGGTTGTAAGGTACCACGTATCCGTTGGATAATTCTGAACCACTCTTGGTTATTGTACAACCGTCATTCCTCCTTTTATAAAGTACGTAACCACTTTCATCTATGACTGTTGAAACGTTAAACTCTTTGGGGAATCTCTTTGTACATTTGTTTTTTACCGTGCACGGGCAAGTTGGGCACTGGGGGCCACATGGTCCATGCATCATATGATCGGTAACAATCTCGTATAGTTTAGGATCTTCATTTTTATCCGGTATTTCTGCTGAAATAAAACGATCAATTTGTCTTGTTGTCTTGATTTTATCACGTTCTTCCAGGAAAAGCAGAATATGGGCATGTGGTAGGCCTCTTTTTTGAAACTCAACAGTATAAACAGCTGCATTAGGTTGATAATGTTAAGCACGATATACAATCAATAATAGTTAATGCAATTACTTTGTATTCGCTAATAGATGTATGATGATTATACTTGCTTTCAAATGTCCAAAATAATGCCGGTCTATAAAATCCCTAATTAAGGAGTCTAATTTTTATTTAAAGACTCTTGTTATTGCGCCAGGTCTGTCTTCAGGCTTCAACCCACTATCTGCGACAAAACGTGCAATTTCCGGGCAGTTTGGGTTGCATGTAAATGTGATAAACAGGTCAGGATATCCGTAAACCTTGCAGATTGTCATGGCATCTAAATAATTTTGCATCATGTATCTTGGACTTCCAGTGAATGATGATGGTAAAATAACCTTTTTCCCTCGTAACGTGACCCCAGAATCTTCTTGCTCTGCCAATTTTGCAAGTTTAGAATATGTTTCACTTCTCAAATCCTTTTGTTGATTTTTAATATACGACATCCTTTCAGATTCTACCATAGTGTATGCGTCAACAATAAATTGTTGGCATAGTCTCCTTGCATTGAGTATCATCGAGAAAACACCCGTCCTTTCATGCAGCCGATACGCAAAATACTCCCTCATTGTTACCCTTGTTTTCTTGTTTGTTGGTGTATGATCAGTAACACCCACGTGGTATATATCTGTCCAGTAACCATCTTCTGCATAAGGGAACAACAATGGGTAGTGCAATGCCAAATATGAAGGGTGCAATTCACTTATTCTTTTAAGACCTCCCTCCTGTGGGTGTAAAATAATGTCTCTTTTATTAGTTGTTGTGTCAAAATCCCCAACTATTAGACCTCCAATTTCATCAGCCGTGGGTAGGTTATAGTTTCTACCATCTCGTTCTCTTGTACCGATAAGGCGTAATCTGAATCTTGTTTCATCACTTCTCCTGACCAACCGTTCTCCAGCCATTCTGAACTGACCAACTAATGGATTAATGGTATCTACTATGTCGCGTAAATCAACAGTCAGTTGGTGGTCTATGATATAGTTATTTGATGTTGTTGCGCCATCGATAGTGTTGTATAAAACGAATATAATTATATTAATATATTGTTGCTTATCTAAGGAATGAATGAACAACATGCACTTAATGACGTAATAACTATTGGTGGCATACCTGACCGAATTAATCCTGTTTTGTATTTCGTTCTGTGGGTCGTAAATATATAGCTGCGCAAAAACAGGGGGTCTATCGCCCTCTGGCAAGAGGCTTCCCATTCTGTGGTAATTTTCTCCCTGGATCCTGTAACAATACGCTCCATATCCCTGGTTAATAGACGTATCCTGTTTTGCACCCACGGATGTGAATGAAAACATCGAATTGTATCGCCTAATGTTATCAACGAAATCCTTGCTCTTTGGATGTTCACCATTCATAAGTTGTGCTAACAATTGCGGTAGATTCCTAACTTCAGTTCCTAATTTCACCTTTCCTTTACCACAACATATAGAGTATGATCCAGTGCCTGAAGATGTCGACCCCACTGTAGACTCAGCATGCCATAACAGTGCATCGCATGATTCACACGTGTAAATAGGATCTCCATGGTCAAGATAATCTGTGAATACACAATGAGTTAAATAAATTTAAAAAAATAAATAAAAAAAAAAAGAAAAAAAAAAACGATCATATTATTTTGGTCACAAATGTTGTTTACAATTAGATATTCCTTTAAATGTATTTTTCTGTCCATCCTGATTGTTTGCTAAGGCGGCAGTATTTAAACCCTCGCGTCTCGGGATTTTTTTCGTAGGTGTTCTTATTTTATCATGTAGTCTTTGTGATTTGCGTTTTGAAATGTGTACACCAGAGTGGATGGTTCCAAGGTACGTGGGTTCTCAAGGGATCGCTGCAACAAATGTGAATGAATAACAGATAACGATTAAAATATTTATTAACCACTTGTTCAGCAAATGATAACTGTATTACGTGTTTTGGTTGGGTCTTTGAATGGACGCCCTCTTGGTCTCTTTGCTGGTGTTGGATGTTCACAGCTTGTTTGTTGGCTGATTCCTTTTTCTATGTTTGTTTTGGTCTGAGAAGGTGTGCGTGTTGGTCGTATACTGAAGCTACCGACATCTGTTGCAAAATGAAGCCACATTAATATAACTAAGCAATCGTCGTTTTAGGCAAATATAGTCCGTAATTATCATGCTGCGTAGTTTCAAGCAATTGAATTACCTGTTTGGACTGGGTATATCGGTGGTCGGCCCCCCGGTCGAATGGGTTCTACACTTTGTATATACGATGTGTTACCTGTAATTTCATCCTTTTTTTGTGGTCTTCCACTTGGTCGAACTGCCAAATCATCTGATATAGTAGCCATGTTAATAATACGACAATTATATTATAAATTTCCCAGTGTTGTATAGCATATTAAAGTGTTTTACAAAAGGTTTGTAGATGTTTAGTTGTTTTCTGAGGTGAAGTCAGTGTTTATTAATGGTTGAAAAGTCCCATAATCTATAATGAATATACTTTAAATTTATTCAAAATTAGGTATACTCGAGCTATCGACATAGGTGATCGTATCAACATCTTTGAGAGTAAAATCTTCCCAAACTATAAACTTCTTGTAGGCAAATATAGTCCGTAAATATCATGCTGCGTAGTTTCAAACAATTTAATTACCTGTTTGGGCTGGGTATATCGGTGGTCGGCCCCTCGGTCGAACGGGTTCTACACTTTGTATATACGATGTGGTACCTGTTATTCTATGTGTTTTTTGTGGTCTTCCACTTGGTCGAATTGCCAAATCATCTGATACAGTGGCCATGTTAATAATACCACAATTATATTGTAAATTTGGCAGTGTTGTATAGCATATCAAAGTGTCGTAGAAAAGGTTTGTAGATGTTTAGTTGTTTTTTGAGGTGAAATCAGTTTTATTAATGGTGGAAAAGTCTCATAATCTTTTATGAATATACTTTAAATTTAAACAAACTTTGGTATACTATATTTATCGACTACTATATAATAGTATATATGTTAACAAAATATTAGCATTTTATAAGTAATACACGAATTGTATTATTTTGATTTAAAAATTTGCTTATATTTGGGAATGATTTGCTCTTATCATATATTTAAAGCATAAGATAAACACCGGGGTTTAGTTACATTTAAATGCGGTTTAGTCTTTAAATATCAAACACAACCCAAAAGATACCCATCTACTGGAAAATCGTTCTCAATGGCACAATTCCAGATTTTAGAAGAGCTAATGAATCTCTCTGGCTCGTCCAAATTGCATGATTGCATGCGTGTGTGGTTTGTGTAACAGGCAGGTGAAGAGGCAGCCTGTGCAAAATTGATTCACGCTTGTTGCGAGCATCTAAGGAGGATAATAGCGAAGAACCGAGTGATGATAGTTGACATGGAAACATTAGGACCTCGTGGTGTCGCATTGGACTCACTTGATGCTTTGAAGAAAACTCAAGAGAGGCATCGGGTATTGCTCGAATTGCTGGGAGAATTATTTGCTCAAACAAAAGATGCCGTGCGCGAGGAAGAAGCTAACGCAATGAAGATGAATATTTTTAATTAAGTTGTTTTATTAGTTTTTCCCTATACAATGTTTGATTATTCCATTTTCTTAATCTATTTGCTGAACAGTTTAAACTAAGCCGACCAACCACATCAATAAGTTATTTTATTAACTATCTGTAATGTTGTCTTAGTCTCATTCCCTATACAACGTTTGATTATTCCATTTGCTTAATCTATTTGCTGACCAGTACAAACTGATACTACCTTGTGTGTGTCCATTCATCAACCTGCTATTACTTTAATAGGGCAAATCCTTATAGCAGTGCAAATTGTGTGAGCAGTACAAAGGTACACTGTGTCACAACTCGTAATTCCAGGCCATTTTTTCGAACCTCGACAATTTACTATTCACGAGTTACTATTCATTTTTACTATTCACTGGCACTATTCATTCCAAAATTTTTATTTCATATTCTCGTAAGTTAAACTATTTTAATGATAACCCGAGATTTTGGCACTCGTCGGATAATTTCTGCAAGAATCACGAAACCGTTTCCGAGATTTACCTTAAGGTTTAAACATCATTTAGGCATCCCGATATGTCCAAACAACATTACCAACAAGAGAGATATATGTTTTCCACCTTCCGTGACATTTTCATGAATTTAGGAATTTTAGGATACCCGGTTTTAAGTTTTGTGACTTTACGACTTACAGTTAGCAATTAACGGGACCAAAACCCACTCCGTATGTCAAAGATAAATATCCAACCTAAAATATCTAGATATTTTCTTAAAAATATCTAGATATTTCGAAAATATAGTGAAATTACCATTATACCCTTTCATTGAAATTACCAAACTACCCTTGGACTATATATACAAGTAACTAGCTCATTTTTTTCACTAGAAAATCACAAACACACTCTCTTTCTCTCTCAATCCCACGGCATCATCAAGAACACAAGAAGAAACCATAAATTTTTGAAGATCAAGTGATAATCAAGTTCCATTTAACTTCCTTGTTATGGTTTTGTAATAAAAACTCCAAGGTTGTAGACCATTTTCATCCAAACTCATCCTATATTGTAAGTAACTTCAAGAACATATTTTTATCAAGTTATACTTTCATTTGATCCATGTGATCATGTATTTTTAAGTTGTTGTAGTGTAAATTGCAACTTACGTATGTTTATGATACCATTTTTCTTATAAATCATCTCTAACAATAGATCCACTAAATTTATTATGATCCCCATGAAACATACTATAGTTTAGGATGTTTAGGACCCCATGACCCTTTGAGAAGGTGTATGGTAGATTAAGGGTTGTTTTGATGTTGGTTGGAATGGATTTGTACAAGTTGTTAACTAGGAAAATCAAGTTTTGACATAATATAAAAGCTACTGTCCCTATTTGCAAAACGTGGGAAACTCAGGGACTAGGGTGTAACTTTGGACCAAAGATTTAGAAAATACATTCAAAAACGAAACTATGGCCGCCGGAATGAACAAAAACGAGTCTATAACGAAGGAGATATGATTTTTCAAAGTTTAACGACGAAAAACTATTTTCTGAAAATAATACGTGCTGTTGCACGAATTTCAACGGACAAAATGAGGCATTAGCCGTAATCTATCCGACCCGAATTATCAAAAATATATTAGTATGTTGTCCCACGATTCCGTGGATATAAAGAACGTTGAAAACAGACTTGTAACGACCAAGATATACACGTTTGAAAACCCGACGAAACTTATTTAATTTTGACAGCTTCTAATAGCAAAATATATTCCAAGTGTAAAACAGTTTTCCTTTCAAGTCACCATATTGCGAGCTATTTTCCCGTTGATCGAGTCAGTTTTGAGAAATTTTCATCAGTAACTAAAATGAAGTATACCCGGCCTATTTTCTAAATCAATTGACCGTTCGTTGATCGGACTTATAACGAGTAAGATATGATTTTTCTAGTATCCCCGAAAACAGCCATTATATGAAAATAAAGTCTTAGTGTAAAGACTAGTATTTTTGCAAACCACTAAGTTCATAGCCGATTTTCTTTATGATCGAGGCGCGTATGACCAAAACTCAAATGAGACGGCATTAAGATCATGTTACAAGGATTTCAAAAACGACAAGTTTTAATACTAACTCTTAACGTGCAATATTTTGCGGCTAGTTTTGCGAGGCCGTTTGGTCACATTTTCACAAGTTATAAAAAGAGTTATTTTGCGACGAAACTATTATATTTGACTATAGAACACCAAACGAGGATCATAGAGTATCATTTCAACATATTTACACGAAAAATAGTTTATGACTTAACGAGACGTCAAAAATGTATTTTCGACGATAAACATTATTTTCAAAAGTAACGAGTGGTATCGTTAACATACGTATTTGCATGTGTAGCATTGTATCATTGCTTACGCTAGATCATATCATTCTTAATAGGTCGCGGTTAGAGACCGAGCCTCCTTTTCATCATATACATTGTGATCATTGTGCTATCATATCAGGTGAGATTTCATAGCCCCTACTTTATAAGTTTTGAACTTTCGGGGGAGATACATGCTTAAACTGCTTGCTTACATACATGATTGTGTTAAACTTATTTGCGTTATTCTTGAAAGCAACTCGCGGACCTAAGTATCTAACACTTGGGGTAGCCGTACAGTACATATCATGGACCTAAGTATCTAACACTTGGGGTAGCCGTACAGTACATATCATGGACCTAAGTATCTAACACTTGGGGTAGCCGTACAGTACATATCGCGGACCTAAGTATCTAACACTTGGGGTAGCCGTACAGAACATATCACGGACCTAAGTATCTATCACTTGGGGTAGCCGAACATAAGTCTCCTAGTGAGCAGCATAAGGTCTTCTAGTGTTATAGAACGCACCTTGTATACGTACATGTCTTACTCAAGCTGTATTTTAGCAGTGGGTTGTAAACACACAGGTTGCAAGTTTTGTTATGGGCGGGATTTGCAACTGAGTGGATTTACAATGCCTTTGCTGTGGAAACATTCTCGAAGAACTTTTCAACTCATTTATAACAAACTCTATGAACTCACCAACCTCGTGTTGACACTTTAGCATGTATTTTCAGGAACTAAGCAATAGCACGCTACTGGAGGCTTTTGGCAGGGCATGGCATGGTCATAGAAGACTCTGATAAAACATTTGGGACCGCTTAACTTATTTTATGGGCCAACTTCCGCACCACTTTTCATAATGTAAATTTAACACTTTTGACTTATCAAATGTATTCTAAATGATTGATGTGAAAACCGTTCTTTACACTTGTGTTATGATACCAATTGAGTTGCACCCCAGCGATGTGTAAGCTTCCGCTGGACCTGATTTTGGGGGTGTGACAAAGGTACAACTTATATAACTATAAAGGGAAAACCCTTCGAGCAGTACAAACTGTGTGATTGTGTGAGCAGTACAAAGTTACAACTTATATAACTATAAAGGGCAAACCCTTCGAGCAGTACAAACTGTGTGGGCAGCACAGAGTCATCACTCATAAGCGTTTGCATGAATGCTTCCACACATATCCACAATCACAGTTAATAGTTATTGTAATATGAATACTTTAAAAATTCTAAAATGAAAACTTTATTATTCAAATAACCAAGACAACAATCCAAATAACAACATAAATCTTAAAGTAAATAAAATGCTAAACATCATAAATCTTAAAGTAAATAAAATGCTAACAAATAAACCGACTGTTTTCAATATCTTTGTAAATATCAACAATTTTCTGTTGTGCTTCTGCTATTGTTGTATTCCGAGCATCAATTCTCTGCTGGCGTTCTCGTATGATTTCTTCATCCTTTTTGTTTTGTTCCTCGAGAAGCTTTATACGCTTGTTGTAGAGATCAACCAATGTTTGTTCAGTTCCATATTTGCCTGATTTACATTTATCCCATATATCCTGGGGGATGTCGAAACTTTTGTACTTCTCTGGAATTGGATGAATACCATAATCTCTTGGGCGTTTACCTGTCCTCGATTCAGCATTTGATGATGATGATGCCATGGAAGTTCGAAAGTAGGAGATAATTTAGAATTGTGAGAGGATAATAAATGTTTTTTTTAGACCTTTGTATTTATAGACAATTAAAAGTCACAACGTTTACATTGGAAAGTCACAACATTTAATTGGAAAATTGTTTAGTTTCCAAATACATGTTCTCTTAAACCGTTTCCTTAAAAAAAATACATACATATATTAAATACAAATATCAAATATCATTATCCATTTAAAATTGAATAGTATCTATTATTTATATTATGTTTGTGAATATCATATGTGTCAAGCATATAAATAAATAAACGTGATATTTTACATATCAATTGTATTTATGTCTAAGTTTTTTACAACTCAAAAAATAAAGCTACATAACTATTTAACACATATTAAATTGATAATCAAAAAATATAATTATGTAACTATCTAACACATCATAAATTGATAATCAAAAAATAGACATATGTAATTACTTAACACTTTCATTGTATACAAAACAATAGATTGCTAATAATTTCAAAGTTAACTAAAAACAATATAGATGGGTAAAAAAAATCACTACGAAAGATCCATTTGTTTCATGATATTGTTTATCCTTTCTTGATACTCCAATATTTTTCCCCTTCGGTGATCAATAGCCTCTTTACATTCTAATATTGTTTGTTCGTTGATTATGATTTCTGCTTCCATCGCTGCTATTAGTCGTCTAAGTTGAGCAATATACAGTATTGGTAGAAAATACCTTATAGCCCCTTGGTCTTGTTTTGAATTCGATGAGGGCTGTTTTGGTGGGGAAGCACTTCTCGAACGTTTATTTGGAGATTTTGATGGGGGGAAAAACAAACGGCCCATGGGATTTTTCTTTTTTTTCTAAATGAAAGTAGGAAAAGCTTGTGGATGTTATATTGCTTGTGAGATAGAATTATCATTTATAGATGGTGAAAAGTTGTATAACCTATAACGAATATATTTTAAATTTAAACAAAATTCGGTATACCATATTTATCCATTACCATATAATAGTATGCATGTTAACAAAATATTGTTATTGGATAAATAATAACCGAATTTTTTAAGAGATATATTTAATTTATAGAAGATATAATTTGGATGATAAGTATAGAATGTATATTTTGTATATACAAAACTTTGAATACAATATTCTTTTTGAATGTGCATATCGAGTATATATAATTTGGATGATAAGTATAGACTCTATTTTTGTATAAATATTTTGTTCCTATATTTAAGGTGGATCTTTATCTTTTTTCTTTTTCTTTTTTTTATGTGATACAAAAGTTTAAATAAAAATTTCTTTTGAATGTGTTTATGGAGTTTTGTAAAAGGTATAATAGTTAGAGTATAAAATTATATACTTAGTTTCATCTATTTAAATGGTGAAACAACATGTATACAAAAGCAAACGAATTAGAATACCATTGTCAGGATTTATATATTTAACACTTTGTAAATCCAATATACATATTAAAATAAACGATGTGAAATCTTATTGTATTGTAAGTAATAAAACAGGCGAAACACATCAAATCCAGCATCAAAGGATAGCAGAAATGTAACACCCGGTAATTTTCCAAAACCTTTCTAGCCAATTATTTTAAAACTTTGCATTACCTGAGAACTTAAACTTTTTATTGAACTTGTTTGCGCTTGAGAAACGAGAATTATTGCGAGAAACGAGAATATTGTCCCTATTAGTGAACCGGCACAACCTAGGAAGCACGAAACGTATCGTAATTGTCAAAAATATTTATTTTTGAAAGTATTGCAAATTTATACTCGATTTTATTGGAAAAATTATTTCGTGAACAATGGCGCAAGTTTCGTTAATTTTCGAGTCCGTTTGGTACGTCAAATGGGTCCCGCGGTGTTTTTATCAAAAGTTTAGCCACATTGACCAGAATTAGTCCCTCCGCCCCATATTTTCATTTCACACCCTCATTCTTCAATTTACACCTTTGGTCCCTCACTCAAAAGTATAAATACCCACTAAATAATAAATAATTCATTTCACTATTTTTATTCTCTCTCTTCTCTCTCACTAGCCTTGCCGGCGACCACATACGTCCGGCCACCTCCATCTTTTCCGGCCACCGGAATATTTTCCGGCGAGTCATCCTATTTGCCGAATCGATAGATCGGCCATTGCTATACCTTTCTGGAGTTTTTGAGCTCACGGCTCCCACCGCAGCAACCCTCACGCGCCACCGCCGTCGCTGCCAACACCACCGCCACCACTACAACCTTCATAGCCGCCTTCTCTTTCGGTAAAACGCGTTCACGCGCCCTCTATCTTTATTTTCAATAACTTTTTACAAAACCCTAATTCCATATTTATTTATTTAATCCGATTTTAATAAATGTTTATTAATAAAAATGGTTCTAAAAACTTGTATAACCCTCGTGTGGAACCTCCTCTCTTCTTCTCGACGGCTGACTCGGTCAACTCACCGAGTCAACTCGGTTGACTCGGTGAGGGTTTAATGTTTTTGATGTTTTTACTGTTCTTGAGTTATTTCTATCGATGTGGTATTGATTTTGGCTGAAGTTTGATACTGATAAGTCCGTTTGGTTGGTTTGATGTCTCGACAGACAAATGGCTAGCCAAGCCGTGGCTCACGGTGAGTCACGACGAGGTGTGGGGTGTAGTTTAGGGTTAGTGATGTTGTGTTTGGTTATAGCTTGCGTTGGAATAATATGTTGGCAGTTTCAGTTATGATGGTGTCGATTTGAACTTTTAAACATAGAATTAGTGTTAGTAATTATTAATATTAAAGGAGTTAGTGTCTGAGATATAAAAATTCTGTTGCGGATTTGATTATTTGGTCGAATGAAAATTTTATTATGAGAAAGAGTTAGTATAAAATTAGAGCTAGAGTTAGGGTTTTGGTGAGTGTATTGTTGATTTGGATTAAAAGTGAAAATGGTTGTGTTTATGTTGGATGCATTTGCGGCCGAGAGCCTCAACGGCTCGGATTGAGTCGGGCCGTGACTCGTGGCGAGTCACGGCCAAGGTTATTTACTTGTTGTTTGGTTGTTTATTCATTTACTTGTCGTCGTTTATTATTTATTTTCGTTGAGTCGTATTATTTAGTTAGTCGTTATTTATTTCATTATTTATTTTATTGTTGAGTCGTGTTATATTTAGGTTAGACGTTTATTATTTATTCGTTTGTGATCGATATGAGAGTTTCGGATATTTAAAGCATGTGGGATATTTAATATTTATTGATTCGATTTGAATAATATTGTAATGATGTCATGTTGTGGACAAGGATTGGACGTATTGGATTTACGGTATTGGTTCTTTGGACTATTATGGACCCTTTGGTACATGAGACGGAAGGGTACGTTAGACTCATAAGAGTTTAGCCTAGACCCGAACTATACAAAATGGTCGATAAAACTAAACAACTAATATTCACGCGAATGATATGTCCAATTATATATTAAAACTTGTAAAACTTGTTAATAACTGGAATATTCAAATGAGTCGTATGACTTGGAAATGTTTTATAAATGGGCAATTCATGCCGAAATTTCATAAAACGTTTTATAAACTTAAACTATTTGTGATTTATTAAATATTCCTAACACCTTTTCAAAACTCTTATGTTTTAATGATTATAACATTCATTTTGGGAAAAACGGGGAAAAGCCGAAACTATCTATTGATGTCGTTTGTTTGGTTATTTATTCTCTTCTAATTTATTTATTTCTTTCGTATTCCTTCTTTTCTCTTTCCCTCGTCTTCTTGAGCGTTCGTTCATTTTCGCCGACTTGTCATCTTTTATCTTATCTTGTCTTCCACACGAGACTTAAACGTATTTTCTTTCAAACGCCATTGAAACTAAAAACTTTTTATACGAGTATTATTTATTAAATTATTTTGGATATTATATCTGAGTTATGTCATTAATTGATTAGGTTGTGCTGAGGTTCATTTGCTGTGCCGTATCATCTGATTGTTTATCTCGTATTCTCTGTGACTAAGGTGTGATTCATAGCCCCACTTGTGCACTTTTAATTATTTTTAAACCCATGGGGGAGATACATGCTACTTACTATTTTTTTCTGAGCACAATGGTTTATTGTATGCTATTCCTGATTGACGCTATATATGCTAAGTACCTTCCTTGCCAAAAGCAAGACCCTCGATCATGAACCATTAATCACCTGCGGGTGAGCGCGATTATAGTTTATAGGCCTATAGGATTGACCGTCCCATCCCTGTTGACCAGTTAGGCAACACGGGTGTACTGTATATCGAATACCTAGGTATTTGGCAAGATACCTACTGGAGGGCAAATGTTATGATTATGAAATTCCGCGGTTATTGTCGACTTATGCCAGAGTTACTGGTACCTCGGTTAACGCATTGTGTGTCATGAGCTTAGCGAAACAAACGAAAGATATCCTGATTGAATATGTGAAGCTTCCAGATTAAAATTCTTGTGCTCAAACTATTATTTTACTAAACCTATGAATTGCACTCAACCTTTGTGTTGACTTTTTAAGCATGTTTATCTCAGGTAATTGATTTCTGAAGTGGGCACGAGGAAGGGCTGGAGGTTCCGGATGGCTATCTGTGGGTTGTGTTTTGTTATTTCTATCTAAATTTTCCGCTGCAAACTACTTTATTTTTCCGCTGCAAACTATATCATTATCCGCTGCTAAATGTGTTGAGAGTCTTTTGAACTCTAATGGTTGAACTTTGTATTTGAATGTGGTATTTTATTAAAACGTCTCGTTATGAGATCGTTTATCTATGATTTTGACTCACTACCCCTCGAGTAGCACCCCAAGCTCAGTCCCGCTGCCATAATCCGAGTTGGGGGTGTTACAGAATGGTATCAGAGCCAAGGTTTATAGAGAACGAGGTCATACTCGACTATAAACATTTTCCGTGTGAGTCAAAACATTTTCCGAAATCGATAGCCATCAGCCTTCCGTGCCGCTTCACTCGTAAGTACTTTATTACTGTATGTTTGGATTTTCACTACTATTTCATTTTTATATGAAACTATTTTATAAACATTTGGCTAGAAATTTTTATACTTGTCCCGATGCTCCATGGAGAGTATTACGGCTACATCAGTTTCCACCGGTTAGTTATCAGTTGCACCCGTCGATCACCCCTTGCACCACCTAGTCCAGAAATGGACCCACACCCTATTGATGTACCTCACCCGGATGATGAGAAGATGGATGATAATGATGAGAAGATAGGAGACCGTCAGTAGAGATTAGTGATCATCTTTATTATGGTAGTTAATTATTGTAGTAGTAGTTTACCTTGTACGTACTGAACTGACTAGTTTCGGTTAGTAGATTTGATAAGAAACTTGTAGTCGTTTCGCATATCTTGCAAGACTGATGACGAGTATCGAATCTACGATGTATTTTGGTGATGTACTATTATAATGTTGAATGGACACTATATTATGATGTGTCATCGTTATTTACCTTTGTGTGATGATTCTGTTACGTCAATCAAAATACTTACAGTGTTGTACATTGGTAATGATTGATAGAATTATGCCACCTAAGAGAATGACCCCGACCGCGATTCAGAAAATGATTAAAGAAGGCATAGCTGCGGCGCTTGCTGGACAAGCAGGTGCTAGCAACCAGATTGTTGGACAGGCGAGAGTGCAACCTGTCTATGAGAACCGTTTCTGCACCTACAAAGAATTCATGAGCTGCCAGCGCACTACCTTCAAGGGAACAGAAGGAGCTGTCGGCGTAACACAATGGTTTGAAAAGATGGAATCAGTGTTCCTAAGGAGTAACTGGAGAGAAGACTGCAAGGTAAAGTATGCCACAGGAACCTTGATGGAGCAGGCACTATCCTGGTGGATATCATATACTAAGTATGTTGGGATTGTGAATGCTTATAATATTTCATGGGAGGAGCTTAAAAAGGAGATGGTACAGGAGTTTTGCTCACGTAGTGACATGAGGAAATTGGATACGGAATTCTACTACTTGGCTGTGAAAGGTGTTGATCTTGCTACCTATGTTCGCCGATTCCAGGAGTTGAAAGTCTTTTGTGCCCATATGGTGCCGAATAATGAGAAGCTGCTTGAGAAGTTTATTGGAGGTTTACCAACATGTATCAAAGGTAATGTGACGTCATACAATGCTCAAACTTTGGACGATGCAATCCGTATCGCTGAACGACTGATGGATCAGGCAATCAAGAATGGAACTGCTCCGAAGAGTAACAACTTTGATCATAAGAGAAAGTGGGATGACTACAGGAGAAACAACTGCAACAACAACAACCGGTACCGTGACAACAATCATCACCACCAGCAGAACCGTCGACAAGAGACTGTCAGGACATACGTGGCTGCAACGACACAAGTTAGAGGATATGCTGGGAACCAACCATACTGCGCCAAGTGCAAACAACATCACTCTGGACCATGCACTGTGAGATGTAAGAAATGCAACAAAGTTGGGCATGTTGCCAAGAACTGTAAGGGAAAAGCTGTGGCTACAGGGAGTAACGCACAGCCGGTTATAACTTGCTTTGGGTGTGGAGAACGTGGACACTACAAGAATAGATGCCAAAAGAACACTGGACGAAGAACTGGAGACGCTCGTGGCAGAGCATATGTGATGGGTACTGGAGAACAACAGAACGACCCGAACGTAGTCACCGGTACGTTTCTACTCAACAACATCTATGTTAAAGTCTTATTTGATTCTGGTGCCGATATGAGCTTTGTATCTTCTAAAATTTCACCATTACTGAATCTCACCCCTACCACTCTAGACACCAACTATAGTATTGAACTAGCTAATGAAGACCTAGTTAATACTTGCACCGTAATCCGAGACTGTACCTTAAACCTTCTAGATCACCCGTTTAGCATCGACTTTATACCCATCGAACTTGGAAGCTTCGACGTAGTTTTGGGAATGGATTGGTTGTCCAAACATCTAGCCAGTATTGTTTGCGGTGAACGAGTTGTTCATATTTCTCTTAATGACGAGACTTTGGTTGTCCGCGGAGACCGTAGTGGAACCCGTTTGAGTATTATCTCCTGCATTAAGACTTTGAAGTACATCGAGAAAGGTTGTCATGCGTTCTTAGCACAAGTGTCCAAGAAAGAGTCTGGAGAGAGGCGACTCGAGGACGTCCCGATTGTGCGTGATTTCCCTGAGGTATTTCCTGAAGATCTACCTGGACTTCCACCAGCTCGACAAGTGGAGTTCTTAATCGACCTAGTTCCGGGAGCTGCACCGGTGGCTCGTGCACCGTATCGACTCGCTCCTACCGAGATGCAAGAACTGTCTAAGCAGTTGCAAGAGTTGTTGGATAAAGGGTTCATCCGACCTAGTTCATCACCGTGGGGAGAACCGGTGTTGTTCGTAAGGAAGAAAGATGGATTGTTTAGAATGTGCATTGACTCAGAAGAATAAGAAGTATGAATGGGAAAACGATGAAGAAGAAGCATTCCAAATTCTGAAGCAAAAACTGTGTAGTGCACCGATTTTGGCGTTGCCAAGACGGAGTGGAGGATTTTGTGGTATACTGCGATGCATCCTATCATGGTTTAGGAGCAGTTTTGATGCAGAGAGGGAAAGTCATGGCATATGCTTCCCGACAACTTAAGACCCACGAGGGGAAGTATACTACGCATGATTTAGAGTTGGGTGCAGTGGTTTTTGCACTCAAGATATGGAGACACTACCTATACGGAACGAAGTGTGTCGTGTACACCGATCACAAGAGTCTTCAGCATATCTTAGATCAGAAGGAGCTGAATATGAGGCAACGGCGATGGTTAGAAACTCTAAGTGATTACGACTGTGAAATCAGATGTCACCTAGGAAAGGCAAACGTTGTGGCTGATGCCTTGAGCCGAAAGGAACGGTTGAAACCTCTACGAGTTCGAGCTCTAGTTATGACCATCAATTCGAATCTTCCCGTTCAAATTCTCCGTGCTCAAGAAGAAGCAGTGAAACAAGAAGATCTACAGAGTGAAAGTCTTGGTGGCATGATACAGAAGAAGTTTGAGAGGCGTTCAGACGGAACATTGTGTTTTAAAGGAAGAAGTTGGGTGCCACGTTATGGAGGATTGCGAGACTTGATTATGCATGAGTCTCATAAGTCAAAGTATTCCATTCACCCAGGATCCGACAAAATGTATCATGATCTCAAGGAACTATATTGGTGGCCGAGTATGAAAGCTGGAGTTGCTGATTATGTTCGAAGGTGTTTGACGTGCGCAAAAGTTAAGGCCGAACATCAGAAACCGTCTGGTCTTCTACAACAGCCCGAGATTCCCGAATGGAAGTGGGAACGGATCGCAATGGATTTCGTCACCAAACTCCCAAGGACTGCAACTGGTTTCGACGCTATATGGGTCATAGTCGATCGATTGACGAAATCAGCACATTTTCTACCGATCAAGGAGAATTACGGCATGGATAAGTTGACAAGGCTCTACGTGAAGGAGATAGTATCGAGACATGGAGCTCCCATATCTATCATCTCTGATAGAGACAGCAGGTTTACTTCAAATTTTTGGCAGTTGCTTCAAGATGCCTTTGGCACGAACCTCGACATGAGTACTGCATATCACCCGCAAACAGATGGCCAGAGTGAAAGGACGATTCAGACATTGGAGGATATGCTCCGGGCCTGTGTAATTGATTTTAGAAATGGGTGGGATACACATTTACCTTTGGTTGAATTTTCATACAACAACAGCTATCATGCAAGTATCAAGGCTGCACCGTTCGAGGCATTGTATGGTCGAAAGTGTCGATCACCCATTTGTTGGGCTGAGGTAGGAGAAGCTCAGCTCATTGGGCCAGATCTTGTTCGAGAGACCACAGAGAAGATTGTGCAGATTAAAGACCGATTGAAGATCGCACGAGACCGACAGAAAAGTTATGCTGACGTAAGACGCAAACCGCTAGAGTTTCAGGTTGGAGACAGAGTTATGTTGAAAGTCTCACCATGGAAAGGTGTGATACGATTTGGCAAACGCGAAAAGCTGAACCCCAGATACATAGGACCGTTCAAGATTCTGAACCGAGCTGGTCCTGTAGCTTATAAGCTAGAATTACCACCAGAGCTCAGTAGGGTACATCCTGTATTCCACGTGTCTAATTTGAAGAAATGCTTGTCCGATGAGACAGCCGTGATTCCACTCGATGAGATTCAAGTTGATGAGCAACTGAACTTTATTGAAGAGCCTGTAGAAATCATGGAGCGTGAGATCAAACGACTGAAGAGGAACCAAATCGCTCTTGTGAAAGTTCGCTGGAATTCCAAGAGAGGACCCGAATTCACCTGGGAACGCGAGGACCAGTTCAAACGCAAATACCCTCACCTCTTCGAAACCGGGACTGATAAGTTGAACTGAAATCCGGGACGGATTTCCCAATATGATGTATGTGCTGTAACACCCGGTAATTTTCCAAAACCTTTCTAGCCAATTATTTTAAAACTTTGCATTACCTGAGAACTTAAACTTTTTATTGAACTTGTTTGGGCTTGAGAAACGAGAATTATTGCGAGAAACGAGAATATTGTCCCTATTAGTGAACCGGCACAACCTAGGAAGCACGAAACGTATCGTAATTGTCAAAAATATTTATTTTTGAAAGTATTGCAAATTTATACTCGATTTTATTGGAAAAATTATTTCGTGAACAATGGCGCAAGTTTCGTTAATTTTCGAGTCCGTTTGGTACGTCAAATGGGTCCCGCGGTGTTTTTATCAAAAGTTTAGCCACATTGACCAGAATTAGTCCCTCCGCCCCATATTTTCATTTCACACCCTCATTCTTCAATTTACACCTTTGGTCCCTCACTCAAAAGTATAAATACCCACTAAATAATAAATAATTCATTTCACTATTTTTATTCTCTCTCTTCTCTCTCACTAGCCTTGCCGGCGACCACATACGTCCGGCCACCTCCATCTTTTCCGGCCACCGGAATATTTTCCGGCGAGTCATCCTATTTGCCGAATCGATAGATCGGCCATTGCTATACCTTTCTGGAGTTTTTGAGCTCATGGCTCCCACCGAAGCAACCCTCACGCGCCACCGCCGTCGCTGCCAACACCACCGCCACCACTACAACCTTCATAGCCGCCTTCTCTTTCGGTAAAACGCGTTCACGCGCCCTCTATCTTTATTTTCAATAACTTTTTACAAAACCCTAATTCCATATTTATTTATTTAATCCGATTTTAATAAATGTTTATTAATAAAAATGGTTCTAAAAACTTGTATAACCCTCGTGTGGAACCTCCTCTCTTCTTCTCGACGGCTGACTCGGTCAACTCACCGAGTCAACTCGGTTGACTCGGTGAGGGTTTAATGTTTTTGATGTTTTTACTGTTCTTGAGTTATTTCTATCGATGTGGTATTGATTTTGGCTGAAGTTTGATACTGATAAGTCCGTTTGGTTGGTTTGATGTCTCGACAGACAAATGGCTAGCCAAGCCGTGGCTCACGGTGAGTCACGACGAGGTGTGGGGTGTAGTTTAGGGTTAGTGATGTTGTGTTTGGTTATAGCTTGCGTTGGAATAATATGTTGGCAGTTTCAGTTATGATGGTGTCGATTTGAACTTTTAAACATAGAATTAGTGTTAGTAATTATTAATATTAAAGGAGTTAGTGTCTGAGATATAAAAATTCTGTTGCGGATTTGATTATTTGGTCGAATGAAAATTTTATTATGAGAAAGAGTTAGTATAAAATTAGAGCTAGAGTTAGGGTTTTGGTGAGTGTATTGTTGATTTGGATTAAAAGTGAAAATGGTTGTGTTTATGTTGGATGCATTTGCGGCCGAGAGCCTCAACGGCTCGGATTGAGTCGGGCCGTGACTCGTGGCGAGTCACGGCCAAGGTTATTTACTTGTTGTTTGGTTGTTTATTCATTTACTTGTCGTCGTTTATTATTTATTTTCGTTGAGTCGTATTATTTAGTTAGTCGTTATTTATTTCATTATTTATTTTATTGTTGAGTCGTGTTATATTTAGGTTAGACGTTTATTATTTATTCGTTTGTGATCGATATGAGAGTTTCGGATATTTAAAGCATGTGGGATATTTAATATTTATTGATTCGATTTGAATAATATTGTAATGATGTCATGTTGTGGACAAGGATTGGACGTATTGGATTTACGGTATTGGTTCTTTGGACTATTATGGACCCTTTGGTACATGAGACGGAAGGGTACGTTAGACTCATAAGAGTTTAGCCTAGACCCGAACTATACAAAATGGTCGATAAAACTAAACAACCAATATTCACGCGAATGATATGTCCAATTATATATTAAAACTTGTAAAACTTGTTAATAACTGGAATATTCAAATGAGTCGTATGACTTGGAAATGTTTTATAAATGGGCAATTCATGCCGAAATTTCATAAAACGTTTTATAAACTTAAACTATTTGTGATTTATTAAATATTCCTAACACCTTTTCAAAACTCTTATGTTTTAATGATTATAACATTCATTTTGGGAAAAACGGGGAAAAGCCGAAACTATCTATTGATGTCGTTTGTTTGGTTATTTATTCTCTTCTAATTTATTTATTTCTTTCGTATTCCTTCTTTTCTCTTTCCCTCGTCTTCTTGAGCGTTCGTTCATTTTCGCCGACTTGTCATCTTTTATCTTATCTTGTCTTCCACACGAGACTTAAACGTATTTTCTTTCAAACGCCATTGAAACTAAAAACTTTTTATACGAGTATTATTTATTAAATCATTTTGGATATTATATCTGAGTTATGTCATTAATTGATTAGGTTGTGCTGAGGTTCATTTGCTGTGCCGTATCATCTGATTGTTTATCTCGTATTCTCTGTGACTAAGGTGTGATTCATAGCCCCACTTGTGCACTTTTAATTATTTTTAAACCCATGGGGGAGATACATGCTACTTACTATTTTTTTCTGAGCACAATGGTTTATTGTATGCTATTCCTGATTGACGCTATATATGCTAAGTACCTTCCTTGCCAAAAGCAAGACCCTCGATCATGAACCATTAATCACCTGCGGGTGAGCGCGATTATAGTTTATAGGCCTATAGGATTGACCGTCCCATCCCTGTTGACCAGTTAGGCAACACGGGTGTACTGTATATCGAATACCTAGGTATTTGGCAAGATACCTACTGGAGGGCAAATGTTATGATTATGAAATTCCGCGGTTATTGTCGACTTATGCCAGAGTTACTGGTACCTCGGTTAACGCATTGTGTGTCATGAGCTTAGCGAAACAAACGAAAGATATCCTGATTGAATATGTGAAGCTTCCAGATTAAAATTCTTGTGCTCAAACTATTATTTTACTAAACCTATGAATTGCACTCAACCTTTGTGTTGACTTTTTAAGCATGTTTATCTCAGGTAATTGATTTCTGAAGTGGGCACGAGGAAGGGCTGGAGGTTCCGGATGGCTATCTGTGGGTTGTGTTTTGTTATTTCTATCTAAATTTTCCGCTGCAAACTACTTTATTTTTCCGCTGCAAACTATATCATTATCCGCTGCTAAATGTGTTGAGAGTCTTTTGAACTCTAATGGTTGAACTTTGTATTTGAATGTGGTATTTTATTAAAACGTCTCGTTATGAGATCGTTTATCTATGATTTTGACTCACTACCCCTCGAGTAGCACCCCAAGCTCAGTCCCGCTGCCATAATCCGAGTTGGGGGTGTTACAAGAAATTCAAAGCAAATTAATTCATCAACTATTTAAACTGAAAGAAAAGCAATTTGTGAACAACGACTTCTAAGATGATGATGAAATTTCAATCTTCATCGTTGAAAAAGTTTAGATCCACAAGGTAGTCATCGGTTATATCATGACCCATCTTGCGCATTTCGTCAACCATGACTTCTGCTTTCATGAGTTTCGAGTGAACACCATTGAGAACCTGTTGAGACTCTTGAGGATTTCCAACATTTAGTTTTAGCCAGTCGAGGAGAATAGATTCGTCCAACTCTTCTATTAAGTCAAAGATACATGGACTTATAAAGTTAACATGAAAACATAGATTTATTCAAAAAAAATTTAGAAAACTTATATGCCATACCTTTATTACTTTGAGAAGGTCCACCTTCTTCAAAGACTGATGCAAGAAATCTCAATGCATCGTCCACCTTAGTGTTTGGCTCTTTATTGTCTTGATCACGCACCCCATCTTTTATCTTAGGTTCTACAATAGGTTTTCGTGCAGGAGCAACCTTTGGTTCTTTCACGGATTTTTGTGCAGAAATGGTTTGAGCTTCGCATCCTGAATCAGTGTGTGGCGCGGGTGAGTCTGAATCTTGAAAGATTTTAGGGTTTGATGATGCCATGGGAGGAATATATGTTGATGGATTATATTATTTAACCAATTATACATATTTCCACTTATTCAAAAATGGTTGTGATTGGGCATGTTCTTTTGGGCCAAAACTTGTTATATCCATATTTAATGAAACATATATATGGTGCTCACTAAATCATATACACAAAAAATGTAGTCATAAAAAACACACACACACACACACACACACACACACACACACACACACACACACACACACACACATATATATATATATATATATATATATATATATATATATATATATATATATATATATATATATATATATATATATATATACACACACACACATATATATATATATATATATATATATATATATTCATTTTTCGTATATCACAATAAAAGCTGCGAAAGTAATTGAATTTATAACTCACCAACCTTAAAAATGTAACAAATATTCATAGTAAAAAGGTACTACTCATTGAATGACAATAAAGCTGGACAAACTAAATAAGATAAAAAACGTAAAAACTGAATCTATGGAAAATCGTGTTGTGCTTCATTATATTTCATCCTCGCTATCATCATCGTCAGTTGTTTCATAATCAGTCGAGCCGTCATTAATAAAGATGCTTATATCATCGTTATTAGAATCATAGCTGACACTATACGCGTTTGAATCAACTTCCCATGCTTCTTCATCGATATTTCTGTTGCGAATATTTTCACCATGCACTATTCCGTCGATATCAGGCATATCATTCCACATGTCGGTGTCAACTATGTTAGTCTCATCCAGTACAGTGTATTTGGAATCGGCTATTTAATACAAATTAAAAATAAATAATTAAACACAAAAAAATATATACTCCTACATCTGCGTTGCTGTTATAAATATGTATGTTGGGCACTTTACCATTGACATCAGTATAAGCCTCATAAATGGATGTATATTTTGAATCACCTATTGAAAATATCAGATAAATTACATAAGTAAAATATAACTTTTAATTTATCACGTATTTAGTAACCCACAAATAAAAATAATTATACAATTGGTTTCCAACAAAACAACCTGTAAAGGAGTCTTCAATGATAAGTTCATCAGGGATAGTATATCTGGGTTTATAACCTTCTATAGGGTAAAAGGTTCCATCAAGATCATTGATGTTTACCCAAATTCCATTCTCAGAATTGCCTTTATTTTCTTCAAAATCATCGTCCATTTCCTCATCAATCAACATATACTTTCTACGACTTGTGCTACATGTTGGACGCGATTCTTTAGATCCTTTTCTTATAACATGGTCGGCATCATCATACTTGTGGGTTTAAGGTACACATCATAAAAAACATGTTGTAAGTTTTAATATATTAATGTGTAAAAAATGATATACGCTATTGCAGTGCTAACTCATACCATTATATCTTCATCATGAATGCAATTAGTATCCTTTTTCATTGATTCAACGGCCTCCTAGGATTAAAGTACACAATATTAGAACACATTGTAATGTATAATATAACAACGCAAGGAAACAATTTAGGATAATCTCATGCTAATCTATACCTCCTCATCTTCTTCATGTACATCAGTGTTAGTTTTTTTTAGTCCTTCAGACACATGTGGTTGCTCAGCATCTGCTGATACAACCTCAACGAAAGTCGTGTCTACAGATTTGTTTTTTTTCACCAATCTACGCCGTTT
The DNA here is from genome assembly GCA_021014915.2 of Artemisia tridentata subsp. tridentata. Taxonomy (NCBI): domain Eukaryota; kingdom Viridiplantae; phylum Streptophyta; class Magnoliopsida; order Asterales; family Asteraceae; genus Artemisia; species Artemisia tridentata. The sequence continues at coordinate 214,111,881 of CP139502.1, read as the reverse complement.
ACGTGGTTGTAAAGTAGGCTGAAAAAAAAATGAAACAAATGTTTATGTGGTTAATTCTGTTAAAGATAATTGCTAAGTAAGCATCTATTAAGTTGAAAAGAAAACTACTCGAACATGTTATTAAAGATACCTTTTCATCGTCTGATATATGGATAATTGGTATGTCCTTGGTTGGAGATGGAGGATCATGTTTTTTAAACATATCAGCATGGCTAGGCTGTAATTATGCTGAACATGATCAGATATTGTCCTTCGTATATAATTTAAATGAATACTTAAGTTATATATTATACCTCTTCATCGTCTGATAAAATAATAATTGGTACATCCTTATTCAGCAAAGCATTACTCGGAGATGGAGGATCATGCTCTGCTTTACGATTAACCTGCTAAAGTTTTATTAATTAAACTCATTTAAACTTGCATGGTAGCAAATAAAACATACTTAACTTATAAGTATATACCTTGTATGATCGTTTATACGACATTGTATGTACCTCTCGCTACCAATAATCGAAGTTATATGTTCAACAGCTAATATATGGCTTTATTTATAGAGTTTGAGGATGACCATATAATGAAAACCGAATATTTAATTGCCACGGTTTTACTATAGATAAAGATTGTGATTATATTTAAAACATATTTTTAGAGTTTATATTATGTAAATTACCCTTTAAATATAAACGTTTCCTTTTTCTTTATTTTATATTGGGTGTTTATCCTAAATATACGTACGATTTTATTCCTATCTCTCAATAAGTGTAATTTGGTTGATTTTATGAATGAATATATATTTTACTGTACCTCTATATTTTAATGATTATAATTCGCGTAATTTGTTGAATGAATATTTGTTGAACATGTATCTACTTAACATATTCTTGGGATATTTTTGTTATATAATATATTCTAAATGTATTTATTTAACAGATGATTATTTTTTATATATGTGGTTATGTTGCATATATCTAAAAATGTACTTCTGTAACATAACATATTCATTTCATTAAAAGTTTAAACAAACAAAGCCAGCATGAAACTAAATGTCTTCTGATGAGAATGACAGGTGAATTTCATCATAAGAATAGACTTCCAGTTTTTTTTTTCTTCCTCCCTAATCTCCTAAAAGGCCTAACTTCTCTCAAAAACTGCTTATATTTTCTTCTTTGTTCTCTTTGTCTTGCCTCTCCATCCTTCTTTTGCTCCCACTGGTTTTTTTTAATGGTCGATTTCTCTGAAACCATCCAATCATAGATAGACTCTATGCTTTCTTCTGCCTCTTCACTACGGGTACCTTGTACCTCATCTACATGGATATTCAAGACAGTTTTTTTAACACACACGTAATATCTTTAAACTGTACTTTAGAAAAATAAATATCTGTTAGTGTACCTTTGTTTTCATGCAGTTCTTTCACTTTGCTTGCTTCACCATTATTCAATCTGTTGTTAACATGTTGTTAGCATTCATTATTTTGTGAAACACATGAGATCTTAACATAGATTAGTTATACAATTAGTAGGTTTACCTTGGCTTCTTTACAGTTGTTATCTCTTCTATATCGTTATCCTTTTCTTTCTTCATAGTGGAAGCCATTCTTATATTCTTGAAAAACGAATGAAGTGTGCTAAGAGCAGCAGTTTTTTTTCTTTTTTTTCTTTGATAATGTGTATGGAAGTTGGAATGGATTATGATTAAAAAGTATTTAACCACAAAGTAGGGGAAGTTAAAAGGTCAATAATTAATTTGAATTTTATTTTGGGATACACGTATCTCTTTTAAAAATATTGGGATATGTTTTTGCTTATATTTTGAAAGACATTTTCGGATAGCTATCAAGATTTGGTTTATTTTTAACACTGCAAAATATATTTTTTTTAAACATTTTCAGAGTTAACAAAATTTTTAAAGTATTCAATTTAATTTGCATACAAAGTGAATACACCCTTTTTTTAAGTCTTATCAGGATTAATTTAATTTTTAAACAAAATAAATAAGGACAAATAGACACACTATATTGGAAATGATATGAAATGCTTTTTAAAAAAGCATAATTATTCATGCATATATATGTAGTATAAGTGGAAAAAAAATATTAATAAGAATATTCATAACAATGATAACTTGTAAATGTTTTGGTGTGAAAAATAATAAGAACATTCATAACAATTATAAATTGTAAATGATTTGGCGAAAAAAAACGATACGAATATTCATGACAATAAAAACTTGTAAACCGTAACTAAAGTGTTCAAAAATTTTAAAAAACTGAACCGAACATCAACCATCCTTATGCTTGTCTTGTTCATCAGATTCATCTGTTGGTAATTTACCATCACATGTTGCTGGAGTACTGTTATTGTCACTTGGCGTTCCATTGCCTGCATCATCCAATCGAGTTATAGTATCGCATATGGCATCAACGCACAATGTTGGGCTATCATATACTGTATCCACGGACGGAACTATAGGTTCATTGCTCGGTTCCTGATACATTTTGTCAGAAGAATTAAAAGTTTAGATTGTATTGTTTGTTAGAATTCAATGGTGTTTATTGACATTTAAAAAAAGGGTAAACAATACCTCGTCGTTTTCAGCAGACTGTGCTTCCGGCTCATCATCCGAGCACGTAGAGTCATATTCCAAACTCTGAACATCATCATCGTCGTCCTATTTTGAATCATGTAAAACGTTTAGTATATACTTGATTGTAAGCATACCTCATTGTTAAGTATATTAAAGTAACAAATGAATTAAACCTCATCTTCCATAAAGCCAGTCTTGAAATAGTTGATTGTATCAACATCCTCAGTCACCTTTTCAGCTCGATATATATGACTATTATTGTTGTTGTTAAAGTCAGAAAAGAAAACTTTAAAAAGATATTTCCTCCCAACAATCTGATTAAGGTCTTCTGGAAAGTACTCGTCTGTGTTCATTCCTTCTCTTTCCATGATCTCCCACGCTGTCACATTTGTCATCTCATGTACGCTCTTGTCAAAGATCACTACTTGCGCAGTACCACTATCATCAAATATGCGCACAATGATTTTGAACCTACGAATATAAAATATACATCGTCAAATATAAAACATGTAAACCGTTGCATTACTTATCATACATTTATGTACGCATTCAAATACTTATATATATATGTAGATATGTTGTTTCACATACTTAGAAACAACCGCATATGTCTCCCCATGCTTCTTACAATACCACAACTGCTTCGCATTCTTCGCGCCTGACTTGCCTTTCGAAACAATTGGTATTACTCTGGTACTGCATGCCTTGCATCCTGTATAAACCCATCCATTTTCATATTGTATACTATGCACTCTTGCATAAACTACACAATGTGATTCCTGCATTTAAATACAAAATCGTATGTCAGCAATACTAATGTGATTTAAGTTGGTAAAGGATAAGATTTATATTATATTTAAATCAATAAATTTTATCTGACAGGTTCAATGGTCCTAATCGTTCCAACTGTTCTCTTCACACAACCGTGCATGAACTTTGCAGGCGTGACAACAGGCTTGTCAATTGAATACTCTTCAATTCTGAACTCCCCTGCACTATATCCATCTTGCTCTTCATATCTGTGACGTGTATAAATAAGTTTTCCAATAAATGTAACATGTAGTTAATTCAAAGATAAAACACACATAGCACAACATCAATGTAATTACCCCTTCCGGAAAGCCAACAACTGTGGCACATCTCTATTTATAAATATTCTTGTGCCAAAAAAAGCGTTATGTATGGATGGCTTGTCTGTGTTGTGCAAAAAAGAAACATAATTTTAAAAACTAACAATGTGAATAAAAAATCTTACTATTGTGTCCAAAACTTCATTACACATCGGGAAAACTTACTATCCCAATATTTCACTTTTGCTAACATCAAGAGGATGTCTATATGGCCAAGTTCATCACGCTTGTTTTCATAGTCATCCCACAATAATGCCCAATTGTTCCAAAACGTACAGTCGATTCTTAAAGATCTGCATAACATAGTGTATAATCAATCCATGATCACAATCGAACACTATTCTAGATACATTATTTTAAAGAAAATGGAAATGTGTAAAATATACGTACTCGGCGTCTTCAACAACAATTGTCCTTCGTATCATAGGAGCACCAGCACTGTTGATTGTAACTATTTTTCCAACAGCTACGACTGTACCAACAATATCTGAAAAAAAATTTCTTATAAAGGACTGCAAGCAAACGTTTCAATAATGTCAAATTGTGCAAACATCTTCTATAAAAATACATACCAACACAATCATGTTCGTGGTATTCATTATCTGTATCCAGAAGGCTCGAGAATGGCTCATTAATGAACCCAACAAAATTGTCATCAATGTGATCAATCCGGGTAACCTCGGTGCCTTTATAAAAAGATATTTTCCATTGATTTGGTAACAAAGGTAATTTGCCACTATTTTCTGCTACTCCAAAATTAGATATTATGTAACATTGTCCCTCTTGTAAAAGAGGCTCAAATTTGTACATAAATTCCTTCTTGATGTAAATCTGAATACGGTTTGACTGTATATACAATTCAAATATTAATGATACATATACTAAATATATGCCAAAATAAATAATCAGTAACTTAATTTATGTTACCTCTTCATCCTGGAACACACAGTCGAGACTGTAAGGATCATGTTCTTCACCAAGTTTGTGTGAATGCCATACGGAGATGCATCTCCCTTTAACAGCCATGTTTAAATTCATCGGATTGATATCTTTAATGAGAGTAATTGTTTGTTCTCTCATTACTAAGTATAAAAAACAAAAAACATATTATTTTTTTGTACTCTATTAAAATCACAATGAATAATGAATCAAGCATTTTATGTAAACCTGTTGCGGAACTTTTAAGAGCAGACATACTTCTTCCATTGGTTTTCGTTGGCTGAGAATTCCCTCCTACAACTACACAAATATATTATGACCATGTAATGTACATAAACCGATTATATCAAAATAGACATTACTAATAATCTTAATACAAAACCTGCTGAAAGTTTTCCATATGACGATGTATGCACCATGGTTTTTTTGCTCCTACATGAGGGTACAGCCGAAGAGGTTGATTGGTACCTCAAATCCTTTTGTTGATTTTTAACATAGGACAACCTTTTAGACACAGTGTTTGAGTTTGTTGCCCCTAGCAAGAATCGTAAAGCAGGTTATTGTATAACATATATGTATCCAATTTTGGGGGTTTTAAATTAAATATTCATACCTAACGGAGGCTCAAAAGTGGAAGAATCAATCTCGGATCTTTCATATGTGGAATGAGCTTCAAAGCATGCAGACTGACTCTTAGTTCTTCTTTTTAATGTTTGACCAGGTCCTGTCGTTTAATTTATATAGATTTAACATAATGTATGATAAACAAACATAGTTAATCAATAAATTATATTCACAAATTATAATACGGAAACAAATAGTTTAGAAACATACTACCCTCACGAAGTGGTTGTGACTCAGAAGATGATGAGCTGTGACCAAATCTTCTCTTTGCAGGTGGTTTAGATGCTGAAATAATTAACAATATATAAACAAAATGTATTTTTTGTTCAAATAAAACGTCATTGAATGTACTACCTTTGGATTGTGAAAGAACATTAGAAACAACTGTTTTAGATGTTCTGAGAGGTGTATCACTCTCGAATACAGTATGTTCCAATCCAGAAGATGAAGATTGCTGAGCTAAAGTTGCTGATTTGCCCGTTCCTTCGCTTTCAACCATTGTAACTGTCTGTGAATGCTTACCTGTTGCAGAAGCTTGAGCATAAATGTATTCTTAATTCAAATAAAACATTATTGAATATACTACCTTTGGAATGTGAAATAACATTAGAAACAGATGTCCTAGATAGTCTACCAGGTGTGTCACTCTCGAACACGGAATTCTCCAACCCAGAAGATGAAGACTGCTGAACCAAAGTTGTTGATTTGCCCGTTCCCTCGCTTTCAACCATCGTCACCCTCCGTGGATGCTCAACTGTTACAGAAGCATAAGCATACATTGTATCAGTGTTAAGGTTATTGAAAAAATATTAATGCACAACACATGTAAACGTATACAACAATTTAATACAGACTCAGTAGGTATAAATTAAACTACACATCAGAAAACCATATATAATGCATACAACAAATATAATTCTTGTTTGTTCCAAAAGCTATAGTCAATTTAAAAAACTGATAAAAAAAATAAGTGAGCCAAAACTAAACAAACCTAATACGGGATGAACAAAGTGTTAAGGTTAATGAACAAATGTTAATGCACAACACATGTAAGCGTATAGATCAATTTAATACAGACTCAGTAGGTATAAATTAACCTACACATCAGAAAACCATATATAATGCATACAACAAATATAATTCTTGTTTGTTCCAAAAGCTATAGTCAATTTAAAAAACTGATAAAAAAAATAAATGAGCCAAAACTAAACAAACCTAATACCTGATGATGTTGTAACAACATCTGGAACATGATGGACAGCTTATAACGAATCAAAAGCGGACATGGTAAAATAAAATAAATTAATATACAATGAATGTAAACCTATACAACAACAAAATACCTTGTGAAGTGGTCTTAGAATTTCTACTATGCATAGTAGTATCCTTGTTTGTTTCAACCGCTATAACCAATTAAAAAACAATTATTTAGCCAAACATTAGATTAATTCTACACACAACATTAATAAGAACATAACAACCGAATAAACAAATTACTCATTAAAAACATACCTTCTGAAGGGGCATGGGTGCTTTTATTCCCAGAAACTTTTGCAAGTCGTTTAGAGTGTCTCTGAGCCTGGATAATGCGATATAGCTTTGTAGATACAGATTTTTTATTTTTGATGTGAGATCAATCATACATTATGATCTATATATAGTGCCAACCCAAGTTAACGATATTAAAAAGGTTTTGATAAATACGAATCTTAAATATAGGAACTTTAGATCTACACAAAATACATTCTAAACTTATCTTACAAATTATATCTTGTATAATTTAAACATATATTCAAAAAGACCCGTATATCTTCTAAAAATTAAGCATAAAATCCGGTATACACACTTATAAGGAAGACTATATTAATCTATTCCTTAATTATAGCTTAACAACATCAAATTTTTAAGCATGACTTAAATATTTTGTATTGTTAATCACAAAATAAATGTTTGGTCAAGTGGTTGAAGCATTCGTGTGTGGATCAAATGGCCAAGGTTCGAATCTTGAAAAGAACAATTATAATTAAATTTTTAAAAACGTAATTTTTTTTAAAATCAATATTGCTTAGGTGGAAAAAATTTCAAAATTTTAATCAAATATTGCTTAGGTGGCATTATGACATGGCATTATTGGGCATTACTGGGCAATCCTGTATTTGATGACGTCATGCGCATATTGTTATATAAATTATGTGTGTGTGTATATATATATATATATATATATATTTTAAATCCTTACTTAGAATGTCTTACTCGGTTCCTTACTCGAAGAGTCTGTTAAAAATCCAAAGTCGAAGAACCTAGCAAAATCCCAAAGTCGAAGAATCTTTAAAATCCAAAGTCGAAGAGCCCTAACTAGGATGGAAAGTCAAAGAACCCAACCTAAGATAGAAAGTCGAAAAACATTAAACTAACTGAAGAAAGTCGAAGACTTTAAACTATCTTAGAAAGTCGAAACCTTTAACCTAACTAAGAAAGTCGAAGAAAGTAATCATCAAACTCGGAGAATATCTTTAACTCACAAACTCGAAGGATTTTAGCTTCTTAGAAACTCGAAGGATTTTTAACTTATAAACTCAAAGTGTATAAACTTAGATACTCGAAGGATCTTAACACAGAAACTCGAAGGATATGAATATAGAAACTCGAAGGATCCTTCTTAGCACACAAACTCGGAGAATTCTAACTTCTTAGAAACTCGGAGAATATGTTTAATAAAGAAACTCGGAGAACTCCAATCTAGAAACTTGAAGAGTTCAAATACTTAACTTCTAACTCAAAGTTAATTATAGAAACTCGAAGACTTTGAGCTTATAACTTCAAACTCGAAGCAATAAACTCGAAGGAACAAAGTTGAAACCTTCAAACTCGAAGGAATCAAACAAACTCGAAGAGTAGCTGATGAACAGTACCGAGCCCTAAATAAATAACTCCTAAATCTTTGTTTGGCTCTGATACCACTTGTAGGTCACCTATTTAAGTGAGAAGTTATCTGAGTTTGCTTCTAAATTTTGAAAGCATGAGCATATCAATTCTATTCTAGAGGAGAAAACTAAGAAGAAGAAAAAAAATAATTTATTAAACAAGTAAATACCATGTACCTCATCATCTGAAGGTTCACTCTGTTCAGACCCAGATCCCGATTCTGAATCTGAATTTTCTATAGGTTCATCGAATACACATCCCAATTTAAAAATCCATACAATGCATGACAAGTAATGCATGTCACCAGTCCTCACCAGCTGAAATCTTATCAGTTAAGAATCACAATGGTTCGTGTTGATTCAATACAAGAAACTTACATACCAGCATCAATATAACATTTCTCTCTAAACTAAACTCGAGAACACAAAAAACAACATTACTTTCCATGTAACAAATCTAAAACAACAACCTTATTAACCCGTAGTCCCAGATTCCAATTTCCACAAGTAGAATTGATGAGTGTGTAAATACTCATCATTTTATACCCATAACTAATCTGATTAAATACGTGCTGTTTTCAAACGTTTGAACGTTAAAATCATGTTGTTATGCAAAACAAATTTTTATACAATTTTGATATAGAGCCCGAGTTCAACTTTTTATTTTTATTTTTGAGAAAGCATATATGTATGTATATTATTAAAGTTAAAAAAAATGAAAAAAATGATGAAAAAATGAAAACCAAAAATAAGAAAATGGAATGATATTGCAAAATGCAATAAGTTTTGATGTTGCAAAAATAAAAAAAGTATGTGTTGTATAATGTAGGAAAATTTCTTTCTCTTAAATTTAAATCGGAAATTGAACTTGGATTCGTCAATTTTGTCATAAAGGTTAAACGGTAATTTAGTAGATTGTTGATTTCAAAGATCCCGAAAGCTCCGGTATTATTCTCTGTGAGGTGTCAAAAACCTGGTCACCTAAAACCAACTGGTTTGGGATGTGCCGAGAAGAAAGCCGTTACATGGAGTGATCTCATCTTTGAATCTCTAATCTCTAAATGATCGTTTGTTGTTATCTATTTAAGTATTTTAATACTAGCTTAGTGGGAATATCTTAAATCTTTGAAATCAAAATTCCGCTGATTCCGGTTCTATTCTCTGTGGGGTGTCAAAAGCCTGGTCACCTAAAACCAACTGGTTTGGGATGTGCCGAGAAGAAAGCCGCTACATGGAAAAGGCCCTTTTCGATCCTTAGATTTTCGAGGTTCCCGGTAAATTAGTATTTGACTTAAACAAATAACAACCATAATAAACGTTGATTTTTGCGGTCAAAATTTTGAAAATGAGCACAGTCACCTAAACTTGATAAATGTGGGAGTGAAAAGTTAAGTTTCGGCTTACATAGATTATTGATATAAGTAGTGTTAGCATTTTTACAAAAGCATTTGCGCATTGAGTTTAAGCTTAGTTGGGAGTATAAAAAAGAGGATGACGATTACAATTCCCTGGAGACACCCATTTTGTGTGAATCCCGTTCCATGATACCATTTTTGGAAATCAAGCGTGTTATATATTTTGTTCTAAGTTTAAATTTCTGGCATTATGTAAAAAATCAAAACGGGGTATACTTGATATTCTTTTGATCCTTTCATTACTTTATATGATCGGATTGCTGGGGACTAGCAATAGCTTAGTGTGGGGGATTGATGAGTGTGTAAATACTCATCATTTTATACCCAAAAAAGACACTGAAATGACCAAAAACACCCAATATATACTGCATATATCCTTGGTTTGTGTTTTATGTGTTTCAGGTACCACAGGATTGAAAACGGAGCAAAAACGGGCATTTTTGGATCGACTCGACAACAGTTGTGCATTTGATCAAGTGAAGACAAAAGTCAAAGTCAAGTCACGGTCAACCCCCAAAAATACCAAAATGACACAAATAGCCCTTGGAGATGATTTTCAGAAAATACAAGATTGGTCCCTGAAGTTTGAAACTTGGCAGAATTGGTCCCTAAGTTTTATACTAAATCCAATTCCAATCCTAAGTTACTAATACTATTGCTGGACTCAAATAAACACCCAAATCCCTAAACTAAACCCAGCCCACACCAATAAACCCAACAGCCCAACCCCATTTTCTTTGTATTAAAACCAATACCAGGTTTGACTACGGTCAAAACCTTCTTCTCTAAACCACTACCCGCCCAAAACCACCACCAATTCCCCATGCCTTATCCCTGACAATCCACCATCCCACCATGTTTTATTCTATGCTACTTCTCCAACCCCCCCTCCTCACATGTCCCCAACCTTCCCACGTGCTCAGAAAAGGTTAAAATCCACTTCACTAATTTTCCCGCCAAAATGGCCATGGACGGCTGAGATGACAAAAAGCCAAAAGGAATGGTGGGATTTGCTCAGGAAGGTTCAGGGAAGCTTTTGGGATATCTATTTAAAGAAATGAAGACACATAGAGATAGTTGTCACTGCTTTAGACCATTCGTAGTGTAATTAAGTTAATGTTCTATTTTCAGTTTCAATTTCAGTTCTAAAATGTAATTTAAGCTCATTCATACTTAATTTTATTAGCTTTCTTCTAAATTCCAAGTTTAATGAAATTTCAAATTCTCACTGTTTACTGTTAATCGAATTCAAAGATATTAGTTGTTAGAAAAAGATCACAAGCTCTCATTAGTGTTTCTATAAGCTCATTCAAGCTTTACATAAGCTTTTGTGAGTTTATTAGGTGTTTAATTCGAAGTGCTCTCAAAAATTCTAGTTTGGTCAACATAAGTCAAACTTTGCTCATTGCTTAATCTTAGTACTTATTTGGAATTGTTTAGTTCTGTTTTAAGCTTTTATATAGTTTGTAATTTATCTGTTTTAGGTTTCATAGCTCTATTTGTTCTGTTTCATGTTTAAATCACAATATCAGCCAACATTAGGGGTGTTTGGCACAGGTTCATTTAGGGTCAAATGCTCTTGGTTACTGTTCTTTGACCTGTTGGTAAATTTTGATTGAGCTTATAGGAACATCAATTAGCTGTTTTCAGTAGTGGTTAAGCTGATTTGTTACCTTTGGGAGTTTGTGGTTGAACAGTGCAAGTATAGGCTCTCATCTGCCTATGTAAGCTCTTGATAAGCTATAGCTTCTTGGGCCCTTATTTTTGATCAAGTTAGGTGCATATCAGTGTTTGAAGTAAGTATCTAAGATTTGGTGTTATTGCATTAAGAATTGAAAGTATTAAAGTCACATAACCCCGACTGTTATACCAGTCTGCACAAGAACCACCTTTGGTCTGCACAGCTTTTCCAGGTCAGGGTTTATTGCTTAATTGTGATGTTTTTATTCTTATTTTCATAATATAAGTAGTCTGTTAGGTGTAGTTTGTTATTCCAAATAGTGGGTCCTAGTTTTGAGCTTATTTGAGCTTAAAAATAAGCTCAAAGTTGCCCTGTGAGGACTGCACATGCCCTGAACCACAGCAGACCTCAGTGGGCTGTTTAAGCTTATTTAGTTGGATCCAGTGCTTATTTGCTTTTGTTCTTTGGCTTATTCTGAGGTTTATCGATTATTTAGAGTAGGGTTTGATTAAATTTGCTTATTTCTAGTCCTAGTGTTAGCCTATTGTCAGCTTATAAGCCCTTTAGCTTAGTCTCCTTTTGCTTGTTTCCCTTGAATTCCCACTGATCAGCCCTTGTGGCTTAATTCTGAGCTTTCTAGTGGTTTTAAAAATAAGTTGTCTTTATTAAAGTTGTTTATTTTCCCTAACTTGTTAAGTAGCAAACAGAAAATCAAAAAAATGAAATAATTTTGCAAAAAGAGCACCATAGGACTCGAACCCTGGTCTCTCAGATAAACACACACACTTAACCAGTCGCCCTAGGGTCTTTATCAGTCATAACCTTGCACCCTTTTTTATTTAACCTTGTTTTTCTAATTTAAGCTTATTTCTCCATTTTGCTTATTATCAGCTTATTAGAATAAGCTGATACCTTGTTAATATTTTTCCTAGGTCTGTCATATCATTAAGTAATATTAGAAAAAGTTTCAGAATTTTTAGAATAGTTTTAGTATTTTTAATTTATTTTTCTTTTACATTTAGTTTTTAATTTATAATAAAAAATATAACAATCAGAAAAATATAAATCTTTTTTCTAAAATTTTCTTTTGTCATTTATAACTTAGGAAAAATAATAGTTCACTTGTAGGATTTATTTTTATAGATTTCACTTTTTAATCCCGTTTTTAGAATCCCCGTTTCGCGTTTTTAAATATAATTTGCTTTAATCTTAATTTTATTTTGAGAATTTGTTTATCATTATTTAATTAGAATTAAAATAAAATACAAAATTCCGAATTCTAATCATCAGTCACTCTAATTCCAAACCTCAAACGATTGTCCATTCACACCTCGTTGGGATACGACCCGGGTAATCACTTACCTGGTATCGCACATATCACAAGCGTGAGTTTTTGCAAGTTAGTCTTTTTCCTAAAGGTTGGTTTGTCTTTATTCACGTGTATCCGTCTGATATTATTTATATACGTACTTTTGCGCGGATCAAATTTTGGTGCCGCTGCCGGGGAGGTTGTGTTGCGACTATATCGTTGAGATTTAAACGATTAGTGACTTGAGATCCTTCCTTGTGAAGTTCCTATTTCCCATAAACCCCATAAAATACAAAAATATTTTTCTTTTCTTTTATATATATTATCATATAAAAAATAAAAAATCCCAAAACATTTTCCGTTTTATTGATAAATAAAAGATAAAAGCAAAATCAATATAATATTCCTCAACTTGGAGTATTATCATAATAAGTTCCCAAACATCAGATTTAAAACTTGCATTTGTGTCGCTTGCGAATTCAGCTCACCTTTGATTGATAAACAAACTCTAACGGAGGTTTCAGGAGGTTTGGCATTAAATTGACAAACCGAAATGAGCGGGTTTTTAAGGAGCATTTATTGCCCACCTTTGCTCCTCCGCCACTCTGTGCGTTTTTCTTTCAGAGAGCTACCGTACGCTTGTTTGATTTAAGGTTTAAGTTTTTTCCAAAAAAAAAAAAAAAAAAAAAAAAAAATTGAAAAACCAAAAAACCAAAAAATATTGTTCTTCTCCCTCTATCCGTTTAATTCTATTTCTTTATGTCTTCATCTTACCACTATGCTTGTCAATGGTGTGGAGATCCTCATAATGGTGGGAATTGTCCCGGTTGTAGCATGGTGGAATCAGGAAACGGGTTTGTTTATGACCAAAATCCTTATTCTTACCATGAAACACCCGACTTTTTCAACCAGCCCCCACACCATGAGATGGAAACATATTCTTGTGAATATTGTGGAGGTCCACACCCAAGTTTTGATTGTCAAGCAGGGAATACGTCTGTCTATGAACAAGATCCATGTAATCAAAACTTCGGGTATGACCATTATCCATATAATTCACCGAATCAGTCACAGCAAACGTATTGTTGTGAGTACTGTGGAGGTCCACATTATAATTCTGATTGTCAAAAAGGAACCCGCTTGTCTATGAGCATGTCCCTTGTAACAATTACGACTATTCTTGTCATGACCAATCTCCACAGTATCAAATAAATCAAACACCACCTCAGCCAATTCCACAAGAAGTTCTCCATGATCTTCTTGATTCAATAAAAGATTTTAAGGCTTTGGTGATTAAACTTCCCCAAGAAGATCCCCATCAGAAAACTTATGGAGGACTTCTAGCTGAAGAACAAACAGCTAGAATAAGTTCCAAATATCGTCAAACTTTCATTTGCGATGACGATGATGAAGATTCTATGTGGGGAGTTTGCAAGAATTCGTCAGCTGCAATCACACCTGTCCAGAAAAGGCAGGAAGACAAGAGTATTGCAGAATTGCTAGCAGAAGAGCAAATGGAACGTATAAAAGCCATTTATGCTAGCAATATTGATGAGGAGGACGACGAGGAGAGTATTATTCCTTTGAGTGATATCATTTCTCAACTCCCTCAGTCTATAGCAATCACACCCATCTTACAGTCTGTGGACTCCGAGGACTCTCTTATTATGGGGGATGAGCATATTAGCACTATTCCTGAAAAGGAATCGGACAAATTCATAAAGTCTAGTGCTGAGAACCTTGTCCCAATCCAAAGTGAGTCTGAGGATATTTCTGACAGTGAAAGTGATGGTTCTTTTCGTAGTGATCAACCTCTTGACACTACTGATGATTTTTTCGGGACATTTTCTAACCCTCTTTTCAATTCAAACGATGAATTTTTGGGGATTTTCTCTAATCCCCTTTTCAATTCAAATGATGATTTTTCCTCTGGTGATGACGAATCACTTTCTGATGAGGACGTTCAAAATGAAAGTTTCAAAGTCTATTCGAATTCTCTTTTTGAATGTAACGATGAGTACTTTTCTAGCAAAATAAATCCTCTCTTTGATGAAGAGTTAGAAAACGATGAGGTCAAGGACTCTATTATTCATAAACTTGATGATGTGACCTCAACTCTTAATCCCGATATTGATCTTTCTCCGACATATGTGACATTTTCCGTTGAGGATCGCCATTATATTGACTTCACATATGTCGTTCGAGTTTTTCTACCTTTCTTCGCCTATAAGGTAGATTGTCCTTTCATTCACTCGTTCGGGAGTGAAGACAAAATTTTTGACCCCAGCATCTCCATTTATCAATCTTTTGAGCCGGGTATATCTCATCGGAGTGGAACTTTCATGAAATTCAATGTTGATCCAAACATCTTGAATGAAAGTCCGATGGAGATTTTCTTTTCCACATGCTCCCCCAAGAACAAATGAATTCGGGGTCGAGTCAAGCTAGTGACTCGGTTAACAAAAACATTAGCATTGCATGGGTGACAACCCATGTTTCTGACTTCTTTCTATTTTCTGATACTAAGTGTGGGGGAATCCCACTGTGCTGTGCATTTTGTGTGTTGTTTGCTCTTGTTTGCAGGTTTCCCTTGGATTGTGATGATTGATGCGCCTGTTTTCAATCCAGCCGCCCAATATCCTATCCTTTTGCTAACGATTATCTAGGGATATCTTTTTAATCCTGTTTGTGAAAATAGAGATTTCTTTCACACACTTGGCTATTAGTATTACATTTTTACGTTCTAAGTGGCGGCATAATAGCCGGTACTTTGAATATTGAGGGCAATATTCAATTCTAAGTGTGGGGGGGGGGGGGGGAATTCTCTCGAATTTTGTCACATATGTACCTTCTAGTGCCCTAGTACCCCCGTTTTGCCCAAAATTTTAAAATTTTTTCGTTTTTAAATAAGAAATTGCAATAAAAAAGAAGAAATGTTTAGTCTTGATTAGGTTAGAACAAAGGGAATCCCGAATCTGCCAGAGTATTGATCTGGCTGCTTCCTTAACGATTAGACTAAGGTTTTACGATATGTGCAAATGAAAATGCTAAACGTAGAGTAGTTGGTTCTCTTTAAGAGCTTATATAAGTAATCTATGGCTTTTCCTCCCAGAAGATAACTAATCTGATTAAATGCGTGTTGTTTTCAAACGTTTGAACGTTAAAATCATGTTGTTATGCAAAACGAATTTTTATACAATTTTGATATAGAGCCCGAGTTCAACTTTTTATTTTTATTTTTGAGAAAGCATATATGTATGTATATTATTAAAGTTAAAAAAAAAAAAAAAAAAAAAAAAAAAAAAAAAAAAAAAAAAAAATGATGAAAAAATGAAAACCAAAAATAAGAAAATGGAATGATATTGCAAAATGCAATAAGTTTGATGTTGCAAAAATAAAAGAAGTATGTGTTGTATAATGTAGGAAAATTGCTTTCTCTTAAATTTAAATCGGAAATTGAACTTGGATTCGTCAATTTTGTCATAAAGGTTAAACGGTAATTTAGTAGATTGTTGATTTCAAAGATCCCGAAAGCTCCGGTATTATTCTCTGTGAGGTGTCAAAAGCCTGGTCACCTAAAACCAACTGGTTTGGGATGTGCCGAGAAGAAAGCCGTTACATGGAGTGATCTCATCTTTGAGTCTCTAATCTCTAAATGATCGTTTGTTGTTATCTATTTAAGTATTTTAATACTAGCTTAGTGGGAATATCTTAAATCTTTGAAATCAAAATTCCGCTGATTCCGGTACTATTCTCTGTGAGGTGTCAAAAGCCTGGTCACCTAAAACCAACTGGTTTGGGATGTGCCGAGAAGAAAGCCGCTACATGGAAAAGGCCCTTTTCGATCCTTAGATTTTCGAGGTTCCCGGTAAATTAGTATTTGACTTAAACAAATAACAACCATAATAAATGTTGATTTTTGCGGTCAAAATTTTGAAAATGAGCACAGTCACCTAAACTTGATAAATGTGGGAGTGAAAAGTTAAGTTTCGGCTTACATAGATTATTGATATAAGTAGTGTTAGCATTTTTACAAAAGCATTTGCGCATTGAGTTTAAACTTAGTTGGGAGTATAAAAAAGAGGATGACGATTACAATTCCCTGGAGACACCCATTTTGTGTGAATCCCGTTCCATGATACCATATTTGGAAATCAAGCGTGTTATAAATTTTGTTCTAAGTTTAAATTTCTGGCATTATGTAAAAAATTAAAATGGGGTATACTTGGTATTCTTTTGATCCTTTCATTACTTTATATGATCGGATTGCTAGGGACTAGCAATAGCTTAGTGTGGGGGATTGATGAGTGTGTAAATACTCATCATTTTATACCCATAAAAGACACTGAAATGACCAAAAACACCCAATATATATTGCAGATATCCTTGGTTTGTGTTTTATGTGTTTCAGGTACCACAGGATTGAAAACGGAGCAAAAACGGGCATTTTTGGATCGACTCGACAACAGTTGTGCATTTGATCAAGTGAAGACAAAAGTCAAAGTCAAGTCACGGTCAACCCCCAAAAATACCAAAATGACACAAATAGCCCTTGGAGATGATTTTCAGAAAATACAAGATTGGTCCCTGAAGTTTGAAACTTGGCAGAATTGGTCCCTAAGTTTTATACTAAATCCAATTCCAATCCTAAGTTACTAATACTATTGCTGGACTCAAATAAACACCCAAATCCCTAAACTAAACCCAGCCCACACCAATAAACCCAACAGCCCAACCCCATTTTCTTTGTATTAAAACCAATACCAGGTTTGACTACGGTCAAAACCTTCTTCTCTAAACCACTACCCGCCCAAAACCACCACCAATTCCCCATGCCTTATCCCTGACAATCCACCATCCCACCATGCTTTATTCTCTGCTACACTCCAACCCCCTCCTCACATGTCCCCAACCTTCCCACGTGCTCAGAAAAGGTTAAAATCCACTTCACTGATTTCCCCGCCAAAATGGCCATGGACGACTGAGATGACAAAAAGCCAAAAGGAATGGTGGGATTTGCTCAGGAAGGTTCAGGGAAGCTTTTGGGATATCTATTTAAAGAAATGAAGACACATAGAGGTAGTTGTCACTGGTTTAGACCATTCGTAGTGGAATTAAGTTAATGTTCTATTTTCAGTTTCAATTTCAGTTCTAAAATGTAATTTAAGCTCATTCGTACTTAATTTTATCAGCTTTGTTCTAAATTCCAAGTTTAATGAAATTTCAAATTCTCACTGTTTACTGTTAATCGAATTCAAAGATATTAGTTGTTAGAAAAAGATCACAAGCTCTCATTAGTGTTTCTATAAGCTCATTCAAGCTTTACATAAGCTTTTGTGAGTTTATTAGGTGTTTAATTCGAAGTGCTCTCAAAAATTCTAGTTTGGTCAACATAAGTCAAACTTTGCTCATTGCTTAATCTTAGTACTTATTTGGAATTGTTTAGTTCTGTTTTAAGCTTTTATATAGTTTGTAATTTATCTGTTTTAGGTTTCA
This sequence comes from Artemisia tridentata subsp. tridentata, assembly GCA_021014915.2. Classification (NCBI taxonomy): domain Eukaryota; kingdom Viridiplantae; phylum Streptophyta; class Magnoliopsida; order Asterales; family Asteraceae; genus Artemisia; species Artemisia tridentata. The sequence goes on along the minus strand of CP139502.1, from coordinate 214,093,774 downwards.
TAGCTCTATTTGTTCTGTTTCATGTTTAAATCACAATATCAGCCAACATTAGGGGTGTTTGGCACAGGTTCATTTAGGGTCAAATGCTCTTGGTTACTGTTCTTTGACCTGTTGGTAAAATTTGATTGAGCTTATAGGAACATCAATTAGCTGTTTTCAGTAGTGGTTAAGCTGATTTGTTACCTTTGGGAGTTTGTGGTTGAACAGTGCAAGTATAGGCTCTCATCTGCCTATGTAAGCTCTTGATAAGCTATAGCTTCTTGGGCCCTTATTTTTGATCAAGTTAGGTGCATATCAGTGTTTGAAGTAAGTATCTAATATTTGGTGTTATTGCATTAAGAATTGATGGTATTAAAGTCACATAACCCCGACTGTTATACCAGTGTGCACAAGAACCACCTTTGGTCTGCACAGCTTTTCCAGGTCAAGGTTTATTGCTTAATTGTGATGTTTTTATTCTTATTTTCATAATATAAGTAGTCTGTTAGGTGTAGTTTGTTATTCCAAATAGTGGGTCCTAGTTTTGAGCTTATTTGAGCTTAAAAATAAGCTCAAAGTTGCCCTGTAAGGACTGCACATGCCCTGGACCACAGCATACCTCAGTGGGCTGTTTAAGCTTATTTAGTTGGATCCAGTGCTTATTTGCTTTTGTTCTTTGGCTTATTCTGAGGTTTATGGATTATTTAGAGTAGGGTTTGATTAAATTTGCTTATTTCTAGTCCTAGTGTTAGCCTATTGTCAGCTTATAAGACCTTTAGCTTAGTCTCCTTTTCCTTGTTTCCCTTGAATTCCCACTGATCAGCCCTTGTGGCTTAATTCTGAGCTTTCTAGTGGTTTTAAAAATAAGTTGTCTTTATTAAAGTTGTTTATTTTCCCTAACTTGTTAAGTAGCAAACAGAAAATCAAAAAAATAAAATAATTTTGCAAAAAGAGCACCATAGGACTCGAACCCTGGTCTCTCAGATAAACACACACACACTTAACCAGTCGCCCTAGGGTCTTTATCAGTCATAACCTTGCACCCTTTTTTATTTAACCTTGTTTTTCTAATTTAAGCTTATTTCTCCATTTTGCTTATTATCAACTTATTAGAATAAGCAGATACCATGTTAATATTTTTCCTAGGTCTATCATATCATTAAGTAATATTAGAAAAAGTTTCAGAATTTTTAGAATAGTTTTAGTATTTTTAATTTATTTTTGTTTTACATTTAGTTTTTAATTTATAATAAAAAATATAATAATCAGAAAAATATAAATCTTTTTTCTAAAATTTTCTTTTGTCATTTATAACTTAGGAAAAATAATAGTTCACTTGTAGGATTTATTTTTATAGATTTCACTTTTTAATCCCGTTTTTAGAATCCCCGTTTCGCGTTTTTAATATAATTTGCTTTAATCTTAATTTTATTTTGAGAATTTGTTTCTCATTATTTAATTAGAATTAAAATAAAATACAAAATTCCGAATTCTAATCATCAGTCACTCTAATTCCAAACCTCAAACGATTGTCCATTCACACCTCGTTGGGACACGACCCGGGTAATCACTTACCTGGTATCGCACATATCACAAGCGTGAGTTTTTGCAAGTTAGTCTTTTTCCTAAAGGGTTTGTTTGTCTTTATTCACGTGTATCCGTCTGATATTATTTATATACGTACTTTTGCGCGGATCAAATTTTGGTGCCGTTGCCGGGGGAGGTTGTGTTGCGACTATATCGTTGAGATTTAAACGATTAGTGACTTGAGATCCTTCCTTGTGAAGTTCCTATTTCCCATAAACCCCATAAAATACAATTTAATACAAATAATAATTATTCATTATAACTATCAATTATTCGTAATTATACACATTAATTTGAACATTAAAACTTAAGTTAAAACAATATAAATGCAAATTTGTAATTACACAAATCTATAGTAATGATCATTAAGTTCTTACCTACATATATGTATAATGATCATTCAATCTTCAAAATTCAATTTTGTAACTTAATATTCATAATTTTATATAATTATCACTACAGTAATCTTAAACTAAAAAGATTAGAAAATTTACGACTTATTATCTCACGGACGATTTTACGTAGCCATGTCTATAGTATAAACATTAAACACGGTGTATTAATAAGTTTCACATAAATTATGAGACACAATTACTATGGTTGGTGATTTTAATATATATTTCGTATCGAGTTACATCTCGTACTTTTTTATTAAAGAATTGCACAAATCTATCTTCATGACGAGTTACATAATATAGTTAGGTATATCCATTCACTTTTACGTCATAAAATAACGACAAATGAATCTCCCTTTTATAGCTGCAATCAACAATTATCATTATCAACCAACCACCACCGACTTTTTCTACTTTATTAGTACTATATATATATATATATATATATATATATATATATATATATATATATATATATATATATACATATATATGTGTATATATATATATATACACATATATATGTATATATATATATATATATATATATATATATATATATATATATTATATATATATATATATATATGTATGTGTATATATATATATATATACACATATATATGTATATATATATATATATATATATATATATATATATATATATATATTATATATATATATATATATATATTAAATCCTTACTTAGAATGTCTTACTCGGTTCCTTACTCGAAGAGTCTGTTAAAAATCCAAAGTCGAAGAACCTAGCAAAATCCCAAAGTCGAAGAATCTTTAAAATCCAAAGTCGAAGAGCCCTAACTAGGATGGAAAGTCGAAGAACCCAACCTAAGATAGAAAGTCGAAGAACTTTAAACTAACTGAGAAAGTCGAAGACTTTAAACTATCTTAGAAAGTCGAAGCCTTTAACCTAACTAAGAAAGTCGAAGAAAGTAATCATCAAACTCGGAGAATATCTTTAACTCACAAACTCGAAGGATTTTAGCTTCTTAGAAACTCGAAGGATTTTTATCTTATAAACTCGAAGTGTATAAACTTAGATACTCGAAGGATCTTAACACAGAAACTCGAAGGATCTGAATGTAGAAACTCGAAGGATCTTCCTTAGCACACAAACTCGTAGAATTCCAACTTCTTAGAAACTCGGAGAATATGTTTAATAAAGAAACTCGGAGAACTCCAATCTAGAAACTCGAAGAGTTCAAATACTTAACTTCTAACTCGAAGTTAATTATAGAAACTCAAAGACTTTGAGCTTATAACTTCAAACTCGAAGCAATAAACTCGAAGGAACAAAGTTGAAACCTTCAAACTCGAAGGAATCAAACAAACTTGAAGAGTAGCTGATGAACAGTACCGAGCCCTAAATAAATAACTCCTAAATCTTTGTTTGGCTCTGATTCCACTTGTAGGTCACCCATTTAAGTGAGAAGTTATCTGAGTTTACTTCTAAATTTTGAAAGCATGAGCATATCAATTCTATTCTAGAGGAGAAAACTAAGAAGAAGAAAAAAAAATTATTAAACAAGTAAATATCATGTACCTCATCATCTGAAGGTTCACTCTGTTCAGACCCGGATCCCGATTCTAAATCTAAATTTTCTGTAGGTTCATCGAGTACACATCCCAATTTAAAAAACCATACAATGCATGACAAGTAATGCGTATCACCAGTCCTCACCAGCTGAAATCTTATCAGTTAAGAATCACAATGGTTCATGCTGATTCAATACAAGAATCTTACATACCAGCATCAATAAAAAAACAATGCCTACCTTGTTATCATATTAATTTTTCTGCTAAACAACAAAGTGCAGCGTACCTAGTGCTGTTTTCCGGAGTGCTAGTTTTTAAAATGACGACAAACAAAGTAAATTAACCAATTATGATAAAATAAACCTAGAAAAAATAATTTCGTGTGATTTTCTCTCAAATATTATCCTGCGGGAAGAAACGGAAGAACTTTTAGGGCACTTTTAGTTGGAAGAAACATTGCTAGCTTTCTAGCTCTAGTTTTGTAGGAACTTGAAAGGTGTTTTTATCTCCACAAGAAACTCGAAATTCTAGAAAACGCGTTTAGGTTATGTTGTATTTTCAATTTAAAATAAGAAAACATGGAGGTTTAGGTTTACAAAGGAAAAGAGAAAAATGTCAAAAATGTGTTTTTTAATTTTCTTTGATTAGTTAAGAAATACAAGTTCTCTGTTTTGTGGCGACATTTTGGTAAAGAGACCAATTTAAACGCGAAATCCAGTTTCCATATTTCGTACAAAACTGTTTGTGGAAAACAGTACCGATTTGTTGGAGGAAACACTCTTTAATTATCTATTTCTACATTTGTAAGAATCTGCAAGGGGGTGGGGTGTTGAGAAAAAAAAAATTATAAATTTAGACAAAAGCAGGAAAACGTCAAAAATGTGCTTTGTAACTTTCTTTGATAAGTTAGATAACAGATATTTTCAGTTTTGTGGATATGTTTTAGTAAAAATCCAATTTGCACAACTTATTATGTCGTTCTTATTTCAATAAAACTGTTTGTTTAGAAATAGTCAAACAGTTTTGTTTTTCCTCAACTAATCGCACCCTAAATAATTGTGCAGAATTATATCCAATCTTAAGTAGAAGCAAACTTAAACATATAACATTTCTCTCTTAACACAACTCGAGAACACAAAAAACAACATTACTTTCCATGTAACAAATCTAAAACAACAACCTTATTAACCCGTAGTCCCAGATTCCAATTTCCACAAGTAGAATCAAACTTAAAAATAGTAACAAAAAATATACCTCATAATCGTCATCTTCATCATCATCATCAGAAACAACAGGACTTGGAATACTACCATCATCAGAATCCATATCCCAATTAACAACAACAACATCTTCTTCTTCTTCTTTTAGTTTCATATCTTCCTTGTTCTTTAATTTCTTCATTTTTTGGTTCTTCCCCATTGCTTAACGGAGATTATGACGGCAGGATGGATGGAAGTGAGTAAGGGTTTTAGAAGAAGAACCCTAAAGTGTTTTTATTTGGTCATGTGTTGAGGTTTTTGTCCCTTAAGGATTGAAAGTTATGATTTTGGCACATAGTAATTCTGGGATTTTAAGAAAATCTTATTTGTTTTACAAAAATGCATTTGGTAATACTAGCATGATACTTGCGTGATGCAGCCAAAAATGCATTTGGTAATACTAGAATGATATTTGCGAGATGCAGCAGTATCAATGCCAGAGAAATCAATTTTGATTGTTAAAGTTAGACGGTAATAGCGACACGTCCTCGGTAGTTGTTTATGATACCGAGAACAAAAAAAGGAAAACGTCGTTTCTTTGACTCGCCTCCGCGTAATGAAGATGAGTTCTTTTTATCACGCGACAACCTTTTTTTTTACTACATCAAAAAGTTTTACCTTAATCTTAAGTGAGATTAAGATCCCATTTGAATAGATAATCATATCGTAATCCAATATATAATAAAAAATAAAAAATAAAAACGTAAGTGAAAAGTCAATGTACATAAAAGAATTTAAAAATAGTCATGATTATATGTTTTTAATCTAAATTACGTAGTAGTTTTCGATTACAATAGTGATTTTTCAATGAAATGCTTTTCGATGAGGTGTTAATTGGCATTTAAAAAAATATTTCCGTTATTGATTAATCTTTATCTCTATCTCTAGTATATATAAAGCATTTAGAACTTTTATTTTTTAAAAGTCTTAAACTTTTTAAGCTTAGACACTTGCTATTACTAGATTTTCTTTTTTTAAGAAAAAAAAAATATATTCAATTTAATACAAATAAAAATTATTCATTATAACTATCAATTATTCGTAATTATACACATTAATTTGAACATTAAAACTTAAGTTAAAACAATATAAATGCAAATTTGTAATTACACAAATCTATAGTAATGATCATTGAGTTCTTACCTACATATATGTATAATGATCATTCAATCTTCAAAATTCAATTTTGTAACTTAATATTCATAATTTTATATAATTATCACTACAGTAATCTTAAACTAAAAAGAATAGAAAATTTACAACTTATTATCTCACGGACGATTTTATGTAGCCATGTCTATAGTATAAACATTAAACACGGTGTATTAATAAGTTTCATGTAAATTATGAGACACAATTACTATGGTTGGTGATTTTAATATATATTTCGTATCGAGTTACATCTCATACTTTTTTATTAAAGAATTGGACAAATCTATCTTCATGACGAGTTGCATAATATAGTTAAGTATATACATTCACTTTTACGTCATAAATAAACGACAAATGAATCTCCCTTTTATAGCTGCAATCAACAATTACCATTATCAACAACCACCACCGACTTTTTCTTTTTTATTATTACTATATATATTATATATATATATATATATATATATATATATATATATATATATTATATATATATATATATATATATATATATATAATATATATATATTATATATATATATATATATAGTATATATATATATATATATATATTATATATATATATATATATTATATATATATATATATATATATATATTATATATATATATGTATATATATAGTTATATATTATATTAAATCCTTACTTAGAATGTCTTACTCGGTTCCTTACTCGAAGAGTCTGTTAAAAATCCAAAGTCGAAGAACCTAGCAAAATCCCAAAGTCGAAGAATCTTTAAAATCCAAAGTCGAAGAGCCCTAACTAGGAGTCGAAGAACCCAACCTAAGATAGAAAGTCGAAGAACTTTAAACTAACTGAGAAAGTCGAAGACTTTAAACTATCTTAGAAAGTCGAAGCCTTTAACCTAACTAAGAAAGTCGAAGAAAGTAATCATCAAACTCAGAGAATATCTTTAACTCACAAACTCGAACGATTTTAGCTTCTTAGAAACTCGAAGGATTTTTATCTTATAAACTCGAAGTGTATAAACTTAGATACTCGAAGGATCTTAACACAGAAACTCGAAGGATCTGAATGTAGAAACTTGAATTATCTTCCTTAGCACACAAACTCGGAGAATTCCAACTTCTTAGAAACTCGGAGAATATGTTTAATAAAGAAACTCGGAGAACTCCAATCTAGAAACTCGAAGAGTTCAAATACTTAACTTCTAACTCGAAGTTAATTATAGAAACTCGAAGACTTTGAGCTTATAACTTCAAACTCGAAGGAACAAAGTTGAAACCTTCAAACTCGATAGAATCAAACAAACTCGAAGAGTAGCTGATGAACAGTACCGAGCCCTAAATAAATAACTCCTAAATCTTTGTTTGGCTCTGATACCACTTGTAGGTCATCCATTTAAGTAAGAAGTTATCTGAGTTTGCTTCTAAATCCAAAGTCGAAGAGCCCTAACTAGGATGGAAAGTCGAAGAACCCAACCTAAGATAGAAAGTCGAAGAACTTTAAACTAACTGAGAAAGTCGAAGACTTTAAACTATCTTAGAAAGTCGAAGCCTTTAACCTAACTAAGAAAGTCGAAGAAAGTAATCATCAAACTCGGAGAATATCTTTAACTCACAAACTCGAAGGATTTTAGCTTCTTAGAAACTCGAAGGATTATTATCTTATAAACACGAAGTGTATAAATTTAGATACTCGAAGGATCTTAACACAGAAACTCGAAGGATCTGAATGTAGAAACTTGAAGGATCTTCCTTAGCACACAAACTCGGAGAATTCCAACTCCTTAGAAACTCGGAGAATATGTTTAATAAAGAAACTCGGTGAACTCCAACCTAGAAACTCGAAGAGTTCAAATACTTAACTTCTAACTCGAAGTTAATTATAGAAACTCGAATACTTTGAGCTTATAACTTCAAACTTGAAGCAATAAACTCGAAGGAACAAAGTTGAAACCTTCAAACTCGATGGAATCAAACAAACTCGAAGAGTAGCTGATGAACAGTACCGAGCCCTAAATAAATAACTCCTAAATCTTTGTTTGGCTCTGATACCACTTGTAGGTCACCCATTTAAGTGAGAAGTTATCTGAGTTTGCTTCTAAATTTTGAAAGCATGAGCATATCAATTCTATTCTAGAGGAGGAAACTAAGAAGAAGAAAAAACCAATTTATTAAACAAGTAAATACCATGTACCTCATCATCTGGAGGTTCACTCTGTTCAGACCCGGATCCTGATTCTGAATCTAAATTTTCTGTAGGTTCATCGAGTTCACATCCCAATTTAAAAATCCATACAATGCATGACAAGTAATGCGTATCACCAGTCCTCACCAGCTGAAATCTTATCAGTTAAGAATCACAATGGTTCGTGCTGATTCAATACAAGAATCTTACATACCAGCATCAATAAAAAAGAAAAGTGCCTACCTTGTTATCATATTAATTTTTCTGCTAAACAACAAAGTGCAGCGTACCTACTGCTGTTTTCCGGAGTGCTAGTTTTTAAAATGACGACAAACAAAGCAAATTAACCAATTATGATAAAATAAACCTAGAAAAAATAATTTCGTGTGATTTTCTCTCAAATATTATCGTCGTGATTTAAATAAATCAATTTTCTCAAAATAATTTAATAGTAAACAAACGTTAATGTTTCAAAGTGTGTCTATTAATTTTTGATCAATAAACATTTTTTTGCTTATTGTAGTGCGTTACGAATCTAATATATTAAACTCATCCAAGTCTAATATATCTTATTCGTCTCGTGTCCAATTGTCCAATAATGTCAATTGTCCAATAACATCAGTCCAATAATTGTTCAAATGATACAAATCCATTATATGTCCAATGTCAAGTTATAATCCGTATTCAACCCCAAATCACAATTCCAAATATCTGAAACATACCAAGAGCCCCAATGTGAATACAAATAAATATTGTTTGTCAATTATATTAACATCCAGTAAATAAACTACTACAATTTTAAATTTGACAACATAACACAAAGCATTTCAACTAAATTTTTATGATGGGCTTGTGGCCGGTTGCATTTATACCATACTCACCCTAGTATTTTTGGGCTTTGGCCCAATAACAATAATAATCAACTCCCTTATGTTGGTTAGCTGTTAACCAACACACAAACACAACGCGACCTACGCATACACAACTACAAACACACTTTGGTAACTCAAAAACAAACAACCCTTATCTATTTTAACAGATTATACCAAGACCTAGACGTTTACTCACACATTACTAACACTATATCAATTTCAAATGTAATTTGTTATACAAACTCTTACCCTTTTGTGATTCGACCAAATCGATACCAAGGAATACCCAAGCTAAAAACAAACTCCCTCTCGGTTACCTCTAACCAAACACAAGACGGCACCCTCATAGGTTCTCCTGTCGAACCATAACCAACAAATATTACACCCTCTTTGATGGCGTGCTTAGACCGAGACACAAAGTAAACGCACCCTACGTGGGTTCTCGTTAGACCAAGCAAAACCAACACAAACAAAATGAATAACACTAACTAGATCCGAGACTCAAACAACATCGACAACATCAAGGATCAAAACAACATCCCAAACTCACAATTCAACCCGGATCGACCCGACCCGTTTACTATAACCAGTAACAAACAAACACCCCTTTAGACTAATTTTATACTACACAAAACTAATTAACAGGTTTTAATCCATCTTTAATCACCCAAATCTTTTTCAATAATCATTTTTAACCTCGTTTTATCCCACGAAAACTTTAACACTCTATCTATAATCTGTTTAAACCAAAAAGTAGCAAAAATGGGTTTACGACGTCATACCAAAGAGACGAGAAAGGAGATAAGGAGATGGAGATAATGGCGAACGGCGGTGATGGCGGAGAGGAGGTTGTCGGTGGCTGAGGTGACTAACGACACAACCAAAACTATTTCACGCAAAACTCGTACACACCAAACAAACCCATGGTCGTCTCTAGAGGGTGGCGGCAAGAGGCGGCGGTGATTACACGAGCCAAACGCCAACCCAGAAGCTAAACCCTAACTTGACTCTTGTACTTCCTTGATCTCCCCACGATATAAATGGTGGTGGTGGCTGACGATGGTGGAGTTGAGGTGGTGGCCGGCGTAGGAGGCGGCGGATGGTGTGGGTGGCGTCGGTGAGGAGGGAAGAAGGAAGTGAGATGGAGGCTGTGATGTTATAATGATAAAACCCTAAATTGTTCCTTTATACAAACACAAGGACCAAAGGTGTAAACCCTAGAAACTTCAGGGGCGGTAGGGTAAAACTAACTGTAGGGACCATAATTGTAATTTATGCTATCTTTCTCAAAATGAGGTTCGGGGCTCATTTAGACTAGTAAACGATAGATTCAAGACGCGAGAATTACACCGTCTTGCTTCGAATAATATCTCCAATAAAAACGACTATATATACGCATAGTATCTCAAAATTAATACCAAGGTCAAATTAAATTGTCGGTTCTATGTATAAAAACACGTCGGGAAAATTACGGGGTATTACATAGCTACAAGGGCCATAAACGATAATTAACATACAAGCCTATTATTAATAGCAACCTATTACATATAACAAATGAACGACACTTTAATAATGTTTACAAGTAATCCCAACAGTTGTCCTCTATGTGGGCATACCAATTTTAGCTGGGATAATAGCTTCCGTTCCGTATGTTAGTGCGAACGGGGTATCCCCATTGCTAGACTTGAACGTTGTGCGGTGTGCCCATAGGACGTGCGATATTTCTTCCATCCAATTCTTACTTCTTTCCTCCAATCGGGCTTTAATTCCTTCCCCTAAGCTTCGGTTTGCTCTTTCTACTAAACCGTTAGTCTGTGGATGTTTAACGGAAGCAAAGTGTTGCCGGATACATAACTTTTTGCACGAGTCTTTGAATGGGTTGTCTCGGAACTGCTTTCCGTTATCAGATATGATTTCTCCTGGGAGTCCAAACCAACATACTATGCTTTCCCGTACAAATTTTTTGATTTGGTTGCCCGTGATGGCCGTGACCGGTTTTGCTTCTATCCATTTGCTAAAGTAGTCTACGGCTACAATTAGGAATTTGATCTTGCCTGGACCTTCTAGAAAAGGTCCTGCTATGTTAATACCCCATTTGTAGAATGGCCATGGGGAGGTGATTAGAGTTAGTTTCTCTTGTGGGTTTTTTGGAATAGGTTTGTGTACTTGACAATCTTGTCATGCCATTATCAGCTTCCTTGCGTCCTTGTGTATAGTGGGCCAGTAGTATCCTGTCCGTAATGCTCTAGCTACCACGGACCTTGTGCCTACGTGCATGCTACAAGATCCCTCATGAATTTCCTTTAGCACATAGTTTGCTTGAAGTGGTCTGATACACCGCAACCATGGTCCAAGAAAATATTTCTTATAAAGAATCCCATTGATGACAGCGTACTGCTGTGACTTGCGTTTGACTTCCCTTGCTTCCTTTGGTTTCGTAGGCAGCATTTCTTTCGTGAGATACACATAAATTGGGGTCATCCAGGTATTTCCTTCCTCTTCTACTACTGCCAGCACAGGTACTTCTTCTATTGACTTTTTATTGAGTTCTTCAACCAACACTTGTTTGCTTAAATGTGCAAAGCTAGTGGATGCTATTTTGCTCAGCGCATCGACCTTTTTATTTTCACTCCTTGGAACTTGTTTGATTGAGAATATTTTGAAGCCGCTAGCAAGTGTTCTTACCTTTTCCAAGTATTGGACCATGCCTGCCTCATTTGCTAAGTACGATCCATTGACTTGATTAGCCACAAGTCATGAATACGTTTGCTTGGAGGTTTTTGACACCCATTTGCTCTGCTATTCTGAGTCCTGTTATTAAAGCTTCATACTCTGCTTCATTGTTGGTTGCTTCGAAGCTGAACCTTAAAGCATAAGTAAACTCCATCCCTTTCGGGTTGGTAAGTATCAATCCAGCTTCGGAACCATCTATGCAATATTATCCGTCCGTGAAGAGGATTCACGACTCTGGGAGTTTTTCTTTGACCTCCATTGGGTCGTTCGAGGATTCATCCTCTGGACGCTCTAGTATGAAGTCTGCTAAGATCTGGCCTTTTACTGACACCCTTGGTCTGTATTGTATATCATACTCTCCCATCTCTATACTCCATTTTTTTAGCCTCCCAACTGCTTCCGGCCTTGACAGTATCTGCTTGATTGGTTGGTCCATGATTACTATTACGGTATGTGCTTGGAAATATCTCTTTAGTCGCTTACTGGCATGTACCAAAGCCAGCACCATCTTTTCCATGGGTGTGTAGTTAATCTCCGGACCTCTCAAGGCGCGGCTGACAAAATAGATTGGTATTTGTTTAGCCTCTTTTTTCGTCATTAGTACTGCACTTACTGCTTCTTTTGTTGCCGCAAGGTAGATAATAAGTTCTTCTTTCTCCATTGGTGTCGTTAATGTTGGAAGCTCCGCTATCAAGTTTTTCATCTGCTTGAATGCGTCCTCTGCTTCCGCATTCCAATGAAAATCACTCTTTTTGGTACATTTTTTGAGAGTTTTGAAGAATGGTAATGATTTTTCTACGGACTTGGCAAGGAACCTGTTTAGGCTTGCTAGCTTTCCATTCAGTTTCAGTACATCTTTTAAGCATTTGGGAGATTGAAGGCTTAGTATGGCTTCTGTTTTGTCCGGGCAGGCTTTTATTCCTTTGGTGTTTATTGTGTATCCAAGAAATGTGCCTTCTTCTACTCCAAAGGTGCATTTTTTGGGATTTAATTTCATATTTATCTTTCTCAGAGTTTTAAATGTTTCTTCAACATCTCTCATTATTTCATCTTCCGTACGGCTCTTTATCACCAGGTCGTCCACATACACCTCTAGATTCCTGCCAATTTGTTTGTGAAATGCCTTGTCCACCAGCTGCCGGTATGTCGCTCCGGCATTTTTAAGTCCGAATGGCATTTTTTAGTAGCAAAATATTCCTTGGTTTGTGATGAACGTTGTCTTCTCTTCATCATCTTTTGCCATTTGAATATGGTGATAGCCCTTGTACGCATCCAGAAAGCATTTGAAAGGGTACCCGCAGAGGGATTCCACCTTCCAATCTATTTCCAGTAGCGGGTAACAGTCTTTGGGACATGCCTTGTTTAGGTCTTCAAAATCTACACACATCCTCCAGCTATCACCATGTTTTTTCACCATTACCGGATTAGCTAACCAGCTGTGATAATGTACTTCTTTCATAATAGCGGCGTCAACAAGCTTCTCTACTTCTTCTTGTATTGCCTTGTTTCTTTCTGGTTCCTGACCTCGTTTCTTTTGTCTGACCGGAGTGCATCCTTCTCGTACATTCAGATGGTGTTCTGTTATGTGTCACGGAACACCTGTCATATCCGCTGGGCACCAAGCAAACACGTCCAAATTTTTCTTGAGCAAATCACAGAGTTTTTTCCGTCCTTCGTCCGTTAAGGTAGACCCTATAGCCACCGTTTGTTCCGGATGCTCTGGGTGGATTGCCACTTTGATTCGCTCTTCCACTGGTTGTTTGATGACGGGAGGTTATCCTTCCGGTCCGGAGACCATTGTGCATTCAAGCGGAATGATCCTACTACTCTGTAGTGTGAGACTCCTCCTTCCACTGGGTATTTTAACATGCCATGAGTTGTTGATGTGACTGCTTGTATCTTCCGGATCCCCGGCCTTCCTATGATTCCGTTGTATGGTGATTGTGACCTTAGCACAACAAAATTCATCCACGCGGAAGTTGGGTGGTCCTCATCTCCAATCTTCACCAACAGAGATATTTGCCCCATTGGCCATGTGACTTCACCACTGAACCCGATAAGGGGCACCATGGCCGGAACCATTTGGTTTCTTATCTTCGGCCGGAGCCTTTTAAAGCAATGCTCATATAGTATTTCAGAGGCTGACCCTCAGTCCACATACATGCGGTGTATGAAGTGGCCTCCGATTTCTGCCTCAATAATCATTGGGCCTTCATTCCCTTCATCGGCTCCTAAAGGAGGGAATGAGTTTCTCGGACTAGGAGAAAAGCTTTGGGTAATTCTTTGTTTGGCTACTTTTTGCCAAGTTCGCACCATTAGTATTGCTAACGGTTTGTCCTTTCCGGAAGTTTCCCCTTTCTTGGTTGTCTTTGACTGATCATTCCCATTGTTTTGCTTAAGCTCCTTAATTACATGTGATAATTTGCCATTTTTAAGCAGCTCTTCTATTTGCCTTTTCAGGTGCATGCATTCGACCGTGTTGTGTCCTACCTCTCCGTGGAATTCACAAAACTTGTTGTTATTCCTTTTTTTCAACCGGAGTTGTCATTGGAGGTGGGGCTTTAAACTTTGCCTTTTCTAGAGCCAAAATCTCTTTCGGAGATTTAGAAAGAAGAGTAAACCTGTCAGTTTTTCTCTCCATTCTATGCTGACTTTTAAATCCCCCTTTCTTAAAATTCTACCTTTGTCCGGCCTCCTTTTGTTTCCATGGCTGAAGTGATTTCTTCCGCTCCTGGTTTCCAGCCGCCACTTCCCACCTGAGGAAGGATGTGGTTACCTTCATCATTTTGTCCACATATTTTGAGATTTTGTCATGCAAACGTTTAATCAACTCTGGGTTGGTTATTCCATGCATGAACCCTGAAATTTTCATGACTTCTGGTGCTCCTTTCACATCAATACTCTCCATCTTGAATCTCCGCACAAAATCTTCTGTAGACTCTCCTTCCCTCTGTTTAATATGATGGAGCTCCACAGGATCCTTAATACATTTCTTCTGCTGAAGGAAATTTGCTAGGAACGCCTCTTTCAAATCATCGTAGCTGTCTACGGATTATGGAGGGAGATCATCAAACCAAACGCTAGCAGATCCAGTTAGCGTAGAGTTAAACATGTGGCACCAAGTTGGCATAGCCCAGCGTTCTAATTTGGATGCCGCCTGAAAGATCTTAAGATGATCTTCCGGGTCTTCGCTTTCGTCATACGTCTTGACATGGCTTGGCATGCGAGTTCTTTTTGGCAGATCAAAATAGCGGATGCGAGGAGTGAACGGATCAGTCTCCTTGCATACCCATGGTCGTGCTAGGTCGTCATCCTCAATGTTCGACCTTTGCCTTTTCGACCTTGACTTCCAATGTCTACCGCCACTGTCTTCTCTTTCATACAGCTCATCCGTCCTTCGAGAGGATGCTTTGTTGCCATAATGCCTTCCGGAGTCCCGTGAGCGAGAACTCTAATAGCAACTTTCTTCCCTTCCTCGGCCACTACGGTAGGACTCCTGTTTGGAAACCCGTGAGTATGCGGATGTACTCCTTTCTTTATCTCCCAACCTATTGAACATACCTTTTTCCAATCTTCTGAACACCGTTTCCCTTTCCGGATCTTTCTCCCTTGGTGATCTTGATCGGCCGCCCCTTGGGTTAGGGCTTCCGGACACACTTTGGAGTCGCTTAGCTTCAATTTTCTTTCTGAGATCCCTTCTTCTATTAGGTGTTTCGGATTCGAAATGTTAAGAAACTTCCTCAAAATTTAGGCGAGCCTTTATTTCTTTAAGCTTCTCCTACTGCATCTTCTCTTGGTGAACTTTCTCAGCTATAACTGGCAACAACTGGTGGTAGTGCTTGTCACAGTACTCTCGGAGAGCTGCGTCGGACGCGGACTGGTATGTGCTTATTCACATACTTTTTATTTACCAAAATCAGAACAAAACGACCAAAAACTAACCAATTATGCCAAATATATGTTTGTTTTTGTGTTTATAAATGTGCAGGTACGGATATTTTGAATATGGACAAAAATCAATGAAAAACAACAAAAACCAAGCACGAGATTTGGAAAGAGTATTTCAAGAGCCGAAGCCCGGGAAGAAATCATCAAGATTGGACCAAGATATTTCTCAAGATGCCCGAAACAGCCCTTGGATTATTTCACTTGACAAAATTGGTCCCTAGTTTAACTTTGAAGAATTGGCAGGTTTAGTCCTTGAAAATTGCAAGTTTACATCTTTGGTCCCTAGATGAGCCTAAAACTACCCTTAGCTTATTAACACAACCGGATCCATAAGATAAAACAATTTAACCCATCCCAATCCAATCCCACACAAACCACACCAGCCCATCACAACTCTAGCCCAAAACCCAATCCCATTAATAATAAAAATACGGGTCAAATGGCAGTCAAACCTCAGGTCAATTTACTGTTTATCTTCCCTAATCCCTCACTTTGCCCGCCAAACCCCTCTAACCTCCTACCAGTCACTCTCAACCTCACTACCATCCAAGAATGTCACATGACCATGTTCCCCCCCCTCCTTGCCACCTCATCAATCCAAGGACAAGAATCGATCTACGGCTGAGATTTAGAGAAGTGGGCACCAAGCATATCCAAGGGTTGTTATCAAGCTAAGGAAGCACAAGACAGAGATGAAACCCTAGCTGAAGGGTTTTAAATAGCAGACTCTCCTCAAGAGAAAATTTTGTCCAATTTTTCATGTTTTTAGAGAAATTTAGGCCATTTACTTTAATGTCATTTTAATGTTTTCCTAGTGTAATCATTTAAGTTTCAGTGTTAATTTCAATTCAGTCTTGTAATTCACATTTGGTTAATGAAATTTTAATTTTCTCATTTTTCTTTTACTTGGTCAACATTCAGTCAACTTTGCTTATTTGCTATTTTCAAGTGCTTATTCAGTATTTCTCAGCTTATTTATGTTTTAATTTGTCAGTTGTTAGTAACTGGATTAAAAGTGAGAGCTTATTTCATTTTCAATACTTAAGAGTCTCAAAATCTTCAAAATTGTCATTTTAAAGGTGTGTTTGGATCAGTCTCTAAGTGGGTCAAAATGGGTCATTCAAGGGTTGTTACTGTTCAATTGTGGTAGGGTCAAGTTTGATCTAGCTTTTTGTAGTTTAAATCAGTAGATTGTGGAGGTTTTTGAGCTAAATTGATAGTTATTTAGGATTTGCATCAGTTAGGGTAATTTTAGGAGCTGAACTTCCCTTTTAAGCTTCTTATAAGCTTTTGCTTATTTGAGGTTTGTTTTTGCATTACTTAGGTCCCTTTTAATCTAAAACAACTAGTGTTTAAATCCCATATGACCTTGTTTCAAATATCACTCAAAACAGCCCAACCATATAGTAGACCTGCAACTTCAGTTTGCAACCTTAGCTTTTATTTTGCCTTATATCTGCTGAACCAATTAAGCTTATTGTATGATTTTAGGTTTTCTCAGTAGCTAGTAGTATGGGATTTTAGGATCAGAGTTTTGATTTCAAAGTGTAGCTTATTAATTAGCTTTAAATCAGTCTGCAATTACCCCACTTAGTCTATTGCAGACCTGCAAACAGTTTTGTGTCCCACAAGCATCTGATCTAGGGCTTATTTAGATAAGCAATTGATGTATAAATTTGGGCATTTTTGGGTTCTAAGTAGTTTGTAGTATCAGTTTTCATGATCTGCTTTTGGTTTCCTCTGTGGAGCTTTTTCTTAGCTTATAGAGCCGCCTAAAGTTAGCTGTTTAGTCTCTTATTTTTGTCTCAAATTGCAACTGCATAAACTGCTTTTTGGCTTAACCAGAGAGCTTATTTGGACTTGTTAAGTTGTTTTAAGCTTGAAATAGTGAGTTAATCCATATTTGAACACTTGGTAATTTTTGGTGCTGATTAGCTTATTTTTGTGCTTAATTCAAACTGCTTATTTGCCCATACTGCTTATTAGGGTTTAGTTTAGTTCTACTTTCATTTTTCATAGCTTCTTTATATAATTTAGGATTTTTATGTAAAGTTACATATTTTTCCAAATCAGTTTACTATTTTTAAATCATTTAATTAGTTTCTTTTAGTTTTAAATTCATAAAAAATAAAATAAAAATCAAAAAAATATAATTCTTTTTCCTAAAATTTTTTTTATCATTTAGAATGTAGGAAAATTATTTTCATGCCCGTAGGATTAGTAGTGCTTCAAATTCACTTTTTATTTTGCGCTCGTACGTAGTTTTTGATTTATTCGCGCGTTTTTAGGATTTCCCTTACGTTTGCCTTAGAGTAGAATTTTCCCTTGCATTATTTACTGTTTTTAGTTTATATGTCATTATCTTTAGTTTATAAATCATTATCACTCACTTTTATTCACCATTCACTGCACGAATCACGATCCCGAATCACAATTTCATTCAATCTTCAATCGGGACAACGAACCTTGGGTTTTGCATATTTCCTTTGTAATTCTCCTTGATATAAATTGTTTGAAACCAATTTTTGGCGCCGCTGCCGGGGAAGGTTGAAATGAGTTCGTGATTCCGTTTTTCAATTCGTGTTTTGAAGATCCTTCCTCGTGGAGTTATCGTTTTTATTTGTAAATATTTTTATATTAAAATCCCAAAAAGATTTTCTTTTCAAATTATTTTTTTCCTTTTTCTTTTGTGATTTTCAATATTTTTAAATTTAAAAATCCAAAAATATTCTTCTTAAGTCTCTCATCCATTTAATTCTATCTCTTTATCCCTCTTATGTTTAATTCTTATGTCGTCATTGGGCTATCACTGTTTTGATTGTAAAAACCCATTGATTGACAGTCTTCATTGTTCAAAGTGTCAGTGTGAGCGGTGTGTAAATCATGCACCAAAAGGATCTTGTTATTGGTGTGAAGTAGTTCTTAAATCAAAGCCTAATTCCATCGATAATTCTCAAAAAATTTCCAACCACCCTCCACAACCCCAGCCATCTTCACTCACTCAGCATAATTGCTTTATATGTAGAGATTCGTTGGGGGGCAATTCACTTTGTGACCGATGTTTTTGCAACGAATGTGGATTTAGTTGTGGACTTTGTATGTGCTATTCTTCGAAAGCTGAAACTTCATTCGTTTATGATTCTAATCCAAATTCTTGCAATGAACCGCCAAATTTCTCCGACTATCCTCCACAGCCCGATTTATCTTCGTTTGATCAACGTTATTGCGATGGGTGTGGAAATCCGTTAGATCCGACATCGACTTATTGTCATCGGTGTACTTGCGAGAGGTGTGGAAGAAATATTATCAATGGATTTTGTTCGTTTTGTGCTTCGGAAGCTGAAAATTCATACACTTATGATTTTAATCCGAACATTTCCAATTATCCTCAAAACAATTTCAATCACCCTCCTCAAAACTATTATGAGCAAGAACCGTATTTCAATAATACATCGTTCCAAACTACATCAAATTTTGAAAATTGTGGGGGATCGTTTGAAAATTTTCAATATGAGCCAAATTTGTGTTACAATTCTCATGGTTTTGACCAACCCCCACAAAATCCCGTCAATTATCGAAATCAAGATGGAATGCTCGAAATTAAAAAACTTTTGGGATCCGTTGTCGAAGCGGTTCGTCATCGAGAGCAAGCGGTTAATCAAAGTTTGGCTACTCTTAATACTTATACTCCCGGGAAGTCTATGGAAGAATTACTTGCCGAGGAAAGAGCGGCTAACTTTCGAAAGACCTTAATTTACTATGACGATGATTCCGATGATGACGAGGAGAGACTTGTTCCGTTCAACGTTTTCCCTCAAATAGCACCCGTCTTTCCTCCCGTAGTACTCGAGGACTCTCTAAAAATGGGGGACGAGCATCTTAGCACTATTCCTGAAAAGGAATCAGACGAATTCAAAAAGTCTAGTGCTGAGAACCTCGTCCCAATCCCAAGTGAGTCTGAGGAAATATTCGACGGTGAATGTGACTTGCAATTTTGTGGAGATTCTCTGGACGTTTCCAAGGTTACTTCCGGGATTTTCTCTAACCCCCTTTTTGAATATAATGACGAGTACACTTTTAGTGCCGTTAATCCTCTTTATGATGGGGTGTTAGAGAACGTTGAGGATGAGGACTTTACACTTGATGAGCCAATTTTATCAATACCTCGCCCCGACGATTCCCATGACTCAGAAGGGGATGTACTTTTTCTTGAAAATTTGCTTAACAGTGATCCCCTTCCAGAAACTGAGTCATTTCACGTTGATCCATCATCCCCCCGCCCTCCTGCTAAACCACCAGATGATGGAATTCTCTCTGATATTTTACCCACCCAACCCACCCTTTCTATCTCTTTCGGGAGTGAGGATGACGATTATCTCACAATCGTTATTCAAATCTTTCTTCTTTTCTTCACCTATCCGGTGACTTCTCTTCTCCTTCACTCCTTCGGGAGTGAAGATACCATCTTCGACCCCGGCATCTCTCATTCTTTTCAGCCGTGGGTATCTCATCGGAGTGGAACTTTCATATGCTTCAATGTTTATTCAAACATCTTGAATGAAAGTCCGATTGAGATTATCTCTTCCACTTGCTCCCCCAAGGACAATTAAATTCGGGGCGAGTCTAAGCTATACGACTCGATAAAAAACAAGCGCTTCGTGGGAGGCACCCCATGCTTATCCTTCTATCTTCTTATTTCTTTTCTAATAAGTGACGTGAGGAGGGCTTCCTCTTCCATATCTTGTGTTTCGGTGTCTTCTGTGTATGTCCAGGATTTGCCCGAATTATGAAGACTCTCGTGCTCGTGGTTTGCTTCTCTCCACTCGAGTTTCATCATTCGTTACTCATCCGATATCCTTAATCTCATCGTTTTACGTTTATCTTTGGCATAATTAATAAACGGCCTTAGATTTATGTTTTAAGACATTGAGAACAATGTCTCGTTTTAGTCTGGGGGGTAATCATTCGATTTGATTTGTGCCTTGCATTTTTTGCCGTTTACTCATGCAACCCCGTTTTTCCTCCAAAATTGAAAAAATCCAAAAAAATGGGAAAAAATTTTTAAAAAAAAAATTTGCAAAAATATAATAAGTGTTTTGACATTTTGTTGACTTTCCGCTGGTAAGGGTAGGTGATGACGTATAGTCCGCATTCGGGTCACGAACCCAACCAATGGACGCTACTAACACTCAAGCCCATCACGAATGGGCTCAAGCCCATCACGAATGGGCTATCACGATAACGGTTTGGGCTTACGATGGCCCAAACCCGAAGTTATTTATGGTCTTGATATAGGATATCTCTTATTTATGGGATATGTATCAAACGACCGACTTAGGCGGGATACGCCGAGGAGTGAGGAACACGAAACCAACAAGGATTTCGTGTGTATATAAAAGGTCTCTCGACTCTCATTAAAGGTACGATCTAATAACCATAACTCTTCAACTAAACCCTAAAACCGATTACTTACTCTCACGCCGGAGGATAATCGTGGGAGACAATCCCACGATAAGCCTAACGGTGTCTTTTTGTTTTCTTAGTGCGCAGGTCTCAAGCATTAAGATCTAATTGGTACGGAAACAAGGAACGCCCAACTTTTGTATCAACAAGTGGCGCCATCCGTGGGACCCGAACACTAAGAACTCTACGAAGAACTAGAATGACGAAGCACGAAAACCCAAATCAGCGGACTCCGCAGGCAAAGAAAACGCATGACGACCTACAGGGGAAGAAGCAGCAAACTGATTCAGCCGCTAAGCAGGCCTCTGGGACAACCAGTGCGCCCAAAAGCCTAGGATCATACTCAGATCTAGCTTTCACTGCAGTAGAACCGCTCACAAGGACTACCCATGCTACTACAACAACCACTAGCGCGGTAGATCTACTGCGCACTCCTTTCACCATGTCAGAATTAGACCTCACTGAGCCGCCAAATGCGCCTATCCGAAACAAGGGTCCTGATGTGGAAACAAACATCCTCGCGCTAGAAGGAGTCACGCCTGAACTAGCACCAAGTGATTTCGTATCTCAAAACTATGAAACCTTGGTTGCGCTTATGCGAGAGGAAGCGAAAAAGAGGTCAAGTCAGAGTCTGCAAGCCCGGCTCAACTTCGACCCTGAGCATGAAGCATCCCCACCACGTTACCGAAAGGAAAGGCGCGAGAAGGATGGCCGCCGACACCCAGTGTTTACTAGGATCGGAAGGAAAGTTGTGGACGATGAAGCAGCCGACTTACAGTCTCTGGAGGAGCATGAAGATGATGGACGGCGTACCAATGTCCACGCTAGACTTGGCAGTCGCAGGATCCACGATAGACTTGGGCGACGATGCTCCCCAAGCGAAAGCCCTTCAAGCTCGAATTCCGAGGATAGTCGGCGCAAGCGCCGCAAAAGAGTAAGCTCATCCTCAAGTGACTCCTCGGACAACGAGGACGAAGAAACAGGACACTGGAAGTCCAGGAGAAGATCCCGCGACCGGGAAGACGAAGATATGTCTCGTCCGTGGCGCCGCCAAAAGGTTGACGCATTCACTCGGCGCATCAGTGATTTTTCAGAAGATAAGAGAAGGCGCATGCCCGCTAATGTTAAAACTTATGATGGGACAGGTGATCCTGATGACCACCTAAAAATTTTGAATCAGCAGCAACCATCGAAAATTGGCCACAACCTGTGTGGTGCCACATGTTTAACTCTACATTAGTGGGGAATGCGCGAAACTGGTTCAGTAAGCTTCCACGTAGAAGCATCGATGGGTTTGAAGAGTTGCGGAAGGCGTTTCGTTTGAACTTTACTCAGAGGAAGAAGTGCGCCAAGAACCCTGTCGAACTCGCTAGGGTAAAACAGCGCCAAGGGGAATCCACAAGCGATTTTATGGAGCGCTATAAAGACGAATGTATACATGTCAAGGCATGCCCCGAAATACTAAAGATCTCAGGGTTTATGAACGGAATCAATAACCCAGAACTTATCAAAAAGTTAAATGATAGGGTTCCCCAAACCTTTGACGAACTTATGAAGCGCACGAGGTCTTTCATCCAAGGAGAAGCCGCCGCTGCGGACAGTAAGAAAGGCTACTCAAACTATAGGTCACAAGAAGAGCCAAGGAGACAATCCAATGACCAGAGTAGCAATCGTAACAAAAGCTATCGCAGTCAAGGGGGCGGACGGGGAAACGACAAGTATACCCCACTAACGAAGACTCCAAGGGAGATATTTGCGACGGAAGGCGCGAACTTTCCGAGACCCCCACCGATGCGTACCCCAGAAGATCGGCGCGTAGGGAACGGATACTGCGAGTATCATGGACAGAAGGGCCACACAACCAATGAGTGTGTCCAATTGGGCCAATTAATTGATAAGCTAGTAAAAGAAGGCAGATTGGACCATCTAGTTAAGAAAATTAAGGATGGGAAAGACAAACAGAAAACTGAGGGCAAGAAAGAAGCGCCTAAGGACAAGGCTGACACAATCTATATGATACAATCATGGCATTGAAAGACTAGGCAAAAGGTCAGCCAGAAATTTTCTTATGGAAGCGAAATCTCTTTTCCCACCTTGGCTGCGGACAACGCAGTGGCGGAACCGCTCACCATCGAGATAAATGCGGGGGGTCACGATATCCACCGCATGTATGTTGATGGAGGGGCATCAGCAGACATAATGTATGAGCATTGTTTCAAGAGATTGCAACCTGAGATACAAAGTCAGTTAAGCCCAGCCACGACGCCGTTGACTGGCTTCACAGGAGAAAAGATATGGCCCATGGGGCAACTACGACTACTAGTCGCTGTTGGTAATAAGGAACATTCCACGATAGCCTGGATGAATTTTATGGTGATCAGATCTCCTTCGCCATACAATGGCATCATCGGAAGACCAGGAATTTTGGCAATACGCGCAGTACCATCCACAGCACATGGGATGCTCAAATTCCCGGTAGAGGGCGGCATTGTCACCATCTACAATAACGCTGCGCCACCAAGAGAGTGTAACACGATTACATGTGAGACGACGCACGCCCCAGAACAGAGCGCAGCTAAAGTACCAAATCTGAAGGTCGCAATTCATCCTGATTACCCGGAACAAGAAGTATCGATCGGGGGATCGCTGTCTGATAAAGGCAGAGTTGCCGTGTGCGCGCTCTTACAAAAGAATCTGGATATCTTCGCATGGGAACCAAAGCACATGACTGGTGTGCCACGATCGATTGCAGAACACACGTTAAATATCCGACAAGGATACTCCCCAGTACGGCAGAAAAAGCGCGGCCAGGCTCCAGAGCGCGCAAAAGCCATTCTAGAGGAAGTATACAAACTTGTTGACGCAGGCATCATGCGAGAAGTCTATTACCATGACTGGCTCTCTAATCCAGTAATGGTCAAGAAGAGCGATGGTAGTTGGCGGATGTGTGTGGATTTCACTGATCTCAACAAAGCATGTCCACAGGACTGCTACCTACTGCCAGAGATAGACTGGAAGGTAGAATCTTTGTGCGGATATCCCTTTAAATGTTTCTTAGATGCATACAAAGGGTACCACCAAATCCAAATGGCCAAGGAAGACGAGGAAAAAACAGCCTTCCACACAAGCCAAGGTGTCTATTGTTATATAAAGATGCCTTTTGGCCTGAAGAATGCGGGCGCCACCTACCAGCGATTGGTAGATAATGCATTTGAAAAGCAAGTGGGTCGCAACCTAGAGGTCTATGTAGACGACCTTGTCATAAAAAGCCATACTGAAGACGAAGTGGTACGCGATATTGAAGAAACATTTAGAACACTACGAAAGATCAACATGAAGTTAAATCCTAAGAAATGCACTTTTGGCGCTACAGAAGGCATGTTCCTGGGATACTTGATAGAACCAGATGGCATTAAGCCATGCCCAGAAAAAACAGAGGCTGTCATCCAACTCCCTTCACCACCACGTTGAAAGAAGTTCAGTCTCTGAATGGAAAACTAGCCGGTTTGAACAAATTCCTGTCCAAATCAGCAGATAAGTCACTTCCTCTCTTTAAAACACTCAAGAAGTGTACAAAAAAGGGAGACTTTCGTTGGACTACGGAAGCGGAAGAAGCTTTCACACAGCTTAAGCAACATATAGCAGCGCTTCCTAAGCTAGTCGCACCCCGACCAGGGGAGGAGTTAATCGTCTACTTATCTGCGACTCATGGAGCGGTCAGCGCAGTGCTACTGACGGATAGGAACTCCGTACAAACACTGGTATATTTTGTAAGCAAAGCACTCAAGAAGACAGAGATTAACTACAGCCCAATGGAGAAGTTGGTCTTGGCGTTAGTATTGGCCGCCAAAAGACTGTGTAGGTACTTTCAAGCACACCCAATAGCGGTGATCACAGACCAACCTATCAAGCAAGTTATCTCTAAACCTGACGCATCGGGGCGATTACAAAAATGGAGTGTGCTGCTAGGCGAGTATAACATCTCTTATAGACCACGCACTGCGGTTAAGGGGCAAATACTAGCAGACTTCATCATCGAAAAACCAGACACCGATGTTGCACCTCCACTGAGCGAGGTAGAACTACAAGAGCCATGGGTCCTGTTCACGGACGGATCTTCATGCGTAGACGGATCGGGCGCAGGCCTTATCCTCACCAACCCAGAAGGAATGGAATTCACTTACGCACTGCGCTTTGAATTCACAGCCACGAACAACGAGGCAGAATATGAAGCCCTAATCGCTGGATTACGCATTGCAACTCGAATGGGCGTACGCAACCTAGAAGCAAACGTGGATTCTCGATTAGTAGCCAACCATGTGTTGGGTGAATATGTGGCTAAAGAGGATAACATGGTTCAATACCTCGACAAGACCAAGTCACTAATCCAAGGTTTTGACAGGTTTACCATTAAACAAGTTCCTAGAGGGGAGAACAAAAAGGCGGACGCACTAAGCAAAATCGCATCTACAAGCTTCGCGCACCTGTCAAAACAAGTATTGGTGGAGATCCTAAAAAAGAAATCCATCTCGGAGATTGAGATATCTACGGTGATAGAAGAACAGGATCCTACATGGATGACCCCTATCATCGAATTCATAAGTAAGGGCAAATTGCCCGAGGAGCAGAAAGACGCTCGACGGATACGGCGCACAGCGCAGAGGTTCGAACTTCGAGACTGTATCCTATATCGGCGCTCATTTCTACAACCATGGCTTAGATGCGTTGGACCTCTTCAGGCAGATTACGTACTCTGAGAGATCCACGCCGGTTCATGCAGTATGCACTCAGGACCACGGTCCGTTGTAGCACGAGCCTTGCGGTCAGGATACTACTGGCCCACTATGCATCGCGATGCGCGAGATGTGATAAAGAAATGTAGCGACTGCCAAGTTCATAGACCCATCCCGCGCAGACCACAACAAGAGCTAACGCCTATCACTTCTCCATGGCCATTCTATAAGTGGGGTATCGACATTGCAGGTCCCTTCCCTGTTGCAGCGGGGGGACTAAAATTTCTTATTGTGGCAATAGACTACTTCACTAATTGGATTGAAGCAAAAGCAGTGGCGACAATCACAGGTAATCAAGTAAAACGATTCGTTTGGGAAAATATTGTATGCCGCTTTGGATTACCTGGGGAGATCGTTTCGGACAACGGAAAACAATTCCGTGATAACCCGTTCAAAGACTGGTGCGCAGAGCTAAATATTACACAACACTTCGCGTCAGTTAAACACCCACAAACCAATGGTTTGGTTGAGCGCGCAAATCGTAGTCTAGGCGAAGGAATTAAAGCGCGTCTGGACAAGCATAAAGGAAGATGGGTGGATGAATTGTCGCATGTCTTATGGGCGCACCGCACGACAATCAAAGTTAGCAATGGAGACACTCCTTTTTCTCTTGTCTATGGGACAGAAGCTGTCACACCAGCCGAAATTGGGATGCCAACCATTCGTACCGCGGAAGTTAATGTCGCAACCCATGACGACGAACGACGTATAGACTTGGACCTATTGGAAGAAAGGCGTGAACGCGCAGCTATACGTGAAGCAAAAGCCAAGTCAAAAATGAAGGGATACTACGATGCTAAAGTTCGAAACACCTCGTTCAGACCAGGCGATATTGTATATCGCGCTAATGATGCAAGCCATGCAGAAGATACAGGTAAACTTGGACCAAAGTGGGAAGGACCCTATGAGGTCGTTGAAGCACTAGGAAAAGGCGCGTACAAGCTGCGTGATATGGATGGCCGCGAGCTACAACGCACATGGAATGTTTGCAATCTCAAGAGATGCTATCTTTAAGAAAGGCTACGGCCTCCCACACGGACACCTCCGCACTTTAGTAAGTGCTCAATAAATATCCGTGTATTTACATTTTGTTTCATTTAGGCAAATGTTTTTCTTTTTACAAAAACTTGCAAGTATTAATTCAATGTCGCGGTTTCTAGCTAATTCCGCGACACATTTCACTTTATTGTCTACATGTTATTTATGTCTCAATATTGTTATTACTTTACTTTCTGCCTACATGGCGTGCATGCACTTATTAAAACCCACGATGGTAAAAGGATGAGTAAACCTACTAAAAAACTCGTTGAGTAAGAGGGTTGCAAACCCATCAACACCGGATCACGCATCCTTGTTAAACACCTTACTCTCAAGACGTTAGAGTAAGTTCAATGTGTATCCCACGACGGATACACAACAATGTACACTGTGCGCGTTTAACAAATTAGGAGATAAGACACTTAACTCCTTGATATGATATTTGCAGTACGTTGCATATCAATCTATACACTTGTAAATTTTATGAACTTCATACACGATTATGGATTCTTATAAATTTTCTTAAGTATGTACACAACAGTTTGATTCTTAGACACAACATAGACGTCTTTTACGCAAAGACAAAATAACTAAGTACAAACATTATAACCACAATCACATTTGATACAATATGCGTACAATCGTATTTTTCTAATCAACATTTTATTACGGACTACGAGTTCATACAAGATATAGATTTAACATGCACATGTGCAACAAAATGTTAATCTATTACAAAAAATTACCAAGACAAAAAATCTAAAAGCTATGGGTGCGTCTAAGCCCTGAACCGCCAACATGGTACGCAGCACGACCAATTCCCTCAAGCTCCTTCAGAAGACCACTATCTTGGGGCGACACTGTCGGTACGCTAACGGGCACTCCATCAGACCTAGGAATATGCGCAGCACCGACACCGCAAAGGATGGCCTTCCCCTTCACACCTTGCTTCTTCGCAAGCCTCATAGCATGGGCCTCTAAGGACTCCTTCAGAGATATTTCCTTTTCAAGGGCAAAAGGATCCAGGATGTTGTGAGGGCGAGCGAAGATAGGTACCTGCAACTGCGATTCATCTGGCTTAAGAAAATAGTCAGCTTGTGCCTCTACGCCCTCCGCTGCATGCCTAGCCAAGGTTAACCCCTCCATAATAACGCCTATGAGGTAATCTTGGTCGCGCTCCAGTTGAGCAATGTGAGGAAGGTCTAGCAGCTTCATCTTTTCCATAGCAGCGACAAGCTCATCGAAGGAATCAGCATTATAATCGGGCACTTGTGTGGCAGGCACCTTCAACAATCCGCTCTCAGAGAGCTCCTTTATAGCCTGCGCCTTGCCACGCACAAGCGCACGCTCCACAACTTCCCCAAAAGCCTCCCGCACCTCTTGGTATTCCAAAGTACCCAAGGCAGCAAGACGTAACCCATGGCTGATAAGCCACCTGCGCTCAGCGATAGAAGATACCAGATGGGGATATAGCTCTTCGTCATACTCAATACTGAGCTTGCGCAGCTTGATTTCTTGCTTCTCCAGCGACTCCTCCACAGCCTTGCGGAAATCATCTATTCTGGCGAAGTGAGCGCTCTTGTTCTGCTCCATATACTTCAAGGCCCAAAGGCAAGTGGCCTTGTACTCTTTTGCGCCAGCGCGCTCTTGGTTCACTTGAGCAAACAACGATAGCCTCTCATCAGCAAGCTTCTGAGCATACACAGTGGTTGACTCTACCTCAGCCTGAGCATCAGCTAACTGCGCCTTCAGTAGCGCAATTTCCCTATCCTTCTGCGCACTGCTGCTACCTTCACCCGCATGCCTAGCTTTGAGCTGTGCAACCAATGAGGCTTGATGCGCAACAGCCAAGCTTAACTCCTCAATCAACTGGTCCGTAGGCACATCTTCAGAAGCCTTTGTCCCAGATCCTTGACTCCCCTGCGCAAGATGATCAGTAGGCGAGGGACTCGCCTTGGGTGGCGATTCCCCAGCGCGCGCTGCAGCATCACCAGCATCTCCAACACTGCACGCAAAAGGCAAGGGTTAAAGTTATTCTATAATATCAACGCATACTATGCGTTAAAGTTTCAAAGACACAAGCCTAATCACTTACTTGGGGGAAGGAGATTTAGTTGACGACGCATCCTCTTCTGATGACTGCCCGCCAGAGATAAGATGGCGCCTTCTTTTAGATGTACCAGCACCATCATCACCTGAAGCTTTCTTGCGCTTCACCCCTTGGCTAGCCTCCTCGGGACCACTTACAGACATGGCAATCCCCTCACTTTCTAACGAGTCTGTGCGCGACAGCTCTTCCACATGGACTTGTGCTCCAGGAGCTAGAAAACTGCGAAGGTGTCGCCTCTAAAACAACTGGGGGTGTATCCTCTGGTTCCTCCTGTAGGATCTCCATAGTGCGCCCCGCGGTAGCCTCCAGAATCGGCTCCTCACCTTCCCTCAAAGGGCGCACTCCTACGATCACCTGTTTGGGCTTCGCCAAGCGCACCACACTGAATAGATCCATCTCTGCGCAACAAACAACAAATAAACAAAGATGGTTACAAAAGCTATAATAGTGAAGAACGCTTACACTACTGAGCGAAGGAGAAGAAAGGACAAGCACCCACCCCGGTTATTCTCATCCAAAAAAGTAGGCACCTCGTCAGGAGTTCCGAAGTAATTGCGACTAATCCCCATATGCACTAAAAACTCTTCTGGATAAGCGTTAATAGGGAGGCGATTGGCATTTATCGTGTCCGCATCCTCTACGCTATACGTTCCGGGGAGGGGGCGCTCATCCTTCGGTAATGACTCTTGAGTATAGAACTCAAAAATCCATGGAAAAAACGCATCATCAACCCAAAAGAATTTCTCCCTCCAATTCCTAAGCGCGTCTAATTTTTCCGTATAGCACTGCAGCCGCCCTGTGCGCTTGGAAAAGGACACCCACCCGTTTGACCATGACGTGTGGTAAAACGCGCGGAATAGATGGATTGTAGGGTTAATCGCCAACAAGCGACAATTTACTTCAAAATTGGTTATTTTTGCTGCACCTATACAGTGCAGTTGGGAAATATGAAGACGATAGTGGTTTAGAATATCGCACAAAAATAGGGAAATGGGCACACGTTGGTTAGCGAATTCGAAAAAACGTGTGTATACCCCTACTTTCCCTTCAGGGAAGTTCGCTATTGACGCAGTCGCCACCGGAACCACCGGGTGCAATGCGATAGGGATGTAATAATCTGAGGTGAACTGACGAAGTTCGTCCTCATATATATCGGAAGTAAAATCGGATAACTGAAGAACCATGGTTAGAATTTAAAGGATTCTGAAGCGCATGCGCTGTTACCTTAGGAGTTGTTGATTTCTTGTTCGCTGTTTAAAGTTTTTAACAATGGCGGCAATGGACGATTTTACTGTGATAAGCACAGTGAAATGGAGATGACACTTTATATAGGGTTACAAGATCTCATGGATGATTGACATGTGTCACCCACTTGCTCTAATCGTGTGGCTGGGAGGCCAAAAGGTGAAGCACTTTTTCACCCACCCCTCACAATTTACGAAGGAGATACGGATGTACTTGGACTAGATTAATCATATTGTTTTTTTTTAGGCGGGAAACACTTGAAACTTCTCCGCTACGCATTTCGGAATACCTTTTTGCTACATTTGTTAGTCTAGCATCCGCAGTCGTTACACTACGCATACTAGACTGGGGGGACATGATGACGTATAGTCCGCATTCGGGTCACGAACCCGACCAATGGACGCTACTAACACTCAAGCCCATCACGAATGGGCTATCACGATAACGGTTTGGGCTTACGATGGCCCAAACCCGAAGTTATTTATAGTCTTGATATAGGATATCTCTTATTTATGGGATATGTATCAAATGACCGACATAGGCGGGATAAGCCGAGGAGTGAGGAACACGAAACCAACAAGGATTTCGTGTGTATATAAAAGGTCTCTCGACTCTCATTAAAGGTAGGATCTAAGAACCATAACTCTTCAACTAAACCCTAAAACCGATTACTTACTCTCACGCCGGAGGATAATCGTGGGAGACAATCCCACGATAAGCCTAACGGTGTCTTTTTGTTTTCTTAGTGCGCAGGTCTCAAGCATTAAGATCTAATTGGTACGGAAACAAGGAACGCCCAACTTTTGTATCAACAGTAGGAATAAAATTCTGACTTGATCGGGCGTGTTGAGCCCTAGCTTGTCCCCTTAACCATTTATAATCTATAAGCTCGTGCTAGTCTTTTACACAAGGAGCTATAAAATGCGAATTCTTTTTAAGAGTTTGCAAGTTCCCGTATCGACTTTATATATGCATGGCTTGATTATTTGGCTAAGCATTCGCGGATCTTATTATTTAAGATTTTAAATTTGCGAAGAACGAGAAATGATAGAGTTGTTTATAAGTTAGATTGCTAAACGTGGAGTAGTTGGATCTCTTTAGAGCTCATCGAAGTTATTTGTGGCTTTTTGTTCCCATAAGCTTGTTTCACCCAAAAAAAATAGAAATCTAGGAATAATTAAAGGTATTTTGGTTTTGGCGATAATTAGTTTTATTTCTTCCTTAGAGAATCCTTGCTTATGAAAGTTGGGTACACATCAAGGTACTGCCAGTGTTACGGTGTAATAGGCAACTGATTCCTGATAGCACGTGCTATTGTCTCTATTGCTATAAAAGCCGTAGGACTCAGGATTTGGCAAAATATATAATGAATAATGAATAATAATAATAATAATAATAATCCAAAGCCGATAAAAGTTTTCTGTTTCCTGACGGTTCGTTCCCGTTGACTCAGACTTCAAAAAGGCAGAGGAAAAATATCCAAGGTCAAAATAAGACTCCCGATTCTTGACGGTTCGTTGCCGTTGTCTAGGTTGTTTAGAAGGCCGATGAATAATAATATGTGCTTAATAATGTTAAAAAAATGCCAAATTTCGACTCTGGGGGTATCCTAATAAAAGCTTCTGTCTCTGGACTCGTAGATGAGTTGTTTCGGTCGTATATAAAAGGGATATCCTCAAAATCGTGTTAAATTAGAGACCTTGATGTGGACCTCATTTTTGTATGCAACGGTTTTCGAGGGAAGGATTGGAAACTACTTAGCGTCTAAACTAGGTATCTTTATCGGATTAAGAATTATCGAAACGAGAATTTGAAGAAATTCATTTCTCACCAAAAATAAAATAAATAGAGGAAAATAGGAATTTGGGAACAAGAAGTTCTACACAATTAACTTCCATGAGTAGTGTCGGCAATCTAACTTGTAAACAACAATGATTTCGTTTTTAAGCTTAGTTTGGGGACTCGTGAAAAATCAGGAACGACGAATTTTATCCGTATGGTCACTTCTTTATGAGTCGTGTTTCCTACTCGTTGATCCTAAAAGTTATCGTGAGATAATGATTGTCAACAAAGCCGTCACATGATTATGAGAAAAATACAAAAATAGAATAAAAAGGAAAATCGGGGAGTTTTTAGAACTTAAGATTTCTCAATCTCTTTTGAAAATTTTGCTACTTCTCAAAGTTAGTAAAAAGAGATTAGAAATTTTTGGATTTAAAAACGTGTTTTTATAACATTGCGTGAGGACACAGCAATATCTTAGTCTGGGGGAATTTTGGTATGTGCTTAAACACATACCTTTTATTTACCAAAATCAGACCAAAAAGACCAAAAACTAACCAATTATGCCAAATATATGTTGTTTTTGTGTTTATAAATGTGCAGGTATGGATATTTTGAATATGGACAAAAATCAATGAAAAACAACAAAAAACCGAGCACGAGATTTGGAAAGAGTATTTCAAGAGCCGAAGCCTGGGAAGAAATCATCAAGATTGGACCAAGATATTTCTCAAGATGCCCGAAACAGCCCTTGGATTATTTCACTTGACAAAATTGGTCCCTAGTTTAACTTTGAAGAATTGGCAGGTTTAGCCCTTGAAAATTGCAAGTTTACATCTTTGGTCCCTAGATGAGCCTAAAACTACCCTTAGCTTATTAACACAACCGGATCCATAAGATAAAACAATTTAACCCATCCCAATCCAATCCCACACAAACCACACCAGCCCATCACAACTCTAGCCCAAAACCCAATCCCATTAATAATAAAAATACGGGTCAAATGGCAGTCAAACCTCAGGTCAATTTACTGTTTATCTTCCCTAATCCCTCACTTTTCCCGCCAAACCCCTCTAACCTCCTACCAGTCACTCTCAACCTCACTACCATCCAAGAATGTCACATGACCATGTTCCCCCCCCCCCTCCTTGCCACCTCATCAATCCAAGGACAAGAATCGATCTACGGCTGAGATTTAGAGAAGTGGGCACCAAGCATATCCAAGGGTTGTTATCAAGCTAAGGAAGCACAAGACAGAGATGAAACCCTAGCTGAAGGGCTTTAAATAGCAGACTCTCCTCAAGAGAAAATTTTGTCCAATTTTTCATGTTTTTAGAGAAATTTAGGCCATTTACTTTAATGTCATTTTAATGTTTTCCTAGTGTAATCATTTAAGTTTCAGTGTTAATTTCAATTCAGTCTTGTAATTCACATTTGGTTAATGAAATTTTAATTTTCTCATTTTTCTTTTACTTGGTCAACATTCAGTCAACTTTGCTTATTTGCTATTTTCAAGTGCTTATTCAGTATTTCTCAGCTTATTTATGTTTTAATTTGTCAGTTGTTAGTAACTGGATTAAAAGTGAGAGCTTATTTCATTTTCAATACTTAAGAGTCTCAAAATCTTCAAAATTGTCATTTTAAAGGTGTTTGGATCAGTCTCTAAGTGGGTCATTCAAGGGTTGTTACTGTTCAATTGTGGTAGGGTCAAGTTTGATCTAGCTTTTTGTAGTTTAAATCAGTAGATTGTGGAGGTTTTTGAGCTAAATTGATAGTTATTTAGGATTTGCATCAGTTAGGGTAATTTTAGGAGCTGAACTTCCCTTTTAAGCTTCTTATAAGCTTTTGCTTATTTGAGGTTTATTTTTGCATTACTTAGGTCCCTTTTAATCTAAAACAACTAGTGTTTAAATCCCATATGACCTTGTTTCAAATATCACTCAAAACAGCCCAACCATATAGCAGACTTGCAATTTCAGTTTGCAACCTTAGCTTTTATTTTGCCTTAAATCTGCTGAACCAATTAAGCTTATTTTAATGATTTTAGGTTTTCTCAGTAGCTAGTAGTATGGGATTTTAGGATCAGAGTTTTGATTTCAAAGTGTAGCTTATTAATTAGCTTTAAATCAGTCTGCAATTACCCCACTTAGTCTATTGCAGACCTGCAAACAGTTTTGTGTCCCACAAGTATCTGATCTAGGGCTTATTTAGATAAGCAATTGATGTTTAAATTTGGGCATTTTTGGGTTATAAGTAGTTTGTAGTATCAGTTTTCATGATTTGATTTTGGTTTCCTCTGTGGAGCTTTTTCTTAGCTTATAGAGCCGCCTAAAGTTAGCTGTTTAGTCTCTTATTTCTGTCTCAAATTGCAACTGCATAAACTGCTTTTTGGCTTAACCAGAGAGCTTATTTGGACTTTTTAAGTTGTTTTAAGCTTGAAATAGTGAGTTAATCCATATTTGAACACTTGGTAATTTTTGGTGCTGATTAGCTTATTTTTGTACTTAATTCAAACTGCTTATTTGCCTGTACTGCTTATTAGGGTTTAGTTTAGTTCTACTTTCATTTTTCATAGCTTCTTTATATAATTTAGGATTTTTATGCAAAGTTACATATTTTTTCAAATCAGTTTACTATTTTTAAATCATTTAATTAGTTTCTTTTAGTTTTAAATTCATAAAAAATAAAATAAAAATCAAAAAAATATAATTCTTTTTCCTAAAAATTTCTTTTATCATTTAGAATGTAGGAAAATTATTTTCATGCCCGTAGGATTAGTAGTGCTTCAAATTCACTTTTTATTTTGCGCTCGTACGTAGTTTTTTATTTATTCGCGCATTTTTAGGATTTCCCTTACGTTTGCCTTAGAGTAGAATTTTCCCTTGCATTATTTACTGTTTTTAGTTTATATGTCATTATCTTTAGTTTATAAATCATTATCACTCACTTTTATTCACCATTCACTGTACGAATCACGATCCCGAATCACAATTTCATTCAATCTTCAATCGGGACAACGAACCTTGGGTTTTGCATATTTCCTTTGCAATTCTCCTTGATATAAATTGTTTGAAACCACGGACCTACCTTGATCTTCCAGTGTTGTTTCTTTTTCCCTTCCTACCGTATTCCGCATGGAGGACGTGGGTACGGAAGGAGTGGGGCCTGAATGAGTGCTCATGGTGAGTATTTTCAAGAACGCAGTTGTGTACTGGTTCCACGGATGGCCCCAACTTGTTAGTGCAAAATATGTGACGGGTATTAGATTGGGTTGGAATTGCGTATTGAGCTGTCCCAACGGGCCTTTGATGGATTATGCTTGCACTAAATCAAGTAATGAAATAATTCCCTGCACAAATGAAAGTAAACCGTTAGCCTTACCGTGTGGCCGGACCCCACGATTAAGCTCCGGCGTGAGAGTAAGTAATCATGTTTATCAGAGAATGCTGGAGTATGTGTATTGATATGTGTGAGAAAGTCATACCTCGTAAATGTGTGGGGATCCCCTTTTATAGGCGAGTCCAATACTAGGCTTTCCTAGTAATTCGCCTATTATTGTTAGTGGCCAGAGTGGGACCCTTGTCGGGCAAGGATCCGTAATAATTGTGATTGCGGACACAGATCATCTTCCGCAATTCGCTGGAGGGCTGCGGAAGTACCCTTTGGATGACTTGCGTGCGTCTTTGTATATCCGGGCCGTTAGCTCGTTTATCATTGGGCTTAGTGGCAGCCCGGTATATTTGCTTGTTTACTTTGTTGGGCCGGAGCCCAAATGTGTATAGTACGGTCTAGGCCCACTAGGCCTGCTGGCCGTATTATACGTCATCAATATATATGAGAAAGGATATTTAAAGGCATGACAGTAGAGAAATGGTCTCCTTCTCGATGCCACTCTACCAAGGAAACTGTCTGCTACACAAACAAGTATACTCTTCAAATCAAGCTTAAGTACTTCCTTAGAAAATAGAACAACAACAAAATAGAAGGAAATACTTTAAGTGTTTGATTCTAAATCCCTCAGTATTTATCTAGAGGCACTGACTTACTGAGACCAGCTAATACTTGGGTCAACTTGGATCCTAGAGGCACTGACTTACTAAACTCGTGGTCCGATTTGTGATGAGGATATTGACACAGAAGAACATTTGTTTGTTTAAGTTGGAGGTTATAGAATGGTGGATCATTCGCAACATTAAAATAGAAAACCTTAATGATGTCTTCAATCTTGCAACTCGAAGAACTTTACCACACAATGATCCAAGCTTCTTGATGCTGTTGTTCAATCTACCTTATGGATACGAGACAGCGTCTAACATAAAACGTCCAAAGAAGTATATCAGCCCGAATGACATCACGCTATTCACACACACTTGGATAACAAATAGATATACAAAATGCTTGATCAGTTGGATCGCGTAGTATAGCAGTCCTTGTAAAATTATATCCTAAGTGTATTCTCTTCCTTCTTGTTAGGTTCTTTGTAATATAAAGGCCACACAAAAAAAATCAAACGCTATTTAAAGTTCTTTGTAAAGTTTTGAAATTTTAAATTTCAAAATTGGGGTGTTAAACACTAACTAATCAAAGATTTATGATCAATTATATACATGTAAATATAAGCCGATACACTAACTAAATTGCAACAAAATTAAAATAACATATCATTTAATTACATACAATAATATTGTTACAATGACGTCATCAATATCTCTATCTCTACTACATTATAATTATAATGGCTTTGGAACTATTCCATTATTAGCAATGCTTAAAATTCAGACTCCTAAACTTGCTTGTTATGAAAATATTGTTTTTTGATAGTCGTCAATATCATTATAACATTGTAACAACCCATTAATCTATCATTGTAACAGCCTCCAATAATTATTAAAATCGTGTAACCGCTAAAAATATCAATAATAATTATTAAAAATGTGTAACTGCATCCACCATATAAATTCACACAAACCATTTCATATCTCTCACACAAATGTTTTTTTAATTCTTTGTGAGGAGAATCGTTGTTCATCAACAGCAAAAATAGTCACAGGGTACCCGTCGCTGCATTGCGTTGATACCCTGCTAGTTTAATTTTAACAGTAAAACACTAAACAAGCCCTAACTTATTCAATTTTAACAACAAAACACTAACTAATCAACATTTATGATGAATTATATACATGTAAATATAACCAGTAAACAGAGTGAAGACATTTCATCAACACGTTAACGACTCTTTCTATGATAATAACGATGCATGTGCATTACTGTTGGAAAATTTAGTGCACTTGAGGGATCAGTTTACACCTGGTAATGGGTCAGGAGGTACGGAGTGTACGCCCATAAGGTCCCTGAACACCCTGACTCTGATAGTGGTTAAGTATGGTTCCTGATGAAGTTCAGTGAGTGCACTCGTCAGTGAGTGACACTCTGGACTGAACGGTATTCATCATCTGATGAGTTCAGCTCAGGCTGAAGGATCTCATCATGGAGTTGTCTCATCAGAGAGTTCATGTCTTCAGGGAGTGAACCTCTCAGTGAACATACTCAGGGAGCAACCCTCAGGGACTAGCTCATCAGCGAGTGAATCAACTAGCTGAGACTGAATCATTACTAACTTGTAACGGCTTTGACCTATTCAAGTGGCAGTTAAAACTGCTTTAATGACCACGTTTAATTGGTCATGTAACCACTAATTCCTATTATTATGGAGGCTAATTATGTGGTGATTAATAGGCCGTTAATCACTCATAATTCCATTGACTAGGGTTGAGTGATCTTACCTATAAATGCGAGATCAAACACAACTGCATGAAAAGAGACAACAGAAAACATATAACACTTATACGTGAAGGGTTATTGATTGGTGCCTAATTCAATAACATACATTTGGTCTTATCCCAAGTAGATATTCGTGATACCCAGGCATTAGGGTCGAATAGTTTACTTTGGAAAGTGATAACACGATTCCAAGTGATATCCGGTAACCATTCATTGGTAATTAACTAGGCTATTGATTATCTTCACCCTGTTCTGGGCTGACAACCATCCAACAATCAAAGTAAACTATTTTGTGATAATCAATGGCTGCTGCTGCTATGAAATCTCATGGCTTCAAACTTTGCCAAGCTTGATAAGTTTGAAGGGGTGGATTTTAGATGATGGCAGAAGAAGATGCACTTCTTGCTTTCAAGCATGAGTGTGGTGTATGTTCTGAGCACTCCTATTCCTGAAGATGGTGATGATGCAACTGTGGAACAAATAAGGAAAAGGAGCAAATGGGAGAATGATGATTACATTTGCAGAGGTTTAATCCTAAATGGTATGTCTGATTCTCTCTTTGATATTTATCAGAATGTTGAATCTTCCAAAGAACTATGGGATTCCTTGGATGCCAAATATATGGCTGAGGATGCATCAAGTAAGAAGTTTCTTGTAAGTAATTTCACAAATTACAAAATGACTGATTCAAGACCAGTTATGGAACAATACAATGAACTTCTTGGTATACTTGGAAGGTTTACATAACATAAAATGAACATGGATGAGGCTATTTCAGTCTCTTGTATCATTGACAAACTACCACCTTCTTGGAAAGATTTCAAGCATACATTGAAACATAAGAAGGAAGAACTGACTCTTGTTCAGTTGGGCAGTCATCTGCGTATTGAGGAATCCCTCAGGGCGCAAAATAGTGACAAGCCTAATAGTAGCAATGCTACTGGTGCATCTGTTGTCAATATGGTGGAACATAACAAATCCACCAGGTACAATGACAACAAGGGCAAACGTAAACATCATGATAACACAAGGGCTGATCCAAGCAAGAAGGCAACACATACTTGTTGGAAATGTGGCAAATCTGGTCACATTAAAAGGGATTGCAAAGGTGTTAAGGTTGGTGGTAAAGCCATTGGTTCAGGCACTAGTGGTTCAGGGAGTGGGGGTTCTACCAACTCACTGAAAGGTCAGAATATGTTTAATAAATCTTTTCAGGTTTATTATGTTACATATGTATCTGAATCTAACTATGTGCAGGATGATGATGTTGCGTGGTGGGTTGACTCTGGAGCAACTGTTCATGTGTGCAAAGATAGACACTGGTTCAAGACGTATGAGTCATTGAATGATGGTTCTATTCTTCACATGGGAAATGAGTCAACAGCCTTGGTGCATGGTCATGGTTGTGTGGATCTTAGTTTTAGTTCTGGAAAGATTGTAACTTTGTTTAATGTTATTCATGTTCCTGATATAAGGAAGAACTTGGTTTCAAGTAGTGTTTTGAATAATCATGGATATAAACAAGTTATTGAATCTGATAAATTTATATTGTCTAAACATGGTGTTTTTATTGGTTTTGGCTATTTGTGTAATCAAATGTTCAGACTTAATATTGTCACTGATGTTGTTAATTCAGCCTTTATTTCAACCTCTAAAATGAACGACTCTACCCTCTGGCATGCTAGACTTGGCCATGTACACTATAAAAGGATGCAAGATATGTCTAAGGATGGGTTAATCCCAGCATTTGACATGGATACTGGAAAGTGTAAGACTTGCATGTTGACCAAAATAACTAAGAAACCTTTTCAGGGTGTAAAACGTGAGACTGAGCTCTTAGAGCTAATACACAGTGACCTGTGTGATTTGCATGCCACTCCCTCTTTGGGGAATAAAAGGTACTTCGTGACATTTATTGATGATGCTTCTAGGTTTTGTTATGTCTATCTGTTACATACTAAGGATGAAGCATTAGATAAATTCAAGGTATTTAAAACTGAAGTTGAATTACAACTTGGGTCCCTGATCAAAAGATTAAGGACTGATAGGGGAGGTGAGTACATGGACACTTTGTATTTTTAGTCTGTTGGCATAATCCATGAAACGACTGCTCCCTATACTCCTCAGCAAAATGGTATCTCTGAAAGGAAAAACAGGGTACTGAAGGAGATGGTTAATTCCATGTTGTCCTACTCAGGACTGAGTCAAGGGTTCTGGGGTGAAGCTATGTTAACAGCTTGCTATTTATTAAATAGGGTTCCTAATAAAAGGAACAAGGTTACCCCTTATGAACTTTGGAATAAAAGGAAACCCAACCTGAACTATCTCAGGGTCTGGGGTTGTAGGGCAGTTGTAAGACTCCCTGATCCAAAGATGAAAACTTTGGGTGAAAGAGGCATTGAATGCATCTTTGTTGGATATGTTGAGCATTCCAAGGCATATAGGTTCTATGTTATTGAACCTAATGAATTTGTTTCAATTAATTCAATAATTGAATCAAGGGATGCTATCTTTGATGAGAATAGATTCTCATCAGTCCCAAGACCAAGTCAAAGGATTCCTAATGAAACCAATGGCATTGGTGTATCAAAGGTCCCTGATGAATTACTATCAGAGGTCCCTGATGAGATTGTGGTTCAGGAACCTGAACCTGAGCTCAGAAAGAGCAAACGGATCAGGACTCCAAAGTCATTTGGACCTGAGTTTCAATTATACTTAATTGAAAGAACAAGGGATGAGGTCTCTGACCAACACTCCTATTGCTTTAATGTTGAGGATGACCCCAAGACATTTGATGAAGCAATGAAGTCTCAGGATGTTGCCTTCTGGAAAGAAGCAATAAATGATGAGATGGATTCCATCATGGGCAACAACACTTGGGTGTTGGCTGATCTACCACCTGGTTGCAAACCTTTGGGTTGCAAATGGATTTTCAAAAGGAAAATGAAGGTAGATGGAACTATTGAAAAGTTCAAGGCTAGACTAGTCATTCAGGGCTTTAAACAAAAGTCAAGGATAGACTACTTTGATACTTATGCCCCTGTGGCTCGTATCAGTACCATAAGATTGCTACTTGCTTTGGCATCAGTTCACAATCTGATTATTCATCAGATGGATGTGAAGACAGCTTTCTTGAATGGTGAATTGGATGAGGAGGTTTATATGAACCAACCTCAGGGCTTCATCATGCCTGGCAATGAAAACAAGGTGTGTAAACTGATTAAGTCCTTATATGGACTGAAGCAGGCACCTAAGCAATGGCATCAAAAATTTGATGAAGTGGTTTTGTCTAGTGGTTATTTACTTAACCAGTCTGACAAATGTGTATATAGCAAATTTGATGAATCTGGTAAAGGAGTCATCATTTGCCTATATGTTGATGACATGCTGATCTTTGGCACTGACCAAAATCAAGTCGACCTGACAAAGGAATTTTTGTCATCAAGGTTCTCCATGAAAGACATGGGGGAGGCTGATGTTATCCTTGGTATAAGGATCAAACATAAGAGTAAGGGAATTTC
This sequence comes from Artemisia tridentata subsp. tridentata, assembly GCA_021014915.2. NCBI lineage: Eukaryota > Viridiplantae > Streptophyta > Magnoliopsida > Asterales > Asteraceae > Artemisia > Artemisia tridentata. Next base: position 214,052,387 of record CP139502.1, on the reverse strand, counting down.
TATCACTCAATCTCATTATATTGAGAAGGTACTGAGGAAATTCAACCACTCTGATTGTACTCCAGTGAGTACACCTATGGACACTACTGAGAAGCTAATGCCTAATACTGGCAAAGTTGTATCTCAACTTGAGTATTCTAGGGTGATTGGATGCCTGATGTAAGCCATGACTTGTACCAGGCCTGATATTGCTTTTGCAGTAGGAAAACTGAGCAGGTATACTAGTAATCCTAGTGCTCAATATTGGCAAGCAATTCAGAGGGTACTGAAGTATTTGAAGAAAAATATGGATTATAGTCTCTCATATACTGGTTATCCATCAGTATTGGAAGGATATACTGATGCAAGTTGGATCAGTAACACTGAAGACAATTCGTCTACTAGTGGCTGGGTATTCCTACTTGGTGGAGGTGCAATTTCTTGGGCATCCAAGAAGCAAACTTGCATCACCAGTTCAACAATGGAATCTGAATTTGTGGCTTTAGCAGCTGCTGGTAAAGAAGCTGAATGGTTGAAAAACTTGCTTCTTGAGATTCCATTGTGGCCTAAACCTATAGCACCTATTTCTATCCGTTGTGATAGTGCTGCTACATTGGCAAAGGCTTATAGCCAAATGTACAATGGGAAGTCTAGACACTTAGGTGTCAGGCATAGCATGATTCGTGAACTTATCATGAATGGGGTGGTTTCTATAGAGTTTGTTAGATCTCAACAAAACTTAACTAATCACTTGACGAAGGGGTTGGCTAGAGACTTGGTTATAAAGTCTGCTAAAGGGATGGGTTTAAGGTCCAACTTAGTCACTGAATGCTAAGACACCCAACTCCCTCCTGAGGAAACTTGGGGGCTGAGTTCAATGTGGAAAGTTGAACATTCAGTGGACTGGAGCACATGTTTCACAATCATCCCAAGGTTTGTGCTCGGAACCTGCTGGAAAGGAGGATGAAGCTTTTACTTCTTAATGGTTAATTTCTTTGAAAAAATGCTTGGCAGGAGCATGAATAAAGAGGAACCACCTATGTGAATGTTGAAGTTTTGCCGCTTCAGGGAGCTTAGGACTTTTTGCTCTTACAACATTTATGAATTGGATATGGACACATGGCTTGTAAAGTGTCAGGAGCGTTTAAGTGTTTGAAAACTTGTGTGTATTTTATCTTCAGGTATTCAAATGGGTTGAAGGGTTCAATTCTTAGAACACCCTGATTCTCGAATATTTGAACGTGTAATGTACTAAGATGGAAATTCAATCCTCATGATATTTTCGTTTATGCACTTGTTTTGTTTAATGTTTAATTTTCATGCAAAGGAAGTGAACTAAATTTGGGGATGATTGTTGGAAAATTTAGTGCACTTGAGGGATCAGTTCACACCTGGTAATGGGTCAGGAGGTACGGAGTGTACGCCCATAAGGTCCCTGAACACCCTGACTCTGATAGTGGTTAAGTATGGTTCCTGATGAAGTTCAGTGAGTGCACTCGTCAGTGAGTGACATTCTGGACTGAACGGTATTCATCATCTAATGAGTTCAGCTCAGGCTGAAGGATCTCATCAGGGAGTTGTCTCATCAGAGAGTTCATGTCTTCAGGGAGTGAACCTCTCAGTGAACATACTCAGGGAGCAACCCTCAGGGACTAGCTCATCAGCGAGTGAATCAACTAGCTGAGACTGAATCATTACTAACTTGTAACGGCTATGACCTATTGAAGTGGCAGTTAAAACTGCTTTAATGACCACGTTTAATTGGTCATGTAACCACTAATTCCTATTATTATGGAGGCTAATTATGTGGTGATTAATAGGCCGTTAATCACTCATAATTCCATTGACTAGGGTTGAGTGATCTTACCTATAAATGCGAGATCAAACACAACTGCATAAAAAGAGACAACAGAAAACATATAACACTTATACGTGAAGGGTTATTGATTGGTGCCTAATTCAATAACATATATTTGGTCTTATCTCAAGTAGATATTCGTGATACCCAGGCATTAGGGTCGAATAGTTTACTTTGGAAAGTTATAACACGATTCCAAGTGATATCCGGTAACCATTCATTGGTAATTAGCTAGGCTATTGATTATCTTCGCCTTGTTTTGGGTTGACAACCATCCAACATGTGCATTACGAAAGAAGATAACTTCAAAACATGAACACATAAATGAATTGTTCCATAACAAAGTTATCAAATGTTTGCATAGGTTTTAAAACACGGAACACATTGAACATGTGTACAATACATTTAACGACTTAACAAGCTATTTTCACAATAAAAACCAAACGCTTACCATAAATAGTGTAGACATTTTAAAAAGACAACTATTTTATCAACTGATTAAGCCATAAATGATGTAGACTTGCAATACAATAATTCATCAACATACTTAACCCTTAATCAAAAGTTTACTCAATAAAACCTATCGACTTGTAGTACAAACATATTTTACGCAATATGACATATCGCGTTACCGTAAAAAAAAAATTATAATCAAGCTAACAGATTAACACACACTCTCTCTCATGCATTGAAAACTAAACGGAATCCTTCGGTTTCAATGGAATCTGTACTTAATTCTCTCTATCTCTTTCATGTTTTTACGTCATTAATATATTCTTGTAAAATTTAAGCCAGTTTGTTTAGTTCATAATAATTAGCTACTATTAATTCATTAGTTAGTTTAGATATGTTGTTTAGGTTGTTAATTGTTGGATTTGAATTATCGATTGGTGTTGTAGGTTGATTATTGCTTAGTTTGATAAGTTAATTGATGCGTTTGTGATTATAATAAGTTAGTTGTTGTTTTATGTATTTTTTGATATGTTAGTTGATGTTTTACTGATTATGACGAGTTTATGCGAAATTATAGTGCTCGTTATTGAGTATGATTGTTAGTTACTGATTTTTACAAGTTTATGTGAAAATCCTGATGATATTTTGAGTTTATGCCGAGTTAGTGATTTTATGTGAAACAACATGTAAAGTGATGTTTTAGATCCGTTATTCTATTTGCGTTAATTTCGGACGTTCATTGTGATAAATTGGTTATAAATTATGAATTGCTTGTCATTATTGTTCTCCCAAAGGGTATTTATACAAGATGTTTAGCTTGAGCTTTTTACCAAGCCTTTTACCAAGCCTTTTATCAAATAAGGTAACTAAATAAAATCAAGTCCCATAATAGAAGATTTGACATATCTTCGCTCAATACATTGTCGTGTTAGTGATTTTGATGATTTTATGTGAAACACGATGTAAAGTGATGGTTTAGATCGGTTATTTTGTTAGCGTTAGTGATTTTGATGAATTTATCCGTGTTAGGTCATTATTCTAGGTATTATTTTGGTATGCGAGTTGTGTTAGCGTTAGTGTTATTTGATGTGTTTTGTGCTATAACAAGCTTGATTTTTTTATCTGATCCAAGCTATAAAAACTAATTATTGATTGTTGATATGATTGGTATTGACCTTACTCCACGCACAAGTGAACTCCAAAGAGTAAAGCTGTATCTGATCCGCCTTTTGTTGTTGTTCATGGCTTGTCTGAAGATGTCAACAACAAGGAAGCATGTCTTCGATAACATTAGAGTTATTAATGTCAAATCCCGCTTTTCTTATAGATAAGTGTTATGTTTTTTTATTGTAGGTTGACGCACACTTTGGTGACCTTGGTCCTTCTTTAGGTGTTACTGTTGTGAGGGAATTGGGGATACGTAAAGGGTACATGTATCCATTTTTAATGTATGAACAAATACAACCGTCAAAACGGAAATTTTTCTTGTTCATACTCGTTGGGTAAGAAATGAGATTGTTTGTGTCCTTCTATTTTCATTCTTGAGACAAATGGACGCTAAACAAATGTAAATGAACAAACTATTTTCATTCTTGAGACAAATGGACGACATAAACTATAATAATGATTGAAGGCTCACATTTTATATGTGCAACAACCTCCAAAATAAATGGTAAAGATTATTATATAAATAATGTTTACAATGACTTCTCTAGTTATTGGAATAATTACAATTATTTATCTAGAATATTTTACTTTGAAATGTTTAAAGAATCATGTCACAAGCTACCATTTCTTCTAAAATAATCGGCATGTTCATGAAGTCATCAATAATATTGTTACAATGCCGTCATCACTATTTAAGTTTAACAGTAAAAGACTAAACAAGCCCTAACTTATTCAATTTTAACAACAAAACACTAACTAATCAACATTTATGATGATACATGTAAATAACAGATTACAGAGAGTTAAGACATTTCATCAACACATTAACGACTCTTTCTATGATAATAGTTTGGGTTAGTATTTTGTCTTCCTTCATATTCTTTTGATTCATTTGGTTAAGTTAGAAATGTTGTCACTTGTTCTTTGAAAACATTCTAGACTTTCTTAACCAATCTCAGTTTCTTTACATTGTGTGCTCCTCCACTAAACATAACAGATAACATAAAAGATGACTTTCCATTGAAAACCATAGTACTGTATATTCTTTAAGAGAGCAAAGGACCACACCTTGCATATTTGCATAATATGAACTGTTAAAGACTTCTTTTAAATATAGAAATTTAGTTGATTTGATGAGGTGAACAGAGCTACAGACATAAAATCATTAAAACCACTACATATTTTCAACAAATGCATAAAGCAGATAAGCATAAATAATATAATCACTTTTGTGTTTATAATCTCTATTTTTCATGCTACTTGTAGACTCTGACTGCTTACAAAAATATAGGAATAACATGCCTAAATTGATGACAAAATTGAATTACAAGCATATAGCTTTTCAGTCTCACACACGGATACAAACTCATCTATTTTGTGGGGACGTCAAAATATCCATTGTTACATAAGCAGGCAGGTCGATTCCAGCACCATTCATCATCTTGAATACCCTTGATATCCACTTGTGGCATAAACAAGGGTGATATAATAAATCATTTGGTAGCTTCAGTCCTTCGGCATCAATCTAATGGCAGAAAAGCTTGATTACTGAATCAGCGCCTGCAGTGAATAACCATGGCTGCCTTGGGTGGAACTTACAGTCCAACAAACCTAAACACAAACAACAAATCAGTTTGTAATACCTCGAGTAAAAGTAAACTCTCTAAAGTTTGAGGTTTATATAAAGACATTTATATGGACAGTTAAACAACATCAACTCTGCAATCTAACATTTTGTTGACCCCAAGTATTTCATGTCATACAAATTTCATATAGAAGATTGCATAACAAGTCCCTTTAAGGATTCCTTAAAATTATGTTAAAATTATAGTTATAGAAAGAACTAACCTCTTCCATCAACACTTTTATGGCCATGAAGAATCTCCAAAGGAACAATAAGAGGATTTTGGTTCAAATCTGAGTACACCATCCCGTGGAAAACATATGCTGTGCAATCATCAGAAGATGAAGCAAATAAAGGATATGTTCGATGGAAAGCCACGTTTGTTATGTCTTTTGGGTGAGATCTGCATTAACAGGAGACGATCATTATAATGTGGACAGATATACATTGAAATTTGGTACAAATATAATGTCAAACTTGATCAAGCTTTATAGGACCACACATAATTAATAACCGCTTATGGTAAATAATGTATCTTCGTCACACAAAGAGACTGAAACATGTGTTAGATCAGGACCCTTGGCACAAACTTTCTGTTGTCCTCTACACATAATCTTTTTTATAGATGGATAATGTGCCATATAACATTACAAAAACTAAATTGTTGAAACACTATTCTAGTTTTCTCAATAAAGCAAAAACTAAATTGTTGAAACACTCCAGGTCACTTTTGAACTATTCAAACCACTTGTTCTATTTTAACCAAAATTTCAAAGTTAGAAAATTTGATCATTAAAAAATAACCCCAAATTAAACTATAACTATGTAAACAGACAAGTCATGAATAATATTAGCCCGTACTACTACTTAATAAATTCAGGAAATACAAGTAATTTACATACTTGAGAATTTTGTAAGGTTTTGATGAAAGATCCATATCAAACCAACATAATTTTCCATCCCTGCTCCCCACAATGATATTGTCACCTGTGTGAAGAAAACACCTTTAACATAACTGAAGCATAGCAATTTGTAGGTTAACAATAACTATTATAGACCATTACTGTTATCATTAAGAGTGAATGAAGTTAGAATAATAGAGTGAGCAGAAACATACCACCAGGATGAAAAGAGAGAGATGAGATTTCACGAACACCAGGTTCAAGCTTTTTGATGAACTTCTTCTTCAACAGATCATAAACACGTACATTCTTTTTTGTTGAAACAAAAAAGATGGACCGTGATGGATGAAAAGTTGAACATACCGCAATACCATGCAGCTTAAATGGTAATCTTTGGGTAAGTTTCTTGGAGAGCATGTGTATTAGTACAGCTTTCGAATCACGTAACAAACAAGTCAAAGATATAACAATTACTCCAAATTTCACAAATGGTATCAGTCTTTTCAATAGCAGATGTATCACTAGAGCTTTGATAAACTTCTCTAACAGTTCTTAAAAGGACCGGCATGAAATGACCCGATTATTTTACAGATACTAAAAATATTTAATGTCTTGATCAAATGTTGGGGAAAAAAAGTCATTTTTTTTGTAATGGCAAATTTATTAGGCACACCAGGCCAAAGATTAGGAAAAAATAGTAGTATACAAATAAATCAACCTACATCTTTGAATTAAAAATTTCATGCGGTTGCATTCAACTAAAATAGAAATTTGGGCTTTCAATTCATTTCACCAGTTTGAGTTTAAAAAAAAACACTAGTCTTGGGTAATTCGGTCTAATTTTACCTCTACCGTATCACCCAAAAACAAGTTGGCTATAAGAAGTAAACAAATAAACTAAAATATATATACAAAAGGATATCTGCAGGCATGACAGTAGAAAATAGTCTCCTTTTCGATGCCATTCAACTGAAGACACGGTCTGCATAGATGCACAAATATGTAAGTTTAAATATCTTACCTTACAAAATAAAATGATGGCAAGCAATATGGAATTACCTTAAAATGTTTGATCCTAACTCCATCGTATTTATCATACTGAGACCAGCTTATACTTGAAACGGCACTTTCTACAACCAACAAAAAAAGACCAGCAGTCAAGCAAAGTCAACTTTAAAATATGGGAAAACTGCATTAATAGAAGAACCAACTTAAAACCAGTTTATATATCATGTAACCAACTTTTTTTTTTTTTTTACTTATGTTCCTGATTTGGAGGGCTTGGCTGGTTCATCTTATGGTCTCTAATACGCTGGACTGTTGGAAGTCATGGTTCGCATTGTTGGAACACTCTTAATCCATGCTGTCGAACCATGTTGATGGTATGCTGATGCGTGCCATAGTGTGTAAGTTAGGGTGTCTTAACCCTATTTTTCGTCTATGATTGATCATGATACATTGGGTTACATTCTTAGCTAGAGTTTTACTCCATTAAAGCTCGTAGCAAATGAGGTGTTGGATCAAGTCGTAGTATTGGTTTGGTCATTTTTGGATCAATGGAAGTCGGTGTAGTTGTTTGGTGTGGATTAGTGTTGTTCAAGTACTACCAAGGAAAAGGCTGCATCGTTGACGGTCATGGACATGTATGACGACTTTTGAAGAATCAAGTGGTTAACTTGAGTTTTTAATTTGTAATCTTTTAGTCGTTGTATTTTTTATATTCATATATTAGTTATAAGAGTGGTGAGTCACTCTTATATAGTGGTTATTTGTTAGTGTCCTACGGGACTGTTGAGTTTGTTTCATGTAAGTGCCTATGTAACGGGCTGAGATATGGGATTTCACCCATATCCTTTGTACTTAAACGTTTTTTTGGTTAATCTATTTACCAGGGTGCAGGATTACTCCCCTCTACCCAAAAAAAAAAAAACCAACTATTTTTACCCTAAAAATTCAGTTTAAATTGATTACAACATTGACATCAGGTAACTGCCAACTGGCATCTAATAAAATTCTCAATGTTCTTACAAGTTTTAAGAGCTTCTACTAAAAAAATTTGATGTTAAAGGCTTTTCTGGAAGAAGGAAAAAAAACGATTGATGCCCGAAAAAGGAATCAACTTTTTATATCATTGGCCCTAAGAAATTCATGGAAAAATAGCCAACAGACACTAACCAGACTCATCTGGGGAGGTGGAAGTTTCGACACGCAGAAGATCTGCAATCATCTTATGTTCTTCTTTCTCAAGCCCAGTGTTCAAAACAAAAACATCTTGTCCCCTGCAAATATATTTTAATCGTACCATCATCTAACAAATAAAACAGAAAGAATCAATTACTAGCAATAGATATCATTGCATTAGTCTTACATTGAAACTGCCAATAGAGGAAGCTCGGGGACAGGATTCCATGCAACATGCTTCACAGGTTCCCCTAATTCAAATATCTTGAGACATCTGCCAGTTTCAACCTCCCATATTCGAACTGTTCCATCATGTGAGCCTGCGTTTTTCACAAAAAATGAGTAAAAAACAAGAACCTTAAATCATATCCATTGATCATTATAGAAACCAAAAACTGAAACTTTGAAGTAATTACCAGAAGCAATATGCTGACCAGTAGGGTCAGTACAAATAGATGCAACTGGACCCGTGTGGCCTTTATACTCGAGATAACAGGTTGTCGGGTAAGGTTTAAGATCTTTGCGGCTTGGAAGCTTTGGTTTCAAAGACTCAGGGTCGATATTAATCTGGAAAATCAATAAAGATACAATATATAAAAATATTATTTTTAGAATAAACTGATAAAATCTGTCTTTTGTCATACTTACACGCTTCTTTCGTGCCCTAGCACACAAGTACAAATCTAAGCAACGTTCAAAAAATTCCTTGACACTCTTTTCATAAGCTGGAACACTTCTCAAAGATGTGAACCTAACAGATTGACAGATGCATACAAATTAGTAACCAACTATTAAAAACTAAACAAAGAATCAATAAAATGAATACCAAATAGATGACAGATTACCGTTTGGGGATAAACTTAGGTCGGTCCTCCTCAAACATAAGCTGATAAGCATTAATCTCCTCTTGTGATGGAATATATTCCTGAGAAGGATTATAGGATTCCTCATGTCCTGTGATTAAACAGCTGGATTGTAAGACTTTTGGTAATAAAATAGGAAAAGATTATGAAATGAACAGTAGTCTATTAGAGCAACTCAGAAATATATAAATAAAAAAAGTCGAACCTGGTAACTTAGGTTTGGGTGCAGGTATATATGATAATCCATGTCCTGGCTTTTCGGGATCATCAACCCATAAGTTATAGTAACGGGGTTTCTCTTTTGGCTTGTCAAATGTTATTAGTCCTTTTCTAATTGCCCTTAAATACTTAACAACCTGGAGCAAAAACAGTCAGAATAAGTAGACTGGAAAAAATAAGTTTCCAGTGAGAAACTAATAATGAAGAAAGTCTCAATTGTCTATAAAAACGGCTTAACAGAAGCAAATCACAGATTTGTTTACCATTTTAGCTTCGTGTTTTGAAGGAATAAAACGCCTTTTTGGTTCTGGAGCATTTGAGAGTGGATGCCCAGCACCATCCCAAGCAAACCAATCAACATAATCCTGCAGAAAAACCATTCACTTATAAGAATGACCTATAAAAACAAGAATAAACTACAACTGGGAGATGTATAAATCCAGCTAAACACCATTTATCGTATTTTGACATAAGATAACAAAGCCACCAACCGGATGTGGATCAAATTCTGCATGAGGCGCCTTTCCTTTCAACATTCTGCGGATAGTCTTAAATTCTTCTTTAGTAATTTCTATGTCTTCATCTTCAAGTTCATCCCTAATCGTGCGCCTGAAAATATAATACTCGGCAACTTAGAATTAAAAATGCAACATATCCATTGTACAGACTGCCCATATGGATTATCATTTATATGTGATTTAGTTATTTCTTAGTCTTAATAAACAAACAAATTATGACAGTTATCAACATAAAGTACGTATGATGTACAAAACCCCAATTTCGCTAGTAGGAAAGCTAACAATTCAGTTAAAAAATGCTGCAACCCACCAGCTTTTTGAATCATCGGTTCTGGCTAAAAATGAATCGAGCTTATCCATTCTCTCTTTCTTCTTGATTTTCCTTCCAGCCTTATCATATCCAATATGCTCTTCTTCCTTATACCATTCAAATGGAACATCTCCAATAGTGTTCCGTGTTTCAACCTAATACAGAATCACACACAGAAAACGTCTCAGCAATGAATATATAAACAGAATTCGCTGCGAACATAGGTGCCGTAGCTCAAAAATTGACAGAAGCAAAGATGAAATAAATAAACATATATGTCCAAAATATGTTGCATAGGCTGAAACTAAGTAATAGTTTTTTCTCAAACGAAAAGTATTATCACAGACCTCATCTTCTGATGAATCACTCTCATCAACCACTTCACGTGAATCAACACTATCCCCTCCATCACTCAAGCCATCATCACTGCCTGCACTTTGATCTTCTTGATTAAGATCATCATCTCCATCACTTGAGCCACCGTCAATGCTCGGGTTTTCACCATCCTGACATTATAGCAAGAGAGATAGCTAAATATCACATTTATAATTTCAGGTTACCTTGTATATGATCTACTAATATTTTATAATTTAAAGCACTGAAAATTTCTAAATTATAAATATTATATATGTGATAGAAAAGAAGTTGACTTTGAAATGAAAACACACAACAGAATAACAATAGAGATGACTCAAAGAAAAGTACCACTTTCAAATTTTCACACATTTAAGTGAGAAGTTATCTGAGATTGCTTCTAAATTTTGAAAGCATGAGCATATCAATTCTATTCTAGAGGAGAAAACTAAGAAGAAGAAAAAAAACAAATTATTAAACAAGTAAATACCATGTACCTCATCATCTGAAGGTTCACTCTGTTCAGACCCGGATCCCGATTCTGAATCTGAATTTTTTGAAGAGCCATCACTATCAGAGAAGCCCTGGAACCAGAAACGTCATGTTAACAAAATAATGATAACACGGTCATAATTGTAAACTGTAAACCTGTAACACTTTGAACAGTAGCATAAGCAAGTAGCTGTGCACAAAAGCAATCACTCAAGAGGAGATTCCAATTTCCACAAGTAGAATCAAACTTAAACATAGTAACAAAAAATATACATATACCTCATAATATACGTCATCTTCATCATCTTCATCATCATCAGAAACAACAGGACTTGGAATACTACCATCATCAGAATCCATATCCCCATTAACAACAACAACATCTTCTTTTTCTTCTTCTTCTTCTTTTAGTTTCATATCTTCCTTGTTCTTTAATTTCTTCATTTTTTGGTTCTTCCCCATTGCTTATGACGGCAGAGGCAGGATGGATGGAAGTAAGGGTTTTAGAACAAGAACCCTAAAGTGTTTTTATTTGGTCATGTTGAGGTTTTGGTCCTTTTAAGGATTGAAAGTTATGATTTTGGCATATACTACTAATTTTTGGATTTTAAGAAAATGTTATTTGTTTTACAAAAATGCATGAGGTAATACTAGCATGATACTTGCGCGATGCAGCCAAAAATGCACTTGGTAATACTAGCATGATACTTGCGACAGTATCAACGCGAGAGAAGCAATTGTGATTGTTAAAGTTACACTGTAATAGCGACACGTCCTCGGTAGTTGTTGATGATACCGAGAACAAAAAAAGGAAAACGTCGTTTCTTTGACTCGCCTCCACGTAATGGAGTTGAGTTCTTTTTATCACGCGACAACCTTTTTTTTTACTACATCAAAAAGTTTTACCTTAATCTTAAGTGAGATTAAGATCCCATTTGAATATATAATCATATCATAATCCAATATATAATTAAAAAAAAAAAAAAAAAAAAAAAATAATAAAAAAAAAAATGGAAAGTCAATGTACATAAAAGAATTTAAAAATATTCATGATTATATGTTTTTAATGTAAACTAGTTATAATGTCCGTGCACGCACGGGGTTTTTTCTAAAATTTTTAATAATGTTTTTTATCTATTTAAAATTAAATAGTTTATTTTATGTTTTTGTTTTAATTACGGTTCTTAATTTTGATTTTTTAATTATGTTTGACGAACGTGGTAAGTGTCCATATAGTTTTGCATAAACATGGTCATCTTTGTGTATAAAATTTAGTTTCCGCATGTTGTTTTTCTGTTTGATAATTTAAATCAACTCATAGTCTAATCTTATGCTAAAATATTAAAAATTTATAGTTTTTAGTACACATAGCTAACTTATTTAAATTAGGTTATTTATAAGATAAAGTAAACTGATTAAAGTTGTTACATCCACAAAATTATAAAGAAAGAAGTTGCTTCTTCTCATTGAACTCCAAAAGAAATATTATTAATTAGCTAATTCCGGTTCATGGGTCACAAGCTTTATATCTTCATTTATAATAAGCAAAAAAGCAATATATACTTTTTGATAGTGTCTACCATAATCCATCGAGCTCTCCTTTCAGATACATTTCATACTTTGCAGCTTTGTCTCACATTTTTAAAATCTCCTCAAACATTCTAGCACTTTACTTTTAAAATTTTAGGTTTGCTGCAATTATCTCCAACTCAGTTTTGATGAATTTTTATTCACTTTTTGCCTACTCATACCAATTTATGTCCGCTACCCATTCAGTTTGAATGTTGCAAGCATATGTATCTTATCACATAAAAGACCAACATTAAAAATAAAATAAAAAGATCAAACATTCAGCTGCAAGCCTTGCATTCCTTGCCGCACCTCATTAGCAGCAGCTCTGGCGACAACATCCATGTAATGCTTTCACGATTTCCAGGCTGATTGTTCTGAAAGGAAAAATTCTTTGATTTAACTGATCTCACTATGTCACATATATATTATTTTTTATTGTAGCTGTTAGTTTTAGCCAAACTACTAAAGATCTAACTTATTTTTTTAAGAAAAAAAATATCTAACTTCTAATAAGCCATTTTCAATCAACCAATTAGGCTTCTAATGTAACTGTTAATGCATCAGCAATATGAAATAACACCACTTAAAAATAACTTACCACAGATTCATTGGCTTCTCCAACATACCTGTCCCTCTAATTCCCATATGAAAATAAAGCAAATGTGACCTTTGACACATAGGCATTTAGAGAAAATAGACAACTAAGCGCAAAGTTGTAGCTACATGAACCATTATAAAGATGAAGCTGTTGCATGCTCGTGATGTGGTCATGCTGTGTTTTGTGGGTGCCATATGTTTTATTATGCGTGTGTTGATTGATCTTTTTTCTTTACCATTAAACACCCTTTATCTTTACAACCCTCACCTCTACCTCAAAAATCTCATAACCTAATCCAATGAAAGTTACTAACAGACAGTCAGGTTCAAGAAGCAAACAAAAGAGAACATCTGTTATTGAAACACAATTCAAGAAGATTAGCAATGTCTAAAGAAACATACCGTTGATTAATTAAAGAGCTGAGATTATATGATTTTAATAGGAACATAACTTGGATCCATGGCTTGAAGTACACATGAATCAAAAAAATACCCTACAATCGACTTAGGGTCTTTCGATTTGATCTATTGTTGTTTTTGTTTATTTGTTGTAGGTTTTTCTTTTGTTTGTGTGTAGAGGGATTTTACATACCTAAGATTAGGATTGCATCGCGCAACCTTCTGGCCATACGTACGCCAACGATATCCATCATCCAATATATCAACCTCACTGGTCTTTCGACAACCACATGGTATGTTTCTTGGCCAACTAGCCCCCAAGGACCATCCAAAGTGTCTTTCCAACCAACTTGCGTAGCCCAAAAAGAGTTGATAACACCTATTGAATACGTAATAAGTATAATAACCAATCTAAATGTTCTACTATTTTATTTTTGTGTACACGCAAAACTCATATCATAGTTATATACTCTTGAGTGAAATATGAGCTAACAGGTGCTCATAGTCATAATTAATTTCAAAAACAAAGATACGTAGCATAAGATTCTTCAAGCTTGTACAATTAAAGATAAAGGGAGTGCTTGGCATTGCAATTTGAAAGTTATTATACGAATAATCCTATTCTAAAGTCATCAATAATCCGTTTGAAGTTCTATTTATAATAAATTTGATACTAAATTACTAACTACCAAATAATTGGTGGACCCAATAATCAGTTTAAATTCTTTAAAAAGCCCCGCTCTCTAGCCGACTGATCCCGTTGATCTTGGCGGACCGTGCCCCACCCCGGTGAACTCGTGGCATGCCAACCAGCTCTATCTAATAAGCCCACCAATAGCGGGCCACTCACATAGTAGATATCTAGTTATCACAGGCGAGACTGTGAAAGCAAATCCAAACACTAAGGGGGTTAATATATTACAGTACATATTTAAATCTTGTGGTTATACATAACCACTTATAAACATGTTTCTCCATCTAAACAGATTCTAAGAGTTATAACATACTAGCCTTAATTTTACTCGGACACAGTTTATACCTATTAGCACTAATAGCTTATATTAATATATCACTAAATGCATATATATATTATGGTTCCCACTCCTATTAATACCAATCAGATTATATATAGTATAAATTAACATCCATAAACATGTGGTAATGAATATGCACACTTAAGCCCAACATTCCATTGTCCAACGGAGTAATTAGTCAAAGTATATACAAAGTCTATAAAGTCATAGCTACAGACCCACAGTATAGCAAAATAAATAAAATCTACTGAATAACGTACCTACGTTTGATCTTTGGAACCTTAGTTTTGAATCAACTTCATGCCTGGAATACAACGAAATAAGTTTTGAATCAATTTAATGAAAATGTAATATAACTTGAAACATAGTAAATAATTTTACAGGAGTCATAGCCACAATATCTACATGAAGGAAATTGTTGTATCAAATCATAAGTATACTTGCCAACAACTTCATAATCAAATCAATTGCATATAATATACTTGCCTCGTCTTATTTTAGCTAACTACTTAACTTTTCACATTCGACCATTACATTATCATACTCATAAATAGCAATGAGAACCAAAAGAGAACATATAAGTGACTAATTATATAACAGAAGCTTGTTGTTTGTGAGCTGACGAAGCTAACAATGGCTTACTATTATTACTAACATTTTCCCCATACCACTATCTTTCTCTGCACCACCATTGACAACAGTCTCAACACCAACACAACCTACGTTATGAACAATCTCACACGGGGCTTCACCAACAACAAATTTCAAACCAAGTCCAAAAAAGCACAAAACTTAAACAAACCCAAAACGTATATAAAAAAATAAAAAATAAATAAAATAAAATAAAAAAAAAATCCACAACAATGATGTTAAAAAAAACACAAATCTCATAACAACCCACAAATCCTAACCAACCAACCAAGCCGCCAACAATTACTTGCTTGACTTCTGATTTGAAGGTGACATAAGTAATTATAATGATACTTTAATATTTATAATAAATTGGAATCATAAGATGTTGATTAAGAAACATACCAGTAGGTGAAGAGGTCATGATTATGAACTTTTGATACACATGATAATCTTTGTACATCAAATTTTAATACAAAAAAAAAAAAAAAAAAAAAAAAAAAAAAAAAAAAAAAGAAAAAAAGAAAAAAAAAAGGACCAGTAAACTACTTATCTTATAATCAAACACACACACTAAAAGTTAAGGATATTGACGACATGAGTTATGGGAATTAGGATTTTTGATCGACATTGAACATCTTCCGATTGTATTGGTGTTTTTCATGGTTGGACGGGATTTGGTGGTGTCGATGATATCTTAGGTTTATGAGACTGAAATTTAGTTTATGGAGCATGATTTTCATTTAAATTTTACAATTTGACCCAAAAGTCGCAAAAAATAGCGCTTAGACCCATGTGTATTTTTAAGTTTTTTATATATGTGAGCATTAAAACGGCTTTTTTAGATTTGTGAAGCAAATTTGGAAATAATTAAGTGTAATTATTTTTTAAAATTCAAAAAGAAAATTCTAATTAAAAAATTATTACTTAATAAGGTATGATTTGATTTTTTTGAAATGCAAAAGTCCCCACTTGGGGTTTTGTTTTATTATATAAAAGATTACGTAGTAGTTTTCGATTACAATAGTGATTTTTCAATGAAATGCTTTTCGACGAGGTATTAATTGGCATTTAAAAAAATATTTTCGTTATTGATTAATATTTATCTCTATCTCTTGTATATATAAAGCATTTAGGACTTTTATTTTTAAAAGTCTTAAACTTTTTAAGCTTAGACACTTGCTATTACTAGATTTTCTTTTTTTAAGAAAAAAAAATATTCAATTTAATACAAGTAATAATTATTCATTATAACTATCAATTATTTGTAATTATACACATTAATTTGAACATTAAAACTTAAGTTAAAACAATATAAATGCAAATTTTTAATTACACAAATCTATAGTAATGATCATTGAGTTCTTACCTACATATATGTATAATGATCATTCAATCTTCAAAATTCAATTTTGTAACTTAATATTCATAATTTTATATAATTATCACTACAGTAATCTTAAACTAAAAAAATTAGAAAATTTACAACTTATTATCTCACGGACAATTTTACGTAGCCATGTTTATAGTATAAACATTAAACACGGTGTATTAATAAGTTTCACGTAAATTATGAGACACAATTACTATGGTTGGTGATTTTAATATATATTTCGTATCGAGTTACATCTCGTACTTTTTTATTAAAGAATTGCACAAATCTATCTTCATGACGAGTTGCATAATATAGTTAAGTATATCCATTCACTTTTACGTCATAAATAAACAACAAATGAATCTCCTTTTTATAGCTGCAATCAACAATTACCATTATCAATAACTACCACCGACTTTTTCTTCTTTATTATTACTATATGTAGGCGTCAATTATTCTTGCTTTCTGTATTTTTTATGCCATCACCGCAGCATTGTGCAGCTACCATGCTACTTATCTTAACTTGTTTAATTATTTGACATGTTTTTGAATTTGCTTATATTATTAAAAATGCTTGAGATGTGTTGCATATTGTGCATTCGATTGTAGTACTACTTAAAATTTTGAGACAATATGATCTACGTGTTATAAATTAGTAAGACTAGTAAGGTATTTGTGAGTTGTGCTTGCAGGTATCGTGAAACTAAATTTTCATGAGAGTAAATGTATTTCGATAATATATTTTTTGGCAAGCAATCTTCTCGGTTTCACATTTTGTTTGACGATAACTTTGCAGGGAGGATATGTTGAAAAATAAAATACAAGAAAAATACTAAATTAACCTTAAACTTGTTTGCATTATTTAACATGTATGAAAGTAATTGAGTAATTTATTTTGTTAGTTGTAGTTTTTTTCCCGCATACAGATGAAGAAATTGAAGGAACTGAATCGACAAATTAATGGATTTGTGAATTTCTTCTTTTTAGAAAGTGCACCACAATCATTTTATATTTTTGTCTAAATAATGTTAATAATGTTTAAGAGTAATTTAGTAGTCTTCGTGTGCTTAATATTTTAACAATGTCATTCCTTAATTCAAGGGTGGAGCATTGTGAAGACTAGGAAGGGTTATGGCCCCTCTAGAGTTTTCCATTTTTACACTACTTACCCTTGTATTAATGCATACTTTATATTATAAACCTTAAATTATATGAATAAATAATGGTTTGGCCCTCCTATGTTTCTTAGATTATGTTAGGCCCTCCTAGTAAAAAAAATAAGCTCTGCCAATGACTCGATTGTATGTAGTATAGATAAAGTTAAAAAATAATGAAAGATGCAATGTCTCTTTTTTCATCACCTCACACACACTCTTTATCATCAATGTGTTTCTCCGAGATCATTATTCTCGTCTTCTCTTCATCATTTGTATGTCGATATTTACATTTAACACAAACGAATCTAACAAATTATTCATAAAATTAAGGCAACATTTTCATGTCGACATGGGAAAACATTCACCCACATCCGCCACATAATTCCCAATTATTTCAACCAAATAGCTATCATTTTTTAAATTACATATAAATTAATTTTTCTTCAAGATTGACAGTATATGATTGTGATTATATAGCCAATTTGAGCATAAAATATTTCTTTTTTCCATAAATTGCAACTGAAAAGAACTGGTTGCTTTAAATTTAATCATTCTTTGTCGCTGCTGCATCGCGTAAATACACTACTATTGATATCAAATAATAGACAAACATTTCAAAACACGATAGTTAAATCATAAGTATTAAAAGGTTGATACAATTGTTAATAATTTGTCATATTTGTACACTTTCTAACGAAAAAGATTTGTTTGCAACTTTCATGACATTTTTTAAGTAGAGAAAAACCCGAGTTTTATTAAAAAATTTAACACCTTTTTCTTGTGCAATAACATGTAAATGTTTAATAAGTTAGGATTGATAATATTAACATAATATTGAATGCAAGATATACTAGATCGAAGAATTCGCATATAAAAGCATTAAAATTGAAAAATTTAATTTATTGCAACTTTTGAATTTTATCTATAACTAGACCTTGTAGTTTATATGTCTTCGATTGAAGTTACTTAAATTTGAAAATGTTACAAATAAAGATTAGGGGATAACTCGGCTACAATTTTTGTAGCCAATTAGCTGCAATCCTTCGTCAAAAATACACAAGAAATGACTCAGGGACCCACACAAAGGACTCGGGGACCCACAAAACAACTCAGGGACCCATAATTTGTAGCACAAAATTATAGGCAATTGGCAGCACAAAAGTTGTAGTTAATATATTCTCTAACGATTATTTTGATTGAAGTTACTTAAACTTGAAAATGGTTATGAGTAGTTTATTTTTGTAAATGGGACATGTTGAAATATTGAATAAGATGGAATCATGGAAACATCGTCATACATATCATATAAATGATATTCTCAAATGTTTGTTAAGGAAAACTATAATGTGATATTTTGATCACTCTACTTTACTTGAGGCGTAAGTATGTTTGATTTTTTCACGTTATAGGAGGTGATAATCTCACAACTCTTTTTTCTTTTACGTATTAATTTGTGTTATACACTATATGTTCAATTCAATATCTTTCTTTGTAAGACTGTAGGTGCTTGTATATGGTGGTGTTCGCCTATGTACGTACAACTACAATACTGAATTAAACAAAACATGGATACCAGCAACCCTTTCTCATATATATATCCAAATCAATTATGGTCTGTATCCCACTTTCCATCGCTAAAATTTACTATTGTTTTGTGTGTTTTTACTTTGATTATGTTGTTATAGTTTTGTATGATTATGTTGTACAGGAAAGTATGTACTAGAGTTTATTTATTGGTGCAGAGACCCTATGCTGGATTAAATAAACTCTAACGTATGTTCGTCGGAATATTGTCGACCATCGTAGTTAGTTTTATTTTATACCTTTTTATAGCTTATTGCATTATGAGTATGCCTAATCTAAACCTAGCTAGTACAAGTTTTACATGAAGCATATTGATATAAATTTTGATATTCATAAGGAAGTAGTATCCCCTTATGTAAATATAAGCTTTTTATAAAATTTAGAACCATAAGGTAATCTTAAGTTGTCCTCAATGTTAGCAACTTTTAACTTGTCAACAAATGTTGTTGAGAGTTACCTTATAAGTGCCTTACCTTATAGCACGTTCTAGATTCAGTCAATGAGCCAGTCATAGTACTTGAGTCTAAGCCACATCAAACACATCTACTAAGAAATAAGATGGGGTTTTGTAAGAATATATTACAATACAAAATGTTATGGTTTAACCTTTACGAGGATTTCAAATGGTATGTTAACAATGAAGAGTCACGAGTTTTCAAAGGTAATTACATGTGCACGTGTTTTAGCTATACAATTCCTTACGAAGCTCTGATGTATAATGAATTTCAAGCAGTTGTATGTAGAATTTGAATAATAATAGCAAAATAATGGTTCTAATATAAAACCATCAACGGTAAAAATTAAAAAAATTATATTCGAATATTCGAAAATTTGATATGAAATTATTCAAAACATAAGATATTTGAATTGTCAAATTTAGAATTCATATATAAGTTTTCTAAAAATTCAGATATTCGAATACTCAACTTTTGAAAATTCACATATATAAAACCGTCATCAAAAATTTCGAATATCTGAATTTGAGCAACCTTTCAACTAAAATAACGGGTATAATATAAAACCTTAGGGTAAAATTTTAGCCCGATGTTGATGAACATAGCTCTTAACCGTTACACAATTGTAAACTCTTACTCTTTAGTTGAATCATCACACTTTCATAGGTAACCTAAATGATGCACATATCATATGTAAAATACAACATTCCAGTTTGTTACTATGGTATATATATAATATATATATATATATATATATATATATATATATATATATATATATATATATATATATATATATATATAGTGTAACTTTATTTTCAGAACCCTCTTAAGTGCGGGAACTGCGAGAACCCACTTTGAACCGTTAGATTTTTTGATCAATGGCTATGATTGATTGTGCCATTAATGTAATTAATTAAAAGTACAAATATTTTTCTTTTTGGCTCGAAGGGCAATATAGGAATTTTATGTCAAACAATTTTGAAAACCCTCCTATATTAAGGGCATGATTAATTCTCTCAATCCCTACCGCCTCTCTCTAAACTGAAAAACCGCCTCTCCATTTTTTTCCTTCTCCCACCTCTCTCTAAACTGAAAAACAATGAAGACCGTCTCTTCTCTAGATCTCTATAAGCCACGATCAAACAACCACGATCTCTATAAACCACGATCAAATCTTGTATTTATTCAAGATTTCATTTTTTTTTTAAGATTTATCAATATTTGTTTTCAGATCTGAGTTTATTTAACTTTTTCAGATTTTAAATATTGTTAATTGTTTTTTTTTTCAGATCTGCTTATGTTGCCGGAAAATCTGCCGCCGTTATCCACCTTTGCCGGAATATTTTCCGCCGTCGCCACCGCCACTGAAGTTGCTTTTGTTGCCAGTAAATCTGTTGTTTCTTTTTAAATTGTTCTATTCATTTTGTTGTTTGATTCAATCTGTTAAAGGGATTGATTAACAAGTTTCTTTCAATAAGACACAAAATTAAACAAAAAAAAAGGAGAAGATATTTGTCTTGTTATCTAAAAAATATCAGTAACATATGAAATTTCTAATCTCATGTGAATTAACTATTAATTGGAAACGAAAATTAAAAGTTTAATATGGGATTGTTGGGGATTGCGTTTTAAATATATATTTTGCATTTAAATAATTAGAATCAAATAATCATGTGTAGGAAAATGTAATACAAGAACATAGTATGTTCACAATTTGATTAAGTTGTTTAATGATACCAGAGGTGTTGAACTTTACAAAAAACACGTTCTTCAATACGTGTATTCGTGCTCGACAAAATACTAAAATGTTGAACATAAAATTTTGAATTAAAAGTTGGGCTTCTGCATTCAGTTCGGTTTACAATAAAAACCAAATTTCATTTTGGTTTTGTGTCTAAGATTCTGAATCTATCAATTACTATCAACTTTTACCACCCAGCTTCATAACATAATTTAACTTATTTACCTCACTTCGGTTAGTATTTAGGAATGTGAAATCATTATGATCCCATCCATTTGAGATTGCAACTTGACAAATGGGTTATAGCTTTATTATTCTATGAACATTTATGTTTAGGCAGTATGTTTATGGTAAAAACATACATGTTTTTTATGAACATGCATGTTTATCTATTAGCTTTATTAAGGGTAACACAGACGCAGACATTTCGTCATAAAGTTGAACATGGGTGTTTAAGTTAATTAACATGTGTGTTTGAACATGGGTGGACCAATTAGTGAAATGGTTTTCAAATTAGTGAACATGGGGGTTCTAATTAGCTCAAACAAAAAAACAGCATCAAAGATTGTCATTCGGTTTTCAAAATATTGAACATGTGTGTTTCAAGTTAGTGAACATGTGTGTTTGAACAAGGGAATATAGTGACTGTCTGAACATGTGTGTTTGAACATGGGCATATAGTGGTTGTCTGAACATGGGTGTTTGAACATGGGAATATGTGAAACACAGTTGCAATTTTAAAGTGTGTATTAAGAGAGTCGTTAATCTGGTTTGTTTTTGACAGATGTGAGTTCAAAGAAATTATTGAACATGTGTGTTTCAAGTTAGTGAACATGTGTGTTTGAACAAGGGAATATAGTGACTGTCTGAACATATGTGTTTGAACATGGGCATATACTGGTTGTCTGAACATGGGTGTTTGAACATGGGAATATGTGAAACACAGTTGTTAGGATTATTTTATTTGTTATTTGTTTATGGTTTAATTGTTTTTGTGCATGCTTGTTTCAGATTGATGAAGATGACGATATCATTGAAGACCGAGAAGTTGATGAACAAAAATATACATGAAGATAATTTGTGATTTTTGAAGATATAGGATTATTGCATACGTGTTTTATGTTCTTGTAATTAAGTGGAATGTAACATTTAAGTATATGAATTTTATTTTTTTCTTTTATAATGATTTATTTTCTTTGATTTGTGTTTCAAACTTCTTAAAAAATAATGGTTAGACAAAAATATTGATAGGTTGATAAAAAAATGTGAACAATTACATTATAGAAACACATTTAAATTTACATTATTTAAAAAACATGCATGCACCTAATTTTTTTCAAAAAAAAAAAAGAAACAAAAACACATATGTTCTTGTAATATTCTGGCTACACATTACAAAAAAAAAAAAAAAAAAAAAAAAAAAAAGAAAAAAATCCGAAAATTTAGGAAAGCGGGATTTAATAAAAAATTCGAAAATAATATGAAAATTGTATTTTACTAAAATACCCTTATGATTAAATAATAATCTTATTGGTCTAGAAGAGTTCTCGCAGTTCCCGCACTTAACAGGGTTCTGAAAATAAAGCCCGATGGGCGGGCATGACTTGATAAGCCCGCCCGCAAAGCCCGCCCGATGGGCGAGCATGACTTGTAATTATAATTTGGATGGTTTTAGTTATTCTAAAATTATTTTTAAGGACATTTATTTTATTGTATATTTTAATATAATAATTATTTGATTATGGTTTGATGTATACATTTTTAATTTTGATGTTATTTTTTTGTTTAAAAATATGTATTTCATAATCAATATAGTGTAACTTAATCATTACTACTCAAAGTCTATAGTGAACCTATACATACTAAAACTATCTGCCGTTATAAAATCCCGCGTCTCTTTTGCTTTTGGATTTGTTACCTTTCGCTCTTGAATCTGTACATCTCCTGTCATCACTGGGAGCATTTGTATCTTGAACTGATGATGTCATATTGACGTAGCTTCTCCATTTGAAACCAAACTTGAACCAATGAACGTCTAATGTGACAAACTTCTGAAAGTGACTCGATTGGCATATTCATTACTTTTTAATCTAAGCTGCACATGGAATTACACTCAATTTTATGATGAAACTATCTACTTTGGTCATATTAACCTTCACTGTCTGATTTCTTTTATCTTGATAGCAATTTTGTAACTACAGATAACATTTATCATTTAGGGATATCATATGATGACAAAAACATAAGGCTTAATCTAACTAAAAAGTGGACTTTATTCAATGGTCAAACTAAAACAACATCGTGGATGTAACTGCAACACAACCTGCTAAATGGCGCCATGGTAACCAACAGTCTCCAGAAGCACTGCTTTTACCTGCTCTGGTAACATCTCATGCCCTTCTCTACATTGCTTCCAAACATCATTACCACCCATTATTTAGTACTCTAATATCACATGCTATAACAAATTTAAATCTATTAATAGAAATTTCAATATATACTAATAATTATGGATTTGGACCACAGTCGTTTAGAAAACGATACAAGTCAGGTGTCACGTATACATATATCTCATTATTCTAAAATAATACACATATATCGTTTATTCGATTAGGTACAAACTGGATTGCGTGAGTGCTGGAAAGAATTTTTACTGTTGAAATAGCCTGCCCCCTAGTTATAAGATACTCTAACTAAAGTTAGAGATTTTAGCCACTTTGAGTACCCAACTGACCGATGTTCCTGAAATTGTTGGCATATTTCGGCCTCCATTTGGCTCTACCCTTGACAATCTCACCACTACCGCCTTCTAGTTAGGATCAACATGGTGTTGCCCAATAGATCCAAATGGTTGTTAGGATCAGTTAGGATCAACATGGTTGTTAGGATCAGTTATAGATCCACACGGGTTGTTGCCCAATAGTGAAGTGAGTGACTGCAGCACACTGTCCTTCATGCACTCACGACGATACTCGAGAGTGATGCTTGCAAGCTCATAGTTCTCCACAACAGGCTGTGGAGCACTCTGTAAAGATAAACAAATTAGCGTTTGAATAGATAACTGGTAGTTATTTGTATGAGCTGTTAAAAGATGGTTTTGTGGCCTGTTTGGGTCAACTTGTAAATGTAAATTTTAACGATACATGGCATTTAAAACAAAACTCTTTTAGTATCAAAATTTCATTTTGAAAGTTGTCTTCTTGGTTACTGAAAGACCAGCATACACAGAGCCATCTGAATGACCAAAGGATAACCAAAATCGCCGATCATTAGAATTTTCACATCTACTGATGATATTAAGGCGAGTCCCAAATCAAAACATCCCTACTTGAAATATCGCAACATAAGACAATGTTCTAACGACTACATGATATGGTTCTGAAGTTATCGAGCATAGACGTACCTCAAGTATCCAGCCAACGTACTTCACATTGTTGACATCCAGATCACTCCACTTGGGCTAAATATTTATCAAAAAAAGAAAAACATTCAAAAAATCATGTCACCGCAACGAAAACATATCTTTTAATTCATAGAAAAATGAAGCTTTACTCACAGTTAGACCACTGCGAACATGGTCAGCAATGTTCTCATCAAGTTTAGGCAGTTTTATGTTGTCATCATCTATAACAGGCGGTGTGTCAACAAAATACTGCTCAATTTCAGCTCGAACTTCATACGGAATTTTTGATAACCTCCTTCTAACTTTATTCATCATTACCCAATTACTGCAACAGATATATAAAAATACCGATTGTTACTAAAAGCTGAAAACCAAACATCACAATATTCGAGTAATTTGATAAAGATTTCAACCTTGACGCTCGTGTTAGTATCTCCCCCGTTCTGCAGTCGCGAATCAGCCAATCACGACGCATCCCATTTTTTCTAGAAGCAGCTACCCACGTATCCACTTGAACCACATCACCCCTGAAGAAAAAAATTAAGTGTGACATAATATATCAATCAGCATGACAAACTTAAACAGTCTGACTGAAATCGAAAAACACTTGAATATAACCATAAGAATCATAGACGAATAGCGTACCAAGTCGGATAATGATCTACTAACACTTGCATCTTCGTCACAACCCAAAACAGATTCTTTTTACTCATCTCAGGCGTTGAACCAAACCCGTCACCCATTAATCCAGCAGTTTTTACATGATTGAGAGCTGTTTCCTGCCATACCAACACAAAATTGTTTTAAGTAAAAGCGCGACTCGTTTGCTAAGGCCATCCACAAACCAAAAAACACACAAACACCATCGCAATACCTGCAGATGATTCATTAAGGTCTCGACCGAAGCAGTACGATCAGCCCCTATCTCATGCGATCTTATAGAAAAATTTTAACGAAACACAAACCCATCTTCAACTATTCTTCCAAAGCCAAACGGATCTAAATCCGCAAGGATATCAGGACGTTTTGTCTTCCAATCAAGCATCATCCATTGCTTCTCGGCAGCCACAAAAATAGTAGTAATAGCAGCAAGAAGCGTACTCCAATCAGGCAATTGATTGATAAATGTCCTTGGTGCAGCTGACGATGAATTATCATCGGTTTTGAAAGGATTAAATGGCATGCTTACCATCTTTGAAAATCTTGTCTTGTGAATGAGCAAATAATCCTTTGTTTGAAGACACTATTGTCCACATTTAGAATACATTTGCATAAGCCTATCTATATCAGCAAAGGAGTCACTAAGAACCACCTCTGCACAACCAACACGTCCTAGAGTCTCCATTCTAGTGCTCCATTCAAGAGTCAAAACCTGCAAAATCCATCAATGAGTGCATACCAAGTGTTCTCTAGCATATGGGCAAAATATGTCGTTTTGGGTTTACTCACCGACACTTGTTAGTCCATTAGAATTATGACTAAATATATATATTTACTTCTAATAATATTCCAATTACTTGAATAAACGATTTAGGAGTTTGTATACATTAAAACTAAAACTCGGCAACATTTAACCCATTTGACCCATTTCCCTTTTAGCTAAACTCGTTTACTCGTTTAAGAAAAAACACAACCCCAGACGACCCATTCTTAAGTAAATGGGTATAAATTGCCATTTCTAAATTTGCTCAGCACACCGTTAATACTTCCTCAGACCCTATCTCGTCACCTCCATGTATAAGTTGTTTGAAAATGATGCAAAGAGTACTTTACCATCCAAAGAAATGACCAAGTAAGTAACCCCACTTCTTAGATTCAACATCAAAGTATAAGAAAAAGTGTGTTCTTGTCTCATATACGGAATCGAAGTCCTGCAAAAGAACAATAAAATATATTAACTTTAGAAAGAAAAAAATTGTATATAGAATTATGAAATAAAGAAAATGAAGAAGTAAAAACATAAACTTAAATAAGTGATCATCACAGAAGTAAAGCAATAAACAATTGTTATCATTGCTTCATGATTATCTGCAAAGAAACAGCAAGGACATTATACGCATTGTTCAAAATATGAAAAATCATAGTACCTTACACATATATCCTTATAAATTATAAATTCTTAAAGTCTTAAATATTACTCCGTATATGTTAACTTTAATTAGACACACTATCAGGTAAATACAATTCTTTTACCTTGCAAATCATATGTTTAAAGACATTAAAAACAATCTTATACAATATTTTGATTAATAACCTATGTAGCTCCAAACCCGGCTTCATAATTTAAACCTATAACCATTGTAAATTAAAGAGTTAATCTAGGTGTAATGGAGTGTTTGGCATAAGGCAAGCCATCTGAAACACAAAGATGGTAAGTACCTGAATGTTAAGGTCCTCTCATCCTTATGGCTTTAAGTCCATGAGCCCTACTGGATAAGCTCATTAACTGCAAGAAAAGAGTTAAACTCCTTAGAAGACCAAAGTTGCGTTAAGTAACATTGAGCCCTTCATTCTAATTAACCACTTGTACTATTATTCTATTCATGCACACGAATGATAAAAATTAACTAATGCATCTAACAAATCACAATCTATAGAGAAATTACTTTAAAATCATAATGTTCTTAATAGTGAAAATAACACCTATACGTATACACGATATGAGTTACTTAACAGTAACCTCCACTAAATTATTAGTACGCAACTTATTTAAAGAAAAGGTGTAAAATATAAAACAAAGGCAGCCTTGATATAAAATGACAGAAGGTGTTAATATATATGATAGCAGTCACATTGGGTTGTCTCATAGAAGTATCCATCAAAACTCAAAACCTAAGCCATTAAAGCACTTTTTTTTTGAGTTTCCCAGAATGGATGAAAATACAGTCGCATAAATACAATATGGCAAGAAACAAAAATAAAAAATCTTATTACCTTGAAGTTCACCGCCGTCAAAACTACTGCTACAACCACCTCTCTTAGGTTCCCTATTGTATAAATGAGGTCCTGAGTTTGGAGATTTCTTTGGTTCAGCCTTCTTGA
Source organism: Artemisia tridentata subsp. tridentata (assembly GCA_021014915.2). Lineage (NCBI taxonomy): Eukaryota > Viridiplantae > Streptophyta > Magnoliopsida > Asterales > Asteraceae > Artemisia > Artemisia tridentata. The sequence goes on along the minus strand of CP139502.1, from coordinate 214,024,475 downwards.
TCTCAACCTACACCAAAGAAACATATTAACCTACCTTTTTCTGTTATTGTAAACAATCTTAGCAGAACTTTGACCTAAATGTGCTAATCACTGTCGAAATAAAAAACAAACTCAAAATAGCTCATAAAAAGAAGGGATTCAAAAAGAAAAGAAATTATGTGTTCTACATCTGTTCTGCACATAGTAGAACCATAAGCAGTATCTATTTCACTATCCAGAATACAACTTACCTGTGTACCATTCATATCAATCACGTTTCCATTGACAAGAAATTCATCAATGGTTTGTTCATTGTCAAAATCAGGTAAACCAAAAAACCCTCGAGAACGTTTTGTCGCATGATCTTGGATGATCTCCTGCTCAACAACTTTTCCATGCTTGGAGAAGAAATCTTTGAGCCCCTCTGGAAATAAAATAATAAGACAAACATACGCCGAGTTAATATTATATTGGAGGTTAAATAGTAGTAAAGCAGTATCCATCACGATCAGAAAACTTTTGAAAAGTTTAAAATTCGTATGCTAACCTTCAGTAACTGCTGTCGGAATACCACCAACAAATATCTTTTTGTTTTGAAATCTTTAGATTCGCCAGAGCCTTTGGGAATGGTTCTCTTGATCTCAACCTGTTGAAATATCAATCAAGACAATTATAAACACGCTTTTTAAATACTAAAGTATTGGACTACAACTATAAACAATAACATTAAATTAAATATCTTACACCAGCATGGAATTAAAAAACTTTTTATTTAAGGTAACTCGTTCCAGGATTGGCATTTGAAAGAGGAATTAACGAAAACAAACATGCAATGATCTAATTCACATCTATATATTTAAATCATCGTACAGTTTGCCATCGCTCAGTACAATAGCACCAATCTCCTAAATAAGAAATCTATGAGATCCGCCAAATATATTATCGCATCGACAAAACAACACACAAAAATACGCCATTCCATATATCTATTATAAACAACATACCGATTAAATTCTCGAAGCTGAGACTCGCAGCCGCAGCAACCTCCTTTGCAACAACCTCAATGCCTTTGTTTATAGTTTCTTATGCAGATATTATAAGTTACACTCTTTTAGGAACCTAAGCTCAGATTCTGTAACAAAATAAAATAAATCAAGGGCATCTAAACACTCAGATTCATTTATGACTTGCAGTCCACTCTAAACACTCTTTGTTGCTGCTATAGCCTAATCCTAACACTCCTTGTTTCTTTTATAACCTGATCCAAACACTCTTTATTTATACTACCTCACCATTAAACATGTGGTTTCTGGTTGATCGGTGAAAATTTTCCTCTGCTGCAAATTATCAAGAAATTTGAGCCAATTATATTATCGCAACGACAAAACAACACACAAAAATACGCCATTCCATGTCTATTATAAACAGCATACCGATTAAATTCTCGAAGCTGAGACTCACAGCCACAACAACCATATCAATTCAGATAATAAAGAAAATAGAATGGATGTTGTACATGTGGGAAAGATGGAAATTACCTATATTGTAATGGGTTAAAAGAGGAATATCATATTTTTTCTTGGCCTTCCATTCTGCCTAATGACCATTCTTAGATGAAAATAGAGGCCCTTTTGTACCCACGCTATAGGCCAAGAAATTTAAACATCATATCTTCATTTGCTGTGACACGAAAATATTTTTGAGACAATTCCACTTGTGCACTGCAGTTCAAAATTTTAAATGGCTACATGATTTATATCCAAAATGCTACTATGAATAAGCAAAATTGACTCACCTCCTCATATCTTTGAATGTCCAAACGGCTTGGTTATTGGCTTAACAACTTATTTGTGTCAAAATTAAATAAAATGTCGTTGAGAACGCAATGCAAAGCGGCTAATTAAAAAAAAAAATAAATAAAATAAAATAAAACAGTCATTAAGCTCTACTAAACTATCTTTTACCTGATAATTATAAGTTATGATTACTTTAGGGTTTTGTGGAGACTATTTTATATATTACATATTATAAGCAACATTCATGTTCTTTGAATTCAATTAAACACACAAAACCAAAAACAATTTGAAACAAAAATCATAACCGACTTTAATCAACAATTTGAGAAAAAATCAAAATCATAAACGATTCCATAAACAACCAAAAGGTAATAAAAACTGAATGAACACACAAAATTATTCATACCTTTAGCAGCGAAATAAAAAAAAAACGAAAAGAAAAGATTATTCATACCTAACTGAAAAACCGTATATAGAGTTTCTTGGATCATATATAAATCTTGGATCGAATAACTGAGAGACTGATCAAGTTTCTTGGATCATATAACTGAAAAAAAATAATGCATCTCGGTTTTAGAAGGGTTCAATGGTGGTGATTTGTTAATAATGGCTGGTTAGGAAGGGTGAGTGCGAAATTGGTGCAGTAAAAAAGAAAAGAAAAAACAAACACACTTGATCCAAGGATACCTCCTCACCCGTAGCTGGAAAAAAACAAAAAAAAAAAACACAATTGAATAATAGTTGTTGTGTATACATGAAAACATTATAAACAATATACCTGTATACATGTTACCAACAAAGAAGACTAACAATCTGCACACCAAATCAGAAAAGAAAAAAAGATCGTGTGTTTGATAATGAGATGAATGAGTGATAGTAGGGTTTTGGGAAAAAAAAAATACTTCGTACAATGAATAGACAAATATTATAAACAACATACCGAATGAGCCATTTAAAAATTGAGGGAAAAAACCTTGAACATCAATGTTTTCTTGCAAACCTGTAATGAAGAAAACACAAAAATCCATAAACCGATCATTAGAGGAGATTGTGAGAAAAAAGGACATTAGGGTTTTTGAGAAAAAAATATATTATGAGTTAGGTGTGATTTTTTTTACGTATATGTGATGATTAGGGTTACCTAACTTGTAGGGATTCCTCTAATTATCTCATATAATTTTTTGCATAGGTTTATAGATTTGGGCTTGCAAGATATAATCAAAAAAATGTGTTGGTCTAGTGGTAATCAACTTTGTTGATGTTAACAACACCCCAAGTTCGAATCCATCAATGTACATTATGCAAGTGTCATTTTTTAAAATTTCGGATTAAAAAAAAAAAAAAAAAAAAAAAAAAAAAAAAACGTTATAATGTAGTATTTTGCCACGTGGCATGATGAGGTGGAATTAATGCCTGCTTACTGGGCATTTAAGGCCGCTTACTGGGCATTAATGCGCGCTTACTGGGCATTTAAGGCCGCTTACTGGGCAATCTGGCATTTGATGACGTCATACGCATATTGTTATATATTGTCAAGCAACAACGATTCAATTGCATCCTCAAACCCTATTTTAATTCTCGGTATGGATTGAGAATATAAACATGGTATGGATTTTGTGAATTGGTAGTACCTGTATAGGTAGACTGAAGCCTCACGTGCTTCTCCACTCGCTTTCAAAACTGGCATTCCAAATAGTTCAAGCAATTCCTGTCATATATTGAGTGAACGGGTTTACATATACCTAACCACTATTTCCCAAAAAGAGCCTCCAAATAGTGGTTCAGTACTTCAATTCAAAAAATTTTACTTCTAAAGTGAATCAAAGCGGTGAAATATGGGAGTACAGGCAAGGGTAATGATATGCATGTGTTATAATTATCGTTGGCATATTTGTACGCGGTTGTACATGAGAAGGGTGGTAAAAAATGATTTATGCGAGCTTGGAAGTTAAACTTACCTTTTAGTTTCACTCGGCTGACCAAAACCTTGAAATGCGTAATTTTTTTGAAACATGCGAGGAAGGAAATTAGTCATCTAAGGAACATGGCCGCTGCAAGTATGTAAAGAGCACACAATTAGTGACCTTTAAACAAATATTTAGTACCAATACAAAATTAAAGGGTTCTTTATACACTCAATTGTTCAACTGTCACATAAGGTTCAGTTCAATATGTAACAGCCGCGTAGGCAAGTCAAATACCGTTAGGTCTTTACTTTCACCGACAATCTCACGTGACAGAGATGTTTAGCACTGCGGTTTGATAGCGGCTAAGAAACAAATAATAATCAGAAACACAGTTCTAATACAACATTTGCATATGCTTCTACCGTTTAATATTATAAGAGTTTTTGGCAAATTCAAAACATTTATGGTAACATTCCAATTCATTACTAAAAGGTCAGAAAAAGCACTTAAAGATCATAACACGATACCAATTCCCATTTGAATATCACATAATCACTTTCATAACGCAATGGCAAACACTCCTATAAAATATAAACTTACCTCACATAGTTGCACTGTAGTGATGTCGTTTTCGCCTTGTTGGTACCATCTGACAAAAGATATGCCTGCACATGTCACACAATTCCCACCGGATAAAAAACAACATAAATCTCAAATTTAGAGGTGGAGATTTCATTCCATTTACTTATGAGTGGGTCTTACGTAAGGGTCTTAAAGATCGTGATACAATCTATAGCCAAACTTTAGTAAGCTCGAGCTCGAATAAATTAGTAAAAGCTAGGATTATTTTGAAAGCTTAATCAGAGCTGGAAAAAAGGCTTATAAAATTTTTGGACAAAAAATTGACACCAGGGGCAATGATTTAAGCACATCACTTCTAGAGATGAGGGGGTGGGCTGACTGGCGTAACTAATTCAGGTTTCAGTGTGTCATTCACTACCTGGACTATAATGCTCCCCTATTAGCTATTCTATCTACACATTCTATAACTACACCACACAACCCAAATCGACCAACCCCATGTAAATATACAAAAGAACACATGTTATACCACATCCGGCTTGACCTCTAACTTCGCCTGACTTTCTCCAATCCATATTATCTGACAATTCTTCTGTGATATTGACAGGCACAGCCAGACCAAATGAATAGCTTGCAATTTCTTCCTAATCATGTTAGCGTATTTGTTTTCAGCGAGCCTGTATGAAGATTATGTGAATTGATATAGTGTGAATTGACATAGTCGATATACAGGACATTAGATTGGTATATACCATATCTTTCCTTCCCGATTCAGTGCTAATCCCACTTGACTACATGAGTGAAGGCTCAAAGTTATTCTTAAGCATGCTAATGTAGACTGGATTAGTTAGTCAGTGATGATTGAGGCGAGTTTTTAATGGTTTTGTATTTGTTTGTGTAGGTGGAGTAGGGTTTGCGTGAATGATAGGATGAATTGTATATTAGGGATACGAAAATACCAAAACAGAGGATGTCTAATATTCAGGAACCGATTTGATTTATAGATTTGGTGCTGCAGAATCTCAACAAAAATAATGTGGTGGTTCAGTGGGTAAGTTACGGCATAATATACTCATGGTCTTGAGTTCGAATCTTGTAATGGACAAATTTTTTGAACATTTTAATTAATTGCGTGGCATAAATTGATTAGGTGGCATTAAATTGATTATGTGGCATTGAGGTGGCATTAAATTGATTATGTGGCATTGAGGTGGCATTTATGTGGCATTATCTACGTGTAACGCCTCCTGTTATATATATATATATATATATATATATATATATATATATATATATATATATATATATATATATATATATATATATATATATATATATATATATATATATATATAATGCCTGCTTACTGGGCATTAATGGCTGCTTACTGGGCATTAATGCCCGCTTACTGGGCATTTAAGGGCGCTTACTAGGCAATCTGGCATTTGATGACGTCATACGCATATTGTTATATATATATATATATATATATATATATATATATATATATATATATATATATATATATATATATATATAGAATTGAGATCAAATGAGAACTTTTTTAAAATTGTTAAAATGAGAACCCAATAAGAGATTGACATGTGGAAATTTGATCACTAAAAAACTGAAAATTAAATATGTAGCTAAAAGGGTATTTTGGGGATTTTGTGTTTCTTTATATTTGACTAACCCTCTAAAACCAATATCTCCCACACTGATCAAATAATAACCGCCCCATCCAAACCCTCTGTCATTTGCAATCCGTTCGAAACCCTCTCTCTCGCTTATCCTTCTTGTTGTCGCCAAACAACCACCACTCACCAGGAACCCACCGTCCTTGGATCTTCATAGCCGACTAAAGCCAAACAACCAACCACGGGCGCATCTCTCAACAACAAACAATTATTGATTCAAACAAGGTCTTACATTGTAACGATCCATTGCTGTACTGATCTGCCATCGAAACTCCTAGCCGTCATGCTTGGTTAGTGTATCAGGTGACGACGCCATCGTTTTTTATACATATTTTATAAATCGATCTGTGTAACAGTTGGTTTGTTTTAGAAGGGATGTAGCCGGAACAAGAACTTCATGCGAAGTTGTACTGGTTTCGTATTTGGTTTAGTATTTGGGTCTCGTATAAAGGTGTACTTGTGTAACAGTTGTTGGTTTGTGGCATTTAGTGTATGATTTAGTGTATGTAAACGTGATGTTATATTTTTTTTGTGCAGTGTAAAAGTGATGTTATATCAGTCATCATGTTGTGCCCATTTTTTTATTTGTATATTAATGTTGGACCAATTTTTTTCATATATACAGTATTAGTTGTTGGGGTAACATGTGTGCCATTTTATTTTCTATCCATGGGCTTTTAGTCAGCGGAACTTTGTTTGAGACATGATATATATCGAGTTTTTTTTATTGTGTATCAAGTGTATTTATTTATTTTAGTGGTGCATATTTGAGGGTATCAAGTGTATCTATTTGAGCTGTCAGTTTTTTTGTATTGTGTATCAAGTGTATCTATTTATTTTAGTAGTGCATATATATATATATATATATATATATATATATATATATATATATATATATATAGGGAAGGTTTTTTTGTATTGTGTATCAAGTGTATCTGTTTGAGATGTAATATATATCAGGTTTTTTTTGCATTATGTATCAAGTGTATCTGTTTATTTTTGAAATATGTTTTAAAAACAAAAAACGTATAAGTTTGTACAAAAAATGATGAGAAAATGCACAAAAAATTAATTCAATAAATGTGATATAAATTGTCCAAAATACCCTTGAAATCTTATTTAATAACAATAATGTCACTCATTTAATATCAATCTCATCTAACACATATAAAGAGATCTAACGGTTTAGATTAGTTCTTATTTTTACAACTTTAATTTTTCTCTCACATTAACCCTTCCCTATATATATATATATATATATATATATATATATATATATATATATATATATATATATATATATATATATACACCCCAACCCGGCAAGGGTAAAGATGTCACGTCAATGGTTTTATATCAGATCAAACAAAGCATACTTCAATAGTAATACAATAAATTCAAAGGTTACAAATGAAATACTACCTTAACAAAGTTAAGAATGAAACAAAACTAAATACTAAGTCTGCAAAAGCAATTCTTCTAATGACTTCTACTTCAAAATAACTATCAAGGTCTTCTACGTCCAAAAGTCTCTTCACTCATACCCAAACCCGTCGTCCTGCTTATAACCTGCCGCACACGAAAAGAAAACGTGCGGCTGAGCTTAAAAAGCCCAGTGAACAGATATAACGATAATAAACAGAAATAGCGAAAAGTACAGAATAACAGAAACAAAGGTCAAACAGATGTAATATGGTTTAAGGGATAAGTCAAAGAATAAGTATAAGGGAAAAGGAAAGGGATAGTCATCCACCACGAGCCCAGAAACAGATCATATCATATCGTAACCATAAATCTTCATAATCATATAGAGGGGAGACCTCTCAGATAATCAGATAATATGAGGGGTGTCCTCATTCTTCAAATGGAGTAGCTAGCTCCCAGAAATTGTGAAAGGCATGTATTGCACACAGTACCAGTCACCAGAACAGAAATCATATCATATATAGTTAAATCCACTAAACAGAACAGATCTAGGATGCATCCATACGCCCCTACCCAATCACATGCAGACCAAAACAAAGGGACGGTGTGTAACATCACTCCAACACACTAGAGTCACGCCATCGGTGCATCAATGACATGGCCATGTTACCTTCATGGCTAGGGTCACAAATTTTGGCTCGGGTCACAAATTTTGGCTCGGGTATCAAACTAAGAGTCATGTGTCAAATCAAATCAGAAGGTCATATCCAAAGGTCCATTACAGATAGTTCATAACAGATGGTTCATGTCAAATCATTTCAGAAATAGTATCAACGGTCCACATCAGAGTTTATCAGATCAAGGTTCATATTCAATAATCAAGTCATGGTTCAGATCAAAAGTCCGTTTCAGAAGTTTCTATCAAAGTCCATTTTAAACAATCCTTTAATTCAAGATTTTCATAAAACGATCCTTTAAAGTGGTTTTCATAAACATAATCTTTCAAAACGGTTTTTCATAAAGATAGTCTTCAAAATATAGTTTTCATAAAAGTTAGTAACATTTTATATAAAAGTAGTTTCGCATCATTTATAAACATCTTTTTAAACTGGTTTTTCTCAAAACATTTCCATGGTATAATTAAAAAGGTTTTCATAACATAGGTTCATAACAGAGGTCATATCAAATGGGATCAACAGAGAAGGTTCAAGCAAAGGGAATCATAGCAATGGCATCAGTTCAGAAACTAACGGATCAGAAAATGAAAGAGATCATGAGAAACCTTATAAGAAAGGTCAGAATATCTGTACCTCATACCGCAACCGAAAACAAAACAGAAAACACAAAGGTCGGAAGCAGACTCCATCTCCAGCGAATCTACACGAATTCATGACTGACTTATTAAAATGTATCTAATTCAGATTACTTATTTTAGTCGGCTTTTTCAGTTTTAGTAACTTTCCATCTTTAGCAGGTTTCCATATTTAGTAAGGTCCCATAATTAGGAGATTAAAGTATTTTAACTTAACTTAAGTCGTAATTAATCATATTATGGATATATTGTATATTTTAACAAGTTTAGATAGTTCAGGATTAAATGTGACAAGTTTTCATAAATTAGAGTTTTAATTGTAAATATTTCAAAGTCACGGGTTTAAAGTATCAATATTACAAAGCTCAAGGTTCAAAGTATAAATTATACCAATACATGTCAATTTTTCTTATTTTACATTGCTGTACAACAAGAGTCTTAATATTACTCTTTATTTTATTTGATTCGAAGACAATACACAAAAGAGGAACCATGCATGTAATATAACTTCTAACCTATGCATGCACTCACACGCCTAACACAACACCATACTTTTGAATTACAGCTTTAACCCACACGTGATGGTTTGAAAGAATGTTCCCTCAATCTATGTTTTGCAACGTAATAATATGATGAATTATTCCAAAAACAAACTAACGCAACTCAACACTTTCCTTGTTGACTGATTTGATCGATCATGTAATGTGGTTTGGATTTGATAGTTTTGATAGTCAACATGATCAGAAAAGAGGGATATGTAACCGACGTGCCCGTAGTAATTCTGCATGAACTCTTTCTACCCAACAGAAAATACAACATACTTAACCATGAAGCTCGATTGATTCTAGTCCCTTTTTAAAACAAAAATACGTACCCACACCCATGACAAGTACCCACTTCACTCGCATGAAACTCGACCCATTTCACAGCCTTCTCACACCCTAACACACACATAAATGTTACCCTTGTTCCCAGCCTAAGTCGACACACACAGCAGCCCACATTGACCCCACACATTCAATCGCAAACTCACACACCAACACCTTTGTTACAAGCCAATATCAGTTCGAAAAGAACATATCATACGAGTATATGATACCTATATGTTTTTATACGTTTCATGATTTGTGTGACAAGTTATCTTCATTCGAATATATATATATATCCATTTGTATTACCATATTCATGATCACAGGAAATTTAGATTTAGGGTCCATCGTTTCAATGAGTACGTATATGATTCATAGTCGGATATAATGAAACACAAGGATGATTTACGTGATACCTCTAGGACGATAGATCGAAACCGAAAACACGAACACGAGCACAAGATTCCGCGAGGCATAACCAAACCCGAAACCTACAGCCATTCGGAACAATAACCAAACCTTCTACAACCATGATTACCGCGATCACACCGACACCTGCTGTATAACACCGCGACTAGACCACCACGTAGTAAGCACAAAAGAGTCCTTCCTGCTTGCATTGTTGAATTGAACAGGAAGAAGAAACAAAAGGGAAAGAGTAGCTGCCAATAGTCCCTTTGTTTTATTTTTGATCCGAACAGTAAGGAAGAAAAGAGAGGTAGCAGCCGAGTTTTGGTATAGTTGCTTTTAGGGTTTGTTTTATGAGAAAAAGGCAACAATATAAAGAAGATAGGCGTGTGATTTGGTAAATCAAGAAAGCGTGTGAATGGTTCCTAATATGTTGGTGACTTGCTTAAATTGTGACTTTTTTACTTGGGGTCTTTAATGATAATATATTTTGTAAAAAGTACAAGAATTTTGGTTATGGAAAATTCCATTCTGGCGTGAGATTAATTAGATTAATGTACATTTGGTTTTATTTGTTCAACTATTAAAGTTAAAATACTTATGGTATAACCGGAATTAGATGTCATAATGTTTTAAACGTCATTCTATGAATTTGAGATCAAGGGTAATTTTGGTATTTTACGTATTCAGAAATTCTGGGTTTTACAACTCTTCCCCTCTAACAAAAAATTTCGTCCTCGAAATTTGGAGTCGCAAGGTTAGACAACGTCGTAGCAAATCGTAAAAGATCGTCACGAACATCCTCACGCCCGGGGAGGTTCTTCCAAAAAGGATCTTCAAACAGAAATGGTTTCTCATGACTCAATTAAAACAAGTTGGATTCAGATTCCTCAGAAGGAGACAATATAAGTTGATTTCTGATCAAAGGTCCATGCAACATAAAATGGACGAAGGGTGAATCTTCAGGAAGCTCATATGGAATACGAACAAGAGTTCAAATCAAATTGACTGTAGCAACAGTAGAGGGTTCCAAAGGGAGTTCAAGATTTATAACTGAGGTCAACAGAATGAAACACGAGAGTCCAAAATCATCCCGATATTAAATGAACGAAAACAGAGTATACGCATAGGTAGAATGAACCTAAAGTCTCACTAATCACGAATAACCAACGGAGATCAGATTCTAAACTTCTTAGGTATTCCCCCAAGATATCCTATGGCCACAATGAGGGCACGTTATATGGTGTAAGTATTATCACGTTGGCCAGACGTCATAATACTAGCACCACATAAATATGCCTTCATGATGATCATACTTTATCTCGAGTCGTAAGCAAAAACAACCTATCTTAATCCACCTAGTACTTCTATAGTCTCGGAGGTCAACAAAATCAAATGTCATAATCAAGAGGGAACGCCAAACTATTCGCCATGGAGATTCTCAAAATGCCCAAGAGGCATTGAAATGATTGACAAAAGATCAGAGGTCAGAGTCGGAATCTGAAGGTAAGGATCAAATAGTGCCAGGCAATTACTATGAAATTTTCAATGGCTTCAAGATTTATTTAGGTTTCAAGTCTTAGGTGATGCAAGGCATAAGCTTTCAATCTCCATAAGTGATCTCAACAAGCTTTAACCAAAAGCAAAGCACGAATCAGAGTGATGCGGAAGCAATGCTACTTACATAGATGTCCTAGTCTACCCATTCCTCACCGGTAATACTTAAGTTCCTATGGGAAGATCCTAAAGCAATTCCTCAACGGTTATCTTATGAGCGCCTACAGTGGAAACTTAATGGTCCAAACTTCACAGGTCAAGGGTAAATGTATTACAAGTCGCAGCCTGTTCTCTGATACCATAATTGTAACACCCCAACCCGACAAGTCATGCCCGCCCATCGGGCGAAGTGTCATCATTGAAGGTCCAGAGTAAGTATAATAGGTGATGGTAGCTTTTGTGGTTCTATTTGAACGAATAATTTCTTATAAATTTTTTTTTGAATAATGATAACTAATATAGTCATGTTCATATCAGGGGTACGAGAGTGACATGTACCTTTTGGGGCAGTTGGGCACACATGTTTACTCAGTAGTCGACAACAGAGACAATCTCACACCTCTCACTTTTGTGTTGCAGCTTACCCTGTCAGTACCACTTACATAGATTTTTTTTAGGAATTTTGTTGGAAGTCTTACTGAATCTACTAAATATACCACACATCCCCTTGATACAAGTTTTATGTGAATGAAGTGAAGTTAGTGGGGATAGGGAGGTGCAATGAACTATGCTGGAACTACTTAATCAATTGGATGGTTTCAGCATTGATCACTGTATGAAGGTACTTATTTTGATCCAAGGTTAACCTATTTAGAAAAGGTAGCAATGTCAACCCAGTTATGAATAGGTCTGTTTGGGTTATGCCAATGTGATTTCCTAATCTTCAGAATGTAAATACCACATTTATGTCTCATAATCCCAATTCTTTGTGTGGAATGCCAATGTGTTAACACTAGACTTCATGGCCCGCCCGATGAGCGGGCATGACTTGTAATTATAGCTTTCATGGCCCGCCCGATGGGCGGGCATGACTTATAAGCCCTCCCGGGCATATAAGCCCGCCCGTTGGGGCGGGCATGACTTATAATTATCGTTGACATATGTTTGTTGACACAAAATAAAGATATAGACATACTAAATTATATATTGAATGGCATGTCTTATAATTATCGTTGGCATATTTTACTATAGCGACAGAAGGGTGGTAAAAAATGATTGGAAAGTGTACGTGTTGAAATAAAGGTCGTAAGCTTATGAATATTGTTGACATATTTTACTATAGTGAAAGAAGGTGGGTAAAAATTGCTGAAAAAGTGTCTAACGAATAAATTAAGTAGCGGTTGTCTAACGAATAAATTAAGTAGCGGTTAATGAATTACGAAATCGTTAAAATTTTTATACAGTGAATAAAGAACAAAAATAAATGAATGGTAATCTGGTAAGAGGAAATAAAACTTAATAAATTATCTGCCATTAGAAAGTATATGTTTTTAGTTCAAATGCGAAATAAAGTTTTTTTTTACACAACGTGTGTCGTTGAATATTGTATTTACCATCTCTGTCACAATATAGAATTTTTAAAACACTCTTGTCTCTTCTCCAAGTGAGTCCAAGTGAGAAGTAATAACTTATGCTCTAATATAGGAACAACTTACATTTGTTCTCTGCACATGCAAATTAACTTGCTATACACCTTTCTTACCACATTAACCAATTAAACTTTTATTATCTTCTTCAAGATACTTCGCGAGTTATATGAAACAATTAGTTATTAGAGATATGCTTGTAATGGTTTTTCATGTCATTAACTCATTAATCGATAATACAAATAGAATATAGTCACTGACTTTGAGGATACAAAACACATTTCTAGCACCATATTCGCACATTTTTTTAATTTTAAGATCGTTATAGTTAAGAAAATGAATTTATTAACGAAATCATGATTTACATGTCTTCTAAGAATCAAAATGAATGTTTTAACTCACTAAAGGGGTGTTTGGCATTACGTTGAAGAAGTTATTATCTCATTGTTACGTTTTCAAGTCACAAGTATTCATTTTCTAATGTTATATAGTTTAGCAAAACTTATACTACTACGTAATTCACTTGGCCACTTAGTGCTCAAGTAGTTATTTTAGTGTAATATGTGCCATGTTTGTCGTGCGAGACGTTTTGTTTCATTAGATCGATAAGGATAAAAAAATCTAAAACTTATAAAACGAACCCCGTGTAGCAACCCGTGTTTTCCGGTCTTGATTTTATCTAATATGCAATAAAAGTGTAATCTTACTCATTTTTGCGAGTTTGTTGTGTAATAAAAAGATGAAATATAATATGTTTGTTTCTCATATCAACTAATAGATAATAGTGTAACGTTTACAATTTCGGATGGACCATTGATTTTTTTTCTACTGCTGCAGGTTCTTTAACAACATGGCTTCGGGTTTTTCTTCCATTAACTGATGGGCTATTTGCAGTAGTTATATCCCAGAAGCTTCGCTTTTTATCTCTAACTGCAGGTGACAAAAACCGACTACTCGGGCTCTTGAGTTCACCAGCTATCGCTTCTTTTGGTCTTGAACTTGCCTTCATCACGACTCAGTTTTGGGTTCTTTGATAACACTGATATTCACAACTTCACTGATACTTATAAGTATCTCAAAACCTCAATAACACACTGAAACATATTTCATTCCCTGATTCATTACTCTACCTGATTCTTACATGTCCCTGAGTCACAAATATCTTATTCATTTTGCTCCCTGATGCACTTTAGATTTCAGGGTATCATCTTCTTTACAAAAAGAATGTCAAACTCAAACACGTACCAATGGAACACAGTGCCCAGACAGCTTACTTAGAAGTATCTGTAATACTATATAGGGACAGAGAAAAACGTATATGAAACAGAAAAATTAAAAAGCATATAATATGAGCCTTACCTCCTGTAAAATCAAGTCAAATGAGAAAACATCCACTTTGGTATCGTAGTCTTCATTTTTGAAGACCTCCGGTGCAACATATCTCCCTGTTATGGCGCATAACAAACTCAGTGACTTCAGAAATTAACATCTCTGTTTTTATACAGTCAACTATGATACTATAACTTCACAACATTGTAAAATTGATGTGTGTACAGTGAATATAAAGAGATTATAAAAAAAGACTCACAGGTGGTTTCATGATATGACATGTTAGTTCCTTGTTTTACTGTCTTGGTCACTTTTAGTAGCTCGCTGATTCCAAAGTCTGCGACCTTTAGATGACCAGAATCAGCCCGCAAAATATTTCTGTTTTCTTACCCGCAAAAAATAAAATATTTAACACTTATGGTGCAGAAACAGACTTCACTACTATTTCCAGAGACATGTGTATCTACCTACAAAAAGACATGAAGAATAGCTATGTAATAATATACTTACGAAGGCTCAAGATCTCTGTGAATAATTATCCCCCTGAAGAATGACAAAAGAGCATCATTAGTTTTTAATTAATAGTTACAATTATGCACATTTCATTTTTTTTGTTAGGCTATTGGTTTAAGGTTGAAAATTCTGCCTATAAAAAAACGTTGGGCGGGCATGTCATAATAAAGTTCCTTGTTGTTTGGGGTGTCATTGACAGTGTGTGCAGCAGCAGATACATAACCACTTATTAAGTAAACAGTGTGCTCTGTTTCTAAACCTACAAATCACAAACATAAATCAAAAAGATGAGCAGTATTATCATACGGGTCACGCCGGCGGATTTCCTTGAATGACATTGCCGCATCTGTCTCTTTAAAAACACTTTCATTGATACTGTCAAAACAAATAATTCTTTTATCAGTACCCTATAGATAATCAAGAGTTCAAGAAAAAAGCTTTGTAGTTGTTTAAAAAATAAAAGTTAGGCCAAACATACTCTTTAATTTTATGAACTACAGCATGGTCACTGGTCTCCCATCTTTCACGCATATCTTCCGCAATCTGGAAATCTCATTTGACAAAAAACTGCTAGAAAATGAGAAGATGACTACTGAAAATGGCAAGTAATGTACCTCATGGCTCTTTGTCACAACAGGTTCACTAAGGCCACTGACTCGCTTGAACATGGGTGCCTTATTCTGTTTGAAATTTTAAAATAAAGATGTCCGAGTAATTAGAAGATCTAATCAAGTTGCAAATTCCTCAATTACGTTTAAAGGGGGCATAACAATCAACACAAGTAATGAATATCACTATATGGTATGGTAGAACTCACTAAATAGGAAGCTTATGTACAACTATTTTTAGCTAGGCTACTGTATTGATTTAGTTGTTTCTTCGCCAACATGTAATCAGTGTAGGACCTGAAATATAAGATCATTGGTTAAGGAGGAAGTGGCCCAGAGACATAGATATAATGTTGACATCGTCCATGATTGTAAATGCTTGTAAAACCTGTTCATTCTAATTTATCTATATAAAGTTGAAAGATGTAATTAACTAAACTCAACTAAACCCACAATATTTCAAATAAAGGATAAAAAGCTATCGCATCACATACCTTAATAATCCAATTGTGTTTCATAAAAGGAACCACTGAAGAGAAACACATGCTGCCAACATATGGAATAATGCAGATTCGGGTCATTATGTCGTCAGGCTGTGATCTTCTTTATATTGGGGGCGACATCCCACTGGCTGTTGCTACAAGAGTGAACCGTGTGGGATCTTGTAATGATCGAGCAAATACATTGGATACATCTATCCCCTCTTTTTTCTGTCTGCATCATATTAGATAAAGAATATACGGCTAATCTGAAATCTTTTATTATATATTAACATGTGATGTAATGATTTGAGTGAGGAAACCTGATTCAGAATCCAAACAACAATGCCAGCAAACTCGACAACAGTGGCGTCTGCAAGTAACGCATGCTTAATCTTACTTTACTATATAAAATACGGATAATTAGATAACATCAAAATTATATCCATTCAATCTTACTGGTAAGCGAAAGCAATCCTTTGGTCTCTCTTTTGATCAGATTCAGGTTGAGCTTCATGTTCGTCATCATTTTTCCTGTTGTCTTTGGGGATCACGTTAAAGAATGCTTGTTTCACGGCTTCGCGAATATAACACCGACGAACTCTAAGGTAAGGAACCAACACGTTTGTTATGTCCTTCCGTTGTTCTCACTTTTTTACAACGTAACACATCCCATATCTGAAAGAAATACGTTTTATTAATACAAATATAATCTATTATATCATTAGTTTAATAAAAATATTGGTCATTAACAATACCTTCACATCGGCACCGCTAGTACAAACAGCAAGATTAGTTCCCTGTTGTGACCAACTAACCGAACTGACGATTGTGTAACCTGCGTTTTCATGAAACTTCAAATTAGGCTAAGAATGCACATGAAACATATGTTGTTACATTCTTAAAAAGGCAATTCCAAAAGACCTTCTTACCCGGGTCACCTAATGTAGACATTATTTCAGCTTATAATTAAGCAACTGCATTAGCATAAAAAAAATAATAAAATAATAAATAACAAAAAAACAATCCCATGAGTGAAGTGAAGTGATGTAAAACAACGCCTTTAGGAATATGAAGTGACAACTGTAACAACAATGGAAAATGTTTTTAGCATTAGAATCTGTTCATGAATTCACTATGGCCGTCGTTGCTGCAAAAACCACATGATCAGAACAAAATAACTTGCCATTTTATGTTGTTAAGTTGAAAAATCATGTAACAAAGACAATTTGTGTAACTTGTGATGGAGATATCAGAAAGACTAACCATTTTTAAGTATCAGAAGTACTGTTTGTGTACAGGGTGAGCGTGTCTGTTCTCCAAATGAGTAGTAGCTGTTTGTGTACAGGGTCAGCGTGTCTGTTGTCCAAAAAAAAGGGCAATCCCATGAGTGAAGTGAAGTGATGTAAAACAATGCCTTTAGCATTTGCTAGATACCTTCTAAAGCAGCTAACAATGCACTTTTTGTAAGTTCCAGAAACTCTTCTGAGGCTGGAAAATAATAAGTAAACGTCGATTAAGTACACGCATATACTAAAAGTACAACTACTGCACAGAAAGAAATGTCTTGTATGAATAAGACCGGAGTGCTTAAAGTTAACTATGCATCAGAACATTCCATTCTTGAAGCACTGCACTTTCTGTTGGATCATGTAAAACTGGTAAACAATTCAAATAAACAGCACCATTTGACAGCCGAAACTTACATGCCAAATCAATAGCAGCAACATAAACAGGCCGGGCTTGCATATCTTACTCCTCAGAACCTTCAACTGCAAGATTAAAACACTCAATTACATATACACAAACACTTCAATCTACAACTAAACGCCATGATATCTATAAAGCAAAAACACTCAAGCCAATTCCATTGCAATAGGTATTCACCGATTCTTACATTAACCTACATATACTCAAGTGCATAATCATAAGCAGCACAAATGAATTCACAAAATCTATAGTTAAAATACACTCAATAACTTCACATCAACATCAATAAACGGCCAGTAGTGCTCAAAACATTCAACAATTCTTCTATTAGTCCACATTTTGAGTGACATTAACAAAACAAAAAAAAAAACAAAAAAACATATACAAAGGGTACTCTGATTAAACCTCAACAGTCAACTACTTCATTTCTAAGAGAACATTAATTCCAATTGTAACTGTAATCCATAACTGGAAGAATCCATAAGTAATTCAACATGTAATCATTTTATCACTCATAATAAATATTTTGTATTGACATTATTAAAGTTAAATCCACAACTAAATCAACAAATTTAGCCCTTCAAGATTTCATTAAAAAGATGTAACATTTCAAATAGCCCTTTCAAAAAGAGTGATTAACTAAGTATGGGTAGAATATAAAAAACCAACTTCCTTGTTTTGTAAAGAGAGGATGTCTAGAAAAGCTCTGTTGCTCTAAAAATTCACTTTTTTTTGGAGGAAAAGAATCACTTTCACCATCTCACAGCCTATATAGTTTATAATCAAATTGTTTCAAATGAATTAAATAAACCTTAAACCTAGATCAAATCAAATCTAATAACTTGAAATAAAAAGAAACTGACCCGCTGTCACCAAGGACGATGACTTTAAGAATCGTTCTTCTTCGTGAAGGCATCGTTATTCGATCAATCGAATTGAAGTGATAGTATGACTCGGAAGAATCTTGAGCTAATTTCTGGTCGTCTCAGATCGATCAATCAACCTAACTTATTTTATCATATATTTGGGTTGCCCAATAACAAACATAATAGAATACATAAATAGACTATGTTTTACGTACCTTTTGTAATTGTACCTTTTGTAATTGTAATTGTTATATCTTCTTAACAACCTGCACATGAAATCAGAGAAGAAAAAAGAATATGGTGTTGTGTGTGATAATAAGATGAATGAGTGATATTAGGGTTTTAAGAAAAAATATTCCGTATAATGAATAATGAATGGAGTGGATATTGATAATATTGGATATAGTTAATTAGGGTTACCTAACTTGCAGGGATTCTCTTAATTTATCTCTTGTTTATAGATTTAGGTTTGCAAGATGTAATCAAAAAAATGTGTTGGTCTAGTGGTTATGATGCTTGTTAATGTTACCAACAACCTAGGTTCGATCTTTGTAAGTGGCAAAATTTTTAAAAAAAAATTCTGAATTTTAATTAAAAAAAATAAAATAAAAAAATATGGAGAAATGTTGCCACATGGCATGATGACTGGGCATTAATGGCTGCTTACTGGGCATTAATGGCTGCTTACTGGGCATTAATGCCTGCTTACTGGGCATTTAAGGGCGCTTACTGGGCATTATGGCATTTGATGACGTCATACGCATATTGTTATATATTATATGTGTATATATATATATATATATATATATATATATATATATATATATATATATATATATATATATATATATATATATATATATATATATATATATATAATTTCTAAGGCTCATAAGTCGATTTGTAATATTCCACAGTGAACCGATTGAGTAAATTATGTGTTTCCTCTACGAGCATGTTACGATCTGAACATTCAACATTGATTCTTCTTTTGAAGTTGCAGATTTAAAATTGTGTTGTGTTTTTTGCTTTCTTTCCAATATTTGACTATGAGCATTGATTGACATGCCTAATTGATATACACAATAGTATGCCTAATTTATGTGGCAACATACTTTTGGTAACAGAGAATGACCCGTTATTTCACAAACCAATAAACCACTACCACTTCTGTTAATGCAAATAATGTCAAAAACGTTATTTACATTTTTCGACCTCCAAATTTTTTGATAATCACAAAATATAAAAACACGCTACGTAAAAATATATGTAAACAAGTTTTTAGTAGTAATAGTCCATTTCGACACTATATCACTTAAGGTATGAACAAACATTATATATAACTTGTTAAGTGATCAAAGAAATGTTTTTGTCCCTAAAACTCACATTTTTATAAATGTCACAAAAATTTTTTACAAAAATAAATTATACAAATTATTTTTGTATTTTAAAGAAATGTTTTATTTTGAAAAATAAGTTTGAAATCACCAACAGCTATTTTTCCCGCCCATAAGGATATCAACTTCACCAGATAAACATTTCACCACGTCAGGATAAAAATGGGAGCGTCCTATGGACGGTCCTTTATAGGGGCGACGGTCCCTTATATATAAGGGACCGTCCATGTTTAAAGGACCGTCTCCCGCTCCTCCTGTCGCCTATAAATACAGGACTATTCCCAACTAATTTCTCAACCCTTTTAGCGCACATTTCTCTGTTCTCTCCCAATCTCTTCTAAACCCTCTTTGATTACATTAACTTGTATATATTTGTTTATAAGTGATCTCATTCTTTCTTCCACAAAAGTGCAAAGGGAAGAACACTCGTATTCGCCAAGAAACAAAATGTTATAGATTAGGCATCACACACGTAACCATTGTTACAATTCTCTTCTTTATCTAAACTCTCTCAATCTCCATTCTTGTATAATGGTAGATCCGACTTATGTGTAAGTCGGGTATAGTAGTGTTGTGTATAGATCCGGACGAGGTGTAAGTCCGTGTAGTGTTGTGTGTAGATCCGGACGAGGTGTAAGTCTGTGTAGTGTTGTGTAGATCTGGACGGTGTGTAAGTCCGTGAAGTGTTGTGATGTTTAGTGTGTAGTGTTGCATAGATTGGTTCTTGCTAAGATTAGGACTCGACATTTGGCTTAGTGTCGGAAATCAGCGTAAGCTACGGTGTACGATTTTCTCCGCCAGAAGGGAGTTTGTTGACATAGTTATTGTGAACTCTCGAGTGTGATACTCGGGGAGTGGAGAAGGGAAAAGAGTGAGATTCATAGCCGAACCACTATAAATCTATTTGCATTGGTGTAATACCTGAAATTCAGATAACATGTAAAATGACCAAAATGCCCTCACTACTTAAGAATTTAATTACAAGCTATTATAAGTACCAAATTAATCCGAATTATGTTAAATAAATTACATATAAGGTAAAATAAAATTAAGACAAGTCTTGTACTAATTTTTATATGTCCAAAATAATTATCTTGCACCTTACAAAAATTAAAAACCGAAAATACATTACTTTTATTAATTTCGGTATTTATATATATTAAAAATATATTTAAAAGTGTGGATAATTACTAGTAAATAAGGAAGAGATCAAAGTAAATTAAAATTCTGATCTTATTAGCAAACTTGGACCAAAAATTATGTAATCCCTCCCCCTAAGCCTGGATATTCACTTCCCATATATTTTTATATACCTTTTTCTTCCTTATTCACTTTGCCGAGAAAACACAATCACCAAATAAATCATCATTCATTCCATACGAATTTTCTGAGGTCCAAGAGCAATTTTCCTGAGTTCATTGTCGTGCTAGGAAGCCAAGAAAAATAGCCACTCGATTTATAGAGGCCTGAATCTTTTATTGTCGAATTTTGTTCACAAGTGAGGTAAAAATTCATTCTGATTCCTAAGACCCTTGTAAAATTCGTTTTCTATTTTTCCTGAGTTCCTTACATCATATATGATCTGTGAAAATTTATTACAAGGTTTGTTGGTCGCGTTTGTGCTCGTGGGGAATTATTGGTTCTTGTTATCCAATCGAGAAGTGTAAATTCGTTCAGCCCTTTCTACGCATCCCATATTGGGTTTGGTATTTTCCTCACGTCTCTTACATCATATAAGGTCTAAATAAAATGTTAAAACCAAATCATGCATGCTATATGAATTATTTTCGAATTTAACCTTAAAAACACAATAAAACTCTAAATAATTAATTATGAATTTTCTGGGTGTGAGGCTTAATTTTTATGAGCTCTATATGGTCCTTATAACCTAGAAAAATTTCCATTCGATTGTTTATGGTCTATAAAAGTCGTGGTGGATTTAAGTTTATAACCGGATTTATGAAAATATAGAAAAGAAATAAAATAAAATAAAACCCTAATGTGTTCAAGCTAGGGTTAGGGTTTGGGAAAATATTCTGGTCATTTAATGCATGTTTAAGGTTGTCATGATGATGGGACAATGATTGGCAATTGTTATTAGGGTTTGTAATATTTTTGGATTGTTTTTGTAATTACCGATTTTAAAAATAAAAAGTATAGGGGCTGTTTTGTAATTTCTGAAATTTATGGGATATTTTTGTAATGTGTTTTAATCAGGGACAAATCATGTAAAAATATAAAATATGAGTCATGTGTGTTAGATTTGTAATTATAAAGGTTAAAAGGTAAATATATATATTTATGTGTCGAATTGGAAATAATAAGTTTTGTAAACTTAAGGGACTAATTGTGTAAATTCTGAAATCTGAGGGGCTGAATAGTAATATATGTAAACTCTGATGTGACATTCTGAATTTTGGTAAAATAATATGCTTGTTTGGTAAATATGGATATTAGAGGGATTAAATCATGAATTATGTAAATATAAGGTTTGTTTTGTAAATATTGTAACTAGAGGGGTATAAACTGTAAATTATGAAACTAAGGGGATTATGATGTCATTCTGAATAAAATGTGTATTAAATCAGTAACTTGAAGTATTTTCACTTGATACCCTTAAAATTGATGAAATTACAATTAACACCCTGAACTATGGAAATTTGTCATAATTAACCCTAAAGTTTTATAACTTGATAAAAGATACCTTAATACCATAATATTCTGTAATTAAGGACTTAACTAAATCTGTAATATCAATATCTGGTTAAATATGGAAATCTGTTAATTCTGGAAACCTGCTAAAAGTAGAAAGTTACTAAAAATGGAAAGATAAACTAAAAGTAATAATCTGAATTAGAATCCGTAGTAATTCCGTCTTCTACTTCCTTAGGTGTGAAGAAGGAGAAGCCCTGACCTTTGTGTTTGTTTGCTTTTCTGCTGTGCAATAAGGTACAGATATTCTGTCCTTTTTCAGTAAGGGTTTTTCATTCCCTCTTCTTTCAGTTTTTCATTTTCCTTATTAGGATTTTCGGTACCATTGCTATGTTCCCTTCTGTTTGTGAACCTTCCGTGTGATTCCTTTGTTTTGTGAGCCTTTTATGATCTCTTTCATGTTCTGACTTGTTTTACTTCTGAATTGATGTCCTTATTATAATCCTCTTTGCTTTGAACCTTTTTCATGATTCCCTGTTGTTACGACCCCTGATATGAAAATCTGTTATGCGAAAATCTTTTAATTATGACTTGGAAATGTTTTGAGAAAAATAAGTTATTTTAAAAGAATGATTATGAATGGTGATATGATACTATTTTATATGACAGTTGTTAACTTTTGTGAAAACTAGTTTTAAAGAATGTTTTTATGAAAAACCGTTTTGAAAGATTATTTTATAAAAACTATTCTGAAAGATCATTTTAGTGAAAACCGTTATTAAAGGAATGCTTTCAATGAACTTTTGACAGGAAATTCTAAAATGAACTTTTGCAATGAACTCTTAATTATGAACCTTTGATATAATCTTCTAAACCATTTGATATAATCCTTTTAATCTGAACTTAAACTTTGATATAAAACTTAATCTGATAAACTTTGATTGGAACCTTTGACATTTATTTCTAAACTGTTTGACATGAACCTTTTGCCATGTACCCTTAAGATATGACCTTTGATTATTTTGATAGTACATCTGACCTTTGACCTACAGTCTGATGTCCGAGCCAATCACTAGGCATGAGGGTTTCATGTCCATGTCATTGATGCACCTTTGGCATGACTCTAGGGCAGGAGAGTGATGACCTGTTCCGTCCCTGACTTGATTTGACTGGTTATGTAGAGGTAGACTCTGGCCACCTGGGGCGTATGGATGCATCCTAGATTTGATATGTTCTCTGTTTATGTTATATGTTCACTGTTATTATATCTGGTGACTGATGGTGTGTGCGATACACATCTTTCACATTGTCTGAGAGCTGATCACTCTACACAGGTTTGTTTTATTATATTGTTATGCTATGGTATAATCTGTTATCTGGGCTCGTGACAGATTTCTATTTTTTCCCTTATTCTATAACTTTATTGTTTCCTTTTCCTTATTTCTTTTCTTTTGTCCTTATTCCGTTCCTTACTCCTTTCGCTTTGATTTGTATCAGTATGATCTGTATTCTTGATTTTATTTGTACTACTCTCTATTACTGCTTTTGTTATCGTTATATCTGTTCACTGAGCTCTCGTAGCTCAGCCGCATTTCTTTTCCTGCGGCAGGTTTTAGTAGGAAGCTGGGAATGAGTGGAGAGTATACCTTTGGACTTAGAAGATTGAATAGCTATTCTGGATTAGAGTTGACTAGAAGATATCATAATTTAGAAGTAGTTGTTTTTGGAAGTTCTCAATTGTAACCTTGTAGATTCAGTATTTCATTTGTAATCTTTGAGATTTTTGTATTACTGAAAATGTATGCTTTGTTTTAATCTGATGTGAATCCATTATTGTGATATCTTTACCCTTGTCGGGTCGGGGTGTTACAATTTATGGTGTCAGAGATCACAGGCTGCGACTCGTAATACATTTACCCTTGACCTGTGAAGTCTGGACCACTAAGTTTCCACTGTAGGCGCTCGTAGGACAACCTTTGAGAATTTGCTGTAGGATTTCCCTATAGGAACTTAAATTCTGACCAGTGAGGAATGGGTAGACTATAAGTCATTTTCTTAAGTATCTTGCTTCCGCACCACTCTGATTCGTGTCTTGCTTTTGGTTAAAATCACATTTGGATATTTAGAGCTTATGCCTTGCACCACCTAAGAATTGAAACCTAAATAAAATCTGAAGCATTGGAAATTGCATAGTAATTATCTGACATTATTTGATCCTTGCCTTCCGATTTCCACTCCGACCTCTGAACCTTCTGTTAATCATTCTAATGCCCCTTCGGGCATTCTGAGAACCCTTATGGCGACGATATACTTGGTACATGCTGTTCTATAAATCTTTTGACACTATTTGATTTCGTCTTAACCATCCCTGTTCCCATGAGAAGTTTTGTGGTGTTTAACCACGAGTGTAAAATATTTTCCTTCTCATTCTGAACGATAAGATTATTCCTTGTTGATCCGTCTTTCTTTGATAGTAACCTTGATTTTATTCTTATAAGGATTGATGGACTGATCATTTAGTACTGACGACTATCCTCCTATGTCTCACCTTTGGCGTTTGAAATAATTTTTGGAACCCTTGCCATGATTACCGATTGTTAAACTTTTGCTGCCACTACCTGATTTTGACCTTCACTTCCAATCTGTTTGATAAACAGTTTGATATTTTCTTCGATCATTTCAAAGGTCATTTAACCCTAATGTGTTTCACCCATTCTCTAAATCCATTACCCATACTTGATGTAAAAGTAGCACCTGATACTATTATGTCTTGCAAATCTATTACTACTCCCATTAGAACTCTGGTGATTATTAACCTCAGATATAGAAGTTTATTCCCTCCCTTGAACGATGAATCTTATTTGCCAATCAATTTTCCTTTGGAAGGATTTGATGCAAACACCATCTCTGTATGAAATTGTTAACTGAGCATGATGATGCTGATAACTGATATTTCATACGCCTCATTTTGAAAGTATACGATGTTCGTATTGCCGATAATTCACAACCTACCTGTCACTTGTGCTAGATAGCTAAATAAGGTCCCAACACCTTGAATTGTTCGCCTATTTATCCCCCTACTTTTGTTATGAAAACCTTTAACCGCTCAAATCTGATAAGATTAATGTTGCTATGGAAACACTTACCCCGTTCTTATTTGATCTTCATTTTTCCCTGATACCTAACAGTATCTACCCCGAGAAAGCGTTGGCATTGAAAGTTTTGTGGTACAAATTTTCCGGTGCTTTCTGATGAAACTCTTGGGTTTTCCTTCCTGTTTGAGAAGTAGAATTGACTCTGAACCAATCTCAGTTGACGAACCATGATGCTATAGAAGTTGAAAGATTGAAGAAGCTGATGAGATATGTTTTTGTCCCCCCTCAGTGTTTCCCTTGAATACCCCTATTAATTTATGAGGAAGAAAGAGAAAATTTTGCGTCAGCATACCAACTATCGTAAACCTAACCGTAATTCTAACCGTAATCCCTTTTCATTGCCGCGTATCAATGATTAAATTATTCTATCTTTGTAAATTCTGTATCAGACGACCTCATTTAATGTTTGAAGGACTGATGAAGCAACCACAAGAACTCCTAAGATAGGAGATGGCTAACTGAGAGCAACTTCCGTAAAATATTTCAGTTTTATTCGTAAAGATTGGTTATGTGAAGTAGATATGAAGTTTTCCCTGAAACGTTTCATGAAAACTGTTTCCGTACTCATTGTGACCATCATGAGTTTTAAATAATGCCAATTGTATTGGCTAATACGAATCATGTTTTCACGAGTATTTGGACAATTGTCATAGTATGACGGCATGTTTTTGCTCTGAGACGAACGAGGAACATGTAGACCATCTTCGTATTAAATGGAATGACCTTTGTTCTGGAAGAGTAGATTTGATTGGCGTTCAGAGATTGTAACAGACACCACTACCAGGCATCCGGTGATGACAGCAGTCTGAGTTGGCGAATTCCGAACTGTGCTAGTAGACCTGTCCAAGACTCGCAGTCTTGCTTCTTTATCCATTTTAGTTGTACTAAGATGAATTGAGAGCAGAAGCAGACTTGAGAATGGAAATCGAGATCATGATTTTGAATGGAAGAAAATTCTGAAGTGAACATTTGTGTTTGGAAGAATTAATTATGTGATGGATGAAGCTGTGGATGACGTAATTCATTTCCTCTTGACCTATTTAAATTTCGGTTATCTGATGATAAAATCCTTTGAATGATTTAGGTTCCCTATTAGTAATTCCGCTCTGTGTTCATTCTGCGTATGTTGGGCGATGGTTTTGTTATGTGAATTTGGATGAATGAAGGATGACCTGATGCTTTTAACGAAGTACCAAATTCTGATAGACATTCTGGGACTTCCGTTAACTCTTTCGAGTGATCCGTTCTCCTCTTAGTTAGGGTATTCGATTTTGATGAACTCTGAGACCGTAGGAAGACTAGGTGGATTAAGATAAGTTATTCTGTTCACAACTTGAGATAAAATATGACCATCATGAGGGCATATTTATATGATGCCAGTATTATGACGTCTGGCCAACGTGATAATACTTACATCATATAACGTGCACTTGTTGTGGGCATAGGATATTTCGAGAAGTGCCTTAGAACTTTAGAAATCCTGATAACTGTTTGAGATTATCTGCATTAGTGAGACTTTAAGTTCATTGTACCTCTACGCGTAATCTGCTTTCACCGTTATGCGAATTGATACGTATGGATTCTCGTCACGCATTCTGCTGACCTCTGAACTCCCGATAAAATCTTAGGTTCTGTCATAGAACTTCTACCAATTGATGTTATCGATAATCTATTTTTTGTATGCTCAAATCTGATTTGTCTAATCAAATTCTGTGGACGGCATATCCGTCAAAATCCTATGTATTTCCTTGTCTCTTCCGAGAGAATCTGACTACCATCTATTATGTTTGGTATATTATTCTTTCGATCTGGATTCAGTATGTTATGTTTGTTCTGAGGATCTGAAACAATCTTGGGATCTACAAGTTCGAGGCATGAGAAACAAATCTTTCATATTTCTGTTCACCGTCAGTTGTGTTTCTGTTTCGTTTCGCCTCAATTCTCGTCTTAGTCGGTTATGTCTTTGTTTTGCTTTCTGCTCTCTTCTCTTTCTGCTTTCTGCAAATTTCGAGGACGAAATTTTTTTTGTTAGTGGGGAAGAAGTTGTAATACCTGAAATTCAGATAACATGTAAAATGACCAAAATGCCCTCACTACTTAAGAATTTAATTACAAGCTATTATAAGTACCAAATTAATCTGAATTATGTTAAATAAATTACATATAAGGTAAAATAAAATTAAGACAAGTCTTGTACTAATTTTTATATGTCCAAAATAATTATCTTGCACCTTACAAAAATTAAAAACCGAAAATACATTACTTTTATTAATTTCGGTATTTATATATATTAAAAATATATTTAAAAGTGTGGATAATTACTAGTAAATAAGGAAGAGATCAAAGTAAATTAAAATTCTGATCTTATTAGCAAACTTGGACCGAAAATTATGTAATCCCTCCCCCTAAGCCCGGATATTCACTTCCCATATATTTTTATATACCTTTTTCTTCCTTATTCACTTTGCCGAGAAAACACAATCACCAAATAAATCATCATTCATTCCATACGAATTTTCTGAGGTCCAAGAGCAATTTTCCTGAGTTCATTGTCATGCTAGGAAGCCAATAAAAATAGCCACTCGATTTATAGAGGCCTGAATCTTTTATTGTCGAATTTTGTTCACAAGTGAGGTAAAAATTCATTCTGATTCCTACGACCCTTGTAAAATTCATTTTCTATTTTTCCTGAGTTCCTTACATCATATATGATCTGTGAAAATTGATTACAAGGTTTTTTGGTCGCTTTTGTGCTCGTGGGGAATTATTGGTTCTTGTTATCCATTCGAGAAGTGTAAATTCGTTCAGCCCTTTCTACGCGTCCCATATTGGGTTTGGTATTTTCTTTACGTCTCTTATATCATATAAGGTCTAAATAAAATGTTAAAACCGAACCATGCATGCTATATGAATTATTTTCGAATTTAACCTTAAAAACACAATAAAACTCTAAATAATTAATTATGAATTTTTTGGGTGTGAGGCTTAATTTTTATGAGCTCTATATGGTCCTTATAACCTGGGAAAAATGTCCATTCGATTGTTCATGATCTATAAAAGTCGTGGTGGATTTAAGTTTATAACCGGATTTATGAAAATATAGAAAATAAATAAAATAAAATAAAACCCTAATGTGTTCAAGCTAGGGTTAGGGTTTGGGAAAATATTCTGGTCATTTAATGCATGTTTAAGGTTTTCATGATGATGGGACAATGATTGGCAATTGTTATTAGGGTTTGTAATATTTTTGGATTGTTTTTGTAATTACCGATTTTAAAAATAAAAAGTATAGGGGCTGTTTTGTAATTTCTGAAATTTATGGGATATTTTTGTAATGTGTTTTAATCAGGGACAAATCATGTAAAAATATAAAATATGAGTCATGTGTGTTAGATTTGTAATTATAAAGGTTAAAAGGTAAATATATATATTTATGTGTCGAATTGGAAATAATTAAACTAGAGGGACTAATTGTGTAAATTCTGAAATCTGAGGGGCTGAATAGTACTATATGTAAAATCTGATGTGACATTCTGAATTTTGGTAAAATAATATGCTTGTTTGGTAAATATGGATATTAGAGGGATTAAATCATGAATTATGTAAATATAAGGTTTGTTTTGTAAATATTGTAACTAGAGGGGTATAAACTGTAAATTATGAAACTAAGGGGATTATGATGTCATTCTGAATAAAATGTGTATTAAATCAGTAACTTGAAGTATTTTCACTTAATACCCTTAAAATTGATGAAATTACAATTAACACCCTGAACTATGGAAATCTATCATAATTAACCCTAAAGTTTTATAACTTGATAAAAGATACCTTAATACCATAATATTCTGTAATTAAGGACTTAACTAAATCTGTAATATCAATATCTGGTTAAATATGGAAATCTGTTAATTCTGGAAACCTGCTAAAAGTAGAAAGTTACTAAAAATGGAAAGATAAACTAAAAGTAATAATCTGAATTAGAATCCGTAGTAATTCCGTCTTCTACTTCCTTAGGTGTGAAGAAGGAGAAGCCCTGAACTTTGTGTTTGTTTGCTTTTCTGCTGTGCAATAAGGTACAGATATTCTGTCCTTTTTCAGTAAGGGTTTTTCATTCCCTCTTCTTTCAGTTTTTCATTTTCCTTATTAGGATTTCCGGTACCATTGCTATGTTCCCTTCTGTTTCTGAACCTTCCGTGTGATTCCTTTGTTTTGTGAGCCTTTTATGATCTCTTTCATGTTCTGACTTGTTTTACTTCTGAATTGATGTCCTTATTATAATCCTCTTTGCTTTGAACCTTTTTCATGATTCCCTGTTGTTACGACCCCTGATATGAAAATCTGTTATGCGAAAATCTTTTAATTATGACTTGGAAATGTTTTGAGAAAAATAAGTTATTTTAAAAGAATGATTATGAATGGTGATATGATACTATTTTATATGACAGTTGTTAACTTTTGTGAAAACTAGTTTTAAAGAATTTTTTATGAAAAACCGTTTTGAAAGATTATTTTATGAAAACTATTCTGAAAGATCATTTTAGTGAAAACCGTTATTAAAGGAATGCTTTCAATGAACTTTTGACAGGAAATTCTAAAATGAACTTTTGCAATGAACTCTTAATTATGAACCTTTGATATAATCTTCTAAACCATTTGATATAATCCTTTTAATCTGAACTTAAACTTTGATATAAAACTTAATCTGATAAACTTTGATTGGAACCTTTGACATTTATTTCTAAACTGTTTGACATGAACCTTTTGCCATGTACCCTTAAGATATGACCTTTGATTATTTTGATAGTACATCTGACCTTTGACCTACAGTCTGACGTCTGAGCCAATCACTAGGCATGAGGGTTTCATGTCCATGTCATTGATGCACCTTTGGCATGACTCTAGGGCAGGAGAGTGATGACCTGTTCCGTCCCTGACTTGATTTGACTGGTTATGTAGAGGTAGACTCTGGCCACCTGGGGCGTATGGATGCATCCTAGATTTGATATGTTCTCTGTTTATGTTATATGTTTACTGTTATTATATCTGGTGACTGATGGTGTGTGCGATACACGTCTTTCACATTGTCTGAGATCTGATCACTCTACACAGGTTTGTTTTATTATATTGTTATGCTATGGTATAATCTGTTATCTGGGCTCGTGACAGATTTATGTTTTTTCCCTTATTCTATAACTTTATTGTTTCCTTTTCCTTATTTCTTTTCTTTTGTCCTTATTCCGTTCCTTACTCCTTTCGCTTTGATTTGTATCGGTATGATCTGTATTCTTGATTTTATTTGTACTACTCTCTATTACTGCTTTTGTTATCGTTATATCTGTTCACTGAGCTCTCGTAGCTCAGCCGCATTTCTTTTCCTGTGGCAGGTTTTAGTAGGAAGCTGGGAATGAGTGGAGAGTATACCTTTGGACTTAGAAGATTGAATAGCTATTCTGGATTAGAGTTGACTAGAAGATATCATAATTTAGAAGTAGTTGTTTTTGGAAGTTCTCAATTGTAACCTTGTAGATTCGGTATTTCATTTGTAATCCTTGAGATTTTTGTATTACTGAAAATGTATGCTTTGTTTTGATCTGATGTGAATCCATTATTGTGATATCTTTACCCTTGTCGGGTCGGGGTGTTACAATTTATGGTGTCAGAGATCACATGCTGCGACTCGTAATACATTTACCCTTGACCTGTGAAGTCTGGACCACTAAGTTTCCACTGTAGGCGCTCGTAGGACAACCTTTGAGAATTTGCTGTAGGATTTCCCTATAGGAACTTAAATTCTGACCAGTGAGGAATGGGTAGACTATAAGTCATTTGCTTAAGTAGCTTGCTTCCGCACCACTCTGATTCGTGTCTTGCTTTTGGTTAAAATCACATTTGGATATTTAGAGCTTATGCCTTGCACCACCTAAGAATTGAAACCTAAATAAAATCTGAAGCATTGGAAATTGCGTAGTAATTATCTGACATTATTTGATCCTTGCCTTCCGATTTCCACTCCGACCTCTGAACCTTCTGTTAATCATTCTAATGCCCCTTCGGGCATTCTGAGAACCCTTATGGCGACGATATACTTGGTACATGCTGTTCTATAAATCTTTTGACACTATTTGATTTCGTCTTAACCATCCCTGTTCCCATGAGAAGTTTTGTGGTGTTTAACCACGAGTGTAAAATATTTTCCTTCTCATTCTGAACGATAAGATTATTCCTTGTTGATCCGTCTTTCTTTGATAGTAACCTTGATTTTATTCTTATAAGGATTGATGGACTGATCATTTAGTACTGACGACTATCCTCCTATGTCTCACCTTTGGCGTTTGAAACAATTTTTGGAACCCTTGCCATGATTACCGATTGTTAAACTTTTGCTGCCACTACCTGATTTTGACCTTCACTTCTGATCTGTTTGATAAACAGTTTGATATTTTCTCCGATCATTTCGAAGGTCATTTAACCCTAATGTGTTTCACCCATTCTCTAAATCCATTACCCATACTTGATGTAAAAGTAACACCTGATACTATTATGTCTTGCAAATCTATTACTACTCCCATTAGAACTCTGGTGATTATTAACCTCAGATATAGAAGTTTATTCCCTCCCTTGAACGATGAATCTTATTTGCCAATCAGTTTTCCTTTGGAAGGATTTGATGCAAACATCATCTCTGTATGAAATTGTTAACTGAGCATGATGATGCTGATAACTGATATTTCATACGCCTCATTTTGACAGTATACGATGTTCGTATTGCCGATAATTCGCAACCTACCTGTCACTTGTGCTAGATAGCTAAATAAGGTCCCAACACCTTGAATTGTTCGCCTATTTATCCCCCCTACTTTTGTTATGAAAACCTTTAACCGCTCAAATCTGATAAGATTAATGTTGCTATGGAAACACTTACCCCGTTCTTATTTGATCTTCATTTTTCCCTGATACCTAACAGTATCTACCCCGAGAAAGCGTTGGCATTGAAAGTTTTGTGGTACAAATTTTCCGGTGCTTTCTGATGAAACTCTTGGGTTTTCCTTTCTGTTTGAGAAGTAGAATTGACTCTGAACCGATCTCAGTTGACGAACCATGATGCTATAGAAGTTGAAAGATTGAAGAAGCTGATGAGATATGTTTTTGTCCCCCCTCAGTGTTTCCCTTGAATACCCCTATTAATTTATGAGGAAGAAAGAGAAAATTTTGCGTCAGCATACCAACTATCGTAAACCTAACCGTAATTCTAACCGTAATCCCTTTTCATTGCCGCGTATCAATGATTAAATTATTCTATCTTTGTAAATTCTGTATCAGACGACCCCATTTAATGTTTGAAGGACTAATGAAGCAACCACAAGAACTCCTAAGATAGGAGATGGCTAACTGAGAGCAACTTCCGTAAAATATTTCAGTTTTATTCGTAAAGATTGGTTATGTGAAGTAGATATGAAGTTTTCCCTGAAACGTTTCATGAAAACTGTTTCCGTACTCATTGTGACCATCATGAGTTTTAAATAATGCCAATTGTATTGGCTAATATGAATCATGTTTTCACGAGTATTTGGACAATTGTCATAGTATGACTGCATGTTTTTGCTCTGAGACGAACGAGGAACATGTAGACCATCTTCGTATTAAATGGAATGACTTTTGTTCTGGAAGAGTAGATTTGATTGGCGTTCAGAGATTGTAACAGACACCACTACCAGGCATCCGGTGACGACAGCAGTCTAAGTTGGCGAATTCCGAACTGTGCTAGTAGACCTGTCCAAGACTCGCAGTCTTTCTTCTTTATCCATTTTAGTTGTACTAAGATGAATTGAGAGCAGAAGCAGACTTGAGAATGGAAATCGAGATCATGATTTTGAATGGAAGAAAATTCTGAAGTGAACGTTTGTGTTTGGAAGAATTAATTATGTAATGGATGAAGCTGTGGATGACGTAATTCATTTCTTCTTGACCTATTTAAATTTCGGTTATCTGATGATAAAATCCTTTGAATGATTTAGGTTCCCTATTAGTAATTCCGCTCTGTGTTCATTCTGCGTATGTTGGGCGATGGTTTTGTTATGTGAATTTGGACGAATGAAGGATGACCTGATGCTTTTAACGAAGTACCAAATTCTGATAGACATTCTGGGACTTCCGTTAACTCTTTCGAGTGATCCGTTCTCCTCTTAGTTAGGGTATTCGATTTTGATGAACTCTGAGACCGTAGGAAGACTAGGTGGATTAAGATAAGTTATTCTGTTCACAACTTAAGATAAAATATGACCATCATGAGGGCATATTTATATGATGCCAGTATTATGACGTCTGGCCAACGTGATAATACTTACATCATATAACGTGCACTTGTTGTGGGCATAGGATATTTCGAGAAGTGCCTTAGAACTTTAGAAATCCTGATAACTGTTTGAGATTATCTGCATTAGTGAGACTTTAAGTTCATTGTACCTCTACGCGTAATCTGCTTTCACCGTTATGCGAATTGATATGTCTGGATTCTCGTCACGCATTCTGCTGACCTCTGAACTCCTGATAAAATCTTAGGTTCTGTCATAGAACTTCTACCAATTGATGTTATCGATAATCTATTTTTTGTACGCTCTAATCTGATTTGTCTAATCAAATTCTGTGGACGGCATATCCGTCAAAATCCTATGTATTTCCTTGTCTCTTCCGAGAGAATCTGATTACCATCTATTATGTTTGGTATATTATTCTTTCGATCTGGATTCAGTATGTTATGTCTGTTCTGAGGATCTGAAACAATCTTGGGATCTACAAGTTCGAGGCATGAGAAAAAAATCTTTCATATTTCTGTTCACCGTCAGTTGTGTTTTTGTTTTGTTTCGCCTCAATTCTCGTCTTAGTCGGTTATGTCTTTGTTTTGCTTTCTGCTCTCTTCTCTTTCTGCTTTCTGCAAATTTCGAGGACGAAATTTTTTTTGTTAGTGGGGAAGAAGTTGTAATACCTGAAATTCAGATAACATGTAAAATGACCAAAATGCCCTCACTACTTAAGAATTTAATTACAAGCTATTATAAGTACCAAATTAATCCGAATTATGTTAAATAAATTACATATAAGGTAAAATAAAATTAAGACAAGTCTTGTACTAATTTTTATATGTCCAAAATAATTATCTTGCACCTTACAAAAATTAAAAACCGAAAATACATTACTTTTATTAATTTCGGTATTTATATATATTAAAAATATATTTAAAAGTGTGGATAATTACTAGTAAATAAGGAAGAGATCAAAGTAAATTAAAATTCTGATCTTATTAGCAAACTTGGACCGAAAATTATGTAATCCCTCCCCCTAAGCCCGGATATTCACTTCCCATATATTTTTATATACCTTTTTCTTCCTTATTCACTTTGCCGAGAAAACACAATCACCAAATAAATCATCATTCATTCCATACGAATTTTCTGAGGTCCAAGAGCAATTTTCCTGAGTTCATTGTCGTGCTAGGAAGCCAAGAAAAATAGCCACTCGATTTATAGAGGCCTGAATCTTTTATTGTCGAATTTTGTTCACAAGTGAGGTAAAAATTCATTCTGATTCCTACGACCCTTGTAAAATTCGTTTTCTATTTTTCCTGAGTTCCTTACATCATATATGATCTTTGAAAATTGATTACAAGGTTTTTTGGTCGCGTTTGTGCTCGTGGGGAATTATTGGTTCTTGTTATCCATTCGAGAAGTGTAAATTCGTTCAGCCCTTTCTACGCGTCCCATATTGGGTTTGGTATTTTCCTCACATCTCTTACATCATATAAGGTCTAAATAAAATGTTAAAACCGAACCATGCATGCTATATGAATTATTTTCGAATTTAACCTTAAAAACACAATAAAACTCTAAATAATTATTTATGAATTTTCTGGGTGTGAGGCTTAATTTTTATGAGCTCTATATGGTCCTTATAACCTGGGAAAAATGTCCATTCGATTGTTCATGGTCTATAAAAGTCGTGGTGGATTTAAGTTTATAACCGGATTTATGAAAATATAGAAAAGAAATAAAATAAAATAAAACCCTAATGTGTTCAAGCTAGGGTTAGGGTTTGGGAAAATATTCTGGTCATTTAATGCATGTTTAAGGTTTTCATGATGATGGGACAATGATTGGCAATTGTTATTAGGGTTTGTAATATTTTTGGATTGTTTTTGTAATTACCGATTTTAAAAATAAAAAGTATAGGGGCTGTTTTGTAATTTCTGAAATTTATGGGATATTTTTGTAATGTGTTTTAATCAGGGACAAATCATGTAAAAATATAAAATATGAGTCATGTGTGTTAGATTTGTAATTATAAAGGTTAAAAGGTAAATATATATATATTTATGTGTCGAATTGGAAATAATTAAACTTAAGGGACTAATTGTGTAAATTCTGAAATCTGAGGGGCTGAATAGTACTATATGTAAACTCTGATGTGACATTCTGAATTTTGGTAAAATAATATGCTTGTTTGGTAAATATGGATATTAGAGGGATTAAATCATGAATTATGTAAATATAAGGTTTGTTTTGTAAATATTGTAACTAGAGGGGTATAAACTGTAAATTATGAAACTAAGGGGATTATGATGTCATTCTGAATAAAATGTGTATTAAATCAGTAACTTGAAGTATTTTCACTTGATACCCTTAAAATTGATGAAATTACAATTAACACCCTGAACTATGGAAATCTATCATAATTAACCCTAAAGTTTTATAACTTGATAAAAGATACCTTAATACCATAATATTCTGTAATTAAGGACTTAACTAAATCTGTAATATCAATATCTGGTTAAATATGGAAATCTGTTAATTCTGGAAACCTGCTAAAAGTAGAAAGTTACTAAAAATGGAAAGATAAACTAAAAGTAATAATCTGAATTAGAATCCGTAGTAATTCCGTCTTCTACTTCCTTAGGTGTGAAGAAGGAGAAGCCCTGACCTTTGTGTTTGTTTGCTTTTCTGCTGTGCAATAAGGTACAGATATTCTGTCCTTTTTCAGTAAGGGTTTTTCATTCCCTCTTCTTTCAGTTTTTCATTTTCCTTATTAGGATTTCCGGTACCATTGCTATGTTCCCTTCTGTTTGTGAACCTTCCGTGTGATTCCTTTGTTTTGTGAGCCTTTTATGATCTCTTTCATGTTCTGACTTGTTTTACTTCTGAATTGATGTCCTTATTATAATCCTCTTTGCTTTGAACCTTTTTCATGATTCCCTGTTGTTACGACCCCTGATATGAAAATCTATTATGCGAAAATCTTTTAATTATGACTTGGAAATGTTTTGAGAAAAATAAGTTATTTTAAAAGAATGATTATGAATGGTGATATGATACTATTTTATATGACAGTTGTTAACTTTTGTGAAAACTAGTTTTAAAGAATGTTTTTATGAAAAACCGTTTTGAAAGATTATTTTATGAAAACTATTCTGAAAGATCATTTTAGTGAAAACCGTTATTAAAGGAATGCTTTCAATGAACTTTTGACAGGAAATTCTAAAATGAACTTTTGCAATGAACTCTTAATTATGAACCTTTGATATAATCTTCTAAACCATTTGATATAATCCTTTTAATTTGAACTTAAACTTTGATATAAAACTTAATCTGATAAACTTTGATTGGAACCTTTGACATTTATTTCTAAACTGTTTGACATGAACCTTTTGCCATGTACCCTTAAGATATGACCTTTGATTATTTTGATAGTACATCTGACCTTTGACCTACAGTCTGATGTCCGAGCCAATCACTAGGCATGAGGGTTTCATGTCCATGTCATTGATGCACCTTTGGCATGACTCTAGGGCAGGAGAGTGATGACCTGTT
Source organism: Artemisia tridentata subsp. tridentata (assembly GCA_021014915.2). Classification (NCBI taxonomy): domain Eukaryota; kingdom Viridiplantae; phylum Streptophyta; class Magnoliopsida; order Asterales; family Asteraceae; genus Artemisia; species Artemisia tridentata. Next base: position 213,986,790 of record CP139502.1, on the reverse strand, counting down.
CCGTCCCTGACTTGATTTGACTGGTTATGTAGAGGTAGACTCTGGCCACCTGGGGCGTATGGATGCATCCTAGATTTGATCTGTTCTCTGTTTATGTTATATGTTTACTGTTATTATATCTGGTGACTGATGGTGTGTGCAATACACGTCTTTCACATTGTCTGAGAGCTGATCACTCTACACAGGTTTGTTTTATTATATTGTTATGCTATGGTATAATCTGTTATCTGGGCTCGTGACAGATTTCTGTTTTTCCCTTATTCTATAACTTTATTGTTTCCTTTTCCTTATTTCTTTTCTTTTGTCCTTATTCCGTTCCTTACTCCTTTCGCTTTGCTTTGTATCGGTATGATCTGTATTCTTGATTTTATTTGTACTACTCTCTATTACTGCTTTTGTTATCGTTATATCTGTTCACTGAGCTCTCGTAGCTCAGCCGCATTTCTTTTCCTGCGGCAGGTTTTAGTAGGAAGCTGGGAATTAGTGGAGAGTATACCTTTGGACTTAGAAGATTGAATAGCTATTCTGGATTAGAGTTGACTAGAAGATATCATAATTTAGAAGTAGTTGTTTTTGGAAGTTCTCAATTGTAACCTTGTAGATTCGGTATTTCATTTGTAATCCTTGAGATTTTTGTATTACTGAAAATGTATTCTTTGTTTTGATCTGATGTGAATCCATTATTGTGATATCTTTACCCTTGTTGGGTCGGGGTGTTACAATTGGTTTGATTGTTCTAACTCTTTACTTTCTTTATTTTCATATATTTCATTTTTTTAGTTGTCGTTAATATTATAGCATTCTAACATTGTTGATTGATATCACATAACTTCGAATCGAAGATATTTTTAAAAAGAACAAACTTGTCTTAAAATGTTGAAACTATTCACCCCTCCCCTTTTAGTTTCTACAATTGGTATCAGAGCACATCACTGAAGATCTTTAAAATATATTATATTTTAAAACTTGAATCGATCTATGGAGTCTAAAAGATACCTAGAAGGGCAATCTATTCAAAGATCGCCCCTTTTCGTTTATTCACAGGAAAAATGGATTCGAAAATTATGTGAAATCAAAAGATCCAGATATTTGGCTTGTTATTACTGATGGTAATTTTCAATCTCCTGAATTTAATCTCACAACTAAAAAGAATGAAATTGTACCTTTTGAAAAACAAAGCGATGATCTTGAAAAGAAATTTTTGAAAAACAAAGAAACAAAAATAGTAATTTACAAAGCTTTACCCAAAAAAGCATATGAAAGAATTTTCATGTGTCACACGGCAAATGATATTTGGAAAAATTTGTTAATACAAATATCGTCTAAAAAATGTTATTTATATTTTACGATCTTTGCTATATTTTGTTAATGAAAATTATAAATTTTATTTTTAGCAAAGCATAAATATAGTTAAGTCATTTACATTTATAGTCACAAGCTTTTCATAAACTCATAACATCATTTACATGCTACATATATGATCACTAGTATATACATGTTACATACATTTACCTTTACATGTTACATTCATTTACATTTTATTTCTTGATATGGAAAATTGTACAATGACATCATGGCATGCATCACTTTGATATCTTTAGAAGATATTGAAGATCATAAGAATATCTTGGTTTGATCTTTACACAAAGAAAAGATATGGAAATATCTTTGTTAGATTTGGTGAAGATTTTGTAGATTTCATGTCAGGTTCCCACGGAACCAAACTCATACACGGACGAATCCCTAAAATTGGATCCGTCCCATCCGTGGTTTGCTAGGCAGTTTTGCCTATAAATAGCAAGCCACACATTCATGTTTTCTCATCACTCGTAAGCATAAATAACATCATTCATTCTTTCATTCATTACTAACCCATTCATATATCATATTTCATTCTTAGTGATCTTTCTTTTGTAGCAAAGAGATCAAAGCATCACAAGCTTCAACAAAGCGTTGCTAGACTCGTTAGATTAGTCATAGTGTGAATTTGTTGTTTTTCACACATCATTGTTTGTACCAAACAATCATATACCTCTGTAGTGATCGATTAGTATTTTAGTCCTCAAAATACATAGAGTGTCGTGAGTGGTTGTGCCCTTGTAAAAGAAATCGGTATCTAGCTTTGTATCGGAAAAAGTGTAAGCGACGTTTGTAAAAGTTTTCTCCGCCAAGAAGGGAGCTTGTTTCTTAGTGAAGAAAAACTCTCGAGTTAGAGGCTCGAGGAGTGGAGTAGGGCAAGGAAGAGAGTCATTGTAAACCGAACCACTATAAATATCCGTGTTGTGGTTTGATTGTTTATTTCATTACTTGCATTACATATATTGTTTATTATTTGCATTAGTTGAAATCACGTTAAGTATTCAAAGAAAATTAATTTTAAAACGGTAAAAACTTTTCAACCCCCCGTCTAGTTTTCCACAATTGGCATCAAGAGCTACGTTACTCAAGATTTTTTTAAATATATTGTATTTTAAAACTTGGAACGATCCATAGATTTTGAAAATTTGAAAGAAGGGAAATCTATGCAAAGACCACCACTATTTGAACCAAATGGTTTAATATATTGGAAAAACCGCTTTGAAGCTTATGTGAAGTCAAAAGACATAGATCTATGGTATATTATTATAGAGGGTGATCATAAAGCTATACTAAAAGATATATCAAGTGGTCGGGATGAGGATACTTCACTTGCTCGTCACAGTGATGAGCAAAAGAAGTTGATTGCCAAAAATAATGAGGCTAAAATGATGCTTTACAATGCTTTACCTAGGAAAGAATATGAAACAGCCTTTATGTGTAAAATCGCTAAAAAAATTTGGCAATCATTAATTATCACTCATCAAGGGAACTCTCAAGTCAAGGATAACAAAATTGATCTTTTTGTTCAACAATATGAACAATTTTTTATCCCTGAAGATGAGATCATTGATAGTGCATTTGCTAGGTTTAATACTATCATTACTTCTCTTAAAGCACTTGATGAATCTTTTTGTAGTAAGAACTTTGTCAGGAAATTCCTTAGAGCACTCCATCCGAAGTGGAGAGCAAAGGTGACGGCCATTGAAGAATCCAAGGATCTTTCAAGCATGTCACTTGACGAGCTAATCGGAAATCTCAAAGTTCATGAGATGGTAATGGAAAAAGATTCAGAAATAGTTAAGGGCATAAAGGAAAAAGTCAAATCCATTACCTTAAAAGCTAGAGTAGATTCAAGTGATGATGAAGAGTCTAGTTCGGGTAGCGAAGATGAAGAATATGCCATGGCCGTAAGAGATTTCAAGAAGTTCTTTAGAAGACGAGGAAAGTTCGTAAGACAACCTCGAGAAGAAAAGAAATCCTTCCGGAAAGACCGTGATGACAAGAAAGGAAAAGGAGAAAGAAAGTGTTTTAGATGCGGTGATACTAGTCATCTAATAGGAGATTGTCCTAAGCCACCCAAGAACAAAACTCAAAGAGCTTTTGTAAGTGGTGCTTGGAGCGACAGTGAAGATGATGACGAAGAGCCTAAGAATGACGAAGTTTCTCTTATGGCTCATGACTCAAATGAGGTACAATCTGACTCATCTTATTCTTCTATTGATGATGACACCTTGCAAATAGAATATAACAAACTATGTGAACTTAGCTTAAAAATCATAAACAAAAATAAGTTTTTGAAAACCAAAAATGAATTTCTAGAAAACGAAGTTTATGAGTTAAAAGAAAAAGCTAAATGATTAGAAAAGAGTAAAGCTATTGAAGAGGTATGTGTATCATGTCAAGAGCTTAGACTAGAATTAGAAAAACTTAAGATCACACAGAATGCACTTATCAAACAAAACTCAAAGTTCAAAAGGTTTGAAAAATATTAGTTGTGTAGATGAGATAATGAAAATTCAAAAATTACCTCATGATAAAACCGGACTAGGTTTTATGAAATTAGGAGACTTAAGTAGTTTTAAGAAACTAGCCGTAAAAGTACAAGAAACTGTTCCAACAGTTTCAGAAACCCACGGATCAGACGGAACCAAATCTTTGGTTCTGCCAGTAGTGGAGAAGGGATCCGTGGGAACTGTTGCTGAACAGAAAGATTGTATATCGGCTCGTACTGAGTTCGTTAAAGTCACAAGGAAACCTAGTACTAGCTCAACTGTTAACAAACAAAAACCAGCTGTTACTATAGGAGTAGGATAAGCTAGAAATGAATTTAGAGCTAAAACTACTCAACAAAGACCTAGGACGACTATTCCTAAACGCCCCTTTCCAAAAAGTAACTACAACACACAACCTCATTATCAAAATAGTTGGAACCCAAACTTTTCTAGAAATTATCAAAGTCCCAACTACATGCCATGGAACCCATATCCACCATTTTCATACTTGAATCAAGATAATGGGATGTTTAACCCAAATGGACCCATGAGATATTGGGGACGAAATGCTTGAGTTTTTCTATAACTTAGGTATGCTTGAAAGTCGGTTTGGAACCAGACGAGTGGATTAAAGATAACGGGTGTTCAAGGCACATGACGGGAAACAAGAGCCTTTTCTCAACCTACCAAGAATACGACGGAGGTAATGTTACTTTTGGTAGCAAGCTAAAAAGCAAAATCGTCGAAAAAGGTACTATATCTCATGACTCTCTCTCTATTGATGATGTTGCTCATGTTGATAACTTAGGATTTAACTTACTTAGCATTAGCCAACTATGCCGTAAAAAGTATGACGTCCTTTTCAGTGAAAACGGAAGTAAAATACTTAAAGACGGTATAACCGTAGGTAAAGGTGTTTTGAAAAATAACGTATACGTTATGAAATTAGATAAAACATCTAGAGATAAACTTTGCCTCACCTCTCTAGACGACAACTCAACTCTTTGGCATAGACGCTTGGGCCACGCCAATATGAGACTCATCCAATCTCTTTCATCTAAGGAACTCGTTAGGAACCTACCCAAGTTAAAAAGTTATGCTTGCAAAATTGGGAAACAAGTTCATAATAGCCATAAGGCTAAAAACATGGTATCCACATCTAGGTGTCTAGAACTTTTGCATATGGATTTATTTGGTCCATCCGCTATACAAAGTTATGGAGGCAACTTCTACACTTTGGTCATAGTAGATGATTATTCAAGATACACTTGGACTAAATTTTTGAAAAGTAAAAATGAAGCGTTTGATAAATTTGAAATTCTGAGTAAGAAAATTCAAAATCAACTAGGAAGTAGCATTGTGTCAATTAGAACAGACCACGGTCGTGAATTTGATAATGAAACTCAATTTGGAGCTTTTTGTGATGCTAATGGCATAACACATAATTTCTCAGCTCCTCGAACTCCTCAATAAAACGGTGTAGTAGAACGTAAAAACCGAACACTTCAAGAAATGAGTAGAACAATGCTAAATGAACAAAACATATCACAAAAGTTTTGGTGTAACGCCGTTGACACATCCACCTATATCTTAAATAGAGTTTTAATAAGACCATTTTTGAATAAAACTCCATATGAACTTTATAGAGGCAAAAAGCCTACATTAGGATACTTTAGAGTTTTTGGAAGCAAGTGCTTCATTCTAAACACTAAGGGCTATCTCACCAAATTTGACCCAAAGTCTTATGAAGGTGTGTTCCTTGGATATTCGCAAAATAGTAAAGCCTATATCGTTTTGAACAAAGAAACCTTAAGAGTCGAGGAATCGTTGAACGTAACATTTGACGAAAGTCCACCTCCCTCTAAGACATCACCTTTGGTAGATGATGACTTAGTTGAAAGTCAAATGGTTGAAAATTGTAGAATTGTTTATAGCTCGAGGTTGTTTAGACCTCATATTATCTAGGAACAATAACATTGAATAAACATGATAAGCAGTGGAATAAACAATAAGAACATCAATGTTATGAACAAGGTTTTTCATTCATATGATTCACATAATCACCACAATTCTAGATGATCAACTCTAGAACAGTTACTCAACAATAACAGGGATCAAAGACCTTGAGGTGAAACCAACTCTAACTCTAGTCTAGGCATTTTCATGAACACACACCCTAGACACACACGAAACAATTTAGTCGACTACGTATTTGTGCACACCTAAACAATACATCCTATGTCCTCTTTATATACTAGAGGATTAGGGTTTACAAAGGAATCATAATACAATTAGGAAACTAAATATTCTTCTAAGAACCTTCTAAATCTTCCATCTTTTTGTAGTTTCCCTTCTTGTCACTTTAAGCCCTTCATGTTTCATTCTTCTTGTTTTGTATCATCAAATCAATAAAACCCAATAATCTTTCCCTATTTGATGATGATAAAACAAACACGTTCTTGTACGAACTTCCCTAGACGAAGTAGATAAATTGAGATAATTAAATCTCACCATGAATGAAACAATCCTCCAAGCTTCCCCTTAAGTCTTGATTTCCTTTGTACCATGCAACCACCACATCTCTTCCCCTTTTTGTTATAATCAAACAGGAAACGTATGTAAATATGATCTTTACCACTACAAATCAATACCACACATCCAATTCATCCTTCCAATGTCTCAAATTACCCTCCATGAAGTTTTCCGCACTAAAAATGAACTTGAAACAGTAGAAATCTAAACCATCAGTAGTAATACTAATCAACATTAGTAAGAATCAAAAACTTCCCCTCAAGTGGTGCATGGACATCAAATGATTAAACACATCATAAGAATAAGCTTCCCCTGAAACCAATGTGTTAATCATCTTCATGATTCTTCAAATCTGTAGACTCCTTGTAATGATCACTAATGAAGAACACTTGATATACCAAACTTGAAACCAAAGTAAAATATCCCAAACTCGTTACTTAAGCTTGCACTGTTGTTGATTGAAGAACGATATAGAGAATTTGGTGTTGCTGAAACAAATCTCTAAGTAATCTCTTGAATTTATCCACATCGACTTTCTTTGTGTGACACTAAGCACTACAATGTAACTCCTTTAAGTGATAGTTAACTAGGTCTTCGTCCATCCACCCCTTGACCTATGAAAACTAGACAAACCAAGTCTCAATCATAAACCATATATAACCAAGCAAGTCACCAATTGATAACCAGTAATATCAATGATGAAATAAGTAAACGCCTTTGTGAACCTTACTTCACTCTCGAATAAGAGATAAAAAATCCTCTTCGTAACCAATTATTCCAATAAATCCAAACACGAGCCTTATAAATGTTTAAGAACATTTAAACCAAAAACCAAACTTCTTGTGTGTGTGAACCAAATAACCTTTAGTGTGTGTCTTCTGTCCAAAACTCATAACCTGCTATATATCAAACAATACTAACTCTTCCCATTGACTAGGCAGCAGTACTAACGTTCAATAAGCAGTACTAAGAACGTATAAGCAGTAGTAACATAACTGGCAGTAGTAACTCGACTTAAACAAGCAGTACTAAAAGAAGCTAGCAGCAGTATTAATCAATAGCAACATTAACGTGTAAACATAGCAGCAGAAATTCCAATTAGTAGCAGCATGAATTATCAAATAGCAGCACTAAAAATCAATACCGAATAATGCAGCAGTATAAACTCATCATGGCAGCATTAATATCCGAGAATAGTATAAACTCTCAATAAACATTATTAACCAATCATTTACTATGTACCAACTCCAAACGATGATGATCGTACCATAAATCAAATAAAAAACAGTGCTTTAACCCATTTAACAATTAAATATGATGTGCGATTACCCTTCAACCAATAAACCTCATCTATCAAATAATCCAATATGAATAAAGTCAACCACCGACCTACGATTGATAATTGATTCTTCATGATAATAAACGACAAACTAGCCATTAATTCACATCAACCTCATGAATATAATATGTTGCATCGATCCATAATAATATAACCTTGTACGAGGATAACCAATCAGTGAACCCATGATAATAATTTTAAATAATAATCTTCCACTTACCCGCGAGACAATTAATAGTACGAGGTTATGAAATTCACTTTCCAAAACACGACAACCAGAATCAATCTTTAAGATTAACTTTACCATGTTGAATACCGTCATCACAAAAAGTCGATACCCTAAAAACCAATTTAAACAAACAATCGTACCTTCTTCAAGTCTGCTACAATCGACTTTAAAACCTTGTAGAATCCCTAGATATCACGAGCCCCTCGCTCTGATACCACCTGTAGAATCGTTTATAGCTCGAGGTTGTTTAGACCTCATATTATCTAGGAACAATAACATTGAATAAACATGATAAGCAGCGGAATAAACAATAAGAACATCAATGTTATGAACAAGGTTTTTCATTCATATGATTCACATAATCACCACAATTCTAGATGATCAACTCTAGAACAGTTACCCAACAATAACAGGGATCAAAGATCCTTGAGGTGAAACCAACTCTAACTCTAGTCTAGGCGTTTTCATGAACACATGCCCTAGACACACACGACACAATTTAGTCGACTACATATTTGTGCACACCTAAACAATACATCATATGTCCTCTTTATATACTAGAGGATTAGGGTTTACAAAGGAATCATAATACAATTAGGAAACTAAATATTCTTCTAAGAACCTTCTATATCTTCCATCTTTTTGTAGTTTCCCTTCTTGTCACTTTAAGCCCTTCATGTTTCATTCTTCTTGTTTTGTATCATCAAATCAATAAAACCCAACAAAAACCAAAAGAATATAGATAATGACAAGAAATATGAACCTTTAAATATAGAAATAGTCAATTTCAAAGAATCTAAAAGTTATCCATTAGATAATGTCATAGGAGAAATAAATGAAAGAACCTTAAGATCAAAAGTTCAAAATCAAAGTAACTTCTTTTGTTTCATTTCAACCATTAAGCCCAAAAATATAAATGAGGCTATAAAAGATGAATCTTGGGTCATAGTGATGCAAGAAGAATTAAACCAATTTGTTAGAAATGATGTTTGGACATTAGTCCCTCAAACTAAAATGTCAAACTATAATTGGAACAAAATGGGTTTTTAGAAATAAAATGGATGAAAATGGTGTAGTGTCTAGAAACAAAGCTAGGCTAGTAGCTCAAAGCTATAATCAACAAGAAGGTATTGACTACGACGAAACATTTTCTCCGGTTGCTAGACTGGAGTCAATTAGAATATTACTTGCATATGCATGTGCGCATAACTTTAAACTTTTTCAAATGGATGTCAAAAGTGCATTTCTTAATGGTTTCATAAATGAGGAAGTGTATGTTGCACAACCTCCCGGCTTTGCCGATTTTGAAAAACCAAATCATGTCTACAAACTTAAAAAAGCTTTATACGGACTTAAGCAAGCACCAAAAGCTTGGTATGATCGACTTAAGACATTCCTAGTTGAACATAAGTATACCATACCATAGGACTAGTAGACAACACTCTTTTCACTAAAAAAAGGGATCACATATTATCATAGTTCAAATATATGTGGATGACATCATATTCGGATCAACTTGTCAAGAGTTATGCGACGATTTCTCAAAAATCATGCATGACGAGTTTGAAATGAGTATGATGAGAGAACTTAACTTTTTCTTAGGCCTTCAAATAAAACAATTAGAAGATGGGATATTCTTCAACCAATCTAAGTACATCAAAGATATGCTTAAGAAATTTGGTCTTGAAGACTCCAAACCTATGAAAACACCTATGTCCTCGAAAACTAAACTCACCAAGGATGAAGAAGGTGAATCCGTAGATTGTACTAAATATAGAGGAACGATTGGTAGTCTACTCTATTTCACGGCTAGTAGACCCGACATTATGTTTAGTATTTGTCTATGTGCTCGCTTTCAAAAAGATCCTAAAACATCCCATCTTGAAGCCGTTAAACGAATATTTAGATACATTAAAGGTACTACACACTTAGGATTATGGTATCCCAAAGGAACGGGTGTTGAAACCATAGTGTATGCCGACTCAGACCATGTCGGTGACTATATCGATAGAAAAAGTACAAGTGGTATTTGTACTTTTGTTGGGCATTGTCTTACCTCATGGTTTGCAAAGAAACAAACGGCTCTAGCAATATCAACAACCAAAGCCGAGTACGTGTCAGCCGGAAAATCATGCCAACAAGCTCTCTGGATGAAACAAACTCTCGTCGACTATGGAATTCAACTCAATGACGTTCTTATTCTTTGCGACAACAAAGGAGCTATCGATCTTAGTAAGAATCCATTTCAACATGCTGGAACCAAACACATAGAAATCCGTCATCACTTTCTTCGCAACAATGTTCAAAAAGGAAACATCTCAATCAAGAAAGTATCCGCAAAAGACAACATTGCTGATATCCTAACAAAACCTCTTAAGAAAGAACCATTTAACCTTCTTATACTTGGTTTAGGATTAATGGAACCTAATTTGTAGTTAAAACCTTAGCTTAACCAAACACGACAAAAATAACCAAAAACCAAAACAGTCCCCGCGGAACCCTTCGACAACAAGGAAGGAGCCAAAAATTTGGTTCCGCCCCATCCGTGGGTTCCTAGGTTGGTTTTTAAATATATTAAACAAACACTCCTTTTCTCATTCCCACAACAAACAAGAAACTCAAACTCGACCCATAGCACACCATTCTCAGAATTTAGGTCATCTTCTTCAACAAATTTGTGCTCAAATCAACACTGTAAGTATCCCAACTACATTTACTCTCCTGATATGAGTCTAGGATTTCTATTTCTTGCACAAAATCAAAACTTGGGGGATTATGCATCTTTTTAAAAAATCATGAAGCACATTTGCTGAATTGCATAACTAATCATGTTTCCCTTAGTTAGGAATTGCATATTATAAGACATTATCATAATTCACCAAAAAACCCATTTTTTTTTTTTTTTAATGTGAAAAGCTTCTCACTATTAGGAAAAATGATTTTTCACATTGTTCATACAAATAAAAACGTTATGTTTAAAACATCATTTGCATAATGTCTCTTGAATGCTAAAGGAAATACATAACTAATATGTATTTTCGGTACATTCAATTGAAGCTACATTGAATTAGGAGCGTTTGGGTTATCTCTTGTTCTGTTACAAAATTTGCTAAACAAAATTTTCATGCATTAAAAAGAGTTGAGATAACTACACCTCTACATTGTCCCTATATAGGCACACACTAGAACATTATATCTAAACTCTCGTTAGTTTTAACTAAACTATGTAATTTTTGTATCTAGGATAAATCATGCCTCCTGCAACCTTCTACGATCACAAGGATACCATTAACTACCTCCCAAAACACCATAAGACTAAAGGACTTACACCGGAACAAGTAAAAATCTTTAAGGCCTTAGAGAAGAGATATGTCCACGAGGGTAGAACCATAGACCCTTCATTTCTAGAAGGAACCAACATTCGCCAACAACTAGCTACCATTCAATTTGATTGCCTCTTGGACATTGACGAACCAATATGTCCTAGATTTATATTAGAGTTTTATGCTAGTGTTGTCCTTAGCTCAAATAATTATGGTCTCATCTCCATTCATTTCAAAGTCAATCAATCCCAATTCAACATTCCCTTAAACCAATTTGTGGAAGTCCTTGGTATTCCGGGTGAAGGTACTTGCCTTTATTCGGATAAATGGTCTTTGTCAACCCTTTATTCTATTGTCGATCGTATGCCTCCATACGACACTCCTTTGACACCAAAAGAGATTATCCGAGACCATCTCTTCCTCCCTAGAACTTCCCACACTAGGACCACCCGACAAGGCAATGAGGTCAATCGAGACTCGTTTGGCATGGAGCTAAACGAACTTAGGTCACAATTTAAGAAATGGGAAGAAATTCTTCGGGCCAACGTCTTGTGCACCATAGGGAATAGAGACCACATCAATGCTTTCCTATGCTACATGCTCTATTTCTTGTCGACTCATCAACCCTTCAATGTTGCCTACTATATTGCCAAGAGGATGGCCGACATACCAATGTTAGGAACCACCGCTCTTCCATACAAGATGCTTCTCACCCGTCTTTTTAGAGCCTTTGCACCTATCCCTCCAAATGCTAGAGGTTTTTTGTAACACCCCAACCCGACAAGGTCAAAATGCCACATTATGGTGTCAATCAGAACATACAAACGCAAGCGGAAGACTTATAAACATCATGGTTACAAAGGTTTAAAATTAAACTAAGGACATAATAAATCTACAACATACTGACTATCAAACTAGAATACAAATCTGGATCAAATCTAAAATGGTAGATAACTCCAAGGTCTAATCCAAATGCAAAGGGAATCTATCATCGGGGTAGTCCACTAAGAGTTCCTATGCACTCTTCACTCAAACCCAGCTTCCAACCTAAAACCTGCCGCAGGAAAAGAAATGCGGCTGAGCTTAAAAAGCCTAGTAAACAGATATATATAACAAACGAATAATCAAACATATATATGTATTGGAAAAGGAAACACAAGCTCCTGCTGAAACGAATATCATCTATCAGAAGAAAGAGAGATCAAAGACCATCTGAACAAATATCATAAGTCAAATGAAATGGAGAAATAAAATAATACGAATCAGATAATCATAATGAATCAAATGGATCAAATGCATAAACATCATGAGTCAGAATAGCACTAAGAGTCAAATAAAAACGGCAACGAACGCGTCCAAACGAGCCACTCGAACGGACCAAAGGTACCTAACAGATAGCCACGAGCCAGTCTAAACGAGCCACTCGAATAGACCACATAATCACATACACATATCAAATCATAAGTGTACGGAGAGGGGAGACCTTTAAGTACCAAATGGAGTAGCTAGCTCCCAGAAGTGAAATGGAGTACAAGGCACGTACAACCAGTTACTAAGTCATATCATATCATATCCATATCAAATCATATAAGCCTAGGATGAATCCATACGCCCCCACAAAACAAATCATATACGTGCCATGTACTAGACAAGTATACGCATATATCAAAATGGCCAAGTGATCACATATCATATCATATCATATCATATCAAATGGGGACGCCGTGGATCAATCACACCTCCACAGAAAGTGTCATGCCATTGGTGCCTCAATGACATGGCCATGGTACCACCATAGCTAGTTAGCTCGGGCGACAAACAGAACAATCATATCATATCATAGAATCATATCAAAAGGAATCATAGAAATGGTTCATATCAACTGAATCACAACAAAGGATCACATAAATGGGATCATATCAAAGCTCATATCAAAAGGGATCATAGCAAAGGATCATATCATATCAAAGCAAACGAATCAAGTCAAGGATCAAAAGTCATGAGAAAAGACACCCTTACTGAGAAAGGGTAGAATATCTGTACCTTATGCAAAGAAACTCAAACAAAATAGGAACTACTCCTTCTTCACAGAACCTATACAAATTAATGATCACATATTACTTATAAGCTCATTTTACAAGTTTACTGCTTATGGTTATTCAGATTCCATATTTAGGGTTTCTTTCTATTTTTAGAAACTTTCCATTTTTAGTAACTTTCCATATTTAGTAACTTTCACAATTTAGTAACTTTCCGAATTAAGTGAGTTTCCCAAATTAAGTAACTTGCCCAAATTAGTAACTTTCCATAATTAGCAAGTTTCCATCATTAGTAAGTTTTAGATTCAGTATGTTTCCAACCCCGGGTCACACTTCATAATTTAACAACTTAGGGTTTCATTATCAAAAAATTAGGTTAACATATGACCAAAAGTATCCGCATTAACGTTACAAATGTTATTTAGGTCAAAACATATTAAATGGGGTTAGGTTACACTAAATCCTTAACTTATAATATAGTTCAGATTTTATCTTATTCTGGTCCTAATTTTTATGAATTTTAAACCATACTTAAGTGTCTCCTGGGAAGCTAAGATTTTTATAATAGATACCTATACATGTTGAGAACCTACTATAATTTTCTTAGATTTTATTTCAAACTGATAATAACCATTCAAAAATCGTTTTTTCCAGACCTGCCAGAAAGATGAATGCACAGACACCCAAAAAGTTTTCATTTGGTTACCCCGTGAGAACCCTTCAGAAAATTCTATAACAATTCAAGTAAGTCCCTTATATCCTAAATATTCTACCTGTAAAAGGAGAGCTTCCAGTTCCTTGTGGTTTGAAAACTAAAATTCATAAACACCGACTGATTTTTAAGTTCATAAAACTCAGGTTTGACACATGATCCCATAAATTCATAAACATGACCAATACGACTCCAATTCGCTCCAAACCAATTGGAAAACTTAATTAGGACATTAAACAAGGTTTACAAGCAAAGAACCAGTACTACACACTTATGAAACTTATGCTATAGTGTTAACATATTCAGCTCTCAAAACTGTCCAATTCAGAAACGTATATTTACTAACCCTAACATGATTAATCTTGTATATTATCGTATAAACACTTAACCTAAATATTCTAATCATCATAAAACTCAAAATTACAGATTACTATCAAATTTATATAAACCCTCATTCCATCATGTGAGTTACTTTAAAATCAAAAGGAATTATAAAGCTTAAATGTATATGAAACACTAACCGGATCCTCAAATTTATCGAACACGAACTTAAGCCACCACAATAATTTTCTTTTCTTCTTTTTTTTTTCTTTGTCGGCTGAATAACCACAGGAACCAATTACCCTAATTGGATTAATAAATGTTACATTTATACTATCTAACTTCATATAGGTTGTACACCTTAGCCCCTTTCACTTTCACAATATTGCATATATGGTCCTTGTGTTCCTTTTCTTTCATTCCTGTGCACCGAACCAACACCAATCACAACTAAATTGTGATTGGTTGTTGTAATTAATTCCTAAGCCTTGAAACATCATACCTTTGTACGTCTTTAACCCTTCGACTATCACCATTTTGCACACTTGGTCCTTGATCGTACTTCATGTTTTATTTTCGGTCCTTGTGCAATATATATATATATATATATATATATATATATATATATATATATATATATATATATATATATATATATATATATATATATTCTTTTTTTCCCTTTTTTTATTTTTTTTAATACAAACTTTAGGTTATAATCCAAAAATGTTAATTAAAAATCTAGGGTGTTATAATTCTTCCCCTCTAAAAAGAAAAATTTCTTCCTCGAAATTTGAAGTCGCAACAGTTAGACGGAGATATACCAAATCACGAAGGATATGACAATAACTAGCCTCACGCTCGGAGAGGTTCTTCCCAAAAGCATCTTTACAAATGGAATAGTTTTATTTCTCATGACTCGACCCCGACAACTAGGATAGCCCCAGGCTCTCGAATAGAACACAAATCATAACAAATTTGATCCAATGAATACAAAACAAATATGTAGCAGATGACAGATGTAATCTCACGAAGAGATACATGAACACATATACACATGAGGCAAATACGGAGGTAGTGCAAAGCGATAAAACTTCATCAACTATATCCAGATTCTGAACGAACTAAGGAACTTGCTAATAATCAGAGAAGCACATGCCGAACCATCAAACGTATCAATAGTTTCAAAAAGAGATGGGTATCATATTCGTATCGACGATCAACTAAGCACATATCGGAATATCAAAACGTATCAGAAGGCATAACAGAATAGGTAGAATAATCGTACGGATAAAAATGAATCTAAGGCCTAGCGTATCGCGAACTAAATCTTCCTTATATGCCAAAATGTCTAACTCTTCTGTACGAAAACATTATACGAAACACACAAATTCCCGGTCTAAAATTTCAAAAAAATTTCCCTTCCACAATGGTAACTAATCCATTAGTCACTGGAATCAACTCCGGACCTTCGATAAGTAAATATCCGACTTAATTCAACCAAAAGGTGCTCCACATCTCTGTTCATACAAAACTCCGAAAGGAAAACCCTTGTCACTTGCATGCCATCAATCTTAGTGAGCAAACAAAATCATGCCAAACACTTGTCGAATTTTCCGTTTAACACATCTTCCAAGTTCGAATAGTTATTCTGCTTATCCATCAGTCTAGAAGTGCAAAGCATTACTAAACTTGAGTCTGGTTCCTCAAGCCTTCATCAGTTCTTCCTAGGAATGTGAGGTAAAAACGCGAATCTCTGACACGATCACTGCAGGTACGCCATGTAGCTTGAATAATCTTCTGCCGAAAGAAGTCTCTGCCAATCTTCCAAGTGATTCGACCTAGTTAAACCATCCACTACAACTCAATTCGTGTTGTCCTTCCTAATGTGCGTGGAATTCCCATTACAAAATCCCTGAAAGTTTAATCTCACTTCTACATACGAACATCCAACACTAAAGAAAACCACTTGTACACTGATGCTGAATCTTAACCTATTGACACGCTAACCACTTCACCACCAATGTAGTCACAACCGTCTTCATACCATTCCATCAAAATTTCTGCTGCAAGTCTCTACACATAATAGTACAACTAAGATGAATAGAGAAAATAGTGTGCTTCAATCAAAACCGCTTCCTTCAAGTCTTCTAACATAGATCATGTTCCACCGTCTTGCTCCCGAGCTTCTTCATGCCTGTCACCAACCCCTCCCAAGTCATGCGTCGGATAGTTCACTTCCCTCGGTCCTAGCTGTACTGATGCATAACCAACCATCTTCCCGTGTTGCATACAGATGTAGCTAAGTCTTTTCCTTGAGTAAAAACAATTCTCTTTTCAGCTACTCACGATTCTCCTCTCATTCTTCATCCCAATCAAAATTTTCTCTTCGGAAACATAACATATAGCTTTTTCTGTCGTAAAAAATTCTAACACAGAATACGAAGATGATTTCCGTGTTTCTCTTTCGTTTCTAAATATACCAATATGTCATACTATGACAAATTGTCAAAGTATTGATGAAAGGCACGATTTATCAAGTTCATAGGAACAGTCGGAGTAGTAGCCAATACAATTGGCATCACCACACTCATAGGGATCATAACGAATATGAAAAGCAATTTTAAGAACATCTTGCACGTAACTGAAGATAATTAAATCTTAATTCAATCATTTAGAAAATTCACACCTAGAAATTGATAAGACAAATCATCGTTTCGAGGTAACAGATAACGATTCTAACCACCATACGATTTAGCTTCCCGAGTTCCATACACAACTTCATGCTATCATCATCCTTCTTCATGAATACAACTGGAGTACACCACGGATACACACTCAGACGGACAAAACCACTTTCTAAAAGCTGGTCCTTCAATTCTTTCCATTCAACCGATGTCATAAGATACGGAGTTTCAGAATTAGGAAAAACATTGCTCTTATACGGATAGTGTTTCTGAATCAACCAACTTCTCAAGACATCCTATGATCCTAATAAGTTCAAGTTATATGATGTAACTATTATCACGTTGGCCAGGCGTCATAATACTTGCATCATATACTCATGCCTTTATTGCAATCACAGTCTACCTCGAGTCGTGACTAAACAAATTTCATAACCAGATCAAAACAAAATCACACTCAGATGGAAATCTTGATAGTTCATTAAGGAATACATTACGAAAATTTCAAACAACCGAATAACTCTCGAGGCGAGTTTCATCAAACGAAATATCTTTACAACCGCGACAGATTAACGTACGAGTTTTTAAAATAGAGGTGAACATAATTATTTACCAGGTTGGGAACCATGGTACAAAATTTTGAGTTTCTCAATCGCCAAAGATGATAAATCTAATATGACTGTTGTTAGCATCTCGATGCTCAGTCGACAAATCCATATCCAGAATAATACCAAATCAAACTTCCCACAGGAAACAGATTAGCAGAACGAAACTTATCTTTAAATATTTTCGAAACATACTGGACAATTTCGATACTCGTGATGGATAATCACAAGATTTCTCATAAATATGGAACTGGGTATAGCAAATTCAATTAATGCAGAGGGGACCTTAACATGCTTAGTAAAAGCAAGGGAAACCATAGAATGTGTCGAACACATCAGATTCATACATATACGAATTCTCTGAACGGACGAAAAGGTATCTAAACGAAACATAAACGAATCGAAGATCGAAATTCGAAAGAATGCGGTCACATCAGAAAGTGAAACCTGTAAGGCATTACTACAAAAGTCTCAAAGCATTCTAAACTTATGTTGCGTATCTTGCTAAATTTTCTAAATCTCTGGAACGAATAATCTTATAAAGGCTTAGCTGAAATCAGAGGCATAAATCAGAGTGATGCGGAAGAAAGATATCTAACAAACGCCTTATCGCATAATCTACCCAATCCTCACCGGTCATACTAAAGTTTTCTGTAGGGGAAACCTAGGGCAAAACTTCAAGGGTCATTTCATAAGCTCCTATAGTGCAAACCTAAGGGTCCAAATCTTCACAGGCCATAACTTATGTACTACAAGTTGCAACCTGGGCTCTGATACCATAATTGTAACACCCCAACCCGACAAGGTCAAAATGCGACATTATGGTGTCAATCAGAACATACAAACGCAAGCGGAAGAGTTATAAAGATCATGGTTACAAAGGTTTAAAATGAAACTAAGGACATAATAAATCTACAACATACTGACTATCAAACTAGAATACAAATCTGGATCAAATCTAAATGGTAGATAACTCCAAGGTCTACTCCAAATGCAAAGAGAATCTATCATCGGGGTAGTCCACTAAGAGCTCCTATGCACTCTTCACTCAAACCCAGCTTCCAACCTAAAACCTGCTGAAGGAAAAGAAATGCGGCTGAGCTTAAAAAGCCTAATGAACAGATATATATAACAAATGAATAATCAAACATATATATATGTATTGGAAAAGGAAACACAAGCTCCTGCTGAAACGAATATCGTCTGTCAGAAGAAAGAGAGATCAAAGACCATCTTAACAAATATCATAAGTCAAATGAAATGGAGAAATAAGATAATACGAATCAGATAATCATAATGAATAAAATGGATCAAATGCATAAATATCATGAGTCAGAATAGCACTAAGAGTCAAATAAAAACGGCAACGAACGCGTCCAAACGAGCCACTCGAACGGACCAAAGATACCTAATAGATAGCCACGAGCCTGTCTAAACGAGCCACTCGAATAGACCACATAATCACATATACATATCAAATCATAAGTGTATAGAGAGGGGAGACCTCTAAGTACCAAATGGAGTAGCTAGCTCCCAGAAGTGAAATGGGGTACAAGGCACGTACAACCAGTCACTAAGTCATATCATATCATATCCATATCAAATCATATAAGCCTAGGATGCATCCATACGCCCCCCACAAAACAAATCATATACGTACCATGTACTAGACAAGTATACGCATATATCAAAATGGCCAAGTGATCATATATCATATCATATCATATCATATCAAATGGGGATGCCGTGGATCAATCACACCTACACAGAAAGTGTCATACCATTGGTGCCTCAATGACATGGCCATGGTACCTCCATGGCTAGTTAGCTCGGGCGACAAACAGAACAATCATATCATATCATAGAATCATATCAAAGGGAATCATAGCAATGGTTCATATCAACTGAATCATAACAAAGGATCACATAAATGGGATCATAGCAAAGCTCATATCAAAAGGGATCATAGCAAAGGATCATATCATATCAAAGCAAACGAATCAAGTCAAGGATCAAAAGTCATGAGAAAAGACACCCTTACTGAGAAAGGGTAGAATATCTGTACCTTATGCAAAGCAACTCAAACAAAATAGGAAAGCACTCGGAATAGGAACTACTCCTTCTTCACAGAACCTATACAAATTAATGATCACATATTACTTATAAGCTCATTTTACAAGTTTACTGCTTATGGTTATTCAGATTCCATATTTAGGGTTTCTTTCTATTTTTAGAAACTTTCCATTTTTAGTAACTTTCCATATTTAGTAACTTTCCCAATTTAGTAACTTTCCGAATTAAGTGAGTTTCCTGAATTAAGTAACTTGCCCAAATTAGTAACTTTTTATAATTAGCAAGTTTCCATCATTAGTAAGTTTCCAGATTCAGTAAGTTTCCAACCCCGGGTCACACTTCACAATTTAACAACTTAGGGTTTCGTTATCAAAAAATTAGGTTAGCATATGACCAAAAGTATCCGCATTAACGTTACAAATGTTATTTAGGTCAAAACATATTAAATGGGGTTAGGTTACACTAAATCATTAACTTATAATATAGTTCAGATTTTATCTTATTCTGGTCCTAATTTTTATGAATTTTAAACCATACTTAAGTGTCTCCTGGGAAGCTAAGATTTTTATAATAGATACCTATACATGTTGAGAACCTACTATAATTTTCTTAGATTTTATTTCAAACTGATAATAACCATTCAAAAATTGTTTTTTCCAGACCTGCCCAGAAAGATGAATGCACAGACACCCAAAAAGTTTTCATTTGGTTACCCCGTGAGAACCCTTCAGAAAATTCTATAACAATTCAAGTAAGTCCCTTATATCCTAAATATTCTACCTGTAAAAGGAGAGCCTCCAGTTCCTTGTGGTTTGAAAACTAAAATTCATAAACACCGACTGATTTTTAAGTTCCCAAAACTCAGGTTTGACACATGATCCCATAAATTCATAAACATGACCAATACGACTCCAATTCGCTCCAAACCAATTGGAAAACTTAATTAGGACATTAAACAAGGTTTACAAGCAAAGAACCAGTACTACACACTTATGAAACTCATGCTATAGTGTTAACATATTCAGCCCTCAAAACTGTCCAATTCAGAAACGTATATTTACTAACCCTAACATGGTTAATCTTGTATATTATCGTATAAACACTTAACCTAAATATTCTAATCATCATAAAACTCAAAATTACAGATTACTATCAAATTTATATAACCCTCATTCCATCATGTGAGTTACTTTAAAATCAAAAGGAATTATAAAGCTTAAATGTATATGAAACACTAACCGGATCCTCAAATTTATCGAACACGAACTTAAGCCACCACAATAATTTTCTTTTCTTCTTTTTTTTTTCTTTGTCGGCTTAATAACCATAGGAACCAATTACCCTAATTGGATTAATAAATGTTACATTTATACTATCTAACTTCATATAGGTTGTACACCTTAGCCCCTTTCACTTTCACAATATTGCATATATGGTCCTTGTGTTCCTTTTCTTTCATTCCTGTGCACCGAACCAACACCAATCACAACTAAATTGTGATTGGTTGTTGTAATTAATTCCTAAGCCTTGAAACATCATACCTTTGTACGTCTTTAACCCTTCGACTATCACCATTTTGCACACTTGGTCCTTGATCGTACTTCATGTTTTATTTTCGGTCCTTGTGCATAAATATATATTATATATAATATACTTTCCTTTTTTTTTTTATACAACTTTAGTATACAAAAATGTAATTAAAAATCTAGGGTAAATCTTCCCTAAAATTCTTCAATTGAATGACTTAGGATTTCTTTCTCACCTTTTGAATTTTTTCCAAAACAATCTTTACAAATATAATAAAATTTTAATTTCTAGGTGATTATCCAATCTATGCCCCTCTCGAAAAGAACACAAATCATCAATTTTTCCTCGTAAAAATTGTAGTCCCAGTAGACGAGTATCTCACGAAGAGATATGACAATAATACCTAGCAAATCGGAGTAGTTCTTCCCAAAAATCTTACAATGAATAGTTTTATTTCTCATGACTCGACCCGACAATAGGATAGCCAGCTCTAATAATCACAAAACAACAATGCTGATCCATGAATACAATACTATGTACAGATGAAGATGGTAATCTACGAGGATACTGAACACATATACACTGAGGCAAATACGGAGTATGCAAACGATCAAAATCATCAACAATATCAGATTCAACGAGACTAAGGAAATGAATATCAAGGCAGCGATCCGAACTCAAATCTATCAATATTCAAAGAGATGAATCATATTCGTACGACATCAACTAAGCACATACGGAATATCAAAACTATCAGAAGCTTAACAGATAGTAGAATATCTACGGAAAAAATGAATCTAAGCTAACGATTTGCGACTAACTTCCTTATATGCAAAATGTCTAACTCTCTGTACGAATAACATTATCGAAACAAAAAATTTGGTCTAAAATTTCAAAAAATTCCTTCCACAATGGTAACTAATCCATTAGTCACTGGAATCAATCCGACCTTCGTCAGAAGTTCCGATTAATTCAACCAAAGGTGCTCCACATCTCTGTTCATACCAAACTCCAAAAGGAAAACCCTTGTCACTTGCATGCCATCAACCTTAGTGAGCAAACAAAATCATGCCAAACACTTGTCGAATTTTCCGTTTAACACATCTTCCAAGTTCGAATAGTTATTCTGCTTATCCATCAGTCTAGAAGTGCAAAGCATTACTAAACTTGAGTCTGGTTCCTCAAGCCTTCATCAGTTCTTCCTAGGAATGTGAGGTAAAAACGCGAATCTCTGACACGATCACTGCAGGTACGCCATGTAGCTTGAATAATCTTCTGCCGAAAGAAGTCTCTGCCAATCTTCCAAGTGATTCGACCTAGTTAAACCATCCACTACAACTCAATTCGTGTTGTCCTTCCTAATGTGCGTGGAATTCCCATTACAAAATCCCTGAAAGTTTAATCTCACTTGTACATACAAACATCCAACACTAAAGAAAACCACTTGTACACTGATGCTGAATCTTAACCTATTGACACGCTAACCACTTCACCACCAATGTAGTCACAACCGTCTTCATACCATTCCATCAAAATTTCTGCTGCAAGTCTCTACACATAATAGTACAACTAAGATGAATAGAGAAAATAGTGTGCTTCAATCAAAACCGCTTCCTTCAAGTCTTCTAACATAGATCATGTTCCACCGTCTTGCTCCCGAGCTTCTTCATGCCTGTCACCAACCCCTCCCAAGTCATGCGTCGGATAGTTCACTTCCCTCGGTCCTAGCTGTACTGATGCATAACCAACCATCTTCCCGTGTTGCATACAGATGTAGCTAAGTCTTTTCCTTGAGTAAAAACAATTCTCTTTTCAGCTACTCACGATTCTCCTCTCATTCTTCATCCCAATCAAAATTTTCTCTTCGGAAACATAACATATAGCTTTTTCTGTCGTAGAAATTCTAACACAGAATACGAAGATGATTTCCGTGTTTCTCTTTCGTTTCTAAATATACCAATATGTCATACTATGACAAATTGTCCAAGTATTGATGAAAGGCACGATTTATCAAGTTCATAGGAACAGTCGGAGCAGTAGCCAATACAATTGGCATCACCACACTCATAGGGATCATAACGAATACGAAAAGCAATTTTAAGAACATCTTGCACGTAACTGAAGATAATTAAATCTTAATTCAATCATTTAGAAAATTCACACCTAGAAATTGATAAGACAAATCATCGTTTCGAGGTAACAGATAACGATTCTAACCACCATACGATTTAGCTTCCCGAGTTCCATACACAACTTCATGCTATCATCATCCTTCTTCATGAATACAACTGGAGTACACCACGGATACACACTCAGACGGACAAAACCACTTTCTAAAAGCTGGTCCTTCAATTCTTTACATTCAACCGATGTCATAAGATACGGAGTTTCAGAATTAGGAAAAACATTGCTCTTATACGGATAGTGTTTCTGAATCAACCAACTTCTCAAGACATCCTATGATCCTAATAAGTTCAAGTTATATGATGTAACTATTATCACGTTGGCCAGGCGTCATAATACTTGCATCATATACACATGCTTTTATTGCAATCACAGTCTACCTCGAGTCGTGACTAAACAAATTTCATAACCAGATCAAAACAAAATCACACTCAGATGGAAATCTTGATAGTTCATTAAGGAATACATTACGAAAATTTCAAACAACCGAATAACTCTCGAGGCGAGTTTCATCGAAATATCTTTACAACCGCGACAGATTAACGTACGAGTTTTTAAAACAGAGGTGATCATAATTATTTACCAGGTTGGGAACCATGGTACAAAATTTTGAGTTTCTCAATCGCCAAAGATGATAAATCTAATATGACTGTTGTTAGCATCTCGATGCTCAGTCGACAAATCCATATCCAGAATAATACCAAATCAAACTTCCCACAGGAAACAGATTAGCAGAACGAAACTTATCTTTAAATATTTTCGAAACATACTGGACAATTTCGATACTCGTGATGGATAATCACAAGATTTCTCATAAATATGGAACTGGGTATAGCAAATTCAATTAATGCAGAGGGGACCTTAACATGCTTAGCAAAAGCAAGGGAAACCATAGAATGTGTCGAACACATCAGATTCATACATATACGAATTCTCTGAACGGACGAAAAGGTATCTAAACGAAACATAAACGAATCGAAGATCGAAATTCGAAAGAATGCGGTCACATCAGAAAGTGAAACCTGTAAGGCATTACTACAAAAGTCTCAAAGCATTCTAAACTTATGTTGCGTATCTTGCTAAATTTTCTAAATCTTTGGAACGAATAATCTTATAAAGGCTTAGCTGAAATCAGAGGCATAAATCAGAGTGATGCGGAAGAAAGATATCTAACAAACGCCTTATCGCATAATCTACCCAATCCTCACCGGTCATACTAAAGTTTTCTGTAGGGGAAACCTAGGGCAAAACTTCAAGGGTCATTTCATAAGCTCCTATAGTGCAAACCTAAGGGTCCAAATCTTCACAGGCCATAACTTATGTACTACAAGTTGCAACCTGGGCTCTGATACCATAATTGTAACACCCCAACCCGACAAGGTCAAAATGCCACATTATGGTGTCAATCAGAACATACAAACGCAAGCGGAAGAGTTATAAAGATCATGGTTACAAAGGTTTAAAATGAAACTAAGGACATAATAAATCTACAACATACTGACTATCAAACTAGAATACAAATCTGGATCAAATCTAAATGGTAGATAACTCCAAGGTCTACTCCAAATGCAAAGAGAATCTATCATCGGGGTAGTCCACTAAGAGCTCCTATGCACTCTTCACTCAAACCCAGCTTCCAACCTAAAACCTGCTGAAGGAAAAGAAATGCGGCTGAGCTTAAAAAGCCTAATGAACAGATATATATAACAAATGAATAATCAAACATATATATATGTATTGGAAAAGGAAACACAAGCTCCTGCTGAAACGAATATCATCTGTCAGAAGAAAGAGAGATCAAAGACCATCTGAACAAATATCATAAGTCAAATGAAATGGAGAAATAAGATAATACGAATCAGATAATCATAATGAATAAAATGGATCAAATGCATAAATATCATGAGTCAGAATAGCACTAAGAGTCAAATAAAAACGGCAACGAACGCGTCCAAACGAGCCACTCGAACGGACCAAAGATACATAATAGATAGCCACGAGCCTGTCTAAATGAGCCACTCGAATAGACCACATAATCACATATACATATCAAATCATAAGTGTACAGAGAGGGGAGACCTCTAAGTACCAAATGGAGTAGCTAGCTCCCAGAAGTGAAATGGGGTACAAGGCACGTACAACCAGTCACTAAGTCATATCATATCATATCCATATCAAATCATATAAGCCTAGGATGCATCCATACGCCCCCCACAAAACAAATCATATACGTACCATGTACTAGACAAGTATACGCATATATCAAAATGGCCAAGTGATCATATATCATATCATATCATATCATATCAAATGGGGATGCCGTGGATCAATCACACCTACACAGAAAGTGTCATACCATTGGTGCCTCAATGACATGGCCATGGTACCTCCATGGCTAGTTAGCTCGGGCGACAAACAGAACAATCATATCATATCATAGAATCATATCAAAGGGAATCATAGCAATGGTTCATATCAACTGAATCATAACAAAGGATCACATAAATGGGATCATAGCAAAGCTCAAATCAAAAGGGATCATAGCAAAGGATCATAGCAAAGGATCATATCATATCAAAGCAAACGAATCAAGTCAAGGATCAAAAGTCATGAGAAAAGACACCCTTACTGAGAAAGGGTAGAATATCTGTACCTTATGCAAAGCAACTCAAATAAAATAGGAAAGCACTCGGAATAGGAACTACTCCTTTTTCACAGAACCTATACAAATTAATGATCACATATTACTTATAAGCTCATTTTACAAGTTTACTGCTTATGGTTATTCAGATTCCATATTTAGGGTTTCTTTCTATTTTTAGAAACTTTCCATTTTTAGTAACTTTCCATATTTAGTAACTTTCCCAATTTAGTAACTTTCCGAATTAAGTGAGTTTCCTGAATTAAGTAACTTGCCCAAATTAGTAACTTTCCATAATTAGCAAGTTTCCATCATTAGTAAGTTTCCAGATTCAGTAAGTTTCCAACCCCGGGTCACACTTCATAATTTAACAACTTAGGGTTTCGTTATCAAAAAATTAGGTTAACATATGACCAAAAGTATCCGCATTAACGTTACAAATGTTATTTAGGTCAAAACACATTAAATGGGGTTAGGTTACACTAAATCCTTAACTTATAATATAGTTCAGATTTTATCTTATTCTGGTCCTGATTTTTATGAATTTTAAACCATAATTAAGTGTCTCCTGGGAAGCTAAGATTTTTATCACAGATACCTATACATGTTGAGCACCTACTGTAATTTTATTATATTTTATTTAAAAGTGATAATACCCTTTCAAAAATCGTTTTTCCCAGACCTGCCCAGAAAGATGACTGCACAGACACCCAGAAAGTTTGCATTTGGTTACCCCATGAGAACCCTTCAAACAATTCTATAAAAATTCAAGTAAGTCCCTTATATCCTAAATATTCTACCTGTAAAAGTAGAGCTTCCAGTTCCTTGTGGTTTGAAAACAAAAATTCATAAATACCGACTGATTTTTAAGTTCCCAAAACTCAGGTTTGACACATGATCCCATAAATTCATAAACATGACCAATACGACTCAAATTCGCTCCAAACCAACTGAAAAACTTAATTAGGACATTAAACAAGTTTTACAAGCAAAGAACCAGTAATACACACTTATGAAACTCATGCTATAGTGTTAACATATTCAGCCCTCAAAACTGTCCAATTCAGAAACGTATATTTACTAACCCTAACATGATTAATCTTGTATATTATCATATAAACACTTGACCTAAATATTCTAATCATCATAAAACTCAAAATTACAGATTACTATTAAATTTCTATAACCCTCATTCCATCATGTGAGTTACTTTAAAATCAAAAGGAATTATAAAGCTTAAATGTATATGAAACACTAAATGGATCCTCAAATTTATCGAACACGAACTTAAGCCACCACAATAATTTTCTTTTCTTCTTTTTTTTTTCTTTGTCGGCTGAATAACCACAGGAACCAATTACCCTAATTGGATTAATAAATGTAACATTTATACTATCTAACTTCATATAGGTTGTATACCTTAGCCCCTTTCACTTTCACAATATTGCATACATGGTCCTTGTGTTCCTTTTCTTTCATTCCTGTGCTCCGAACCAACACCAATCACAACTAAATTGTGATTAGTTGTTGTAATTAATTCCTAATCCTTGAAACATCATACCTTTGTACGTCTTTAACCCTTTGACTTTCACCATTTTGCACACTTGGTCCTTGATCGTACTTCATGTTTTATTTTCGATCCTTGTGCAATATATAATTTTTTTTTTATTTTTTTATTTATTTTTGTTTTTAATACAAACTTTAGGTTATAATCCAAAAATGTTAATTAAAAATCTAGGGTTTCATAATTTTGCCCCGACTACTCCCTCATTCCCCACACATTTGTACCCTTGAGTGATAAGAGAGTAGCCAAATTTAAAGGAAAACGTCCTCATCCACCAACCTCCTCCTCATCATCATCTATGAGCGAGGATGACGGACTCCCAAACTCTAGGCTTCCACCTCTAGAATATATGAACCAACTTCCACCAATTGAACAACAAACTGAAGAGTTCAAGCAAACGAGAGGGATGTTCAAATGCATCGGGCGTTTCCTAACGAAGATCAACAAGAAACTTGACAGGCAATGAGAGGTTAATGAGTGTTTGGTACAATTTGTTTTAAACAATGATGTGATGTATTTTTAAGATTGTAGGATATTAACTTATCATTAAACAACTATGTGAATTAACGTGATCATGCAGGGTGATAACATTTTAATGTTATCATTTTTCTACTCTTAAGCCACTGTTTGGCATAACTCCCATTATTAGTAAGTTCATTATCCTCGGTTTGATCTATATTCTTACATGTGTTAATACCTTTTTTTTTGTTATTGTTCAATCACAACTAATTAATTACACATGTTTTAGGAAAGTTTATGGGATTTGAACGGGTTTCGGGCTTTTAAAAATGCCCATTGTTTACTTTTTTTGATCGGCAGATATGGTGGAACCAAAAATATGGTTCCGTCTGTCCAAGTTTTTGGTGCCGCCAAAAACCACCTGACGGATCAGGCGGAACCAAAAATAGGGATCCGCCTGTGTAATCGTTTGGTTTCGCAGATCAACAGCTACATTTTTAAATTTTTGATTAATCCCGCACTCTAGTTCACTTACTCTTGTTATTAGGACACTTTTACTGATAATAACTCATATTAGGATCATCTTAGATCACTTAGAACAATAGGAAACTCATTTCCCACCAAAACTTGAAAATTCAAAAATCTACTCAAGTTACCTTTCTCCAACAAGCAAGGATCCCTCAAAATGGTTCCTTGCAATCCGTGGATCAATCACATCATTAGATTTCCCACTCACCACTATGCATTAACTGCATATCTTCTTCATCTCACTCAACTCAATCTCATTGGATTGACTTTGTTGATTTGATATGCTTCTCTTCCACTTCCAAATTATTGTAAACCACCATCTTTGTATGGTATAACATCAAATCAAAACACACTCTTCCATGAACCTTGGAGTCTATAAATTAGAAGCTTTTAGATGATCATTTCTCACATCTTCACTACCACTTCTAGTAGCATTTCTGCATATCTCAACCTTCCTTTTCAAAATGACAAAGTCAAACAACTCCTCATCAACATCCAGACCACACAGAAGAACTGCCAGTATGAGTTTTAGACCATGTTGCTTTGTAAATCTCAACTCCTCATCCTCAGAATCATCACCACCAAACATCTCATCTCTAATTGATAATGAGAACTTCCTTACCTTGTCAACTCCAACACCACCACATATCATCATCACCACTCCACCTCATACCAAAACACCAATGGCCACCACACCACCTCCCATACCATCTCAGATAACAAGATCACCATCACCTCCTCATTCACCTAAACTTCAACCAATAGAGTTGTTTGCCACACCACCAACCTCTCCTCACCCCTCCTTATAAACCTTGGAAGACCTTCCACCTAGATCCACCAATCCACCACCATTGCCATTTGAGATTGAACCCTCACAACAAGAACCACTACTCTTCCATCCCATCTATAGGGACATTCACCATCACCTCCTCATTCACCTAAACTTCAACCAATAGAGTTGTTTGCCACACCACCAACCTCTCCTCACCCCTCCTTATAAACCTTGGAAGACCTTCCACCTAGATCCACCAATCCACCACCATTGCCATTTGAGATTGAACCCTCACAACAAGAACCACTACTCTTCCATCCCATCTATAGGGACATTCATGGCTCTCTCTACCGTGATCAAGCTCTACCACAACAACCTCAACCTCAACCTTTCTCACCAACCTCCACACTCTAAGGCATTGATGAGTCAATGTGGATTAACCATCCACAAACTCAAGGTGAAATAAATGAGGAACTTGACCGCCTCTATGCCTTTTCAAACATGGTGGATTCCCACCTCAATGAAGCAATGGATCTACAATCCACATTGCTTGCATCCATCATGTCTCCACCAAACCCCAACCAATAATCAACCTATGTTCCACCACCTCCACCACCTCCTCCACCAACAAACGAACCAACCTTACCACCCAACTTCCCTCGCCATGGTTACCCCATGTGTGAGCGAACCGCCCATCTCACTCAACGAACCAACATTTTGGTTTATGAGTTACAAAATGAGATGAGGTTCATCTTGAACCATATCCTTGAGCTCCTCAACGCTCTTTCGCACCCACCTCAATAGATGCTCAAACCAGGAGCCGTTTATCTTAGGATTGTTTCTTTTCTAGGATTTTTATTTTAGGACTCTTTTTCTTTCTAAGTTATTTTCCATTTATTTCCTTTGTAAGCATCTCCATTTGTGAATCTTGTCACAAATAATTTTCCAATTAAAGATGTTTGTTGATGTTTATGTGTTGAGTATGATCACTTATCATGCATCATTATATGGTTGGTTTGAACTACTTATCAACTAACCTTTGTTTTGTAGCTCTCATTATTCATGCATCATTATACTTGGTTGGTTTGAACTATTTACAACTAACCTTTGTCTTGTAGCATTCTTCATCCTTGCATCATATACGTTGGCACCCTAGCAAGGGGGAGTATTGATCAAGGGGGAGCTTATCAAAGCACCAACCTTTGTTTTTGTAGCTTTCTTTATTCATGCATCATATACTTGGCACTCCAAATAGGGGAGATATGTCCAAGAGGGAGCTAATCAAGCACTCAAAATCCATGCATCATTATACTTGGCACTCCAATTAGGGGGAGTATTGACCAAGGGCCTTGCACAACATTCCGCTATGCATTTCTTCTTTTTGTTTCGATAAAAAGGGGGAGATAATATTAAACTCATACATCACATGTTTTATACAATTTAAAATGCCTAAATTGATTTTAAAAATTGCATAAAACTAGTTTAATCTATATTTTTAAAAGACTTGCACTTTATTTGTTTCATTGCTTAAAAATAAACTTTATGTTTTGTCCTTAACAAAAAGGGGGAGATTGTTAATACAAATATCGTCTAAAAAAATGTTATTTATATTTTACGATCTTTGCTATATTTTGTTAATGACAATTATAAATTTTATTTTTAGCAAAGCATAAATATAGTTAAGTCTTTTACATTTATAGTCACAAGCTTTTCATAAACTCATAACATCATTTACATGCTACATATATGATCACTAGTATATACATGTTACATACATTTACATTTACATGTTACATTCACTTACATTTTATTTCTTGATATGGAAAATTGTACAATGACATCATGGCATGCATCACTTTGATATCTTTAGAAGATATTGAAGATCATAAGAATATCTTGGTTTGATCTTTACACAAAGAAAATATATGGAAATCTCTTGGTTAGATTTGGTGAAGATTTTGGAGATTTCATGTCAGGTTCCCATGGAACCAAACTCATACACGGACGGATCCCTAAAATTGGATCCGTCCCATCCGTGGTTTGCCAGGCAGTTTTGCCTATAAATAACAAGCCAGACATTCATGTTTTCTCTTCACTCTTAAGTATAAACAACATCATTCATTATTTCATTCATTACTAACCCATTCATATATCATATTTCATTCTTAGTGATCTTTCTTTTGTAGCAAAGAGATCAAAGCATCACAAGCTTCAACAATGCGTTGCATCATAGTGTGAATTTGTTGTTTTTCACACATCATTGTTTGTACCAAACAATCATATACCTCTGTAGTGATCGGTTAGTATTTTAGTCCTTAAAATACATAGAGTGTCGGGAGTGGTTGTGCCCTTGTAAAAGAACTCGGTATCTAGCTTTGTACCGAAAAAAGTGTAAGCGACGTTTGTAAAGGTTTTCTCCGCCGAGAAGGGAGCTTGTTTCTTTGTGAAGAAAAACGCTCGAGTTAGAGGCTCGAGGAGTGGAGTAGGGCAAGGAAGAGAGTCCTTGTAGACCGAACCACTATAAACATCCGTGTTGTGGTTTGATCGTTTCTTTCATTATATATATTGTTTATTATTTGAATTAGTTGAAATCATGTTAAGTATTCAAAGCAAATTAATTTTAAAACGGTAATAACTATTCAACCCCCCTTCTAGTTTTCCACAAAATCTTTTAATCATCCATCAAGAAAATAGTCAAGTCAAAGCGATTGATCTTCTTTGTAATACCTCTCCTTATAGACTACAATATTGTCCGCTTTGCCCGTAGGCTTACGAATTTGCTTTTGTGGCCCTTATGCGAAGACTTCCCGGCAGGTCATCCAAGCTAGTACTACTCTCAGATGAGCACGCTTAACCGTATGGGTGATTAACCGTTAGACCACAATATGCGTTGCTGTCATATAAGGCAATGTTAACATATGTTTCAGCATCACTCAAAGTCACGGCCAATGTGAGATTTGCCTAGGGTGTTACATTCACCCCCCAGGGGAATCCCATCCCGGGATTCAAGTTGGGTAACAACCCTATCTAAGGACTCATCGTCCTTGAACGACGATGAGGTTTGCCCTACATCCCGACCGGCTTGTAGTGGCTCTGATACCACCTATAACACCCCCATTATAGATCATAATATTGTCCGCTTTGCCCGTACGCTCACGGATTTGCTTTTGTGACCCTCATGTGAAGACTTCCCGGCAGGTCACCCAAGCCAGTACTACTCTCACATGAGCGCGCTTAACTGTATCTCACATGAGCACGCTTAACCGTATGGGCGATTAACCATTAGACCACAAAACGCGTTGTTGTCATATACGATGAATGTTAACATATGTCACAGCATCACTCCAAATTACGGTAAATGTGGGATTTGCCTAGGGTGTTACAAGGTGTGATGGAAAATAATAAGGATTGTATAAATCCTACCTAGTTACACGGGATAGAAATTCTTATGGGCCCATTCTAATCACTAGCCACAACTTTTTTTTTTTTTTTTTACTTTTTTTATTATTTTCAAATAAAGATTTTATACACTTTATCGAATTCACAAAAAAACAAAATTTTAAAATGTTATATATTTTCTCTGTCTCAATTTTATACTCCCTCCGTCCCAAATTAATAGTCACTCTTTCCATTTTGGGTTGTCCCAAAATTATTGTCTCCTTCCAAACACTACAAAAAAAAGGCTTTCAGAGACTGAAAAATCAGTCTCCGATACACCATGATCAGTTACGGATGGTCTATCAAGGACTGATTTTGCTAGTCACTAATCAGTGATAGAAGCTTAGTTACGGAAAGTGACGTTATCAACTGAAATTCAGTCCTTGTTGTATCGAACCAACGAGGACCAGAGATCAGTCACCAAAATAAAAAAGTCAGTCCTTATTTCTATGGGTTGGTATCATGTTATTTCAGTCCCCAATGCATATTATCGGCGACTGAAAAGTCAGTCGCCAATACCATGTTTGATCAGTTACTAACACATGGATTTAGGGACTGAAAATTGGTCCATAAAAATTGTTTATAGTCCCTAATACGTTTCGTTGTTTTGTAGATTACCGTACCAAATCAGTCTCTAATAATAGGATTTAAAAACTGTTTAGTCTCCGATGACAGGCTTTAAAGACTGATTGTTAGTCACAAAAATAAGATGAATTAGTCCTTAATTTGTTTTTCTAGTGACTGAAAATTAGTTTCAAAATAGATGTTAATCGATACAAAATAACATTCAAATCAGTCTCCAATATGATGGCGCCGTTCCATTATATTTCTATTATAAACTAAAAGTTAGTGGCAAATACAATTTAATTCAGTCCTAATTCACAATGCTTACATGACCCCTTACAATAGTATATAAAACTCCAAACCATAAACAATAATAATAAAAATATTTCTTTAAAGCATAATAATCACCAATCCAAATAACAAGAGTTTACAATTCAATATGTTTAAAAATAAATCCAAATTCAATAGAAATAAATTTGAACGTCCTATATATCACTATCGGTGAATGGATCATCGTTACGATCACCGTTACCATCACCTTCAGTAGTATTTGGTGAGTCTATTGTGCTCTCGAAGTCTGGAAATTTTTGGCTCAAGAATTTTGCCAATTTCTCATAATTACGTTTATACGGTTCAAGTTCACTAACCTTTTCTCTGAATTCATTAATCTCAGTCGAGTTTTGTTTAGGTGTTGAGTCAGCTTGTTGAGATGATTCAGCTGCTTCTTTCATCCAATAATCTTTTTTCCTCATCACTAGCCCAACACCCACCTCCCATGCTGACTGTATTGTCTTCTTTCGGCCACAAACACTTTTTATGGCTTGTCTCTCAACCTCGTGCTCCATAACAGTAGTAATCTGAGTCGTTCCTTCATCTTTTAATTTATCAAGAGCCATCTGTTTATGCTTACAAATATTTTCCTAACATGATCGAAGGTATGAAAAAAAAATAAAAAACTAGTTGCACCCAACTTCAGTTAGGAGATACGCAAGGATTGCAACAAAGTAGAGCAAATATTATGTGATCTTTAAACTAAAAGAAAATAATAATAATAATAAAGATTTAACCTTAACATTGCAAAATGAAAAGGTCATACATAGGTAACAGTTCAAAATAAGTTTGATATAAAATGAGTTGCTTTTAGTGAGTGTTGGGTTGATCAGCAAACTTGTTATGTTCATCTTATAAATAGTCAAATATGACCCAAAAAAAAAAGTTGCTGTTGCAATAATTTACTTTTTGACAATATAAAAAAGCTTAGGGAGGCTGTAAGCATTAGAAATACACTTTGGGCGACTTTCAACCTATTTCCCTGTTACCTAAACTCATTGATTTGACCCATTGACAAGTTATGTATAAGCCATTAAGCCTTAAACCAAAAACTGACTCATTCATTAGTTAACAGGTCAAAACTGCCACATCTAAT
Source organism: Artemisia tridentata subsp. tridentata (assembly GCA_021014915.2). Classification (NCBI taxonomy): domain Eukaryota; kingdom Viridiplantae; phylum Streptophyta; class Magnoliopsida; order Asterales; family Asteraceae; genus Artemisia; species Artemisia tridentata. Next base: position 213,951,979 of record CP139502.1, on the reverse strand, counting down.
ACAACGTATTTCCAAAGTGACACCACTCACCATAATTGGATACTGACTGATCACGGCTTCTCGCCAAAAGTTCATCATGACTGGAAACAAAAGAAGATCATATCAGGCAGTTCAACAATGTACCTCAATTAACACTTGATATGCAAACAAATCTAATTTGCTATTTATTAAGTAAAAGTTAAAGCCCAAAAACAAATTAATCTCCCAACCTTATAGACTCTTCATTCCCTTGAATAACACTATCCAGCTGCTCGATAAACAACTGTTTAAAACAGATATAAGATTAGAAAACATAGGGATGCAAAAACAAAGCAGATAAAGAACAATTACTAAAGGTAATGTTGCGAGACTCTTTAATAATAAGGCATGGGAGGCTAAAAAAAGAAACAGAGAGAAAAAGAGCAACATAACATTTACTAGAGGACCACTGTTAACTTCCGGAAAGAAGTTCCTATAATATGTTACATGTTATATCATAACAGAAGTTTGTAGCTTTGCAACAGTTTTAGAGCAAACTACTTCACAACAGAATCAGAGCGTTATGCAAACTTTGGTTTAGCAAATAATTCGATGGAAGTCGTTGACTATTAGTTAAATATCTTCAATACCTACCAACAGTGACAAAATAATCTAATCTTGATGCAAGGCTGTCGACATTATACAATGAATAAAGAAAATGTAAAAATAATACTTGATCGAAAGGGAGTGCTTGTGTTTATTCAGGACAGTATGGATATGAAATTGTTGCTTGATTTAGGAAAAATGTGATTAGCATATATGTAATATCTTGTATATCGTATATTATTCCACTACAAACACTGATAATCAGTATTTTCTATCTTCCCTGTTATATACTAGCTGCATCTCAAATTGAATTCCATTTGATGCAATATAGCATAAGTGATGTATAGAATTCACTCCTTTATTGGTCCATTTTTTGAACATAACTATGATTTCTGCTGATAACGGTTGGAGACCCAATGGTAAAACTTAATCCATATACCAAACCTAACAATATTCAAAAACCAATCAATCAAGAGCAGTAGAAGGCTCAAAGTAAATCTTTTTGGCATCTTTATTACTTAATTAAAAAAAAATAAGTGAAAGTTAGGGGCAAAAGGTGAGTAGAATTGCAAAACTCCAACTAGAACACGTGGCAAGTCAATTTTCTTCTTCCATTGTAATCTCACTGGAATCATATACGCATAATGTAGTTCTTTAATGGTACCATTGGCATTAAAAATGATGGACTGCTATATTATTTTCATAGAAATACTGAAATAGAGGTATATGCTCATTCACTAAAAAGGGCTTTATGCATAAGAAACGTACCATTGTCATCATACTCCAATAATCTCTATCTTTCATACATGAAGTACGACAGTGAATAAATACCCTGTTCCAATAAGTAATAAAATAATGAATTGAATCCATAAGTAAGCATAACATGAAAAATAAACTGGTGGAATAATAGTGATATCATCTCATATCCAAACCAATAAAGAAACTACAAGCAAAACTAAAATGAATTAAAACCCAAAAATAACTTGTACCAACAGTGCTTACTACTGACCTGTAAGTACAAGAAACAATAGAGAAGGTGATTTAGCAAGGAACTTGAAGTTTAGATCCCACACAAAACAGCCCCAAAGTTCGGTCAAACACATCTTGGAGATTCAAATTCGCCACACAGTTGAGATTATAATATAAGATATCTGAAGTTTCAATATCCAAACAAATATAAGCACGACATTTAATAAAAAAAATAGTCAGTTATTCATAAAATAAGATTAAAATATTGAATTCAAAATCTAATAAACAACTTACACACAACAAATCTGTTGCAGCGGGTGGGACACGAAGGGACGAACGGCGATGTCGATGAAGAAATCGGATTGAATTTGATCGGAAATTGACGGCTGGTAATATTTAAAAACCTAGGGTTTCAAAGGTTAAAGGGTTTGGGGAAAATGTAAGATGAACATATAGGGTTGATGATGAAAAAAGAGTAGTAGATGTGCTTTTTGCGTGAAAGCGGGATATTGAAAACAAATCGGGACAATGAAAATATTGAAAAGATTAAAGCCCGCTTATCATAGATGGATCGGTTGATTTGATTTTGGGAAAAAATTGTAAGAGGGAAGAATGAGAGGGAGAAGGAAGAGTCAAATGTTTTTGTTATAAAAAATATCTAAATTTTATTTTAGCCTCATATTTTTTATATAATTTTGTTTATAAGAACTAGTTAAAATTAATATTTATATAGATATAGATTATATCAAACAAATTTGTATCAAAGTGTATTCCTATATTTATAAAAAAGTGTTCGATAAGCTAAGTTTTAGAACTCATAAACGCATGGGGTTTAGCCAGATATTATAATGGGTAATAATATTTTAATAATTTTATTTTGAAGTTAAATATTGTGACAATTCATAAGTAACTTATTTTAAGATTAAATATAATACAATTATAACTCGTACATCTATTAGTAGCCGATTTGAACAGGGTGATAATGGTTACTAATCTACACTCATTAAGTTCTCAACTAATCATTGAGATTCATTTGCGATACAAACTAATCCTAGTTGTCATCTAGCTATTTATTAATTTAGTGTTTACAACTAGCTACTTTAACCTAATAGTCTAACAAGCGTTTATGCGATTAGTGACATTTGTGTATCCCTAATCACTCATACGTGAGGCGTCTAAACATATGAATATCAATGTAAAATTACTTAACATCCAAAGCTTATCCTATGGATAAAATCAAGTCATACACATAGATGAAAGTAAATATGGATAAACTCAACAATTACGTATGGTATGTATTGAGGGTTTGGGTTGGTTGACCGTTTCGGTTTCCCACGTTCAGTAAAGACCCCAAAATGTGATAAGAGTCACGAGTTGGGGTAACGCTCACGAGACGACTTAGTTGGTTTGTGTCAATTACCCTAGAGGATAATAGACTTGAATGTGGAGTTCCCAAGGTAGGATATGTTGCTTGGGATTAGCTTGATCCATTTCGAGAAAATGGTATAGTATTTATAAGGAGACCTTTAGGGGTGTGAGAACCCGTAAAGGCAATATGTTGGTCCACGTGGTGTGTAAAGTAGAGTGCGTTGATTGGCTATATGCCTATATACAACTTTCTTGTTATTATCTTGAATGCAAGTAGTGTGTATAGTATAGTGGATTGACGATTGCTATAGGCACCACGACTTATTATATATGGTAAGAACGTAATAGTCGTTTCTTTAAAAGGGATGTCGCGCTCGATGAAGCAACTGATTGATGTCATTATCCCGATTACACGTCTTAAATTGTCAACACTCAAAATGAAAGCCATCGGTGAATACTAAAGATGTTATAAACGTTTGAAACTTGAATTCTGCTCGAGTTCCCACGTCACGGGGGTATAAATCGAAGTTTCGTGCGTGAACCCCTAAGTGTTACACATAAATAGCAATCCGTAAATAGGTTTATATACAAACTTACAATTACTAACAACGATACAAATATATGTAGGTCTTAAAAACAAGTGTAGTACATTACAATATATAGAACCGTATATTCTGTCGGTAATCCATTTTCGTCTGTTTTTGTCAGTTTTTATTTGTTTTTGTCCGTTTTTATACGTTTTCGTCCATTTTTATACATTTTCGTCACTTTTTACGTTTTTATATGTTTTTTACGTTTTCGTCCATTTTTTTACGTTTTCATCCATTTTAGTCCCTTTTTTTTACGTTTTTATATGTTTTCATCCGTTTTCGTCCGTATGTATACGATTTCATCCGTATTTTTATGTTTTCATCAGTTTTTGTCTGTTATATTTTAACGTTTTTATACGTTTTCGTCCATTTCATACCCTTTTTTTACGTTTACGTCCATTTTTATATGTTTTCGTCCATTTTTTACGTTTTCTTCCGTTTTGATACGTTTTCGTCTGATTTTAAACGTTTTCATCCATTTTTATAAGTTTTCGTCCGTTTTTAAACGTTTTAGTCCGTTTTAATCTATTTTTATACATTTTAGTCTTAGCTATGATGTCCATGTATTAGGGACTGAGTTGTGATTCAAATTCAGTCACTAACAAATTTCCCTCCAAACTTTTTTTTATTGCGCAAACATATTTGTAACTGAATTTTAGTCTTAGGTATGATGTCCATGTAATAGGGACGCAGTTGTGACTGAAATTCAGTCACTAAAAAATTTCCCTCCAAACCTTTTTATTGTGTAGACATATTTGTAACTGAAACTTAGTCTTAGCTATGATCTCCATGTATTAGGGACCGAACTGTGACTATAATTCAGTCACTCACAAATTTTTTGCCAAAATTTTTTATTGCGCAAATATATTTGTAACTGAAATTTAGTCTTAGATATGATGTACATGTACTAGGGACTGAATTGTCACCCTTATTCAGTCACTAACAAATTTGCCTCCAATTTTTTTTCCCGTACAGGCATACTAGTAACTGAAATTTAGTCTCAGATTTGGGGTCACTGAATCGAGGACTGATTTTTAGTCGCCGCAATCAGTCAATAAAAGGTCAGTCCTTAAAAGTATTAGTAACTGATGTTTCACTTACTGATGCTATGTATCAGCGACTGATATATCAGTCCCTAGAAATTCAGTCTCTGAAAGCCTGTTTTTTTGTAGTGAAATATAGTTGTGAATAATGTAGCAAGTTTACCATATTGCACCTAATGGTACTAAAAATTACAAACATCATTCAAAGATTTAATTAATTCCATAAGGGTAAAAGTGACATTTTTCCAAAAAAGTAAGAGAGAGAATGCAGTAATGATTATATTTTCTTAAACTGTGTGTTTTTTGTCGGGGGACAATAATTTTGAGACGGAGGGAGTAATATATTTTTTATCTCGTAAATCTACATCAAATTCAAATCCAAATTCAAATATTAATCCAAAATCCAAATCTTAAACCATCTACAAACCAGACCATAAGTCATAACCCCTGCAAATTCTCTCACGCGCTCATGCTATTAACTAGAACGACATTTTCTCCAAGATTTCATCTCCCTGAAGATATTTTGTTCTCAAGAAAACCTACAAATTATTTCTCGGTATCTTCTTCCTATTGCTTCTTGTAAGTTTCAACTTCTTTTCTTGCTTATTATCCATGCATGTGTCGATTACTTATAGTTTCAACTGTTTTTTCTTTTTAATGTTTTATGGCTAGTATTTTGCAAATATATAATCTTTGGCCTTTGGGGATAGGTTGAAACTAAAAGATCATGGGTAGTGCAATAGGTTCGTTGATACCACAACCAAATTGCAAGCTTGGCGCGCGGTTTGGGGGGGGATTAAGGGCTTAGCGCGCGTTCGTTGATACTCATCTACTTACTAAATGGAAAGACCAACACTATCAAATCTCATCATCAGTTTCAATCATGTAACCTTTTTAGTCGACCTTGTATCATATCTACTGATTGTATATTGTATTCCATTTAATTGCAATATATTTTACTTGAAACCAGTGTACCCTTTGTATCAAGGTAGAATGGGAAAATAATGGCTTCTGGACGCAATAAAAAGAGAATGAATGTAAATGCCGATAGACTAAGCAATTTTCCAGATGATATTATCTATAAAATCCTCTCTTTTGTTGGCATGAAAGATGCTGTTAAAACTAGTTCTTTGTCATCCTGATGGAGGTTTTTGTGGACTTCGATGCCTTATTTATATTTCTCAAGTAGTGAATTCCCTTCGAAGCAAAAGTTCTACCAAAGTGTAATTGATGTTTTGTCTATTCTCAATAATCAAATACAAGTGTATTCTCTCTATCTTTACATTTATGGATTGCCTATCGATGCATTTGTCAATCAAGTATTGGGCTATGCATTCTCCCACAATGTTCAAGAACTGACTATTTCATGCGATACTGGATTCAATCTTTTTAACTTTAGCTCTGAGTCTCTTAAAGATTTAACTTTGATTAATACTGTATTCGATTATTCAGCTTGGAGCACATCAAATTTGGAGCTCCCAGCTTTAACAACATTACATCTTTCTGGAGTCACATTGTATGATGATGATGATGACTTTGGAGATGAAGATTACGAAGCCGTCAAAGAATCTTGGGATGAGTTTTTCTCCAAGTGCCCTAACATGAAAAATCTCACTTTAGATGACTGCATTATTGGATCTGGTGGTTTCGATATCTGTCATCCTCAACTTCCTAATCTCACACTTGCAAATGGAGACTGGGTTTGAATACTTTTAATGTGGATACACCTCGACTCAAGAGTCTCACTATTATAAATTGTGGTTTTGTGAATTTGTTATCTGCACCTGACCTGACCTCCCTAATATATAGACATTGTAACGCTTTTGAGTTTGATGCTGAGTTACCTTCTTTGGAGAGGGTAGACTTCTGTATTTGCAAGCCCCACCCGGCGAATATGAAGGACATAGTTTGTGTACTTCAAAAGTTCCAGAGTGTTAAATTTCTTACTATTAACTTGGAAATTCCTGAGGTATTGCTTCTTAATCCCTATTTAATATATGTCTTCCAAAGGTTATTTTGTCTGAGCATTAAATATACTCTCCGATAAAATTTTGACAATAAAAAAAAGATTAAAACAAAACAAGTGTACGTGTAGCTCTTTTTGGACAAATCATATATACTAAGGGTCCTTACAGGGTATGACCATTTGCATTTGATAGCTCAATCTCTACTCATGGAATTTATATAAATGCAATGTTATGATACTATCGGCTTATCCATATTTGTTTATTCTATCACAGATATCATAATTTTTATATAATATGAGTTTATAGCTCGCGAGACCAGTGTCCAAGTATAAATAATCTTGTACTTTAACTAAGTATAAAAAATTACTTTTATACATAAAGAAACCAAGAAAAAGATAGCTAAACACTGTTTTTAAGGTGAGATAGTATTCCAGAATGATATGTTGGATGTGTTTATATTTTATATACAGGTAAAAATATAAGTACTCGATGGTTTTCAACTCAAAAACTCATACTTTCATTATTGAGGCTAGGCCTCTATTTATAAAGAGATAAAGTAGGAGGAATAGTTCACATCCTACATTATTGTACACTAATAATTCACACATACCGCACTACTTGGTGGCCGACAGGCCTTACATTATTGCCTTACATTATTACTAAAATACAAACCACATCTCACCACTCAAAAAGAAAAAGTAAAATAATAGACATATAGCTGGCGCACTATTTTCATTACGCGGCTTTAATAATTCTTGGTTTTTTGTCTTCTTCTTTGTGTCTTTTCGTGCCTTCAATAATTCTTCATTCTTGCATCTGTGAGTCTGAACAGTATTCACAGACGTGCCTTGATACTTTCGATAAATGTTGGCATAGTGAAATCTTGAAGTCTTCTGGTAGTGATGATAATGGCGCAGTGAAATTCTCAAAGGGTTCTTCAAAGTCCGATAAGACTTTTTGCTGCTCGTCACTGATCTTTCCTGAATAATTTGAATAAATTAACACATTGTTTCCAAAATAATTAATTTTAATATCTGATTTTTGTCCTCGTCCTGTGTCGAGTCTTAGTGATGCGAAAAATACTCCTGCAAGTGCTACTACGAAATTTTCGATGGTTGGAGTTTCTGGTTTTATCTCGTCTCTAGGAGGATGCCTTGTGCTGATTCCTAATTCTGCTAGAGTTATTGCTGGTACTAACAGCTTGTGGTCTCTGTCGAATATCGGGTAACTTGAATGCATGCTAAAATACAAAGGTCTTCCCTTGGCGAAAAGATCATTGTATGTTCTGATGATTTTCTGAATTCTGACTGGAAATTCTTGGAATTCCCTGATGCTTTCTCCGTCGGTATATATTGTATCTAACAACCCATGGACAAAATAATCATGAATATCCATTGGCGATGCTCCTGGTAAGAATACTGCTTTCGGTCAAATCCTTCTATCTTTCGGATAAAAAGACTTGGCGGCTTGTACTTCATCATAATGCATAAGACTATCCCAATGTCTTTGGAACTTCTCGATTGATGGCTTCTTCATTTCTTCTTTTTCCTTCGTGGTTGGAATGCTTCTTATCATGTCTATTGCCTTTAACTTTTCTATCTAGTTTTGTAGATTTTGATTAAGAGAAACAAATCTCTTCGATCTTTGAACTTCTTCTGTAGTGACTGTCTTGTATGATTCTTTTAGTGCTTGCTGTGCTTCTTCCTTCGATGTATAGCTTTTATGGGTAACGCTTTGCCCTATTATGTGAGGACTTGCGAGTGCCCAATCGGAATAGATACCTTTGAATGGTCCATTAAAAATAACGTACCATTTTTTCTTTCCAATGCTTGAATTCTGAACTATTTCTTCAACTTCTTCTTCCATCTTTGTAAATTCACTTTTTTTCTGGTGAAGGTGAATATGATGCTTGGGTTTTTGAAATTGATGGTGTTGGCTTTATGGGTGTTGATGGTTTTGACTGTGTTGGTGTTTTGGTTGATTCTGAGATTGATTCTGAACTTGATGTTCGGGTCAAGTATTGTATAGTGTTTTTCTTAAGAGATACATTGTTCTCTTTTTTGTTGATATTGATGTTGTGCTTGTTTTATTATGCCTTCCATTCTCTGGTGAGGGTGTCTGCAAAGGTATTGTTATCACCTTTTATATACTTGATGTATGGATGGAATTGATGTAGTTGTAGTTGCCAACGGATGAGTCGACCTCTACAATAGTCTTCTTGAAGCTTATATCTCCAAAAACCTGTTACATATTTTGAGTCTGTTCGTAACTCAAATCTTGTTTGCAACAGATCAATCTTCCATTTCTTAAGAGTTTTTAAACACGCGAGTGTTTCTTTTTCATGAGTACTGTATTTTTGCTCCGTTTCTGAAAATGTTCCAGAAATATATCTGCATAATTTAGAATTATATTTTTCTGTTTTTAAAACAGATGTCTGCTCATTGCTTAAAAACACTATTTCTGATGCTTGTAATACTGAGTTGAATAGTAATGGATCAGATTGAGGAAATTTCTTTCCATCAATACATAATGCTGATTTAGATAGTACTGAGTCTGATTAAGTAATTTGACTTCCATCAATACATAGTGCTAATTTTGATAGATTAGATTGAGGGATTGGAATTCCGTCAATATCTAATCCTAATAATTTTTTTCCATTCTGAATTGCTTTCATACAACCTGCCCAAGTGTCGTCGGATGCATCTGTTTCAATAATCAAAAAATCTTTTGTTTTCGGGTTATATAACTTCGGTAAATATTGTACAATTGTTTTAATGCGTTGTACAAGTTGGGTGTCGGATGGTGTCCATTCCCAACGATTTTTTTCAGAAATTTTCTTTTGTAAAGATTTTCTTTCTTTTGCTAGATTTTTCAAAAATCCTTGTTCTGCTATATAATTCAAACATCCTAAAAATCTTTGAATTTGTTTTCGATCTTCTAGTTTATCTGGAAAAAGTTTCAATTTTTCCTGTGTATTATTTGTTAAAGAAATAACTCCATTTTTTGCAATTTTTAGTCCTAAATATTCTGCTTCGTTTTGAAGCAATTTAGACTTCTTTTGTTATAAAATCAATCCTTTTTCTTTTATTCTTTTTAAAACTGTTGATACTGCTTTTATATGTTCTTGTTCGTCTCCTTTAGTGAAAACAATGATATCATCAATGTATGCTAAACAAAAATTTTCTAATCCTTGTAAAACGTTATCCATAAATCGTTGATAAATTGATGGTGCTTGTTTTAATCCAAATGGTAGTACATTCCACTCATAATGTTTTTGTGGAGGACAAGAAAATGCTGTTAATGGTTTAGTTGATTCATCAAGTCTTAGTTGCCAATATCCTGATTTAGCATCAAATGTGCTAAAATGTGTATTTCCTTTTATTTTTTCTAAAATATAATCTTTTATAATTTATGACCATTCGTCTTTTTCCTCTTTTAATTTCATTATTATTTTCGACATAAAATGCCGGTGCTGAATGAGGACTTGAACTTTCTCTTATTATTCCTTTTTCTAATAATTGTTGACATTCTTCTTTGAATTCTTTAACATCTTTAATACTATAAGGTATTCTATTTGGTATATTTATTTCTGCTAATGGATCTTTTAATTTTATAGATACTAATATGTTGTTAGTATTTATAGCATCTAGTGGATTTTCACTACATACTTCTTTTAATGCTTTTTCTATTTGTTCTTTTTTCATTATTAATAATATTTCTACCTGAAATTTTAAGTTTCATGCTAGTATTTTTATATACTCTGTTTGTGTAACTATTGGTGTATACTCTGAATAGGAGATACCTATCCTATTCATCTATCCATCATTCAAAACGATTCAAAGAATCATCCAACAATTATCAATTATCATCCACCGATAATATTAAAATAAACACCACCCGACGAATCATTCATCAATAATTCGTTCAATTCATACACAAATTCATATAGAAATGAATAAACACCTGGACCCTCCTTACTATTTACTCAATCATCATCCACAATCCGTTCAATTCATTTCAAATTGAATTCAAATCCATATTACAACAAAAAAGCATATGGACCTACGATCAATAATTCATTTGCGATTCAATTCAATTCACTAAAATTGAAGGTATTTTTCGCCCGTGATTTCCGCTACAATTTATATACTCTGGTATCAGAGGAAGGAAGAACTATGTCAGGAATTAATTATCCAGATCAAGAAACTATGTCGACGATTGAGAAGAAGAAAGAGCTATGTCAACGAAGAATCAAGATCAAGAAGCTATGTCAAGAACTAATCAGCTATCAAGAAGTATTAATTTGCTAGGACGCAGGTATAATTCGATATATTTAATAAATTATAGAATATAAATGTCAAATTCATCAACTATTAGTAAAGAAGATATTTCTATTATTCAAGAAAATGAAGATGAATCAGGATTTATGTTAGATACTATTATTAATAGAACAGCTATTAGAAGATCAAATTTTAAACTATCAGAAAAGCATAATTTTAATTATTCAAGGTAACTTAAAGAATTATTTTCACGAAAGAATATAATATTTTTTGGAAAATTTATTGGAGAAGAACCAATTCCTACTGAACAAACAAAAGGAGATATTATTATTCCAATAATTAATAAGCAACAAATAAATAATCGAATAAAACAAATGAATGAAAAAGATAGAAGTAAAATAGCATATATTCATATATCAACTATACAAGTAATATTAAAAAGTACATTTATGGGTTGTAACACACCTATTGAACTAGAATTAAGAGATGATAGAATTATCGATAAAGAAGAAAGTATTATTGCTAGAGGCAAAGGAAACTTAGCCGAAGGTAAAATAAAATTTGATGTTAACATACAAATGGGATTAAGTTTAAAAGATAAAGATATAAATAAAAGTATTACTATTAGATATGAATTATTAAGAAGAACATTTATGTACAAAAGAAAATCACCCTTTTACAGTCATATATCAAATAAACTATGCACTTACTAACTTACATCATAGTATAACTTTTAAAACAAACGATAAAATTTATATTGATAAACTTTTTGAACCATTACTTAGTCTTGAAGCACCAAATTTATTTTCAAAACATAAATATATTGAAAGAAGTAGAAAATCAACATGAGATATACCATGTGATATACCATCAGTATGGATACCAAAAAATGAAAAACTAATTTCAGTAACAAATGTAGAATCCTCTAATACTAAAGATGAAAAACTAAAAGAAATAAAAGAAATGAAAGAAATGAAAGAAATGATACTATCATTGAGTTTAAGAATATGAGCGACACAAACTTATAAATAAAAATAATTAGAAAAACAAAGAAAGAACAATCAAATACATAATGGACTCAGGATTTAAAAAAAGACTATTACGAAAAAGATTTAGCGAATGAAAAGAAGATATATGAGAAATATCGCTTACAATAGATCATTTACTAACTAGAATAAGATTAAGAAATCCTTATGAAAGTTTAAAAGTAATGACTAGGACGTTAGCATATGAAAGAAAAAGATTAGAGTATACAACAGAACTATTACTAAGAGAAAAAAGGAATCCGATAATTTGCTAGAAGAAAATGAATCACATTTCTGAAAATCTTTCCGATCAAAAAATAAATATTGAGAATAGTAAAAATATTACATCATTTGAACCATTTATACCATATAATCAAACCCTATTCAAAATACCTCAGAATTTATCAAAAGGAACGTCATATAATATTACTCCCTTCGTCCCATATTAAGTGTCCACAATGGAATCTTGGGATGTCCCAAATTAAGTGTCCATATTGTATTCCAACCAATGAGATGAGACTTTAGTGGGTAATAATGATATTTGATTAGTGGAGAGTGTAGTTAGTGGAATTTCCTAAAACTTTGTGCATTTTGAAAATTGACACCTAATATGGGACGGAGGGAGTAATATAATAAATGACAAAGATAAAAATCAAACTATTGGAGAAAAAGTAGATACACTAATTTCAACACTTAATAATATAATTGAAACATTAAGTTTTTTAATACTTAGACAATTACCAGAAATGTCAAAAACAATACAAGAAAAATTAAATAATATACAGATATTATTGAATAAGAAGACAGAAGAATTCGAAAATTTGGAACAAAATCAAGTAAGTATAATTGAACAACTATCAAATATAGTCGATACCCAAGAACAGGATAAATATATTACTATTACCAAAATAAAAGAAACATTATTAAAAAAGTCAACTCTTAAAATTGTTCCACCATTACGAATAACATAATGGAAAACCTTGAAGAACAAATCGAAACTCTCACAAGATTAATGTCATCATTAGATATACCATCTGAAACAAATGAAGAAACAAAAGAAGATGCAGATATAGTACAAGATTATAGTTCAGACGAAAATACATAAGAAAATCCATATAAATATCCAAGAGAAAGTTCATATAAATACCGGAGTTGTATAACCCGGAAACAAAAGATTTTTTGATTATTGAAACAGATGCATCCATCGACACTTGGGCTGGATGTATGAAAGCAATTAAGAATGGAAAAGAATTATTAGGATTAGATATTGACGGAATTCCAATCCCTCAGTCTAATCTATCAAAATTAGCACTATGTATTGATGGAAGTTAAATTCCTCAATCAGACCCAGTACTATCTAAATCAACATTATGTATTGATGGAAAGAAATTTCCTCAATCTGATCCATTACTATTCAACTCAGTATTACAAGCATCAGAAATAGCTTTTTTAAGCAATGAGCACACATCTGTTTTAAAAACAGAAAAATATAATTCTAAATTATGCAGATATATTTCTGGAACATTTTCAGAAATGGAGCAAAAATACAGTACTCATGAAAAAGAAACACTCGCGTGTTTAAAAACACTTAAGAAATGGAAGATTCATCTGCTGCAAACAAGATTTGAGTTACGAAAAGACTCAAAATATGTAACAGCTTTTTGGAGATATAAGTTTAAGAAGACTATTGTAGAGGTCGACTCATCCGTTGGCAACTACAGCTACATCAATTCCATCCATACATCAAGTATATAAAAGGTGATAACAATACTTTTGCAGACACCCTCACCAGAGAATGGAAGGCATAATAAAACAAGCACAACATCAATATCAACAAAAAAGAGAACAACATATCTCTTAAGAAAAACAATTAGCCATTGTCAAAAAAGAAGAAGAAGAATTAGCCAACACTAAACAATACTTGACTCGAACATCAAGTTTAGAATCAATCTCAGAATCAACCAAAACACCAACATAGTCAAAATCATCAACACCCATAAAGCCAACACCATCAGTTTCAAAAACCCAAGCATCATATTTACCTTTACCAGAAAAAAGTGAATTTACAAAGATGGAAGAAGAAGTTGAAGAAATAGTCCAGAGTTCAAGCATGGAAAGAAAAAATGGTTAGTTATTTTTAATGGACCATTCAAAGGTATCTATTCCGATTGGGCACTCGCAAGTCCTTACATAATAGGGCAAAGCGTTACCCAAAAAGCTATACATCGAAGGAAGAAGCACATCAAGCACTAAAAGAATCATACAAGACAGTCACTACATAAGAAGTTCAAAGATCGAAGAGATTTGTTTCTCTTAATCAAAATCTACAAATCAAGATAGAAAAGTTAAAGGCAGTAGACTTGATAAGAAGCATTCCAACCACGAAGGAAAAAGAAGAAATGAAGAAGCCATCAGTCGAGAAGTTCCAAAGACTTTGGGATAGTCTTATGCATTATGATGAAGTACAAGCCGCCAAGTCTTTTTATCCGAAAGATAGAAGGATTGGACCGAAAGCAGTATTCTTACCAGGAGCATCATTAATGGATATTTATGATTATTTTGTCCTTGGGTTGTTAGATACAATATATACCGATGGAGAAAGCATAAGGGAATTCCAAGAATTTCCAGTCAGAATTCAGAAAGTCATCAGAACATACAATGATCTTTTCGCCAAGGGAAGACCTTTTTATTTTAGCAAGCATTCAAGTTATCCGATATTCGACAAAGACCACAAGTTGTTAGTACCAGCAATAACTCTAGCAGAATTAGGAATCAGCGCAAGTCATCTTCCTAGAGACGAGATAAAACCATAAACTCCAACCACCAAAAATTTCGTAGTAGCACTTGCAGGAGTATTTTTCGCATCACTAAGACTCGTCATAGGACGAGGAAAAAAATCAGATATTAAAATTAATTATTTTGGAAACAATGTGTTAATTTATTCTGATTATTCACGAAAGATCAGTGAAGAGCAGCAAAAAGTCTTATCGGACTTTGAAGAACCCTTTGAGAATTTCACTGGGCCATTATCATCACTACCAGAAGACTTCAAGATTTCACTACGCCAACATTTATCAAAAGTATCAAGGCACGTCTGTAATACTGTTTAGACACACAGGTGCAAGAATGAAGAATTATTGAAGGCAAGGGAAGACAAAAAGAAGAAGACAAAAAACCAATAATTATTAAAGCCGCGTAATGAAAATAGTGCGCCAGCTGTGTGTCAATTGTTTTACCTTTTCTTTTTGAGTGGTGAGATGTGGTTTGTATTTTAGTAATAATGTAAGACAATAATGTAAGGCCTGTAGGCCACCAAGTAGTGTGGTAGGTGTAAATTATTAGTGTGCAATAATGTAGGATGTGAACTATTTCTCCTACTTTATCTCTGTATAAATAGAGGCCTAGCCTCAGTAATGAAAGTATGAGTTTTTGAGTTGAAAACAATCGAGTTTTTGTGAGATTAAATTCTCTCTATCTGTTGAAGCATCGTCTTCTGATTAGCAGATTCATCTGTTGAAATGTTCATCATTTCTGAATAGCAGATACCTATCCTATCCATCTATCCATCATTCAAAACGATTCAAAGAATCATCCAACAATTATCAATTATCATCCATCGATAATATTAAAATAAACACCACCCGACGAATCATTCATCAATAATTCGCTCAATTCATACACAAATTCGTATAGAAACGAATAAACACCTAGACCCTCCTTACTATTTACTCAATCATCATCCACAATCCGTTCAATTCATTTCAAATTGAATTCAAATCCATATAAAAACAAAAAAGCATATGGACCTACGATCAATAATTCATTTGCGATTCAATTCAATTCACTAAAATTGCAGGTATTTTTCGCCCATGATTTCCGCTACAATTTGTGGTATCAGAGCAAGGAAGAGCAAGGAAGAACTATGTCGGGAATTAATTATCCAGATCAAGAAACTATGTCGACGATTGAGAAGAAGAAAGAGCTATGTCAACGAAGAATCAAGATCAAGAAGCTATGTCAAGAACTAATCAGCTATCAAGAAGTATTAATTTTCTAGGACGCAGGTATAATTCGATATATTTAATAAATTATAGAATATAAATGTCAAATTCATCAACTATTAGTAAAGAAAATATTTCTATTATTCATGAAAATGAAGATGAATCAGGATTTATGTTAGATACTATTATTAATAAAACAACTATTAGAAGATCAAATTTTACACTATCAGAAAAACATAATTTTGATTATTCAAGGTCACTTAAAGAATTATTTTCACGAAAGAATATAATATATTTTGAAAAAATTATTGGAGAATAGTCAATTCCTATTGAACAAACAAAAGGAGATATTATTATTCCAATAATTAATAAGCAGCAAATAAATAATCGAATAAAACAAATGAATGAAAAAGATAGAAGTAAAAAAGCATATATTCATATATCAACTATACAAGTAATATTAAAAAGTACATTTATGGGTTGTAACACACCTATTGAACTAGAATTAAGAGATGATAGAATTATCGATAAAGAAGAAAGTATTATTGCAAGAGGCAAAGAAAACTTAGCCGAAGGTAAAATAAAATTTGATGTTAACATACAAATGGGATTAAGTTTAAAAGATAAAAATATAAATAAAAGTATTACTATTAGATATGAATTATTAAGAAGAACATTTATGTACAATGGAAATCACCCTTTTACAGTCACATATCAAATAAACTATGCACTTACTAACTCACATCATAGTATAACTTTTAAAACAAACGATAGAATTTATATTGATAAACTTTTTGAACCACTACTTAGTCTTGAAGCACCAAATTTATTTTCAAAACATAAATATATTGAAAGAAGTAGAAAATCAACATGCGATATACCATGTGATATACCATCAGTATGGATACCACAAATTGAAAAACCAATTTCAGTAACAAATGGAGAATCCTCTAATACTAAAGATGAAAAACTAAAAGAAATTGTTAGGAACATGTTTTAATTATATTTCAAGTCTTTGTCATAGTTGAATTAGTTGGTTGCTTAAATTGTAATGGGCTATATGTTTAGTAAAAGCCCAATGCACATTAGTAGCCCATGTGCCTTAGGGAATCTAATTAGCATCTAATTAGGATCATTCTAGAAGAGAATATGCTAAAGCAAATCCCATGCCTCCACGCCTATAAATACAAGGCATGGGGCTTCATTTTACTCGTTGGTTTTTGTTACTTGTGCCGAAGCTCTGTCGAATTCTCAAGTGTAATAAAATCATCCTTCTCTTCTCTTAATTCTCTTCTTCTCTTTCTCTCGTTGTTACTTGTTTATTGTTGTTAACGTAATTAGTTTAATACGTAGTTAGTTATAGTTGGTTGCGTGGTTAAATAATAGACTAGATCTTGTGTTGTTTCATTATTAGGGACCGACAAAAATAAAAGAAATGATACGATCATTGAGTTTAAGAATATGAGCGACACAAACTTATAAATAAAAATAATTAGAAAAACAAAGAAAGAACAATCAAATAGATAATGGACTCAGGATTACAAAAAAGACTATTACGAAAAAGATTGAGAGAATTAGAAGAAGATATAAGAGAAATATCGCTTACAATAGATCATTTACTAACTAGAATAAGATTAAGAAATCCTTATGAAAGTCTAAAAGTAATGACTAGGACGTTAGCAAATGAAAGAAAAAGATTAGAGTATACAACAGAACTATTACTAAAAGAAAAAAGAAATCCGATAATTTGTTAGAAGAAAATGAATCATATTTCTGAAAATCTTTCCGATCAAAAACTAAATATTGAGAATAATAAAAATATTACATCATTCGAATCATTTATACCATATAATCAAACCCTATTCAAAATACCTCAGAATTTACCAAAAGGAACGTCATATAATATTAATATAATAAATGACGAAGATAAAAATCAAACTATTGGAGAAAAAGTAGATACACTAATTTTAACACTTAATAATATAATTGAAACATTAAGTTTTTTAATACTTAGACAATTACCAGAAATATCAAAAACAATACAAGAAAAGTTAAATAATATATAGATATTATTGAATAAGAAGACAGAAGAATTCGAAAACTTAGAACAAAATCAAGTAAGTATAATTGAACAACTATCAAATATAGTCGATACCCAAGAACAAGATAAAGATATTACTATTACCAAAATAAAAGAAACATTATTAAAAAAGTCAACTCTTAAAATTGTTCCATCATTACGAATAACATAATGGAAAACCTTAAAGAACAAATCGAAACTCTCACTAGATTAATGTCATCATTAGATATACCATCTGAAATAAACGAAGAAACAAAAGAAGACACATATATAGTGCAAGATTATAGTTCAGACGAAAATATTATACGAAAATCCATATAAATATCCAGGAGAAAGTTCTTATTCAAACTATAATTTTGCACAAAAAATAAAAAAAATCATATATAGACGAAGATTTACAAAGACGGTTTGATTACAAACCTCCAACACCTACAGAAAGATATTTATATCAACAAGGAATGATTAAAAATAAGAAAGGCAAATGGGAACATATACCTCCTCAATATATACCAAAAATACCAATAACTAGCATGAATGATGAAATTCTAAACATCGATTGCGAAACAGAAATAGATGATAAAATTCAAAATTGGAATAATAGGTTAAGTGCTCAAATACAATTAACTGAAGAATTACGAGCATTACAACCAAGAGACTTACTTAATTTTATAATGCACAAAACATCAGGAAATGTTTTTAGATTTTTAGAGTCTATAGACGAATTAGAATTATCAAGAATAACAACAACTGATGCTATGATAACTTTTAAAAATATTGTAGCATGTATAGTACAAGAATTTACTGGAAGAATTCCAGGAAAAGAAGCATCAAATGAAGCTTTTAGAGAACATGCATATTGGAGAATAATTAATCTCAAAATATGTAACATGTGTTATCTAGATTCCTTCATATGTGAATTCTCTGATCAATATTATAAACTAGATCCTACAAGGCAAAAATCAGCGTTGGAAATGTTTTTTCAATAAACTTCCCGAATTTATAGCAACAAAATTAAAAGATTCATATTCAGCATTATTACAAGACAATAATAAAATAATAGAAGATACTCTAGGAGCTAGAATTACTACAGTAAGAGAATGGATTAGGAAAGAATGTTTACAAGAAACAGCTAGAAAAGAAGCACAAGTTGAACTTTGTTGTGAAAAACAATCCGACAAGGTAGGGAACTATTGATGCTCTCAGAAACCATATAAAAAACGAAAGAAAATATGGAAAAGAAAAACATATAACCCAAAATATAAAAAAATTTATAAAAAAGATTCAAGACAAAATTATTTTAGAAATCGAAGACAACATCGCCAAAAGTACAAAAAACAAGATAATTCCAAATATTGTCCATCTAAGAAGAAAGATTGTAAATGTTGGTTGTGTCACGAAGAAGGTCATTAGGCAAACAAATGTCCAAGAAAAAGAGAGAAGAAAGGAACAGAAGTATTAAAAAAAGCATATAATCTTGGATATGAACGTCTTGAAGATTCCGATATTGACTCAGAAATTGAGATATATGCATACACAGATACTAGTGATTATTCTAGTGATACATCTTCTGATTATGAATAGAACAAGAACTTTGATTTTATCACAAAAGAAGTCTAAATTGCTTCAAAATGAAGTAGAATATTTAGGACTAAAAATTGCAAAAAATGAAGTTATTTCTTTAACAAATAATACACTGGAAAAATTGAAACTTTTTCCAGATAAACTAGAAGATCGAAAACAAATTCAAATATTTTTAGGATGTTTGAATTATATAGCAGAACAAGGATTTTTGAAAAATCTAGCAAAAGAAAGAAAAGCTTTACAAAAGAAAATTTATGAAAAAATTCGTTGGGAATGAACACCATCCGGCACCCAACTTGTACAACGCATTAAAACAACTATACAATGTTTACCGGAGTTATATAACCCGGAAACAAAAGATTTTTTGATTATTGAAACAGATGCACCCGACGACACATGGGCAGGATGTATGAAAGCAATTCAGAATGGAAAAGAATTATTAGGATTAGATATTGACGGAATTCCAATCCCTCAATCTAATCTATCAAAATTAGCACTATGTATTAATGGAAGTGAAATTCCTCAATCAGACTCAGTACTATCTAAATCAGCATTATGTATTGATGGAAAAAAATTTCCTCAATCTGATCCATTACTATTCAACTCAGTATTACAAGCATTAGAAATAGTTTTTTTAAGCAATGAGCAGATATCTGTTTTAAAAACAGAAAAATGTAATTCTAAATTATGCAGATATATTTCTGGAACATTTTCAGAAACGAAGCAAAAATACAGTACTCATGAAAAAGAAACACTCGCGTGTTTAAAAATCCTTAAGAAATGGAAGATTGATCTGTTGCAAACAAGATTTAAGTTACGAACAGACTCAAAATATGTAACAGGTTTTTCGAGATATAAGCTTTAAGAAGACTATTGTAGAGATCGACTCATCCGTTGGCAACTACAGTGATATCAATTCCATCCATACATCAAGTATATAAAAGGTGATAACAATACTTTTGCAGACACCCTCATCCTAGAATGAAGGCATAATAAAAAAAGCACAACATCAATATCAACAAAAAAGAGAACAACGTATCTCTTTAGAAAAACAATTAGCCATTGTCAAAGAAGAAGAAGAAGAATTAGCCAACACTATAAAATAATTGACCCGAACATCAAGTTCAGAATCAATCTCAGAATCAACCAAAACACCAACACAGTCAAAACCATCAACACCCATAAAGCCAACACCATCAGTTTCAAAAACCCAAGCATCATATTCACCTTCACCAGAAAAAAGTGAATTTACAAAGATGGAAGAAGAAGTTGAAGAAATAGTCCAGAATTCAAGCATTGGAAAGAAAAAATGGTACGTTATTTTTAATGGACCATTCAAAGGTATCTATTCCGATTGGGCACTCGCAAGTCCTCACATAATAAGGCAAAGCGTTACCCATAAAAGCTATACATCGAAGGAAGAAGCACAGCAAGCCCTAAAAGAATCATACAAGACAGTCACTGCAGAAGAAGTTCAAAGATCGAAAAGATTTGTTTCTCTTAATCAAAATCTACAAAACAAGATAGAAAAGTTAAAGGCAGTAGACTTGATAAGAAGCATTCCAACCACGAAGGAAAAAGAAGAAATGAAGAAGCCATCAGTCGAGAAGTTCCAAAGACTTTGGGATAGTCTTATGCATTATGATGAAATACAAGCCGCCAAGTCTTTTTATCCGAAAGATAGAAGGATTGGACCGAAAGATGTATACTTACCAGGAGCATCACCAATGGATATTTATGATTATTTTGTCCATTGGTTGTTAGATACAATATATACCGACGGAGAAAGCATAAGGGAATTGTTGGGAACACTTTATTATTATCAAGTATTGATCATTTATGTAATAGGTTGCTTAGGCCTTTATATTAGTTTTATGTCCCAACCTGTGTAGAAGGCCCATGGGCTATGTCTATTTATTTATTTTAATTATGTTATTATTTAGGGTAAAGCCCTAATCTTGTAAGACACTATAAATACCCCCTCCCATTCAAGTGAGAGAGTTGGTTGGTTGAATGCAAGATTAACATTTCATTATTCATAAGATAACCTCCCATCTCTAACTTTCTCTCTCTAACTTTCTCTCTCTAGATCTAAGGTAGATTAGTAGCTTGTGTGATAAACCTTAGTAACATCAGGAATTCCAAGAATTTCCAGTCAGAATTCAGAAAATCATCAGAACATACAATGATCTTTTCGCCAAGGGAAGACCTTTGTATTTTAGCATGCATTAAAGTTATCCGATATTCGACAGAGACCACAAGTTGTTAGTACCAGCAATAACTCTAGCAGAATTAGGAATCAGCAAAAGGCATCCGCCTAGAGACGAGATAAAACCAGAAACTCCAACCACTGAAAATTTCGTAGCAGCACTTGCAGGAGTATCTTTCGCATCACTAAGACTCGGCACAGGATGAGGACAAAAATCAGATATTAAAATTAATTATTTTGGAAAAAATGTGTTAATTTATTCGAATTATTCAGGAAAGATCAGTGAAGAGCAGCAAAAAGTCTTATCGGACTTTGAAGAACCATTTGAAAATTTCATTGGGCCATTATCATCACTACCAGAAGACTTCAAGATTTCACTATGCCAACATTTATCGAAAGTATCAAGGCACGTCTGTGAATACTGTTTAGACACACAGATGCAAGAATGAAGAATTATTGAAGGCACAAGAAGACACAAAGAAGAAGACAAAAAACCAAGAATTATTAAAGCCGTGTAAGGAAAATAGTGCGCCAACTATATGTCAATTATTTTACTTTTTCTTTTTGAGTGGTGAGATGTTGTTTGTATTTTAGTGATAATGTAAGGCAATAATGTAAGGCCTGTCGGCCACCAAGTAGTGCGGTATGTTGATATAAATAATGCCTAAAAACGTTATTGACATCTTTCGATATCTCTACGTTTTGATAATCACAAAATGTAAAATCATTAAACGAAAGATTATGACGTAAACAAGTATTTAGTTGTAAATATCTATTTTAACAACTTAATCACTTAAGGTATGAATAAACAAATGCCTAATGCATTATATGATCAAAGGAACTTTTTCTTAATCACTAGATTTTTTATAAAATGACACAAACATTTTATATCTTTTACAAAATCATTTTTGGAAATTAAAGGAAAATGTTTAATTCATAATAAATTTATGAATTCAAATTTTCAACCAAAAATGGAAAAAATGTTCCAGAAAACCTTCCCCACAAAAAGACAAAGCTGGGCAACGGATATAAGGGGCGGCCCCCTTAATTAGCTAGGCGGCCCCCTTAATTATTAAGGGGACCGCCCACGCTCCTCTAGCCCCCAGCTTTGCCTATAAATACTGGTTCATTCCTGGACTTTTTCCTCACCTTTTGCACCTCAAACCTTCTGTTCTAAATATCTTTTTATTTCTTTCTAAATCCTTTGATCATATATTCTTAAGCATTGGTTTCTAAGTGATCCAAGCTTCTTCCATCCAAGTGCAAAAGAAGAATACTCCTTCAACTATTAGAGAAGAAGTATTGTAGTTTCATTCATATTATTTTGTAGTTGTGTAAAATATTTGATAAGGTGTTGTGTAGTTGTAATAAGTAGATCAAGGTGTAAGTAAGTAGTGGTGTTGTAAAGAAGTAGTGTAGAAGTCGTGAAGCCGTTGTGAAGAAGTCGTAAAGTATCCGCGAAGAAGTTGTGAAGCCATTGTGAAGAAGTTGTGAATAAGTAGAGAAGAAGTTGTGAATAAGTAGTGAAGAAGTTGTGTAGAAGTTTTGAGATTGGTTCTAGCTACGATTAGGACTCGACATCTAGCTTTGTGTCGTAAAATTGGTGTAAGCTAAAGTTGTGTAAGGTTTTCTCCGCCATAAGGGAGCTTGTTGACATAGTGAAGAAAACTCTTGAGTTGGGTGCTCGAGGAGTGGAGTAGGGCAAGGAAGGTGTCCTTGTAGCCGAACCACTATAAATCCTTTGTCTCATGGTTCGATCTTTCCATCTCTATCTTTTATTTCATTTCATTACTTTACTTGCATTGTTAATTTAGATTTACTTATATTTTTTCATATTGTTCAAGAGTTGAGTTCACATAAATTCGAATCTAAGTTTTTAAAAGTAAACAAAGTTTTTACAATAAATTAAAAAGACGTAAAACTATTCAACCCCCCCTTCTAGTTTTCCACAATTGGTATCAAGAGCCATGTCAAACAAGATTTTTAAAATAAATTGTAAGGAAATTTCTTAGGGCATTACATCATTATCAAAAGTTTAAAAGCACTTGATGAGACTTTTTCTAGTAAAAATTGTGTAAGGAAATTTCTTAGGGCATTACATCCAAAATGGCGCGCGAAGGTCACGGCTATTGAAGAATCAAAGAACCTGATGACGTTATCACTTGATGAACTTATCGGCAACTTGAAGGTCCATGAAGAAATTATAAAGAGAGACTCGGAAACGGTCAAGAGCAAGAAAGATCAAATCAAATCTCTTGCGTTAAAAGCCAAAAAGGAACTTAGTGATGATGACGATTCAAGTGACTATAGTGAAGACGAAGAATATGCAATGGCCGTAAGAGAGTTCAAGAAATTTTTCAAGAATCGAGGAAGATTCACAAGACAACCACGAGATGAAAGAAGATCGCTTCAAAGAAATAGGAATGATAACTACGGGAAAAGAAAGTGCTTTAGATGTGGAAGCCCAAACCATCTCATTGGCGAATGTACAAAGCCACCGGGTTATGATTACCAAAGCGCCTTTGTTAGTGGAGCATGGAGTGATAGCGACAAAGACGAAGCGGTCAAAGCAAACGACGAAAAATGTCTTGTAGCTCAACTACCGATGAAATATGTCTAGGAATAAATTTGGAGCCCGACGAATGGATTAAGGATAGTGGATGTTCGAAGCACATGACAGGGAATCGCAAGCTATTTTCCTCCTACAAAGCATACAACGGAGGTAATGTTATTTTCGGTAGTGACTTGCGTGGAAAAATCATTGGCAAAGGTATGATTTCTCAAGACTCCCTAACTATTGAAAATGTTGAGCATGTAGCTAATTTAACATACAACTTGCTTAGTATAGGACAAATATGCGATAATAAGTGTAGAGTTACCTTTACCGATAAAGATAGCGAAATAGTTAAGGACGAAAAGGTCATAGGTAGAGGAATTAGGAAAGGTGGCGTATATGTCATGAAACTAGGAAATAAACCGGAAGATAAAATATGTCTAGCAACCTTAGATGAAAACTCTACATTGTGGCATAGGAGATTAGGTCACGCAAATATGCAACAAATACAATCCCTAGCCTCTAAGGAATTAGTTAGAAATTTGCCAAACCTAAGATATGATCAACATTTTTGCGACGCTTGTAAAATTGGAAAACAAGCACATGCTAGTCACAAAGCTAAGAATATAGTCTCCACTACTAGATGCCTAGAATTATTACACACGGACCTTTTTGGTCCATCCACTGTGCGGAGTTACGGAGGTAACCGTTATACCTTAGTAATTGTAGACGACTATTCACGATACACGTGGACTAGATTTTTAAGTGATAAAACCGAAGCCTTTAATAAGTTTGAAATATTTAGTAAAATGATTCAAAACAAATTAGGATGTTCTATAGTATCTATTAGGATGGACCATGGTCGGGAATTTGATAACGAAGTGCAGTTCGGAAAATATTGTGATTTAAATGGAATATCTCACAATTTGACCGGATCTAAACACACGAGTTGTGTTGGAGATACTTTGAGTATATACTTGATAGCACGCGGAATTTACTACCAAGTACTTAGAAGAATATGTGTTTGGTGATTGTGTGATCGTATGAATGTAACAATAAGAATAACAAGACAATTGTTTAACTAAACACTTTGCTTCAATCTATTGAACGATTACAATGAATAAACGTGAAGCTCTTAGTAATGCTTGTACGTATGGGATGTATGGATATGTTAAAACCCTAACTGAGGATCTCTTTTTATAGTACAAAGAGTCCTTTACAAGTAAACTATATTCGTATCACTCTATACAAAATAAGATATACATCATATCCATTCCATATTTATCTTCACACGGTTTCACCTTAATTTTGTAAGCAGTACGAACTTTTCTTCATCAGCAGTACTAACTGTTCTTATATTCTTCAGCGACTGTTCAATCGTACTAACTTATAAAGAACCGTACTAACTGCTTAATTTTAATTCCCAACAATCCTCCCCTAAACTTATGATTTCTATGCAAATCAACAAGTTTCTTGAATTAAACTCCAACGTTATATGATGGGGTGGATTCTTTCAAACACTTATCTTTAATCTTGAAACACTTGGGAATTTTCTTCACATATCGTACCCTTTTTGGTCAACTCCTCAAAAATTACCATAATTAAATTTGTTCCTGTAAGAAATTAATTCCTTATACCAACCCAAAGAATTAATTCCTAATACCAACCCTGCATTAAATTGCTTTAAAACTCCATTGGTTTTATAAAAAGCCTTGAATTTTCAATACTAACTCATCATTCTTCAAATCACAACTATCAAACACAATGAGTTCATCCAATCCAAACATTGTTGAGATTTCATCAGATTCATCTTCAGATTCAGAAAGTGATGGATGGAGATCTTACTTTCCACCAAACTACACTAATCTGACTATCAGAAACCCATCTCCAAAAGTTCAAGAAGTATCTTCTGATGATGACTTTTCAACTTCCTCTGATGATGATGATCAACAAGCACTTCCACTATCAGTCGTATTGACAAGAGAGATAGAGAAAGCTGTGGCAGGGATGAGTAAGATACAAGTGCCCACAAGGCATCAACCACTTCCAAGACCTGACAAACAAGTTTTGGGGCTTCCTAGTTGGAAAGTGTGGAACTCAATCGATGGCAAAGGAGTTCACAAATCCATGCCTAATTTTAAGGATAAGGGAAAGAGGAAGCTTGAGTAGTGGTTGTGTGTTAGAGTTGTTTAGGTTGGTTTGTGTTGATTGTAAGCTTGATCGTTGGTTATGTTGGTTTTGATTCTAGGATTGTAACAAAACTTCTTCTTCTTATGTAATGAATGCACCTCTTTAATGAATAAATTTTATGCACCTGTTTATAATTCTTCTCTGAATCTTAATTCCTCCCCTGAATTTCATAATCATCTTTAACAGCAACTGAACAAACTTTTAATTCCTCCCCTGTTTGGAAGAATCTTCACCATCAGATGAACTAGAACATGTGACATCCAAGCTTAGCATCCAATATGACAATTTGTACAAGTTACCATCAATCCAGTTGTTTAGTTTCAAACTGCTCTCAACACTTCCAGATGTGTGACCTTCTGAGAGAGGTGTATCATAGAGCATAAACTCAGTAGGAACCAAGTTTGAACAATCAGTACGAACTGGTGAAGCCAGCAGTACAAACTGTTAGCAAAAAAAAAAAAAAATTCAGAGATAAAATCAAGTTGTAAATTTAATGTGGACTTGAAAACATTTTTTTCCACTTATAGTTTTTAGCAAACTATCAGCTATGAACGGATTTGACATGTCTTTACCAATAGCCGTTTGCTATGGACTAGCCAACTCTTCACACTTAGATTTGGTGAGTTGATAACCAACCAGTTTTTGGTAAACTGTCAACCATAAACGGATTTGAGTAGTCTTTACCAGAAACCGTTTGATCTGGACTAGTTGATTCTTATGTCGATTAGACATGGTGAATCAATTACCATTTGTTGTGTGACAAGCATTCACACTTGACAATCCAAACCACCATACTTTTCAAAGCACAATCCAAAGCAAAAAGCTTTTCTTAACCTGAAATGTTAGTCCAAAACCAAAGAAAACACAATACACAATATTCTCTTTTAACAGTTATCACAATTGACTAACAGTACCAAAAATTACCAAGCAGTACTAACTATACAAATAGCACAACTAGCAGTAAAAAAAACCAAAAACACTTAGACATTAATCTTTTGAAGGATTAAGCATTCCAATACCTGTTACCAAGTACTGAAATCTGCTTACATCAAAACCTTTTGTTAAGAGATCAGCAAAGTTGTCATCAGTGTGTATTTTAACAACTTGTATTAACTTCTTTTCAGCACAGTCTCTTATAAAATGATGTCTAATTTCAATATGTTTAGTTTTTGAATGTTGAACTGGATTCTTAATGATACACATTGTACTGCTATTGTCTATATGTATAATTGTGTTTAAGAAATTGTACCCATAATCAAGCATCTGGTTTTGAATCCAAAGAACTTGAGCACAACAACTTGCTGCTGCCACATATTCTGCTTCAGTAGTAGATGTGGCCACCATAGTCTGCTTCTTACACTGCTAAGAAATTAATCTACAACCCAAGAACTGACAACCACCTGTTGTAGACTTTCTATCCATGCTGGTACCAGCATAATCTGAATCTGAGAATGCTACTAGATCAAATGTAGACTCTTTAGGATACCATAGTCCAAGGTTTGGTTGACCTTTGAGGTATCTGAAAATTCTCTTTACTGCTGTGAGATGAGACAACTTAGGATGAACTTGGAATCTTGCACAGGCACAAACGATAAACATAATGTCAGGCCTAGATGATGTAAGGTACATCAGAGACCCAATCATAGATCTATACATGTGCACATCCACATCTTCACCACTGTGATCCTGTAATAACAAATGTGTCTCCTTATCAACTGGTGTGCTAACAACCTTAGCATCTGTAAATTGGAATTTCCTCAATATTTCACCAACATATTTATCCTGAGAGATAAATATTTCATCAGGTTTCTGCTGTACTTGAAGACCTAGAAAGAAGGTAAGCTCTCCTATAGAACTCATCTGAAACTGGTCTTTCATCAGCTTTTCAAACTCCTTACACATCTGTTTCTTTGTAGAACCAAAAATGATGTCATCTACATAAACTTGTACTAGTAGAATATCACCTTTGTTCTTTTTAATAAAGAGAGTTTGATCAATTTTCCCTCTATGAAACCCATTCTTCAGAAGATATTTAGCAAGAGTTTCATACCAAGCTCTTGGAGCCTGATGCAATCCATATAGAGCTTTCACCACCTTATAAACCTTGTCAGGATGGTCTGGCCGGGTCTATAAAACCTGGAGGTTGTGAAACATAGACCTCCTTATCAATAGTACCATACAGAAAGGCACTTTTCACATCCATTTGATAGACCATAAACCCCATAAATGAAGCATAAGCAAGAAATAATCTTATTGCTTCAATCCTGGCAACTGGAGCAAAAACCTCCTCATAATCTATACCCTTTTCCTGAGTATAGCCTTGTGCAACCAATCTTGCTTTGTTCTTTATCACAATGCGCCTCTCATCCTTCTTGTTCCTGAATACCCACTTTGTACCAATCACTCTCATTCCCTTTGGTAGATCAACCAGAACCCATACATTCTGAATTTTGAATTGAAGCAGTTCTTCTTGCATAGCTTCAACCCAACTTGATTCTTCTAAAGCCTTTAACACATTCTTGGGTTCAATCTGAGATAGGAAACATACAAACATACACTCATGCTCATCTTCATGATGTTTTTCTTCATATACCACACTGAGAAAGCCATGATGATCTGGGTCTTGAATTTGCCTTCTTGTCTTGACTCCAGATTGTACATCTCCTATGATATTGGTAAGTGGATGATTCCTATGTACAATAGTGTGGGGAGTAAAAGGAGTTGCGTAGCTGGTAGGCATGTTATGCAAACCATCTCCAAAGAAATCGAACTCATCAACTTGAGAAGCAGTATCAACTGATGAATCAAAATGAGGTTGACTTGTTCCAGTAGCATCACTATTTTGCTCAGCAGTAGGAACTTGGGGCTGAGCAGTACTAACTCCATTTGTACTGCTCGTTGGATTTTCAGTTTCTTTACCATTCTGACCACTGGTTTCAGCAACATCTTTCTCTTTGTCTACACCACTTGATGATGGAATATCATCTTTCTTTGTAGAAGACTCATTCACTGGACTTTCTTCCATGATTGGCATAAAAATGCAATCTTCATCTTCCTCCTCTGAACCTGCATCATGGTTAGTATTTGTACCTGTAACAGGCACATAATTCATGGAATCTGAAAGATTGTCAATATCAAAGATCCAATCTGGACCTACACCTGCAACATTTGGTTTATTCTCCAAAAATTCTATGTGCAGATTTTCTTCTTGGTTTTAAAATTAACATGACCAAGCCTTCTGTGCCACAACATTGATTCTTCCAATGTGGCTTTTGCAACAAGACAAGTAAGTCCAACCTTAGGAACTAGTTTATTCATCTCAACACTGTATGTGTTATCCTTTCTAGGGATTTTAAGCAATACTTGACTTTCATCAGGTAGCTTGAAATCAGGAGAAAGAATAAGACAAACAGTATCAGTAAATAAAACTTTGTTCTGTTTATCACAAATTTGTGATACACTGAAAAGATTGTACTTAAGTTCTGGTACATAATACACATTTTCAAAATCAAGATTACCATTTTTAATTACCCCTTTATCAGTAATCCTTCCTCCAATACCACCACCAAAGACAACTGGTCCTCCATCCAGAGCAATAAAGTCTGAAAGATATGACATGTTGCCAGTCATGTGCCTTGAACATCCACTGTCTGAATATCCTCTATCTTCTTTACCATTTGAAGGATGTTCCTGCACACAAAATAAAGGTGTTAGTTTCTTTTGGGGATCCAAACCATCACTGGTTTGGATCTGCCTTGTGCATCAAGATGAGAAAATTTGTTGGAGGTCATTGATGCACCATTGGGTTTGGTAGATTGTCTAACCCAATGTGCTGAGGCCTTGACAGTATTGCCCCTTTTTCGCTTAACATTTAAGTGCCTAGCAGTAGGAATTGCTGGTCTAGTAGTTGGAACTGTTGACCTAGCAGTTGGAACTGTTTGTTTAAATTTTGGCACCCATTTCTGATTTGTCATTGCTGTTTTCTTATAAAAATGCCTTTTAACTGTTTGTGCATGATTTGAAAATTGTTTTGCACTTGAAATAGTTTACTTGTTATGAACCATCTTATTTTGACTAGCAGATGAAACTGTTTTGATGCCAGTCTTTAACATAACAGCTTTGGGTGACATTTTATGATTTGCATTAGGGCTTGTCAATCTAGTTGAACTGTTTTGAATTACCCTAGCATTGTTATTCCTATTCACCCTTGTATTCCCAGAAACCCTCTTTTTCCATGGGTTAGAATCACAATAAGCAGCCATATGATCAAAACTTCCACAAATAAAGCACACTTTTCTAATCATAGCAAACTTATTATCCAATTGCTTAGATTTTGAGTGATTCCAGTTCTTATGACTACCCTCAGAAATTGGTGATCTGTTCTTAGTCCTATACATCTCAGCATATCGAACACTTTTCCTAACTGGTTTTATGTTTTTAGTCTTAACCACTTTAGGAGCATGTTTAACTTCTACCTTAACAACAGTAGGTTTGTCCTTAACCTCTACATCCTCATCATCAGATGTCCAATCCTCAATAGTTGGTGCATCTGAGTTCCTATCAGAGGACGTCTTTTCCTCAGAAAGAGATTTATCACTAGCACTCACAAAAGAATCTTCTGCCTTAACAAATTTAACAGGATTCTCACTAATCTTAACACCATATCCAGGAAAATCCATATCCTTAAACTCTTCTAAACCAGTATGAGCTAAATCAATTCCTGGTGGAACAAACATTCCTCTAAGAGGGGGTGCAACTGACATATATCCTAAACTAGATTTAGCTTTGTTAAGTATTTGATTCTCTACTATCTTTTGAACTACCTTTGAAGTATGTTCAAGAGTTTCTACACTTAACAGGATGTTTTCTTTTTCCTTTTTAAGCTTTTCTAGTTCATATACAAGTCCACTCATTTTATTATCTTTTATTTGCAAATCCCTCTTTAAAACACCTATCTCATCAGAGAAGTTTGACTCATTCTATCTATAAAACACAATTTGTTCTTCCAAAACAACTAGTCCTCTTTTATGATTTGCTAGACTAAAATTTACTTGATTAAATTCTACTCTAAGATCATCATACTGTTTCTTAAGACACTCATAATATTTTAAAGCAGAACAAGTATTTGAACATTTTTGAACAATATGTACCTCAGAGTCTGAGAAAGCCATCAAACCCAAGTTAGCTGGTTCCTCTTCTTCCTCCATGAAGCTCCAATCAAATCCAGCTCCATCTACAACTACCATATCCTTGGAAGAAGGCTCTTCAACATTAACTGTTCTCCTTGTTCCTTGCTGATTCTTAAACCCTTGACCCTGATTGCTTTGTTGTCTTGGACCTCTACATTCCCTGGCAAAGTGCCCCAGCTTGTGACAATTATAGCACTCCACCTTAGACTTATCATACCCAGCAACATCTCTTCCATTGAAGGTAATCTTATTCCCAGTCCTTTGGTAATACTTCTTAGCCCTGATGCTTATCAAAGCCAACTGCCACTTTAAATCCATAGCCTCCAAATCATCTTCAGCAATTTGAAGAAGATCTTCATTAAAGATCTTTGACCCACCAGACTGTTCTGACACAAATGCATATATGGTCTCTTCAGTCAAGCCAGCAGTACTAGTTTTTACACTAGCAGTGCTAACTGTTGGTTTAGCAGTACCAACTGCTTCTTCATCTTCATGATTCGAACTGTTTGAAGAAGATAAGAAAGCCATATTCCCTGAACTAGAACTGGTGCTACCACTCTTCTTCACCTTCTGCTCAACAATCTTAAGATTGTTGTAAAGCTCATTCATTGTCATTTTCTCCAGCTCTGGTTTATTGCTCCAAACCACAACATAAGTGTTCCATTCAGCAGGTAAACTATTTAGAAACTTCATGTTGAGGTCTTCCTGTGGAATCGCAATCTTCAACACAGTAAGTTGACTGATGATCTTTTAAAGCCTATTAAAGATATGGTCCAAAGTTTCATTGCTTGATGCAGTGAAGTTCTCATAACTTTGCTTAAGTAGGGGTTTCTTTGCCTTCTTGGTAGCTTCATTGCCACCAAATCTTTCCACCACTGCTTCAAAAAGAGTTTTAGCAGACTCGTAATGGCTAAAATTCAGAACTTGATCATTAGGAATTGCCATTAGTAACAAATTCCTAGCCTTCTGATCATTCTTCTTTTTAATTCTCTCCTCGTTTGTAACTGGCTCAGTATTAAGCTTTGTGATCTTGGAACCATCAGCACGTGTTTCTTCAATAGGAATTGGTTTGAAGGAATCACCATTGATAATAATATCCCATAATGCATAGTCGTGCACCATGAAATATTGCTTTATTCTGAGCCGCCATAAATCGTATTCATTCTATTTCAGCATGGGGAGTTTAGCAAGGATTGAGGTTTGAGGTGTCTCCATGTCCATCTTCTTGGTTGCTAGTGAGTAAATACTTCTGGATCTTCTAAACTCAAAGTATCAGAAACCTGGCTCTGATACCACTTGACCGGATCTAAACACACGATTTGTGTTGGAGATACTTTGAGTATATACTTGATAGCACGCGGAATTTACTACCAAGTACTTAGAAGAATATGTGTTTGGTGATTGTGTGATCGTATGAATGTAACAATAAGAATAACAAGACAATTGTTTAACCAAACACTTTGCTTCAATCTAATGAACGATTAAAATGAATAAACGTGAAGCTCTTAGTAATGCTTGTACGTATGGGATGTATGGATATCTTAAAACCCTAACTGAGGATCTCTTTTTATAGTACAAAGAGTCCTTTACAAGTAAACTATATTCGTATCACTCTATACAAAATAAGGTATACATCATATTCATTCCATATTTATCTTCACACGGTTTCACCTTAATCTTGTAAGCAGTACGAACTTTTCTTCATCAGCAGTACTAACTGTTCTTGTATTCTTTAGCGACTGTTTAAACGTACTAACTTATAAAGAACCGTACTAACTGCTTAATTTTAATTCCCAACACAATTTCTCCGCTCCTCGCACTCCACAATCAAATGGGGTAGTAGAAAGAAAGAATCGTTCCTTACAAGAAATGAGTAGAACAATGCTAAATGAACAATCTATCCCACAAAATTTTTGGTGTCACGCCGTAGATACATCAACATATATAATAAATAGAGTCTCAATGAGGCGAATTTTAGGAAAAACCCCATATGAGTTATTAAGAAGTAGAAAACCTAATCTAAATTACTTTAGGGTATTCGGGAGCAAATGTTTTGTTCTCAATACA
This sequence comes from Artemisia tridentata subsp. tridentata, assembly GCA_021014915.2. Taxonomy (NCBI): domain Eukaryota; kingdom Viridiplantae; phylum Streptophyta; class Magnoliopsida; order Asterales; family Asteraceae; genus Artemisia; species Artemisia tridentata. Next base: position 213,918,302 of record CP139502.1, on the reverse strand, counting down.
AAGGGTTACCTTACTAAGTTTGACCCTAAGTCGTACGAAGGAATTATTCTAGGGTACTCGCAAAATAGTAAAGCCTATATAATACTTAATAAACACACTATGAAAGTAGAAGAGTCATTGAATGTAACATTTGATGAAACTCCACCACCACCTAAAACATTGCCTCTAAAAGATGATGACCTAGTTGAAGATGAAGCTATTGAGGTTAGTAAAACTAAACCCTTAGGTGATGATAATGAAAATATAACCCTAGGAGAAAACGAAATAGTAAATGTTAAGGAATCTAAATCACACCCATTTGATAATATAATAGGAAATCTAAATCAAAGAACTCTTAGATCACAAGCTCAAGATAAAAATAACTTCTTTTGTTTCCTCTCAACAATAGAACCTAAAAATATAAATGAGGCTTTAAAAGATGAAAGTTGGGTTATGGCTATGCAAGAAGAACTAAATCAATTTAAGACTAATGACGTTTGGGAACTAGTCCCAAATCCCATGAACATGACCATCATAGGAACTAAATGGGTATATAGAAATAAGTTGGATGAAAATGGAATTGTTACTAGGAACAAAGCTAGGTTAGTTGCCCAAGGTTATAATCAACAAGAAGGAATTGATTATGACGAAACTTATGCCCCCGTAGCTAGATTAGAATCTATAAGAATACTCCTTGCCTATGCATGCGCCCTAGACTTTAAGTTATTTCAAATGGACGTGAAAAGTGCATTCCTTAACGGTTTTATCAATGAGGAGGTATACGTGGCACAACCTCCAGGATTCATTGACTTTGCAAAACCTGATTATGTTTATAAACTCAAGAAAGCTTTATATGGACTCAAACAAGCTCCTAAGGCTTGGTATGATCGATTAAAAGCTTTTCTTATTAAACATGATTATTCCATGGGAATGGTAGATAACACTCTTTTCACGAAAAAGAAAAGCCCAAATCTCATCATTGTCCAAATATATGTCGACGACATTATATTTGGATCGACTTGTCAGGATATGTGTGATGAATTCGCCAAAATCATGCATGATGAGTTTGAGATGAGTATGATGGGTGAACTAAATTTCTTTCTAGGATTACAGATAAAACAATTAGAAGATGGAATATTTTTTAATCAATCTAAGTACATTAAGGAGATGCTTAAGAAATTTGGATTAGAAGACTCTAAGCCTATGAAAACACCGATGTCTACGGAAGTAAAACTCACAAGAGATGAAGAAGGTGAGTCCGTAGAAAACACTAAGTATAGAGGGATGATAGGTAGTTTATTATACCTAACGGCAAGTAGACCGGATATCATGTTTAGTGTCTGCCTTTGTGCTCGCTTTCAAGAGGATCCCAAAACCTCTCACCTAGAAGCGGTTAAGCGTATCTTCCGATACATTAAAGGCACTATACACTTAGGATTATGGTATCCTAAGGGATCCGGCATAGAAACCATCGTCTATGCGGATTCGGATCATGCGAGAGACTACGTGGATAGAAAGAGCACTAGCGGTATTTGCACGTTCATGGGATGTTGCCTAACATCTTGGTTTTCGAAGAAGCAAACCGCTCTTGCTATTTCTACTACAGAAGCCGAATACGTAAGCGCTGGAAAGGCATGTCAACAGGCACTATGGATGAAACAAGCTCTCGTAGATTATGGCATTAGGTTAGATAATGTCCCAATTATGTGTGATAACAAAGGTGCTATAGATTTAAGTAAGAATCCCGTTCAACACTCTAGGACTAAACATATAGAAATACGTCACCACTTCCTTCGCAATAACGTTCAAAAAGGAAACATATCTATAGAAAAGGTTGCATCGGAAGATAACATAGCGGACATATTCACTAAACCCCTTAAGCGCGAACTCTTCAACCACTTACGTTTAGGCTTAGGAATGATGGAACAAATTGACTGAATTTTCTGCATTTATGGAACATCAGATGGGCGGCCCCCTTAATGTTATAAAGGCGGCCCCCTTAATTATTAAGGGGACCGGCCTCTCATTAAGGGGACCGGCCATCTGTCTGACATACTTTTCTTTTCTTCCCTCCTCTCATCTGTGTCTAGGAATCTGTTTTGCACAAAATTAAAGATTGGGAAACATTTTTCTTTTGCATGAAAATATTTATATACAAAACCCAATCTATTTTATTCAAATCATTCTCACATCTAGGAAAACACATGAAAACCATTTTCCTTGCATTGTTGAATAATGCTAAAAACATTTTTCTTTCATGCATAAAATCTCACATGAATTGTCAAAATATATAACCTAATATATATCTTTGATATTCATAAATTGAGCAAAATCAAATCAAGGAAACTTTGGATTGTTTCTTAGGAAATTTTTGCATTTAGGAGTCGAAACAATCACATCTCCACATTTGTTGCATATAGGCACACACTAGAACAAAATTGCTAATCACATCTCCGCATTTATTCCATCACAAATTCCTTGTTAGTTTCTAGTGCCTTTGTTCTATTATCTTTGCCTTATATGTTTACTCTTTTTAATATTCTTGATTGCTAGATAGAATTGCTTGCTTGCTTATTTGTTTGATTAATATGTCTTGCATGCATATATTACATAGTTTCTTGCCTCAAAGAGTTGGACTTGCTTGAAACTAAACCTAAAAACACAACCTTTTCTACAATTTTCTGCCAAAAACCCATTTCTGGTAAACTGGGAATCAACAGATGGGCGGCCCCCTTAATTCATAAGGCGGCCCCCTTAATGTTTAAGGGGACCGGCCCTTATTTAAGGGGACCGGCCTTCTGTTGGTCGGAGTCACTGTTTCCTTTTTCACTTTTTAGCCCATTTCATCCTACACTTCCCTAAATTCACAAACATATTTTGTCCTAATCACCCCAACAACTTCATCCATCCTTAATCACATCAATCCTCCACTATAAATAACCCCATTCCTCACCATCTTCACTCATCTCATCATGTCTTCTCCCATCAAACCAAAACCAAAAACCTCAGGGTTAGCAAGGATGACCGAAAAAACGCATGTGGAAAAGAAAAACTAACCCTCACAACAAGTCCATCTCAACAAATGGAGTGACTAGGCAACCAACACCTCCATCCTCATTTGTTCCCAACTACTCTCCAAAATCTCAAGCTCATTACATTGAACCATTTTACAACCCTTATCATGTTGGCCAAACATCCACATTCATTCCAAACTGCACCTCTAAACCTCAAACCAACTTCAATGAAACCTTCAAAAATCCTCATCATATTGGTCAAACATCAAACTTTACCTTAAACCACACACCCCAATTTCATCCTTTCCCACCAAATGATCAAATCCACATTCCCACGGAAAAGCTAAAGTTTCATGAAGAAATTAACCAAATCCACGACCTTAGTGATCTCCTTGCTATGCACCTTGCACAACGCAACAAGGGACAACCTCCATCCTCACCCTACTCAAATTTCTTACCCCACTCTCTCAACTTGGATCAAGTTACAAACCACACCCACTATTGTCCTTGTTGCATCTTCCTTCAAAAACAAATCCAACACTTGAGTGAAGATATTTCTTGGATCGAATATCTACTCACTCGTCTACATCATATTCCTCCCCTAAACTGATGTAACATCATTAGATCCACTCCATCCGTTCTATTTCCCTCACCATCAAATAACTAAGTTCCATTCACATGCTTTCCGCCCCAAAATAAAATCCCTCACCCTTTTGTGTCGCAAGCAAGTCCAATCGCTCTTTTTGGCAATATTAGGACCATTAGTATCTTTTACTTATATTGTAATCCTTATGTTTTAAGCATATTGTGTGATGTAATGATGATTCATTTGTTATATATGATCATCTTGAATGCATAAATAAATTAGTTGTTTGTTCTAAATATTTTTGCTATGCATATATATGTCTTGTGTTCTTAACTTGTTTTTACAGCCAAGATTTCCATAGCTCGTCTCCTTGGTGCCCTCGAACAAGGGGGAGCACACATCAAGGGGGAGTTCTCGTTCCAACAAATTTCGTATCTAAAACTTGTCGGCATAACTTTTTTGATTCTACAAAAAGGGGGAGAAGTAGATATAAACTCACTAAATACTTGTCTAAAAATTAATTTTTAATTTAATGAGTTTAGATTTTGTAATCATCAAAAAGGGGGAGATTGTTGATATAAATAATGCCTAAAAACGTTATTGACATGTTTCGATATCTCTACGTTTTGATAATCACAAAATGTAAAATCATTAAACGAAAGATTATGACGTAAACAAGTATTTAGTTGTAAATATCTATTTTAACAACTTAATCACTTAAGGTATGAATAAACAAATGCCTAATGCATTATATGATCAAAGGAACTTTTTCTTAATCACTAGATTTTTTATAAAATGACACAAACATTTTATATCTTTTACAAAATCATTTTTGGAAATTAAAGGAAAATGTTTAATCCATAATAAATTTATGAATTCAAATTTTCAACCAAAAATGGCAAAAATGTTCCAGAAAAAACCTTCCCCACAAAAAGACAAAGCTGGGCAACGGATATAAGGGGCGGCCCCCTTAATTATCTAGGCGGCCCCCTTAATTATTAAGGGGACCGCCCACGCTCCTCTAGCCCCCAGCTTTGCCTATAAATACTGGTTCATTCCTGGACTTTTTCCTCACCTTTTGCACCCCAAACCTTCTGTTCTAAATCTCTTCTTATTTCTTTCTAAATCCTTTGATCATATATTCTTAAGCATTGGTTTCTAAGTGATCCAAGCTTCTACCATCCAAGTGCAAAAGAAGAATACTCCTTCAACTATTAGAGAAGAAGTATTGTAGTTTCATTCATATTATTTTGTAGTTGTGTAAAATATTTGATAAGGTGTTGTGTAGTTGTAATAAGTAGATCAAGGTGTAAGTAAGTAGTGGTGTTGTAAAGAAGTAGTGTAGAAGTCGTGAAGCCGTTGTGAAGAAGTCGTGAAGTATCCGCGAAGAAGTTGTGAAGCCATTGTGAAGAAGTTGTGAATACGTAGTGAAGAAGTTGTGTAGAAGTTGTGAGATTGGTTCTAGCTACGATTGGGACTCGACATCTAGCTTTGTGTCGTAAAATTGGTGTAAGCTAAAGTTGTGTAAGGTTTTCTCCGCCATAAGGGAGCTTGTTGACATAGTGAAGAAAACTCTCGAGTTGGGTGCTCAAGGAGTGGAGTAGGGCAAGGAAGGTGTCCTTGTAGCCGAACCACTATAAATCCTTTGTCTCGCGGTTCGATCTTTCCATCTCTATCTTTCATTTGATTTCATTACTTTACTTGCATTGTTAATTTAGATTTACTTATATTTGTTTAAATTGTTCAAGAGTTGAGTTCACATAAATTCGAATCTAAGTTTTTAAAAGTAAACAAAGTTTTTACAATAAATTAAAAAGACGTAAAACTATTCAACCCCCCCTTCTAATTTTCCACACGGTAGGTGTAAATTATTAGTGTGAAATAATGTAGCCTCCTACTTTATCTCTGTATAAATAGAGGCCTAGCCTCAGTAATGAAAATATGAGTTTTTGAGTTGAAAACCATCAAGTTTTTGTGTGATTAAATTCTCTCTATCTGTTGAAGCATCGTCTTCTGAATAGCAGATTCATCTGTTGAAACGTTCATCATTTCTGAATAGAAGATACCTATCCTATCCATCTATCTATCATTCAAAACGATTCAAAGAATCATCCAACAATTATGAATTATCATCCACCGATAATATTAAAATAAACACCACCCGACGAATCATTCATCAATAATTCGTTCAATTCATACACAAATTCGTATAGAAACGAATAAACACCTGGACCCTCCTTACTATTTACTCAATCATCATCCACAATCCGTTCAATTCATTTCAAATTGAATTCAAATTCATATACAAACAAAAAAAGCATATGGACCTACGATCAATAATTCGTTTATGATTCAATTCAATTCACTAAAATTGCAGGTATTTTTCACTCTTGATTTTCGCTTCAATTTCTGGTGAGTTGCTGTTTGTATTTTAGCGATAATGTAAGGCAATAATGTAAGGCCTGTCGGCCACCAAGTAGTGCGGTAGGTGTAAATTATTAGTGTGCAATAATGTAGGATGTGAACTATTCCTCCTACTTTATCTCTATATAAATAGAGGCCTAGCCTCAGTAATGAAAGTATGAGTTTTTGAGTTGAAAACCATCGAGTTTTTGTGAGATTAAATTCTCTGTATCTGTTGAAGCATCGTCTTCTGAATAGCAGATTCATCTGTTGAAACGTTCATCGTTTCTGAATAGAAGATACATATCCTATCCATCTATCCATCATTCAAAACGATTCAAAGAATCATCCAACAATTATGAATTATCATCCACCCGACGAATCATTCATCAATAATTCGTTTAATTCATACACAAATTCGTATAGAAATGAAAAAACACATGGACCCTCCTTACTATTTACTCAATCATCATCCACAATCCGTTCAATTCATTTCAAATTGAATTCAAATTCATATACAAACAAAAAAGCATATGGACCTACGATCAATAATTCATTTACGATTCAATTCATTGCACTTAAATTGCAGGTATTTTTCGCCGGTGATTTCCACTACAATTTCTGGTATCAGAGCAAGGAAGAACTATGTCAGGAATTAATTATCCAGATCAAGAAACTATGTCGACGATTGAGAAGAAGAAAGAGCTATGTCAATGAAGAATCAAGATCAAGAAGCTATGTCAAGAACTAATCAGCTATCAAGAAGTGTTAATTTGCTAGGACGCAGGTATAATTCAATATATTTAATAAATTATAGAATATAAATGTCAAATTCATCAACTATTAATAAACAAGATATTTCTATTATTCATGAAAATGAAGATGAATCAGGATTTATGTTAGATATTATTATTAATAGAACAACTGTTAGAAGATGAAATTTTACACTATCAGAAAAACATAATTTTGATTATTCAAGGTCACTTAAAGAATTATTTTCACGAAAGAATATAAAATATTTTGGAAAAATTATTGGAGAAGAACCAATTCCTATTGAACAAACAAAATGAGATATTATTATTCCAATAATTAATAAACAACAAATAAATAATTGAATAAGATAGAAGTAAAAAAGCTTATATTCATATATCAACTATACAAGTAATATTAAAAAGTACATTTATGGGTTGTAACACACATATTGAACTAGAATTAAGAGATGATAGAATTATCGATAAAGAAGAAAGTATTATTGCTAGAGGCAAAGGAAACTTAGCGGAAGGTAAAATAAAATTTTATGTTAACATACAAATGGGATTAAGTTTAAAAGATACAAATATAAATAAAATTATTACTATTAGATTTGAATTATTAAGAAGAACATTTATATACAAAGAAAATCACCCTTTTACAGTCACATATCAAATAAACTACGCAGTTACTAACACACATCATAGTATAACTTTTAAAACAAACGATAGAATTTATATTGATAAACTTTTTGAAACACTACTTAGTCTTGAAGCACCAAATTTATTTTCAAAACATAAATATATTGAAAGAAGTAGAAAATCAACATGAGATATACCATGTGATATACCAATAGTATGGATACCACAAATTGAAAAACCAATTTAAGTAACAAATGGAGAATCCTCTAATACTAAAGATGAAAAACTAAAAGAAATAAAAGAAATGAAAGAAATGATACGGTCATTGAGTTTAAGAATATGAGCGACACAAACTTATAAATAAAAATAATTAGAAAAACAAAAAAAGAACAATCAAATAGATAATGGACTCAGGATTACAAAAAAGACTATTACGAAAAAAGATTGAGAGAATTAGAAGAAGATATAAGAGAAATATCGTTTACAATAGATCATTTACTAACTAGAATAAGATTAAGAAATCCTTATGAAAGTTTAAAGGTAATGACTAGGACGTTAGTATATGAAAGAAAAAGATTAGAGTATACAACAGAACTATTACTAAGAGAAAAAAGAAATCCGATAATTTGTTAGAAGAAAATGAATCATATTTCTGAAAATCTTTCCGATAAAAAAATAAATATTGAGAATAATAAAAATATTACATCATTCGAACCATTTATACCATATAATCAAACCCTATTCAAAATACCTCAGAATTTACCAAAAGGAACGTCATATAATATTAACATAATAAGTGACAAAGATAAAAATCAAACTATTGGAGAAAAAGTAGATACACTAATTTCAACACTTAATAATATAATTGAAACATTAAGTTTTTTAATACTTAGACAATTACCAGAAATGTCAAAAACAATACAAGAAAAGTTAAATAAGATATAGATATTATTGAATAAGAAGACAGAAGAATTCGAAAACTTGGAACAAAATCAAGTAAGTATAATTGAACAACTATCAAATATAGTCGATACCCAAGAACAGGATAAAGATATTACTATTACCAAAATAAAAGAAGCATTATTAAAAAAGTTGTTGGGAATTAAATGTTTCTGACTTAGTATTGCTAGAAGAATACACTAACAGTACAAATTGTTAATGTATAACTAAAGAACCGCTGAAGAATAACTAACAGTACAAACTACAAGTTAGTACTGCTAGTGTATTAAAGAAGGTACTGCTGCATGAAGACTGCTTTGTAAGATATGTATTAAGGATAAGTATGCAATAGATCTTATGTATATCACAATTAGTTAAAAATATACGGTAGATACTTATCTTGTAAAGGTCTCTTTTTGTCTATAAAAGGAGGTCCTAGGTTAGATGTTTGATATACTTTTTGATACAAGTCGTACGAGGCATACAAGTTTTGTTAAGATTCAAGGTCGTTGTAACCCTACTGATATTGAGATCACTTGGATTATTCTTGAATAATATTGAATCGTTTGGAGTTAATCATTGTGCTCATTGTTCATTCTACATTACCATTACATTAAACAATATCTTCTAAGTGTGGTTAAGTAGATTCTGCATACTTAACTACATAACCTCAAAGTATCTTAAACACATCATAAAGGAGTAACATCCTAAGTGTTTTAAATCCTCTCAAGTGGTATCAGAGACAGGTTGATACTATTGATGTAGAAGAAAAGACAATGGACATGGAAACCACACAACCTAATATGGCTGCTAAACTGCCTATGTTGAAGCAAAATGTAAGTAATATAAAATCATAACATGTGTGGTGCTTGTGGTTTTGGCCAAATTAGATAGAAGAAAAAGAGAGAGAATGGAACCTTGAGAGAGAAAGTAAGTGATATTAGATTAAGAATGAAGTGAAGGTTTAACCCTTCCCATGTGTGGGAAAGGGTATTTATACTACAAGCCTAGACGCCCTGTGTGGGCTGTGGAGTGAGCTGACAGTGGGTAAAGACCCGACCCAACTCCAAGAATACAATAATAACTAAACTAATACTAATAATCCTACGAGCTACTTAATGCTAATAGATACTTGGGGTGATCGAGTCTTTCACTTGAATATTTATATTCCTAACAATCTCCCCCTAAGGGAGGTCACCCCGGAAATTACACTTTGAATTCTAGCATTCTATAACATAAGTTTGAGTTTCTAGCTCGCAGTCTTTGATTCTTCTAAGTCTTTAATCTTTGTGCTTTCAGCAGTGAACTTTTGATGACCGTTCTTTTATCTTGGATGATCTTTGAGGTCATCATCCAACGTACGTCTCCAAGTCATCTTTATGCAGTATCGTCTCCATGTGATGTTGTGATCTTTGGACTAACATGCTCACACTTTTTTGGATCATGATTTTCAGCATCAGAGTTCCAAAAGCAGTGTTGAAGGCCTTTCAATTATCATGATTTCTTTGTTTATGATGGGGAAGTATGAGCATGGGGTGATGGATCGACATCTTTTCAACAATCAGCTACAACCGCCAAGGATTCCTGCATACGACAGTTAGCAATAAAATGCCCGGTACTTACAGGTTCAGACTTGGAGATTGTTAACAGCATAGTGTGAAAACTTTCTCTAATCCTTACCAAGGCTGTTCCCGAATCGGATACCCCCGAGAGGGCTTACAAGATCTACCAAAGTACATCAACGGTTAGGTGAGTCGCTGGAGTTCACTCCACGACTGTAGACCATTTGAAACCACTGCGACCACTAAGCCTAATCCACAAGGAATTACCGAAGTGACCTGCTTTCAGGGATGTTTGATGTTGACCCTGACAGGAATTTCCATTTAATCACTGAGAATTACATTTGTAAATTCCCTCATAAATGTTCTGGCAGATTGCTAAGATCTGCGTAGGACTCATAAGTTTACAACTGGTGTCCTTAATGTTGAACAACCAGTGTAGAAGTAACATGTGTTCCTATGAGATCTTATGATGCATCTCGTGGCTCTAGACTCGATAAGTGCATTTTTGGTAGTCGGAGACTGGAGCGGTGTCTCCTGTTTCAATATCAACATAACTCGTAATGAGTCGATAGATTACGCAGGGTTCCCCGTGAGAATGAAACAAGTCCTTTTAAGAGAACTTGAGTAGCTTAGAAGGTTTAGTGCAGTGTGTCACTGGGTCCATGACGTCTTGTCTTCAATACCGGCGTCACCTTAGTCACAACCAGTAGCATATGAATTGAACCCGGTTTCTGCCCTAAGGTTGAATAATTGGAGGGCTATTTCTTTTCACCCTTTCTCATTACATTTCTTTTTAATTCTTCAACCCCTTCTTTCTCCTTTCTCATATTACTCCTTTTTTCATAATCATACCTAAGGACTTTCTAATACTAACTATTCGGTATTGTCCTTGGGTAGATCCCTCCGGCTCTGGCAGATCATAGGACGGTTTTCCTAACCTTAGCCACCTTATAACACCATGACTATCCTATGTTGCCGTAAACCATTTATTTGAAAAATCTCTCAAAGTGTTTATAATTAAGAAATACATTTTGCTAACACTTTGAGAGTTTTGAACTTTACAAATTCTCCCCCTTAACATGTGCTCAGATGTTTTAATTATAAATTTGTACATGTTGGGTAGAGCTTGCACTTTTTGAATTGATCCACTTTCAGTGAACATGACCGATTCGAGACACGCTTACATCACTAGTTAGACTAGCTTGAAATTATTACCCGGCCTGGTCAAGTCCACAGAAAGTTTCTCGAAACGGTACACTCTACTCAGACAAGTCCTCTTTGAGACACGCTTACATCACTGGTTAGACCAGCTTGAAATTATTACCCGGCCAGGACACGTCCTTTCGATTAATGACAATTTTTTTTTTCGTCAATTCATTTGTGAAGTCTGAGTCGTGCTCACATGAGATGCCACCAAAGATGCCATATTCATTTTATCACCACAAACCATTTGCTCCCCCTCAATATGTGCATTGATATACAAAAGTGTTTAGCACATATGGGAGAGCTTACATTTAAGTCCAAAACATCACATTTTTATCAGATTGCATATTTAAATCACATTCTCTCCCCCGATCAGAAATTTCAAACCTTTTGAGATTTTGTGATCCCAATTGATTTAAATAAGTTTAGAAAATGTGGTCAGGTTTAATATGTGCTGATAATGGAACATACTAATGCTCCCCCTCAATCAATGAGGGAGAATGTTAGTGTCAGGTATGATAGGTTTGGAAGATTTGAATTTAACAAATATCATACACTGACACATAACAACCACATTTTATTCACTGCTTATTATGTACAAAGTGACATGTTTTGATGATATTAAATTTTGAAATCACTCTCCCCCTCAATCGATGACCCTTTTTCTATTTAAAGAGCTGTAGTCATTGATTGAGTGATAGATTTTTATGAAAAGTTTAATTCTGATTGATTTCCAAAAAAATTCATGGTACCACCAAGTTTAGCACAAATACTTTCCTGAAGAATCATAGATTGAAAAGTATTTGCGATGTAAAGAAGACTTCTCTTCTTATACCAGAAATGATGCACTGAAACGTACATCAAATCGAAGAAACATGGATATAAAGTAATCCATGCCCGGGTGAACTTCACTCAGTGGGAGGAACAACCGTCTTTTTGGCAACGTGCTTTCCCCATAATGAGGAACGGGTTACAGTCTGAAGTAACTGCAAGCCGACATGACATGTTTTAACCATTTAATTTAACTTCTGCTCGAGCTTCATTTAAAGACCCGTGTCATTATTGAATGACATTTTTAGGACCGTAAATGTTATCGATAAATAGAAGACATGCCTAGAAGAAATATTTTTGGTATTTTTGTGTTTTTCTAATTTTTATGGTTTTTATGGGTTTTATATTTTTCTGTTTTCTTTTTGGTTTAAAATATATACAAATATATACAAGGATACATGAAGCAAATCCCTTACTCCTCTTTTTCTTCTTGAAGACACTTGTGGGTTTCAGGCGTCAGACTCTTCATGCCAAGTCGCGGAGAATAAATTGGAACCGCTCTCTCGGGAGTGCCTTAGTGAAGATATCAGCCAACTGAAACTCAGTCCTCACAAAGTAAAGTTCAACAACCCCTTTCTCAACCTGTTCCCTTATAAAGTGATGCCGGATATTGATGTGCTTTGATCGGGAGTGTTGGACATTGTTGCAGCAAAGAGCTATAGCACTTTTGTTATCACCATACAGAGGGATCTTGTTGTATGCAAAGCCATAGTCTGATAGTTAAGATCTCATCCATAGGATTTGAGCACAGCACGCAGACATGGCATTGTATTCTGCCTCTGTGGAAGATATAGATGCACTCATTTGCCTCTTAGATGACCAACTTACTAACTTTTCCCCTAGAAACTGAGCACCTGCCGACGTACTTCGACGAGTATCTTGACACCTTGCATGGTCTGCATCTGCATAGGCCGTGAGTGCCATGGCGGTGTCCTTAGGATACCAGAGTCCCATGTGAATAGTTCTTTGAAGGTATTGAAAGACCCGCTTTACCGCTTCCAGATGCCTTTTGGTGGGTTTAGACTGGTACCGAGCACACATGCATACCGAAAACAAGAGATCTGGCCTGCTCGCGGTGAGGTACATTAGGGATCCAATCATACTTCAAAACTTGGTTTGATCAACAGGGATCCTAGAGAGGTCTTCATCCAACTTCGATCTCTCAACCATAGGAGTGTCAACAGGATAGCTTGAATCAAATCCAAATTTCTTCAATATTTCATTTGCATATTTAGATTGATTAATGAAGATGCCTCCGGGACTTTGAGAGATTTGTAAACCTAAGAAGAACGACACTCCCATTAATGAACTCAAATAAGTACATTTTATTATCATCATTTATCCTATTTATTTGACTTGTTTTATTATATTATATATGAGAATTGATACGTTAATGTTTACTTTTGTAATTCTCAGGTAAAAACAAGTATTATGTGAAACTTGGCGATTTTGGACTAATTATGGAGCAAAACAAGCAAGATGTTAAGAGTCTACTGAAATGTACAAGATCAAGATCATTCTGCTCCAGATACGCCGCAACATACTTCGTACATACGGCGCATCACTATCAAGATTTCACAAGTTACAATCCAAGACAGCAAAGGACATGCGCCGCATAGAGAAATGGAGTTACGCCGCATCTTAAGGCGGTGTACGAATATTCCTGAATATATTAATCTTGGACCCCACGCGAAGTTAAGTCAATGCGCCGCATCTACTTATCCTATGCGCCGCATCTAACCCTCAGACAGAAACTATAAATACCCCAAGGTCAGACGAATTTCAGGGTTGGTAGGTTGGACAGTGCAAGATACCATACGTACGAGTACCAAACCAGAGATGAATTTAGACGTATTAGCAGCACAAGACACACCCTAAACGAAGATACAAGAGATGTAAGAAGGTCCTGCATGTATTCAATTCATTAAGTAGTTTTGTTTTATTGTATTAGTACACTTTAATTCATCAGGATTGATGGGCTGATGTCATGTGACTACGGAAAATCATGCGCACCCCTTAAAATTGCTTTCCCATTAATTAAAGTTTATATGTTGATGTCTTTGGTGACTTTTATTAGTGCATTGATAACCTCTGTGTCTAGCTGAGCATTGCTTGGGTCGCTATGCCCCTTCCTCGCCTATTTATTCTATCGTTTCTAGGATAGTGGGATAGACATAAGTGATCATTAAGGGTTTACTCGCCGATAAGATTAGAGCCAACGAGAAAGGGTTAATTATATACACTTCATATAAAACTAGCAATAAAACAAGTGACAAGCTACTTAATTATCAGGACAGGTCTTCTTATTGTCTCAAGTATCTATCTGTGTACGTGTGTGCTAATCGCTGATTCGTGCTCATTAGTTTAGTTTTCTATTTAATCATAACCAAACCGTGCCAGTCTCTCAGGCTGAAACCCCCCTTGCGTTAGATTAGGTTGTATAGCTAACTTAGGATATTAAAATACTGATTAGAATAACTAGATAATACGTTCCACTCTTAGTGATCGACACTCTACTTACCATTATATTCATACTGACCGGGTACACTACTCGTTAAGTGTGTGTGTTATTGATCAGTCGGCTAAATATAAATTTAAAACTTGAGTAGGCATTAATACTGCTAAACCGCAACGACACATCACGCGCATCAAGTTTTTGGCGCCGTTGCCAGGGAGTGAATTGTTATTATCTGTTAATTTGATTAGTATTTTAATTAGGTTTTTCTTTTTAATTTTTAGATTCTAACCACTAACCCTGTTATATATTAGATAAATTGCATTCATTGTATTATTTGCATATTTTCTGTTTTTGTGTGCTTTTATTTTCTTTAATTTTTGTTTGATTTTATTTTTGTTTTTCTTTTTCTATTTTTTCTGCATTCTGCTATCGTTGTACTGTGCTAATACAAACGATACGGCGCATCTGTTTTCACAGATACGGCGTATTGCGTTTAATTTTTATAAAATACAACGCGTTTAATAAATTCGAGTACGACGCATCTTTCCCCAAGATACGGCGTATTCTGTTTTTAATAAGAAATTTTTCTAAACCCTAACGCCATACGACGCATCTGTTTTAACAGATACGACGTATTTTCTATTTATATTAAAAACAGGTTTTCAAATTATTAAACAGATACGACGCATCGATTTCTATCGATACGACGCATCTTCTAAATCAAAAATCTTGTATTTTGAAACGTAACGAAAATACGACGCATTAGCTTTTGTTAATACGACGCATTTAATTTTAATAACTATAATCGATTTTTGATAAATTAAACTGATACGGCGCATTCTTATTCATAAGCGGCGTATCTGCTTTCTGAATAAAAGTCTGATTAAATTTTAACGATTATAAGATACGGCGTATCCAACTTTCTGGATACGGCGCATCATCTGCAGATATCAGTTATTTTTATATCCGTTTCTAAATTCATTAATTTCTCTTCTAGCGAACAAATCCTACTGACGATTTTACCTATGATGACAGGTTTTGCTATGGAAGACATGTCAGTGAACGGATATCTTGCTAAGGAACTTATGGATGATAAGCACAATGAAAAGTCCCGCACCAAAAAGCCGTTAATTATGGAAAGTGATGAGGAGTGTGATAACTATGAAGTTAGCTTGAGCAAGTTCCCAGCATTAAGCATTACTAAAAGCTCAGAATTGGAAAAGGAACTCTTGCTTTCGGATTCATTCGAAGGTTTCAATGCTATTACTTGCAACTTACCTACGATCGATGCTTTACTATCTCAAACCAACCTGCCCTGCTACTCAGTGGAAGTTTTTGAAGATGTCAACTTCAATGTGCTCATGATTGATGCCGATTTATTCTCTTAGGAGACCCCTCTTGAAGCTACTTATAAGGAATTCAAACGCGTATGCAATATTGAAGATGGGATATTCTCTTATAATTTACTAATGAGCTACACTGAAGATGAATTGTTACTCTTATGGCCCATCATTGAATCTAAAGGATTAACTTGGACTACTATCGAAGAAAAAGATGGGAAATTCCAAATTGAATACATGAACTCAGAAAATGCAGTCAACAAATCGAGCAACAAAAGCTATGAAGTCCAACCTATACAAACTTCTTATATGCCTTATTTCGAACAGTATCGGGGATTAGATAAAAGCTATCTGGATAAAGAATGAATTTATGCTGAATCGAAGATACTATTTCATGGAAAGTTGGTAAGGTTGATGGATATCTCTTTAGAAGAGTGGCTTGAACTTAAATACGACGATCCCAAATCTGCTCCTATGAATGAAGTCAAACGGATTGTGACCTCATGGTTGACACGAAGTTTTAAAGAACAATTTAATGAGTTCATGGAGATAAGAAGGAACATGATTGGTAACACTAGCTTTGACGTTAACCACGATCCTAACAATGTTGATTTTTCAAATTGGTTAGCTAGTAAGTTCAATAACCATAAGAGCATGGACCGAGCTACTAAAGATGTGTTATGGGTATATTGGATGAGAGGGGAAGATGAGGAAGTAGAGAGCAACAATGGATCGTCAGATGACAATTCAACAATCAAGGAAGGCATTGAAGAATTATTCAGCATAGACATTGATCTGCTCAATTATGAGACACCCTTGTGCGAACAGTTCAAAGAATTTAATTACCTTCTTCAAATCGACACTGATGTGCTAACTGGAGATCTACCAGGATTCAAAACTTATGATGAGTTCAAAAACAACTGGTACTACGAATGGAATGACCAAATACCATGGGTTTGGGATGAACCATGGGAATTTGAGCATATTGATCACACTTGTAAACCTTTCCGCTTCAAGGATGGATTTAGTGAATGGCCAACCTGTGATTATAAGAATGATGGAACATGTAATGGGGGAAGTATAATTAGAATGAAACGGGTTGGAAACGATGTATACTTTGAAGACGATGATTGGTATGAAAAAGTTGAAGACTGCCCACGTAGAGCAGAGGCTTTGCAAGAAAAAGGTAGAATCAACTACTTAAAAGAACTTAAGGGAGCATCGGACACTACTTTCTGGGAATGGGTGCATGGACAATTTGATGATTACACAAAGCTTAGTCGACGCTTGCAATGGGAATTGAAAAGAGAGTGGGATGAGATTCAAGATTATTATCAATCCTTTAACGTGGTTAATTATGATCCCTATGATAATAACCATGAGTCGCAAGGAGAATTGATTGATGAACTTGATGACTATTTGAATGAGGATCCTTATTTCAAGTTTGTTGATAAAGACGAAGAAGAATTCATCAAGAGAAAATGTCAACTACTTGGGATAACTTACAATAACCCACCCATTATAATTTCTGAAAAATTTGAAGTCATCAAATACTCTTTGGGACCTGATGAGGAATATGTTGCGACGAAGACCAAAAAATATATTAGATTAAGTCGTACGGAAGAAAATGTTGCGGAGCTATACGGGAACATCTTTCGGATGAAAGAAGAAGGATGGCGCGTAACAAGAACTAAATAAGGAGCTGAACGTGAGTCTAACTTGAAGACTCTGGAATAAAGACAAGTGCTGACCGGGAGACAACCCGGAAGAAAATTTTTACTTTTCTGTTCTGTGTCGAGTCTGTCAGACCTGTAGATGATACGGCGCATCTCCATCATAAGATGCGGCGCATCACCTGCACTGGTCATATCTTATTTAATTTTCTGCATTTTTATTTTTGACTTTAAAACTTTCTGTCAGTATTTTAATGCGGCGCATCCCTGGTTAAGGATGCGACGCATCTTCTATTCTGATTCGTACTTATTCCAGGCTCGATACGGCGTATCTTTTTCCATAAGATACGGCGTATCGACTGACCTGATGATTTTCATTTTAATATTTTAGTTTTATTTTTACTAACTACTAATGTATTATGCAAGTTTGAACCTTCTTAACTCAGGTGTGTTAAAGTCTGAATGGTATTATAGATTCCTGCATTTCTGTGGATAAATCATTTGAAGCTTAAACGTTCTCATCCACAAGAAAGTTGATTTTTGCTCTTATACGAATAATGGAGGATCATACCGAGCAAATCTCAGGGGAGTTTTTCTATTCTAATTCTTTTATTTTCCAGTTTTTAATCTTTGATACAAACAATGAGGACGTTGTTTAACTTAAGTGGGGGGATTGGAGAATTAGAACACTTACTTGTCCTAAACTTTTTATTACAAAATTGTTTTAGATGGTGTTCAACGTTTTGTTTTTATAAAATGACTTCATAAATATTTTTCAAAAGATTAAGAAAATTTTTATTCATACTATGGTGGTAGGTCAAGAATTTCTAGGGTGATACTAAGGTAATCCTCGAAATAAATCTTAAGGTTGTCTAAGGGTCCTACAAGGTAGATCTGTCTATTGTTTGGTCATGAGTAAACCTAATTCCTAGTGGTATAATAGTGGATGGCTACGAAATACCTATGGGCAGAATAGGTGAAATAAAAGCTGAATTTATTTTGGAGTTTTATTACAAAATGAGGGTTTAGGAAGGTAGTTGTTTTACTTAGGTCACATCCATCGTAACCCAAGTAAGATTTGAAAAGGGATTACAACTTAGAGTGTTTCTAAACCTCAATTTATTTATCTCCTACAGGGATTTATCTTCTGTTTAAATACTAAAGTCATCCTAGGACATGGTTGGGATTCCTTAATGAGTTCTAGTTTTATTTTACACCAGCCTCAGTTTTCCTATTGGTATTAGGGTTTTCCTATCATCAAGTTTTCTCTTAAAGTCCTTTTCTTAGGAGTAATACCTTGCTTATTTTCTAGGTCGGGAAATCCTTAAGTTAAGATGATGGTCTTTCTATCATTGAGTTTTCGCTTTTGATTATTTTGCTTAATTCCTAGGGTATGGTTTATGGTAGGTTTGGTTATTCTTCCTAGATTTTATTATTACCAAAATAAGGCATACGTTTATATTTTGTCCATGTTAAATTATCAAAGTAAAACTCATGACAATCATAGGGTCGCAACATGTCCAAATATCATACGCGTAGGTGAGATGATCATCACTGGCCCACATCAACCGATACCATGTACAGCAAAATACAACAAAATCAAGACCACATATAGTCATAAATAACTTGCTAATTTTGTTATAACAAATTAGTACAAGCGTCATATTTATGCTACATATCCGTGGCCAAGATATAGTACAAAAGCTGGCAGGTATAAATCTGATTTAGTGGGTACCAGGAACTCTTCTGAGTTAACTTTTCAGTTTGATGATCAGGCTGATAGGGATGTATATTTATTCTTGCTAAGGAACAAACTAATAAAAGCTAAGGTTCAGCGACTTTCTCTTTATTCAATCAAGTTCTCTTCCGAAATTTATCCTAAAGGGGATTTCTACAGTCATAGCCTAGTCTAGGTAAATCTTGGTATGTGGAGTTATAGCATGATATTAATAACTTGATTAATTGTTTTACCAAAACAATTAATGCAACGTCTCTTATTAGCACAGCATGTGGTAGGTTAAGAATTTTGTGTCTCTAATATGGATACTTGGGTTCCTTGTTTTCAATAGTGGTCCTAGTTTCCGCCAGTTGGTCGGTTGTCTATGTTTGGAGTTTGTAGGAAGGAATTGTTATCTAGAGTGAGGTTTGGGGTGGGTTGGTTAACTTTAGGGGTTTCGGGAGACATGGTACTGTAATAATTTGCAAATAATAATTATAAGAAATTATTATAAGAAATTAATAGCATTAGGGAAAGAAACTAAAGGTGAAATGTAAAAATATCAAGAGTACGAAGTTTAGTATAAATGATCCTAAATGGATAAGGCTCTAAGTAAGGTTTCATCTTGATGTCCTAGCCTGGACATGAGAGGGATAGATTGGATAGGGGAATCAGGATTCTGTAACCACTTTATAGTTATAAATATTTCATTATGCAGCTTAAACGATTAACAATAGATGATATACAAATAACGTTTCAGTAACGGCGTGGCACGGAGGACTCTGGTTAAGTTTTTGTGAAAGTCGGTTATAGTCCAATGTTTAAAAACATTTGGTTCTCTATAACCACAAGCTCTGATACCAATCTGTAACACCCCCATTTTCGAGATACGCAGCGGAATATAAGCTTGGGGTGTTACTTCATGGTTCACAGTCATGGGAATAGAAAACGACTCGAAAAGAGACGTTTTTAAATAAATTGTTATCATTCATTTATTTAATATCAGAGTACATAAGATAGGTCCCAGAGGGAGGTTCGGAAATTACATTATAAAAGTTACATTATCCTTTTGAATGATAACAAAGTGGACACCCTTTTATTTTAAGAAGAAAGTCCACCGCCGCTCCGTGCCAATAATCATACTTCTAAATACCTGAGATAAACATGCTTAAAAAGTCAACACAAAGGTTGAGTGAATCTATAGTGTTTAAAGTTATAATCAGTTTGAACACAAGCCAAAGTAAGAGAATTCAGTTATATCGTAGTTCGGTAATATTGCACTAAACCTCATGACACGCAATGCGTTGACAGTTTCCAGAGTGGTCTTGCCCCCGAGTTAAAGATATCAAATATAATGCATCTGTCTAACCGGCTACCACGTAGATATCCATCCGGTTAGTACAAATGGGTCGTCAGGCCAATAGATCTATTCACATATTCGCGCTCACCCAGCATGTAAAACCCAAAAATTTACTACAATCTGGAATGACCAAAATACACTCTAAATTTGAAATTTTAAGAACCTATAAAATACGATAAATTAAAAATTTGAGGTATAGAACGTGTTATAACTCGAGACCATACAATATGAGCATACCACCTAAAGTAAAATGTGAAGAATACAAAAACTTTATAAATGAAAGTATGGCACGTTTAAGTAGGCCGGAAATAATAAAATATGTACACAACATATATGATATCGAAATGATATCACAAAATTTGCAATTTGCCTAACTTAGAGAATTCTTTCACACATTTATATTAAATGGCAAAATCTTGTACAAGTTAAACCCACGAAATGAGCAATCTCCTCTACTTGAGAAATTCCATTCCACACGTTAGCTTAATGTCAAATGGTCAATCATACACCCATTTATTTTCAAATTACAAACCGTAAAATCCGGGGATTCCTATTTGATAAAGTCCCTTTCATACTGCTTTTTATACGTGTACATGCACCTTCTTTTCCTCTCATCATATCACACAAAAACTTTTAAATACAAACCCTACCATCATATATTGGCGGCTACTCTTTTTCCTTTTGTTTCTTCTTCCTGTTCGATTCAACAAGGCAACCAGGAGGGACTCTTTTGTGCTTACTACGTGGTGGTCTAGTCGCGGTGTTGTACAGCAGGTGTCGGTTGTACCTCGCGGAATCTTGTGCTCGTGTTTCGGTTTCGATCTATCGTCCTAGAGGTATCACATAAATCATGCTTGTGTTTCATTTTATCCGACTATGAATCATATACGTACTCATTGAAATGATGGACCCTAAATCTAAATATCCTGTGATCATGAATATGGGAATACAAATGGATATATATATATATATATATATATATATATATATATATATATATATATATATATATATATATATATTTATATATATATATATATATATATATATATATATATATATATATATATATATATATATATATATATATACGAATAAAGATATCTGGTCACAAAGAAATCATGAAACATATATAAACATATAGGCGTCGTATACTCGTATGATATATTCTTTTCGAACTGACATTGGCTTGTAACGAAGGTGTTGGTGTGTGAGTTTGTGATTGTGTGTTTGGGGTCGATGTGGGCTGCTGTGTGTGTCGACTTAGGCTAGTAACAAGGGTAACATTTACGTGTGTGTGGGGTGTAAGAGGGCTTTGAAATGGGTCGAGTTTCATGCGAGTGAAATGGGTACTTGTCATGAGTTGATGAAACTGAATAACTTATAAGTCGATCGGAAATCTGTTTTGACGTGATCAAATATTTGCACCTATAATCTGGTTATTTAAGAATATAGTATGATCTTTATTATGCAAGTAGAACCTGGAAATAAATATAAATAATAAAGATGGAACATGCAAGTTTGTATACATATATAGGAAGGGGGGACTGGCATGTGTGTGAGTTATGAAATTAGTTGGGTCGAATGCATGGGTTAAAAAGTAAGACTGATTCCTATGCATGCAGGTGGGGTATAAAATATTTAAATAAATATGTGTGTGTCTTGTTAAGATCAGTAGGCATGTGCGTGAGTTTTGTGAGTCACAAAGGTCTATAGACTTGTAGATTAAATTAATTTGAAAATGGTACTAGGCGTGAGTGATTTGGTGTTATTATGCATATGTGTTAACTTGAGTATAAATCGGATTCTTGTAACCGTTTTTGTTTCGTAATGTCATGGCTTTGCCTCGTTAAAAGGCGTGTCTCATGAGTTTGTTTAGATGTGTGAATATGTATATGTGTTCGAAGGTATAAGGGTAGATGAGTGTAGTTGGTTTCAAACGTAACTAATCCGAAACGTGTCTAATTTAAGTAGTTAATTTAATCGGCTAAGCTCTAAACGGAATTCGGAAAACTCGATAAAAATAGAAAGTTATTTAAAATGGTTAAACTACTTAAAGAGGAAACTCACTATTTTTGGAAAGTTACTATTCTTGGAAGCTGCTAAAAAAAAGGAAAGTTACTAAAAATGGAAAGCCGACTAAAATAAGTAATCTGATTTAAATAAGATATTAATAATAAGACGATCATGAATTCGTGTAGATTCGCTGAAGATGGAGATTGCTTCCGACTTTTATATTTTCTGTTGTGTTTGCACGTGCGGTATAAGGTACAGATACTCTGCCTTTTTCAGTAAGGGTTCTTATACCTTGATTTTGAGTTATGATTCAGTTAAGATTTCCCAAGCCATTGCTATGTTCCCTTTGAATGAACCTTGATATTACTTTTGATATGACTTTGAGATGCACCTCTTGATATATGACCTTGTGTTATGATTTTGAGACATGACTCTTAGTTTGATACCCGAGCCATTTTTGTACTTTCCTAGCCAGGAAGGTAACCTGGCCATGTCTGTGATGCACCACTGGCATGACTCCTGTGTGGGGGAGTGATTTCTCACACCGTCCCTTTTATATTATCTGCCATGGCTACTATGTTTGAGTATGACTTTGAGATTGACTTTGAGTGGGGGCGTATGGATTGCAATCCTAGGCATGTATGTTTAGTGGATTTAACTATGACTTTGAGTATGACTTTGAGGTGACTGGTGCTGTGTGCAATACACGCCTTTCACATTTCTGGGAGCTAGCTACTCCACCCCTTTTGATACATGAGGCCACCCCTCATATTATCTGGTTGCCTGAGAGGTATCCCCTCTGATTGTGAGACTATGATTTTGAGATGATGACTTTGAGATTATGACTTTGAGTTTCTGGGCTCGTGGTAGATGACTATCCTACTCTTCTTTTATTATCCATTTATTTCTTTTATACCTTATGACATTCCCATTGCCCATATTATATTTCTGTTTCGTTATTCTTTGCTTTGTATATGTATCTGTTCACTGAGCTTTTTAAGCTCAGCCGCACGTTTTCTTTCGTGTGCGGCAGGTAATAAGCAGGACGACGGGTTTGGGTATGAGTGAAGAGACTTTTGGATTTAGAAGACTTTGATAGTGTTCTGAAGTAGAGACCATTAGAAGGAATTGCTTTTGCAGACTTAGTGTTTAGTTTTGTCTCCGTTGTAACCATGTAAATTTCAGAATTTCATTTGTAACCTTTGAAAATTTCTGTATTATTTGAAATGTATGCTTTGTTGAACTGATGTGAAACCATTAGTGTGACATCTTTACCCTTATTGGGTTGGGGTGTTACAATTATGGTATCAAAGCCAGGTTGCGATTTCGTAATACATTTACCCTGACCTGTGTAAGTTAGGACCACTAAGCTTTCCCTGTAGGCACTCGTAAGTCAACCTTTGAAAATTGCTTTAGGATTTCCCATAGGAACCTAAGTTTTGACCGGTGAGGAATGGGTAGACTATAAGGCATTTGTTTAAGCATCATTGCTTCCGCATCACTCTGATTCGTGCCTTGCTTTTGGTTAGATCCTGTTGATATCACTTTTGGAAAGCGAAAGCTTATGTTTTGCACCACCTAAGATTTGAACCTGATTAAATCTTGAAGGCATTGAGAATTTCATAATAATGGCCTGACACTATTTGATCCTTATCTTCAAATCCCTTTTGTTAATCATTTTGATAATGACCCACATTTCACTCTGATTCTTTTGTTAATCACTTTGACGCCTCTTCAGGCATTCCGAGAACCTCTATGGCGATGACCTACTGGATATGTTTTGCTATTTGATAAGTATCTATGAAGTTTCCGACACTATTGATTTCGTTTTACCCATCTCTGTCCTTATGAGAAGTCTTGTGGTGTGTAACCATGAGTATAAGAATGTTTTCTTCCTCACTTCTAATGATATAGCTTTGATTTGCGAACCGTCTTTCTTTGAATAGTTAACTTCGATTTTATTCTGACAAGGAAATTGTGGAATGATCAGTCAAATATTGACAACTACCCTTCTATGCCTCACCTTTAACGTTTGCAACAATTTTGAACTCCCTACTACGATTTCTGATTGACAAACCCGTTGCTATCACTATTACTCTGGAGACTCGTGTGTTACGTTTGCGGTTATAAAGTTTCTTAGGAACCATTTCGTACACCAATAAATGAACCTCATCGTAGAAGCCTTTTGGCACCTTGAGTTTTCTGAACATGAACCTTGTATTGAACGTTATTTGGCACCCTGAACTTCTTGAACATAATCCCTGTTGGACGTCAAGTTTTCCACCAGAGTATGAAGTAAGATTTGACATGATACCGAGAGATTCTAGTCACTAAACGAAGATGTCTTTCGGATCATACCAATTGACTGGAGCAACCGGGAAGAGCAGCAACCGAAGACCAGGAAGTGAGTTTACTTAAGTGTATCTTCTGGGCGTGTTTTAGTTTCGTTCGCGATAACGAAGGATGATGACTGGAGATATGTATCGATTACAGGAAGCTGAATCGTAATACTGTTAGGAACTCCACCCTGAAACGACTATGTGGTTGTTTAATTTCAGAGCGCGAAGTTTCCTTCTGATGAATTGAGTTTATTCTTGGAATCGACCCCCATATTCGTAAACGACTACTATGACGGTTAGTGACGCTAATGGTATTAGCTAAAGCTCTGACTGTTTCGTGAATTTGATAAATGATGTTTTCTCGTAAGTACTTGGGCAAATGGTCATTGTATGACTTAATGGTACATTCGGCGACGAGGAAGAGCATGAAAATCATTTTTGCACCTTGTTAGAAATTTGACGATCATTTGTGCATTCTGGGAGATGGATAATTGTTGAGGCAACGGTGTTCTTTGCCTGACCTGGAGTTAACAACAACGGAGGCTACCCTGAAGAGTGAAGACCTTCCTTTCAATGCAGAAGTGTGGGCGGTGCAGAAGATCTAGTCAAGATGGCGAACCTGGAGCTGATGAAGACGTGCAGTCTCACTTCCCTATTCATCTTGGTTGTACTAAGATGAATTGAGAGCGGAAGCAGACTGGATGATGAAGAGATTTAAAGATCGTGCCAGGAATCCACATTACTCCATCACATTCCAAGAAGAACTACAGGAGGCTCGACGAAACAGACACAAGTTTCCGATTTTGATTGATGGACAGCCGAAGACAGATCAACCGGACTTGAAGTGATTAGATGTGTTGAATAAGCGGATATTTGAAACAGACCCTCTATACTTGGAATAATTGATTCTATGAAGGCAGAAGTTTGGCGACTAACTTTCATTTCTGTTGACCCTCTTAAATTTCGTTATATCGTTAAAAGATCCTCTTATGATCTAAGTTCCCTAGAAGCAATTCTGTTTGTGTTTATCTTTCGTATGATTTGGTGATGACTTTATTTTAGAGATTTTGGCGAATTGTTGAAGATATGATGCTTGCGACGGCGTACCTCAATTCTGCTGGGCAACCTGGGATTTTGATACTCTTGCGGACAGTTTTGTTTTCTCTCTTGACTATGGCATTCGTTTTTGTTGACCTCTGAGACTGTAGAAGTACTAGGTGGATTAAGATAGGTGGTTTTGATTACGATTTGAGATAAAGTATGACCATCATGAGGGCATATTTATATGATGCCAGTATTATGACGTCTGGCCAACGTGATAATACTTACATCATATAACGTGCACTTGTTGTGGGCATAGGATATCTTGGGAAGTACCTAAGAAGTTTAGAATTTGATTCTGCGTTATCCGCGATTTGTGAGACTTTAGGTTCATCCTATCTATCCGTATACTCTGTTTTCATCCATAAGATGTCTGATTGAGTTTGAACTCTCGATCTGAATTCTGTTGACCTCAGTTATAAGTCTTGAACTCCTGTTAGAACTTCCTACTGTTGGTGCAATTAATTCGATTTGAAATACTCGTTCGTATTCCATATGAGCTTTCTAGAAGATTCACCAACCGTCCAGCTTATGTTGCATGGACCTTTTGTTCTGAATCAACCTAATTTGTCTTCTCCTGAGAAATTTGAACCCACCTTGTTTTGATCTGAGTCATGAGAAACTTTTAGTCTGAAGATCTTTTTGAAAGAAACGCCCTGGGCGTGAGAATGTTTGTGACGATCTTTGCGATTTGCTATGACTTCGTTTAACTTTGCAACTTCAATTTTCGAGGACGAAAATTTCTTTTAGAGGGGAAGAGTTGTAAAACCCAAAAATTTACTACAATCTGGAATGACCAAAATACACTCTAAATTTGAAATTTTAAGAACCTATAAAATACGATAAATTAAAATTTGAGGTATAGAACGTGTTATAACTCGAGACCATACAATATGAGCATACCACCTAAAGTAAAATGTGAAGAATACAAAAACTTTATAAATGAAAGTATGGCACGTTTAAGTAGGCCGGAAATAATAAAATATGTACACAACATATATGATATCGAAATGATATCACAAAATTTGCAATTTGCCTAACTTAGAGAATTCTTTCACACGTTTATATTAAATGGCAAAATCTTGTACAAGTTAAACCCACGAAATGAGCAATCTCCTCTACTTGAGAAATTCCATTCCACACGTTAGCTTAATGTCAAATGGTCAATCATACACCCATTTATTTTCAAATTACAAACCGTAAAATCCGGGGATTCCTATTTGATAAAGTCCCTTTCATACTGCTTTTTATACGTGTACATGCACCTTCTTTTCCTCTCATCATATCACACAAGAACTTTTAAATACAAACCCTATCATCATATATTGGCGGCTACTCTTTTTCCTTTTGTTTCTTCTTCCTGTTCGATTCAACAAGGCAACCAGGAGGGACTCTTTTGTGCTTACTACGTGGTGGTCTAGTCGCGGTGTTGTACAGCAGGTGTCGGTTGTACCTCGCGGAATCTTGTGCTCGTGTTTCGGTTTCGATCTATCGTCCTAGAGGTATCACATAAATCATGCTTGTGTTTCATTTTATCCGACTATGAATCATATACGTACTCATTGAAATGATGGACCCTAAATCTAAATATCCTGTGATCATGAATATGGGAATACAAATGGATATATATATATTATATATATATATATATATATATATATATATATATATATATATATATATATATATATATATATATATATATATATATATATACGAATGAAGATAATTGGTCACAAAGAAATCATGAAACGTATATAAACATATAGGCGTCGTATACTCGTATGATATATTCTTTTCGAACTGACATTGGCTTGTAACGAAGGTGTTGGTGTGTGAGTTTGTGATTGTGTGTTTGGGGTCGATGTGGGCTGCTGTTTGTGTCGACTTAGGCTAGTAACAAGGGTAACATTTACGTGTGTGTGGGGTGTAAGAGGGCTTTGAAATGGGTCGAGTTTCATGCGAGTGAAATGGGTACTTGTCATGAGTTGATGAAACTGAATAACTTATAAGTCGATCTGAAATCTGTTTTGACGTGATCAAATATTTGCACCTATAATCTGGTTATTTAAGAATATAGTATGATCTTTATTATGCAAGTAGAACCTGGAAATAAATATAAATAATAAAGATGGAACATGCAAGTTTGTATACATATATAGGAAGGGGGGACTGGCATGTGTGTGAGTTATGAAATTAGTTGGGTCGAATGCATGGGTTAAAAAGTAAGACTGATTCCTATGCATGCAGGTGGCGTATAAAATATTTAAATAAATATGTGTGTGTCTTGTTAAGATCAGTAGGCATGTGCGTGAATTTTGTGAGTCACAAAGGTCTATAGACTTGTAGATTAAATTAATTTGAAAATGGTACTAGGCGTGAGTGATTTGGTGTTATTATGCATATGTGTTAACTTGAGTATAAATCGGATTCTTGTAACCGTTTTTGTTTCGTAATGTCATGGCTTTGCCTCGTTAAAAGGCGTGTCTCATGAGTTTGTTTAGATGTGTGAATATGTATATGTGTTCGAAGGTATAAGGGTAGATGAGTGTAGTTGGTTTCAAACGTAACTAATCCGAAACGTGTCTAATTTAAGTAGTTAATTTAATCGGCTAAGCTCTAAACGGAATTCGGAAAACTCGATAAAAATAGAAAGTTATTTAAAATGGTTAAACTACTTAAAGAGGAAACTCACTATTTTTGGAAAGTTACTATTCTTGGAAGCTGCTAAAAAAAAGGAAAGTTACTAAAAATGGAAAGCCGACTAAAATAAGTAATCTGATTTAAATAAGATATTAATAATAAGACGATCATGAATTCGTGTAGATTCGCTGAAGATGGAGATTGCTTCCGACTCTTATATTTTCTGTTGTGTTTGCACGTGCGGTATAAGGTACATATACTCTGCCCTTTTTCAGTAAGGGTTCTTATACCTTGATTTTGAGTTATGATTCAGTTAAGATTTCCCAAGCCATTGCTATGTTCCCTTTGAATGAACCTTGGTATTACTTTTGATATGACTTTGAGATGCACCTCTTGATATATGACCTTGTGTTATGATTTTGAGACATGACTCTTAGTTTGATACCCGAGCCATTTTTGTACTTTCCTAGCCAGGAAGGTAACCTGGCCATGTCTGTGATGCACCACTGGCATGACTCCTGTGTGGGGGAGTGATTTCTCACACCGTCCCTTTTATATTATCTGCCATGGCTATTATGATTTTGAGTATGACTTTGAGATTGACTTTGAGTGGGGGCGTATGGATTGCAATCCTAGGCATGTATGTTTAGTGGATTTAACTATGACTTTGAGTATGACTTTGAGGTGACTGGTGCTGTGTGCAATACACGCCTTTCACATTTCTGGGAGCTAGCTACTCCACCCCTTTTGATACATGAGGCCACCCCTCATATTATCTGGTTGCCTGAGAGGTATCCCCTCTGATTGTGAGACTATGATTTTGAGATGATGACTTTGAGATTATGACTTTGAGTTTCTGGGCTCGTGGTAGATGACTATCCTACTCTTCTTTTATTATCCATTTATTTCTTTTATACCTTATGACATTCCCATTGCCCATATTATATTTCTGTTTCGTTATTCTTTGCTTTGTATATGTATCTGTTCACTGAGCTTTTTAAGCTCAGCCGCACGTTTTCTTTCGTGTGCGGCAGGTAATAAGCAGGACGACGGGTTTGGGTATGAGTGAAGAGACTTTTGGATTTAGAAGACTTTGATAGTGTTCTGAAGTAGAGACCATTAGAAGGAGTTGCTTTTGCAGACTTAGTGTTTAGTTTTGTCTCCGTTGTAACCATGTAAATTTCAGAATTTCATTTGTAACCTTTGAAAATTTCTGTATTATTTGAAATGTATGCTTTGTTGAACTGATGTGAAACCATTAGTGTGACATCTTTACCCTTATTGGGTTGGGGTGTTACACAGCAGGTGACTAATGGTGCATGATATGAGGGTCTTTTAAATAAATAATTCAATCTCAATAATAAGGTAAGTTAGCCTAGTGCAATAACAATCAGGAAAATACTTGTGTTCGGTTTAATAGCATGTATCTCCCCACATATTTGGAAAACACGTAAGTAAGAAAGGTGGGACTATAAACTCACCTGAATAGTCTGGATGGAAAACAAAGTTATACAAAGTTGATAAACGTCTCCGGCTTGCAACCTGAGTTGGTTATGTCAAGTTTCAGTAATCGTTCCTGAATATAGATAAGTTTCCATTGTTCGTTTCGTTGTTTGGTTGTTGTTTAAATATTGGAATGAGACAACATGAAGTCTCTTCAAAAATAAGATTCTATCTCATTATTCGTTCTTATGTTTCTGTTTGTTCGTTATAATTATCTTTCGTTCGTTCGTTGGTTCGTTATATCTTGCGTTCGTTAGTTATCGAAATAAACGTATCATGTTTATAAATTCTTAAATCGGAAATAAGAATAATAAAAATATTAGTTATGAAAAATTATACTTTTACCCCTAAACTTTGGTCAAATGACAGTTTCTACCCTGAAGTTTTGAAAATGACAATTTCTACCCTTCATATTTGTTATTGAGAAAAAATGACCCTTGAATTAAATAACTATGAAATATTTATGATTTCAGCCCATAAAAACTCTTATCTTGAAAAATATATTAAGGTTTTAAAAATAGTTTGATGATCACCCTCTTTTTGGACACAAATAAATATGAGGCGAGGGCTCGGTTTTTCCCCGTTCTTTTTCCTACTTAAAGTTAGCTAGGGGATTAATATTATGGCCAAGTTTTATAATTTTTGAAAGTCATTTGATGATCGAAAAGTATTTCAAAACTCTGTCGATAGAACAAGTTTTAATAAAAACCTGGAAATTGACTTTAGTCTTAGCGATGGGGGGGGGTTTAAGATTTAATAACTTTTTACCCGATCGTTCGTTTTACAAAATTCTTCTTTCTAAAATAAGTTTGCTAGGTGATCTTAAAATATACTAAGTTTCATTATTTATAAAAATCATTTGATACTCGAATTATTCACTCAAAGTCGACCCCTTGGGAACAGATTTAATAAAAATCTAGAAATTAAATCTTTAGGCTAGCGGTGGAATGATTTTTGAAACACTATAACTTTTAAACCACTTGATGATTTTACAAACTTTTTCTTTCTAAAATAACTTAGCTAACTCATCTTTGATATGCCAAAATATTAGAATTTTTAGAAAGCTTATAAGGGTCGAAAAATGGGTCGAAAGTTGGGCTTCTAGATGATAAAAACTGAAAATAATAACTGGTATTCTAAATTCTTATGTTAGCGATATTTGGCAATCTTTGGACTTATATAACTTTGTGAAAACTTAACTATTTTTCGTGATTCTTTTTCCTATCATTAGTTTGCTGGGTCATCTTTAATATGCAGAAAATACAGAATTTTTAAAGGTCATGTAAGGTTCGAAAAATAGATCAAAAGTTGGGCTGTGGGTCGAAATACATGAAAAATAATAACTGGAAATATGAGCTCCTATTTGTAGCGATCTAGACTGATTTTTAGAGATTGATATCTTGATGAATTCTAAACTATATTACGAAATTCTTTTTCCTAATATAAGCTAGTTAGATGAACTTTAGATGTACCAAAAATTAGAGTTTATGGTGAACGTTTGGGTGTTGGTTTTTAGGTCGAAAGTTAGGGAGTTGGGGCGACAAAACTGGAAATAAACAACTGAAAGACTAAGTTCCCTTTTCAGCGATATTGAACAATCTTTAGACTTATATAACTTTTGACTTGATTAATCATATTACATGATTTTTGTTCCTAAATTAAGTCAGCTGGGGGGAACATTAATTCTACTAAAAATCAGATTTTATGAAAGTCGTTTGTGGGTCAGTTTATAGGCCACAAATTGGGCTTCTGGGGTTATTTTCTGATCGATAGAATCACAGGAAAACAAACCCGATTGGGTTTTTGACTTTTGATAGTTTTTTGCTAAGTTTTTAAGTAGAGTATGATAATATTATGTGTATGTTAACATGTTTTATTAGTTCTTGATTATTTCTTACAAAATTTATGCACATAGTGTGCGTTTGTTTTACTGATTCAAACAGAAAGTATGAAAAGAAAAGAAAACTTAACATTCTTGATTATGTTTGTATTTGATGGTTATGTTTTAATGTTTTAAAGATAAATAACGTAAATAAACTGAATTTAAAAGAGTTAGTAAAACTTACTTGGTTGGTGGTTCGATTCTAGGGTTTATGAGTTTGCTAGATTCTGAAATAATCATCAAGGTTCCTTCTTCTTCTAAGACTTCTTAGGGTCTTTTATTTAGGCTTATATGAGACTTTTAAATCAGTAAAGGGGAAAGTTTAGGCTGTTGGGGTTGGTGTTCGATTGAGTGTGGGAGAAAAGAAGAATAATGGTCTTGACATTTATAGAAAAGAACTAACTTAGGGTTTCCACATATTTCAGGTGATATGAAAGAGACATAATGATGTGTTTAAATCTTATTGGCTCCATGTGTGAGGAGGAGGGGAAGTGGACGTGTACTATGGAGTAAGGAGATGTGGAGTTTCATTTTGCCATACAAGTGTTTTTAAGATGATGTCATTGGTGATGTGGAGGGGGAGGGATGTATCTAGTGTAGGTAATATTAAGAAGGTAATTTAGTTTGCATGTGGTTGAGTTTGAACCAGATTTTGGAGGGGAGGTTCGAATAGGGCTTTGGAGGGTTGTTCCTTATGCATTAGTGTGTAGTATTTAGGGTTTAAGTAGCTAGTTTAAGGTTTAGGGTCATGGGTTTATTGTTTAGGAAAATTAATTTATAGTTTTTCTATTTGATGAGAAAATCGAATAATATAAAAATGGAAAAGGGAATGAGTTATGCTTAGAGGAGTGGTACAATAGGTTTTAAGGTTTGTGAAAAATAAATTGTATTTTAGTTGTTTAGAAAATATTTAAGGTTATATATATATATGTATAAATCGATTTGTGAAAGAAAAATAAATAGGTAACCGAATTGTGATTATAGAAATTGTATTATATGCTTAATAGAGTTGTACCATAATTTGTGTTGTGAGAAAAATATAGTTTTAATAGTTTATTAATTTACATAAATTATTTGTCAATTTTTATTAAGTTGAAAAGTAAATAAATGGCATTTTTAGTTTTTATGCATTAGGAACTTGTACATTAAGTTTAAAGACTTGTACTAATATTTAATGAGTTTAGGAAAAATTAATTTTTAAGGTTCGTGTATGAAAACTTGTAAATTATGTTTTTAAATAAATATAATTAGGGTTTTAATAAAGTTTTTATAAATATATAGTTTTTATGCATAAAAGACATGTACATTGACTTTAAATGACTTGTACATTTATATTTTATAAAAATCTTATATAAATAAATTAGGTTTTGTAAGTTTTGTACATAAAATCATAATTACCTGAAATTAGGGTTTTACCGGGAATTATTATGGAATTAGGGTTTCTATGCTTTAGACACTTGTACATTAACCAGATAAATTGTACTTTAGTATTTCTAGGGTTTCGTTATTTACAAATGTGGTTATAGTAGTTTAGGGTTTCATAAAACTATCATCAGTTAAGGAATGTTCAGTTTTAAACGTACGTTAGCGAAATAATGTAAAGTGATAAGTGGGACCTCATAACGTTTCAGGTCAAAGATGTTTATACAGTTGAATACTAAATCAGTTAAGGTTGAGTTGCAAGCACGGTTATTCGGGATGTGATCTTCGTCACATAAGATAATGGTTATGATCATGAGAGAAAAAAAAATTTCTACGTGGAAAAAGGATAAGTATTTTGAGAGATAGTTTATTTTAAATGAGGGATTTTTCACAGTGGTTACAAAGTACCACAACGCATCGGTGGCAAGTTGCTTTCGTGTGGATACCGGACGAGAAGGATTTCCAATAATGTTGTCAATCGGATGATCATTGGTCCATTTTCTGAGATGATCATGTGGTTGAGGGTAGGGAACTGATGTTGCCATGTTAAGATCCTTTGAAGAAGATATCTCTGTAGAAGATTCAGGAGCAAAAATATTCTCGAATGGAACATCATCAGCAGGAGCAAAAGGATTCACTTCAAAAGAATTGTCTACTGCAGAGCCTTGCTGTACCGAAAGAGATTGAATATTTGATGATGATGGTGAGTGACTGGCAGATGGTGCATCTTGACTGATTGAGACAGATACAGACGGACCCTCTGAATTTTCTGGAATTGGAGCATAAGCAACTGGAGGTACAGGTGGAGCTTCAGTTGTAGTATCAACTGTTGGTGGCTCAAAGTATTCATCAAACATCGGATCAAACAAATTCTTCAACTCTTCACGGGTAGGGGGTACATAAGGAGCTGCAGGAGTGGGATGCTGTACAAGACCTGAACTAATTGGTCCAGGAGACAAAAGATTAGGTGCGGGTCTAGAACTTGTGTGTCCAGGAGCCGTTTGTTCAGTCAGCTCATCGAATATCACGTGAATGGTTTCCATAATTTTTCGGGTTCGTTTGTTGTAGATTTGGTATCCCTTGCGATCTGGTGCATATCCAATGAAGAATCCTATGTCTGCTTTAGCCTTGAGTTTTCCCAGATCCTGACTGTCATTTGTCAGGTAGCATAGAGCACCGAACACTCGCAGAAAAGAAAGATCTGGTTTCTTGCCATGTATCAGCTCATAGGGAGTTTTGTTGTGAAGAGTATGTATCAAGGATCGGTTTTGGGTGTAACAAGCTATAGCAATTACTTCCGCCCAAAGAAACATCGGTGCCTTGGAAAATATCAACATAGTTCGTACAGCTTCCATAAGAGTACGATTTCGTCTTTCAACAACGCCGTTCTGCTGAGGAGTGCGTGAAACACTTTTCTGGTGAGTTATGCCAATACTTTCATAAAATTAAATGAGTTGTTTGTTAACAAACTCAGTCCCATTGTCTGTGCGGATGATTCTGACGGTTTTGTTGAGTCTTACTTGCAGCTGTTTGATAAGTTTGATGATAACCTCTAGAGTTTCTTCCTTGGTTCTCAAAAACTTCACCCATGTAAACCGAGAGTAGTCGTCGACCACCACAAGAACATATTTCTTCCCATTTATACTCTGCACTCTCATTGGTCCGCATAGATCCATGTGAAGGGTGTGAAGAACTTCCATGATGGTGTTGAGAGTTTTGGGTTTGTGAGTATGCTTCTTGCTTTTGCCCAGTTGACAAGCAGAACAAAGATGATCCTTTTCAAACTTCAATCTGGGCATACCTCGAACAAGATCCTTGCGAGTAAGTTCATTTATGGTGCCGAAGTTTAAGTGATTTAAACGACGGTGCCAAAGCCAAGATTTGTTCTTTGAGGCCTTTGACAGCAAGCAAATGGGAGAGGACCGTACCATGTCTTCAATAGAGATGATGTATAGATTAGTGCTATGACTGCCTTTAAGGAGATCAATACCATCCAATTCTCTAACGAAACATGTGTGTTTTCTGAAAGCAACTTCAAGATCAGAATCACAGAATTGACCAACAGAGAACAAATTGTGCCCAAGTCCTTCCACGTAGTGTACCCTGGAAATTACACTGTCACCAAACACATAATCTCCATAACCCATAATTGCCCCAAAATGGTCGTTCCCGAATCTAACTATCCCGATAAATTTATTCACGAAATTCTTGAGCCGTGAGCGATCCCCGATCATATGTTTTGAGCAGCCTGAGTCCAAATACCTGATGAGTGCCTATTTACTCATCATTTTATGCCCATATTAGACACAAAAATGACCAAAAACACCCAATATACTCTTATATTGTTGCAAATATTCTTGGTTTGTGTTTTTATGTGTTTCAGGTACAAAAGGATTGAAAACGAGGCAAATATGGACAAAACCGACCGTGATATGGAAAAGAGCCGAAAACCGAAGCCGGAAAAGACATTTTTTTTATATACGGATTTAATTCAATCTCAAAAATCCCAAAAAGGCCCTTGGATTGTTCTTACTTGGCAATATTGGCCCCTAGAAAGACTTTGCTATGTTGGCAGATTTGGCCCTTGAGGTTTCCTAAATTACAATATTGGTCCTTGTGTTAAATCCTATCCTAAACTAAAAACACTAACCGGATCTCACAACCATTAAACCCATTTACCCAACAATCCTTAAACCCAATAACAACCCACTCACCCTCTATCCCATTGCCCGCCAAAACCTTCACCATCACCATCCACCCATTTCCCCAGACCAGACAACTTTGTCCCATACTTTCTCTCTGCCACACGCAACCTTTCCCCCCCCCCCCTAGATAGCCCAGTACAACCTTCCCATGTGCCATAGCCACGCTGGCAATCCGAGTGGGACAATTTGGCACCAAAACCCATTTAAGGGCTGAGATGATCCAAGGCTAATCCTAAGGCTGAGTTGATATCTGAGAAAGCACACAAGCTCACTCCTCTCACTAAACAAGCACAAAGAAGAAGAAAACCCTAGTCATAAGTGTATAAATAGATAACTTAGCTACCAGTAGAGGGTAGGTTTTATTTAGCTAAAAAATTAGGTATTTTTCTTTTTAAGTTTTTTTGTTATGTATCTTTCTCTTTTTTTAATTCCAGTATTGTAATTCAATTTTAATTAATTAAATTTTTAGTTTTCTTGTTTGGTCAACAAAAGTCAAAGGTTACTGTTCATCTGCTTATTGTTGTGCTTATTCACTTGACATTAGTTTATTTGTCCTTTTTATAGTTTTTTGAAGTTAGTTTTGATGGTTTGTAGTGGTTTTACCTAGTTTAGTTTGAAAATCCTTAATATAGCCTAAAATAGTTTTAAGAAGTTTGTGCTTATTTTACAGCTTATTTGCTGATGGATGTTACTCATTAGGACTTAATTTAGCTTACTTACCATTCACCTTTCCATAAGTCAGCCTAAGTTAGCTGGTTTTAGTTTCAAAAACCACACTGATCCATGTTAAGGAATGTTTGGCAATGGGTCCAAATGGGTCAATTTCAAGTAGTGTTCAAATCCTTAAAGCCCTTGTCTCAAAAATCACTCAAAACAGCTCATTTTAGTATAGCAGACTGCATAATTTTGCATTTTCCCTTTTTTCAGCCTCAATGGTTGATTTTTAGTTTGCTCATGTTAAGGTGTTTTAAGCTGAAATTCAACATAGATAATCTCAGCTGGCTTATCTAGCAATTTATATTTTTGTTTGATTTTTAAGATTTTATTTAAACTGCTTTTTAGGGGCTTGAAAAGCCCACTTTGTGCCCTGCACACCAAGGCATCAGCAGCCCATTTGCTTATGCTAGTTTGTTCCAGTTTATAAGCTTGTTTATTTGAACTTGTTTGATTTACTTTGAGGTTATTTAAGCTTGTGCCTTAAATTTTAGCTTATCTAGTTATCTGAGTAGCTTATTGCTCATAAGCCTTGACTATTTGGGTTTGAGTAATAGTAGCTTAAGCTTGTTGATTAATCTTTGCTTTCTAGCTTGAATTTCCTGAGCATTTGAGCTTATTTAGATTAAGTTAAGGTAGTTTGAGCTTTTTACTTCTTTAGTTTTAACTTGTTGCTCCCTAGTATAGCTTATTGCAGCCTCTAGATAACTTTTTAAGTTTCAAAATTCCCTTTATAAGCTTTATCAAAAACTGCTTGTTCTTTCCCCTTTTTATCTGCTTATTATTGCTTTTCAGTAGATGTTGTAGTTTTAAAAAATGTTTATTTTCATGTGTTTAATATGTTTGCTTAATTAAATTTGAAAAAAAAAATAAATAGCAAAAAGGCCAAGAGCAGGATTCGAACCCTGGTCTTAGCCTTAACAAAGCCTTAACACCACACACACAAACCAACCCGCCCTTGGGACTTTTGTGTTAAATCTTTACACAATATTCCTTTTAACCAAATTTTTTTCCATAATGGCTTATTTCCTTTTCGAGCTTATTTACAGCTTATTCGAATAAGCTGTTGCCCGTAGCTTATTTTTACTAGGTTCACTTTATCATTTAGCACTTTTCTGGATTTTTTCATAATTTTCTGATTTCATTTAGTATTTTTAATGTATTTTTCTTCTTAAATTAGTTTTTAATTCGTATTAAATAAAATATAATTCAGAAAAATGTAATTCTTTTTTGTAAAATTTTCTTTTAATAATTAGAATTTAGAAAAATTAGTTTGGTACCCGTAGAGTTAGTATTTCTTAGATTTGACGTTTAGGCTCGGGTTTTCCCGGTTTAAACGCATTTACAGTTTTTGTTTACGTTTTAATTACGAGCACTTTAGATTATCGTTTTCCTTACCCTTTAAATCGTTTTTAATTTATGTTCATCAATCTTAGCTTAGAAACCCAAAATTCCCTCTTTCACTATTCATCACACGCAATCACGAACCGAATCACAAATTCCATTCAAACATTCGTTGGGGATAACGACTCGGGTTACACATTCTTCACTTGTGTTTCCTTGGAGAAAAATATGTGTTGATCACATCGAACCAATATCAAAGGATGATTTGTACGACCTGCATTTGAAAACAGACAACGATGGATAACTGAAAAAGGTGGATCCCCACGTGCAACTGGGGTCCGTTTGGTTAGCACAAACAAATTCTGGAACTACAGGATTCATAGATGCCATGGAATTTACAGTGGAAACTTTACTAGTAGCAACAATTGACCTAGTTACAGGGAATTGTGTCTCTAGAGGAAAGATTCGACCAGTTGGCTTCCATTCCTTAACAGTTACTACTTTGTGATTAGTCATTCTAGTTAAGGGGCACTGATCTCCTAAAGTGAATTTTCTTCCAGTGGGTCTCCATTGATAACCAACATGAGCAAACAATTTTCCTGTTGCTTTCCACATTTGCTTAATCAGTTTAGGTTTTCTAACATTCTTGACTAGGGATCGTTGAGAAGACATCAAGAATGACACAACACATTCATCATGATTACCAGAAATTAAGCATTCATTACATGTCTTACAAATAGCATTAGAATTCAAATTAATTACAGTACGCTTATAGCTAATACTAGAATCAACACGATTCTTTTTGAACAAATCAAACTTGTTGTTCCTATGGTGGACTTCTACTTTCTTCTCATGAGCACTCTTAGCTGGTGCAGTTTTATCTTTCTTTGTATTGCGACTAGGCTTTGACCCGCTAGCTTTAGTGTCACTGTTTACTCCTGTAGAAGCAATGATGGGAACATTAGTTTGTTTCACTGCCATTTGTTTTTTCGGTTTTGATGTGCTGGGTTTAGATGTTTTCGGTGGTACATCAAAGGTAACATGCTTGTTCTTAGTCATTGATGAAGATGCGATAAACCTATCTCGCTTGTTACTTATCTTAGGACATGTGCCAATGACATATTCTAAGAGTTCCTGAGATCGTTTAGTGAGGAAGCAGGCATCTACAACTGGATTATCTAGTGGTTTCTCCATCCTATCCTCTTCTACGGTCTCACGAAGAATGTCAAGACTATTCTTAAGATGAGTGAGATAAACTTGATGAGCTAACCTATTGTTTCTAAGAGGAAGCGTAATAGTCACAGCATCAATTGCATATTTTCTACAAGCAGAAACCTTTGGAACAACATTTTCACTAGTGATGATTGGCATTTTCCCTTTCACCTGAGTCTTTAGGTTCTCAATCTTATTTAGCAGAGAAATTATATTTTCATTGTGATTGTTACATGTGACTTTAATCGAGTCATATAACTCTTTGTAATGTTGTTTGATTTTTGAATTTTCAACTTGAAAACACTCATTTTCATATTGTAATTTATTGATGGTGTCTTGATAGTGAAAATTCTGAAAATCTGAAGACGATGGTTTATGGGTGCCAATCACATCACTCTTATTTGATTTTAATTGGGAAATTTGGGCCCTCAATTTTCGAATCGTGTTAGTGTGAGCTTGAATTTTTTCATCTCGTTTGTTTAATTCAAAATATGCATCAAATTCAGGAGCATCCAAAGATGTCTTGGCATTTGAGATTTTAACTCTTTCTTCTAAATGTTGATATTTTAATTGCAAATTAAGATTATCAACCTCTAGTTTTGAAAAATGCCTGACCATGTTATCATGGTCATCGTTTTGGATTTTCTCATGCAATTTTAAATTCTCCCCCTCAAGCTCAACAACACGATTATGGGAAACATTCAATGCAATAGACAACTCATGAAATTGACAAGCAGTTAATGCAGAATCAGTAGCAGTGTAAAATACATCCTGTGCAATACATCTAGCAATCAAATTCTCATTGGTGATGAGAATGTTCTTTCTCTCAATCTCACGACTCTTAAGTTCTATCGCATTTTGGGACACCTCGTTTTCCATATCTTTAAATACTTCTTTCATCTCTTTAATTTCAGTTTTGAGGGTGTTTTGCATGCCCTCAAAATGTTGTTGAGAAGTTTAAAAAATGGAATAACCTCAGTTAAGTAGTACTGTTTTGTTAGTTCTAAACCCCTTTCCCCTTCAATAATTCCTGTTGGCGTAATCCACTTCTTACATGTTTTATCAAAATCAGCAAATAGTTGACAGAGAACATGTTGATATAAATAATGCCTAAACACGTTATTAATATTTTTCGATATCTCTACGTTTTGATAATCACAAAATATAAAATCATTAAACGAAAGATTATGACGTAAACAAGTATTTAGTTATAAATATCTATTTTGACAACTCAATCACTTAAGGTATGAATAAACAAATTCTTAATGCATTATATGATCAAAGGAATTTTTTTTAATCACTAAACTTTTTATAAAATGTCACAAACATCTTATATTTTTTAGAATAACATTTTTGGTATTAAATAAATATGTTTAATCTATTATAAATATATGAATTCAAAATTTCAACCAAAAATGGCAAAAATGTTCCAGAAAAACCTTTCCCACAAAAAGACAAATCTGAGCAACGTTCGGATTTGGGCGGCCCCTTAATTCACTAGGCGGTCCCCTTAAAATTAAGGGGACCGGCCACCTATTTAAGGGGACCGCCCCGCTCCTCTAGGTCCTCAGATTTGCCTATAAATACTGGTTCATCTCTGGACTTTTTCCTCACCTTTTGCACCCCAAACCTTCTGTTCTAAATCTATTCTCATCTTTCTAAATCCTTTCTAAAATCCTTTGATCATATATTCTTAAGCATTGGTTTCTAAGTGATCCAAGCTTCCACCATCAAAGTGCAAAAGAAGAATACTCCTTCAACTAGAGAAGAAGTATTGTAGTTTAACTCATATTATTTTGTAGTTGTGTAAAGTGTTTGATAAAGTGTTGTATAGTTGTGATAAGTAGATCTAAGTGTAAGTAAGTAGTTGTGTTGTAAAGAAGTAGTGTAGAAGTTGTGAAGCCGTCGTGATGAAGTCGTGAAGTAGCCGTGAAGAAGTTGTGAAGCCGGTGTGAAAAAGTTGTGAATAAGTTGTGTAGAAGTTGTGAGATTGGTTCTAGCTACGATTAGAACTCGACATTTAGCTTTGTGTCGTTAAACCGGTGTAAGCGAAAGTTGTGTAAGGTTTCTCCGCCATAAGGGAGTTTGTTGACATAGTGAAGTGAACTCTCGAGTAGGTGACTCGAGGAGTGGAGTAGGGCAAGGAAGGTGTCCTTGTAGCCGAACCACTATAAATCTTCGTGTTGTGGTTTGATCTTTCCATCCCTATCTTTCATTTCATTTCATTTACTTTACTTGCATTGTTTATCTATATTTATTTATATTTGTTCATATTGATCAAGAGTTGAATTCACATAAGATCGAATCGAAGTTTTAAAAAGTAAACAAAAAGTTTTCATAAATTAAAAAGACTTAAAACTATTCAACCCCCCCCCCTTCTAGTTTTCCACAATTGGTATCAGAGCCAGGTTAAACAAGATTTTTAAAATAAATTGTATTTTAAAACTTGAAACGGTCTATGGAATCCGAAAAATATTTAGAAGGGCAATCTATGCAAAGACCACCACTATTTGAAAGTGATGGATTTCTTTATTGGAAAAATCGATTCGAAACTTATGTGAAATCAAAAGATCTAGATCTTTGGCATGTTATTACTAATGGTGATTTTTTACCTATTCAAAATAACCCAGAAACTAAAAAGGATGAAATAGTACCTTTTGAAAAACAAAATGATGATTTAAAAAGAAAACTTGCTAAAAATAATAAAGCAAAAATGGTTATTTATAATGCGTTACCGCGTAAAGAATACGAAAGAATCTTTATGTGTGAAACTGCAAAAGAAATTTGGAACTCTTTACTAATAACTTACCAAGGTAATAGTCAAGTCAAAGATAATAAAATAGATCTTCTTGTTCAACAATATGAACAATTTACGATTCCGGAAGAGGAATCAATTGATAATGCTTTTGCTAGGTTTAACACAATCATCACAAGTTTAAAAGCACTTGATGAGAGTTTTTCTAGTAAGAATTTTGTTAGGAAATTTCTTAGGGCTCTTCATCCAAAATGGCGAGCTAAAGTTACGGCGATTGAAGAATCGAAGAACTTGTCAACTCTTCAGCTTGGTGAGTTGATCGGCAACTTGAAAGTCTACGAAGCAATAATAAAGAAAGACTCTGAGATGGTCAAAGGAAAAAGAGAACAAAGCAAGTCAATTGCATTGAAAGCTAGGAAGGAATCTAGTGACGAGGATAGCTCAACCTCCGAAAGTGATGACGAAGAATATGCCATGGCCGTAAGAGACTTCAAGAAGTTTTTCAAAAGACGAGGAAGATTCGTTAGACAACCACATGACGAAAGAAAGGCACTCCAAAGAAACAAAGACGACAAAACTAGCAAGAGCGAGAGGAAGTGCTTTAAATGCGGTGATCCAAATCATCTCATCGGAAGATGTCCAATGATGTCAAAGGAACAAAATCAAAAGGCGTTCGTTGGAGGAGCATGGAGTGATAGTGACGAAGATGAGAAAGAAACCACAAAGGAGGAGAAGTGTCTTATGGCTAAGACATCAAGTGAGGTACATTCCGAAACTGAATACTTTAGTGATGAATATTTATCATTAGACGAAAAAGACTTAGATAGTGAATATAATAGGTTATGCAAATTAGGTCAAAAAGTAATGACTAAAAACAAATCACTAAAACTCATAAATAACCAATTAGAAAACGAAATACTTGAATTAAAAATTAAACTACACAACTTAGAAAAAGGCAAAGAAGCTTTTGCAGAATGTAAAACATGTCTAGAGACTAAAAATGAAAACGAAAAACTTAAGGAAGAAATTTGTAAACTTGACAAAATCGAAAACAGTAGTAATTCACTTAGGAAAATAATAAGTATTCAAAGAGTATCAGGAGATAAAAACGGCTTAGGATTTAATTCAAATGAGGCTTCAACTAGTGAAACTAAAAATGTAAAGTTTGAGTGTGAAACTAATGAGCAAAAATCTTTAGAGTCAAAACCTAAATATATACTTATGAAAGATAGAAAAATACCCATAGCTAGTAATGTGGAAGTAAAATTTTTTTACAAACCATCTTTAAAAACCAAAGTAGAATATTCTAAACCAAAATTAAGGTAAAAAACACCTCCTCCTAGAAGACCACTTAGTCCTCACCCTCGGCCTAAAACTCCTCAACCTAGAAGAAACCAAAATAGAC
The DNA here is from genome assembly GCA_021014915.2 of Artemisia tridentata subsp. tridentata. Classification (NCBI taxonomy): domain Eukaryota; kingdom Viridiplantae; phylum Streptophyta; class Magnoliopsida; order Asterales; family Asteraceae; genus Artemisia; species Artemisia tridentata. The sequence goes on along the minus strand of CP139502.1, from coordinate 213,874,805 downwards.
CAAACCGCCAAAACAATAGTCACCCAATGTGGAATTATTCAAGTCCATCAAGTTTCAATCCTTGGGGAATACTTCCACCATATATGCATCCTAGTCAATTGCAAACCATGTTTGGTTCAAACAACTATGGACCAATTAGACCATGGGGACCAAGTGGCTAGATTGTCAACTCATCGGGAAAGTCGGTATCTCATTCATGATTGGCTTCTATAAGTCAATATATACGCTTTGAAGTGCTTGAAGATCACACATTGAAGACTAAAAGGTACGCCTCTCTTTCATGCTCACCACTATATGTTTAGATTAATGAACTAGCTTATTGCATGCCCCCGTTAGTCTTAAATGCTTAGTTTAGTTAATACTTATGTGTTTGTTAGTGAGTTTTCCACTTATATATATACATATATTCATACTTATATATACTTATATTACTATAAATATATATATATATATATATATATATATATATATATATATATATATATATATATATATATATATATATATATATAGGGGAAGGTTAATGTGAGATCAAACTTAAAGTTGTAAAAATAAGATCTAGTCTAAACAACCACTAAAAACATTTATAAATAACCATATTATCAATAGTACACAAAAAATAAAATAGTAATACGAATTAACAATTTAGCAACTAATAACCAACTGATACATGAGTTTGGATTAGTGATACACAATTATAAATTTACATGTCGAATCAAAGTGTATCACCTTAACCTGATACACATTACATGTCGAATCAAAGTGTATCACCTCGGTTTCGTCAATTTTAAAAAGAAAACCATCGAAACTTTAACAATTTTAGTTGTAATTAATAAAAAAATTCATTTTATTTTAACGAGAGTATCACTTGTCAAATTTTAGTTGGATCTCATTTTTACAACTTTAAGTTTGATCTTATTTGATCTAGATTCTATATATATATATATATATATATATATTGATGCGCATGATGTGTCGTTGCGGTTTAGCAGTTTTAATGCCTACTCAAGTTTTAAATTTATATTTAGCCGACTTATCAATAACACACACACTTAACGAGCAGTGTACCCGGTCAGTATGAATATAATGGTAAGTAGAGTGTCGATCACTAAGAGTGGAACGTATTATCTCGTTATTCTAATCAGTATTTTAATATCCTAACGCAAGGGGGTTTCAGCCTGAGAGACTGGCACGGTTTTGTTTGCAATTAAATAATAAACTAAACTAATAGGCACGAATCAGCAAGTAGCACACACGTACACAGATAAATACTCGAGACAATAAGAGGGCTGTCCTTATGATTAAGTAGTTTGTCACTTGTTTTATTGATAGCTTTATATGAAGTGTATGTAGTTAATCCTTTCTCGTTGGTCCTAAGCTTATCGGCGAGTAAACCCTTAATGATGACTTATGTCTAAAAGTTATTCCTAAGTGATCAATTTAGTAATAACCGTGGGAGTGCAACCTTTCCGTTGCCACATTACACAAGCCACTAATAAACACAGAGGTGATCAATGCACTAATAAGTAGTAACCAAAGACATCAACATATAAACTTTAATCGATGGGAAAGCAATTTTAAGGGGAGTTGAAGTGAATGATAACATAACACAAGCCCATCAATCCTGATGAATTAAAGTTTGCTAACACAATAAAACAAAACTACTTAATGAATTAAACACATGCAGCACCTTCTTACAGCTCTTGTATCTTCGTTTGGTGTGTCTTGTGCTGCTGCCTTGACTGAATTCGTCCTAGGGTTCTTCTGCTTCGGCCTTCGAATGTACTGACAAAAGCTCTCTAATTCGTCTGGTCTTTGGGGTATTTATAGTTTCTGTCTGAGGGAAGATGCGGCGCATCTTATAAGTAGATGCGGCGCATTGACTTAACTTCGCGTGGGGTCCAAGATTATAATATTCAGGAATATTCGTACACCGCCAGAAGATGCGGCATAACTCCATGATTAGATGCGGCGCATGTCCTCTTGTATCTTGGATCGTATCTGGTGATATCTTGATAGAGATGCGGCGCATGTCATGAGTGAGATGCGGCGCATCTGGAGCAGATTAGTCTTGATCTTCTTCATTTCAGTAGACTCTTTACTTTATGCATGTTTTGCTCCATTATTAGTCCAAAATCGCCAAGTTTCACCAAATGCTTGTTTTTACCTAAGAATTACAAAAGTAAACGATTAAGTATCAATCCTTATACATAATATAGTAAAACAAGTCAAATTAATAGGATAAATGATAGTAATAAAATGTACTTATTTGAGTTCATCAAATATCCCCCCACTTGAACTTTACTTGTCCCCAAGTAAACCTTAGAATTTCTCTTATGAAAACGTATCCTAAAAGATGTTAGGATTTATTTTTATATTTAAGCATGTATTCGTTTAATTCATAATCACACAACTAAACACTTTAACGAATTAGAAGTATAATAAAATAATTTGATAAAAGCAAATCTAATCGTTTAACTGTCCAGTCGCGACGAATATTCTATCATAAGCTTGGCAAGTATACACATCTCCCCCACTAAAGCCAAGGAATAACAAGTCTAAAGCGGTAAAAAGGGTTTTTAGGCTTAAGGGTTAATTATTCTCTTTTCACTATCGATCTCAAATTCCAGAAAAGGCGACAAAATCACAAATACATGATCGAATCCACGAACACGATACTTGCAATTGCTCAAATCCTTAACTCGAATAGGCTAAAGATAGGTCCAAACTTTACCAATAATAATATATCAAAAAGGGCGACAAAATCATAAATACATAGCCGAATCCACGACTACGATACTTAAGATTGCTCAAATCCCTAATCTCAATAAATCAAAGGTTTGGTTGGATAAAGAATAATAAAGGGTATGGATAACATTTGGGATATAAATTGGTGTAAAAATAAAAATAAACAAAACAAATAAATTAAAATCCTAAGTGTGGTTAATCACTATCCCAACCATCCCATGAATAAGACTCATATCATTGAATAACTCACGCTTTAACACTTGAAACACACGCTTTAGGTAGACACGAATTATACTCAACAAGATCTTAATCAAAGAATAAACCTTAATTGGCGTTCCCATAACTGCCAATTCCCATTCAATCCATAGATATAATACAACAAATAGTGGTGATATCGACCACTTACATAACTTTACATCGTTGGTTAAAACAAACATCCAACTCTTTTTCTTTTCTTATTTTTTTTTTTTTTTTGAAACATAAACATAGATGTGTAAAATTTCACCACATCACTATAATGATAATTCTGGATAATTTTTCCATACTTTTCATACTTCAGAAATAACGGTAATAGTGAAAGTAGTAAACACACGAAAAATAAACTCAAAGATATACAATATTTACTTTCACTCCAATTGCATTGTGCAATTTCCCGACCTAACCATAGATAATGAATTACGCACGCGAACACAGGTAATGTAAGGAAACACACTTTGCCTATAGCAATTAACCAACCACGGATTCTAATCTACAGGGTAGGCTAAGGTGTAAGGGTGTAACGAAACATTTTAAACATAGGTGTAAGAAACGAAAGGAATGGCTCTGAGTATTTTTCTAGGGGTATTTTACTCTAAAAATGAGAGTAACAAAAGGGTTTATACGGGGGTTAACTAACCAGTGTAGTTAGTTAATAACACATAACATATAATAGGCTATTTGGGTGTAATCCTAGAAATTTACCAATTTAGACAAGTCATTCCAATTATATAAATAATACTCATTATGGTGGTCTCGAATAGTATACAAGCCAAGTTCTAAAGTTTACAAGTCACCGGCACACTCATAGATTTGTGAATTTTGGAAAATCACAATTTCTGAAAATAACGTCATGTGTGCAGCTATGCAACTTAGATCTTAAACAAAAACATGCTAAAAAATTTTAAGTTTGATATATTAAGCACATTTTAAGCATAATTTTTGAAAAGGTTTAGGACAAGTAAATGTTAAGTGTTCTAATTCTCCAATCCCCCTACTTAAGTTAAACAACGTCCTCGTTGTTTGTATAAAAGGTTAAAAACTGGAAAATAAAAGAATTAGAACAGAAAAACTCCCCTGAGATTTGCTCGGTATGATCCTCCATTAGTATAAGAGCAAAAATCAACTTCTTGTGGATTAGAACGTTTAAAGCTTCATACTTGATGTATCCACAGAAAATTCAGGAAACTATAATACCACCAACACTTTAAAACACACCTAAGATAAGAAAGGTTCAAACTTGCATAATACATTAGTAGTTAGGAAAAATAAAACTTAAAAATTAAAACTGAAAATCATCAGGTCAGTCGATGCGCCGTATCTTATGGAAGAAGATACGCCGTATCGAGCCTGGAATAAATACGGATCAGAATAAAAGATGCGCCGCATCCTTAACCAGGGATGCGCCGCATTGAAAAATAAACTGATAAATAGTTTTAAAGTCGAAAATAAAAAATGCAGAAAATTAAAATAAGATATGACCATTGCAGGAGATGCGTCGCATCTCAGGATGGAGATGCGCCGTATCTTCATGCGGCCTGACTGACTCGATACAAAAAAACAGAATAATAAAAATTCTCCGGGTTGTCTCCCGGCCAGCACTTGTCTTTATTCCAGAGTCTTCAAGTTAGACTCACGTTCAGCTCTTTATTTAGTCCTTGTCACGGTCCATCCTTCTTCCTTCATCCGAAAGATTTTCCCGTATATCTCTGCGACGTTTTCTTCCGTTCGACTTAATCTAGTATAACTCTTTGTCTTCACCGCAGTATATTCTTTATCAGGACCCAAAGAGTATTTGATGATTTTAAATTTTTCAGAAATAATCATGGGTGGCTCATTATAAGGAATCCCAAGTAGTTGACACTTTCTTTTGGTGAACTCTTCCTCGTCTTTATCAACAAACTTAAAATAAGGATTCTTAATCAAATAATCATCTAGTTCTTCAATTAATGACTTATCGTCTTGAATCGCCTCCCACTCTCTTTCTAAATCATATTGTAATCGTCGACTAAGTTTCGTGAAATCATCAAACTGTTTATGCACCCATTCCCAGAAAGTAGTATCCGATGTCCCCTTAAGTCCTTTCAAACGTTCAATTCTGCCCTTTTCTTGCAAAGCCTCCGATTTTTGTGGGCAGTCTTCAACATTATCGTACCACTCATAATCTTCAAAGGTTACATCGTTTCCAACCCGTCTCATCCCAATTATACTTCCCCCATTACAGGTTCCGTCACTCTTATAATCACAGGTCGGCCAAACACTACTCCCATCCTTGAAAACGAAAGGTGTACAAGTGTGATTAATGTGCGCAAATTCCCATGGTTTATCCCAAACCCATGGTACTTGGTCATTCCATTCATAGTACCAGGTGTTTTTGAAATCATCATAAGTCTTAAATCCTGGTAGATCTCCAGTAAGCACATCATCGTCGACTTGAAGAAGGTAGTTAAATTCCTTGAACTGCTTACACAAGGGTGTCTCATAATCGAACAAATCAACGTCTATTCTGAATAACTCTTCAATGCCTTCATTGATTGTTGAATCTTGAAGTGACGACCCATAATCGCTTTCTACTTCTTCGTCTTCTCCTCTCATCCAATATACCCATAATGCATCCTTAGTGGCTCGATCCATACTCTTATAGTTATTAAACTTACTAGCCAACCACTCTGAAAAATCAACATCGTTAGGATCATGGTTAACGTCAAAGCAAAATTTTCCAATCATATTCCTTTTTATCTCCATGAACTCGTTAAATTGCTCCTTAAAACTACGTGTCAACCATGAAGTCATAATCCGCTTGACTTCATTTGCAGGGGCAAATTCCGGACTACCATATTTAAGTTCAAGCCAATCATTGAGGGAGAGGTCCATTAATCTCACCAACCTGCCATGAAATAGTAACTCCGCCACAGCATAAATCTTTTCATCGTCCAGATAGTTCTCATTTAATCCCCAGTACTGCTCGGAATATGGCATGTAAGAGTTTTGGGTATTGCCTCCACCACAGCTTTCGTTGCTTGAATCCATGTATGCAAGATAAAATTTCCCATCATCTTCTTCGATAGTAGTCCAATTCAATCCGTTGGCTTCAATGATAGGCCATAAGAGCGATAATTCATCTCCAGTGTACCTCACAAATACATCATAAGAGAACACCTCTTCGTCAATGTTGCACAAACGCATGAATTCCTTAAAAGCAGCTTCAAGAGGAGTCTCCCAGGAGAATAAATCTGCATCGATCATGAGCACATTGAATGAATCTGAAAACAAGCATTCCTTAGCAAGATATCCGTTAACTGACATGTCTTCCATAGCAAAATCTGTCATCAAAGGTAAAATCATCAGTAGGATTTGTTCGCTAGAAGAGAAATTAATGAATACAGAAACGGATATATGAATACAAAATAGCTGATATCTGCAGACGATGCGCCGTATCCAAAGAAGATGGATACGCCGTATCTTAATACGTTAAAATTAAATCAGACTTTATTCAGAAAATAGATACGCCGCTTAGAATTTATGAATGCGCCGTATCGAATTAATTAATCAAAAATCGATATTTATTTAAAATTAAATGCGTCGTATTAACGAAAGTTAATGCGCCGTATTTTCGTTACGCTTAAAAATACAAGATTTTTGATTCAGTAAGATGCGCCGTATCGACAGAGATCGATACGCCGTATCTGTTTAATAATTCGCAAACTGTTTTTAATTAAAATAATAGATACGCCGTATCTGCTAAAGCAGATGCGTCGTATTACTTTATCGCTTAGAAAAAAATTTTCTTATTAAAAACAGATACGCCGTATCTTGGGGAAAAGATGCGTCGTATCGAATTAATTAAACGCGTTGTATTTTTTTAAAAATTAAACGCAATACGCCGTATCTGATAAATCAGATGCGCCGTATCGTTTGATTTAGCACAGTACAACGATAGCAGAACAGAAAAAAAATACGAAAAATAAAAACAAAAATTAAACACACAAACAAAAATAAACACACAAAAATAAAAGAAAACAATTAACACACAATACAACAAATATGCAAAATAGTACAATGATGCAATTAATCTAATAAAAAGAAAAACCTAATTAAAATACTAATCAAATTAACAGATAATAACAATTCACTCCCCGGCAACGGCGCCAAAAACTTGATGGGCGTGCGTTGGAGTAAAGTTTTGGCAGTTTTAATGCCTACTCAAGTTTTAAATTTATATTTAGCCGACTTATCAATAACACACACACTTAACGAGCAGTGTACCCGGTCAGTATGAATATAATGGTAAGTAGAGTGTCGATCACTAAGAGTGGAACGTATTATCTCGTTATTCTAATCAGTATTTTAATATCCTAACGCAAGGGGGTTTCAGCCTGAGAGACTGGCACGGTTTTGTTTGCAATTAAATAATAAACTAAACTAATAGGCACAAATCAGCAAGTAGCACACACGTACACAGATAAATACTCGAGACAATAAGAGGGCTGTCCTTATGATTAAGTAGTTTGTCACTTGTTTTATTGATAGCTTTATATGAAGTGTATGTAGTTAATCCTTTCTCGTTGGTCCTAAACTTATCGGCGAGTAAACCCTTAATGATGACTTATGTCTAAAAGTTATTCCTAAGTGATCAATTTAGTAATAACCGTGGGAGTGCAACCTTTCCGTTGCCACATTACACAAGCCACTAATAAACACAGAGGTGATCAATGCACTAATAAGTAGTAACCAAAGACATCAACATATAAACTTTAATCGATGGGAAAGCAATTTTAAGGGGAGTTGAAGTGAATGATAACATAACACAAGCCCATCAATCCTGATGAATTAAAGTTTGCTAACACAATAAAACAAAACTACTTAATGAATTAAACACATGCAGCACCTTCTTACAGCTCTTGTATCTTCGTTTGGTGTGTCTTGTGCTGCTGCCTTGACTGAATTCGTCCTAGGGTTCTTCTGCTTCGGTCTTCGAATGTACTGACAAAAGCTCTCTAATTCGTCTGGTCTTTGGGGTATTTATAGTTTCTGTCTGAGGGAAGATGCGGCGCATCTTATAAGTAGATGCGGCGCATTGACTTAACTTCGCGTGGGGTCCAAGATTATAATATTCAGGAATATTCGTACACCGCCAGAAGATGCGGCGTAACTCCATGATTAGATGCGGCGCATGTCCTCTTGTATCTTGGATCGTATCTGGTGATATCTTGATAGAGATGCGGCGCATGTCATGAGTGAGATGCGGCGCATCTGGAGCAGATTAGTCTTGATCTTCTTCATTTCAGTAGACTCTTTACTTTATGCATGTTTTGCTCCATTATTAGTCCAAAATCGCCAAGTTTCACCAAATGCTTGTTTTTACCTAAGAATTACAAAAGTAAACGATTAAGTATCAATCCTTACACATAATATAGTAAAACAAGTCAAATTAATAGGATAAATGATAGTAATAAAATGTACTTATTTGAGTTCATCATATATATATATATATATATATATATATATATATATATATAATATATATATATATATATATATATATATATATATATATATATATATATACATATCTTCTCACAACCTAGATACGTCATTTGTTGACTATTTAGAACTAAAAGAAATTGTTCGCCCTCGAACCTTTTCTTCCCCCTTTTCTCTCTTGGACAATAACGTTCAACATGAAAATCTTCTATGTCCACTCTCACAAAACTCATGGTGATGAAGAGAAGTGAGTTGAGTGGATCAACATAGAAGTAGTATTCGAACCTTCACACAAAAAAACTATGGATGAAACAAACTCCCATCGTCGTTAGCATTCATCTCCGTCATTACCTCATCATCTCTCGACACCATTCAATTGTTTACTTTAACACATAATATATATATATATATATATATATATATATATATATATATATATATATATATATATATATATATATATATATATATATATATATATATTATATATACGAGATAGGCGACTGACGCCGCGTTGCGGGCGTGCCTGTTTTTTGGCTAATGTTTTAAATGGCTGAAAATTAATTAAAATAAATAGTTGTATAATATTAATAAATGCAACGTTACAATATAAGTGCTAATGTTTATTTGGCTATTGTTGGTTGATAAACTTTAAACGGTATCAAAATGCCGATCGCATTAATCTATCATGACCATTGTCTTAAACTAATTAACTGTTTATTTGATGCATGTCGTGTTTTGCCGTTTGTGTATCACAAATGATAACATAGCAATTTTCGATAGTGATGTATTGAGCTGGTCTCATATATCTCCTCACATTACTTTTGAGCAATTAAAAGAACATAAGATCATACCTTAAATAGAAACGTAAATACTCAATACATAACCAATACTCAATACATAACCAACGTAATTATTTTAATGGATTTAATTTACAGATAATGAGCAATGGTGTATCCAACAGTATTGAGCATAGGGCGACTGTAAATGCAATGAAGGAGAGGATATCATCAGGCATGTTCTTCAATCCAAAGCTTGAAGCAAATGTTGGGCCTGCAAAAAAACTGCTCTGTCTGATGTAGACAGACCTTCACAGCACTTGTAGCTGCAGCGAGATCCTCCTTTGCTTTTGACCTTGAATTACTCTGTCCCACACAAACATTTACAGGTAAGCTTTAGAAGAAATAAGGAAATGTTGGAAACTGGAAATGGTAGCAACAAAAATGATTGTCATGTATGTGAGTTTACTTTTTAGAAGAAATAAGGTAATCCCTGCCAGAATCCCTGCTACATGAAGAATGATTAAACCAAAAGTAGGGTGATTAGGAAAAAATGATTGTCATGTATGTGAGTTTAGTTTTTCCAAATAAAGACTGACCTGTTGAAGAAGCAATACCGGAGAGACTGCCGCATGTTAAGCTGACCAAGACAGTGGAACCATCCGGCCTATCCTAGATAAATGTACCAACGCTGAGCTGTAAAAATTTATATAAAAGTTCTTTGTTGATAAGAGCATAGAGTATGTACCTATAGGCTTTCCAATGTGACTGCAAGGTTTCTTAAACGAAAAAGCTAATAGCATTACTTGGTCCAAGACGCTGCATGAATTACAATGAGGAATTAAGTGCAAATAATGTATAACTGAAAACAGGATCATCAAAGTAAAGTGAAACCATATTTACCAATAAGGTTGCTTCTACACCTTTATAGTAACATAAGTCAACATCTAGCAATAAACAATGCATACAGGTGGCAATAAAACGCAATGGCACATGATTAAATATCAAGAAATAATATTTGACCTTTGTAACTGATGACCAGCTTAAAGCTTTGGAAGGTTCCATAGCATCGAATCTGAGCTTCTCCATGCATCGGCATATTTACTGCATACAGAAAAAGATGTCAGTAAGGTCAAAAAGCTAAAAGCCGTTGCAATATCTGAATTTGAATGATACTTATCTTCGTCTAGTTCTTGTAAGATCAGGTCCTGATAATGTTACCATGCTATTTTACCTTATACATAAACAGAATGTGTTAGCAGTCTAAAATGAGTAGAGGTCGTTGCAATATGTAAATTTCAAAAATACCTACCTTTCTTTCGGTTCTGCTATAGCAGATTCAGAAGACTTGAGTGCGTAACGCATGGGAATTTAAGAAAATGTTAAGAAAATATCAATGATGGATGCATACGCCATGCAATGGTAGTTGCAATTTACGCACCTTATTTTATTTGAAATACAGGAACGGCGAAATTTTTCTCTTTCTAAGAAGGTACTGCTATAAATTGTCAATGTACAATAAAAGGTTTAAGCATATAAATGAAATTTCCTTACCTTTTACTGATGTATTGTCAGATTGATATCCCTTCACAGTGTCGTAGATTATTTAATTACGTTAAACAAACTGGCTATATTTAGCCAGGTTTAAGTGTATGCATCTGTAATATAAATTGTCAACTACATGTAATTCGTTCTTTGCAAAAGAAAAGAGAAGCCAAGGATGAATAATTGAGAATAACAAATGTACCAGAGAATTTTTTTGTCGTCCAAGTGTATTTAGAAAAGGCAATTTTTTAAAAGTATACGATAATTTTTTTGCATTCAAAGATGGTAGAGGAGATAACAAAAACCCTAACGCGTATGATAAAAATAAAAATTTGCGACAAATCTTTTTCTTTAACCTACGCGTTAGGCTTTTCTCATCTCTTATACCATCTTTGAATGCAAAAACTTTACCGTTTGCATTTCGTACATTTCGTCAAAATTCAGAGGGAGATCGGTAAGAAGAGAAATAGGATACCACAATTCAGATTTAAAGGCAGTGGGAAATTTTTTTTTTTTTTTTTTTTTTAAATCATTGATACTAAAAGTCGATATCTTGTATCTGTCACGTTAAATTTGTTTTCACAGCATACAAATGCAGGTTCACAAAAAGCTTAGCATAGAGAAGACAAATGCAAAATATTAAAAAAAATAACTATAAAAATACTTACAAAGTTTAAATGGTGAGTATACATACCATGTAAGTACCAATCCTGTCATGTGTCTGCTTTTAGGGACTACATTTAGTACCAATCCTGGGTGTTTGCTTACATGGTATGTATACTCACCATTTAAACTTTGAAAAATTAACTGACTACCCATAATTATGACTAACACATTAACCTGTTTTGAAACATTAACTGACTACCCATATCTTGCAACTGCTATGGAAACTGTAACTCTAAGTGACCATCAATCATGAACATTCAGGAACATGAAAGAATACCAATGGCTATGAAATATTAATATCTACCTGCAGTTAGAGTCTCTTCCCTTCCAACATTACCTTCTGCATCATCACCACGTTGACATTTTCTTGACTTTGAGGAGTCAGCATTAGCGGGATGTGATCGACATCTTTTGCACCTGTTACTCCATAATCCTCATTTTCAAGAGCCATTCTTCTTGTTGTCGATTCGTCAAACTCCATGTTTTCTTCGTAAGCCGCCATGTCCAGTTTGTCCTACAACCGCCAACAAATATATACTAAGCCGCAAATCAAACATTGCATAATTTGTAACATGTTATGTGACAATCAGCAATCTGGTAAAAATCTTGACAGCTAAGGAATATGTATAAACATATACTATATGATTTAGTCTATGAAATTCGAAATCGTTTTCATGATATCAAATTTTGTAAAAAACGAAGCTGAAAATGTAATTCTTGGAGTGCAAACTGATTGTAAGTAGATCATACGAAGAAATAATGCCAATAGTAGTTGGGTCCAAATTTTCACAACACTCTTTGAATCCTATTTTAATCAAACTTTTACATGAAAGGTTGGTTGAAACAAAAGAACCAAATTTTGATTTTTGTTTAGTATACACTGTCAGATACCAGTTCTTTAAGTGGTAAAGAACATGAAAGTTATCAGATACAGTAACCAAGACTTGATGAATATCATTAAATTACCTGCCCAATGTTTTGCTCGTCGGATCTTTCACTTCCATTGATGGTCCCGCAGCACATCCTGCAGCTGCTTTCATTTCTGATTCATTCAATGTTTCCGGCACACCTTTAATCAAGTAGACATAAGAAATCTAGTATCAGTAATTTCAGTATTGTAAGAGAAAGCAATAGGAACCCGAATAAAATTGATGCAGCTCATCACATACGGCTTACCATTGGGTGTGGCCTGGGTTACAGACGCGTATGTTCTACCTCTTTCCGGAACTGTCATTTGTGATCCCATTGGGCGCACCACATTCGTTCTCAACTGCGGGCACCAAAATCTAGAAGCAAACCTGCAATTCAGTAGTAAAAACATAAGCAAACCTGCTTAATTTAATGTGGCATATTTAGTCCTCAAACAACAACATAAAGCATATTTAGTCGTACCTTGTATAATTCAGAAGAATGTTGGAAAGGGCCATTTGTTTTATGTTAGTTTGCCATTCTGGGTTGCTGCAGCGACAGGCTTGCCTCTTCGTGACATATTACTTTTATAGTTTCTGATGTTGTGCATGTCGAACATTATTTCACCAAACCTGTATTGAAAATGAAAAGCAACGATATGTCACAAAAGGGGTTGAAAATCCAAAGCTGATATCTAACGGAATGTTTGGGCAATCAATTTGGCATAAGAAAATGTAACCGAAACACCCAAAGGTGCGATATTCATTCACCAAACTGATGTGATCATTCAGATTTCAGCTACCGAAGGTAGACTCGCAGGTTGGCATCAGTACCTACAATTTAAATTGCCGTTTTCATATATGTTGAAACTCATATAACACTATAAAGTACCTAATAGTCGTATTTTATGCACATGTTCTTTGGCAACAAACAAAGGGTCTCTATTCATAAGCTTCAGCTAAATAGAAACAACAGACCATGGGCAAAGGTAAATGCGAAAATGATAAATTTAGAGTATTATAGTTACCTCGGTATTTATTTGTCACCAACCATGAGACAAAACTGATCCTAGCCTTCTCATTCTAGAGAGTGAATCTGACAGTGTCTCCTCTGCATATCGAAAAATGTGCCAGTTAGCAGTCGTATAAAAGAATCCCGTAAAAGAAAAAAACAAAACTTACTCTAAGTTTCGGAGCATGATATCCCTCCACACCACCATTTTTTGAGTTACATTTCCAGCGTCTCGCACGTCTCCAACATATGAAACACCGGTCGCCCACCATGAAAACGATATAGGGAGTGTTTGGCACAGTGCATTATGACTTTATAAAGTCATACATCAAAAAGACATTTCCAACTGTATATGTCACTGTGTCACATTATATATAGTTGAATCAGTTATAAGATGTAGTTTGTTAGTGTATAAGCATCCAGTTATTGCACTGGCATATAACAAATATTGGAGAGTGTAAGTTAAAAAAAATGTTGCAGAGAGACTGACAGACTTGGTAAGCTCATTTAAACGCCGACACATGACATGTACCTTTAAAGTGCTTGATTTTTTTTCGAAACTATAATAAGTATGTAATTGTACGTATCTGAATCTGTACCAAAGCAAACACCCAGGATTCGTACTAAATGTAGTCCCTAAAAAAGATAAGCTCAAACAAACACCTCCCAACAATTAAAAATCATACGGCTTTATTTTTAAGCTGATTTTTTACCAAAAAGAAGTCAATGGTGGCATTTACACACGCAAGGTCTTTGACATGCGCTACAACTTATATCTAGGCATTTTGGTGCCTTGTACTATACCATGCCCGCATAAATTTTGTGTATGGAAGACAATGAATTTGACCGAAACTCTGGAAGAGAAGACGTACCTGCATTGAATGCTATATCAGTCTCTATATTTTAGGAATTGGGCAATTTCCTGCAGACTGACCTTCTGATGACATTCAACGATCCAACCTGAGAACATCCAAGACAAAAAAGAGTAACCAAACAAAACCCATGTCACAAAAGCTTAAAAATAAAAAACCCATGTCCAAATTAATTGCTTTATAACCAAATTTATAAACTCTTTAAACATATGAGTCACGCTATCAAAAGTGTTTCTGTTGTATATCCAAACATTATTGTTTATTAAGTATATATATTAATTCTTGATATCAACGGTATAATGAGTGTATATTAGGATGTTGAGAAGTAACAAAGCCACATACCTGCGATGTAGCAGTTCGAATGAGAGAATGCTTAAGACCACTATATAGCTTACCAACGCCCTACCTGCGTCTTACCTGTTCAAAACACAGGAGTCATTAGTTTTGGATGATTCTAGAATAATCATACACAAATAATGTGCGGCAACATTGATTTTAGTTAAATTGTTTATACAACAGTCGTTCAGCCTATATTAAAAAGTGAATAGAAAATAATAAAAAACGTTTAAAAAGCAAAATGAGAAAGTAACCTTTACTTGACGACTTTCGTATCAGGTAAATGAATAATACTCGTATGTTTAGAAACAAAGTAACGAATAACACTGATGAGAACCCTCGGTACTGACAATGGTATGAGTACGTAGGCGTAATGGTAACAAATAAGGCTCAGATAAATGCATAAGCGCAATAGGCAGAAAACTATCATCATCGCCTATAGAAAGAGAACAGTCGGCTCAGATTTGTGGCGGTTATCGGGAGATCCAGCATCACAAAATGCAGGGACGCATCATTCGAAAAAAAGGACACATCCGAGATGGCTGCAAACGTAATCAATTGCCTCGCCAACATGCGGAGCATCTCAATTTTATCAAACCCACTGACATGCATCACAGCCTCTTACAATGACAACTAACATCATACAAATATAAAAAAATATGATCGAAACTCAGGTCTGCAAATACAGAAGCAATACGAACTGCCAACGTTGAGTTCAAGGATTAAAGTAAATAGTTAGCCTCAGATCTGTAAATAGATTTCAGTTCACACAAACAGTAAGATTTTAACAGGGCTGCAAAAAATAAAACCTGTTGCATAGTAATTGTTTATACTACACCGTCCAGTATTTGCCATGCCAACTTGTTAAAATCTTGAATGAGTTATTTCATTTTTTTTTCAAATTATAACAGTCATCATAGGCTTATAATTATAATATATATTAAACCACATAAGAAACGGTGCCGTTTCATCAGAAAAATTAGATTACCCTATGCCTTCGCTGCGCAAATGGAGGTTGCTGAGGCGATTGTGTATCGCACTCTACCATCCGTCCATGTTTTGCATCCAGGCAAATTGGGTCAGATTAATTCATGGCCTAGCTGCAAACGTCGAGGTATCCGCCATGGCTGCAAACATAGCATGGTGCCCTGCCAAGACACAGACATTCCTCAACTTTTTACGAAGCCACTACCATTCATCTAAGACCCTTAAAAGGGCAGACATAACGAAAGCAAGAAAACAGCAGTTGCTGCTTTACCCCTTTGTCTAAAGCATAATCTGACCAAGATACGGTTGTTGGCGAGGCACACATACTAAAAAAAATGTATATTAATCACGCACAAATCCAGCAAGTTAGAACAGAGCAAGAAACAAACGGTCACTAATATCTACAACGAACAAATAAGCAACCACAGCCAATAACGAAAACCCAAAAATCAGGATTTTCAACGAATCATTTTAAATGACGGTCAGTAAACAAAGCAAGAGCGTACACTGCAACACATGATTACAAACATAAATGTTCCTAACAACCAAAAGGAACCTCAACTTGCATCATCCAGAACATGCAAACAATTGTCACTACCAAAATACAAAAACCACAATTCACAGAAGCCACAAATTAACTGAAAACCTAATTTTTCAGCATCAAACAACTTGCATAATCCAGAACATGCAAACAATTTTCAGTACGAAAATACAAAAACCCCAATTCACAGAAGTCACAAATTAACTGACAACCTAATTTTTCAGCATCAAATTGATTGAAACACAATCAACAAAAACCTCCAAATTAATTACAGTGAAGATCAACTATCAACCACAATCAACAAACACCAATATCAAAACCCAATTTCAGATTAAATGAAAGCACAAAATGTAAATTGAAAAAAACCCCAAATTAATTAAAAGTTTAAAACCCTAATTTTTGAATATGCAACAGCAATATCAGCACTGAAATTCAGAATAAATAAAAACACTGCACCTTCATTTATCGTAAAACGAAATCTAACAACCACCAAACAATTGCCGTTTACTTAAAAGTCGTTGCCGAAACGACAACAACTCCCCGCCATGGCTGTAACCACAAAGTCGCCGTGGCTACCCCGCCAAGATACCGGAGTCGACCGTCGTTAAGATTTAGCGTCGTACACTATTTTGGATCTAGGGTTTTATTATCAAATGTTCTGGAATTATGTGGTAAAGTTTATCATATATGTATAAAAAATATAAAAAAACGCATGAAATACCGTCCGGGCCAAAAAATGGCCTGGATTATAGCAAAATGGGCTAAGTGGGGTTGGGGCTAATTTTTTGGCGGGAAAAAAGGGTGCAAAACGGCACCGTTTCTTTTCGGGTTTAATATATATTATAATATATATATACACATTCCCTCTCATTCCTCAAACTCATTGTCGACTTGACATCTTGATCATTTTATCCAAAATTCTCAAGATATATTTTTAACAAAATGTTAATAAAATGCGTCAAGTATTCCCTCCTCATGCCAATACAACCCAACGTATTTTTGATATATGATAAATCTATCTATACACATATAAATATTTTACCATCAGAAATGAAACTCGAAAAATTCCAATTTTTGGTGGGCGTCCCCCTTAATTTTAAGGGGACTGGCTTGTTATCGAGGGCGGCCCCCTTAATGTTTAAGGGGACCGGCCATCTGATGCACCAGAATCATTTTCCCTTCTTGAAAAATCTGCCAAACACTCCATTTCTCATTCACCATTTTCAACCTACCTGCTGTGAACGAACCACACTTCCCAAAACCATCAAAACCAATTACCAAATCACCAATTCGGGCTTAATTCGCAAGGGGCAAACACTTATATCTCGATTAGCAACATTTATTGTAAGTTTTACAACACAAATTTCATCTTATTTCATCCAATTTTGAGTCTAATCATAATTAGGTATTTTATTTAAATTTTTCAAATTCGATTTTTTTTTTTTTTTGAAATTAAGTCTAGGATTCTCATAACCAAATGCTCCCCATAGGATTAGAATGCTTAATCAACACTAGAAACTAAGTAATCAAAAACCCTCATGTCAAAATTTTGAAAAACCATACACTCTCATTCAAAATTTTTTATTGTTGAATCATGCCATAAACACTTGTTAAAACTAATCACATTGTATTATCACAACTCCTTAATCCTAAAAATATATTTTTCGAATCATGAAATATGGTTTTATTAAACATAAGAGAGTGTTTGGATTAGGTCATAGAGTCGTCGAAATTTCATCGAAATAAAGTTCACAACTACTTGTCAAGTTTATAAACACGCAATTAGTTGTTTTAAGTCATCAAGATACATAATTCATATGTATATTGAGATATTAGTATTTATTTTTCTAGTTAAGGGGGCGTTTGGCGCAACATTTTGAACGGTATTTTTGAGTCAAAATCTACGTTTTCAACTTTTTCAATAAGTTACTTAACATAAACACTCGTAAGAAATAGCTAGATATACAATCTAATGTTTGTCTAGCCACATTTCAAAGTAGCTTATGATGTATAAGGCAACGTTTGGATGTTTTTGGTTCTTTATCATAATATCCATATAACTACTCCTTAACATCATGAAATACATTTTAAGCGAGTTAAAAATTAAAACCAAGGAACATTGTAAACTACTTCTTAGGATTAAATTTTTAGAGTCGAAGTATGTTTGCATTCCACATAAGTAGCATATACGACATATGCATGTTATATTTTTTCTTAATTTTATTTTCTTGTTGCTATCTTATTTAGGTGAAAATGCCTAAAGCCACGGTTGGTGATGTTTCCAAAACCAAGCAATATATTCTAAAAGTCTTCGCTACTCTCGGCATATCTCCCGCCATTGCATGTTTCTATCGTCCCATCGAAGATAGAAACATTCATGAAGGAAGAATTGTCGATCAATCGTTCTATCAATCCGACAATATCGAACGAATGTTCACAAATGTTCGTCTCGATTGTCTCTTCAAAATAAATGAACCAATCATTCCTCACTTCGTTCTTGACTTCTATAGCCAAGTGTCGGTGCAAACTGATCAATATGGCTATATTCTTATCTCCTTTATGATCCAAAACGAATTTATCACTCTCACTCTTGCTCAGTTTGGTCAAATCCTCCAAATTCCCTTCAACGGTCAAGCCGTTTTCTCAAATGAATGGGATCTCTCATCTCTTGAGAAAAATCGGCCTCAGGATAGTCCATACTATTCTGAGATTCCAACTCTTAACGACATTCGTCAACTACTCGAGCTAGAACGTGGTACGACTAGCTGAAGAATCAAGTCGAAAAATGTCGACATTCATGCAAACCAAGTCCTTCTCAAAGAACTAAGCCCCGACATGAAGCATTGGGAAGAACTCATTCGCGAGAATGCGTTTGGTACCGGCAGACACCGTGACCACCTCACGGCTAGCATCGCTCACATGTTGTATTGTGTTGTTGCGGAAGAACAATACAATTTGGCTTATTTCTTTGTCCATCGTATAATCTCCGCCAAAAATACTCCACATGCCAATCTTCCTTATGGTATGTTCCTCACTAGACTTTATCGTTTTGTCATGGAACATTACCCACATCTTGAGAGTGATATCTATCAATTCGTTCATCCCGTCTTGCGTCCTCTCACTCGTAGCCAACTTCGTCGATCTCGAAGTGACAAGGGCAAATCTCGTCGCCCTAATCTCTTCGCACCTCGTAGTTCCACATCTCATCGGAGAGATGATGATGATGAGGAGGAAGGCACCTCACATGTTAGTACTCCATCTCCCACGACATTCGTGGACAATCTCCCAGAACTTAATTATTCCGATTATCAAGTTCCTCTTCCTTCCGAACAAACCGATCAAATCCTATTTGAACGACAAACCTCTTTGCTCAACACTACTCAACAGATGCATCAAGAGGTTCGAGGTGGTTTCAAGTCAATAGGAAAAGCTTTCAGGAAGATTCTCGGGAAGAAGAGATAGAGATGTGGATGTTGGCTTATTTGAACAATAATGTTATTAGACAATTTTTTTTTTGCTATTATATGTACTTGACAATTATCTTATTAGTTTCTTGTATTTTGAAGTATGTTAGGATTTTAACCATCCTCATGTTAGAACTTTGTTAATATGCTTATATTGCCATGCTTGCTATTTAATGATTATTGACATATATGCTTTATAATATGCTTATATTAGTTTAAATGTATGCATGATTATTTAATATGTTTATGCTACTATTTAATCATTCTTGGTATACATGGTTCAAATGGAGCTTGCTGCAAATACACCTTAAAAATTGACCCTTTTCTGGAAATTTTTCAAATTTGGTCGCCTGGGAAAATACCAGATGGGCGGCCCCCTTAATTGTACTAGGCGGTCCCCTTAATTTTAAGGGGGCCGGCCTACAATTAAGGGGACCGGCCATCTGGACAGTAAAATTCACTGTTTTCTTTTGCATCTTGTGACCCCTTTTATCTAGCCCCAGCTACCATTTCTCTTAATGACCCAACTGATTTTGGAATATTACTACAAAACCTCAAAAACTTACCAAAACCAACCACATTTTCATATTATAAATTCCCTCCAAATGATAATTCCTCATTTCATCAACCTTCACCTCCATCAAACACCATCCTAATCCACCATGCTATCACCAAAATCCTCCATCTCTAAGACCTCTAAGAAACAAAAGATTGTCATCATACCACCCAAACAACTCTTCATTGATCTTACTCAAGAAGACAACACCACTCCATCACCACCACCTAAATGCTCATCTCCTAATGCACCATCCAAAACACCTTCCACCCATGGTACATCCTCTTCTTCCATTCCTTCAACCTCATCCATCAATGACTACATAAACTCCCACCTATCATCACAACCATCAAGAGCATCACCACCACCTCCCACTCAAGAACCTCCATCCACCGAGCTTGCCATTTCCCTATCACCCATCACACCTCTTGATGCTCATTTCTCATCCTCACCAATTCCACCACCATTCTTTCCCATACCTTGGGCTTTACTTGAAGCCCATGGGGATAATTGCCTTTGTTGCATCCACAACCGAACCATCATCTTTGGTCTTAGAGATGAAATGCAATACATGTTTTCATGTATTGAGCATATGTTAACCAACCCACCTCCACCATCTTCACCTATTTCACCACCACCTCCTCCATTTTCTCCTAATTAAGCATATGAAATGCTTAACCAACAATAACTTTTCCATCATTTTGTTGCAAGCTCTATGACGAATCATGTACTCTTGGGATGATTATGTAGTATTATTAGTTGCATTATTTGTTAAATGTTGTATGCTTTACCTATGATGTAGTCTATTTGGTTGTGTATTTATACACAACACCTTTTATTAATGAATATTTTTCTTCCATATGCTTGCTTATTTTCGCTATATATTCTTGTGCTTCTAATATTTTTCTTGCAAGCATTCCATAGCTCGACTCCTTGGTGCCCTCAAACGAGGAGGAGTACACATCAAGGGGGAGTTCTCATTCCGACAAATTTTGCATCTAAATCTTGCCGGCATAACCTTTTTGATTCTACAAAAAGGGGGAGAAGTAGATATAAACTCACTAAATACTTGTCTAAAAATTAATCTTTTAGATTTAATGAGTTTAGATTTTGTAATCATCAAAAAGGGGGAGATTGTTGATATAAATAATGCCTAAACACGTTATTAATATTTTTCGATATCTCTACGTTTTGATAATCACAAAATGTAAAATCATTAAACGAAAGATTATGACGTAAACAAGTATTTAGTTGTAAATATCTATTTTGACAACTCAATCACTTAAGGTATGAATAAACAAATGCTTAATGCATTATATGATCAAAGGACTTTTTTTTAATCACTAAACTTTTTATAAAATGTCACAAACATTTTATATTTTTTAGAAAAATATTTTTGGTATTAAATAAATATGTTTAATCTATTATAAATATATGAATTCAAATTTTCAACCAAAAATGGCAAAAATGTTCCAGAAAAACCTTCCCCACAAAAAGACAAATCTGAGCAACGTTCGGATTTGGGCGGCCCCCTTAATTCACTAGGCGGTCCCCTTAAAATTAAGGGGACCGGCCACCTATTTAAGGGGATCGTCCCGCTCCTCTAGGTCCTCAGATTTGCCTATAAATACTGGTTCATCTCTGGACTTTTTCCTCACCTTTTGCACCCCAAACCTTCTGTTCTAAATCTCTTCTCATCTTTCTAAATCCCTTCTAAAATCCTTTGATCATATATTCTTAAGCATTGGTTTCTAAGTGATCCAAGATTCCACCATCAAAGTGAAAAAGAAGAATACTCCTTCAACTAGAGAAGAAGTATTGTAGTTTAACTCATATTATTTTGTAGTTGTGTAAAGTGTTTGATAAAGTGTTGTATAGTTGTGATAAGTAGATCTAAGTGTAAGTAAGTAGTTGTGTTGTAAAGAAGTAGTGTAGAAGTTGTGAAGCCGTCGTGAAGTAGCCGTGAAGAAGTTGTGAAGCCGGTGTGAAGAAGTTGTGAAGAAGTTGTGAATAAGTTGTGTAGAAGTTGTGAGATTGGTTCTAGCTACGAATAGAACTCGACATTTAGCTTTGTGTCGTTAAACCGGTGTAAGCGAAAGTTGTGTAAGGTTTCTCCGCCATAAGGGAGTTTGTTGACATAGTGAAGTGAACTCTCGAGTAGGTGACTCGAGGAGTGGAGTAGGGCAAGGAAGGTATCCTTGTAGCCGAACCACTATAAATCTTCATGTTGTGGTTTGATCTTTCCATCCATATCTTTCATTTCATTTCATTTACTTTACTTGCATTGTTTATCTATATTTATTTATATTTGTTCATATTGATCAAGAGTTGAATTCACATAAGATCGAATCGAAGTTTTAAAAAGTAAACAAAAAGTTTTCATAAATTAAAAAGACGTAAAACTATTCAACCCCCCTTCTAGTTTTCCACAGAACATATATGCTAATTAGAGTTTTACATTATGTGGGAAGAGTTAAAGGAACTAAGTGCCTGGGTGTATTGGGTGGGTACACCGTTGCAGCCGCTATTTTCCTAAGGGGTGGAGTTTTGGCTTTAAGTTCTTCGGCCTTTCTCTTTTCTACGTCCAAAGACCAAAATATTTGTTCAGGCGTCAACTTAGTTTGAGGTGCAAAAACAGTCAATCGGTTCTCCTCATAGTAATCATGGGGTTTGATTATGACTCGATTGGCTATACATTTGGGATCTTTCATTTTTTCAGCCATTCTTTCTCTATTTATTACTTCTATCTCATTACTCTCTTCAAATGATGACACATCGGGAGGGGCATGACCATGCTTAAGCATTACATTTGCATCATATAAGGCAGGTTGGGCAACTTTAACACTCTTAAGTAAAACTGATTTAGGTTCACCTACATCCTTTTCATTATTTTCATCACACAACCTTTTATGCTTTTCAATCATTTGAGCAGTTTGTCTGGTCTGGTCTTGTGTTTACAATTTGTTTTCAATCTTGTTCTTTAACGTTTTAAGTCTGGAAAAATCATTTAAGAGTTTTGTTTCTTTTTCTTTGAAATCATGTTTTAGTGTAATTACACTTTCTTGGATCTCCTGTTTTTGTTTAACAGTTTGATCAAGTTGTTTTCGTAAAGAATATAACTCCCTTTTCAATGTTTCTTCCCTTAAATTACGTTCTGTTATGAATGTACGCATTTGACTATCCATTTTCTGCTCACGTTCAGTTAGCTCAAATTTTGCACGTTGTTCATATATGGCCACCTGATCTTTATAGATGTTAAGTCTGGTGGTCAAGGTGTCATCGGGGATAAACACGGCGTTCTCATGCAACTCACAAGCATTATCTACAACAGAAGATGCACTACTTGGTACAACAGACACGTCGTTGTGATTCACATATTGTTCATATGGATTAACATTACTATTTCCCATATCAACGGTATCTGATTCAACAACATCTGTCTGTTGTACTTTGTTAGGAATCTTCTGTTCATCTACCATGTTATATGTGTCATAAAGCTTTATTACCTCAGATATGATAGATGCATTAGAAGGACCAGCTTGTTGTGGTGATGAGACTGCAGAAGACAGATTAGCCATGAAGATGGTTTGAGCAGTGGGTTCATCATCAACGTCTGAGTCAAAAGCATCACAGTCATCTGCTTTGAAGATGTTGGGATCATTCAGTGCCAAGTCTTGAACAGGTTGATCATCCACATCAGCATCAAACGTGTTCCCCTCATTACCAACAAGAAACAATAACTCTTCTTCGTCCAAAGCTGCTCCATTCTCTTGGGCTTGCATCAATAGCATCTTATCTTTGAAGTAGTCAGAGTTCTGTGGATGCTTTGGTTGAGTGCAGTTCCTTGCTATGTGTCCTAGTCCACCACAGTTGTAACACTTGGTTTGCCTTCCCTGTCCCTGATTAGCATTTCCCATTCTATTCTGTATATTACCCCGGGCAACATTTCTTTGATTCACATTCTGCCTTCCCTGAACATTCTGAACCACAACCCTTCCATCTTCCACTGTTGCTTGATTACGTGGATTTGATGAAGTTCGAAGTTGGTTGTTGGTTTGAGGAAGTGTTGCTCTGAACTGTTGGACAAGTAAAGAAACTTGGTTTGAGAGATTATCAATCATCTTGTCAGTATGAGAGTACCCTAAGTCCAGTTGGTTGTTCACAGCAGATGGTGGGTGCAAAGATGATTGGATAAAGGATGTCTGATTCTGTGATGAAGAAGGATCGTGATACACTTGATCAAGTGAGGATTGATTGAACGGCTGAACATTTGAGACAAATGCAAGAGGATCATTGGATGTTTTTGGATTGAGTTTTCCCCTCAGTTGACGATCATAGATAGCATGTTTTTCATGTTGTTGTAAGTAAGCATACAGCTGTTCATAGTTGGTCTGTCTCAATCCTTTGTTGAGTTTTACGGCTGTAACAAATCTATCCCACTCAGGTGACATGTTGTTCACAAATTTAGAATTGAGCTGGATATTTGGCATTGTCATCCTGATGATCCTCATGTCATTCACAAGTTTGTGAAATCTCACATAATAGTCAGTGATGTTTTCGCTAGGATTCATCTTGAAATGCTCAAACTCATCATACAGTTGAGATTAACAATCTTCTTTGGTTAGTTCAGATCCAGCCAGAAGCATTTTGACATTGTCCCAAATAGCTTTGGCTTCAGTGTTGAAGTTGATAAGCTTGTAAACGTCTTTGGGAAGTCCTTGAATCACAATGTTCGAAGCTCTAATGTCAGCATCATAACGCTTCTTCTCCTCCTCATTAAGATCGTTGTACTCACGTGGCCTGTCGATTCCAAAAGTGACAGTTCCATTCTCATCGGTCGTGACAGCATCTCTAGTGGTGCCCATTAGAAAAGGTCCTTCATCAATGGATTTAAGAATGTTAAATCCATTCTCTTTTCCCAAGGAATAAAGTCGTATTCTTTGTACCCATGATTCATAGTCTGTCGTATCAAGCATAGGAGGGCGGGTATCGGACCCGGCGTCATCAGAAGAAGTGCTTGCCATGATGTAAACTTACACGGGATTTTACAACTCTTGTGATTTAAACCGAGAAATCGAATCTTTCGCGGGATTTTATAAAATCAACAAAAGAAACCGTAAGATACTGATTACTTGAGTGTGATATGATAAGGTTTGCAAATCACAATGAATAACCAAAGGTAAATAGCAATATTGGTCTTCAAAAATTCAAGTCGCAGAAGTCAAATCGCAACTGATCAAACCGTAACAAGTCAAGTTACAATTAGTCAAATCGCAATTAACCAAATCGCAATAAGTCAAATCGCAAGTATCAACTCGCAATGTCAAATCGCAACTGGTCAAATCGCAATCAGTCAAATCGAAACTAGTCAAATCGCAACATTTCAATTCGCAATTAATCAAATCGCAATTGGTCAAATAGTAGTGACTCAAATCGCAACCTCAAATCGCAAGTTCAAATCGCAACCTCAAATCACAGGCTCGCTCAAATTGCAGGCTCAAATCGCAAGTATCAAATGGTAATCCCAAATCGAAAGTCACAACCGGACAAAACTGTCACTTTCTTGCGATTTGTCTTCTTGCCCCTTTTAAGTAAAACGCAAAATCGCAGAACAAAAACTTACCAAATCGCAACAACCAACTACCCAACACAACACAAATCACAACCTAGAACTTTTATCGGGAGTCAAATCGCAACAAAGAATAACTCTAAGACACCATTCAAATTGACTCAAACATCCACAACACTTATGAAATAAGCAATCTAGTGACCAAAGTAAGCTACAATAACTCTTCTAAACATAAAAGTACAAGCTTACAACACTAGAAACCACAAACAAAGCTCAACTTATGATGTTTTCTACCTATTCTATTCGAACCAAAAGAAAACCACAAACCAATCAAAGGAATCCAAATACCCACAAACTAAAAGATCAAACCAAGGCTCTTGATACCAATTGTAAGTAATATAAAATCATAACATGCGTGGTGCTTGTGGTTTTGGCTGAATTAGATAGAAGAAAAAGAGAGAGAATGGAACCTTGAGAGAGAAAGTAAGTAATATTTGATTAAGAATGAAGTGAAGGTCCAACCCTTCCCATGTGTGAGAAGGGGTATTTATACTACAAGCCTAGACGCCCCGTGTGGGCTGTGGAGTGAGCTGACAGTGGGTAAAGACCCGACCTAACTCCACGAATACTATAATAACTAAACTAATACTAATAATCCTACGAGCTACTTAATGCTAATAGATACTCGGGGTGACCGAGTCTTTCACTTGAATATTTATATTCCTAACACAAAACGACTTTGAGATGTGGAGGCTGCGAATCAAACAGTACTGCCAAGTGCAGGACTATGCACTCTGGGAGATTATTGAAGAAGGAAACTCCTTTAAACCTTCCACATATGTATCAACAGTTGATGGTAAAGAAGAGACTGTTGTAAAAGCCTCTCCAGTGACTGCAGAAGAGAAGCTGCAAAAGAAAAATGATGTTAAGGCTAGGAGCTTGCTGATGACGACCCTTCCCAATGATCAACTCTTAAACTTCTGAAAATACAAGGATGCAAAGTCTTTGTTTGAGGCAATCACTACAAGGTATGGTGGGAATGAAGCCACCAAAAAGACTCAAAAGACTTCCTGAAGCAGAATTTTGAAAACTTTAGTGCAACCAGTAATGAGTCTTTGGATCACATGTTTAATAAGCTACAAAAGATTGTTAGCCAACTTGCTGTTCTTGGTGTTGACATACCTCAGGAAGATCTGAACTCCATGTTCATGAGGAGTTTGCCTGCTGAATGGGCTATGCATGTGATAGTCTGGAAGAATAAACCAGACATTGATACAATGAGCCTCAATGATCTTTACAACAACTTCAAGATTGTTGAGCAAGAAGTGAAGAAATCTGGAGGTACAAGTTCAAGCTCAAGCACTGGGAATATGGCTTTTATGTCATCTCCTAGTAATTCTAGTCTAGATGAAGTGAAAGTGGCTGTGGGAGTTAGTACTGCTAACCCTAGTGTTAGTACTGCTAGCTCATCTACCAGTACTACTGGTATTCTGAATGACACCACATATTGTACCTTCTTGACCAGCCAGAATGATGGGTCACTGATGACACATGAAGATCTCCAGGAGATTAATGATGATGACTTGGAGAAGATGGATCTCAAGTGGCAGATTTCACTTCTTAGCATGAGGGCTAAGAAATTCTACCAAAGAACTGGCAAGAAGATCAACATCAGCAGTAATGATACTGTTGGTTTTGACAAGTTTAAGGTAGAGAAATAATGAAAAATGTACTAAAAAGTTCTCTCTAGGCGATTTTTCAAAACCCTTACAGCCTCCATCATTTTCTATCCTAATCCGTCCATAATCTTGTGTTTTTTGCATTGTTTTTGTAAGTTTAATTGATTAACTCTTGTGTTATTCATTAATCTTTTCAATTCGCTACATAAATCACATCTTTTTGTTGGATTTGAGTAATATTCTTATTAGGGTTTTGAAAATCGCTTGTATCTTAACCCTTATAAACGATCGATCTGATTCGTTTGGGATTTAAAGATCTATTATTTACATCGTTTTTAGGGTTTGTCATGGTTGATCGCATCCCTTTTACCTTTATTCTGGAAGTCGGTTTGATTAACCCTATTAATTCTCACGATTGTAGGGTTTGATTTAAGTCGATTCAATCATTCTTGGGTTGTGATTTTTTGCTGGAACTCATCATCACATAACAGCCTTTTTTTAGGGTTTGTTCATTCTCATATTGCAAGTAAAGATCCCTATTTTAGGGCTCGTTTACTGCTTCATTGCAAGTACCCAATATTGGGTTTTCTGGTTGTAAGTCCTTCATGGTTAAAGTGGGTTTTTTTGAGAGATGGAATCGGGGTTTCTTAATGGTAAGAAGTCTATAAAGACTGCTGGTTTGGCTTCCAAGATTAACAATATTGATGGCAAGTTTATTGTCAATGAGGGGAAGCCGTTGAAGTCTATACTTAAAAGTGCAGGTTTGGCTGGTAAGACGGGAAGTTTCCCACTTCCTAGTGAGCTTGTTTCTGGTTCTATGGCACCGTGTGTACCTCCTGAAGTTCCAGAAGTTGTTCCTGCTGTTCGTTCATGTGTAAGTTCAGTTGACTTTAATTCTGGTGTCCCGAATGATACTAATGTTATTGAACCTGATGCGTTGGGGGCTGATAATGTGGGTGCTGGTACGGATATTGGATCGAGGTCAAATGATGATAGTAATATTGGTGGTGCTAACGTTGTTATACCATTAGCCATTGTTGATGATATGCGTTCCAAATTTGGTTTTACATTGTGTGGCTATTTCCTTGGGCAACGATTAGCTTTTCCTATGGTTGAGAATTATGTTAAGTATGCGTGGGCTAAGTTTGGCTTTGAACACGTTATGTTGCGTAATGGTTTCTTCCTTTTCAAATTCTCTACTCAAGAGGGTATGACTAAGGTTCTTGAGTGTGGTCCTTGGTTTATTAAATCTAATCCCATTTTTCTGAATATTTGGGTTCCTAATACAAGGTTGGAGAGGGAGAAGATTACTAAGGTACCGGTATGGATTCGAATTCATAATGTACCAGCGGTTGCGTATTCCGAAGTCGGTATTGGTTTGATTACAAAACAGCTAGGTCGCACTATATGAATGGATGCAGGTACTAGAGCTATGTGTAACAATCCTTGGGGTCGTTATTCTTATGCACGGGTTCTTATTGAGTTATCTGCGGAGAATGCTGTTGTGGAATCAATTGATGTGGCCATACCCTTGCCTCAAGGTAAGGGACATTATATGGAGGTTCTTGAAGTCGAATACGAATGGTGGCCCTTTCGCTGTTCAAAATGTAATGTTTTTAATCACGAGGATGATGCTTGCCCTCTTAGGAGTAAGCAGGCTACTTATGGTTCGGGTTCGGCTAATAAAGATGTTGGTGATACTCGGGGTGTTCCCTTGGAAAAGGTTGGGAATAAGGCTGCCAAAGTTAATCAAAGGCCTAGGTTCTTCAAACCAAAGCCTAATGTGTTCTTCCGACCTGTTTCTAAACCAACTACTAAGAAGAAAGCTAATGATACTAAAATTACTTCGGATGTTGTTCCTTTAGAGCAGCCTTCTAAGGATGATTCAAATGGCGATACTTCTGGTGAGTTGAAGGGAGATGTTAGTCCAAGCATGGTAGAGGCGGAGGTATCGAAGAATAGTGATAAGACGGAGTGTCAAGTCTCTATTAGTAAGGTACCTGCTAAAAGTGATAAGGGAAGTTTGTGGGAGCAATTCTCTAGGACGCATGTTGCTTCTACAAGTGATGTGAAATCATCTATAGCAGGCTTGCAAGACTCGGATGATGATGAGATTTTAATGACTGGTGTTTTACCGGGTGCTGGCTTTTTGGATGATTTGGTGTCTTATGATGGCTATGAGTCTCAGGCGTATGGTCGTGATATTCGCTTGAAGGGTCGTCATAGGTAGTATGTTATATTTTGTTAGTTATAAGAATGGCATGTCATTCTTATATTGTGGTTTGGTTTGTTGATTTTTTTCTTTCATGTAAGTGCCTATGTAACGGGCTGAGATATGGGACTTCACCCATATCCTTTGTACTTAAACATTTTTTGGAGTAATACATTTACCGGGTATTTTGACCTTTTACCCAAAAAAGTTTAAGGTAGAATGCTACAACTGTCACAAGTTAGGCTATTATTCGAGGGAATGTAGGAGGCCCAGGCAACAGGATAGCAGGAGCAAGAGTTATGGAAGCAAGCCCAAGGCTATGGAAGAAGCTGAGCCAACCTCAAAGGCTATGGTGGCTATTGATGGACTAGGCTATGACTGGAGCTTCATGGCAAATGAAGAGGAAGCACCTGCTAAGATGGCACTTATGGCCTTCTCTGACTCTGAGGTACTATCTACTAAAAGTTGTTCTAAAACATGCACTGCTCTTAAAGAACAAGAAGCTTTAAAGAAACACTATGATGAGCAGAGGATTGAATTAAACCAAACAAATTATAATTTTTCTAATCACAAAAGAGGTTTAGCAGTCCTTGAAGAACAAATAGTACATTACAAGAACAATGAGTCTGATTTTGCTGAGGATATAGCTGTTCTTAAGAGAGATTTTTCACTTAAGAATGTTGAGATTAGTTTACTGAAAGCTGAGTTAGAGAGAGTCAAAAAGGCTACAGAAAATATTCAATTGAGTGCAGATACTTTAGAGCTTGCTTCTAAAGGTGTGAACAAAATCTTAGAATGTCAATTGATTAATAAGGCTAAGTCTGGGTTGGGGTATAACACATGTCCACCTCCTCACAGAGGAATTCCAGTACCTCTAGGAATTGACCTAGAGCATACAAGTTTACCTGAGTTTCAACAACCTAAGTTAGAATATGGTTGTAAGCCAAAAGAGAATGTAATTGCTGATAAATCTGTAGAAACCAATGAGCCTTTTGAGAGTGCAAGTGACACCTCTCTTGCTGAGGATAAGGTGTCAACTGATAGGAATTCAGATGCTCCCACAATTGAGGATTGGACATCTGATGATGAAGATCAGGTTGTAGTTAAACCTAAAGTAGGGAAGCTAGAAGGAACCAATGTTCCTAAGGTGGTTAGTAATGAAACTGTTAAGCCTACATCTAATATAAAACCAGTTAGGAAAATAGTTAGGTACTTTGAGATGTATAGGTCCACAGGCAAGCCAAGAGGTAACCAGAGGAACTGGAGTGACCTTAAGTCACATCAACTAGGAAGTGACTTTGTCATGTATAAAAAGGCTTGTTTTACTTGTGGTAGCTTTGACCACCTAGAGGCCTTTTTTCATAACCATCAAGGGAGAAAGATGGTTATTGGGAACAACAGGGTAACTGGGAACATAAGTCATAGGGTGAACTCAAACAGGTCTCAATCTCACCCCAACACTAATAGAATGACTCCCAGGGCACTTTTATTGAAGTCTGGTCTCAAACCAATTAGTACTGCTCGACTAGCAGTTCATACTGCCAGACCATTTAAAACTGTTTACCCTAGATCAGCAGTTTCAAGTGCAAAACCAACTTTCAAACATGCACAACAAACTGTTAAAAGGCCTTTTCATAAGAAAGCAGTGGTTTAAAAACAATTTTCGAAACCAAAGGCTAAAACTGCAAAGCTAGCAGTTAGTACTGCTAGCCAAGCAGTTAGTACTGGTAATTCTAAAAACACTGCTAGGGATAAGAGGGCTAATGCTGTTAAGGCCTCAGCATGTTGGGTATGGAGACCAATCAAACCCAATGGTGCATCAATTGTATTAAAAAGATTTGACTATATTGATGCACGAGGCAAACCCAAGTCAGTAATGGCTTAGGTAACCTAAGGAAACTAATTTCCTTCTTTTATGTGTAGGGACATTCACAGGATGATGATGAAGATCAATGTTATGCAGACAGTGGATGTTCCAGGCATATGATAGGCAACATGTCATATCTTTCAGACTTTCAAACAATGGATGGAGGATATTTTACCTTTGGGGGAGGAATAGGAAGAAAGATTACTGCACAAAGGAATTTCTAGTGCATTGTGTGAGCAGCAGTTGGTGGCTTAAGTTGCTGACATAATAAGTTGATGATGGACAGAGTTTGGGGATCTATTAACAAAGGTTTATGCCTAAGTTAACTGGTTCTTTAAAACTTCTTTCTTGAAACCTGATTATGATGTATTGTATTGGAATTGATGGCTTAGTTAGTCAGATAGTAACTGACATAACTCACTCTCTACCATTTTATACTTCTGTATAATGAGTTAGTCTAAGGACACCTGGTAGAGAGAACAACGAGCAAAAGTGAATCTAACACAATTATGTTAGAGGCAACACCTGTCACGAGCTGGAAACCCTGTCAAGAAAGCTCTTTGAATGAGTTTATCTGATCACAGGCAGTTATTTATAACTGAAATCATTGGTTCTCACACAACCAGAGGTTGCATTAAACCGAAATAATGATTAAGTGTCTGTCTTTACATTTAATCCCTTCAAAATGGTTGTTAGCAGTATTTTTTTAATCAAAATTGAGTTCATACTGCTGAGTAAATTTTTTCCAAAACTTTGTACTGCCAGGAAAAAAGTTAGTACTGGTAGGCGTAAGTTTGTACTGCTCGATAGACGTTAGTACTGGTGCGAAATAAAAGCCTTTTGAAAATAGCCGTTGAGAGTTTGTTGAGATTTTTACTGGTCAATATCTTATCTTAAGGGTGTTTCTTTTTGGATATTTTTACTTTTAAATTATTATATTCACTTTTCTTCAATCAAAAGTTATCTTTTAATTGAAGTCGGTCCAATAGAAACCCTAATAAGACTTTTATAATATCTCAATTCACTTTCTTCATCTACATTCTCACCTAAAATTAAACTATTCACAGCAGTCAAATCAACTTTTACTAAAAAAATAATGGCTTCTTTATCCTTTGTTGACAAGCACAATATGGTCGCGTTTTTGGAAAAGGCAGAGGATGATACTTACTTTCATCAGATAGTAGACTTTTTAAATGGTTCCCAAATAAGGTATTCTTTATCATTAAATCCCACTATTTATGTCTCCCAAATCAAAGAGTTTTGGCAGACTGCTACTGTCAAAATATTTGACAATGGTGACAAAGAGTTAAATGTTACAGTGGATGGTAAATCTATTACTCTTACTGAATCATCACTCAGGAGGCATCTCCATCTGAATTATGACAATGGGATTAGTGCTATGCCAAATACTGAAATCTTTGAAAATTTAACCAGGATGGGGTACAACATCCAATCACAATCTTTAACTTTTCAAAAAGGTTGTTTTACCCCACAATGGAGGTTTTTGATTCACACCATCCTTCACTGTCTCAGTCCTAAGAAAACCTCATGGGAACAGTTCAGTAGCAATATTGCAACTGCTCTCATCTGCTTAGCTACTGACATAATTTTTAATTTTTCTAAACTTATCTTTGAAGGAATGGTTAAAAATGTTGATAGCAAATCAAAATTTTTGATGTATCCCAAGTTCATCCAAACTATTTTGAACATGAGGAAACATCAACTTCTTCCACACAAAAATGTTTATCCAACACCCAAACTTACCCAAAAACTTTTCAGTAATATCAGGATGGCCTCAAAAGGGTATAGTGGGGGAAGAAGTTCCACTTTTTGATTCAATGCTATAGGTACAGGGTGAAGGATCAACAAGCCCAGTTGACACCCAACACACACCCACAACATCAGAACAATCACCTTCACAACCAATCTCATTACCACATAGGTCTATATCCAGAGAGGGCTCTGTTGTTCCTCAGCACAGAGACCCTACCCCTCCCAATATAGAAGATGAGGCTGACTTTGTCAGTATAGAAAGGGCTGCTTCTACTGTCTTAGGCTTAGAAGCTGGGCAAGACAGAAGTAACATAGCTAAGACCCAATCTATGGCAACACCAACAGTACCAAGTTGCTATGAACCAAGTACTATTGGTGGAATCCCAAGCCAACCAGAAATTTTGGTTGGCTCAGAAGCTTACCGTGTGGTGGACTATGAGTCTTTTCCCCATGATGCACCTCTCCCTAAAGGTAACACATCAGGAAGTGCTGAGGGCAATCAGACACTAAAGGAATTGACGGATTTGTGTACCAAATTGTTTGGGAAAGTCAATACTTTGGAGTCTGATCTCATCTCTCACAAGAAGGTTTTTGGCCAAGTATATACAAAGCTGGTGCTTAAAGTCAAGAAATTGGAGCAACAGGTCAAGACATTGAAAAGGAAGAGATCAACTCATTTGGTAGAATCAACCAGTTCATCTTCTTCCTCAAGCTCATCAGATGGTCAGAGTGGAGATAAAGGCGAGGAATCTTCCAAACAGGGGAGGAAGATTGCCCAGTTAGATCAAGATCCTAACATTTCTTTGGTTCAAGAGGAGTTTGATACTCAGGGGAGGCAAACAAATCAAATAGATCAAGGTACTGGTGGCTCTCAAAGTACTGCTGGTGCAGTATACACAAGAAGGCCAAAGAAAGCAAGAGTAGACAAGGGTAAAGGGATAATGCTGGAAGAAGAATCTTCTCAGAAGATAATCAAGAAAAGCCAAGCTCAGATTGCTCTTGATGAAGAATTAGCTAAAAGAATTCATGAAGCAGAATTAGCAAGAGTAGCTGAACAAGAGAAGATTGCTCAAATACTGATTGAGCAAAAGCTATTGACTGAAGTACAAGAAAGAGCTACTCAAGAAGCTGCTGATAGGGAGTTAGCTGCAAAATTACAAGAAGAAGAAAGGTCACAGTTTACAAGAGAAGAACAAGAATCAGCTATTGATGACCTATTGCAGCAGATCAGAAAGGGCCAAGGTAAAAAGAAAGTTGCTCAGAAGAAGCCCCCTACCAGGAAAGAACAGTTAAGCTAT
The DNA here is from genome assembly GCA_021014915.2 of Artemisia tridentata subsp. tridentata. NCBI lineage: Eukaryota > Viridiplantae > Streptophyta > Magnoliopsida > Asterales > Asteraceae > Artemisia > Artemisia tridentata. Next base: position 213,840,254 of record CP139502.1, on the reverse strand, counting down.
ATGAAGACATATCTAAAGCACAATGATACCTGGAAAGAACATCACTTCAAGGGAAGATCTTTTGAAGAAATTGAAAGAATTTACATTGAATCTCATAGGAGAATGCAGATGTTTCTGAGAGGTGATCTTGAAAGGAGTGAAGGAAGAGGAGAGAAGAGAGCAGCAGAGCAATTGGAATCTGAGGAGTCCAAGAAGCAAAAGACAGAAGGAGAAAAGCATGATGAACCAGTTGAAGAAGAATCAGCTGAGGAAGAGGAAGAGGTATTAACTGATGAACAAATCTATGGAATGTTGGTAGTAGTTCCAGAAACTCTCAATGTTGATCCCATTAGAGCCAAACATCCCATCATTGATTGGGAGATTTATTCAGATGGAACAATGAAAGGTTGGAAAATCATCAGGGTAGGAGATCAGACTGAAGTATATAAGTTCTTTGAAGATATGATAAAAGCCTTTAACAGAGAAGATTTGGATAAGCTGTGGAGCTTAGTTCAAGAAAGGTTTAGATCTGCTGATCCTACAGATGATAAGGACAAGGAGCTATGGGTTGAGCTAAAAAGGTTATATGAGCCTGATGCAAATGATGCACTGTGGAGATTCCAAGCTCATGATTTGGCTACTACTTGGAGGTTATTTGACAATTGTGGTGTTCATCAGGTTTCTACAAAAGCAGGAGTAGAAGTTTACATGCTAGTGGAGAAGGACTATCCACTGAGAGCAGGAATCTTGATTGTTATGATAGCTACCAAACTCAGAGTAGATGAAGACTCAGAAATGGCAAGGGAGTTAGTAAGGAAAATCTATCAGCAGGCAGAAGACACAAAGTCCAGAAGTGTTTGGAAGAGTCCTCACAATCCTTATTTAATTCAAAGAAACTTGATGATTTAGGGTAAATCACAAGTTTAGGGGAGGATTGTTGGGAATTAAATGTTTCTGACTTAGTACTGCTAGAAGAATACACTAACAGTACAAACTGCTAGTGTATAACTGAAGAACTGCTGAAGAATAACTAACAGTACAAACTACAAGTTAGTACTGCTAGTATATTAAAGAAGGTACTGCTGCATGAAGACTGCTTTAGAAGATATGTATTAAGGATAAGTATGGAATAGATCTTATGTATATCACAATTAGTTAGAAATATACGGTAGATACTTATCTTGTAAAGGACTCCTTTTGTCTATAAAAGGAGATCCTAGGTTAGATGTTTGATATACTTTTTGATACAAGTCGTACGAGTCATACAAGTTTTGTTAAGATTCAAGGTCGTTGTAACCCTAGTGATACTGAGATTACTCATATTATTCTTGAATAATATTGAATCGTTTGGAGTTAATCACTGTGTTCATTGTTCATTCTACATTACTGTTACATTAAACAACATCTTCTAAGTGTGGTTAAGTAGATTCCGCATACTTAACTACATAACCTCAAAGTATCTTAAACACTTCAAAAAGGAGTAACATCCTATGTGTTTTAAATCCTCTCAAAAGTCAACTCTTAAAATTGTTCCACCATTACGAATAACATAATGGAAAACCTTGAAGAAAAAATCGAAACTCTCACTAGATTAATGTCATCATTAGAAATACCATCAGAAACAAACGAAGAAACAAAAGAAGATGCACATATAGTACAAGATTATAGTTCAAACGATAATCCATACGAAAATCCATATAAATATCCAGGAGAAAGTTCTTATACAAACTATAATTTTGCACCAAAAAAAAATCATATATAGACGAAGAGTTACAAAGACAATTTGATTACAAACCTCCAACACCTACAGAAAGATATCTATATCAACAAGGAATGATTAAAAACAAGAAAGACAAATGGGAACGTATACCTCCTCAATATATACCAACTAGCATGAATGATGAAATTCTAAACATCGATTGCGAAACAGAAATAGATGATAAAATTCAAAATTGGAATAATAGGTTAAGTGCTCAAATACAATTAACTGAAGAATTACGAGCATTACAACCAAGAGACTTACTTAATTTTATAATGCACAAAACATCAGGAAATGTTTACAGATTTTTAGAGTTTATAGACGAATTAGAATTATCAAGAATAGCAACAACAGATGCTATGATAACTTTTAAAAATATTGTAGCATGTATAGTACAAGAATTTACTGGAAGAATTCCAGGAAAAGAAGCATCAAATGAAGCTTTTAGAGAACATGCATATTGGAGAATAATTAATATCAAAATATGTAAAATGTGTTATCTAGATTCCTTCATATGTGAATTCTCTGATCAATATTATAAACTAGATCCTACAAGGCAAAAATCAGCTTTGGAAATGTTTTTTAATAAACTTCCCGAATCTGTAGCAACAAAATTAAAAGATTCATATTTAGCATTATTACAAGACAATAATAGAATAATAGAAGGTACTCAAGGAGCTAGAATTACTAAAGTAAGAGCATGGATTAGGAAAGAATTTTAACAAGAAACAGCTAGAAAAGAAGCACATGTTGAACTTTGTTGTGAAAAACAATCCGACAAGGTAGGCAACTATGGATGCTCTCAGAAACCATATAAAAAATGAAAGAAAATATGGAAAAGAAAAACATATAACCCAAAATATAAAAAAAATTATAAAAAGAATTCAAGACAAAATTATTTTAGAAATCGAAGACAACATCGCCAAAAGTACAAAAAACAAGATAATTCCAAATATTGTCCATCTAAGAAGAAAGATTGTAAATGTTGGTTTTGTAAAGAAGAAGGTCATTATGCAAACAAATGTCCAAAAAAAGGAGAGAAGAAAGGAACAGAAGTATTAAAAATAGCATATAATCTAGGATATGAACCTCTTGAAGATTCAGATATTGACTCAGAAATTGAGATATATGCATACACAGATACTAGTGATTATTCTAGTGATACATCTTCTGATTATGAATAGAACAAGAACTTTGATTTTATCACAAAAGAAGTCTAAATTGCTTCAAAATGAAGTAGAATATTTAGGACTAAAAATTGCAAAAAATGGAGTTATTTCTTTAACAAATAATTCACAGGAAAAATTAAAACTTTTTCCAGATAAACTAGAAGATCGAAAACAAATTCAAAGATTTTTAGGATGTTTGAATTATATAGCAGAACAAGGATTTTTGAAAAATCTAGCGAAAGAAAGAAAAGCTTTACAAAAGAAAATTTCTGAAAAAATTCTTTGGGAATGGACACCATCTGACACCCAACTTGTACAACGCATTAAAACAACTATACAATGTTTATCGAAGTTATATAACCCGAAAACAAAAGATTTTTTGATTATTGAAACAGATGCATCCGACGACACTTGGGCTGGATGTATGAAAGCAATTCAGAATGGAAAAGAATTATTAGGATTAGATATTGACGGAATTCCAATCCCTCAATCTAATCTATCAAAATTAGCACTATGTATTGATGGAAGTTGAGAGGATTATAATACACTTAGGATGTTACTCCTTTATAATGTGTATGAGATACTTTGAGTGAATGCAGTTAAGTATGCGGAATTTACTTAACCATACTTAGAAGAATATTGGTTTGGTTAATGAAACAGTAAATCTTGAATGACAATGAACACAATGAGATTAACACCAAATGATTCAATATTATTGCTTGAATTATACGAGTGATCTTAGCTATCACTAGGGTTACAAAGACCTTGAATCTTAACAAAACTCTATGACTGATATATAATCGTATAACCTAGGATCTCCTTTTATAGACTTAAGGAGTCCTTTACAAGATAAGTATTCACCGTATAATGCTAACTAAATAAGATATACAAAATATATATTCCATACTTATCTCCTACAATATCTCCAAAAGTTGTTATCCATGCAAGTTGTACCTTTAGTTGTACTAGCAGTCCTAACCTAGCAGTTAGTACTGTTAGTTATATCTCACCAGTCTTCATTTATACACTAGTAGTTTGTACTGTTAGTGTATTTCTCTCAGCAGTACTAACTTCAGGATATTTAATTCCCAACAATCCTCCCTTAAACTTGTGACTTACCCTAAATCATCAAGTTTCTTCTGAATTAAATGAGGATGTGAGGATTCTTCCAACCACTACCTTCTGACCTTTTTGTCTTCAAATTGCTGATAGATATTTCTTACCAATTCTCTAGCCATTTCTGAGTATTCAGATACTTCAAGTCTAGTACCTATCAATACATATAAAGTTCCATTTCTCAGTGGATAAACTTTTTTTACTAGCATATAGACTTGTACTCCTGCTTTTGTAGCAACCTGATGAACACCACATCTATCAAATAACTTCCAAGTTGTAGACAGATCATGAGTTTGAAATCTCCACAATGAATCAGTAGCATCTGGCTCATATAGTCTTTTTAACTCAACCCATAACTCCTTATCCTTGTCATCTGTAGGATCAGCAAACCTAAACCTTTCTTGAACTAAGCTCCACAGCTTATCCAAATCTTCTCTGTCAAAGGTTCTTATCAAGTCTTCAAAGAATTTGTAAACATCAGACTTTCCTCCTACCCTGATGATCTTCCACCCTTTGATTCTTCCATCTGAATATACTTCCCAATCAATAATTGGATGCTTGACTTGAAGGGGATCAATGTTAAGGGTCTCTAGTACTACCACCATCATTCCTTGTATATGTTCATCAATAAATGTTTGCTTTTCTTTTTCCACTTCTTCTTCTACAGATTCTTCCTCAACTGGTTCATCTTGAACTGGTTCACCACTCTTTTCTTCTTCAATTCTCAGTCTCTTGGAATCCCCTGACTCCAATTGTTTAGCTGTTCTCTTTTCTCCTCTTATTTCAAATGTATCACCTTTTAGAGACTCCTGAAGTCTTTTATGTGTCTTAATGTAGATATCTTCAATTTCTTCATAAGACCTATATTTGAAGTGTTTTTCTTGCCAATTGTCTTGATTCTTCAAATAGGTTTTCATGTACTTCAGTTTCTCACTTCTTGAAGGAGGTTTCATTTGATAAGCTTTCTTCTTACTCAACTTCTTTCTCATCTCTTGAAATAGGTCATTAATAGCTGAATCCTGTTCTTCTGGAGTATACTTTGCTCTTTCTTCCTCTTGAAAATTTTCAACTAACTCATTATCAGCAAGTATCTGAGCAGCTCTTTCTTCCTCTTCTGTCTGAAACTCTTTCAACCATATATGCAACCAATCTTGCCTCTTCAGCTAGTCTTTCTTCCTCAGCAACCCTTTCCAATTCTTCTTCATGAAACTTCTGGGCAAGTTCTTCATCAAGTGCTAACTGAGTCTGTTCCTTCTTGGACAACTTTTTAGAAGGAGGTTCTTGCTCTGTCATTATGGCTTTTCCCTTATCTGCTCTTGAAATCTTAGGTTTCCTTGAATAAAATGCACTAGCAGTACCTTGATAACCAGCAGCCATCAGATCCTGAAGACTAGCAGTACCTTGAACACTAGTAGTACCTTCTTCAAACCCACTAGTACCTTCATCCATCTGAGCAATATCATAATCCATCTGATCTACTTGCCTCCTCTGAGTGTCATACTCTTCATGCACCAAAGAAACATCTGGATCTTATTCAATTTGGGCAATCTTCCTCCCCTGTTTGGAAGACTCCTCACCATCATCTGAACTTGAATCCTTGGATGAACTAGAAGAACTTGTTGAAATCACCATCTTTGCTGATCTTTTTCCTTTGAGTTGCTTGACTGTTGTCTCTAATTTCTTCACTTTTAAGACAAGTTTTGTGTAGACCACGACAAAGTTCTTCTTGTGACTTTTAAGCTCATCTTCCAATGTGGTCACCCTCTCAGACAATTTGGTACAAGTTTCCATCAATTCCTTTAGTTTCAGACTGCCCTCAACACTTCATGATGTGTTACCTTCAGGGAGAGGTGAATCATGGGGCATAGACTCATAATCCATCATATGATGAGTTTCTGAGCCACCCTGAGTTTCCATTTGGCTAGGGATTCCACCAGGAGTACTAGGTACTGCTGGTGTTGCCATGGATTGGGTCTTATTGATGTTACTTCTGTCCTGCCAAGCTTCTAAGCCAGAGACAGTAGAAGTAGCCCTTTCCATTCTGACATTGTCAGCCTCATCTGCTACACTTGTGGGAGTAGGAACTCTGTGCTGAGGAACATCAGAGTCCTGTCTGGATTCAGTCCTATGTGTTGATGAAGATGGTTGTGAAGATGAATTTTCTGATGTTGTGGGTGTGTGATGGGAGGTAACTGGGCTTGTTGCTCCTTCACCCTGAGCTTGTATCATAGTATCAAAAAGTGGTACTTCTTCCCCACTATACCCTCTTGAAGCAATTTTCATGTTATTAAAGAGTTTTTGGGTAAGTTTGGGTGTTTGATAAACTGTTTTGTGTGGAAGCAGTTGATGTTTGTTCAAAATAGATTGTATGAACCTTGGGTACATCAAAAATTTTGATTTACTATCAACATTTTTAACCATACCTTCAAAATAAGTTTTGAAAAATTGAAAATTCTATCAGTAGCCAAGCAAATGAGAGCAGTAGCAATATTACTACTGAACTGCTCCCATGAGGTTTTCTTGGGGCTAAGACAGTGAAGGATGGTATGTATAAAAAATCTCCATTGAGGGGCAAAACGACTCTTTTGAAAAGTTAAAGCTTCTGATTCAGTGTTGTACCCCATCCTGGATAAATTTTCAAATATCTCAGTGTTGTGCCATGCAACAGTACCAACGACTATTCAGCAGTACAAATTTAGCCTACCAGTACTAACTTTAAGCCTGGCAGTACAAACTTTTTAAGAAAAATTTTGACTCAGCAGTATGAACTTGATTTTAATGAAAAACCATACTGCTAACAACCTTTTTAAAGGGATTAATTGTAAAGACAGACACTTAATCAAGATTTCTGTTTAAAGCAATCTCTGGTTGTGTGAGAACCAATGTTTTCAGTTATAAATAACTGCCTGTGATCAGATAAACTCATTCAAATAGCTTTCTTGACAGGGTTTCCAGCTCGTGGCAGTTGTTTCCTCTAAAACAAGTGTTAGATTCATGTTTGCTCGCTGTTCTTTCTATCAGATGTCCTTAGACTAACTCATTATACTAATGAAAGTATAAAATGATAGAAAGTGAGTTAAGTCAGTTACTGTCTGACTAACTAAGCCATCAATTCAATACAAATCATCATAATAAGATCTCAAGAAAGAAGTTTTAAGTAAGTAATTAACTTAGGTATAACCCTTTGTTAATGTATTCCCAAACTCTGTCCATCATTGACCTATTATGTCAGCAACATGAACCACCATCTGCTTGCTCACACATTGCACTAGTAACTCCCTTTGTGCTCAAATTCCAAAATCAAGACAAAAGTTTCCAACTTCAGGGAAGTTCATGGTTAAGGGGAAGTCTAGATCTTTCATATTTTGGTTTTGTCATTATCAACTTTAGCACCTGCAATTGTTAGTCTAAAACCAAGAAAACAAAGTGCAAAGCACTTGCCTCATAACAGTATAAACATATGACTAACAGTATTAACAAAATAGACCAAATTTGTACTAACAGTACAAACTATACAATACCAGTACTAATTGACAAAGCTAGCAGTACAAATCCAAGTTATGTACAAAAACACACAGTTTGAAAACTTTAAGGGTTAAGCATCCCAATACTTGCTACCAAGTATTGAAACCTTCCTACATCAAAGGCTTTTGTGAGAAGATCTGCAAAGTTTTGATCAGAATCAATTTTAACCACTTGAATCAACTTTTTCTCATTGCAGTCTCTAATAAAATGATGCCTAATTTCTATGTGTTTTGTTTTAGAATGTTGCACTGGATTTTTAATTATGTAAATTGTACTACTATTGTCAATATATATCACAGTGTTCATGAAATTGTACCCATAGTCAAGTAATTGATTTTGAATCCAAAGCACTTGACCACAGCAGCTACATACTCAGCTTTAGTTTTTGAAGTTGCCACAATTGTCTGCTTCTTACACTGCCATGATATAAGTCTGCATCCAAGGAATTGACATCCACCAGTTGTTGATTTTCTGTCCAAGCTTGCACCAGCATAATCACTATCTGAGTATGCCACCAAGTCAAAAGGTGATTCCCTAGGATACCACAGACCCAACCTAGGTTGACCCTTAAGATATCTGAAGATCCTTTTGACCGCAGTTAAGTGAGAAACCTTAGGAGTAACTTGGAACCTTGCACAAGCACAAACAGCAAACATGATATCTGGTCTTGATGATGTAAGGTACATCAAGGACCCTATCATTGATCTGTATGTGTGTACATCTACATTCTCTCCATCAGCATCTTTAAGTAGTGGTTTCTCAGGATCAATTGGTGTGCTTGCCACTTTAGAATCAGCAAACTAAAACTTCCTTAGAATCTCTGCCACATATTTATCTTGGCTGATAAATATGCCTTCATTAGATTGCTTTACTTGCAAACCCAAAAAGAAAGTAAGTTCCCCCATGGAACTCATCTAAAACTTATCATGCATAAGTTTCTCAAATTTTAAACACATTTCTTTCCTAGTAGATCCAAAGATAATATCATCTACATACACCTGTACCAGCAAGATATCCTTCTTTTGCTTCTTGATGAACAATGTCTGATTAATCTTGCCTCTTTGGAATCCATTATCTAGCAAATAGGAAGCCAAAGTCTCATACCATGCCCTTGGTGCCTGATGTAGTCCATAAAGAGCCTTTACAACCTTGTACACCTCATCAGGATGTTATGGATCAACAAAACCTAGAGTTTGTGAAACATACACCTCCTCTTCAATAGTACCATACAAGAAGGCACTCTTGACATCCATCTGATATACAGTGAAGCCCATGAAAGAAGCATAGGCCAAGAATAGTCTAATGGCTTCAATCCTTGCTAATGGTGCAAAAACTTCTTCATAGTCTATATGATGAATCTATTAATTAATCACACAAGCTACCTAAACTAATCCTAGATCTAGTAAGAGAAAGTAGAGAGAGAAAGAGAGTGGAAGGATGATTAACAATAATAGTGAAATGTTTAGCTCTTCAACCAACCAACCCTCTCCCTTGAATGGGAGGGGGTATTTATAGTTTTTACATGGTCTTGGGCTTAAAGCCCTAATTAAACATAATTAATAAATAATAAGACACAGCCCATGGGCCTTCTACACAGGCTGGGCCATAAATCAAACTTAAAGGCCTAAGCAACCTCATTACAACATGATCAATACTTGTTAGTACAAAACGTGTTCCCAACAATCTCCCCCTAAGTATTGGTCATCAAGGTTGCTTGACGTCGTCTTTGCTTCATGGCTTCAGACGTCTCTTGCATCTTTGTTCCTTTGTTCTTGTTGTGATATGATAAGGTATGGTACTGATCTGCCATCCTCCAATGGTCTTCAATTCTGGTATCTTTACATCTTTTCCACCATGCTCATATGTCTTTGACTTTTGTTCTTCATCTGGTTCCACTTCTTCAATATTTTACTTATGAAAGGTTGTAGTGCTCGAACTTTGACTATTCTTTAACATCTTTGAACTTTTGTTATTTATTAGTCTTTGTGAGAACATTTCTTCATGATATGAGCATGATGGAAAGGTGATGGAACTCCAGGTATTCATGATTTGCTACAAGTAAACAGTTAGCAATAAATCATCTGGCACTTACAGATTTGGACTTTGAGATCATCAACAGCATAGTGTGAAGACTTTCTCTAATCCAAACCCAGGCCGTTCTGAACCAGATACCCCCAAAAGGGCTTACACGGACACACCGAAGTGCACCCACGATTCAATGAGTCGCTGGAGATCACCCCATGACTGTAGACCGTTTTGGAGCAAACACTAAGCGTAATCCACAAGGAATTACCGAAGTGACCTGCTGTCAGGGTTGTTTGATGTTGACCCTGGAAGGATTTCCATTCAATCATTGAGAATCACAATTTGTGAATTCTCTCATGAACGTTCTCGGCAGATTGCTAAGATCTGCGAAGGACACTCTTATGATTTACAATTGGTGTTCTTATTGTTGAACAGCCAGTGTATACTAAGTGTACCTAAGAGATCTTTGATGAATCTCATGGCTCTAGACTCAATTCAGTGCACATTTGTTTGGTCGTCGGAGGCATGGAGCAGAGTGCCTCCTTTTCAATATCAACACATCTCGTAGTGAGAGGTCGATAGATAATGAAGGGTTCTCCGTGTGAAATGAAACAAGTTCCTTTTGAGAGACACCTGAGTGGCTAGAAGGTTAGTGCAGTGCATCACTGGGTCCATGACGAATTTGATCTTCAATACCGGTGATGCCCAACCAACCAGTAGATTATGTATTGAACCCGGTGTCTGCCCTAAGGTTGAACAAATGGAGGGCTATATCTTTTCAGCCTTTTCTTTACTTTTCTTTTTCATTCTTCAACCCCTTCTTTCTCCTTACATTTAATATCTCCTTTTTTCAATCATACCTAGGACTTTCTAGTTCTAAACTATTGGTATTGTCCTTGGGTAGATCCCTCCGGCTCTGGCGGATCATAGGACGGTTATTCCTAACCTTAGTCACCTAATAACTCCATGACTATCCTATTGATGCCATAAACCAAACCTTTTGAAAATCTCTCAAAGTGTTTATGATTATGAAAACATATTTTGTTAATACTTTGAGAGTTTTGTGATTTTCAGAAAGACTCCCCCTTAACATGTGCTCATATGTGATTAAGGTAAATTTGCACATGTCGGGTAGAGTAGGCACTTTTTGAATTGATTGATTTTCAATGAATATGATCGTCGCGAGACACGCTTACATCACTAGTAGAACTAGCTTGAAATTATTACCCGTCCAGATCACATTCAAGGAAAAATAGCTCAAAATCGGTACATTCTACTCAGACACATCCTTTGCGAGACACGCTTACATCACCAGATAAACTGGCTTGAAATTATTACCCGTCCAGGATATGTCTTTTCGACTACTGAATTTTGCTATCGTCAATCCGAGGGTCAATTTTGAGCCTAGCTCTCATGAGATTTCATCTTGCGAGTTACCATATTTTGATCATATCGTTATTCTCCCCCTCAAAAATAGCATACTTATGATGTTTTTGAAAAACGTTTGATAAAAATATGCCATTTGAGTTTTGTGGGAAGAATTTCAAGAACTTTTCATATATGGAACAAAGATTATGGTTCAAATACTCCCCCTTGACGAGGGAATACTTGTCCTTATGAGCAGAATTTTGAAAAACGTAGAAAGGATTCTGGTTTAATTCTACTCATAAGAAAGAAGCTTTCGCTCCTTTAATCAGGATTGAGGCACTGAAGCGTACCTCAGGGTCCCTTCTTTACAGGAACAGTTTGTGCACTGCTATGTGTGCACAAGCCATTGTCATATAAAAGAAAATGATGAGATAATGACAATTGTGACAAGTAATACCATTGAGTTTACTCAGGACGGCGAAAAGTGAGAATGTTTGGAATTTTGACTCGTCCTCCCACGTAACTCTCTAGTCTTCTCATCTGCACCTGATATTAAAGTCGGTGATCAATTAGAGCCAAGAACTTGACTGTTAATCCAGTTCATGCTGCATGTCTTTAGCAGCTTCTTCGTACGCTTATTTTTGGCAAAGTTTCTGAATCAGCTTCCCCCCAAACTGAAAACCGTCTTTAGCAGATTCGTAACTTTGATGTAGTTACCATGTCTTCTAACTTTTGAAGTTTTAAGTACGCAGCGGGATTGTAGATGACAACATAAACCACCCCAAGTAAATCTGACTAGTACTCAGTAACGATTATACTCAATGAGGAAACCCCGTTCGGGGGTAACATGTAAGCAAGATCTTCTCACATAAGTAGTCTACTTCACACATCACAACCTGTGAAAGTTGAAGTGCTTACACCTAAATTACAAAACTGAACCACTGATCATCTCTACGGACGTCTCTCCGGTAGTACTAAAATTGTAAGCTCGATCACGTGAATCTGTTATGCGTCCCCGATGTGCACATTTCTTCGCCCTGAATGCAGATACATCTGGAAAAAGAGTGTTTTCGCAAAGAATGCAAGAAAAGTCAGAGAACATCTACTCTCTCTTCCCCCACGATGTCTTCGCGGAATTGGAAGCATACACACTATGGTTACGATGGAAACGGAGGCAGCGTAAACCCTGTATGTCCAATTAGTCGAAGATGTGTGAAGTACCATAAATAGCCCGTGAGAATCAACAGCTGATAAACATCTCAACTCTTTGATACTCTTCACTGCTTACTCTTTACCGACCCCATTATCATTCTGACGGCTCTTTGTAGTAACTACTGATGGAGAAAACCCAATATGACGAACTTGATACTGAAGTAAAATAACCCGAACTTGTAACTTAAGCTTGCACTAATGTTTGAATAAGAACCAATACTGAGAATTTCAGTAAAGGCAAGTCTTAATCATTCTGACAGATAAAATCTCAAGCAAGGATCTCGAAGAATCATGCATCCAACAAACCCCGATATCTTCAAGATACTAAGTACACGCACCAGTGAAATTCCACTTCAACCTCAAATAAATAATAATGAATTAACGCTGTAGTCACATCTTGCGGTTATATACCCAAAAACTAGCCTTGAATCTGTGTGAATCCAAGTTGCTTGTTGACGACTCTGTAATATCGGTAACAGTTGGAGCCGAAGCAAATGGATTGAAGAATGCATTTTCTTCCAAATTTGATGGTGTGGATGCTTTAGGAGGTAAGAGGAGATCTTCAGCTGCAAACGCTGAAGTAGAAGCTGTTTGATCTACGGATGATGATGTGTCTGGTTGAGGTGCATCTTCAGCAACTGCGGTGGTTGTAGTCACTGGTGTATCAGGGACTTGATTATCGACGAGTGGTTGTGCAGCGGAGCCTGTGGATACATCAGGAGCACGACTAACCATAGTATCATCAAACAATGGAGCAAACAAGTCTTCTAGATCTTTGCGGTTTAGAAAGAAGGATGCAGCTGAAGGATCAGGGAAGTTGAGACGGTTGGTTTCGGGTCCTAAGTTGTTGTGCTCAGAAGCCATTACATTAAGCTCGGTCCGAAACTAAGTTATTCCGAAGCCATTGCAAAATATCTGAAAAGAAAGAAGAGACAAACAGAGAACATGGATCCCCAAGTGAAACTGGGTTCCAAATGTTGGAAGCATAAAGTTGTAGTGCCAATTATCCTCTTGACACCCGAGCACATGATTTCTATGGTATTCTTTCTAATCTCAGGGATAGAATTTGTGGAATTCACATTCGTTTTGGTGCAAATGCCTAAAATCCTTCCTGTAGGAATCCACCTAAGACCAATCATTTTGAAAATTCTACCCGTGGGAACCCACCTAAGGTTAGATCTAGGAGATGTTTTCCTTTTAGATGCAGTGGAATGAAATGTGGGAGCATCACTTAGTTGAGAAAACCTACGTCCTATATTGATCCACTTATTAGGTTTCAGAATCTTGTCTTTTGGTTCAGCGGGTTTGTTTGGTTTTATTGTCTTAGTCGATTGTGCCTTTGCACGTGAATTCACTTCTTGAAGATATTTTGACACACAGACATTGCAACTACTCTTAGATGCTAGCCAATTCCTATTTGTTGAGTGCTCCTAGGTTTTGGTTTGCTACTACTAGCAGTGTTCTGTAAAACAGTGGAAGGCATCACACAAGGTTTTGAACCTAGAATTTCGTCTTTTTGAAGTAGTGCCTTTTTCCTAGCTTTTTCTAGATCATAGTTCTTGTACATGTCATTTATGCCATAAAACTCTTTACTTTTAATGCTCGTTTTAGACACTGTTTTTGAACTAATCCTAGATGAGCCAGGTATAATCACGTGTTGAGCTTTTGCAGAAACAGATGCATTTTCCTTAGGCCAAGAATGTGAAGTGACTGGTTTTGTTAAATCATTTTTCCCAACAACTTGGGAGGCAAACCGAGATTTTGAACATTTAGGTCGTTCAGATTTAAATGCAGTTGGTTGTCTAACCACTGATTGTTTTCTGATAGGTTGTAGAAGCGGTTTCCCCAAGATTGATGGTTTTGCAAACTTAGTATCCACACTCTGGCCAGTCAATCTTCTTAATTTGTTTTGCAATGCAGCATGTGCAAACACCTTTGCTTGAATTTGACCTTTCAACAACTCATTTTCCTTAACTAATGTATCCATACGTTTACTTTCTTCATTCAAAGATTTACCATTGTTGCCCGAAGTTAGAGATTCGTTTTGCAGTTTAAGTTCAAGTGAGATGCAATGTGCCTCTAGTTTTGAAAAATCTTTTTGAAACTGGGCAATGGTCTTTTTGAGACAAGTATTTTCAAACTCGAGAGTTTGGTTTGATGGTACATTTGTTTTGTTTTCATTTAATGGATCAGGCAAAGGTTGTTTGACAAGATGTTCGTCAACATTCTGATCAACCCCTCATTCATTTATGAATTCAGGTTGTTCAGTAAGTTGGCGATCATGAGCAGATATATCATTATTGACAAATGATTGTACCTCATCCATTGGCTCTTTGTCAAATATAGGCTCTGTGTCATATGTGGGTCTGACATCTGCACAATCAGCATCTGTATCATTCGTTGATCTGCTGCTATCATCCTGCTTTTCTGATTCTGTCCCACTGCTTTCTGTAACAACCAAATTAGCTTCCAATGCTTTAACCGTATTAGCTTCCTCTTCTTGAATCTGCAATTCCTTTTCATTCACTCTTTTGTCATACTCTTTTCGGTGAAGTACTCTTTCAGCAATTGACTTCTCAACAGAATCCATTTGTTGAATCAATATGTCTTTGAAAGTTTGAACCTCGATTCGAGTGTATTCTAAAAAATTATTGCGTGCCATTACACTGTCGTAATCCGAAGAGAACCGCGAATTGATGAACTGCTGAAACTGTTCCTTGAGCACTCTAAAGGCGACCGTGGATCCATTCTCGTGAAATTCTTCGTTTTCAAGTTGCTTCTCTAGTTGATCCATGTTGAGAAACATGGTTTTTGTGAACACCTCAATGTCTTCTCCAAAGAGTGATAGAGATGCCCGTTTAAATCCATACTCGGTACGAGTTTATGCTAAGTCTTTGTTTGAGAGGACCTTAAGGTATGAATGAAGTACTCTTAAACATGCCATGTGTGACAAATCACAATTTCAGGTAATTTTCCAAACCTCGACAATTTACTATTCATGAGTTACTATTCATCATTTACTATTCACTGATCACTATTCATCGTTTTTGAAGTCAGTTTGAGACTTTGAGAAGTTTTCAAAAATTTTACTATTTATGAAACACTATTCATTCCCGGAGGGAAACCACTATTCATGATTTTCATTCATCATTACGTAAACTAGGTTTACGGGTATTCAAATGCGCGTAACCAGTATGGTTTAGCTGCGTATTCATGCATTATCAGTAAGGACACATCATATAGACTAGAGTAGTCTACATATCATCAGTAACATCATTATCATGTTAGGTCATGCACGGGTTTGTGTGATTTTCATTAACGTATGTTCAATTATTTAATAAACGTTACCACTCAGTTATTACTACTAACATTATACCCGATACTCCCGTCAGTGATCATAACATATTTTCATACTCAGTATAATGATATAAAGATTATATTATTACTTTACCCGGTGTTTTTAAACCAATTGCTATATTTTCCGTTAGGAGCTTATAACTCCGTCGGTTTGCGATATTTCAACCCGATAATCATTCTAACACCCGATTCATGCAAGGAATATGATTTTACAATTTTTACAACTTTGTCGTATTTTATTTTACCTCGTCACGATTTATTTCTAGTTAACTCGGTACCCGATAACACCTAATGTATACACTAAACTAACTAATACTAATAAAATGGGAGGCATGATCTTTAATTAGCCCATTTTCTCTTCCATTTCCCACATGTGCCCCCCCCCCCCCCCCCAAACCCCCTAATTCTTCCACTTCACTTGATTAAGAAGACTAAAATTAATGCAAAGATCCTATACGTTTCTTGATTTAATTAGACAAACACATACAACAAAAAATCAACTAGCTAAACTTCACCATATTCTCTCGTTTCTCTCCTCTTTGTTCGGCCAAACCAAGAACACCAACAATCATCCATCAATTTTTGAAGATCAAGTATTAAACAAGTTCCATTTACATTCCTTGTTAGGGTTTTGAGATAAAAATCCCAAGGTTTCATACTTATTCATCTCCAAATCATCTCAAATCCTCAAGTAAGCTTCAAGAACACTTTTTGATCTTTTCATACCTTCATTTGATTTATATGTTGATGTATTTTCAAGTATTAGTAGTTAAACATGCAACTTACTTATGTTATATATACCACATTACACATAAATAATCTTTAACACTAGATCCATAAGTCTTGCTAGTAATCCCATGAAATCCACCAAGGTTGGTGATGTTTAGGACCCCATGACACCTTAAGAAGGTGTATGGTAAGATTAGATAGGTTGTGGTGTTGATTGAAGTGGTTTGATTAAGTTTTGAACTAGTCTTGAACCTTAAACATTGATTTTTCAACAATAGAAATAGCTACTGTCCAAAAATGTGTAATCTGGAAAACTCAATAACTCAGGGGATATTTTGGCCTTCGTATTCAGAAAATACTTTCAAAAACGAAACCGTGGCCGCAAGAATGAGTAAAAACCGACTTACGACGAGAAAGTTATGATTTTTCAAAGTTAGACGACGAAAACTAAAATCCTGAAAATTTAGTCGCTGATCGCCGAGATTCAAAGGACAAAACGAGGTGTTAGACGTGATCTAGAGGAGCCGACCTACTGAGATTATGTTAGTTCATGTTTATACAAAGCCGTGGATATAAAGAACGTAGAAAACGAGCTTATAACGACCGAGATACACGCGTTTGAAACCCGACAAACCATATATTATTTTGACAGCCTTAATAGAAACATATTCTAAGTATAAAAACTAGTGTTTTTACAAGACATAACATTGATAGCCGATTTTCTAACTAATCGAGACGCGTATGATCAAGAGTTAAATAAATCGACATTGAGATATTGTTACAAAGTTTTCCAAAACGTCGAGTTTAATCACTAACGTTTAATGAGCACACTTCTAGGACTAGTTTTGCAAAGTCATTTGGTTATATTTTCACAAGTTATGGAAAATATTAAATTGCGACGTAAACCATTATATTTCCCGATAGAACACCAAACGAGGATCGTGGAGTATCATTTCAACATAATTACACGAAAAGTAGTTTATAACTTAGCGAGACGTCAAAAATGTATTTTTCGACGATAAACGTTATTTTCAAAATTAACGAGTGGTATCGATAACATACGTATTTGCATGTGTTACATTGTATCATTGCTTACCTTAGATCATATCATTCATAATAGGTCACGGTTAGAGACCGAGCTTCGTTTCATCACACCCATAATTGTCATTGTTGCTATATCATCAGGTGAGTTTTCATAGCCCCGCTTTCAATTGTTTATTTGATTTCTAAACTCTCGGGGGAGAATACATTGCACCATTTTTACATGCGGACCAAAGTATCAACTCATTTACATTGCTTAAGTTACATCATTGCCCAGATTAAAGTCCCCTTTATTATCATGAACCGTTAATTGTGAGCAATCGAGAGTGAGTGAATAGATCTATTGAGGGTGACTCCTCCGTTCGGGTTGGTAGCGCCAACTTGTCAAACGAACGCATTTCATTTGATCCATATCAGAGTGTCTGGCAAAACACTCAGTTGGGGCATTTTAATTCAGTCTAGCTTCGGGGTCATGAGCTTAAGAGCAAATGTATCATTTTTATGTGACATTGTTTTGTCATACACTTTATACTTGGGGTTACCGTAGAAGCATTTCATTTACATAAACATATGAACTCACCAACATTTTTGTTGACCATTTTTAGCAATGTATTTTCAGGTAAATAAGGTATCGCATGTTGGCTTGCATATGGGCATACCATGGAGTCGCGGTGACGACGCGTCTCACTTTATTTTTATGCACTTACTTATCGTTTGATTTGTATGGACTTGATTTCCGCAAACTTGAAACACCTTTTGGGACCTTGTTTTTTAAACTCTGAACATTTTAACTGATCAAACGATGTGTTTTCTAAACGACACTTTGGGTCGTTCAATATAACTGTAACTGTGGTGCTATGATCAGTCGCGCCCTCGAATGCTTCATTCCGCTACAAGTCATGTAATTTGGGGGTGTGACAGATTGGTACCAGAGCAAAGGTTATAGCGAACTAGGTTATCCTTAATACCCTAGACTATAACTACACCATCATAGCATCCCATCATTGTAGCATAAGTGCATATTCATTATATCGCATGTATAATGAATGCGATTTCATACATACATCATTTCATCATAACTTGCATTATGTAAATGCTTATTTACTTTTATTTCGCATCGATTGTCACAGAGATGTCTTCAGACTCGCACCCTATTGTTATTTCCTCGGACTCTGAGTCAGATGAGATTTCCTCACTACCCTCCATTATACTAGAGTCGGTTACATCATCCTTACTACCCACTATCATTCTGTCATCAGTGGAGCCTACTCCACAGTCATCACCTGTGTTATCTGAGGCTGAGACAGAACCCTTCGAGGAGGGGGAGGTCGCGCCTACACCACCTGTGTCACCACCGATTCGTCGTGGGCCTGCAGTTATTCCAGTTATCCAGCCAAGAGAGTTTATACCCTATGGTCAGATTTACCAAGTACGTCCAGATGGACCGCGCATGAAGCGCACCGCTGCTAAGCGAGTTCGTCGTCCTATGGTCAGATCACCAGCTGCATTCGTATCCTTACCACCACCATCATCATTTGCTTCAGGTAGCCATCCCATTGTGCCTACTAGATCCCATTCACTCAGACATCGTGCGACTGCGCGAAAGAGAGTTGCTTTTCGTACACCATTGTCACCATCATCACCATTACCATCCCTATCATCATTGTCTCCATCATTACCATCCCTATCAGTATCTGTGGTACCATCAGCACCAGTTCATCCCAGGGATCCTACTCCTATGTCCGACCTGCCGCTCAAGAAGCGGGCACGGCTCGATATCCCATCACCAGACACTACAGAGACGACAGAGACTGCACCACCCAGCAGATTCGAGGTTGGTGAGAGTTCGAGAGCTGCTACTGCCAGACTACTTACTGCTGCTACACTTGACTCGCGACTAGATCATCTGCAGGGAGAGATTGACAGGGCATTAGGCCATATAGAGGAGGAGGTTGAGGGACTGGTAACAGGCAGAGTTTCCATAGATGTTTCATACCAGGGATTGGAGGCCCGACAGTTAGAGAGTTCTGAGCGTATCACCCAGTTGAGGCAGGAGGTGCCTGAGTTATTCGATAGGGCACAGATGTCACAGGATGAGCATCACCGCCAGGCCGGTG
Source organism: Artemisia tridentata subsp. tridentata (assembly GCA_021014915.2). Taxonomy (NCBI): domain Eukaryota; kingdom Viridiplantae; phylum Streptophyta; class Magnoliopsida; order Asterales; family Asteraceae; genus Artemisia; species Artemisia tridentata. Next base: position 213,820,857 of record CP139502.1, on the reverse strand, counting down.
AGTTAGCTTCAGTTCAGGCTAGGATGTCTGCATCAGAGACTAGGGAGACTGATCTTCAGCTTCGAGTTCAGCACTTAGAGGAGATTGTTGTTGCTATGACTAGAGATCTTCAGAGGATTAGTCGTCGACTAGGTGGAGCACCAGGGGGTGCATAGTGTTAGACTGTTATCATGTAGCTTGTACTATTATTTTCCTAGTCTCGGGGTGTGGGACATAGTTTAGAACTTGTTGTCTTTTGCTTGTAGTACAAACAAATATATCAAGTGTGACTCTACTATGCAGGATTTGTTGTGCTATTTTATGATATCGGTTCACGTAGACCGAAATTTTCATGTATTATATTCATGACGTTGTGATTATATTTGTGATATTTCATGGTTGTTTTTCATTGTGATTTCATTTGTATTTATACATGTTGTGGTTGTATTTATACATGGTGTGGATGTATATACATGTTGTGGTTGTATATATTGTGTATGATGATCGTTTCTATTGTGAGTTCTCATTGTGTTGTCTTTTGTGATTGTGAAGAATCATGCCACCCAAAAGAGCTACTACCGCTATGACGCCCGCTGAGATCAGAAAGCTTGTTTCCGACAGTATAGAGGCAACATTAGTGACTGAAAGAGCTGTTGTAGCTGCAGCCGCTGCTGAAGCCGCTTCTCGGGCAGAAACTGAAGAAGGTACCTGATGAAGCGAAAAGTGTACCGCTTTTAAGGGGTCATTTAAGCCCTAAATCGTATTTATTTGATCAAATATTGCCCTAAATCGTTCCTTTTGTCATTTTAGGTACTTTTGAGAAGAAATCTGGAAAAGGAGGCATTTTGGACGTTTTTGGAGCATTAAAGTGAAGAAAACGACAAAGTCTCAAAAATCGGCTAAAAGTTACCTTTGACGGCGTCAGGATCCTCTCCAGACGGCGTCATGGCTTGGCAAAAGTGGTGGATGTGAAATTTACTCATGATAAGCCAGTGAAAATTGCATGGGAATTCTGACGGCGTCACCCTTTAATTTGATCAAGGTCGTCACGTTATGATTTAAAGAGGGACGGCGTCACGTTCATAGTCTGAGGGCGTCAAGCCTTGATAGGCCACAACGGATTTTGGAGAGCTAAAGAGGGACGGCGTCAAGAAGGTCATCCGGGAACCCTAAAAGCGGCGAGGTGACGGCGTCACACTCTATAACGTGACGCCGTCAGATCTGAAAATCTATATATAGTTTTGCAATTCTTTGTCATTAGTGTGGAACTTATTGGGGAACTTTGTGTGTGAAAACCCTAGGACGAATTTGGCAGCTCTTTCAAGGCTTTTTGCCTTGAGATCTTCCATGTTACATTGAAGATAAGTTATCAATTAATCATTCAATATGTCTATGTGTTGTTTGATTTTATCTTGTTCTTGTCTTTTGTTTAACATGTTAGGCTAGATTTATCTTGTGTTTGCTTAGATCTAATGAAACCTAGCTATTGATTATTGGTTATTAGTGTGTTGTTAGTTGTATTGGATGATTGTTTATCTATGTTAGGCTTAAGAAAACTGGCTAACTTCCTATTCGGTAACTTGCTTGAACGTCTTAAGAAACATGAACCAATGCGTACTAAAGGTTTTTATGGTTGTATTTAATGCACAAGCGAATTCTAGTGATCCCATGTTAGGAGCTTCCTAGCCGGCTCGACATAGGAGTGAAGTAGGAGCTTGTAGAGTTGGGGAAGTACGTACGCCACCCCACAAATGGTATTAAGGAATACACCCGTCATCCACGCGACTAATACACACTAATCAACCGGTAAAAGATAGTTAGGGAGTAAGGAAATCTAAGTAAACACATTTCCCTCCACATAAGTTTTCACCAACCTTTTCATTTTCTGTTATTTTATTTTATTTGCATTCGTAGTAATTTGGGTTAGTTGACTAGCAACTAATTCCGCCCACTCTTTCAAACCCGAGATTTTACTTGCTTTCATAAAAAATATAAAAACATAAAAAGAATCTTCTCTCACCCTTAGACCTATTAGAGTAGTCTTTCATACCTAACGAACACTATTCCCTATGGAGAACGATCAATCCCCCGTACTTACCACTACACTATACTACATCGGTCAGGTACACTGCCTGGTGGGGTTGTAAGCCTCTTGAGATCCCTCGAGAGGTAAAACCTGTTGTAAGGTTGCAAAACCACGCATCAAGTTTTTGGCGCCGCTGCCGGGGAATAGTTATTGTTTAGGTTGAATTTTTATTTTATAGGTCTACTCACTAGATTCCTTTCTAGTGAGATTTTTATTTTCTTTTTCTAGGTTTTCTTTAGTCTATCTATTTTCTTCGTTTCTTTGTTCGTAACCATTACCATTCGACATCATGGAAGATGGTAATATCCTTGATCCCAACATCCCACCACCACAACAACAACCACCACCTCCTAGAGCCCGTACTTTAGGAGAGTACTCCCGTCCTAGCCACCATGGCTATAGAAACACCATTGAGCTCACTCAAGGAGCCAATGTTACACCCTTGCGATCCGACACCATCCGGTTGGTGCAAAGCGGATGCGCATTCCATGGACTTCGTTCTGAAGATCCTAATCAACATCTCAAGGACTTTCTCAAAATCGTTGATTCTATAGACCTTGATGTTGCCACTCGAGAGACGACCCGACTGCGTCTCTTTCAATTCTCTTTGCGGGACCAAGCTAGTCAATGGCTAAAGCGTCAACCCGCAGGATCCATCACCTCTTGGGATGATCTCACCACTCGTTTCCTTGCTCAGTTTTTCCCACCAGGAAGAACTACCAAGCTAAGGAATGATATCTTGATGTTCCAACAACGTCAAGGCGAAACTCTCTACGAGGCATGGACTCGATTCAAGGACTTACTACAAAAAGTCCCTCATCATGGCATAGAACTTTGGCTCCAAGTCCAAATCTTCTATGACCATATCAATCTCTCCACGAGGCAAACCATTGACCAATCGGCCGGTGGTAAGCTACGTGATCTAAGTGCGGAACAATCATGGGCTCTCCTAGAGGATCTTGCTCTTTATGACAACGAAAGTTGGAGTGATCCCCGTGATTTGAATAAAACGGTCAAGGCAATATCTTTGCCTTTGAACAATTCAAGCACTTCCGACCGTAGGATCATAGAACTTGAAGACCAAGTCAAGTTTCTCATGAAATCCTACGAGGCTCCTAAACCTTCAAGCCAAGTGAACAAAATCACTTCTTCGTGTAAATTATGTAGCGGTCCCCACAACACTCATGATTGCATGGAACTCCCCAAACAGGCTTTCAAAGAATTCGCATCCTCACGAATCGATAAGGCGGGAGATAAGTGGCTCACCACTAATTATGGACCCAAGAATTCCAAAGATAGTTATGAGGAATGGAGGAGTAAGCCAAATTTTAATTGGAACCAAACCCGAAGCGTATCATTCAATGACTCTCCTCCACTCACCTGGTCTGAACATTATCCTCAGCAACATACACATAAACAACAAAATCGCGAGGAATCACTGCAAAAATTCATTCTCTCTCAAGAAACACAGCTCTCCAAACTTGAGAATCAATTCAGACAACAGCAAGTTGATATGAACAACAAGGTTGATAACCTGTTAAAGGTTATAAATGATCGCCTTGCTGGCAGGTCAACTTGTGAGTTGGCACGAGTTAATGAGATCAAATCTGTCACGGTGACTCACCAAACACCCCCTCCTGTAAAAATCAAGCACCCTAGTAAACTCTTCAAACACATATCACAAAACGAAAAAAAAACGGGAGATACTCATACCCCTTCGAAACCTCTTCACTTCGTGAACACCATTACTACAATGCCTGTTCCTAAACCCAATCTGGAACAACCATCAACCGAGAATGTGGACAATGAAATGGAGGGTGAAGTTCCCGAAAAGGACACAGAGGCGCGCGGCGACTATCTAAACCCACCAAAGAACTCGAGTACAAGAGAGGTAAGTGATGAGGAGGGCTCAGAAGAGAAGTCCGAAATGCCTCATGGGCTCCCAGGACTGCTAGACCACCCCCTGGTGGAGGAACTTGAGAGGGGCAGAGCAAAGTTGCCTATGGGATTCGGAGAGAGAATAGAGGATGGCGCTCCTAGGGTCTTTAAGATATCTTGCACCACTAGGAAAAAGTTCATTAAAGATGCCTACATAAACCCCAACTCTTCTATGAATGCAATATCCCTTTCTCTATATAACGAAGCCTTCACCGAACAGGTCAAATATGAAAGGTCTAATATCATCGGGGTAATAAGGAGGGTACCAATTGTGATAGAAAAGTTCCTCTTTCATATCGAGTTAACTGTAATTGATAACATGAACTCTATCATCAGCCCATCCTTAACTGGCCTTGTTCTAGGCAAACCATTCATAAAAGCAATGGGAGTGATACTCGATGAGGATGATAGGAGTGCATTATTTACCGATGGTGTCAGGAAAGTGATTTTTCGGGATGGCTGTGAAGAAGTGTATGAGTATCAACCATCAGCATGTGGCAACACATGGGGGCTATGCGGTAGAAGGCCTGGCCGAATTAAGCGATGTGATCCGAATAATCTCAAAATACCTTGCATGATTGGTCACAAGCATTTTTATAATGTTTACATCGACACATGTTTACCCAAAAATGTGATGTCCTTGTTTCATTATAACAACATTTGCAGATGGGGAATGATTCATAAAGGGAAGGACGACATTGGCATAGATGATGATGTACAGGTGTTTGTAGGAAACATGACATTCACTATGAGCTTCGCAATCGTCGATAATATCGAAATGTACATCGATCCCAGGTTATCACAAGTCATTTTTGGGGCACCTTTTTGCAAGGCCACAAGCTTGGTTGTGGACGAGCTCAATGGGATCATGACTTTCACCGATGGGATTAGGGAAATCTCATACCAAACGCCTTACAAGATGAGAGAATTCAAGGAGATTGATTATGAAGGGCTCGATGGGTTAAGTTCCCAACTCGTGTTATGTGATGATGATGTGAGAAGGGGATGTAAGGACACTTTTGACCTGTCAAGTGGATTCTTTAAGCACGATAAAGAGCTTAGTTCTAAATACCGAAACAATCCTTTTGATCTCGTGGACCCGAAATACCTTTACTATGAAAGTGATTCTGATAGAGAATCAAAGGAGAATGGCCTAGGAATCGTGACCAATGATGGAATCACGTAATGTACGTGACTTTGAGTCTAGCTACAAGACTCGTTAATAAAGAAAAGCGCTTCTTGGGAGGCAACCCAATCTTTATTTGCTTTGTGTGTTTATTTGTTTGTTTGCTTGTTTTTATTTATTTCCGTATGTGTGTTTAATTTTTATTCTTATTGATTCATGTTCAAAACTAAATTGTGAAAATGCTTTATTTTGTTTTTAACTTCGTCTTAACTACATATAAAGGTATTTTGCAAAAGTTAAGTGTAAGGGAAATCTAAATCGGTTTATTAGAACACAAATGAACATGAATCGTAATAATAATAAATTAACATACATATTAGTATTTGTTTGAGTCAAATGCTTGTATCGAGTCATAATGATGTTTTGCAGGATTTCCAGGAAGTAAGGTATAGGTTTTTCCAAAATTTTTCCGGAAACGTAACATGAGAATTCTGTCAGATCATATCTGACGGCGTCAGGTTTAATCTTCTGAAAATTTTTGAAAGTTTTGTTTTCATAAAAAGTTTTTATTAAATCTCTAACTTATAATCTCCAGGAATCTGCAAAATTATCATTCCACAAGCATTATATCCTTATATATAGATTTTATCCCGCCGATGTTATGCAGGTTTTCGTGTTTGTTTTCTCAGGTTTAACAGGTTATTTTGGACAAGGAAATGTTTTGAATCAAGCTTATGGCGATGCATTAGTCATGGAGCTTCAACATTACTTTGGAAGAAGATCTAACCGTGTTACTTCATTATCCACCGAGCGAATCAGGGGAGTATTTGATTTCATTCTTTTACTTTATGCTTTTACATCTTGTTATTTGAACATTGGGGACAATGTTCATCTTAAGTGTAAGGGGGGGGGGGTAAAAGTACGATTAGAGAATGCTCTTACGCTTGATTTTTGTTTGTTTAATAGTAGATGTGTAATAAAACTGAGATAAATACCTATTAGGGCAATTTTAGTGCCAAATTTAAAATTTTTTACAACATATAGGAGTGAAACTTTGATTTTAATGAGCGTCTCATGGATAGGAGTTATATGACTAGCACAAAAAACCGTACCACTAAAAAATTTTCCACCCCCAAATATGTGAGGTTCGCCCCTAGAATTGGTAGGAAAAGCATTTTGCTATGATGTGTGTACCGGTAGCACTTAGATTCTAGAACTTGCGTTAGGACCATTCCGAGGCCACAAGTGAGACTACATTCGTGTAGTTAGATTTACTACATGATAAGAGGCATTAGGATTAACCCATTGTTTTACACCTGTGTTTTTGTTATAATTACATTGGCTACATTGGTCAAGTAATTCTCCCACACCTTTTGCGTTGTACTCATTTTTAGTACACGATACCCCTAGTACACCCCTCAGAGCCTATCTTTTCATTTCGACCTTTAAGCATTTTACTTAAAGGAAGAATTTGTTACACCCCACTTAAATGTACACCCAAATCGCCTTAGCCTACCTTGTATGCACTCATTTTTAGTGCATTATTGTGACATCATTTGTTTAAACCCAAGTTAATTATCTAATTGATTACATGGTTGCTAAGTCGAGTCATATCCTTGTACATATTGTTTTTGGACGATTGGGACTCATGGGTAAAGTACTAGTGTAATGGAGTAATGGGAAAGAACATCATTTATTACCCTCATATGTGCTAAATATTTTAAAAGTACTCCAAGTTTTTCAATTATCTCAATTCGAGTCATTAGAATAGTTATTTGTAAAGTTATGTAAAAGTTCAAGTGTAAGGGGAATGCAAAGCCCCTATGATGTATTATTTTGGATGGTAGGGCAAGAGTGTATGAAAAAAAAAAAAAAAAAAATCGAAAAAATACAAAAAAATGAGAAAAAGAAAAGTAGAAAAAAAACATACGGACTACCATCCCGTTTTATTTTATGTTTATTTTATGTTTTTGTTATTTTCTTTCATTAGCTTAAATCGAGTCGAGTCTTGGCTTAGCAACATTGTATAGTACATGTAATTGATCAAGATCTTTAACTCGCCACCAGTAAAATATCCCTTATCCAAAAAAACCGTGTTTTCCTTTTCCCTACACCTAACGTTATAACCCATTTAAAAGCCCTCTTTGATAGTTTATCTTAGGTGCTTACGCCTAGTGGAGGAGGTTTTCGATCCTTTCCCAAGCCTATGGTAATCTATTTGCTATGACAGGTAGTGAGAGATATTATCCGTTTTCATTTATGAGATTTATTTTGATGACACTTGAGAGATGTGAGTATCTAAACACTACTTGTGAGGTGCTAGTTTATAATCTCCGTGCTTATTATGATTAAAGTGGAACGAATATTTGTTGTAATTACTTTTATGTTAGCATTAAATGACCCCTAACTTGTATTTTGATTAGAATAAAAGCACATTTGCTTGAGGACAAGCAAATCTCAAGTGTAAGGGTATTTGATGAAGCGAAAAGTGTACCGCTTTTAAGGGGTCATTTAAGCCCTAAATCGTATTTATTTGATCAAATATTGCCCTAAATCGTTCCTTTTGTCATTTTAGGTACTTTTGAGAAGAAATCTGGAAAAGGAGGCATTTTGGACGTTTTTGGAGCATTAAAGTGAAGAAAACGACAAAGTCTCAAAAATCGGCTAAAAGTTACCTTTGACGGCGTCAGGATCCTCTCCAGACGGCGTCATGGCTTGGCAAAAGTGGTGGATGTGAAATTTACTCATGATAAGCCAGTGAAAATTGCATGGGAATTCTGACGGCGTCACCCTTTAATTTGATCAAGGTCGTCACGTTATGATTTAAAGAGGGACGGCGTCACATTCATAGTCTGAGGGCGTCAAGCCTTGATAGGCCACAACGGATTTTGGAGAGCTAAAGAGGGACGGCGTCAAGAAGGTCATCCGGGAACCCTAAAAGCGGCGAGGTGACGGCGTCACACTCCATAACGTGACGCCGTCAGATCTGAAAATTTATATATAGTTTTGCAATTCTTTGTCATTAGTGTGGAACTTATTGGGGAACTTTGTGTGTGAAAACCCTAGGACGAATTTAGCAGCTCTTTCAAGGCTTTCTGCCTTGAGATCTTCCATGTTACATTGAAGATAAGTTATCAATTAATCATTCAATATGTCTATGTGTTGTTTGATTTTATCTTGTTCTTGTCTTTTGTTTAACATGTTAGGCTAGATTTATCTTGTGTTTGCTTAGATCTAATGAAACCTAGCTATTGATTATTGGTTATTAGTGTGTTGTTAGTTGTATTGGATGATTGTTTATCTATGTTAGGCTTAAGAAAACTGGCTAACTTCCTATTCGGTAACTTGCTTGAACGTCTTAAGAAACATGAACCAATGCGTACTAAAGGTTTTTATGGTTGTATTTAATGCACAAGCGAATTCTAGTGATCCCATGTTAGGAGCTTCCTAGCCGGCTCGACATAGGAGTGAAGTAGGAGCTTGTAGAGTTGGGGAAGTACGTACGCCACCCCACAAATGGTATTAAGGAATACACCCGTCATCCACGCGACTAATACACACTAATCAACCGGTAAAAGATAGTTAGGGAGTAAGGAAATCTAAGTAAACACATTTCCCTCCACATAAGTTTTCACCAACCTTTTCATTTTCTGTTATTTTATTTTATTTGCATTCGTAGTAATTTGGGTTAGTTGACTAGCAACTAATTCCGCCCACTCTTTCAAACCCGAGATTTTACTTGCTTTCATAAAAAATATAAAAACATAAAAAGAATCTTCTCTCACCCTTAGACCTATTAGAGTAGTCTTTCATACCTAACGAACACTATTCCCTGTGGAGAACGATCAATCCCCGTACTTACCACTACACTATACTACATCGGTCAGGTACACTGCCTGGTGGGGTTGTAAGCCTCTTGAGATCCCTCGAGAGGTAAAACCTGTTGTAAGGTTGCAAAACCACGCATCAGTACCAATGGTACTAATGGACGTAAATGTACATACAAGGACTTCAAGAGTGGAGATCCACCAAAATTCAAAGGCACTGAAGGGGCCACTGCCATGATTCGTTGGTTTGAGAAGATAGAGTCTGTGTTTCTCTTATGCAACTCTCCAGAGGAGTACAAAGTAAAGTTTGCTACTAGTACACTTGTTGAGGAAGCCATGTCGTGGTGGAATTCGTATGCAAAGCCCATGGGAATGGAGAATGCTCACAAGCTTACATGGGATGAGTTCAAGAAGCTGTTAACTAAGAAGTTTTGTCCACGCACGGAAGTAAAGAAATTAGAGACAGAGTTTTATGAGCTAGTGACAGCAGGAAATGATATCGAGACATATATCAGGAGGTTTCAGGAGTTAGCCGCATTATGTCCGACTATGGTTCCAGACAATGAGAAGCTGTTAGAAAATTTCATTGGTGGACTACCCAACAACATCCGTGGAGATGTGATTTCTTTTGACTCGCAAACATTGGACGAGGCAATCAGAATGTCTCAAAAACTTATGGCTCAGATAGTGAAGAAAGGAACTACTTCAAACAACAACAACAGCAACGCCAACAGTAACCGTAACTACAACAACAATTCCAACAACTACCGAAACAACAACTATAACAGTAACAAAAACAATTACAATAATAACAACAACAACAACAAAAGGAATTGGGACAACAATCAAAGTGGAAACACTACTCAATCACCACCCAAGAGACAAGAAACTGCAAAGGCATATGCTGCAAGTTCAGCTGAGAAAAGAGGTTACAATGGTACTTTACCCAAGTGCAACAAATGTCAAACCCATCATAACCCTGGAAATTGTCCAAATCCGTGTGGTAACTGCAAGAAGGTTGGTCATTCGACCAGAGATTGCAAGGTTCCGTTTGTGGTTGATAATCAGAAACCCCCGGTAACATGTTTTGGTTGTGGAGAAGTAGGACACTTCAAGAATAAATGTCCAAAAGGAAAGAATCAGGGAAACAGTAACCAAGGTGGAACAGCTAGAGGAAGAGCTTATGTCCTTGGAGGTGAAGATGTCAGGGAGGACCCAAATGTCGTTACGGGTACGTTCCTCGTCAATAATCGTTATGCATCCATTTTATTTGATTCAGGAGCCGATAGAAGTTTTGTTTCTACTGCATTTGCACCTTTACTCAACATTGAACCAACCACATTAGACACTCCTTATCACATCGAACTAGCTAATGGTTCTTTAGCTGGCACCAACACCATCGTCCGTGGTTGCACTCTCAACTTTCTAAACCACCCATTCAATATAGATCTCATGCCCGTAAAACTTGGAAGTTTCGACATTGTTATCGGTATGGATTGGTTATCTCGACATCATGCAAGGATCATTTGTGATGAAAAAGTTGTTCATCTTCCTTACGACGGCGAAACATTGGTCATTCGTGGTGAACGAAGTGGAACTAGACTCAGTATCATTTCATGCATCAAAACCGAGAAGTACATAAAGAAAGGCTGTTATGCTTTCTTGGCTCATATCACAGAAAAGAAGTCGGATGAGAAGCGACTTGAAGACGTACCAACTGTTAGAGATTTTCTAGAAGTCTTTCCTGAAGACTTAACAGGACTTCCACCTACTCGCGAAGTAGAATTTCAGATTGACTTAGTGCCAGGAGCTGCACCAGTTGCGCGAGCACCTTATCGACTCGCACCTTCAGAAATGCAAGAGTTGTCTAACCAATTGCAAGAACTCTTGGACAAAGGATTCATTAGGCCGAGTTCCTCGCCTTGGGGAGCACCGGTCTTGTTTGTGAAGAAGAAAGATGGATCTTTCAGAATGTATATCGACTATCGAGAGTTAAACAAGTTAATGGTAAAGAATCGTTATCCACTTCCCAGGATCGACGATTTGTTTGATCAATTGAAAGGTTCCAGTTATTACTCCAAGATTGATTTGAGATCAGGTTACCATCAGCTTAGAGTTCGGGAGGATGATATCCCGAAGACAACATTTAGAACTCGGTATGGTCATTATGAGTTTCAGGTAATGCCGTTCGGACTGACCAACGCACCAGCTGTGTTAATTGATCTCATGAATAGGGTGTGCAAGCCATATCTGGATAAGTTTGTGATTGTATTCATTGACGATATCTTGATCTACTCGAAGAGTGAAGAAGAGCATCGAGAACACCTCAGAACGATCTTAGAACTGCTTAGGCAGGAGAAGTTGTATGCCAAATTTTCGAAGTGTGATTTTTGGATCCGAAGAGTACAATTCCTTGGTCATGTCATTGATAGTCAAGGACTACAGGTTGATCCTACAAAGATCAAGGCTGTTAAAGATTGGGCGATGCCCAAGACCCCCACAGAAATTCGTCAATTCTTAGGACTTGTCGGATATTATAGAAGGTTCATTGAAGGGTTTTCTAAGATAGCTAAGCCATTGACCAAGTTGACGCAAAAGAATCAGAAGTACGAATGGGGAAAGAAACAAGAGACCGCTTTTCAGTTATTGAAGCAGAAGCTTTGCAGCGCACCAGTTTTGGCACTACCAGAAGTGATTGAAAACTTCGTGGTATATTGTGATGCTTCACATAAAGGACTTGGAGCAGTGTTAATGCAAAACGAGAAGGTGATAGCTTATGCATCTCGACAGCTTAAGACACATGAGAAGAATTACACCACACACGACTTAGAGTTGGGTGCAGTGGTTTTCGCACTCAAAATTTGGAGGCACTATCTTTATGGAACTAAGTGTGTAGTGTTCACAGACCATAAGAGCTTACAGTATATATTTGATCAGAAGGAACTCAATATGAGGCAACTTCGTTGGTTGGAACTGCTTAGTGATTACGACTGTGAGATTCGATATCACCCGGGAAAAGCCAATGTAGTGGCAGATGCACTCAGCCGGAAAGAGAGACTCAAGCCTTTGAGAGTCAGATCATTGGGAATGATGATCATTTCGCCACTACCATCAAAAATCCTCGAGGCTCAAGTCGAGGCACTCAAGGAAGAAAACCTATCAAGTGAGACACTTAAAGGATTGCAAGAGAATGCAAACGGTTTAGTAAGAAGATCAGACGGAATATTATGCTTCAAGGATAGAAGCTGGATACCTCTCTATGGTGGAATACGAGAGTTGATTATGCACGAATCGCACAAGTCAAAGTACTCCATTCACCCAGGTTCTGATAAGATGTATCAGGATCTCAAGAAGCTTTATTGGTGGCCGAATATGAAAGCAGAGATAGCTACGTATGTCAGCAAATGTCTTACTTGTGCTAAAGTAAAAGTCGAGTACCAGAAACCATCAGTATTACTTCAGCAACCGGAAATTCCACAGTGGAAATGGGAACGCATTACAATGGACTTCGTCACTAAACTTCCCAAAACAACAGGCGGTTACGATGCTATTTGGGTAATCGTTGATCGTCTCACAAAATCAACCCATTTCATTCCAATCAAAGAGACTTATTCCATGGATCAGCTCACCAGACTTTACGTCAAGGAGATAGTCTCAAGGCACGGAGCACCAATTTCCATCATTTCCGACCGAGACAGTCGCTTTACTTCAAACTTCTGGCAATCATTGCAAGATTCATTTGGGACTAAATTAGACATGAGCACTGCCTACCATCCTCAGACCGATGGTCAGAGTGAGAGAACAATTCAAACATTGGAAGACATGCTCAGGGCGTGTGTGATTGATTTCGGAAATGGTTGGGCTAACCATTTGCCATTGATCGAGTTCTCTTACAATAACAGCTATCACACGAGCATAAAGGCAGCACCATTCGAGGCACTCTATGGTCGCAAGTGCCGGTCCCCAGTTTGTTGGGCCGAAGTGGGTGATGTACAACTCACTGGTCCAGAGTTGGTCAGAGAAACAACAGAAAAGATAATTCAGATTCGAGAACGACTCCAAACAGCCAGAAGCCGACATAAAAGTTACGCCGATGTTCGACGCAAACCATTAGAATTTCAGGTTGGAGACAACGTCATGTTGAAAGTCTCGCCTTGGAAAGGCGTGATACTCGCGAGAAGTTGAACCCGAGATACATTGGGCCGTTCAAGATTCTGGAAAGAATTGGTCCGGTAGCTTACAGGCTGGAGCTTCCGTCAGAGCTCAGCAGTGTACATAACACGTTTCATGTCTCAAACCTCAAGAAATGTCTTTCAGACGAAACGCTCGTGATTCCATTGGAAGAAATTCAACTCGACGATAAGCTCAATTTCTTTGAGGAGCCCGTAAAAATCATGGACCGCGAGGTCAAACAGTTGAAACAGAGCAAAATTCCTATCGCCAAAGTTCGCTGGAATTCTCGAAGAGGTCCTGAGTTTACATGTGTTAGGAATTTTGGAATAATAGATTATTTCCATTCCTGCTGGTAGTGCAGCTGGTTCCTGCTGGTAGTTATCCATTGCTGCTGCAGTTGGTTCCTGCTGTTAAGTCTATTTTGTTTCTGCTGTTAGTAGTCATTACTGCGGGTAGTAGTAATAGTTATCCCGTATGTTTAGAATGTTTGTTAGATTTATTTTTAGAAGAGATCATGCTTATCTCTTTTCACGGTTTGTATGAGCTGTATTAGGGTTTCTTGGTCTATAAAAGAAATCTGCAGCTAGGGTTTATGTACGCAATTGAAAACATTATCTTTAGTTAATAAACGATCCATAGAGGATCAAACCTTTGTTCGTTACTTTCTTCTTTATATTCTTGTGTTTAGGTTCCGCATAGGCACAAGTCTTACTCTTAGAGATTCTCCCAAACTGTTTGTGTTTACATAGACGGTTTACCAAGCTCACTCAAAGGTCTATCTATCAGGCACGATCCTTCAAGTAGTATCAGAGCCTGGTGAGGATCTCTGTTAAAGAAGAAAACTTATTTTAATCAAATCCTCTTAACCCTCTCTCAATGGAAGGTGAAATCCCTGAAAACAATATCTTAAACCAGGAGGAACCTCAACCCAAACCAGTCCAACAACAAATAGTCACAACCACTGTGTCTAACAGTATTGCAAAGTTCCCATACCTTAAGAAAGATGAGTATGAAGTTTGGGCCATGAAGATGGAATACTGGATCTCTAACAGCAATCATCATCTATGGAATGTTGTACTCAAAGGAAACAGCCCGAAGAGAACTGGGAGAGATGAACTGGGGAACATCTTAATCTTTCCACCTGTTACAGCAGAGGAGCAGGTTGTTGTACAAAGGGAAACTAGGGCAAGAACTCTTTTGCTTCAGGCTATTCCAGAAGATCATATGGGTGATTTTCATCACCTGGATGATGCTAGGGAGATCTGGCGTGCTGTAAAAGCCAGATTTGGAGGGAATGATGAGTCCAAAAAGATGAGGAAGTCCATGCTCAAGCAGGAGTTCCAGGAGTTTAAGATCTCTGAGGCTGAAGGGATTCACAAAGGTTATGACAGGTTTCACAAGATCCTCAGCCAACTCAACCAGTTGTAGGCCAGGCCGGATAATGAAGACTGCAACACCAAGTTTTTGAGGGCCTTGCCTCCATCATGGTCTCAGGTTTCTATCACACTCAAGGCCAGAGGTGGACTTGATTTCATGACCTTTGATGATCTGTACAACAAGCTCAAAACCCTGGAGATTGATATCAAAGGGTTTTCAACTTACTCATCTCACACCCCTACTCATACTGCATTTGTTAGCGCTACTAGTACTAACAAAGTATCATATGGTGATAGCCCAACTTCATCATCCTCATCAGTTTCTTATTCTCCTGCTGCACCAAAAACTCAGACCAGATCTGATAATGTGGTTGAGGAAGTGCTTCACTCATTTATTGCTGAAAGTACACCACAGCAGCAAATTGCTTATGAAGACTTTCATCAGGTGGATCAACTAGATCTAGAAGAGATGGACATTAAATGGCAGATGGCTATGATGTCATTGAAAGTTAACAGGTTTGAGAAGAAGGCAGGGAGAAGGATCAACTTCGATGGACAGGAGGCAGCAAGGTTTGACAGAAGGAAAGTGAGGTGCTATAAATGCTCACAACCAGGTCATTTTGCTAGAGAATGCCAAGATAAGAAGGTGGATGACAAAACAAGGTATTCTGCATTCAAAATTCAAGAATTGGAGTCAGAAGAACCCAAAGCCTTGGTGTATGTGGATTCAATGGTGGACTGGGAAAAGCATGAGAAAGCTGATGCAGTAAGAGGAGCTGAAAAGGTCTATGGGATGATTGCTGGATATGGTGAGAAGACACAAGTGGTGGGTGATCTTGGTTTTATGGGCTATCCATCTCAGGTACAAAACAGTCATTATGCTTGTGAACTTAAATATACTGAAATGAAAAAGGAGTTTGATGATATAGAGAGTAAATATAAGGATTATTATATACAGGTCCAAGCTTATAAAAATGTTGTTAATACGTTAGAAAAACAAAAGACCTGGTTTCAAACTCAACATTTAGCATATGATGAAAAGATAAGGGTTTTGCAGAGAGAGTTACAGTTCACCACTAATGAATTAAAACATTCTGAGAGAGAACATGCTAAGGTGGTGTTAGAAAAACAGGATTTGTAGGCTAAGTTAGACAGTGAGGTGGCTAGGATAAATAAATGGAATGAATCACCTAGAAACCTACACAAGTTAATTGATAGTTCTATGTCTGTGAGGTCTAAACTTGGGTTGGGATATGGAAACTATATAGGGACTAATGAAGTATATGACCCTACTGAACCTTGTATATATGACCCTGAACCTGTAAACTATCAAAAACCTGTAAAGTATGTTAAAGAGGGAGGAATGCATGTTGTGCCTTCAACAATAACTGGAACATTTATGCCTACCTCTCCTCATTCTGACATTGATGAATCTAAGATGACTTATGGCAAAAAGGCAACTGTGTTGTCTGATCTTGATTGTGACTCTAATGATTTTGTCTCTTGTTCTAACAGTGACAAAACCTCAGAAATCAAGACCAATGCATCTGCCACATCTGGTTCAAGTGAAAAGTCTACCTCTACCATGTCAGAAGATATCTCCTCAGAAGTAGCTAGTGATGAATCTCATTCGAAGACTACTGCAAATGAAGAAATTTCTTTTGATTATAATAAAAACAATAATGTTTCTAGTTTTGGTTCTGTTTCAAACAATAATGTTTCTGGTTCTATTTCTGTTGAGAATAATTTTGTTTCTTCTTGTGATTTTGAGAATTCAGTTTGCAATAAAAGTTGTGTTAAGAAAAAGTCTTTTAGGAAGAAATCTTGCTTTGTGTGTGGTAGTTTTACTCATCTAATTAAAGACTGTGACTTTTATGAGAAACAGATGGGTATGTATGTTGGAGAAACTAGGTCTGTGTGGAATAATGTGAGTGAAATTCCCCCATATGTGCCACAAGCAGCACGAATGAACTCTAGTAGAGTTTCTTTTCCTGCTGGCAAGCCAGTTCCTACTGGTAAGCCTGTTGCTGCTGGTAAGCCTGTTGCTGCTGGTAAGCCAGTTCCTGCTGGTAAGCCTGTTGCTGCTGGTAAGCCAGTTCCTGCAGGTAAGCCTGTTTCTTCTGGCAAGCCAGTTCCAGCTGGTAGTTCTAATCCTGCTGGTTGGAGAAGCAATGCTGCTAGACCTTTCTTCAGACCTACTAGTGCTTATTTTCAGAATCATTTAAGGCCTGTTTACTTTGACACCATGCACATGGGGGGGGGGGGCAAGATGGGAAACTGCTGTTAAGTCCTCAGCAGGTTGTTCTTGGAAAAACAATAATCACTATATGAGAATGGGGTCCAAGAACAATGGTGGATCTCATCAATCTCCATGGTTTTATTCTTATTGATCCACTAGGCAGGCTCAAGTCAGTAATGGCTTGGGTCTCCTTTGTATCTAATATTGTATATGTATTCTTTTATTGTAGGAACATCATTTTAGAAGTAAAGATGTAGGTATTGTTGACAGTGGATGTTCCAGGAGTATGACAGGAAACTTAGAAAGACTGCATGATTTTGTGCCCCTAAATGGAGGAATTATGACATTTGGAGGAGGAGATGGCAAAATTACAGGAAAGGGAACCATCAAGACAACCAAGCTGGATTTTGAGAATGTCTTCTATGTGAAGGAACTCCAAAACTTCAATCTGTTCTCTGTCTCACAAATTTGTGACAAGAAGAACAGTGTTCTCTTCACTGAGACTGATTGTCTTGTGCTGTCCAAAGACTTCAAGTTGCCTGATGAAAGTCAGGTTGTACTTAAAGTTCCAAGGATACACAACCTTTACAGTTTCAATCTAAGTGATGTCCAGCCTGAGGGTACACTTGCTTGTTTGGTGGCAAAAGCTTCTGTGGATGAATCTAATAAATGGCACAGAAGAATGGCTCATGTGAACTTCAAGACCATCAACAAGCTGGCTAAGAATGGTTTGGTACAAGGGCTCCCTCTCAAGACCTTCTCTAATGAACACAATTGTGTTGCATGCAACAAAGGAAAGCAACACAAAGCTTCATACAACGCCATTACTGTTGTGAGCACCATCTCTGAGCCTCTGCAGCTGCTTCATATGGATCTGTTTGGTCCTACTTCCATCAGAAGTATTGACCATAAGTACTACTGCCTGGTGATTACAGATGATTTTAGCAGGTTTTCTTGGACTTTCTTTTTAGGTTCTAAAGATGAATCCTATCCTATGATTAGGGACTTTATTACCTTAATAGAAAATCAGCTGAATAAAAAGGTTAAGTCAAGAAGGTGTGATAATGGAACAGAGTTTAAGAATTCAAATCTAATTGAACTCTGTGGGAGTAAGGGGATTAAAAGGGACTATAGTAATGCCAGAACCCCACAGCAAAATGGGGTTGCAGAAAGGAAAAATAGAACCCTTATAGAAGCAGCTAGGTCCATGTTAGCTGACTCTAAGATGCCCACTATGTTTTGGACTTAGGCAGTGTGCACTGCTTGTTATGTGCTGAATAGGGTATCAATTACCAGTCCTCATAATAAAACACCTTATGAGCTTTTGTCTGGGAAAGTTCCAAACATTAGTTACCTTAAACCTTTTGGATGTCATGTCACTATATTGAACACTAGTGATCACCTAGGAAAATTTGAAGGGAAGGCTGATGAGGGTTTTATTGTTGGGTATTCTGCTCATAGTAAGGCCTATAGGGTGTATAATTTGTCTACTAAGAAAATAGAAGAGACTCTCAACCTAAGATATCTTGAAGATAAACCTAATTTACAGGGTGCAGGTCCTGAGTGGTTCTTTGACCTAGACTATCTGACAGATACCTTAGGTTATTCTAGATTCAAGGCAAATCAATCTATAGGTACACATGATTATCAAGCTAACAATGCAGGTACCTCAGATGATGAATCAGATTCAGAGAGTGATGAACGACCTATTGTTGTTCCTTCTTTTCCCTCTAACCACATTTCAGGTACAGAGCTCAAAGATTCTTCTGATATGGCTGGAAGTGATTCAAGTTTTGCAGAAGATCTTGCTAGCCTTCTGAGACAAGAACATAATGCCAAGAAAGCTGTTGAAATGTTTGGTTCTGGGTTTTCACAAGAAACAGAGGAGATACTGAGAAATGCTGCAGCTGAAGCTAGAAGACAACTGGATTCTTCTGGTGGTGTTCCTATTTCTGCTGCTATCAATTCTGCTGGTAGTACACCTGTTACTACTGGTCCCTCTGATGCTGCTGATGTTTCTACTAGTGCTGCTCCTTTGACCACTCCATCTGTTGACTCTCTGGGTTTCAATAACTCCCCTGAAAGATTCCCAAGTCCATCTGACCTTGGAAATTCGTACTCTTCAAGAGATAAGTTGGAAGATCCTCATCATCAATCCAGGACAGGCATTTTCACTTCTTCCTCATATGATGATGATTTCAACCCTTCAATTACAAATCAAGCATCCACCATTGATGTCAATCCCACTGTAACTAAGAGGATTAATATTGTTCATCCTCAGTCTTTGATTCTTGGAGATCTAAATTCACCTGTGCAGACAAGAAGCAAATTGCATCAACCCAAGTTTGGAGAATCTGCTTTCATCAGTTATATTCAGGATCAGTTAAGAAGCAATCATACTGACTATCTTCATTGCCTCTATGCTTGTTTTCTATCCCAAATTGAACCAAGCAGTATAGCTCAAGCCCTTGATAATTCTGATTGGGTTGAAGCTATGCAAGAGGAAATGCAGCAGTTCCAAAATCAGAAAGTCTGGAAGTTGGTACCTTTGCCTGAAGGAAAACATGCAATTGGAATTAAATGGATTCTCAAGAATAAAAGGGATGCAAGGGGAATTGTGGTTCGAAACAAAGCTAGGTTGGTAGCTCAAGGACATAGACAGGAAGAGGGTATTGACTATGATGAGGTGTTTGCACCAGTGGCAAGAGTGGAAGCTATTAGATTGTTTTTAGCTTTTGCATCATTCATGGGGTTTGTGGTTTATTAGATGGATGTAAAGAGTGCATTTTTGTATGGAAGGATTGAAGAAGAGGTGTATGTTACTCAACCAAAGGGATTTGTGGACCCACAGAATCCTAATTTGGTTTACAAAGTGGTAAAAGCACTCTATGGTCTTCATCAAGCACCAAGGGCATGGTATGCCAGGTTGTCAGCCTTTTTGCTAAAACATGGTTACAGAAGAGGGGCAATAGACAAAACACTTTTCATAAGGAAGAATTACAGAGATATCATTCTGGTACAAGTTTATGTAGATGATATTATCTTTATTTCCACAAATGAAGCTTGGTGTAGGGAATTTGAGGAGTTGATGAAGAGTGAATTTGAGATGAGTGCTATGGGAGAGATGACATTCTTCTTGGGTTTACAGGTTAAACATAAATCAGATGGGATTTTTATCAGCCAAGAGAAGTATGTTCATGACATACTTAAGAAGTTTGACTTGGAAAGTGTGAAGACTGCAACAACACCATATGAAGCTCCAAAGCCAAAATCCAATAATAAACCTGATGTTGCTGTTAATGTTCACCTCTACAGGTCCATGATTGGTTCACTCATGTATTTGACAGCTTCTAGGCCGGATATCATGTTTGCAGTCAGTGCTTGTTCTAGACATCAGGTTACACCCTTGACTTCTCATTTAAATGCTGTCAAGAAAATTTTCAAGTATTTGAAAGGCCAGCCTAAGTTGGGTCTTTGGTACCCCAAAGAGTCTCCTTTTGTGCTGGAAGCTAATAGTGATAGTGACTATGCTGGGGCTAACTTTGATAGAAAATCTACTACTAGGGGTTGTCAGTTTTTGGGTAGAAGGTTGGTTTCTTGGCAGTGCAAGAAGCAGACTATAGTGGCTACATCTTCTACTGAGGCAGAGTATGTTGTTGCTGCTAGCTGCTGTGGACAGGTTCTTTGGATGCAAAATCAGCTATTGGATTATGGGTTCAACTACATGAACACTAAAATCTTCATTGACAACCAAAGCACAATCTGTATTGTTAAAAACCCAGTGTTTCATCAAAGAACAAAGCACATAGAGATTAGGCACCATTTCATAAGAGATGCTTATGAGAAGCATCTTATTCAAGTGCTTAAAATACACACTGATGAGAATGTGGCTGATCTGTTAACTAAAGCTTTTGATGGTCCAAGATTTAACTATCTAGTGGTCCATATTGGAATGCTCAATCCCTAGGTGCTGAGATTGAGGGGAGGTATAAGCTTAAGGGGAGGCTTGTTGTTGTATAATTTTCTTTTCTTTTCTTAGTTAAAAAAAATTAAAAAAAAAAATAAATAAAAATTAATTATGTATATTTTGTGTGTTGGGAATAAAATGATCAAAGTCAAAGAGCCTGCCAATGATGAGAAGAGCCTGCTAGTTGATTTTGAACAAGTATGAAGATGTTCTACCAGTACCTTCTGGGTAGAAGGTACTGCTGGTTGATGAAGAGCCTGCCAAGCTTATGTCAAGTCGATTAGATATTTTGTAATAGATATTTAGTTGAATTATTAGTCTTTGTACAAAGTTATACGTTATGTAGAAGTAGATTAGTCTTCTGTGGTGACAGAGGAATATTATCAGAGTTGTACATGGGTAGTTGTATTTAATTGTAGGCGCACATAATAGTCAAAGTATAGTATAATACTCTTCCACTTGACAACATGTAATAAGATATCCTTATCTTATAAAAGGATATCTTAGTCACTACTTCATGCATGTATCTTTCACAACCAATAACCAAAAACAAAACTATCTCTCAAGTAACTTAGTTACTTCAAATTACAAATCCTTTACAATCAAAGATTCAAGATTACTTTGTAATCCTGGTGATATTTTAGATCATCCGTATTATTTCATCAATAATATTGAATCGTTTTGTGTTAACCAAAGTTGTGTTATTTGTTCATTGCATTCTCACGTTTACTTAAACTCACCACCTTGTGTTCTTTTAAAGTGTGTTGTAGTAGATTCCGCATGCTAAACACATTCAATACATAAATATCTCTCAAACACATTACTAAGATTCATATCCCAAGTGTTTGAACTTCAAGAACAACAACGTTCCACAAGTGGTATCAGAGCTAGGCTTGATATTTACTAATTTAAAAGAAAAATGGATGTTGAACATATTCAAACCAATGTTGCAGCTAAACTTCCATTACTCAAGCAAAACGAGTTTGAAATGTGGAGACTAAGGGTTGAACAATACTTTCAAGTGCAGGACTATGCACTTTGGGAGATAATTGAACAAGACAATTCATTTAAACCCCAAATCACCACTACAACAGTAAATGATGCTCTTGTAACAAGAATACAAGAACAACCATCAAATGCAGATGAAAAAGTTCAGAAGAGAAATGATCTAAAGGCAAGGAGTATGTTACTGATGACTATTCCAAATGATCAACTTCTGATCTTTAACAAATACAAAGATGCCAAAACCCTTTTTGAAGCAATTGTGGCTAGGTTTGGTGGTAATGATGCTACCAAGAAAACACAGAAAACACTTCTCAAACAACAATTTGAGAACTTTACAGCCACAACCAATGAGTCTTTGGACAGTATGTTCAATAGACTTCAGAAGCTTGCAAGTCAGTTAGCCATCCATGAGGTGATGATAACTCAAGAAGACCTAAACTCTAAATTTCTTAGAAGTTTACCTTCAGAATGGTCTATGCATGTCATTGTATGGAAGAACAAGTCAGATATTGACCAGATGAGTCTCAATGATCTCTACAATAATTTCAAAATAGTAGAGCATGAAGTAAAGAAGACTACTGGGTCAAGTTCAGGAAATATGGCTTTTGTTTCATCCCCAAGCATCTCAAAGGTTGATAATGAAGATCAAGGTAGCAGAGAAGAAGGTACTGCCAATACAACCTTTGGTACTGCTAGTACTTCTGGTAGTACCAAATCCATATTAGATGAAACAATTGGGTGTGCTTTTCTTACATCTCAGCACAATGGGTCCGTATTATCATTTGAAGACCTTCAAGAGATTCATCCTGATGATCTTGAAGAAATGGACATAAAGTGGCAACTTTCACTTTTAAGCATTGGAGCCAAGAAGTTGATGATGAGGACTGGCAAGAAGATTTTGATAGATGGAAATGAGCCTGCTGGCTATGATAAGTCAAAGGTGGAGTGTTACAACTGCCACATGAAAGGTCACTACTCTAGAGAGTGTAGAAGACCTAAGAAGCAGGATAACAAGGGTAGAGGGTTTGACAACAGAAATAAAGAAAGCTTTGAGAAGAAAGGAAACTTTGAAAGCAAGAGTAAGGTTGTTGAAGTTGCTGAACCAAAAGCAATGGTTGCTATAGATGGCATGGGTTTTGATTGGAGTTTCATGGGTGAAGATGAGTCAACTTCTGATGAATTGGCTTTGATGGCATTCTCCACTCCTGAGGTACAAACTATCAAATGTTCTAATAATTGTGAATCTCTTAAAGAATTAGAAATCATAAGTAAAGCTTATGATACAGAAATTTTAGAACATAGAAAAACCAATCAAACCTTATTTGACCATAAGTGTGGTATGTCCAAGCTAGAAAAACAAATCATTCACTATAGAGAAAATGAACTCACATTTTCTGATGCTAAAGGTGCTCTTAATAGACAAATATTTTTGAAAGATACAGAAATTGAAATGTTAAGGACTGAGTGCACTAAAGTGACTTTGGCTAGAGATAATATTCAACTGACTGTTACTAAATTAGAACTTGCTTCTGAGTGTACTAGGAGCATAGTAGAGAATCAGATGAATAAAAGAATAAAATCAGGGATAGGATACAATGAATGTCCACCTCCTTATAGAGGAATTCCATGTCCTTAAGGTAGTGATCTTGCTGTATCAGGTTTACATGAATTTGTTAACAAACCATTGGCTAAACCTGTAGTGATAAGTGAACCTTCTGAGAGTGCTAAGAATGTTCCACTCTCTAAAGTGCTCACTGATAAGAGACCAGATGTCCTAATTATTGAGGATTGGGTATCTGATGATGATGAAGATCAGACTATTCCTATCAAAGGAATCAAAGTAGGACCAACTAGTCCTAAGAAAGTAGAAGTTAAAGCTAAGACTAAAGCTGTTTTGAAGACAGTTGAAAGTTGTGAAAAATGTAATAACAAACCTAGGGGAAGCCAAAGAAATTGGAACAACCTTAAGTCACAACAATTAGGTGATGACTTTGTTATGTTCAATAAGGCTTGTTATTATTGTGGTAGCTTTAATCATCTTCATGCTTATTGTAATAAATGGGTTTCTGGGAGTAAAACAAAGTCTAAAACAAATGTTACTCACCCCAGAAAAAGTTTTGTTAAGTCTAACACTACAAAAGATAATCATACTGTTAGACAACATAAGCCTGTTATTACAAAACCAGCTGAAAAGGGTACAAGAAACACTTTCAAAAGTGTACCAAAAGTTGAGAAAAGTCCTATTCAAAAGATAAGTGTGGTTAAAACAAAAATTTGGACACCAAAAACCAAAGGTCCTGCTAGACCAAATGGTACTGCCAAATTTGGTATTGCCAAAATTGGTACTGATAGACCAAAGACCACACAATGGATTAGAAGGGAAAGTGCTGTTAAGTCCTCAGCATGTTGGATTTGGAAACCAATCCAATCCAAAGGTGCATCAACAATCCTGAAAAGGTTTGATTTCATTGATGCAAGAGGCAAACCCAAGTCTGTCATGGCTTAGGTACCCCAAGGAAACTAATATGTTTATTCATGTGCAGGAACATTCATCTGATATTGAAGATCAAGGATATGTTGATAGTGGATGTTCAAGGCACATGACTGGCAACATGTCATTCCTCTCAGACTTTAAAACATTTGATGAAGGATATGTTACCTTTGGGGGTGGAATAAAAGGAAAGATCACTGGTAAAGGTACTATCAAAACCAGTAAACTAGATTTTGAAAATGTGTATTTTGTGAAAGAACTTCAGTTTAATCTTCTTAGTGTCTCACAAATGTGT
This sequence comes from Artemisia tridentata subsp. tridentata, assembly GCA_021014915.2. NCBI lineage: Eukaryota > Viridiplantae > Streptophyta > Magnoliopsida > Asterales > Asteraceae > Artemisia > Artemisia tridentata. The sequence continues at coordinate 213,796,355 of CP139502.1, read as the reverse complement.
GACAAAAAGAACAATGTTCTATTTACTGACAATGAATGTATGGTTCTTTCTTCTGATTTTAAGATGCCTGATGAGAGTCAGATCCTTCTTAAAATTCCAAAAAGGAACAATATGTATAGTGTCAATTTAAAGAACATTGATCCAAAGGAAGGTTTAACTTGTTTGTTAGCAAAAGCCTCATTGGATGAATCTATGCATTGGCATAGAAGGCTTGGTCATGTAAACTTTAAAACAATCAACACTATTGCAAAATATGATTTAGTAAGAGGTTTACCCAAAAAGATTTTCCAAAACGACCAAACTTGTGTTGACTGCCTAAAAGGCAAACAACATAGAGCTTCTTGTAAGCCCAAGACCCAAAACTCTATTACTCAGGCTTTACATATGCTTCATATGGATCTCTTTGGTCCTACTAATGTGTGCAGCTTGAATGGAAAAAGATATTGTCTAGTTGTTACTGATGATTATAGCAGATTTTCATGGGTTTTCTTTTTAAGATCTAAACATGAAACTAGTGAGATACTTAAAACCTATATCACTGAGGTAGAAAACCAATCTGATAAGAAGGTTAAGATCATCAGGTGTGACAATGGGACAGAGTTCAAGAATAGAGTTATGGATGACTTTTGCAGGGAAAAAGGCATAAAAAGAGAGTTTAGTGTAGCTAGAACACCTCAGCAAAATGGAGTAGCAGAAAGAAAGAATAGAACACTTATAGAGGCTGCTAGAACTATGTTAGTAGACTCTAAGTTGCCTATTTCATTTTGGGCTGAAGCAGTTGGTACTGCTTGTTATGTACAAAACAGGGTTTCTTGTGACAAAACGACATAGAAAAACACCTTATGAACTTTTCTTTGGTAGAAAACCATCTTTAAGTTTTATGAGACCTTTTGGTTGTCATGTCACTATTCTCAATACCAAAGATCATTTAGGAAAATTTGATGGAAAAGCAGATGTTGGCTATTTGATAGGGTATTCCTTGCAGAGTAAGGCCTACAGAGTGTTTAACACTTGCACAAGGCTAGTAGAAGAAAATCTTCACATAGAGTTTCAAGAGAAACTAACAAATGTGAAAGGAGTTGGACCAGATTGGATGTTTGATGTTGATAGGCTTTCAGAATCTATGAATTATGTGCCTGTTACAGGTACAAATGCTAATGAAAATGCAGGTTCTGAAGACAATGTTGAAACTCCTAAAGATCAAGATTACATCTGGATGCCAATTTGGAAAAGTATGGATCTATCTTCAAGTCAAGAAGAACCTTCAAACATAATAAATGAGGGTAATGAAGAAGATCAAGGAACTCAGAATCAAGAGAATCAAGAAAGTGGTGCTAATGACAATGGTACTGCTAGTTCTTCAGATGGTCCTGCCAGTTCAAGTATTGGTACTGCTGAGCCATTGAATGTTCAAATAGATGATTCTTTTCAAGAAGAAGTTGGGATTAGCAATCTTCCAACTACATATGAAGTTCCTAAAACACCAAACACTAGAATTCTCAAAGATCACTCAACTGATGATGTGATTGGAAGCATAACTTCTGGTGTTAGAACAAGATCTCAAGTTGGTTTATCTCAAGTCTTATCTTCAGATGAAGAAGGGTTTATCTCCTCTATTTATGAAGAAAAGAAGAATGATAGTTCCAATATATGCTTGTTTTCATGTTTTCTATCTCAGGCTGAACCCAAAAACATAAACAAAGCTTTGGATGATGCAAGTTGGGTGGAAGCAATGCAAGAAGAGCTTCTCCAATTCAAGATTCAGAAGGTTTGGATATTGGTTGATTTGCCTAAAGGTCATAGGGCAATTGGAACCAAATGGGTGTTCAGAAACAAGAAAGATGAAAGGGGTATAGTAATCAGAAACAAGGCTAGATTGGTAGCACAAGGATATACTCAAGAAGAAGGGGTAGATTATGAAGAAGTGTTTGCTCCAGTTGCAAGACTTGAAGCAATTAGGCTATTCTTGGCTTATGCTTCATTCATAGGCTTCACTGTCTATCAAATGGATGTTAAGAGTGCATTTTTATATGGTGAAATTGAAGAACCAGTATATGTGTCTCAACCTCCAGGCTTCATTGATGCTGAGTATCCAGACAAAGTTTACAAGGTTACCAAGGCTTTGTATGGTCTACACCAAGCTCCTAGGGCATGGTATGAAACATTGGCTTGTTTTCTGCTAGAAAGTGGATTCCAAAGAGGCAGGATTGATCCAACTTTGTTTATCAAAAGAACAAAGAAAGACATCTTGCTAGTGCAGATTTATGTTGATGACATAATCTTTGGATCAACAAACCAAGACTTGTGTGTAGAATTTGAAAAACTTATGCATAGTAAGTTTGAAATGAGTTCCATGGGGGAACTTACTTTCTTTTTGGGTCTCCAAGTGAAACAATCCAATGAAGGCATATTTATCAGCCAAGATAAATATGTAGCAGAGATCCTAAGAAAATTTAATTTTGCTGATTCTAAGGTTGCAAGTACACCAATGGATCCAGACAAAGGGCTACTCAAGGATGCTGAAGGAGAAGATATGGATTTGCACAATTATAGATCTATGATTGGGTCCTTGATGTATCTTACATCATCAAGACCTGATATCATGTTCTCAGTATGTGTGTGTGCAAGGTTTCAAATACATCCCAAGATCTCTCATCTCACAGCAGTCAAAAGAATCTTTAGATATCTTAAGGGTCAACCTAGGTTGGGTCTTTGGTATCCAAGGGAATCATCTTTTGAATTGGTGGCTTATTCGGATAGTGACTATGCTGGTGCAACACTAGACAGAAAATCCACAACTGGTGGATGTCAATTTCTTGGTTGCAGACTAATCTCTTGGCAATGCAAGAAACAAACAATGGTGGCCAATTCTACAACTGAAGCAGAATATGTTGCTGGTGCAAGTTGTTGTGGGCAAGTTCTTTGGATCCAAAATCAATTGCTTGACTATGGGTACAATTTTCTTAACACCATTATTTATATTGACAATAGCAGTACTATTTGTATCATTAAAAACCCAGTTCAACACTCAAAAACAAAACATATTGAAATCAGACACCATTTCATAAGGGATTGCAATGAGAAGAGGTTAATTCAAGTAGTTAAAATTGATTCTGAAAAGAATTATGCAGACCTTCTCACCAAAGCTTTTGATTTAGGTAGATTCAAATATCTTGTAGGAGGTATTGGAATGATAAATCTTTGAAAAACATGTGTTTTTGTTCATAAAATTAACTGGTATTGGATTTTAAACATGGTACTGCTAGTTAGTCAAAAGGTCCTGTTAGTTAATAATTGGTCCTGCTGATACAAAATTGCTATGTTTTGTTCATATAAAGGCTTGAATGTTTAAAATGCTATAGATCAAGTGCTTTGCATCTTGTTCTTTTGGTTTGCAACTAACATATTTCAGGTTGATAACAAAACAAGAGTTCTTCCAATCAAAAAGGTGCAACAAAAATTAAATTCATTTCAGGAGAGATAACAATCTCAGGGGAGGAATTAATAGCCCAGAATGGAAGAAAAACCAATTAGTGAAAGAAAAGACAAGAGCATACAAGATGATGCAGAGTTGAAAAAGATAGAGTTAGATCACATATCTAGAAGGGATGAAGCATTTCTCAAAGGAGAAAGTTCTATCTAGATCAAACTAAGAAAGGTTTCAACTCAAAGGCATGACATTAGATGATTTCACTTGTTGAACCAATCATCCAAGATACACAGCATCATTGCCTTTCTAAATTTCCTCCATCCAAGGAAATTGCACCATCTTTGGGCCATCCTGGCTTTTGGTATTCAGCTCACCAAGTTTTCACAAAACTTAAGAGTTGGCTAGTCCATAAGCAAACGGCTTTTGGTAAAGACAAATCAAATCCGTTGATGGTTGATAGTTTACCAAAAACTATATGGTTGTTAACTAACCATACTTAATTGTAAATAGTTAGCTAGTCCATAAGCAAACGGCTTTTGGTAAAGACAACTCAAATCCGTTGATAGCTGGTAGTTTGCTAAAAACTATAAGGGATTTTTATAAAACTTTCAAAGGTACTGGTAGTTCAAAATTGGTACTGCTAGTATAAAAAGGTACTGCTATATAGCCGTTGAGCCTGTCAGAAAAAGTTTTAGCCATTAGGCCTGGTAGTTAAAATTAGCCGTTGGGGTAGTTATGTAATTCACTGATGATTATATTATATTATATTTTACATATAAAAGATCTTTTTAACCGCCTTTTCATTTACTTATTTTAATCTTTCTTATTGTCGGTTAAAAGTAATTCTCTCATATCTTCTTTCATCAGTCACTATCATAATTTACATACACCTTTCATCTTCTACCAGTACTACCAACATATCCCACCAACATATTCAAAATTTTCATTATGGCTTCCACAGTTGTTCTAGATTTTGTCCAACGTCACAATCAGTTAGCATTTTTGGAGAAGTCAGAGGATAATGCCTCATTTCATCAAGTAGTGGACTTTTTAAACAACTCCTACATCAGGTTTGCTTTGCTAGTCAATCCCACTATTTATGAAAATCAAATTTTGCAATTTTGGCAATCTGCTAAAATTAACACTTCTGAAAATGGGGAACAAAGAATTAAGGCCAAAGTGGATGGTAAGCATTTGACTCTTACTGAGTCATCCATAAGAAGACATCTTCATTTGGATGATTCTGATGGTATTAGTCAATTACCAGACACTGAAATTTTTGAAAATTTACAAAGAATGGGGTATCATGCTGAGTCTAACAAACTTACTTTTCTGAAAAAGCATCTTACTCCACAATGGAGATTTTTGATTCACACAATCCTTCACTGTTTGAGCCAGAAGAAAACCTCTTGGGAGCAATTTAGTGGAAACATGGCTTCTGCTCTCATTTTCTTAGCCACAAACAGAAAATACAATTTTTCTAAATATATTTTTGAAGGATTGATAAACAATGTGAAAAGTAAAACAAAGTTTTTGATGTATCCAAGATTTATTGGTTGCATCATTGGAAAACTACAACATGTGTTGCTTCCCACAGACTCAATTTATGAAACACCAAAACTTTCTCACAAAGTATTTTCAAATATGAGAATTGGTTTTAGAGGGGAGGAAGTTCCACTTTTTGATGAAATGGTACCACAACATCCAGAAGAACCAACACCATCTGCTGATACACAATCATCTAGTTCTTCACATGGTTTCATTTCACAAACACATCAACAATCACCAATACCATCTCCAGTACCATCAGCAACACCACCACCATCACCACATCATATATCACAAACCCAATCACCTCAGACAATGCAAGAACTGAAAGACAAGGTGAAGTTCTTAGAGAATGCTCTTAAAAGTCAAAATGAAAGGTTTTCTAAGATCAACATCAAATTGGTCAAGAGGGTAAAGAGATTGGAGGGTGAAGTGAAGAAGTTACAGGGTAAAAAGTCTGCAAAGGTTGTTTTATCTAGTTCTTCACAGTCAGATGCTGATAGGATAGATCACTCTTCCAAAAAGGGGAGGAAGGATAGGTCTGAAGATGAGGATGAAGAGGAGGAACAGGCTCAATTTGAATTCCATGATGGAACTCAAGTTTATGATGAAGAGCCTGTTGGAGCAGGGCAAGAGCCTGTTGGAGCAGGGCAAGAGCCTGTTAGGGCAGAAGAAGAGTCTGCTAGGAGAGAAAGGCTATTGGCTATGGGGTATAAAGGGTCTGCTGAGAGAGTGTACAAGAGAAAGAGGGTTTTAATTGCTGATGAGCAATCTTCTGCTCCATCACAAGATTCAACTCCAAAGGATAAGGGCAAAGGTATTATGATTGAAGATGAGCCAAAGTCCAAGAAGTTGAAAAGAACTCAGCAAATTCAGATGGCTTTAGGAGAAGAAGAGGCCAAAAGGGTTCAACAAGAAGAGCTAGAAGCACTTGAAGCTTCAAGAATGCTTGCAGCAATGAAAGAGCAGAAAGATACTGAAGATGCTGCTCAAGATCTTCTTGATACTCAAATTGCTCAAGAGACCTTTGATGCACAGATGTTATGGATTATCAATAATGATCCAATTGTGAAAGGTCATGCAGCAAATATAGTAAATGACAAGACACTAAATTCTGATGAAAAGACTGAAGCACTTGAATCTTTCATCAACAAGAAATACAAAGAAGCAGCTTTGGCTGACATTTTTGAGAAGATGAAGGAAAGTCAGAAGAGAGGTTTTAAAGTGGGCCAAACTAACAAAGATCAAACAATCTTTATGAAGAAATTTTTGAAGAATCAGGCAAATTGGACTGATTATCAACTTAAGAAGAAATCTGCTGATGAAATCTTCTTTTTATATCTTCAAGCCTACAAGAGTCTTTACTATAATGTTCCATCTGATGTACATCCCTCAATGAAGAAGAAAGATGCTCAGAAGAAAGAAGTAGCAAAATTGGACACAGAGCAAGTAAGTAAAATGTTGATTACTTTACCTACTATCATACATGCTGATCCAATTAGGTCTAGACACCCTATAATTGATTGGGAAATACACCATGATAGATTTGGTAAGTCATGGAAAATATCAAGGGTTGGGGGACAGTCTGCTATTTTCAAGAATTTTGAAAATTTAGTTAGAGCATCTGATAGAGCAGATTTGGAAGAATTGTGGAATCTAGTGCAGATTAGGCTAGACACAACTTCTAGTACAGATGCTAAGGAACAAGAACTTTGGGTAGAATTCAATAGGATGTTTGATCCTGATCCCAAAGATGTTCATTAGAAATTTCCCTATTATGATCCTTCAACAACTTGGGAATTTCTAAGCCATAGCAATATTCATCACCTTTTCACACAGAGTGGGATAGAACTCTTTATGTTAGCTGAGAAAGAGTATCCACTTAGCTATGAAGTGCTTAAAGCTATGATCTCCAATAGATTAAGGTGTGACAAGGATGAAGAAAACTCAGAAATTGTTCAGAGTTTGCTGAGGAGCATATCTGAGCAATATGAAAGAAAAAGGAAGGATAGAAAGTAAAGGTTTTTGGAAGAGTTCTCTCAAATCCTCAAGGTATGTATTTTATTCATCAGAAACTTGTGTATTTTAATGGAAATAACAAGTTTAGGGGAGGATTGTTGGGAATAAAATGATCAAAGTCAAAGAGCCTGCCAATGATGAGAAGAGCCTGCTAGTTGATTTTGAACAAGTATGAAGATGTTCTACTAGTACTTTCTGGGTAGAAGGTACTGCTGGTTGATGAAGAGCCTGCCAAGCTTATGTCAAGTCGATTAGATATTTTGTAATAGATATTTAGTTGAATTATTAGTCTTTGTACAAAGTTATACGTTATGTAGAAGTAGATTAGTCTTCTGTGGTGACAGAGGAATATTATCAGAGTTGTACATGGGTAGTTGTATTTAATTGTAGGCGCACATAATAGTCAAAGTATAGTATAATACTCTTCCACTTGACAACATGTAATAAGATATCCTTATCTTATAAAAGGATATCTTAGTCACTACTTCATGCATGTATCTTTCACAACCAATAACCAAAAACAAAACTATCTCTCAAGTAACTTAGTTACTTCAAATTACAAATCCTTTACAATCAAAGATTCAAGATTACTTTGTAATCCTGGTGATATTTTAGATCATCCGTATTATTTCATCAATAATATTGAATCGTTTTGTGTTAACCAAAGTTGTGTTATTTGTTCATTGCATTCTCACGTTTACTTAAACTCACCACCTTGTGTTCTTTTAAAGTGTGTTGTAGTAGATTCCGCATGCTAAACACATTCAATACATAAATATCTCTCAAACACATTACTAAGATTCATATCCCAAGTGTTTGAACTTCAAGAACAACAACGTTCCACATTGTGTGCTAACTTGTATGGTTTTAAGTAACACCCTGCAGGTACAGTGTTGGTCTTTGACCACACAACAAATGGTACTCAACTCACCATGTCTTGCAAACAAGAAAGAGTTGACTCACCATGAGGGTACGGCTCTGGTGTGATCCTCAAATCCGTTGATAGCTGTAATAGTTTGCTCAAAACTATAGGGTTCTCAACTCACCGATGTTTCATTACTGAGAGTTGAAATGGTTTTCAATTCACCATGGATTTTACTCCTTTTGGGGTTTCCAAAGAATTGGCTAGCCCACATGTATATGGCTTGTGGTAAAGGCAGTGGAAAACCATATTTGGTACTCAATTCACCAAGGTTCATCTGTAACCAAGAATTGGCTAGTCCTGAGCAAACGGCTACAGGTAAAGACAAGTCAAATCCGTTTATAGTTGCTGATTTACTAAAAAATAAGATGGTTATCACTGTACCATGGTCTAACACACCAAAACATTGGCTACTCCAGTAGTGATGGCTATTGGTAAAGAGACATCAAATCCATTAATTTTTCAATGATTCACCTCTCACAGGAGTTAACACACCTGGAAGTGATGAGAATAGTATGAAACTTAAAGTGATTTGATGTACACATTGTCATAGTAGCAGTCAAGATCAAATGAAGTTCATGGTAACCAGTTTAATTGGAGATGCTTTCCTGTTGCTGCTGTTATATAGAGGTTGCTGCTGGAAGTTTTGCTTTAAAGATGTTGTTGCTGGTTACTTATTGATGCTGCTGCTCAAGTGCAATCCTCAGGCCCAAGTGTTTAAAGCTCTATCAGGAAACTTGCAAGTTAACCTAGTCAACTTCAAGTTTAGGGGAGGATGGTTAGGAATTTCGGAATAATAGATTATTTCCATTCCTGCTGGTAGTGCAGCTGGTTCCTGCTGGTAGTTATCCATTGCTGCTGCAGTTGGTTCCTGCTGTTAAGTCTATTTTGTTTCTGCTGTTAGTAGTCATTACTGCGGGTAGTAGTAATAGTTATCCCGTATGTTTAGAATGTTTGTTAGATTTATTTTTAGAAGAGATCATGCTTATCTCTTTACACGGTTTGTATGAGCTGTATTAGGGTTTCTTGGTCTATAAAAGAAATCAGCAGCTAGGGTTTATGTACGCAATTGAAAACATTATCTTTAGTTAATAAACGATCCATAGAGGATCAAACCTTTGTTAGTTACTTTCTTCTTTATATTCTTGTGTCCAGGTTCCGCATAGGCACAAGTCTTACTCTTAGAGATTCTCCCAAACTGTTTGTGTTTACATAGACGGTTTACCAAGCTCACTCAAAGGTCTATCTATCAGGCACGATCCTTCAACATGGGAAAGAGAAGACCAGATGCGACTCAAGTACCCACATCTTTTCACCGAGTCCACTCCAGAGACCAACACCAGCTGAATTCAGGGACTGAATTCCTTTTTGGGTGGGCGACTGTGACAAATCACAATTTCAGGTCATTTTCCAAACCTCGACAATTTACTATTCACGAGTTACTATTCATCATTTACTATTCACCGATCACTATTCATCATTTTTGAAGTCAGTTTGAGACTTTGAGAAGTTTTCTAAAATTTTACTATTCACGAAACACTATTCATGATTTTCATTCATCATTACGTAAACTAGGTTTACGGGTATTCAAATGCGCGTAACCAGTATGGTTTAGCTGCGTATTCATGCATCATCAGTAAGGACACATCATATAGACTAGAGTAGTCTACATATCATCAGTAACATCATTATCATGTTAGGTCATGCACGTGTTTGTGTGATTTTCATTAACGTATGTTCAATTATTTAATAAACGTTACCACTCAGTTATTACTACTAACATTATACCCGATACTACCGTCAGTGATCATAACATATTTTCATACTCAGTATAATGATATAAAGATTATATTATTACTTTACCCGGTGTTTTTAAACCAATTGCTATATTTTCCGTTAGGAGCTTATAACTCCGTCGGTTTGCGATATTTCAACCCGATAATCATTCTAACACCCGATTCATGCAAGGAATATGATTTTACAATTTTTAAAACTTCGTTGTATTTTATTTTACCTCGTCACGATTTATTTCTAGTTAACTCGGTACCCGATAACACCTAATGTACACACTAAACTAGCTAATACTAATAAAATGGGAGACATGATCTTTAATTAGCCCATTTTTCTCTTCCATTTCCCACATGTGCCGCCCCCCCCCCCCCCCTTAAACCCCCTAATTCTTCCACTTCACTTGATTAAGAAGACTAAAATTAATGCAAAGATCCTATATGTTTCTTGATTTAATTAGACAAACACATACAACACAAAATCAACTAGCAAAACTTCACCATATTCTCTCTTTTCTCTCCTCTTTGTTCAGCCAAACCAAGAACACCAACAATCATCCATCAATTTTTGAAGATCAAGTATTAAACAAGTTCCATTTACATTCCTTGTTAGAGTTTTGAGATAAAAATCCCAAGGTTTCATACTTATTCATCTCCAAATCATCTCAAATCCTCAAGTAAGCTTCAAGAACACTTTTGGATCTTTTCATACCTTCATTTGATTTATATGTTGATGTATTTTCAAGTATTAGTAGTTAAACATGCAACTTACTTATGTTATATATAAAACTTTCAGACATTTGTCTGTACCGGTGACCTGCAAAACCTGCTAGTCCTACGTGGAGCAGGTTAAATTAACGATCGTTTATTTTATTGTTGCAACGTTAGTCCTTTATGCAAACGACCGTCTGTAATTAACTCAAAATTTGATTTTCTTTAAAAAAAATATCTTTTCTTAACGATCGTTTATTTTATTATTGCACAGTTTATTTTATTATTGCAACGTTAGTCCTTTATACTAACGATCGTTAGTCCTTTTATACGTTTTCGCCCGTTTTTATACGTTTTTATCCGTTTTCTTACGTCTTCGCCCGCTTTTATACGTTTTCGCCCGTTTTCTTACATTTTCGCCCGCTTTTATACGTTTTTGCCCGTTTTCTTTTGTTTTCGCCCATCTTTATACATTTTCGCCTATTTTCTTACGTTTTCGCGCGTTTTCTGACATTTTTGCATGTTTTCTTACTTTTCGCCCGTTTTCTTATGTTTTCGCTCGTTTTCTTACATTTTCGCCCGTTTTCTTAAGTTTTCGCCCATTTTTAAACGTTTTTGCCCGTTTTCTTATGTTTTTGTAACAATTCACAATTTTAAGATCATTATTTAATTATTTAATTTTACTTAATATTTTATTTTAAGTAAATTTACTCTTGCGAGTAACTAGATAGGTTATTTCGCGTACGTCGTTAAACGTACATCTAACTCAAATCGACACCTGACAATACTCAGTATATATATTATTATGCATTTTGGTTCCATACAATCATATTTTAAATATTCTATTTTTACTTTTTCACTTTTACCTAAACTTTGCACATTTTGCGTTTTGCGTGGTTTCAATTTTTAAACACCAATTAATCACTCAACAAGCCCAAGGATCACCTAAAATATCAAAATAGGTTTTGATGTCAAATTTTAATATTTTTATAGGTTTTGTATTTTTACGTTACCCGGTTTTAAGTTTCGTGACTTAAGGATGTAACATTAGTAATTATTGAGATCAAACTATACACTATAACCTTAGAACTATACAAAATTAATACAAAATGATCACCAAATCTTTTCTTTTTCTTTGTTGGACACGTCAAAGCCACAAGTGACACTAGTCCTTGTGATAAAAACCTTATTTGTCTTGTTTAGAAAAACATATAGGACATTTGTCCTATGGCTTTGCATGTAATTTTTTCTTTCTAAATATATCATTTCACATCTCTTGACTTTTTCTCTTGTTTTTGACGTACAACAACACCAACTAAACACAAATTTCATTTTCTTGGTGTTTCTTTCTTTTTTGTTCTCCTTGTCGTACAAACCACAACAGCACCACCCTTTCACCTTTTGATTTCCTAGTTAACATTTATGCTCTAGTTGAAGATCTTTAGTCCTTTAATTAGTACTTGGTTCATTTCATCCAAAAACAACAAATAAATCTCATCACATCTTGGGTTTTATTGGAAGTTTACAAAGGGCTTTCTTGGTGATTATTTTGGAAGCTTTGGGTATCTTGGTTACTAGATCTAGTGTTCTTGTTATTATTATTTTTTTTATCTTACACCTCAAATCTTTGTAAGGAACCACTTCACATTTTCAATTCAAATATGATATTATTTACATTTTATGTAATTTGTATGTTTTATATACTTGATTAGATTTAATTATGCATTGTACATAGTTGATATCACTTGAAAACTATATTGGGACTTGTTTTGTAAAGACTAATTTGGACCATGTGTATTCTCGGGATTAATTAAATTAATCAGTACACTTTGAGCCTTAGATAAAAATATAAGGACATAGATCTATGTCTTGTGGTCATTTTTCCGGGTGGCTCATTCTGTGACGACACTCGATGATTAAAATAGAAATATTTTTGTGAAAAGTGTCAAAATCTGAGTATCGAATTCTAAATGTAAAAAGCTCATAGATCTAGTCATTTCTGAGACTCGGTCCAGTTTTATGAAAATTAGATAACACTTTAACTTGAACGTATCCGAAAACCCCATGTAAAACGGAGTTACGGAACTCAACTTATCGCAAAAATGGTGAAACTATTTGAAACTGTCCTAGATCAGACTTGACATATAAGGGTAAAATGGTAATTTCACTTAGGCTATGCAATATTTAGAACAGTGGGACCCACAAATCTAGTTAGTACACTTAAAAACCTTTCCGAGAATATAAAATTTGAAGTAGAACTCCTTACGGTTTAGGAGAAACGGGACTTTTAGCAACGAATATCCACTTTTATCAAAACCCGCACTTAACCCAAAAATTATATAACTTATCCAGATTTACTTAAAAATAGTCAAATATATTTTATAACATTATAAAATAATAATAGTGATATAACTATTATAAACATAAAATTTGGTAAACTATAATTTTATTAAACACTTGATAACTTTTTGCACTTACCCGAAGTGGTAGGACCCACTTTTGGGAATAAACCCGATAACTCATCTTTTGGAAAAATTGACCACATATCGACACATTAGAATATTTGGACTATAGAAATAACATAAAACCCGAAACCTCGGACAACTTATAAATTAGGACTCGTAACACTTTCACAACTTGTCAATTTTAGTCCCTGTCACTTTATAAACCTTAAAAACGCTATGTACAATTGCATGATTGATATAATATACTTACTTGCATTCATACTCTATTATTTTAAAACCTAAGACGCAACATATTATTTTTAGGTTGCTCGTAGGACTTCTCGGTTTACCCGTCACTCTACTTACATCTTGATATTCACTTTTGTTACGGTGAGTTCATAGCCTCACTTTAACTCTTAAACTGTTTATAAACCCATTGGGGGAGATACATGCTATTTTACAATTTGGACACAAGTGTTTTAAACTGTATGCTTATCAGAACATATTATTGCTAAAGTACCGATATTGCCAAAATAAGTCCCTAACTGTATCATGAACCATTAATCACTTGCGAGTGAACTCGAATATTGTGAATAGGCCTATTGGGATTGACGAATCCCATTTGTGCAATCAGATAAGATGCCACAAATGCAGTATATTTGAATTTTAGGTAAAATGGCAATTTACCTTTCAGGGCATTGGTTCATTTTATGAACCTTCAGTCAGTTTGCGTGTCATGAGCTTAAAGCAATAATAATTATTCACCCATAATTGTATTCGTTGCGATTATTATGTTAACATTAAAGTCTTGTGGTCCATTATTTAACTATAAACCTGTGAATTTCACTCAACCTTTGTGTTGACTTTTTAGCATGTTTTATCTCAAGTCCTTAAGGTATTTAGCAAGCACGAAGTCGCATGGAGATTGTTTTGATGGCTTGCATTGTGTTATCATTCAATAAACTCTTGAAAACTTTTATGTTAATACTTTATATTTTCTAAAACTACTTGGGACCTCTTGTAACTCTGATGTTTTATTTTGATCAAATGATAAACTTTTAAAATGTCTCATTTAGAGTCGTTTTCTATGATTATGACTGTTGTACTAATAAGTAGCACCCCAATGATATTAAATTTCGCTGCGATATTTTGGGGGTGTTACAGTTTTCGCCCGTTTTTGCCTGTATTCACCCGTTTTTGTATGTTTTTGCCCGTTTTCTTATACCTTCACCCGTTTTTATATGTTTTCGCCCGTTTTCTTACCATTTCGCACGTTTTCACATAATTTCGCCCGCTTTTATACATTTTCCCCTGAAAATGTATTGAAACGCATGAAAACGTAAGAAAACAAGTAAAAACATAAGAAAACGGGCGAAAATGTATAAAAATGGACGAAAACGGGCGAAAACGTATAAAAGCGGGCGAAAACGTATAAAAGCGGGAGAAAACGTAAGAAAATGGGCGAAAACGTATAAAAACGGACGAAAACGGGCAAAATGGTAAGAAAACGGGCAAAAAGGTAAGAAAACGGGCGAAAAGGTATAAAAAAGGTCGAAAATGGGCGAAATGGTAAGAGAACGGGCGAAAACGTATAAAAACTGGCGAAAACGGGCAAAAACGGGCGAAAAGGTAAGAGAACGGGTGAAAACGTATAAAAACTGGCAAAAACGGGTGAAAACGTAAGAAAACGGGCAAAAAGGTAAAAAAAAGGGTGAAAACGTATAAAAACGGACGAAAACTTATAAAAGGACTAACGGTCGTTAATATAAAGGACTAACGCTGTAAATGTTTGTGGGATAAGCAACCGGTTAATGGTCAAGCAGTTCACCCGGTACACACAAAGGTCGAGTTTTGAAAGTTTATTGACATAATGTGAAAAAAAAAATAATAAATAAAAAAAAAAAAAAAAAAAAAAAAAAAAAAAAAAAAAAAAAAATTTTTTTTTGCTACATACAAACATAAAAAGTGGAAAGTTAACTACATTTTCAAGTGATTTGCTTAAAAAAAAAAAAAAAAAAATACCCGGCTTTGATATTTATTATCTTTGTCATTTTCAATATGGGTGGACTCCACCTTCACCACTATCTCACATTCTTTTATATATCTTAATCAAATTTATATATAATTTTCTAAAATAATAAATTATCTATTTTATAATATATTTTTTTCTCTCTTACATCAAATCAAAATCAAAATATGAATTCAAATTCGAATCCGAATCCTAAACCCATCTACAAACCAAACACGCACCCTTCGTAAGAAATTTGAAAAAACAAAAGTTGATTGATATAGTTTTAAACAACCATCTGTCACACCCCCAAATTCGGGTCCAGCGGAAGACAACGTGTCGCTGGGGTGTAACTCAATTGGTATCACAACACAAGTGTAAAGAACGGTTTTCATCTCAATCATTTAAGATAAAACTGTTTAACAAAAATATTGAATTTTACATTGTTAAAAGTAGTGCATAAATAGGCCCTTTAAATAGGTAAAACGGTCCCAAATGTTTATCAGAGTCTTCTATGACCATGCCATGCCTTGCCAAAAGCCTTCAGTAGCGTGTCATTGCTTATACCTGAAAATACATGCTAAAAGTGTCAACACGATGTTGGTGAGTTCATAGAGTTTATGAAAAATGTAAAGCCTTTGAATGAAGATTTCCCAGCAAAGGCATTGTAAATCCACCCAGTTCCAAGTCCCGCCCATAACAAGACTTGCAACCTGTGTGTTCACAACCCATTGCCACATCTGATTTGGTTTATGTAAATGAAGTGCTTGTACGGAAACCATAAGTATAAAGGTGTATGACAAAAATGTCACATAAAAATGTTACAATATCTCTTAAGCTCATGACCCCGAAGCTTGACTGATTATGAATGCCCCTCAGAGTGTTTGCCGAACACTCTGAATTTGGATATGATAAAAATGAAATGCGTTCGTATGACTAGTTGGCGCTACCAACTACGAACGGAGGCGTCACCCTCAATAGATCTATTCACTCACTCTCCCTTACCCCGTAATTAACGGTCCATGATAAATAAATGGGGACTTTAAATTGGCAATGATGGTAACTTAAGCAATGTAACTGAGTTTGTATACTTTGGTCCGCATAAAAATGGTATAATACATTCTCCCCCAAAAATGGTTACAAAACAAGTAAAGTAGGGGAAATGAAACTCACGATAATCCTTCAAAGATTATAGTGCTTATGAAAGTATCTGAAATAATTGAGCATGTATTCTCCCCCAAAACGATTATAAAACATATAAAAGGAGGGGCTATGAAACTCACCTGGTGCGATAGCTACAATGATAATAATGAATAAGCTGAAATGAGGCTCGGTCTCTAACCGCGACCTAATATGAGGATATGATCTAATGTAAGCAAATGAAATGATGCTATACATGCAAATACGTATGTTAACGATACCACTTGTTTCTTTTGAAAATATCATTTATTGTCGAAAAATACGTTTTTAACATCTCGTTAAGTCGTATACTACTTTTCGTGTAAATATGTTAAAACGGTACTCCATGATCCATATTCGGTGTAATATAGTCAAATATATTAATTGCGTCGCAAAATAACACTTTTTACAACTTGTGAAAATATGTCAAACCGGCCGTGTAAAACTAGTCGTGAAACGGTGCTCGTTAAGTGTTAGTGATCAAACTCGACGTTTTTTGAAATCCTTGTAACATTATCTAATTGTCGTGTTAATATACTTTCGGTCATACGCGTCGCGATCACATAGATAATCGACTCTCAACTCGGCAACTTGCAAAAATACTAGTTTTTATACTTAGTTATTTTCCAAAAAGTGGGCTGTCAAAACAATAAGTGAATCATCGTGCTTTAAACGTGTATATCTCGGTCGTTATAAGCTCGTTTTCTACGTTCTTTATGTCCACGCGTTCGTATAAACATAAACTAACATATTTTCAATGTCTCGGCTCATCTAGATCTCGGCTAATGACTCATTTTACTCCTGAAAGTTCGGCCAACAGCACCTATTTTTCTGAAAAATATAGTTTTCGTCGCGTAACTTAAATAATTCATAACTTCTTCGTTATAAGTCCGATTTTAGTGATTCAAGCGCCCACGTTCTCGTTTTTGAGTGTATTTTCTAAATATTAAGACCAAAATAGTTCACAGAATTCTGAGTTTTCCAGAAACTCCAATTCGTGGCAGTAGGTATTTATGTGGGTTAAGAATACATTTTTCCTAGTCCAAAACTTAATCAAACTACTTCCACACAACTCCACAAGTACTCTTGATCTACCATACACCTTCTCAAAGGGTCATGGGGTACTAAACATCACTAAACATAGTGTGATTCTTGAGGATCATAGTGAAAGTTATAGATCTAGTGATTTAGAGTATTTTTAAAGAAAAATGGTATCATTAACTTATGTAACTTGCATTTTTAACAAAAAGCCACATGAAAATACATGATCATATAGATCAAATGAAAGGAAAACATGAAAAATAAATGTTATTAAAGTTACTTACAATGTGTGATGAGTTTGAAGAGAAATGGATGCAAATCTTGAGGTTTTTATTGCAAAACCTTAACAAGAATGCTAAATGAGACTTGTAGATTACTTGAACTATGAAAAATTATGGATTCTTCCTTGGTCTTTGTGGTTTGCCGTGAGGTATGAAGAAGGCAAGAGAGAAGATTTTTGATCTTTGTTAGCTAGGAAAAGTGTTGCTATGTGTTGTTTATGAAATTAAATAAAAAACATGTTAACAACTCCATTAAATGCACAAGGAATTTTGGCAAGAAAAAGGATGGGAGGGGCGTACCATGGGTTGAAAAAGTGGTGAAATTGTTAGATATTTTGAAGATATTGTATAACTTAGTTGTTTTAATGTATACATCGGGTGTTATCGGGTACCGTGTTGTCTTGAAACAAATATCCACTAAGTGACGTAAAATACGACGAAGTTGTATAAATGGTAAAAATATATTCCTGACAAGAATCGGATGTCAGAATAGTTATCGGGTTAAAAATTCGCAAAATGACGGAGTTATAAGCTCCTGACGAATATTTTAGCGATTGGTTTAAAAACACCGGGTAAATTAATAATACCACCTCTATATTATTAAATTTAGTATGAAAATATACTAGGATCATTATCGGGAGTATTTGGTATAATGTAAGTAGAAATTACTGAGTGGTAACGTTAATTATATAAATAACCATACGTAAATTATAATAACGCATACCCGTGAATGAACTACTGTACTGAATATGATACTGATGATATGCAGACTCCTCTAGTCTACGTGATGTGTCCTTAACTGAAATGCATGAATTCACAGCTAAACCGAACCGGTTACGTGAATTTTTGAACACTCGTAAACTCGGTTTACGAATTAATGAATGTTGATGATGAACTGAAATTTTATCCGGGAATGAATAGTGTCACGTGAATAGTAAAATTTCCGAAAGTTTCTCAAAATACGAAATTGACCTCGAAAACGATGAATAGTGAAAAGTGAATAGTGATCGGTGAATAGTGAATAGTAACTCGGGAATAGTAATTTTTCGAGGTTCGGAAAAATGGCCTGAAATTACGGGTTGTGACATTCTCCACCCGTTAAAGGAATTCAGTCCCTGAATTCAGTTTGTGTTGGTCTCTGAAGTGGATTCGGTGAAGAAATGTGGGTGTTAAAGTCGCATCTGGTCTTCCCGCTCCTAAGTAAACTCAGGACCTCTGCGAGAATTCCAGCGTACCTTAACGATAGGAATTTGATTCTGCTTCATTGTTTGACCTCGCGGCATATGATTTCTGTTGTCTCCTCCACGAAATTGAGCTTATCGCCGAGCTGAATTTCTGCCAATGGAATTACGAGCAACTTGTCTGAAGGACATTTCTTACGGTTTGAAACATGATAGGTGTTGGGTATGCTGCTGAGCTCTAACAGAAGCTCAAGTCTGTATGTCAGTCGGCTGATTCTAGTTAAAGTCTCAAATGGTCCAATGTACCTAGGGTTCACTATCCCGTGTTCCCAAAATTGTATCATGCCTTTCCAAGGCAAGGTTTTCAACATAACTCGTTCTACAGCTAGAATTCTAATGATTTGCTGCTTAGGAATACCTAATCCCAATGATTTTGCATCCTGAACTGACCTAACTTTTCTATTGTTCTCTTGTTGTTTGTAATTGATTCTTGGCTTGTACGATTTCCTTTGTTGTTTCACAACTGAGTTCTAGGCTAGTGAATTGGACTTTCTGAATTTTGGTCTGCCAATAGATAATTGGTACTTCCACCATAGGGTGTCTTAAAGGGTGTAATCTTTGTATTTGTGTGATGGCTATTGTTGAAGGTAAAATCTGTCAATGTCAAAGGTTTACTCCAAACAATTCAAAGTTGATTCTATGGTGTTGAGCACGTCCTATAGCGCTTGATTAGTTTCCTTAATGTTTGTTGGTTCGAGGATGGTAGGTCGTGCGTATATCTGATTGGGTAAGGATATCTTAAAGGGATTGTCAGAACTTTGCCTCCAACCTGAAATTCTAATGGTTTGCGTCAAACATCGACGTAACTTTTCGGTCGGCTTCTGGCTGTTTTAAGTCTTTCTCAAATCTGAATTATCTTTTCTGTGGTTTCGCGAACCATGTCTGGACCAGTGAGTTGTGCTTGACCAACTTCGGTCCAACGAACAGGGGACCGACACCTTCGACCATAGAGTGCCTCGAATGGTGCTGCTTTTATGCTCGTGTGATAGTTGTTGTTATAAGAGAACTCGATCAATGGCAAATGGTTAGCCCCAACCATTTCCAAAATCAATCACACATGCTCTGAGTATATCTTCCAATATTTGAATCGTTCTCTCGCTCTGACCATCGGTCTGAGGATGATAGGCATTGCTCATGTCCAACTTGCTTCCAGATGAATCTTGTAATGATTGCCCGAAGTTTGAAGTAAAGTGACTATCTCGGTTGGAAATGATAGAAATTGGTGCACCGTGCTTGATACTATTTCCTTGACATAAAGTCAGGTAAGCTGGTCCATAGTATAAGTCTCTCTAATTGGAATGAAATGGACTGATTTGGTAAGGCGATCGACGATTAGCCAAATAGCATCGAAATCGTCTGATGTCTTGGGAGGTTTGGTGACGAAATCCAATGTAATACATTCTCATTTCCACGGAGAAATTTCTGGTTGTTGAAGTAATCCTGATGGTTTCTTGTACTCGGCGTTTACTTTAGTGCCAGCAAGGCATTTGCTAACATACTTAGCTATTTCTGCTTTCATATTCGGCCACCAATATAGTTTCTTGAGATCCTGATACATCTTATCAGAACTTGGGTGAATGGAGTACATCGACTTGTGCGACTCGTGCATGATCAACTCTCGTATTCCACCATAGAGAGGTATCCAGTTTCTATCCTTGAAGCACGATACTCTGTCTGGCCTCTATATTAAACCATTTACATTCTCTGGCATACCATAGGGTTTCTCATTCTGTTGGTTTTATTCCTTGAGTGCCTCAACTTGAGCCTCGAGGATTCGTGATGGTAAAAGTGAAATGATTGTCATTCTCAATGATCTGACTCTCAACAGCTTGAGGTTGGGTTATGGTTAGCTGGCGTGCTTCTAGACGGCGGTTCATGAGGTGATGTAAGTGTGAATGCTCCCGCAACGATTGTGTACATACAGGAATGAAACCTTTAGAAATCGAGTAGGAATGCAACCCGGACATAATTTTATTATAACTATTCTCAGTAGTGCAAAATTCATCTCTGAGTCGGACATAGGTGGTCAGGTTATGTCCCACTGTCCCGGGTCGAATATAGATGACCAGTCTATATTCCACCGAGGTTCAATGAATTTTGAAATACTCAGCTCAGTTATACTAATACCATGTCCTTCACATTTAAGGGATGTTCTGAAAGACTAAGGCAAGTGACCAAACTCGAGATCGAATGATGAAACTATGCAAGGAAAGGCGTAACACTAAGACGTGTACGATATGTGTGCATGCCTATATAAAAGACATCTATAGTAATCAACTATAATAAGTGGGTATAAATGATTTGATAATAAGACACAAATCTTATTAAATATGTCAGCAACAAACCACAAATGAGGCATCAGCTTGGCAGGCAGGCACGCGGCGGTCATAGGGTGGAGTTTTTGTAAATGTAGCTATAGTCTAGGTTTTAAAATCACCCAGTTCTCTATAGCCTAGGCTCTGATACCAATCTGTCACACCCCCAAATTCGGGTCCAGCGGAAGACAACGTGTCGCTGGGGTGTAACTCAATTGGTATCACAACACAAGTGTAAAGAACGGTTTTCATCTCAATCATTTAAGATAAAACTGTTTAACAAAAATATTGAATTTTACATTGTTAAAAGTAGTGCAGAAATAGGCCCTTTAAATAGGTAAAACGGTCCCAAATATTTATCAGAGTCTTCTATGACCATGCCATGCCTTGCCAAAAGCCTCCAGTAGCGTGCCATTGCTTATACCTGAAAATACATGCTAAAAGTGTCAACACGAGGTTGGTGAGTTCATAGAGTTTATGAAAAATGTAAAGCCTTTGAATGAAGATTTCCCAGCAAAGGCATTGTAAATCCACCCAGTTCCAAGTCCCGCCCATAACAAGACTTACAACCTGTGTGTTCACAACCCATTGCCACATCTGATTTGGTTTATGTAAATGAAGTGCTTGTACGGAAACCATAAGTATAAAGGTGTATGACAAAAATGTCACATAAAAATGTTACAATATCTCTTAAGCTCATGACCCCGAAGCTTGACTGATTATGAATGCCCCCTCAGAGTGTTTGCCGAACACTCTGAATTTGGATATGATAAAAATGAAATGCGTTCGTATGACTAGTTGGCGCTACCAACTACGAACGGAGGCGTCACCCTCAATAGATCTATTCACTCACTCTCCCTTACCCCGTAATTAACGGTCCATGATAAATAAATGGGGACTTTAAATTGGCAATGATGGTAACTTAAGCAATGTAACTGAGTTTGTATACTTTGGTCCGCATAAAAATGGTATAATACATTCTCCCCCAAAAATGGTTACAAAACAAGTAAAGTAGGGGAAATGAAACTCACGATAATCCTTCAAAGATTATAGTGCTTATGAAAGTATCTGAAATAATTGAGCATGTATTCTCCCCCAAAACGATTATAAAACATATAAAAGGAGGGGCTATGAAACTCACCTGGTGCGATAGCTACAATGATAATAATGAATAAGCTGAAATGAGGCTCGGTCTCTAACCGCGACCTAATATGAGGATATGATCTAATGTAAGCAAATGAAATGATGCTATACATGCAAATACGTATGTTAACGATACCACTTGTTTCTTTTGAAAATATCATTTATTGTCGAAAAATACGTTTTTAACATCTCGTTAAGTCGTATACTACTTTTCGTGTAAATATGTTAAAACGGTACTCCATGATCCATATTCGGTGTAATATAGTCAAATATATTAATTGCGTCGCAAAATAACACTTTTTACAACTTGTGAAAATATGTCAAACCGGCCGTGTAAAACTAGTCGCGAAACGGTGCTCGTTAAGTGTTAGTGATCAAACTCGACGTTTTTGAAATCCTTGTAACATTATCTAATTGTCGTGTTAATATACTTTCGGTCATACGCGTCGCGATCACATAGATAATCGACTCTCAACTCGGCAACTTGCAAAAATACTAGTTTTTATACTTAGTTATTTTCCAAAAAGTGGGCTGTCAAAACAATAAGTGAATCATCGTGCTTTAAACGTGTATATCTCGGTCGTTATAAGCTCGTTTTCTACGTTCTTTATGTCCACGCGTTCGTATAAACATAAACTAACATATTTTCAATGTCTCGGCTCATCTAGATCTCGGCTAATGACTCATTTTACTCCTGAAAGTTCGACCAACAGCACCTATTTTTTTGAAAAATATAGTTTTCGTCGCGTAACTTAAATAATTCATAACTTCTTCGTTATAAGTCCGATTTTAGTGATTCAAGCGCCCACGTTCTCGTTTTTGAGTGTATTTTCTAAATATTAAGACCAAAATAGTTCAGAGAATTCTGAGTTTTTCAGAAACTCCAATTCGTGGCAGTAGGTATTTATGTGGGTTAAGAATACATTTTTCCTAGTCCAAAACTTAATCAAACTACTTCCACACAACTCCACAAGTACTCTTGATCTACCATACACCTTCTCAAAGGGTCATGGGGTACTAAACATCACTAAACATAGTGTGATTCTTGAGGATCATAGTGAAAGTTATAGATCTAGTGATTTAGAGTATTTTTAAAGAAAAATGGTATCATTAACTTATGTAACTTGCATTTTTAACAAAAAGCCACATGAAAATACATGATCATATAGATCAAATGAAAGGAAAACATGAAAAATAAATGTTATTAAAGTTACTTACAATGTGTGATGAGTTTGAAGAGAAATGGATGCAAATCTTGAGGTTTTTATTGCAAAACCTTAACAAGAATGCTAAATGAGACTTGTAGATTACTTGAACTATGAAAAATTATGGATTCTTCCTTGGTCTTTGTGGTTTGCCGTGAGGTATGAAGAAGGCAAGAGAGAAGATTTTTGATCTTTGTTAGCTAGGAAAAGTGTTGCTATGTGTTGTTTATGAAATTAAATAAAAAACATGTTAACAACTCCATTAAATGCACAAGAAATTTTGGCAAGAAAAAGGATGGGAGGGGCGTACCATGGGTTGAAAAAGTGGTGAAATTGTTAGATATTTTGAAGATATTGTATAACTTAGATGTTTTAATGTATACATCGGGTGTTATCGGGTACCGTGTTGTCTTGAAACAAATATCCACTAAGTGACGTAAAATACGACGAAGTTGTATAAATGGTAAAAATATATTCCTGACAAGAATCGGGTGTCAGAATAGTTATCGGGTTAAAAATTCGCAAAATGACAGAGTTATAAGCTCCTGACGAATATTTTAGCGATTGGTTTAAAAACACCGGGTAAATTAATAATATCACATCTATATTATTAAATTTAGTATGAAAATATACTAGGATCATTATCGGGAGTATTTGGTATAATGTAAGTAGAAATTACTGAGTGGTAACGTTAATTATATAAATAACCATACGTAAATTATAATAACGCATACCCGTGAATGAACTACTGTACTGAATATGATACTGATGATATGCAGACTCCTCTAGTCTACGTGATGTGTCCTTAACTGAAATGCATGAATTCACAGCTAAACCGAACCGGTTACGTGAATTTTTGAACACTCGTAAACTCGGTTTACGAATTAATGAATGCTGATGATGAACTGAAATTTTATCCGGGAATGAATAGTGTCATGTGAATAGTAAAATTTCCGAAAGTTTCTCAAAATACGAAATTGACCTCGAAAACGATGAATAGTGAAAAGTGAATAGTGATCGGTGAATAGTGAATAGTAACTCGGGAATAGTAATTTTTCGAGGTTCGGAAAAATGGCCTGAAATTACGGGTTGTGACACCATCTCTACTATTTATGAAGCTTAAAATTAAGTAATGTTAGTGAATTATTATATCATTGATTAAAAAGAAAAACAACATCTACCACTAAATTAATATTTTAAATATTGAATAATCATTTAACTTTTATCATTTTTTTTCTAACTCATAAACTTTTTTATTGTAATGACTACAAATTGAACCCGTATGTTTTGCATCAAATGTCATATCAAAATCACGATTTCATAAGCATAATTATTTGTCACTATGCATCGTCGCTTTACGCGGGTATTTGCAGTTTAAAGTGTAGAAAAACTTGCATGAAATAAAGTATAATTATTTGATGCTATACACTGTATAGTACAGTATAAAATTTGTATTTGCAGTTTAAAAACTTGTATGGATAAAGTAGAAATAAAGTGAGAAAAATAAAGCGTAAAAAAAACTTGGGTACTACTATTGGTACCCCCGGCCCACGAAAAGTATAAATGTTCTGTACCTTCTACCCCTCTTTGACCTCATGCTTACAGTACAACATAATTTTTTTTATCAGTTTATGTTCAACACTTTTTGCCAGTTTAATAATTTTGACTTGTGAAACTTTATATTTTTTATTCTGCACTTTATGTTTCACAGTTTTATAATATAAACAAAATTATAAAAAGAGTAAAGTCCAAAATATATCCTTGTGGTTTGGCCATTGTCCTGTAATACATCCCCGTGTTTTTTTTGGCACACAAACATCCCTCCGTTAGTAAAGTTAGCCACCATACATCCCTACGTTAGTAGAGTCAGTCAATGAGGACTAACGGTGCAAATAATTTATCAGTTATCTCCTAATGTAGGAGAAAATATTTGCATCGTTAGTCTTGCGGACTAACGGTGCAATTTTTTTTTGGAAATAAATTAAAAGGGGGCATAGTAAGCTTGAACTCGGTTCTGTTTGCCCAAAATCAACTCCCCAATCACTGAGCATTATACCAAAATAAATTTTATTTAGCCTTTTGTTTATCGAATTTATAGTATATTAACCGATTTATACGTTTTTATCCGTTTTTATACGGTTTTATCCGTTTTTATACATTTTCGTTCGTTTTCATACATATGAAAACGAATGAAAACGTAAGAAAAATGAATAAAAACGTATAAAATCGGATTAAAACGTAAAAACGGATGAAAACGTATAAAAACGGACGAAAACAGATAAAAACATATGAAAACGGACAAAAACGAATAAAACCGTATGAAAACGGACGAAAAAGTATATAAACGGATGAAAACGAATAAACCAATTAATATACTATAAATTCGATAAAAAAAAGGTTAAAAAAAAAAAAGGTTAAATAAAATTTGTTTTGGTACAATCTCAGCACTAGACGCTTAGTCTAGAGTGCTTAGGGCGCGTTTCTTTTTCTATTGCAACATCTGTGTGGTAACATGGGGTGGGTCCTCCATATATATTAATGTTTTTTTTTTGGTTGGGGTCCACAAAATTGGGTTAGAATCTCTGTATCTTAAGGACATATATATGCATGCTCTCCCCATCCAGACGCATTAGTGGACTTGGACCCACATGGACCCATATATATTAATAACCATCCTTTAGCTAACAAAAAAAAGTAAACAACCCCTTAGTCTAGTGTTTGGGATGTATGACTATACTGGCATGGTTTGCATCTCACTTTAGTCTTATAAAAATAAATTAAAAAAAGTAAAAAAAAAAAAAAAAAAAAAAAAAAAAAAAAAAAAAAAACATGAGGGGGGTTACTTGTTAAATTGGGGGTCTCCTATTCCAAAAAGTTTATCTGAATAAACCGGCCATCGGTCTCCGCCTTACATCAATCAAGAAAACAGGCACACTTTTCAAATCAACTCATATAACCACTTGATTCATCAATACGCGGAGTATAAAAAATTAGGGTTACGTAATGGCAACACCTGGCGACACCACACCCGTGGCAAGAAGTCCAATGGCGATGAATAAACGCGGTCTCAATAAACCTAAGTGCAAATATTGTGGCAATGTTGCCCGCTCTAGGTATCGTTTTCCTTCATATTCTTATATCTATTTGTTGCGTAATTGTTTTCATATTTGTTGCTGTTTATGTAATTCGCGATAGGAAAACCTAGGTTTTAAGGTTGCATATGTTAAGACAACTTAGTAGTAGTAGTAGTAGTTGTAACTTGTAAGACCTGATTGCACTATGCACTGCGATTAAAGAATGCCAAGTGAGGGGAGGGACTCATCAACCACTTTTAGTGCTTGTGGACGATAGACAATGAATGAGTGTATGTGTTGCAAAAATGTTGATAAATGGCTCAAATGTCCGTGACTTGGCGGCTGCTCACAAGAGTGTCCTCCTTCATTGGGAACGTGACCAATTTCTTTTTTTGAAAGCCCCTACAACTAGGATATCCCCTTGGGTTTTGAGGAGTGTATGTGATGTTTATGAAATTAATGGTGAAATAGCTTCCAATTTGGATACCCGTAGAGGGTTTAAGCTTACACCAAAAATCTTGGGAAGCGTGACGATTTCTTTGAGATTGAGAATAATCTATGGCTTTTTAAATGCTAGGTGTGTTATTCTTCAATAATTGTTTTTGAACAGCTTGTATTTTTTTGCGCTTGTATCGTTGTGTAGTTTGTATAACAAAACTTAGGATTTTAAGGAGGACATGAAATGATTATACCAAAGTTATCTTACTACATCGATTTTACAATAATTGAGGATTTTATAAAAACCTAGGTGTTAAGGTTGTATAGGTTTAGGTTATTGGTCGAGAAACTTGGGAAGCCTAACGGTGTGTTTGTTTTAAAAAAAAAAGTCTTACTAGCCCTCTTACTCTTACTAGTAAGAGGTGGTCAGACGTTTTGCTTGTTTGTTTTTTTCTTTTGAGTCAGACCAGTTAGACATATAACATCTTACTCAGTAAGAGGTGGGGGACTTGTCTTACTGCCTCTTACTCGATAAGAGATTGAAGACTCATTTTAATATAATATATTTGATTGTTTATTAACTATGTTATATTTATGATAAAAAGTCTTGATTCATATTTACATAAGTTACTTAAATAAATTGCAGAAACGAGCACTTAAAATCATTCGGACAATTATAAAAAAACAAACAACATTATTTCGTTCAGATTTAGACTTTCTAGCCACCTCTTACTGGTAAGATGTGGTAGTCAGATTCAGACCTAAAACATCTTAATGAAACAAACACACCCTAAGACTTTCATGATATTGGATTGATCAAGCTAACTAGTTGTAAAAACCCAAAGTTTTAATGATTTCATTAGGATGTCAATTAGGTTGTTAAACTTATAAAACATGAAAGGTTATAGACTAAAAGGCATTGAAAGTATGAGGATCAAAAGTATAAAAGTTTTATAAAACTTGATGTTGAATTAGTCATGCACGTCAGTTTCGTAAGTCCACGGGTTCACTTGGTCTGTCCCCCGTTGATTCAGTGCTTTTTACTCAAAATTCTAATACTGGGATTTTAACTTATCTCGAAATTTATGTCAATCGGGGTAAACTGATTTGGAAAGTGTTAAGCTTCCTGTTTAAAGGTTAGTTTCTCTAAACATTCTACATGCTTAATACTTATCAGTTATTATTTGTCCTATAATGATGAATGGACTAAACGAGTAGATGATACCTTGGTGAATGCTGTATGCTAATGGTATAGTCTTTATCATTAAGATGGCAATATTCTAACTATTAGGAAAGTGTAGAAGCTGTGTCGAGTTACAGTGACAGGAAGGAATTCATCTACTGAAATTTTGAACTTATGTGATGTCAATTTGGATATTATGTTTTTTTTTTTTTTTTTTTGGGTAAAGGGTAATTTACCCTGGTAAAATATATAAATCACAGAAATACAATTGAGTACAATTTGGGTATTATGTGATTCTGAGTGTCTAGCACATAGTGAAGACATGCATTTGGGGCTATAGGCAATCTATATTTAATCAAGCAGCTAAAAGAAACATCCCATTTATCACTCGTTAGAGTAGCCTTATCTTATTAAAGTCTGGTTGCAAGTCTGAATCTCTGAATGTCATGGATCCTTGCATCTGTTTAAAAGGAAATAACTTAATGTCAAACTACATTTTCATCCATGTAACTATAGCCATCTAGTATCACATGTTTATCTGGTAATCATCTTATTTTCTTTGAGAATGTTCAAATGTGTGTTGCATTGGATCATGTCTGATCCAACATTAGTTTAGATTTTATTTTATTTTTAATATTTGAGATGTTAAGCTTTATGCGTATTTAAATTTATGCCTTTCTGAAACAAATTTGCAGGTGTCCCTTCCAGGCATGCAAAAATTGCTGCGCGAAAGAACAAAATCTATGCCATATACACGGTATGACCATTTATAGGTTTAGTGAAACCTATCCTTGCTGCTTGCAATATGGTTGTGATTTATAAGCCACAAGCACACACTTTAGTAATCCTCTTAATATTTGTTCCTGTTTTCCTTGAATTTGGATTCTTGATCTAGACGAAAGAAATTGAGTGTTGAACATTTTGTATTTCTTGACATATGCTAGTAGTTCTAGTTGTCTAGTCGTTTCAAACTTGCGTATTGTCACATTATTAACAACAACGATACCCAATCCCGCCGGAGCAGGGTATTTGGTGTTTTTTTTTGGGGGGGGGGGTAGAATGTAGATAGATCATAGTCCTACCTCAGGGTAAACCCAAGAGGAGTAGGGAGACATGGGAAGTGTGCTCAGTTATAATGAATATGTAATTCTGAGAAAACATGGATTCCCAAATTATTAGTAACACAAAAATCTAGGCCTTTGCTTTGTAAATGTCGGAGGAGGCTCCACATTGGCCTATTGCAATATTGGGTTAGGATCCTATAAAAAGACTTCATTTTCTACAAAGTCTAAAAAGAAAGGAGGGGTGACAAGTGTCCTTTGAAGAACACACCAAAACGAAACACATTCACAGCAAGTGAGAGATAAAATGATTTAGAATCACTGAAAAAAGTATTTGTTCATCAGTTTTTTGTGTTCATCACTTTTTTTGTTCATCAAAAACATACCGTTGAATGGGTTCTATTTATAAAATAGTTTTTTTTTTTGTTTTATTTATTTTATTTTTTTTTTTTTTTTTTTTTTTTTTAAATTATTATTTCTTTCTTGCTATGTTTGTTGTTAACTTAATATCAAGGTTCATTTTGAACAGCATCAACCAAATTGCCAGAAAAAACTTTTTTCTCAATAAGAATATGCCAGATGTTAGACCATTTTACATTGTTGTATGTAATTCACATGCTGGGATGCCTTTTTTGTACGTGTGTCTTTGTTTTTGTTTGTTTTTTTTCCTTGTTTTTTCTTTTTTTTATTTGTGCAAAAAATGAGATTATATTGATAATTGATTAAATGATCATTTCAGATTACACTTGAAGGTTGCAAGATTTCGACCAAAAAAATACATATTGCTTTAAAACAACAGGACCCTAACTATATAAAACTAACATATGATACAAAATGTGCATCAGCATACGTAGCCTGCAAACGAATCACTTTCTAATAGACTACAGACTCTTTTTCTCCAACTTATTGTTATTATTTGTGAAACTCATAGCTACATTATAACTTATGGCAATATTCCATGCGAGACAAACTGCATATACAATTATACATATAACTTGCAAGTTTAATTTTAGTTTACTTGCAGTGCTGAAGGGCAATCCATCAGTTCCGGATAAGTTACCATCATCAAGTTCACCTTCGGTTGATCAGCAATCAAAAGAGATATCCTCATCCGGGTAAGTTGTATGCATCAGATATCCATTACTCTTATTAGTTTTCCTCTTCTGCTGTTAAGGTGTTCACTTTTTTTCGCAAACTAGCCCTTTTCTACAGGTTTCGGCCAAAAGGTCGAAAACCATGGTTAACCAAAAACAAAAGAACAGGTTTGTGATTAATAAACTAAACTGTTTAGTATTGTAGGCATAGGAGTTATCCTTGAAGAATATCCAAATTGAGGGTTTTTTTGCAGCCATTGATTGAACCTAGTGGGTTTAAAGGGTTATAATTGTTTACTTAAGTTGTTATCTTTTGCTTATGATTAGGACCACATATATTACAGCAGTAGTCGAATAAACAAATAAAATGATATCGGAGGTATTTTAATAAAACATAATCTGTTTGCGACATCAGAACTGTTTCAGCAGCTCAACCCGTTCTCCTTTTAGGTAACTTTTTAATTTGACCGGTTTAAAGTAATACACACGAAACTGGTACATCCTCCAATAAGTTGGTCAACATTGTCACCCCGGCTTAAACCATAACTTTGTTAATATTTTATTTAGAAATGCATATAGAGGCGCCACGTACCAGAAGTTCTCCAGCAAATTTTCTCAATTCAACAATTTGCATCCAGTTCGTGCAAAGAAGCCACTGACAATAAAGGTGCGTAAATTTTACCTAATTCTTTTCAGTTTTTCAGCATGTTAGCTAAAAGTTATATATATATGCAACATACAGGAGGCTTCTCAAATAAATGAATGGAGGTTCTTAAAGTTAAAGGAATACAAGGAGAGGAACATAGAAATAGAAAACGAAGCTTTTGATAGATACTTGCATAATATTACTCTATTGGAGGACGTTTTTGCTGTAAATTCCAAGTTAGAAGAGCCTGCTAAAGATGATCTGGAAGCAAAGTGTGAAACGCTGATATCAGAATTGAAAATGAAACTAAGAGCAGACTCTGTTAGAACTGAAAACTTCAGAGATCGGATGAGGTTCACCGTCAACAACGCTTTAAGAAAGCTTAAAAGTGAGACACCTACTGGCAATGAAGAAACCGAACTTGTTAACAGGCCTAAAAAGGCCAGGTATGCAAGTCTAGTTGAACTCAACAAAAAACTAAGTAATGCTCGAACAGATGAAGATGTGAAATCTTGCAAGCTACTGAAAGCTCAACTCTTCAATCAATCGGATAGTAAAGCTGAACAATCTGAGAACATCAAGACTCCTGATCAACATGGTGGCAAACCCGAACAAAAATCTGGAAGCTCACTATCAAATTGGTTTAGCACAATCATGATCGATCAAGGAGAGCTTAGTCACATTGATGCACAATTTTCTTCCCTTGAAGCGATTGAAAATCTCTAATTTGCACTTTTAAATATCCTCAACAATGCCATATATCCGTATAAGGATGCAGGTTGCCGATCTATTTACCTTGGATGTATGATACTTGGTTTGTGCCTGATTAAACCGGTAATGATATTAATATTGTATTGTTTAGTAGCGTTGATGTACTGGTTTAGTTAACAGAATAGCTGTAGGCTGCTTCGTGAATGACGGTTTTGTTTTATTTGCTTTAGCAGATTAGGCATTCTTTGGTGTTTGTGTGTTTATTGCTTCGTGAATGATGGTTTTCTTCTTCCCCTAGCTTCCACGCCTGCTGCACACACACAAAAACACTTCAAACATACAAATTAAACGGCAAACACACAACACAAACATAACACAAACCCAGAAAAAAAACAATAAAAAAAATTACAACACTCATTTGGC
Organism: Artemisia tridentata subsp. tridentata; assembly: GCA_021014915.2. NCBI lineage: Eukaryota > Viridiplantae > Streptophyta > Magnoliopsida > Asterales > Asteraceae > Artemisia > Artemisia tridentata. The sequence goes on along the minus strand of CP139502.1, from coordinate 213,764,451 downwards.
GAAAGCTAAATTCTTGGCGTTCAATTTGGGTTTTTTTTGGTGGGTGGGGGGGGGGGGGGGGGGGGGGGGGGGGGTCTGTTGCAGTGGTGCCGTTTGGCGCAGATGACAAGTCGGCTTGGCGCCGGGTCCGAGCTAATAACTTTATATATAAATATTGACTTAAAAGGGTTATTTTGAGCACACTATCAGAACTTTCCGTTTGATATTTTCTTATCCTTTAACCTATCATATTCTGTTTATATTGGTGTTGAACCATATAGGAATCTATAATTTATTCCATACAAGTTTGAGGTAATTCATGAGAAGTGTACGTTTATAGAGAATGGATGGAGTGATGGACAGAAGAGATACATAATCATGCGACTTAAAGTAGATATGGAAAATGAACGTATGTTCTCAATTTCATGATATCTTATTCGGATAATGAGTTTTAAATGTATCAAAGTTGCTACTTTCTACTGAGTTGTATATCATTTTTTCCCCTAATAAACGCAGTAATATTGCTAATCTTCCATATCTTATACACTCAATCCACTTGTCAGGGTTTTTAGCTGAGTTGGCACATTTGACCCGCATTGACCCCGTTATAATATTAAAATAGCCGTTAAAAAACCAAAAACCCATTCGCGCATAGTGTTTGCATGTTTTCAAGGTTTATACTTCTTTTGTGGATATATGCAAAACACAAATCCACATACTAATTTTTTTTATTAAGCTCGCACATAAAAAAAAACCCCAAATCCTTTCCTTCTCCTTCAAACCCTAATAACAGATTTAACTTAAAATCACCCACGTTATTTTCCATTTGAATGCTTTGTATGGTATGTTCACATAATATACGTTTAATTTAATTGCATTATAATAAAGTTTTAGTCTTTGTGTAACCCTAATTTGCGATTTCGTCATCGACAAAATGGTTATTTCTGCACCTGATGGTATTGACTTAGAGGTGTGAAATGATGGCATTTTCATGCAAGAGCCATTAAGGTATGAGAATGGTGCTAATTTCAAGATGTATATTGCAAGGCTTTCATTCCAAGAACAGAGAACATTGTTGATCAACTCAACTAATTGTTCAAACTTCTATGCTCTATACTATGGAATTCCACATAGTGAATTAGAAAAGGGTTTAATAAGAGTAGACAGTGACTGGGAATGCAATAGAACGTATGATCTTTCAAAGTTGTTTGGTGGAATAGAAGTTTACGTGGACCACTTTGACATTGACTTATCCAACTATTTAGCTATTCCTGACCCTAGTACAATAGGCACACCAACTTCTAAGTACAGAGAAACACCTCAAAAGAGGCACCACAATGATTTTACAGATGAAGAAATGGTGCATTGGGCTGAGCTTAAGGCTGAAGAAGAGTTTCTGGTTGATAAGGGTAAGGCAACTGCTAGTGATAAGGGTAAGCCAAGTGCTAGTGATAAGGGTAAGGAAACTGCTTGTGATGATGTGGTAGTTGATTGTGATAGTGATCGTGGAAATAATGGTTTTCTTGAAGATACTGATAGTGATGACAGTGATTACTCTAACAAGTAAGTTGACGATCTAAGTGCTGGTGGAGAAGAACTCATTCAACTAAGAATTAGGAAAGCAAGTAGAACCAAGGCTAGAGCTACACCAATTCTAGATATGGCGTAATCCTGGTACTAGTAGAGCTAGAGGTGTTGACAAAAGTGAAGTCTTGGTTGAGCATGAAGATTTCATTGATGATTTGTTAAGAAAGTTGAAGGGTGTATATTATGAAGGAAACATGCAAGACCCTTTTGTTGGTATAGAAGCAAGTCAAGATAAGTATCCTCCACATGATGAGAACACACATTGAAAGATGAAGAACCCCGATGCTTGTTTTACCTAGATCACGTTTTATAATTTACTGTATAAGTCTCATTTATCTATGATCTACGTGAGCACTATCGGGCAGTGTACCCGGTCGTGGGTAGTCTAGTCTGGTAAAACCGAGGTTGTCCCAAGAGCTATGTGTCGGATTCTAACTTAAGTCTTAATTGTCACAAAAAAGGGTTTTGAAATGATCTGTAGTAAACTAATGAAATAAACGAAAATGAAATTAAGATTGAATCAGTGGGAGAAAAATGTGCTAGCCTAGTTACTAATCTTATTATGCCATGACTTAGTTTTCCTAACAATGTCTATTATCTCCTTATGTGGTGGTAAAATGTCACTAGGATCAGTTGGTCAAATCGCCTAGCCTATAATTCCAAACCCGTACCTCCTTTGGTCAATTTGGCCGTTTAGTCCGGTTTTAGTCATTAAGTGCCAGCTATGAATCTAGACATATTCTGTACCAATATGTGTGGTCCTTTGGTCAATTCTCACACATACAACATGGTCCCGTATTTCTTATCTATGTCTACTAGTGATGAGTGTCTAAATACTCATCATTTTATTCCCATTTAAACTGCAAAAACATTTAAAAACACTCAGAAATGCTTCAAAATACAGAAAATATCATAAAATGTGTTTTTATATGATTCAGGAACAAAAGGATTGAAAACAGATGAAAAACAAGCAAAGTTTACAAAATTGGCAGTTTCAGTCCCTGAAGTTTCATAAGTTGGCAGAAATAGTCCCTGGTATTCAAAAGTGGAAAACTTACATCTATGGTCCTTGTACTATTCATCTATGGCAAGAATGACCCTTCTTATAACTTTGAATAAGTTGCATTTTCACCCCTCAATTTTCAGGGAATTACACTTTTGGTCCTTGTGAATTAAATCTATTTATCCTAAAACCGGATCAAACAATAACCCTTAACCATTACCCATTACCCTTAACTGCTAAACCCAACCCACAAATAAAAGCCCACACATCAAAAGCCCAAAACCATAAAACCCGATCCAACCCACACCCCTTAGCTAATATCGGGGTCAAACAAAACCAGAGAAGTCAAACTTCTCTTCCTCAACCCACTACCCCACCAAAACCAAAACCACCCTTCACCCACAGTATTTTCCTGACACCACCCACCTCCTCCTATCCCAGTCACTCTAATCCAAACCTTAAACAATTTGCCCATTCCAGCCTCGTTGGGAAACGATCCGGGTAATCACTTACCTGGTTTCACACTACACACGAACGTGAGTTTTTGCAAGTATCCTTTTTCACAAAGGGGTGATTTGTATTTATTCACGTGTATCCGTCATTGCATAATATTTATATATACGTTTTAGCACGGATCAAATTTTGGCGCCGCTGCCGGGGAGGTTGTGTTGCGACAATATTGTGTAAAGTTTAAGCGATTAGTGATTTGAGACCTTCCTTGTGAAGTTCCTATTTCCCATAAACCCAATATAAAAAACAAAAATATTTTCCTTTTCTTTTATATATATATAATATCATATAAAAAATAAAAACCCAAAAACATTTTCTGTTTTATTGTTAAAATAAAAGATAAAAGCAAAATTAATATTCCTCAACTTGGGTATTATCATAATAAGTTCCCAAACCAAAGATTAAAACTTGCCTTTGTGTCGCTTGCGAATTCGGCTCACCTTTGATTGATAAACAAACTATAACGGAGGTTTAAGGATAGTTTGACATTAAATTGTCGAACTGAAAGAAGCGGGTTTTTAAGGAGCATTAATTGCCCACCTTTGCTTCTCCGCCACTCTGTGCGTTTTTCAGTCAGAGAGCTACCGTACGCTGGTTGATTTAAGGTTTTAAGTTCCTTGTGTTTTGCTTCGATCTTGATTTAATTGAATTAGTTTTTTCCAAAAAATCCAGAAAAATAAAAAATTGAAAAACCAAAAACCCAAAAATATTTTTCCTCATCCTCTTAAACAGTTTGATTCTATCTTCTTAAACCCTCCTTAATATTTAATTCTCATGTCGTCACCCGGCTATCGCTGCTTTCGTTGTAGAGGTCCGGTGGGTGATAATCTTCGTTGTTCCAAGTGTTCGTGTGAGCAGTGTAGTAATGATGCACCAGAAGGATCTTGTTATTGGTGTGAAGTAGCCCTCGAAAGAGAGCTTAATTCCATCGATAATACTCAAAGTTCTTCCGACTACCCTTCACAGCCCGAGATACATGCTATTAATGGCAAACCGTCAAGAATCGATCCTAACCTTTCACAATTTACGGTTAAAAGTTTGTCAAGCAAACGTACTGAGCTTAAAGCGGTGACTAAAAGGAACAACTTGCCTAATCTTCACGATTATCAAGAACAAGAACCAGAGACCATAACGGAAGTGGTGGAAATTCCTAGCTCTCAGAGCACACCACTTGTCCCACCTCCGGATTCTTTTTCCGAACACCCTCCACAACCCCAGCCATCTTCACTCACTTAGCTTAATTGTTGTATATGTGAAAATCCGTTGGGGGATGATTCACAGTGTAAACGATGTTTTTGCACTTATCAATCCCCCACACTTGATTATCCAGATTTTCACAACGATTTCAGTACCCCTTCTCAGGACTCATTTTGGCAAGAGCCGTCTAATCAAAACTTCAATGATACATCATTTCAAAATATGCCAAATGATCCTTGTGAGTATTATGGAGGTCCTCACCCAAGTTTTGATTGTCAAGCAGGAATTACGTCTGTCTATGAACAAGATCCATGTAATCAAAACTTCGGGTATGACCAATATCCATATGATTCACCGAATCAGTCACAGCAAATGTATTGTTGTGAGTACTGTGGTGGTCCACATTATGAATCCGATTGTCAAACAAGGACCCCGCTTGTCTATGAGCATGTCCCTTGTAACAATTACGACTATTCTTGTCATGACCAACCTCCACAGTATCAAATGATTCAACCTCAGCCATCTCCTTTTGAAAAATCTTTTGAAAGTGTATTCCAAAAACTCCAAAATATGATGGATACACTTAATGATTTGGCTGTTAAAAATGCCCAAGAAAATCCTCATCAGAAAACCATTGGAGAGCTTCTAGCTGAAGAAGAACAAACAACTAGAATGAGTTCCAATTATCGTCAAACTTTCATTTGCGATGACGATGATGAAGATTCTATGTAGGGAGTTTGCGAGAATTCATCAGCTGCAATTACACCTGTCCAGAAAAGGCAGGATGACAAGACTATTGCAGAATTGCTAGCCGACGAACAAATGAAAGCCATTTATGCTAGCAATATTGATGAGGAGGACGACGAGGAGAGTATTATTCCTTTGAGTGGCATCATTTCTCAACTCCCTCAGTCTATTGCAATCCCATCATTCTTTCCAACTTTGGACCCCAATGACTCTCTTATTATGGGGGATGAGCATATTAGCACTATTCCTGAAAAGGAATCGGACGAATTCATAAAGTCTAGTGCTGAGAACCTTATCCCAATCCCAAGTGAGTCTGAGGATATTTCCGACAGTGAAAGTGATGATTCTTTTTGTAGTGATCATCCTTTTGATACTACTGATGATTTTTCCGGGATGTTTTCTAACCCTCTTTTCAATGATTCTTTCGGGATTTTCTCTAATCCCCTTTTCAATTCAAATGATGATTTTTCCTCTAGTGATGATAAATCACTTTCTGATGAGGAAGTTCAAAATGAAAGTCTCAAAGTCCATTCAAATTCTCTTTTTGAATTTGATGATGAGTGCTTTTCTATCAAAATAAATCCTCTCTTTGATGAAGAGTTAGAAAACGATGAGGTCAAGGACTCTATTATTCATAAACTTGATGATGTGAGCTCAACTGATAATCCCGATATTGAACTTTCTCCGACATATGTGACAATTCCTTCTGAGGATCGCCATTATATTGACTTCACATATGTCGTTCGAGTTTTTCTACCTTTCTGTCCTTATAAGGTAGCTTGTCCTTTCCCTCACTCGTTTGGGAATGAGAACAAAGTTTTTGACCCTGGCATCTCTTTTGAGCCGGATGTATCTCATCGGAGTGGAACTTTCAAGTACTTCAATGTTTATCCAAACATCTTGAATGAAAGTCCGATGGAGATTGTTCTTCCACTTGCTTCCCCATGAACCAATGAATTCGGGGTCGAGTCAAGCTAGTGACTCGGTGAACAAAAACATTAGCACAACATGGGTTTTCACCCATGTCTCTGACTTCTTTCTCTTTTCTAACACCTAAGTGTGGGGGGGGGGGGGGGTTGCCCCTGCTGTTGTATATATATATATATATATATATATATATATTTATATATATATTATATATTATATTATATATTATAAAAGGCTATTAGTATTTCCTTTTCACGTTCTAAGTGTTGGTTTAACAACCGGTACTTTGAATATTGAGGGCAATATTTAGTTCTAAGTGTGGGGGGGGGGGGGAATTCTAGCGAATTTGATCATATGTACCATCTAGTACCCCCAATTTTGGCCAAAATTTTAAAATTTTTTCTCACTTAGAACGCAATAAATGGTTATCAGTCCGCCATGTCTAACCCACATAAGGATTGGCTAATCCGAGAGCAAACGGCTCTTGGTAAAGATGTCTCAAATCCGTTTATGGCTTACAATTTGCCAAAAATTGTATGGTATTCAACTCACCATATCTTTGATAGTGAAGAGTTGGCTAGTCCAAAAGCAAACGGCTTTTGGTAAAGACAAATCAAATCCGTTGACAGCTGATGATTTGCTTAAAATCATTTGGTTATCAATGTACCATAGTATCATACTAAAACATTGACTAGCAATAGTTTAGTGTGGGGGATTGATGAGTGTCTAAATACTCATCATTTTATTCCCATTTAAACTGCAAAAAACATTTAAAAACACTCAGAAATGCTTCAAAATACAGAAAATATCATAGAATGTGTTTTTATATGATTCAGGTACAAAAGGATTGAAAACAGGTGAAAAACAAGCAAAGTTTACAAAATTGGCAGTTTCAGTCCCTGAAGTTTCATAAGTTGGCAGAAATAGTCCCTGGTATTCAAAAGTGGAAAACTTACATCTATGGTCCTTGTACTATTCATCTATGGCAAGAATGACCCTTCTTATAACTTTGAATAAGTTGCATTTCCACCCCTCAATTTTCAGGGAATTACACTTTTGGTCCTTGTGAATTAAATCTATTTATCCTAAAACCAGATCAAACAATAACCCTTAACCATTACCCATTACCCTTAACTGCTAAACCCAACCCACAAATAAAAGCCCACACATCAAAAGCCCAAAACCATAAAACCCGATCCAACCCACACCCCTTAGCTAATATCGGGGTCAAACAAAACCAGAGAAGTCAAACTTCTCTTCCTCAACCCACTACCCCGCCAAAACCAAAACCACCCTTCACCCACAGTATTTTCCTGACACCACCCACCTCCTCCTATCCCAGTCACTCTAATCCAAACCTTAAACAATTTGCCCATTCCAGCCTCGTTGGGAAACGATCCGGGTAATCACTTACCTGGTTTCACACTACACACGAACGTGAGTTTTTGCAAGTATCCTTTTTCACAAAGGGGTGATTTGTATTTATTCACGTGTATCCGTCATTGCATAATATTTATATATACGTTTTAGCACGGATCAACTAGGATAGGTAGTCCTTTGGTCAATTCTTACACGCCCCGCAACCTAGTAGATACTACCTAGCATACACATTTCCAAAACGCGGGGATCATAGAAAGGCTAGATGGATAAACACATAAAGCGCATAATAAACAAGAAAACAATCATCATGGCAATAATAATTTCATAACTAGGCTAACACATGAAATGTTTAGCCTCTCATATTATAAAATGCAGCAAAAGTAATGTAAAATGTTATAATGAAAGCAAACATTGGATTCGATACAATTACAAGATTTGATGCTAAAGCTAATGATTAAATGGTACAATTTCTCCCTTGGAATGTGGTTGAGAGTTGCTAAGATTCGTCCTTGATGAAGCCCTAATTCGTCTCTTGAAAGTTGTAGTAGCAAGTGATAATGAAAATGCAGATTTAGGGCTTGTATTTATAACTTCGACAAAGTTACGGCGTAACCTTAAGTAAAGGGTTACGCCGTAACCCCAGTATCCCTGATGATCTTATCTTTATAATAATATCTACGGCGTAACCTCAAGAAGAGGTTACGAACGTAGAACCCTCGTTAACATTTTTGGCGTTTATACGCCGTAACCCTATGAATAAGTCACGGCGTAACCTTCTTCATCACTGAAATTCTCTAAGTCTTTGGATATCTACGGCGTAACCAGGTCGATGGAGTTACGCCGTAACCTTCAGCAACGTTGACTTTAGTCTTCTAGTGATATAATATGTTACGGCGTAGGTTGGAGTATGAGTCTACGTTGTAACCATCTCTTGGCAAGCAACCTCTTGAATAACTTTGTTAGTTTTCCTTCCAAATCCGCGTTTCTTCATTCTGATGCTCATCTATACCCTAAAATGAAATAATAAGTAATAAGAGTATATATCCATGCAAAACTATACAAATGGTGAGCTTTTTAGGGGAAATTGACACTAAAATATCAGGACTATTTGATGTTATCAAACCCAAGGGTATACTACTCTCTTTTAAATGTGTTTTACTTGTTATATTAACATTTTAAATGTGTTTTACATTATGTTAACATGACTGCTAATCATTCCTTTTTTGGCAGCTTGGAGAAAAGTCTGAAAGTGCTTTGAAGTTGAAAGAATGCTTAACCTACTATGCTCTATCCAATGGTTACTCAATCTGGTATGAAAGGAGCTCATCAGACAAGATCATTGTTGTCTGTGGCCAAAGACCACCACACTTAAAAGAACCTGAGAAAGGTAAACAAAGAAGAACAAATAGGTTTCCTAGTGTATGTAAAAAGGATGTGAAAAATTGTAGTTTCACGTTATCTGCTAGATGGATGAATGTTGAGAAAACCTTTCAAATTGTATCATTAAAACCTAAACATAATTGTATTAGAAACTTTTAACTTGGCTCATTAGTGGACTATAAGTGGGTTGGTAAACAATTTGGTGATAAAATAAGGAAAAATCTTGATAAGCTGATAGATATTGCTGATTTAGTCATGAAGAAGTATAAGTACACTGTCAGTCTTAATCAGTGTAGGGCTACTAAGGCATGGGCATTGACAGAATATGAAAGAACTATTGAAGAACATTATGCCTTAATAAGATCATACGACAAAGAGTTATTGGATAGTAACCCAGGGTCCACTGTTAAACTAGGAATTACAAACAATGATGACTTGACTTTCTTTGATAGGTTCTATATATGTCTGTTTTTTTACTGGGGGGGGGGAGGGGGGGTTAAATGAAGGGTTTAAAAATGGTTGTAAAAGAGTGATTGCTTTAGATGGTGTTTCTTAAAAAGTCCAAATCAAGGTGAGATTTTAACTGCCATAGGAAGAGATGGGAATAACTACATTTACCATGTTGTTGGGGTTGTGGTCAATGTAGAGAATAAAGATAACTAGACTTGGTTCTTAGAATTGCTAGGTGATGGTTTGGACTTGCCAACTGGTCATGGACTTATACTCATGTCTGATCAACATAAGGGGACTCATTGAAGTTGTGAAACAAGTTATGCCAGAAGTTGAGCACAAGCAGTGTGCTAGACATATCTATGAAAACTTTAGGAAGCAATTCAGTGGTCTAGAGTTTAGGAATTTGTTTTGGGCAGTCTCTAAAGCTTCATATCCTCAGTTGTTTAATAAAATCATGGAAAATTCAAGTGTGCAAACCTTAATGCTTATCAATACTTGATAGACAAAGACCCTAAAATATGGTCTAGGGCATTTTTTGAGTTGGACAGAGGGTGTGAGGCTGTTGAAAGTGGGTTTAGTGAGTGCTTTAACTCAGTGTTGGTTAGTGTAAGAGACAAACCATTACTAACTATATTGGAGGCTATTAGGGTGATAGTGCTTGAAAGGTTGAACACTATAAGGAAGATTTCTACAAAATGGACTAATGACATATGTCCATCAATTAAGAAAAGAATTGATTTGCTAAAGGATGATACAAGGTATGTTTTAATTACTTACACTATATACTGTTTAATTATTCAATTTTAATACTAATTCTTTTAAACTTTATAGGTTCTGGCATGTCATTCCAGCTGGGGGTAATGCTTTTGAGGTAAGATCAGGTAGTAAATCCTTCAAAGTGGATGTATCTGAAAGGACATGTTCTTATAGGATGTGGGAGCTATCTTGGATGCCTTGTGTTCATGGTACATCAACTATTTTCAAGATAAACATGGTGCCAGAAGATTATGTTCCGAATTGGTTTAGGAAAAATCTATACTATGCAACTTACCACAACTATCTTAGTCCAGTTGGTGGAATTGATTTTTGGCCTGACCAAAGTCAATACTCTAAAGTTTTACCTACAAAGCCTAAAAAAATGCCAGGAAGGTCAAGAAAGAAAGAATCATGGCAAAGCATGAAGGTGGAAACTCTACCAAATTATCAAAGGTAGGTGGTATTGTAACTTGTCAAAACTGTTTTAAAGTAGGTCATAACAAAAAAGGATGTACGAAATCCATTGTTGAAAAACCAGTTAATGAAAAAAGAAGAGTTGGTAGGCCAAGTAAAAGTGTGTATGGGTCTGCAAGTGATCTGGGTATGCAAGTGATTATGTTGGGTCTACAAGTGTTTTTGAGGGGTCTGCAAGTGCATTTGAGGGGTCTGCAAGTGCTTTTGAGGGGTCTGCTAGTGATCATGTTGGGTCTGCAAGTGCTTTTGATGGGTCTGCTAGTGCATTTGAGGGATCTGCTAATGCATTTGAGGGGTCTACAAGTGTTGTAACGGGGTCTACAAATGCTGTTAGGGGGCCTACTAGCGTTGTTAGGGGGCCTGCAAGCTTTGTTAGGGGGCATATTGGGGGTATTAGAGGTCCTGTTGTGGGTGTTAGAGGTCCTATTAGGGGCATTAGAGGTCATGTTAGGGGTGTTAAAGGTTTTGAAAATATTGAGGGGGCCTGCACATGCTTTTGGGGGTGTTAGAGGTCCTACAAATGTTGTTAGGGAGCCTGCACATGTTGTTGGGGGTGTTAGAGGTCCTGCAAATGATGTTAGGGGGCCTGCACATGGTGTTGAGGGTGTTAGGGGTTGTGATATTCCAGGTTTTGTTTATCCACCACATCATAGAAGGGCAATCAAAACAATTGGTGGTGTTAATTTTGCAACATTTAGTGCATACCAAGAAGAACTGTAAGCGATTCAGAACCTAGCAGTAGGGTACAACAAAAGGTTAGAAAGGGATTTACTACTTGGTTTGGTAATGATAGTCAAGGAATTCCATATCAAACTCAAGCTACAACATCTACAAGTGAATATGTATAAATTCCATCTGCAAGTGAATCAATTCAATTTGTAAGTCAAGGAAATCACTCTGACATACCAACTCAAGATAGTATGGTTATTCCTCCAGAACTCATTTAAGAAGCCATTCCTCCAAAACCCATTCAAGAAACAAGAAGGTTACCAAGCTAGAGAATCCTACAAAGGAAATTGTCAAAAAAAAGTTCATGGTGAAGGAAGCTCACAAGACCATGCTATGGAGTCATATTAGGTAGTTAAGTAACTTTAGATTGCCATATTTTGTGTATTAATTTGGGCAATCAAAAACTTGCAACTAGTATATATGTATGGTACTGTTGTATCCTGCCGAATGTTGGTATGTATGTTGGTATTTGACTATTGAATAGCTAATTTTCATGTGTAATGAAATTAATTGACTTTGTGAAAGTCAACAGTTATTTTATGTGTATGACTCCAAGTGTTCATAGGGCATATACTGTGTGACTGCAAGTGCAAAAACTACAACTGCAAATAGTAAACTGCAAGAGCTTAACTCTGAGCTGAGCTGATGAACTAAACATCTTTAACTATTAATAACATGCATGCTAAAAGAGTTCATAAACTACAAGTGCAAATAGTAGTGAAAACTGCGAAATTTTTCATTGCAATACAAAAGTTTGACTTTATGGAGTCAAGATCCATTACAATACACAAAAAAACACAAACAACTAACAAAATACAACACAAATGCTAATCATCAACATACATCAGTTTCCTACATTCATACCAAGTACAACACAAATGACTAACAAAATCCCAATCCAAATGAGAAAAATTCTGTCATATAACTACAACTTTGACTTTGTGTAAGTCAAATCTTCAACCAACCTTTTCTTCTCCATTGTTAGCACAGCTGATGAGGTGTAAAAACATGCACTTTTAAGGGGTCATTTAGCATCTAAACTCGTACATATTTGATCATTTATTTCCCTAAATCATTTCTATTTGAGTTTTAGGTACTTGGGAAGCAAATGCTGGAAATCAAAGTGTTTTTGGTTCATTTGGGCGAGAAAACGAAGAAAACGACCAAGTCACGAAAACGTCACAAAAAGGAGAGCTGACGGCGTCAGGATCCCATATTGACGCCGTCACTTGAAGTTAAAAGACCAAGTTTCAGAATGTCCAAGTGACCATTCAGTTTCTGGAGACGGCTTAAGTTTGACAGCGTCAGGACTAAATTTATAAAGCGCGACGGTGTCACGACCCATAAGGTGACGCCGTCACAACTAAGTCGGTGCAAAGGACGAAACCCTAATGACGGCAAGCTGACGGCGTCACACCTATAAAGTGACACTGTCATAGTTGTAATACTATATATATATTTTTCGTATTGGTAAGACTTTGGAGAGGCCTTTTAGTGACACTTTCATTATGTGTGACACGTATTGGTAAGACTTTGGAGAGGCCTTTTAGTGCATGAATTTTCCAGTCATTGTAAGGGTTTTTAGCCCCCAAACTTCCACGTTTTATTGAAGATAAGTTATTCATCCATTAATCTTTACAATATGTCTATGTGTTGTGTGACTATTTGTTTATCTTTTCTTCTAATTAACATGCTAGGCTAAATTAATTAGTGTTTGCTTAGGATTAGATGAAACATCCTTATTGATTAGACTTAACTCGTCATACACTTCGATCATTCACAACACTATTCCCCTAGAGAACGATCAATCCCCCGTGTCTTACCTATACTGCACTACAATGGTTAGGTACACTGCCTAGGAGGATTGTAAGACTTCTTGTGTTTACAATTATCCGCATCAACAACAATGTCTTCTTTGCATCTCATTCCTTTGCTTCCCTTTCTTGACCTTTTAATGTTGTTCATATAGTAAGTGCCTATAAGAATCACTTGGTCAATCATCATAAAAAAACTCATAATAACCACACTTACTCTTCTTGTCCTGTAACAAAAGGAATCAGTTAAACTTTACATATCCACCAAAAACCCCATAAAATTAAACGCAATTCAAATGAGGGCTTACATAAATGGGACAAGCTATAAACCATTTGTCTGGATTATCCTTTGTCCAACTCGTTTAGACTGTCATAGCAAGTCCACAATTACATAGTTGTCGAACGTACTTACCAGTTATTTGCGAAGTGCCAGCAGAATATGAAGACATGATTTTAGAGTTTTTTTGAATCAGTGATGTGTTATTGTGGTGTGTCGGTTAAAAAGTGTGTGTTTGTGCGTGTTATATCGATGTTTTATTAACGTTGGGGAATAAGATGAAAATGGGTTGCCAGCGTGGACAAGTGTTGCGACCATGGACAAGTGGAAACAGATACAGAGATACTAATTAACCAAAAACCCTTAATCATCCCGTGTGTGATAAGATATGGAAGATTAGCAATATTAGTGCGTTTATCAAGGAAAAAAAGAATGATACACAACTCAGTAAAAAATAGCAACTTGGATACATTTAAAACTCATAATCTCTTTGTTAATACAAATATCATCTAAAAAACGTTATTTATATTTTACGATCTTTGCTATATTTTGTTAATGACAATTATGAACTTTATCTTTAGCAAAACATAAATATAAGTTAAGTCTTTTACATATATAGTTATAAGCTTTTAAAACTCATAACATGCTACATACATGATCACTAGTACATACATGCTACATTCATAAGTTACATACATTTACATTTACATATTACATTCATTTACATTTTAATCCTTAATTTGGAAAATGTACAATGACATCATGGCATGCATCACCTTGATATCTTTAGAAGATATTGAAGATCATATGAATATCTTGGTTAGATCTTCACACAAAGAAAAGATATGGAAATATCTTGGTTAGATTTGAAGAAAATTTTGGAGATTTGCTGTCAGGAACCCGCGGATCCAAAATGCATAACGGACGGATCCCTAAAATTAGATCTGTCCCATCCGTGGTTTGCATTTGCAGTTTTCCTATAAATAGCAAGCTACTCATTCATGTTTGATTATCACTCATAACCATAAACAACATTATACATTCTTTCATTCATTACTAACCCATTCATATTACATATTTCATTCTTAGTGATCTTTCTTTTGTAGCAAAGAGATCAAAGCATCACAAGCTTCAACTGAGCGTTGCAAGACTTGTTAGATTAGTCATAGTGTGAATTTGTTGTTTTTCACACATCATTGTTGTACCAAACTATCATATATCTCTATTGTGATCGGTTAGTATTTTAGTCCTCAAAATACATAGAGTATCGGGAGTGGTTGTGCCCTTGTAAAAGAACTCGGTATTTAGCTTTGTACCAGAAAAAGTGTAAGCGACGTGTGTAAAGGTTTTCTCCGCTGAGAAGGGAGCTTGTTTCTTAGTGAAGAAAAACTCTCGAGTTAGAGGCTCGAGGAGTGGAGTAGGGCAAGGAAGAGAGTCCTTGTAGACCGAACCACTATAAACATCCATGTTGTGGTTTGATTGTTTCTTTCTCTACTTACTTGCTAAATTGTTTATTGTTTGCATAACTTGAAATCACATTAAGTATTGACCGGATCTAAACATACTCCTTGTGTTAGAGATACTTTGAGTAATACTAACTAGCACGCGGAATTTACTAGTTAATACTTAGAAGATATTGTATTGTGTATATGAATGAATAGAACAGTGATTATGTAAGAAAATGAAGACAATGTTTAACACCAAAGATTCAATATTATTGATGAATAATACGAGTGATCTTGACTTATCACTAGGGTTACAAAACCTTGAATCTCTCAAAAACAATACATACATCTATATATCAAAACTTAACCTAGGATCTCCTTTTATAGAACAAAGAGTCCTTTACAAGATAACTATGATATCCGTATAACTCTCTAACTAAATAGGATATTCACTAAATCTTTTCTATACTTATCATATTACAAGATTTCAGAACATAAGCAGTACAAACATCTTGTGCTACCAGTACTAACTCAGTTAGTACTGCGAGTGTAATCTTCAACAGTCTTCAACTTAAGCTTAACAGTTTGTACTGTTAGGTTTGACTGTTAGGTTTAATTCCCAACAATCCTCCCCTAAACTTATGATTTTTCTCCAAATCACTAAGTTTTTCTTGAATTAAACATTAACACTGATGATGGGGGGATTCTTCCAAATACTTCATCTTCTATTCTTCCTCATTCTTTCATATTGATCAAATATCCTCTGAATCAAATCTTTAACTATTTCTGAATGTTCTTCACACCTGAGTTTTAAAGAAATCATCACAGCTAACACTTCATAACTCAAAGGATACTCCAGCTCTGCCAACATAAGTATATCTACTCCATTATGTGTCGACAAATGATGCACATTGCAAGTACTATAAAACTCCCATGATGTAGTGAGATCATAATAAGGAAAATTCCAATAAACATCTGTATGATCTGGCTCATATAGTCTTTTGAATTCAACCCATAGCTCTTGCTCTTTCACATCTGTCTTCTTCTTTGTACTGAGCTTTTCTTGAACTAATCTCCACAATGTGTCCAAATCTTCTCTATCACAAGTTCTCACCACATTTTCAAAATTCTTGCAAACTGTTGACTCTCCACCAACTCTAGTAAAGTTCCAAGCTTTTCCAAATTTGTCTCTGTAGATCTCCCAATCCATTATAGGATGTCTAGCTTGAAGTGGATCAACATGAAGAATTTCTGGAACTGTGACTAACATTTTACTCATCTGCTCTTGTGATAATTCCACCTTTTCTGCTTGTGCTTCTTCTTTCTCAGTTGGTTCTTTCTCAGCAGCCTTAATTCTTTTTGAAGGTCTTCTCTCTGAGTCTTCAGGAAATTTCGTATGAGCTCTTCTGAATGCCTTGTAGTACAAATACTCTATCTCTTCATTTGATTTCCCCTTTAGTTGATATGCCTTCCAACCTGCTTGATTTCTCAGATACATCTTCATCCCACCTATAATCTGAGCCTCTGTAGGTTTTCTTTTCCTCTTCTGACTAGATCTAATACTTTCCATGATGTCATCCAACGCCACTTCTTCATTCCTAGAGTAAATGAAATCTGCAAGTATAGCTGATCTTGCTTGAATAGTTAGACTTTCATCTGCAATCAACTCTAAGGCTCTTTGTCTCACAACTGGATCAGTATTAATCTGATGTTGTATCTGCTCTTCAAGTGATTCTTGTGCAATAATAGCATCTGTTTCCATTCTTTCTTTTTCCAATCTTTTAGATTCCATAAAACCAGCTACTTCATCCTCATAGACTTTCCTTGCCACTTCTGCATCATAGTCAATCTGCATTTGAGTTCTGGGCTTGATCTTTGATGCGTGCGATGTGTCGTTGCGGTTTAGCAGTTTTAATGCCTAATCAAGTTTTAAATTTATATTTAGCCGACTTATCAATAACACACACACTTAACAAGCAGTGTACCCGGTCAGTATGAATATAATGGTAAGTAGAGTGTCGATCACTAAGAGTGGAACGTATTATCTAGTTATTCTAATCAGTATTTTAATATATTAAGTTAGATATACAACCTAATCTAACGCAAGGGGGTTCAGCCTGAGAGACTGGCACAATTTGGTTGCAATTAAATAATAAACTAAACCAATAGGCACGAATCAGCGAATAGCACACACGTACACAGATAAATACTCGAGACAATAAGAGGGCTGTCCTTATGATAAGTAGTTTGTCACTTGTTTTATTGCTAGTGTTATATGAAGTGTATAGTTCGATGCAACGCACCGAGAGTAAGTCCTTTCTCGTTGGTTCTAATCTTATCGGCGAGTAAACCCTTAATGATTACTTATGACTATCCTATTTATCTTTCTCCTACTTTTCTACAGACCATAGAATGCATAGGCGATCTAATAAATAGGCGAGGGCAGAGGCATGGCGACCCGATCAACGCTCAGCTAGCCACAGAGGTTATCAATGCACTAATAAAAGTCACCAAAGACATCAACATATAAACTTTAATTAATGAGAAAGCAGTTTTAAGGGAGTGCAATCTTTCCGTTGTCACATTACACAAGCCACCAATCTTGATGAATTAAAGTTTACTAACACAATAAAACAAAACTACTTAATGAATTAAACACATGCAGCACCTTCTTACAGCTCTTGTATCTTTGATTTGAGTGTGTCTTGTGCTTGCTATTCGACTGAATTCGTCCTTGGTTTATTTACTTCGGTCTTCGTATATTATATATGCCTCCGGAATTCGTCTGGTCTTGGGGTATTTATAGTTTCTGTCTGAGGGTAAGATGCGGCGCATCTAGTAAGTAGATGCGGCGCATTTACTTAACTTCGCGTGGGGTCCAAGATTATAATATTCAGGAATATTCGTACACCGCCAGAAGATGCGGCGTATCTTTATCTTTGGATGCGGCGCTTGTCCTCTTGTATCTTGGATCGTATCTGGTTAAATATTGATAGTGATGCGGCGCATGTAATGAGTGAGATGCGGCGCATCTGGAGCAGATTAGTCTTGATCTTGTACATTTCAGTAGACTCTTAACTTCTTGCATGTTTTGCCCCATAATTAGTCCAAAATCGCCAAGTTTCACCAAATGCTTGTTTTCAACTGAGAATTACAAAAGTAAACGATTAAGTATCAATCCTCATACATAATATAATAAAACAAGTCAAATTAATAGGATAAATGATAGTAATAAAATGTACTTATTTGAGTTCATCAAATATCCCCCCACTTAAACTTTACTTGTCCCCAAGTAAACCTTAGAATTAATCTTATGAAAATGTATCCTAAAAGATATTAGGATTTATTTTTATATTTAAGCATGTATTCATTTTTGTCATAATCACACAACCAAACACTTAACGAATTAGAAGTAAAATAAAATAATTTGATAAAAGCAAATCTAATCGTTTAACTGTCCAGTCGCGACGAATATTCTATCATAAGCTTGGCAAGTATACACATCTCCCCCACTAAAGCTAAGGAATAACAAGTCTAAAGCGGTAAAAAGGGTTTTTAGGCTTAAGGGTTAATTATTCTTAATCTCTATCGATCTCAAATTCCAGAAAAGGCAACAAAATCACAAATACATGATCGAATCCACGAACACGATACTTGCAATTGCTCAAATCCTTAACTCGAACAGGCTAAAGATAGGTCCAAACTTCACCAATAATAATATATCAAAAAGGGCGACAAAATCATAAATACATAGCCGAATCCACGACTACGATACTTAAGATTGCTCAAATCCCTAATCTCAATAAATCAAAGGTTTGGTTGGATAAAGAATAATAGGGTATGGATAATTTTTGGGATATAAATTGGTGTAAAAATAAAAAAAACAAACAAAACAAATAAATTAAAATCCTAAGTGTGGTTAATCACTATCCCAACCATCCCATGAATAAGACTCATATCATTGAATAACTCACGCTTTAACACTTGAAACACACGCTTTAGGTAGACACGAATCATACTCAACAAGATCTTAATCAAAGAATAAACCTTAGTTGACGTTCCCATAACTGCCAACTCCCATTTCAATCCATAAATATATAACAACTAGTGGTGATATCGACCACTTACATAACTTTACATCGTTGGTTTAATCAAATATCCAACTCTTCTTTTTCTTTTTCTTTTCTATATATTTTTTTTTTTAAATTTATTTAATGAGAAATAAACATAGATGTGTAAAATTTCACCACATCACTATAATGATAATTCTGGATAATTACTCCATACTTTTCATAACTTCAGAAATAACGGTAATAGTGAAAGTAGTAAACACACGAAAATTAAACTCAAAGATATACAATATTTACTTTCACTCCAATTGCATTGTGCAATTTCCCGACCTAACCATAGATAATGAATTACGCACGCGAACACAGGTAATGTAAGGAAACACACTTTGCCTATAGCAATTAACCAACCACGGATTCTAATCTACAGGGTAGGCTAAGGTGTAAGGGTGTAACGAAACATTTTAAACATTGGTGTAAGAAACGAAAGGAATGGCTCTGAGTGTTTTTCTAGGGGTATCTTACTCTAAAAGTGAGAGTAACAAAAGGGTTTATACGGGGGTTAACTAACCAGTGTAGTCAGCTAATAACACATAACATATAAAGGCTATTTGGGTGTAATCCTAGAAATTTACCAATTTAGACAAGTCATTCCAATTATATAAATAATACTTATTATGGTGGTCTTGAATAGTATACAAGCCAAGTTCTAAAGTTTACAAGTCACTGGCACACTCATAGATTTGTGAATTTTGAAAAATCACAATTTTTGAAAATAACGTCATGTGTGCAGCTATGCAACTTAGACTTTAAACAAAAACATGCTAAAATTTTTAAATTTTGATATATTAAGCACATTTTAAGCATATTTTGAAAAGTTTAGGACAAGTAAGTGTTAAGTGTTCTAATTCTCCAATCCCCCCACTTAAGTTAAACAACGTCCTCGTTGTTTGTATTAAAGGTTAAAAACTGGAAAATAAAAGAATTAGAACAGAAAAACTCCCCTGAGATTTGCTCGGTATGATCCTCCATTAGTATTAGAGCAAAAATCATCTTCCTTGTTGATGAGAACGATTAAGCTTCATAAACAATGTATCCACAGGAAATGCAGGAATCTATAATACCACCAAGGCTTTAAAACACACCTAAGGTAAGAAAGGTTCAAACTTGCATAACACATTAGTAGTTAGGTAAAAATAAAACATAAAAATTAAAAATGAAAATCATCAGGTCAGTCGATGCGCCGTATCTTATGGAAGAAGATACGCCGTATCGAGCCTGGAATAATTACGGATCAGAATAGAAGATGCGCCGCATCCTTAACCAGGGATACGCCGCATTTAAAATAAACTGATAAAAAGTTTTAAATTCGAAAATAAAAATGCAGAAAAGTAAAGATATGACCATTTGCAGGAGATGCGTCGCATCTCAGAATTGAGATGCGGCGTATCCTCTGTGGCCTGACTGACTCGACACAAACAGAAAATTAAAAGATAAATCCGGGTTGTCTCCCGGTCAGCACTTGTCTTTATTCCAGAGTCTTCAAGTTAGACTCACGTTCAGCTCTTCATTCCAATATGTCAGGTTCAAACTCCACCACCTCGTTCTCATTATCCTCAATTTTATTATCAAAGTATTTCTTCACACGTTGCCCGTTTACTTTGAATATATAACCATTTTTATCGCATATTTCAATAGTTCCATATGGATACACTTTCTTGACAACGAACGGACCCGTCCATCTCGATTTAAGTTTACCAGGATACATCTTTAATCTAGAATTAAATAGTAGCACTTTCTCTCCAATAGTAAACGTTTTATCCCCACGTAACCTCGAGTCATGCCATCTTTTAGTTCTTTCTTTGTAGATCTTAGTATTTTTGTAGGCCTCATCTCTTAGTTCATAGAGTTCATTAAGTTCCATGAAACGGTTCTTCGTTGCAGCTTCCATATCCATATTACAATTAGTCAAAGCCCAATATGCACTTTGTTCAATTTCGACCGGTAGGTGGCATGCTTTTCCGTATACAAGACGAAACGGAGTACATCCCGTTGGTGTCTTATAGGCTATACGGAATGCCCATAAAGCATCATTTAACTTGTCAGACCACCCTTTAGGATTATATCCAGTCGTTTTTTCAAGAATTCGCTTAATAGCCCTATTGGTTACTTCAGTCTGCCCATTGGATTGAGGATGGTATGCGGTGGAAACCCTATGATATACTCCATATTTTTGCAAGGCTCTTCCCAGATGATGATTACAAAAGTGTGTCCCCCTATCACTAATCAATGCTTTAGGAATTCCAAACCTAGAGAACAAACTTTGCAAAAATTTGAGTACTACCTTGCTGTCGTTTGTTGGCAATGCTTGCGCTTCGACCCATTTTGATACGTAATCAACAGCAACCAAAATATATTTATTACCTTTAGATTCAGGAAACGGTCCCATGAAGTCCAATCCCCATATGTCGAAAACTTCACACACATGGATATAATTTTGTGGCATTTCGTTTCTTGATGTTATATTCCCGGATCGTTGACACGCATCACATCCTTTTATATAATCTTTTGCATCATCCAACATAGTGGGCCAATAAAATCCCGCATCAAGGATCTTTCTTCTTGTGACGACTGTACCGTGATGTCCCCCTGTTGGCCCTGAATGGCAATGTGCCAATATTGCTGGGATGTCATCACCATCTACGCATCTTCGTAAAATATTGTCAGGACATAATTTAAAGGCATAAGGTTCATCCCAAATATACTCGCTAGCGCGAGTTAGAAACCTTCTTTTTTCATCGGATGTTAGCCCTTTTGGAATTTCATTTGCAACAATAAAGTTTATATAGTCGGCATACCATGGTCCATTATTATTGCTCTTAATTCCTACCATCATAAGGTGTTCATCAGGAAAGTCATCAGCTATTTCCCGTTCGTCAAGCACCTCCATATTAGGGTTTTCAAGTCTAGATAAGTGGTCAGCAGCTAGATTCTCGGCACCCTTTTTATCTTTAATTTCAATATCGAATCCTTGGAGCAATAAAACCCACCTAATAAGCCTTGGCTTGGCATCCTGTTTATTGAACAAATACTTCAAAGCAGAGTGGTCAGTGTAAACCATAGTTTTTGACAATATAAGATATGATCTAAATTTATCGAATGCAAACACTACTGCTAAAAGTTCTTTTTCCGTGGTGGTGTAGTGTTCTTGGGCATTATTCAATGTTTTGCTAGCATAATAAATTGGCTTAAATTTCTTATCTATCTTTTGACCAAGTACGGCTCCAACAGCATAATCACTAGCATCACACATTAGTTCAAAAGGCAAATTCCAATCCGGCGAAATTATAATAGGTGCGGAAGTTAGTTTTTCTTTAAGTATATTAAATGCCTTTTTGCAATCTTCAGAGAAATCAAACTTCGCATCTTTTAGCAATAATTGGGTCATAGGCCTAGATATCATTGAGAAATCCTTTATGAACCTACGATAAAATCCAGCATGCCCTAAAAAACTTCTAACACCTTTTACATTAGTGGGGTAAGGTAGTTTAGCAATTACATCAATTTTAGCTTTATCGACTTCTATACCTTTCCCAGAAATCTTATGTCCTAACACAATTCCCTCTCTAACCATAAAGTGACATTTTTCCCAATTAAGAACAAGGTTAGTTTCTTCACACCTAGCAAGCATTTTATCAAGTTTAAATAGACAATCACTAAATGAGTTACCGAACACCGAGAAGTCGTCCACGAAGACTTCCATAAAGTCTTCTACCATATCATGAAAGATAGCCGTCATACAGCGTTGGAAAGTAGCGGGGGCGTTGCATAGTCCGAACGGCATTCTCCTATAGGCGAAGGTTCCATAAGGGCAGGTGAAAGTCGTCTTCTCTTGATCCTCAGGGGCAATTGGTATTTGGAAGAAACCTGAAAAACCATCTAAAAAGCAATAATAATCATGACCTGATAGTCTTTCTAACATTTGATCAATAAATGGAAGAGGGAAGTGATCTTTTCGCGTAGCATCATTGAGTTTGCGATAGTCGATGCAAACTCTCCATCCAGTAACAGTTCTTGAGGGAATTAGTTCATTATCGTCATTGAGTACTACCGTCATTCCCCCTTTTTTTTGGTACAACGTGGATAGGACTGACCCACGAGCTGTCGAAAATTGGGTAGATAAGTCCGGAGTCAAGTAATTTCACAATTTCATTCCCCGGCAACGGCGCCAAAAACTTGATGCGTGCGATGTGTCGTTGCGGTTTAGCAGTTTTAATGCCTAATCAAGTTTTAAATTTATATTTAGCCGACTTATCAATAACACACACACTTAACGAGCAGTGTACCCGGTCAGTATGAATATAATGGTAAGTAGAGTGTCGATCACTAAGAGTGGAACGTATTATCTAGTTATTATAATCAGTATTTTAATATATTAAGTTAGATATACAACCTAATCTAACGCAAGGGGGTTCAGCCTGAGAGACTGGCACGATTTGGTTGCAATTAAATAATAAACTAAACCAATAGGCACGAATCAGCGAATAGCACACAGGTACACAGATAAATACTCGAGACAATAAGAGGGTTGTCCTTATGATAAGTAGTTTGTCACTTGTTTTATTGCTAGTGTTATATGAAGTGTATAGTTCGATGCAACGCACCGAGAGTAAGTCCTTTCTCGTTGGTTCTAATCTTATCGGCGAGTAAACCCTTAATGATTACTTATGACTATCCTATTTATCTTTCTCCTACTTTTCTACAGACCATAGAATGCATAGGCGATCTAATAAATAGGCGAGGGCAGAGGCATGGCGACCCGATCAACGCTCAGCTAGCCACAGAGGTTATCAATGCACTAATAAAAGTCACCAAAGAAATCAACATATAAACTTTAATTAATGAGAAAGCAGTTTTAAGGGAGTGCAATCTTTCCGTTGTCACATTACACAAGCCACCAATCTTGATGAATTAAAGTTTACTAACACAATAAAACAAAACTACTTAATGAATTAAACACATGCAGCACCTTCTTACAGCTCTTGTATCTTTGATTTGAGTGTGTCTTGTGCTTGCTATTCGACTGAATTCGTCCTTGGTTTATTTACTTCGGTCTTCGTATATTATATATGCCTCCGGAATTCGTCTGGTCTTGGGGTATTTATAGTTTCTGTCTGAGGGTAAGATGCGGCGCATCTAGTAAGTAGATGCGGCGCATTTACTTAACTTCGCGTGGGGTCCAAGATTATAATATTCAGGAATATTCGTACACCGCCAGAAGATGCGGCGTATCTTTATCTTTGGATGCGGCGCATGTCCTCTTGTATCTTGGATCGTATCTGGTGAAATATTGATAGTGATGCGGCGCATGTAATGAGTGAGATGCGGTGCATCTGGAGCAGATTAGTCTTGATCTTGTACATTTCAGTAGACTCTTAACTTCTTGCATGTTTTGCCCCATAATTAGTCCAAAATCGCCAAGTTTCACCAAATGCTTGTTTCCAACTGAGAATTACAAAAGTAAACGATTAAGTATCAATCCTCATACATAATATAATAAAACAAGTCAAATTAATAGGATAAATGATAGTAATAAAATGTACTTATTTGAGTTCATCAATCTTCTTAGGCTGTAGCTCATCTTCTTCAACCAGAATCCCTTTTCCCTTATCCTGAGCAGTTTGTACTGCTACCTCAGCAGTTTGTACTGCTACTTAAACTCCAGCAGTACCTTCTTGTTTCTGATCAGTACCACTTTGTTCATCACTTTTCTCTCCATTACCACCAGCAGTACCCTATTCTTCAAAATCCAAAGTCCTCCCCTGAGTTTAAGTTCCTGTTTTCCTTGATTTCCTCCCCTGTTTGGGAGAATCATCACCATCATCTGAACTATCATCTGAACCAGAATCAGAGGAACTTGTAGAAAGTACCATCTTTGATCTTTTATCCTTGGACTTCTTTACTTGAGTTTCCAATTTCTTTACTCTTGTGGTTAATTTGGTGTAGACCAAGGCAAAGTTCCTCTTGTGGCTCTTCAATTCATCCTCCAGACTAACCACCTTGTTTGACAATTGTGTACAGAGTTCCATCAATTCATTGTGTTTAGAGCTGCCCTCATCACTTCTAGCTGTGTTACTTGCTAGGAGAGGTGAATCAAGGGGCATGGATCCAGTTTCTACCCTAGTTTGACTAGGATGTACTCCTGAACCACCCATTTGCTCCATGTGGCTTGGGATTTCATCTCCTGTGACAAGTCTTTGAGGACTTGGCACATTAGATGTTGCCATGGAAGGGGTCTTAATAATGTTTACACTAGCCTGCCCAGCTACTAGGCCAGAAGCAGTAGTGTAAGCCCCACCCATACTATCATGAAAGATAGCCTCATCTGCTATAAAGGTTGGAGTAGGAGGACTAGGCTGAGGACCCATAGTCTCCTTTATGGTTCTTCTCCTATAGGTTGTGGTTACAGGGGGTGTATGAGTTGTTTCTGGAACCTCAATGTGTGTGTGTTGGGGCTCGGTTGGGTTGACTGACCCTTCACCCTGATCAATCAGTAGCATCTCAGGAAAAAGAGGTATTACTACCCCATTAAAAAGTCTACTTGCCATAGCCATATTTTGAAAAAGTTTTTGCTGAAGGCAAGGTGTTGGAAAATTTTCTTTATGTTTCTTTAGCACATTCTTTTTCTTGTTCAAAAAGGTTTGGACAAACCTTGGATACATTAGAAACTTTGTTTTACTTTTCACATTATTAACCATACTCTCAAATATGAACTTAGAAAAATTAAAAACTCTGTTTGTTGATAAACATATGAGAGCAATAGCAATATTGCTACTGAATTGCTCTCATGATGTTCTTTTTGGGCTCAAACAATGCAAGAGAGTATGGATAAGAAATCTCCATTGTGGGGAGAAACATCCCTTTTGAAAAGCTAGTTTGTGATTGGATGTATCATACCCCATTCTAGCAATTTCTTGCCAGATTTCTGTGTTTGGCAAGTCATTGATACCATCAGAATCTTCTAACTTAATATGTCTCCTAATAGAAGATTCGGAAACAATGAATGATATGCCATCTACATTAGAATGAATTTCTATGTCTCCATCTTCACTAGTTATGGCAGTAGCAGTCTGCCAAAACTGTGTGCTTTGAGAGACAAAAAGAGTAGGGTTACAAGTTAAGGCATACCTTATATGAGATGCATTCAGAAAGTCTACAATCTCATAAAAGAGTGGTCCATCACCCTGCTCTGTTTTCTCCAAATATGCAACCTGGTTGTGAGTCTTAACGAATTCCAAAGAAGCCATGATTATTTATGCAAATAATAACAGAAAGTTGATCGTATGTGGTTTAATTGATGATTTGCAAAGCCAATTGGGGCTTTATAGAGGTACTGTTAGGGTTTGAGAATTTTGCGTAAGAGATAATTATTATCTTTAGAAAGATGTAGAGTAAATATTTAGAAAGAAAATAATTATCCTAAAACAGACCCTATATATATGGTAATAAACGATTTTTACCCAACGGCTAGTTAAAAAAAATCTGTTACTAACACAACAGTTCCAACGGCTAGTTCAGCAGTACAAAGTTTACACTAGCAGTACAAACTTTGCACTAGCAGTACTAATTTTTAAGAAAAATTTCAAGGAGCAGTATAAACTCAATATTGATTTAAAAACAATACTGCCCACATTTAGTTTTTAGCAAACTATCAGCTATCAACGGATTTGATGTGTCTTTACCAATAGCCGTTTGCTTTGGACTAGCCAACTCTTCACTGTTAGATATGGTGAGTTGATAACCATATAGTTTTTGGTAAACTATCAACCATAAACGGATTTGAAAAGTCTTTACCAGAAACCGTTTGCTCTGGACTAGTTGGTTCTTGATGTGGGTTAGACATGGTGAACCAATAACCATTTGTTGTGTGCACAGATCACACACTTGAAATTCTAAAGCACCTCACCATCTAAAGCATCAAACACTTAATTCACAAACTCCAATCAACCTGCAATTGTTAGTCCAAAAACAGAAAACAAAGTGCAAAGCACTTGTCTCATAACAGAATAAGCATATGACTAACATTGCACATAAACAAGGAAATTAATTTCCTTGGGGAACCCAAGCCATTACTGATTTAGGTTTTCCTCTTGCATCAATATAATTAAACCTTTTTAGAACAGTTGGTGCACCATTGGATTGAAGTGGTCTCCAAACCCATGATGCTGATGCATTAATACCATTGCCCATTTTTCCCTTAGCAGTGTTTTTAAAACTACCAGTATTAACTGCTTGCCTAGCAGTATGAACTGCTGGGTTTACAATTGCAACCTTAGGTTTCCAAATTTGTTTATTATCACTGCATTGTTATTAAAGGGCCTTCTAGCAGTTGATGGTGCAAATTTTAAAAATGTTTTTGCACTTTGAACTGCTTATCTTGGGTAAAAAGTCCTAAATGGTCTACCAGTAGTAACTGCTTGTCTAGTAGTATGAACTGGTCTTGGTCCAGACCTTAAAGGAACTGCTCTAGGTATCATTCTAGCATTGGAAGGATGAGTTGTAAGTCTTTCTGAGTTCACCCTATTGTTTGAATACCTAGTTACCCTATTGTTGCAATAAGCTGCAAGATGATCAAACTCTCCACAATTAAAACAAGCTTTCTTATGAAAGACAAAGTCATCACCCAGTTGGTGAGACTTGAGGTTGTTCCAATTCCTTTGGTTACCTCTGGGCTTGTGTGTGGCTCTATACATTTCACTATACCTTACTGGTTGCCTAACATGTCTAACATTGGTTTTAGGCCTAACAGTATTAACCTTGACCACCTTAGGAATTCTTGTTCCTTCTACCTTAGCAACATCAGGTTTAACCTCAACCTGATCATCATCATCAGAAGTCCAATCCTCTATGGTTGGAGCATCTGAGTCCCTAGCAGAGGACACCTTGTCCTCAGAGAGTGATTTATCACTAGCACTCTCAAAGGGTTCTCTAACTTCTACAGGCTTTTCAACTACTTCCTTTTCCTTTGGTTTTGGTCCATATTCCATCTTAGGTAGTTGAAATTCTTCCAGACCTGTATGTTCTAAGTCAATACCTGGAGGTGCAGGTATTCCTCTGTGAGGAGGTGGAACAGACTTATACCCTAGACCTGACTTAGCCTTATTGATTATTTGACATTCAATTAATTTTTGAACTCCTTTTGATGTGTATTCAAGAGTGTCAACACTTAACTGAATGTTCTCATTAGCCTTTTTCATCTTATCAAACTCAGCTCTTAAAAACTTAATTTCAGCATCTTTAAAAAATAAGTCCTTTTTAAGCACATCTATGTTATCAACAAACCTAGACTCATTACTCTTATAGTGTACTATTTGCTCCTCTAGAATAGCTAAACCTCTCTTATGATTTGCCAAATTATAAATAGTCTTGTTTAGCTCTATTCTTTGTTCCTCATATTGTTTCCTAAGTGTTTCTAGTTCTTTTAAAGCATCACAAGATTTAGAACATTTAGAAACTTGTACCTCAGAATCAGAGAAAGCCATGAGTGCCATCTCAGTAGGTTCTGCTTCCTCCTCTTCCATAAAGCTCCAGTCAAATCCTAAACCATCAATGGCTACCATAGCCTTTGAGCTTGAGTCAGTAATCTCTACTTCCCTAGTCTTGCTTCCATAGCTTCTGTTCTTGCCATCTTGTTGTCTTGGCCTTCTGCACTCCCTTGAAAAATGACCCATCTTATGGCAATTATAGCACTCTATCTTGGACTTATCATAACCAGCAATATCATTGTTGTTTATAGTAATCTTCTTCCCTGTTCTTAGATGAAATTTCCTAGCCCTCATGCTAAGAAGAGATATTTGCCATTTAATATCCATCTCCTCCAGATCATCATCATTGATCTCTTGGAGGTCTTCATATGTCAACATTGATCCATTATGCTGGGTAGTCAGGAATGCACATCAAGTTGTCTCATCCATAATGCCTTTAGTACTGCTTGATGTGCTAGCAGTACCAATATTTATGCTAGCAGTACCAACTGCTCCAGCAACTTGCACTTCTTCCACTGGACTTGAGGTACTGGGAGATGACATAAAAGCCATATTCCCAGAGCTTGAGCTTGTTCCAGCAACCTTCTTCACATCTTGCTCCACTATCTTGAAGTTGCTATACAAATCCATCAGACTCATAGAATCAATGTCTGGCTTATTCTTCCAGACAACAACATGCATAGCCTATTCTGATGGTAGACTTCTCAGAAATTTTGAGTTTAAGTCCTCCTGAGGTATCTCTATTCCAAGAATAGCAAGTTGGCTCACAAGTTTCTCAAATTGTTGAGAAGTTCTCAAATTATTGCTTGAGGAGTGTCTTCTGAGTCTTTTTGGTGGCATCATTCCCACCATATCTTGCAACAATGGCCTCAAATAGTGTCTTGGCACACTTGAACTTACTGAAGTTTAATAATTGATCATTAGGTATTGTCATCAGCAGCATGCTCCTAACCTTGAGATCATTCTTCATCTGAATCTTCTCCTCTGCAGTCATAGGCTTTGTCTACACAACAGTCTCTGTCTTACCTTCAACAATTGATGTAGTAGTTATAGGCTTGAATGAATTCCCTTCTTCTATGATTTCCCAGAGTGCATAATCTTGCACCTGGAAGTATTGCTCAATTCTTAACCTCCACATATCGAATTCATTAGGCTTAAGGATTGGCAAGTTTGCAGCAACATTGGTTTGGGTTGTCTCCATGTCCATCTTCCTTGTTGAAAGAGTTCTTCTGGATCTTCTAATTCAAAGTATCAGAACCTGGCTCTGATACCACTTGACCGGATCTAAACACACTCCTTGTGTTAGAGATACTTTGAGTAATACTAACTAGCACGCGGAATTTACTAGTTAATACTTAGAAGATATTGTATTGTGTATATGAATGAATGGAACAGTGATTATGTAAGACAATGAAGACAATGTTTAACACCAAAGATTCAATATTATTGATGAATAATACGAGTGATCTTGACTTATCACTAGGGTTACAAAACCTTGAATCTCTCAAAAACAATACGTACATCTATATATCAAAACTTAACCTAGGATCTCCTTTTATAGAACAAGGAGTCCTTTACACGATAACTATGATATCCGTATAACTCTAACTAAATAGGATATTTACTAAATCTTTTCTATACTTATCATATTACAAGATTTCAGAACATAAGCAGTACAAACATCTTGTGCTACCAGTACTAACTCAGTTAGTACTGCGAGTGTAATCTTCAGCAGTCTTCAACTTAAGCTTGACAGTTTGTACTGTTAGGTTTAATTCCCAACAAGTATTAAAAGCAAAAGAATTTTAAAACGGTAAAACTATTCAACCCCCCTCTAGTTTTCCACAATTGGCATCAGAGCTACGTTACTCAGGACTTTCAAAATATATCGTATTTTAAAACTTGAAACGATCCATGGATTTTGAAAATTTCAAAGAAGGGCAATCTATGCAAACACCACCACTATTTGAACCAAATAGTTTTATATATTGGAAAAACCTCTTTGAAACTTATGTGAAGTCAAAAGATATAGATCTATGGTACATTATTATAGAAGGTGACCATAAACCCACAATAAAAGATATATCAAGTGGTTGGGATGAGGATACTTCACTTACTCGTCATAGTGATGAGCAAAAGAAGTTGATTGCCAAAAATAATGAGGCTAAAATGATGCTTTATAATGCTTTACCTAGAAAAGAATATGAAAGAGTCTTTATGTGTAAAACCGCTAAAGATATTTGGCAATCCTTAATTATCACTCATCAAGGGAACTCACAAGTCAAGGATAACAAAATTGATCTTCTTGTTCAACAATATGAACAATTTATTATCCCTGAAGATGAGACCATTGATAGTTCATTTGCTAGGTTTAATACTATCATTACTTCTCTTAAAGCACATGACGATTCTTTTTGTAGTAAGAACTTTGTCAGGAAATTTCTTAGAGCACTTCATCCTAAGTGGAGAGCAAAGGTGACGGCCATTGAAGAATCCAAGGATCTTTCAAGCATGTCACTTGACGAGCTAATAGAAAATCTCAAAGTTCATGAGATGGTGATGGAAAAAGATTCAGAGATAGTTAAGGGCAAAAAGGAAAAGATCAAGTCCATTGCCTTAAAAGCTAGGATAGATTCAAATGATGATGAAGAGTCAAGTACGGGTAGCGAAGATGAAGAATATGCCATGGCCGTAAGAGATTTCAAAAAGTTCTTTAGGAGACGAGGAAATTTCATAAGACAACCTCGAGAAGAAAAGAAATCCTTCCAAAAAGACCGTGATGAAAAGAAAGGAAAAGGAGAAAGAAAGTGTTTTAGATGCGGAGATACAAGTCATCTAATAGGAGAGTGTCCTAAGCCGCCCAAGAACAAAACTCAAATAGCTTTTGTAAGTGGGGCTTGGAGTGACAGTGAAGATGATGATGAAGAGCCAAAGAACGACGAAGTTTCTCTCATGGCTCATGACTCAGAAGAGGTATGCTTGAAAGTCGGTTTGGAAAGTGGATAAAAGATAGCGGGTTTTCAAGGCACATGACGGGAAACAAGAGCCTTTTCTCAACCTACCAAGCATACGACGGAGGTAACGTTACGTTTGGTAGCAAGCTTGAAAGCAAAATCGTCAAAAAAGGTACTATCTCTCATGACTCTCTCTCTCTATTGATGATGTTGCTCTTGTTGATAACCTAGGTTTTAACTTACTTAGTATTAGTCAACTATGCCGTAAAAAGTATGACGTCCTTTTCAGTGAAAATGGAAGTAAAATACATAAAGACGGTATAACCGTAAGAAAAGGTGTTTTGAAAAATAACGTATACGTTATGAAATTAGATAAAACATCTAAAGACAAACTTTGTCTTACCTCTCTAGATGACAACTCAACTCTTTGGCATAGACGCTTAGGTCACGCCAATATGAGACTAATCCAATCTCTATCATCTAAGGAACTAGTTAGGAACCTACCCAAGTTGTAATACGACCAACACTTTTGTGATGCTTGCAAAATTGGGAAACAAGTTCATAATAGCAATAAGGCTAAAAACATGGTGTCCACATCTAGGTGTTTAGAACTATTGCATATGGATTTGTATGGTCCATCCGCTATACAAAGTTATGGAGGAAACTTCTACACTTTGTTCATAGTAGATGATTATTCAAGATATACTTGGACTAAATTTTTGAAAACTAAAAATGAAGCTTTTGATAAATTTGAAATTCTAAGTAAGAAAATTCAAAATCAACTAGGAAATAGTATTGTGTCAATTAGAACCGACCACGGTCGTGAATTTGATAATGAAACTCAATTTGGAGCTTTTTGTGATGCTAATGGCATAACAGATAATTTCTCGGCTCCTCGAACTCCTCAATCAAACGGTGTAGTAGAACGTAAAAACCGAACACTTCAAGAAATGAGTTGAATAATGCTAAATGAACAAAACATACCACAAAAGTTTTGGTGTAACGCCGTTGACACATCCACCTATATCTTAAATAGAGTTTTAATAAGACCGTTCTTGAATAAAACTCCATATGAACTTTATAGAGGCAAAAAGCCTACTTTAGGATACTTTAGAGTTTTTGGAAGCAAGTGCTTCATTCTAAACACTAAAGATTATCTCACCAAATTTGACCCAAAGTCTTATGAAGGTGTGTTCCTTGGATACTCACAAAATAGTAAAGCCTTTTTCGTTTTGAACAAAGAAACCTTAAGAGTCGAGGAATCATTGAACGTAACATTCGACGAAAGTCCACCTCCCTCTAAAACATCACCTTTGGTAGATGATGACTTAGTTGAAAGTCAAATGGTTGAAAGCCAAGAAAATTTTGATAATGACAAAGAAGATGAACCTTTAAATAGAGAAATAGTCAATGTCAAAGAATCTAAAAGTCATCCATTAGATAATGTCATAGGAGAAATTAATGAAAGAACCTTAAGAACAAAAATTCAAAATCAAAGTAATTTCTTTTGTTTCATTTCAACCATTGAGCCCAAAAATATAAATGAGGCTATAAAAGATGAATCTTGGGTTATAGCAATGCAAGAAGAATTAAACCAATTTGTTAGAAATGATGTTTGGACATTAGTCCCTCAACCAAAATGCCAAACCATAATTGGAACAAAATGGGTCTTTAGAAATAAAATGGATGAAAATGGTGTAGTGTCTAGAAACAAAGCTAGGCTAGTAGCTCAAGGCTATAATCAACAAGAAGGTATAGATTACGATGAAACATTTGCTCCGGTTGCTAGGCTTGAGTCAATTAGAATACTTCTTGCATATGCATGTGCACATGACTTTAAACTTTTTCAAATGGATGTCAAAAGTGCATTTCTTAATGGTTTTATTAATGAGGAAGTGTATGTCACACAACCTCCCGGCTTTGCCGACTTTGAAAAACCAAATCATGTCTTCAAACTTAAAAAAGCTTTATACGGACTTAAGCAAGCACCAAAAGCATGGTATGATCGACTTAAGACATTCCTAGTTGAACATAAATATACCATGGGACTAGTAGACAACACTCTTTTCACTAAGAAAAAGGGATCACATATTATCATAGTTCAAATATATGTGGATGACATCATATTCGGATCAACTTGTCAAGAGTTATGCGACGATTTCTCAAAAATCATGCATGACGAGTTTGAAATAAGTATGATGGGAGAACTAAACTTTTTCTTAGGACTCCAAATAAAACAATTAGAAGATGGGATATTCTTCAACCAATCTAAGTACATCAAAGATATGCTTAAGAAATTTGGTCTTGAAGATTCCAAACCTATGAAAACACCTATGTCTTCGGAAACTAAACTCATAAAGGATGAAAAAGGTTAATCCGTAGATAGCACTAAATATAGAGGAATGATTGGCAGTCTACTCTATCTCACGGCTAGTAGACCCGACATTATGTTTAGTGTTTGTCTATGTGCTCGCTTTCAAGAAGATCCTAAAACATCCCATCTTGAAGCCGTAAAACGAATTTTTAGATACATTAAAGGTACTAAACACTTAGGATTATGGTATCCCAAAGGAACGGGAATTGAAACCATAGTGTATGCCAACTCAGACCATGCTGGTGACTACATCGATGGAAAGAGTACAAGTGGTATTTGTACTTTTATTGGGCATTGTCTTACCGCATGGTTCTCAAAGAAACAAACGGCACACTTAGGATTATGGTATCCCAAAGGAACGGGAATTGAAACCATAGTGTATGCCGACTCAGACCATGCCGGTGACTACATCGATAGAAAGAGTACAAGTGGTATTTGTACTTTTATTGGGCATTGTCTTACCGTATGGTTCTCAAAGAAACAAACGGCTCTAGCAATCTCAACAACCGAAGCCGAGTACGTGTCTGCAGGAAAAGCATGTCAACAAGCACTTTGGATGAAACAAGCTCTCGTCGACTATGGGATTCAACTCAATGACGCCCCCATTCTCTGTGACAACAAAGGAGCTATCGACCGTAGCAAGAATCCAGTTCAACATGCTAGAACCAAACACATAGAAATTCGTCATCACTTTCTACGTGACAATGTTCAAAAAGGAAACATCTCAATTGAGAAAGTACCCTCAGAAGACAACATTGCCGATATCCTAACCAAACCTCTTAAGAGAGAACCATTTAACATTTTTAGACTTGGTTTAGGATTAATGGAACCAAATATGTAGTTAAAATTTTAGCTCAAACCTTAGATTAACCAAACACAAACAAAAACCAAAATAGTCCCGCGGAACCCTTCGACAACAAGGACGGAACCAAATATTTGGTTCCGCCCAATCCGTGGGTTCCTGGGTTGGTTTTTAAATATATTAAACAAACACTCCTTTTCTTATTCCCACAACACACAAGAAACACAAACTCGACCCATAGCACACCATTCTCAGAACTTAGGTCATCTCCTTCAACAAATTGTGCTCTAACTCACACTGTAAGTATCCCAACTCTATTTACATTCCTGATCTGAGTCTAGGATTTCTATTTCTTGCACAAAGCCAAAACTTGGGAATTATGCATATTTTTGATTAATCATGAAGCATATTCACCAAATTACATAACAAATCATGTTTTCCATAGTTAGGAATTGCATCTTGTAGGACATTATCATAATTCACTAAAAACCCCATGTGATTTTTTTTTAATCTTCTCACTATTAGGAAAAATGATTTTTCACGTTGTTCATACAAATAAAAACGTTATGTTTAAAACATCATTTGCATAATGTCTCTTGAATGATAAAGGAAATACATAACTAATATGTATTTTCAGGTACATTCAATCGAAGCTACATTGAATTAGGAGCGTTTGGGTTATCTCTCATTTTTGTTATAAAATTTGCTAAATGAAATTTTCATGCATTAAAAGGAGTCGAGATAACCGCACCTCCACATTGTCCCCATGTAGGCACACACTAGAACATCATATCTAAACTTTCGTTAGTTTTAGCTGAAGTATGTAATTTTTGTATCTATGATAAATCATGCCTCCCGTAACCTTCAACGATCACAAGGATACCCTTAACTACCTCCCAAAACACCATAAGACTAAGTGTCACACCCCCAAATATTTGATTTGCAGCGGAATGGAATACCTGGGGCGTGACTGCCATAGCATCACAGTTACAGTTACAATGAACGACCTAAAGTGCCGTTTTAAAAGTACATCGTTTGATTTCAAAAACATTCAGAGTTTACAAAAGATAGGTCCCAAAAGATAATTCAAGTTTGCGGAAATAAGTTTGTTACAAACCAAACGATAGTTTAAAGTGCATATAAATACAGGTGAGACGCGTCGTCACCGCGACTCTATGATATGTCCACATGCAAGCCATGATGCGAATGACTTAATTACTTGAAAATACATTGCTAAAACGGTCAACAATAAAGTTGGTGAGAATCATAGGTTTATGTAAATGATAAGTCTCTACGGTAACCACAAGTATAAAGTGAAATGAAAAAAATGCCACATAAAATAATACATTGGCTTTTAAGCTCATGACCCCGAAGCTAGACTGAAATGAATGCCCCAAACTGAGTGTTTTGCCAGACACTCTGATATGATTCAAATGAAATGCGTTCGTAGACTAGTTGGCGCTACCAACCCGAACGGAGGCGTCACCCTCAATAGATCTATTCACTCACTCTTGCTTACTCCGTAATTAACGGTTCATGATAAATAAAAAGGGGACTTTAACTGGGCAATGATGTAACTTAAGCAATGTAAATGAATTTGATACTTTGGTCCGTATGAAAATGGTGCAATGTATTCTCCCCCGCAAGTTTGGAAATGAAATTATAAATTGAAAACGGGGCTATGAAAACTCACCTGATGCAATAGTTATGATGACAAAAGTGGATACACTGAAATAAGGCACGATCTCTAACCGCAACCTAATATGAATGATATGATCTAATGTAAGTCATGAAATGATGTTACACATGCAAATACGTATGTTATCGATACCACTCGTGAAATTTGGAAATAATATTTATCGTCGAAAAATATATTTTTGACGTCTTGTTAAGTCATAAAACATTTTACGTGCATATATGTTGTAACGATATTCTACGATCGTCATTTGGTGATTTATCAAAAAATAGAGTTTTTCGTCGCAATTAAAACACTTTGGTAAATTTCTGAAAATGGCTAAGTAGCCTCGCAAAGCTAGTCGTAAGTTGGTGAATATTGAGTGTTAGGAAACGATCTCCGAGTTTTTAGAAAGCTTGTAACAATATCTTAAATTCGTATCATCGGAATTTTGTCCATACGAGTCCCGATCATAAAGAAAAATAATGGTTAAGTTAGTTAGTCGGCTAAATTTGCTGTTTTTGTGTAGTTTTCGGGTATATTTGAAAGGTCGTATTTTACTCGTTACAAGTCCGGTTGACGAACGGCTGGTCAATTTAGAAAATAGGTCGGGAGTACTTGATTTTACTTCAAAGGGTTAATGTCTCAAATTGACTTGATAAAAATGTGTTATGAACGTCGGGTTTCAAACGCTTGTATCTCGGTTGTTATAAGCTCGTTTTCTACGTTCTTTATGTCTTCGGCTTCGTATTACAGCGAACTAATAGATTTTTGATATGTCGGCTCGTCTAGTTCGCGTTCAACGCCTCATTTTAACCATGGAAAATCGTGTAACAGCCCACTATTTTTCAGAAAATAGTTTTTAGTCGTCAAACTTAGAATTAACGTATCTTTCTCGTCGTAAGCTCGTTTTTACTCATTCCAGCGGCCACGGCTTCGTTTTTGAGTGTATTTTCTAAATATGCAAACCAAAATAACCCATGATCTACTGAAAATTCCAGATTTTACAAAAATGGACAGATCCTCATCTATATTTTGTTAAAACCATTTTTATTAGTTCAATACTTGTACATATTCCTTCCAATCAATACCAAAGCTATTCTAAACCTACCATACACCTTCTTAGGGTGTCATGGGTTCCTAATCTTCACCAAAAATGATGGAGCTCATAAGATCACTAATAAAATTCTTTAAATTCATTTTAGTGACAAAATAAGTGATAAGTGGTATGTAACATAGATATATTTGCATGCTTTGCTATTAGAACTTAAAAATAAATTAAGTAGGAGTGTAAATGAGTAGAAAATATATTTAGAACACTTACTTGAGGTTGATGAAGTTTTGAGGTTAATGACTTAGTTATTTCTAGGTTTTTATTTCAAAACCCAAACAAGAAACACTAATAGAGTTGTAAAATCAATTGATCTTGAAAATGGTATGGTTTCTCCTTGTTCTTGAGCTTGGCCGAATCTTCACAAGGATGGGGAAGAAGATTGAGCTTTTTAGTTTACTTGAAGTGTTTATGAGATTAT
Organism: Artemisia tridentata subsp. tridentata; assembly: GCA_021014915.2. Taxonomy (NCBI): domain Eukaryota; kingdom Viridiplantae; phylum Streptophyta; class Magnoliopsida; order Asterales; family Asteraceae; genus Artemisia; species Artemisia tridentata. The sequence goes on along the minus strand of CP139502.1, from coordinate 213,726,844 downwards.
GAGATAATAAAAATCTAGTTATAGGATTATTTTGGTCAAAGTCCAGAAGTAAATCATGACTTAGGGTGGGGGCATAGGGGCGGCAAAAGGGGGAAAGGGATGAGATGTGTGTGCCATTTATTAATCTTGTCTCTTGATGTGATCTTAGCTAGATTTAGTTGTGTTTAGGTTAGTTTTTAGCTAGGATATTGTGTTACCGGGTACTGAGTTAGCTAAAAATAAATTTTGACGGAATAAAATAAAGTATGACGAAGTTGTAAAAATTATAAAATCACATTTCTTGCAAGAATCGGGTGTCCAAATAATTATCGTGTTGAAATTTCGTGAACCGTCGTAGTTATAAGCTTTTAATGGTATATATAGCAAATAATTTCAAAACATCGGGTAAACTAATAATATAATTTTTATATCATTATAATGAGTGTGAAAACATATTAGGATCATAGTCGGGAGTGTCGGGTATATTGTTCGTAGTAAATGATTGAGTGGTAGCGTTTATTTAATAGTGATTTTCCTCCGGGAATGAATAGTATTTCGTGAATAGTAAAAATTTTGATAACGTTTCAAAGTCGCAAACTGACTTCAAAAATGATGAATAGTGAAATAATAAATAGTGAAATGATGAATAGTAATCCATGAATAGTAAATTTCAAAGTTTGGAAAATGACATGGAATTACGATTTGTCACAGTCATCCACCCTTAAAGGAATTCAGTCCCTGAATTCAGTTAGTGTTGGTCTCTGGAGTGGATTTGGTGAAAAGATGTGGATATTTGAGACGCAACTAGTCTTCCCGCTCCCAAGTAAACTCGGGACCTCTTCGAGAATTCTAGCGAACTTTCACGATAGGAATTCGACTCTCCTTCAACTGTTTGACCTCACGGTCCATGATTTCTGTTGGTTCCTCCACGAAATTGAGCTTATCGTCGAGTTGAATTTCTTCTAATGGAATTACAAGTGATTCATCTGAAAGGCACTTCTTGAGGTTTGAAACATGAAATGTGTTATGTACGCTGTTGAGCTCTGACGGAAGTTTAAGTCTGTATGCCACTGGACCAACTCTATCCAGAATCTTAAATGGTCCAATGTACCTCGGGTTTAATTTCCCGCGCTTTCTGAAGCGTATCACGCCCTTCCAAGGCGAGACCTTCAACATAACTTTGTCGCCAACTTGGAATTCTAATGGTTTGCGTCTAACGTCAGCGTAACTTTTCTGTCGGCTTCTGGCTGTTCGGAGTCTTTCTCGGATCTGGATTATCTTTTCTGTTGTTTCGCGAACCATGTCTGGACCAGTGAGTTGTGTTTCACCAACTTCGGCCCAGCAAACAGGGGACCGGCACTTTCGACCATAGAGTGCCTCGAATGGTGCTGCTTTTATGCTGGTGTGATAACTATTGTTGTAAGAGAATTCGATCAGTGGCAAATGGTTAGCCCAACCATTTCCAAAGTCAATCACACATGCTCTGAGCATATCTTCTAATGTTTGAATCGTTCTCTCGCTCTGACCATTGGTCTGAGGATGATAGGCAGTGCTCATGTCTAATTTGGTTCCAAATGCATCTTGTAATGACTGCCAAAAGTTTGAAGTAAATCGGTTATCTCTGTCGGAAATGATGGAGATTGGTACACCGTGCTTTGAGACTATTTCCTTGACGTAAAGTCTGGTAAGCTGATCCATAGAATAAGTCTCTCTGATTGGTATGAAATGGGCTGATTTGGTGAGACGATGAACGATTACCCAAATAGCATCGTAACCGCCTGATGTCTTGGGAAGTTTAGTGACGAAGTCCATTGTAATGCGTTCCCATTTCTACTGGGGAATTTCTAGTTGTTGAAGTAATCCTGATGGTTTCTGGTATTCGGCTTTTACCTTAGAGCAAGTAAGACATTTACTAACATGCGTAGCTATTTCTGCTTTCATATTTGGCCATCAATAAAGTCTCTTGAGATCCTGATACATCTTATCAGAACTTGGGTGGATAGAATACTTCGATTTGTACGACTCATGCATAATCAACTCTCGTATCCCGCCATAGAGAGGTATCCAGCTTTTATCCTTGAAGCATAATACTCCGTCTGATCTCTTTACAAAACCATTTGCATTCTCTGGCATTCCATAGAGTTTCTCATTTGGTCGATTTTCCTCCTTGAGTGCCTCCATTTGAGCCTCGAGGATTCTTGATGGTAATGGTGAACTGATCGTCATTCCTAATGATCTGACTCTCAAAGGCTTGAGTCGTTCTTTTCGGCTAAGGGCATCTGCCACAACATTAGCTTTTCCCGGGTGATATTGAATTTCACAATCGTAATCACTAAGCAATTCCAACCAACGACGCTGTCTCATATTAAGCTCCTTCTGATCAAGTATATATTGTAAGCTCTTGTGGTCGGTAAACACTACACACTTAGTAGTGCCTACAAATCTTGAGTGCAAAAACCATGGCACCCAACTCTAAGTCATGAGTGGTGTAATTCTTCTCATGAGTCTTGAGTTGTCGAGATGCATAAGCTATCACCTTCTCGTTCTGCATTAATACGGCTCCAAGTCCCTTGTGCGAAGCATCACAGTATACTACGAAGTTCTCAATCCCTTCGGGTAGTGCCAAAATTGGCGCACTGCAAAGCTTTTGCTTCAATAACTGAAAAGCGGACTCTTGTTTCTTTCCCCACTCGTACTTCTGGTTCTTCTGAGTCAACTTGGTCAAAGGTTTGGCTATCTTGGAAAACCCTTCAATGAATCTTCTATAATATCCGGCAAGTCCTAAGAATTGACGAATCTCTGTAGGAGTCTTGGGAGTCGCCCAATCTTTAACAGCCTCGATATTTGTAGGGTCAACCTGTAATCCTTGGCTATCAATGACATGACCAAGAAATTGTACTCTTCGGATCCAAAAATCACACTTCGAAAATTTAGCATACAATTTCTCTTTCTTGAGTAGCCCTAAGATCGTTTTGAGGTGTTCTCTGTGCTCTTCTTCGTTCGTCGAGTAAATCAAGATGTCGTCGATGAATACAATCACAAACTTTGTCGATACGGATTGCATATTCTATTCATGAGATCCATGAATACCGCAGGTGCATTGGTTAATCCGAACGGCATTACTTGAAACTCATAATGACCATAACGAGTTCTAAATGCTGTCTTCGGGATATCTTCCTCCCGAACTCTGAGTTGATAGTAACCTGATCTCAGGTCGATCTTTGAGTAAAAACTAGAGCCTTGCAATTGGTCAAACAAATCATCGATTCTGGGAAGTGGGTAACGATTCTTCACCGTTAGCTTGTTCAGCTCTCGGTAGTCTATACACATCCTGAAAGATCCATCCTTCTTTTTCACAAAAAGGACCGGTGCTCCCCAAGGAGAGGAACTTGGCCTAATGAATCCTTTGTCTAAGAGTTCTTGCAACTGGTTAGACAACTCTTGCATTTCTGATGGTGCTAGTCAATAATGTGCTCGTGCGACTGGTGCAGCTCCTAGCACTAAGTCAATCTGAAATTCTACTTGACGAGTAGGCGGTAATCCAGGCAAGTCTTCGGGAAAGACTTCTGGAAAATCTCGGACAATTGGTACATCTTCAAGTCGTTTCTCATCCGACTTCTTTTCTGTTATATGTGCCAAGAAAGCATAACAACCCTTCTTTATGTATTTATCGGTTTTGATGCATGATATGATACTGAGTCTAGTTCCACTTCGTTCGCCATGAACGATTAAGGTTTCGCCGTCGTAAGGAAGATGAACAACTTTCTCACCACAAATGATTCTTGCCTGATGTCTGGATAACCAATCCATACCGATAATGACGTCGAAACTTCCAAGTTCTACGGGCATAAGGTCTATATTGAACGGATGGTTTAGGAAATTGAGAGTGTAACCACGGACAATGGTGTTGGTGCCAACTAAGGTACCTTTAGCTAGTTCGATGTGGTAAGGAGTGTCTAGTGTGGTTGGTTCGATGTTGAGTAGAGGTGCAAATATAGTAGAAACAAAACTTCTATCGGCTCCTGAATCAAATAAAATGGATGCATAATGATTATTAATGAGGAACGTACCCGTGACAACCTTCGGGTCCTCTTTGACATCTTCTCCTCCCATAACATAAACTCTTCCTCTAGCTGTTCCACATTGGTTGATGAGGCGAAAAGTGTACCGCTTTTAAGGGGTCATTTAAGCCCGAAATCGTATTTATTTGATCAAATATTGCCCTAAATCGTTCCTTTTGTCATTTTAGGTACTTTTGAGGAGAAATCTGGAAAAGGAGGCATTTTGGACGTTTTTGGAGCATTAAAGTGAAGAAAACGGCAAAGTCTCAAGAATCGGCTAAAAGTTACTCTTGACGGCGTCACAATTAACATGGGACGGCGTCATGCCTTGGCAAGAAAAGTTGGATGTGAAATTTACTCATGACGGGCCAGTGAGTTTGCATGAGAATTCTGACGGCGTCACGCTTTAACTAAATCAAGGGCGTCACGGCTTAAATCATAAGGGGACGGCGTCACGTTCAGGATCCGACGGCGTCAAGCCTTGATAAGCCAGAATGGATTTTTGAAGAGCTAAAGAGGGACGGCGTCAAGATGGTCATCCGGGAACCCTAAAAGCGGCGAGGTGACGGCGTCACAATGCATAAGGTGACGCCGTCAGATGTCAAAGTCTATATATAGTTTTCTAATTTTTTGTCATTGAGGGAGAGCTTAGTGTGTGGAATTTTGGGATAAAACCCTAAGACGATTTTAGCTACTTTTTCAGGGCTTTTTGCCTTGAGATCTTCCATGTTTCATTGAAAGATAAGTTATCCATTAATCATTCAATATGTCTATGTGTTGTTTGATTCTATCTTATGCTTGTCTTTTGTTTAACATGTTAGGCTAATTTTATCTTGTGTTTGCTTAGATCTAATGAAACCTAGCTATTGATTATTGGTTGTTAGTGTGTTATTAGTTGTATTGGATGATTGTTTATCTATGTTAGGCTTAAGAAAACTGGCTAACTTCCTATTCGGTAACTTGCTTGAACGTCTTAAGAAACATGAACCAAACGCGTACTAAAGGTTTTTATGGTTGTATTTAATGCACAAGCGAATTCTAGTGATCCCATGTTAGGAGCTTCCTAGCCGGCTCGACATAGGAGTGAAGTAGGAGCTTGTAGAGTTTGGGGAAGTAAGTACGCCACCCCACGAATGGTATTAAGGAATACACCCGTCATCCACGCGACTAATACACACTAATTAACCGGTAAAAGATAGTTAGGGAGTAAGGAAATCTAAGTAAACACATTTCTCTACACATAAGTTTCTCACCACTTTTCATTTTTGTTATTTTATTTTATTTGCATTTGTAGTAATTTGGGTTAGTTGACTAGCAACTAATTCCGCCCACTCCTTCAAAACCCGAGATTTTACTTGCTTTTATAAAATATAAAAAACATAAAAAGAATCTTCCTCAACCCTTAGACCTAATTAGAGTAGCCTTTCACACCTAACGAACACTATTCCCTGTGGAGAACGATCAATCCCCGTACTTACCACTACACTATACTACATCGGTCAGGTACACTGCCTGGTGGGGTTGTAAGCCTCTTGAGATCCCTCGAGAGGTAAAACCTGTTGTAAGGTTGCAAAACCCACGCATCAAGTTTTTGGCGCCATTGCCGGGGAATAGTTATTGTTTAGGTTGAATTTTTATTTCTATTAGGTCTACTCACTAGATTCCTTTCTAGTGAGATTTTTATTTTATTTTTCTAGGTTTTCTTTAGTCTATCTATTTTCTTCGTGTCTTTGTTCGTAACCATTACCGTCCGACATCATGGAAGATGGTAATATCCTTAACCCACACAACCCACCACCACAACAACCACCACCACCTCCTAGAGCCCGTACTTTAGGAGAGTATTCCCGTCCTAGCCCCCACGGCTATCGAAACACCATTGAGCTCACTCAAGGAGCCAATATCACACCCTTGCGATCCGACACCATCCGGTTGGTGCAAAGCGGATGCGCATTCCATGGACTTCGTTCTGAAGATCCTAATCAACATCTCAAGGACTTTCTTAAAATCGTTGATTCTATAGACCTTGATGTTGCCACTCGAGAGACGACCAGATTGCGTCTCTTCCAATTCTCTCTGCGGGACCAAGCTAGTCAGTGGCTAGAACGTCAACCCGCAGGATCCATCACCTCTTGGGATGATCTCACCACTCGTTTCCTTGCTCAGTTTTTCCCACCGGGAAGAACTACCAAGCTAAGGAATGATATCTTGATGTTCCAACAACGTCAAGGCGAAACTCTCTACGAGGCATGGACTCGATTCAAGGACTTACTACAAAAAGTCCCTCACCATGGCATAGAACTTTGGCTCCAAGTCCAAATCTTCTATGACCATATCAATCTCTCCACGAGGCAAACCATTGACCAATCGGCCGGTGGCAAGCTACGTGATCTAAGTGCGGAACAATCATGGGCTCTCCTAGAGGATCTTGCTCTTTATGACAACGAAAGTTGGAGTGATCCCCGTGATTTGAATAAAACGGTCAAGGCAATATCTTTGCCTTTGAACAATTCAAGCACTTCCGACCGTAGGATCATAGAACTTGAAGACCAAGTCAAGTTTCTCATGAAATCCTACGAGGCTCCTAAACCTTCAAGCCAAGTGAACAAAATCACTTCTTCATGTAAATTATGTAGTGGTCTCCACGACACTCATGATTGCATGGAACTTCCCAAACAGGCTTTCAAAGAATTCGCATCCTCGCGAATCGATAAGGCGGGAGATAAGTGGCTCGCCACTAATTATGGGCCCAAAAATTCCGAAGATGGGTATGAGGCATGGAAGAATAAGCCAAATTTTAGTTGGAACCAAACTCGTAGCGTATCATTCAATGACTCTACCCCGCTCACCTGGTCTGAACATTATCCTCAGCGACACACGCATAAACAACAAAATCGCGAGGAATCACTGCAAAAATTCATTCTCTCTCAAGAAACACAGCTTTCCAAACTTGAGAATCAATTCAGACAACAGCAAGTTGATATGAACAACAAGGTTGATAACCTGTTAAAGGTTATCAATGATCGCCTTGCTGGCAGGTCAAATTGTGAGTTGGCACGAGTTAATGAGATCAAATCTGTTACGGTAACCCACCAAACACCCCCTCCTGTAAAAATCAAGCACCCTAGTAAACTTTTCAAATACATATCACAGAACGAAAAAAAAACAGGAGATACTCATACCCCTTCGAAACCTCTCCACTTCGTGAACACCATTACAACAATACCTGTTCCTAAACCAAATCTGGACCAACAAACAGCCAAGAATGTGGACAATGAAATGGAGGGTGAAGTTCCCGAAAAGAAACCCGAGGCGCCCGACTACTATCTAGACTCACCAAAGAACTCGAGTACAATAAAGGTGAGTGATGAGGAGGGCTCGGAAGAGAAATCCGAAATGCCTCATGGGCTTGCAGGACTGCTGGACCGCCCCCTGGTAGAGGAACTTGAGAGGGGCACAGCAAGGTCGCCTATGGGATTCGGAGAGAGAATAGAGGATGGCGCTCCTAGGGTCTTTAAGATTTCTTGCACCACTAGGAAAAAGTTTATAAAAGATGCCTACATAAACCCCAACTCTTCTATAAGCGCAATATCCCTTTCTCTATATAATGAAGCCTTCACTGAACAAGTCAAATATGAAGGGTCTAATATCATCGGGGTAATAAGGAGGGTACCAATTGTGATAGAAAAGTTCCTCTTTCATATCGAGTTAACTGTAATTAATAACATGAACCCTATCATCAGCCCACCCTTAACTGGCCTTGTTCTAGGCAAACCATTCATAAAAGCAACGGGAGTGATACTCGATGAGGATGATAGGAGTGCATTATTTACCGATGGTGTCAGGAAAGTGATTTTTCGGGATGGCTGTGAAGAAGTGTATGAGTATCAACCATCAGCGAGTAGCAACACATGGGGGTTACGCGGTAGAAGGCCTGGCCGAATTAAGCGATGTGATCCGAATAATCTCAAAATACCTTGCATGATTGGTCACAAGCATTTTTATAATGTTTACATCGACACATGTTTACCCAAAAATGTGATGTCCCTGTTTCATTATAACAACATTTGCAGATGGGGGATGATTCATAAAGGGAAGGACGACATTGGCATAGATGATGATGTACAGGTGTTTGTAGGAAACATGACATTCACTATGAGCTTCGCAATCGTCGATAATATCGAAAAGTACATCGATCCCAGGTTATCACAAGTTGTTTTTGGGGCACCTTTTTGCAAGGCCACAAGCTTGGTTGTGGACGAGCTCAATGGGATCATGACTTTCACCGATGAGATTAGGGAAATCTCATACCAAACGCCTCACAAGATGAGAGAATTCAAGGAGATTGATTATGATGGGCTCGATAGGTTAAGTTCCCAACTAGTGTTGTGTGATGATGATGTGAGAAGGGGATGTAAGGACACTTTTGACCTGTCAAGTGGATTCTTTAAGCATGATAAGGAGCTTAGTTCTAAATACCGAAATAATCCCTTTAATCTCGAGGACCCGAAATACCTTCACTATGAAAGTGATTCTGATAGAGAATCAAAGGAGAATGGCCTAGGAACCGTGACCGATGATGGAGTCACGTAATGTACGTGACTTTGAGTCTAGCTACAAGACTCGTTAATAAAGAAAGGCGCTTCTTGGGAGGCAACCCAAGCTTTATTTGTTTTATTTGCTTTGTGTGTTTATTTATTTGTTTGTTTGATTTTATTTGTTTCCGTATGTGTATTTAATTTTTATTCTTATTGATTCATGTTCAAAACTAATTTGTGAAAATGCTTTATGTTGTTTTTAACTTTGTCTTAACTACATATAAAGGTATTTTGCAAAAGATAAGTGTAAGGGAAATCTAAATCGGTTTATTAGAACACAAATGAACATGAATCATAATAATAATAAGTTAGCATACATATTCGTATTTGTTTGAGTCAAATGCTTGTATCGAGTCATAATGATGTTTTGCAGGATTTCCAGGAAGTAAGGTAAAGGTTTTTCCAGAAATTTTCCGGGAACTTAAAACGAAAATTTTTGTCAGGTCATTTCTGACGGCGTCAGGGGTTATAACCTGACGGCGTCAGATTTAATTTCCAGAAATTTTTGAAAATTTTGTTTTCATAAAAAGTTTTTATTAAAATCTCCAACTTATAATCTCCAGGAATCTGCAAAATTATCATTCCACAAGCATTATATCCTTATATATAGATTTTATCCCGCCGATGTTATGCAGGTTTTCGTGTTTGTTTTCTCAGGTTTAACAGGTTATTTTGGACAAGGAGATGTTTATGGAATCAAGCTTATGGCGATGCATTAGTCATGGAGCTTCAACATTACCTTGGAGGAAGATCTAACCGTGTAATTTCATTATCCAACGAGCGAATCAGGGGAGTATTTGATTTCATTCTTTTACTTTTTGCTTTTACATCTTATTATTTGAACATTGGGGACAATGTTCATCTTAAGTGTAAGGGGAGGGTAAAAGTACGATTTTAGAGAATACAATTGCGCTTGATTTTTGTTTGTTTGATGGTAGATGTGTAATAAAACTGAGAGAAATACTTGTTAAGGTAATTTTAGTGCCAAATTTAAAATTTTTTACAACATATAGGAGTGAAACTTTGATCTTAATGAGCGTCTCACGGATAGGAGTTATATGACTAGCACAAAAACCGTACCACTAAAAAATTTTCCACCCCCAAATATGTGAGGTTCGCCCCTAGAATTGGTAGGAAAAGCATTTATGCTATGATGTGTGTACCGGTAGCACTTAGATTCTAGAACTTGTGTTAGGACCATTCCGAGGCCACAAGTGAGACTACATTCGTGTAGTTAGATTTACTACATGATAAGAGGCATTAGGATTAACCCATTGTTTTACACCTGTGTTTTTGTTATAATTACATTGGCTACATTGGTCAAGTAATTCTCCCACACCCTTTGCGTTGTACTCATTTTTAGTACACGATACCCTAGTACACCCCTCAGAGCCTATCTTTTCGTTTCGACCTTTAAGCATTTTACTTAAAGGAAGAATTTGTTACACCCCACTTAAATGTACACCCAAATCGCCTTAGCCTACCTTGTATGCACTCATCTTTAGTGCATTATTGTTACAACATTTGTTTAAACCCAAGTTAATTATCTAGTTGATTACATGGTTGCTAAGTCGAGTCATATCCTTGTACATATTGTTTTGGGACGATTGGGACTCGTGGGTAAAGTACTAGTGTAATGGAGTAATGGGGAAGAACATCATTTATTACCCCCATATGTGCTAAATGTTTTAAAAGTACTCCAAGTTTTTTCAATTATCTTAATTCGAGTCATTAGAATAGTTATTTGTAAAGTTATGTAAAAGTTCAAGTGTAAGGGGATGCAACGCCCCTATGATGTATTATTTTGGATGGTAGGGTAAAAGTGTATGCAAAAAAAAAAAAAAAAAAAAAAAAAAAAAAAAAAAAAAAAAAAAAAAATCAAGAAAAATACAAAAAAAATGAAAAAAAAAAAAAATAGAAAAAACATACGGACTACCATCCCGTTTCATTTTATGTTTATTTTATGTTTATGTTTTGTTATTTTCTTTCATTAGCTTAAGATCGAGTCTAGTCTTGGCTTAGCAACGTTGTATAGTACATGTAATTGATCAAGATCTTTAACTCGCCACCAGTAAAATATCCTTTATCCAACAAAAACCGTGTTTTCCTTTTCCCTACACCTAACGTTATAACCCATTTAAAAGCCCTCTTTGATAGTTTATCTTAGGTGCTTACGCCTAGTGGAGGAGGTTTTCGATCCTTTCCCAAGCCTATGGTAATCTATTTGCTATGACAGGTAGTGAGAGATATTTTCCGTTTTCATTTATGAGATTTATTTTGATGACACTTGAGAGATGTGAGTATCTAAACACTACTTGTGAGGTGCTAGTATGTAATCTCCGTGCTTATTATGATTGAAGTGGAACGAATATTTGTTGTAATTACTTTTATGTTTGCATTAAATGACCCCTAACTTGTATTTTGATTAGAATAAAAGCGCATTTGCTTGAGGACAAGCAAATCTCAAGTGTAAGGGTATTTGATGAGGCGAAAAGTGTACCGCTTTTAAGGGGTCATTTAAGCCCGAAATCGTATTTATTTGATCAAATATTGCCCTAAATCGTTCCTTTTGTCATTTTAGGTACTTTTGAGGAGAAATCTGGAAAAGGAGGCATTTTGGACGTTTTTGGAGCATTAAAATGAAGAAAACGGCAAAGTCTCAAGAATCGGCTAAAAGTTACTCTTGACGGCGTCACAATTAACATGGGACGGCGTCATGCCTTGGCAAGAAAAGTTGGATGTGAAATTTACTCATGACGGGCCAGTGAGTTTGCATGAGAATTCTGACGGCGTCACGCTTTAACTAAATCAAGGGCGTCACGGCTTAAATCATAAGGGGACGGCGTCACGTTCAGGATCCGACGGCGTCAAGCCTTGATAAGCCAGAATGGATTTTTGAAGAGCTAAAGAGGGACGGCGTCAAGATGGTCATCCGGGAACCCTAAAAGCGGCGAGGTGACGGCGTCACAATGCATAAGGTGACGCCGTCAGATGTCAAAGTCTATATATAGTTTTCTAATTTTTTGTCATTGAGGGAGAGCTTAGTGTGTGGAATTTTGGGATAAAACCCTAAGACGATTTTAGCTACTTTTTCAGGGCTTTTTGCCTTGAGATCTTCCATGTTTCATTGAAAGATAAGTTATCCATTAATCATTCAATATGTCTATGTGTTGTTTGATTCTATCTTATGCTTGTCTTTTGTTTAACATGTTAGGCTAATTTTATCTTGTGTTTGCTTAGATCTAATGAAACCTAGCTATTGATTATTGGTTGTTAGTGTGTTATTAGTTGTATTGGATGATTGTTTATCTATGTTAGGCTTAAGAAAACTGGCTAACTTCCTATTCGGTAACTTGCTTGAACGTCTTAAGAAACATGAACCAAACGCGTACTAAAGGTTTTTATGGTTGTATTTAATGCACAAGCGAATTCTAGTGATCCCATGTTAGGAGCTTCCTAGCCGGCTCGACATAGGAGTGAAGTAGGAGCTTGTAGAGTTTGGGGAAGTAAGTACGCCACCCCACGAATGGTATTAAGGAATACACCCGTCATCCACGCGACTAATACACACTAATTAACCGGTAAAAGATAGTTAGGGAGTAAGGAAATCTAAGTAAACACATTTCTCTACACATAAGTTTCTCACCACTTTTCATTTTTGTTATTTTATTTTATTTGCATTTGTAGTAATTTGGGTTAGTTGACTAGCAACTAATTCCGCCCACTCCTTCAAAACCCGAGATTTTACTTGCTTTTATAAAATATAAAAAACATAAAAAGAATCTTCCTCAACCCTTAGACCTAATTAGAGTAGCCTTTCACACCTAACGAACACTATTCCCTGTGGAGAACGATCAATCCCCCGTACTTACCACTACACTATACTACATCGGTCAGGTACACTGCCTGGTGGGGTTGTAAGCCTCTTGAGATCCCTCGAGAGGTAAAACCTGTTGTAAGGTTGCAAAACCCACGCATCACTGTTCCACCTTGGTTCCCGTTTCCCTAATTCTTCCTTTTTGGACAATCACTCTTGAAATGTCCTTTCTCTCCACAGCCAAAACATGTCACTAGGGGTCTCTGATTATCAGCCACAATTGAAATCTTGCAATCTCTGGTCGAATGACCAACCTTCTTACAGTTACCACAAGGATTAGGACAATTCCCAGGGTTATGATGAATTTGACACTTGTTGCATTTGGGTAAGGTACCATTGTAACCTTTCTTCTCAGTTGGGCCTGCAGTATAGGCCTTAGCAACTTCTTGTCTCTTTGGTGGTTGTTGAGTAGCATTGCCACCCTGATTGTTTTCCCACCTTTCTCTTGTTGTTGTTGTTGTTGTTGTTATAGTTGGTATTGTTTCGGTTTTTGTTATAGTTGTTGTTGTTTCGGTAGTTGTTATTGTTGTTATTACAGTTATTGTTGTTGACAGTAGTTCCCTTCTTTATCACTTGAGCCATAAGCTTCTGAGACATTCTGATAGCTTCGTCCAGTGTGTGTGGATCAAAAGAAGTTACATCCCCACGGATGCTGTGTGGTAGCCCTCCAATGAAATTTTCCAACAACTTCTCGTTATCTGAAACCATAGTTGGACATATTGCGGCCAACTCTTGAAATCTCCTGATGTAGGCTTCGATATCATTACCTGTGGTTACTAACTCATAAAATTCTGTCTCTAGCTTCTTCACTTCGGTGCGTGGACAAAACTTCTTAGTCAGTAGCTTCTTGAATTCTTCCCACGTGAGCTTGTAAGCGTTTTCCATACCAATAGGCTGTGCATAAGAATTCCACCATGACATAGCGTCATCAATGAGTGTACCATTAGCGAACTTTACCTTGCAGTCATCTAGACAATTGCATAGAAGAAATATAGATTCCGTCTTCTCAAACCAACGGATCATAGCAGTGGCTCCTTCAGTGCCTTTGAATTTTATGGGATCGCCGTTCTTAAAGTCCTTGTATGTACATTTGCGAACATTAGTACCATTAGCAGCCAGCCCGGAAGCTTCTGCTTCAGCAGCCCGAGCGGCTACGGCCTCTCTTTCAACTACTAGTGCTGCCTCTATACTATCCGCAACAAGTTTTCTAATATCAGCTGGTGTCATCGCTTGAGTAGTTTTCTTTGGCGGCATAATTCTTCATAATCACAAAAGATAACAATAATGAGAACTCACAAACAGAAATGATCATCATACACAATATACAACCACAACATGTATAAATACAATGAAATCACAACGAGAAACAACCACGAAATATCATAAGTATAATCACAACACACATGAATATAATACATGAAAATTTCGGCCTACATGGACCGATATCATAGATAGCACAACCATTCCTACATAGTAGAGTCAACACTTGATACATTTTGTTTGTACAACAACCAAAAGACTACAAGTTCTTTAAACTATGTCACACACCCCGTGACTAGGATAATAATAGTAAAAGCTAGCATGATATAAGTCTAGTCTAGGCATCTCCTGGTGCTCCGCCTGATCGACCCTGAAGCTCTCGGATCTCTGCAGCTAGTCTGACCACAATCTCCTCCAGATGCTGAATCCGAAGCTGTGTAGCAGCATCCCTGCTCTCCAAAGTAGCAATACTCGCACATGCTGAAACTAACTCACCTGCCTGTCGCTGCTGCTCCTCCTGTGACATCTGGGCTCTGTCAAACAATTCTGGCATCTCCTTCCTCAGCTCAGTGATGCGCTCACAATCCTCCTGCTATCTAGTCTCTAAACCCTGATAGGAAACATCAATGGAAACCCTGCCTAAAATCAAACCCTCTATCTCCTCCTCCATCACCTCAACTCGGCTCAATGGAACCTCCTCTAACTGACCCAAGGCCCTGTCAATCTGCTCCTACTGATGGTCTAATCGTGTCTCAAGTGTAGGAGCAGTAGGCTGTCTAGCGGCTGCAGCTCTGGAACTCTCACCGACCTCAAACCTACTAGGTGGTGTAGTCTCTGTAGTCTCAGTAGTAGCTGGTGATGGTATGTCAAATCGTGCACGCTTTTTGAGCGGCAAGTCAGATATGGGTGTAGGGTATCTGGGATGTGATGGTGCTGATGGTGCTCCAGATGATGGTGAGGATGGGGATAATGATGATAGAGAGGATGGTGATGATGGTGGTGATGGTGTACCGAATACTACTCTCTTTCGCGCTGTCAAGTGGCGTCTGAGAGGATAAGATGCAGTAAACACTCTGGGACGAACACTAGTGGTCGGGATAAATGATGGTGGTGGTAGTGGTAAATAAGCAGCTGGTGATCTAAGAGCACGAGTAAGGGAACGTACTCTCTTCCTAGCAGTGAGCTTCATAAGAGGCCAATTCGGAGACAGTCGGTAAGCCCGACCGAAAGGTATCGGCTGTCCTGGCCCAATGATAGGGACAACTCTAGCCCTACGACGAATCAATGGTGATAAGGGCGGTGTAGGTGCAACATCGCCCTCTGAGAAGGGTTCAGTCTCAGCATCAGATAGTATGGGTGATGAGTCTGGTGTAGAGTCAACTGATGATAGGACTATAGTAGGTGGTGACGAGACATCCTCCATGTCAGAGTCTGAAATAATGATGATAGGATGAGTATCCGAAGACATCTCTATGAAAATCGACGTGAAATGAAAGTAAATAACCCGCATAATGTATGTATGAAACCGCATGTATAGTGGATATGCACTTATGATGAAATGATAGAATGCTATGATGATGTGGTTATAGTCTAGGGTATCATGGACAACCTAGTTCGCTATAACCTTAGCTCTGATGCCAATCTGTCACACCCCCAAATATTTGATTTGTAGCGGAATGGAATACCTGGGGCGTGACTGCCATAGCATCATAGTTACAGTTACAATGAACGACCTAAAGTGCCATTTTAAAAGTACATCATTTGATTTCAAAAACATTCAGAGTTTACAAAAGATAGGTCCCAAAAGATAATTCAAGTTTGCGGAAATAAGTTTGTTACAAACCAAATGATAGTTTAAAGTGCATATATATACAGGTGAGATGCGTCATCACCGCGACTCTATGATATGTCCACATGCAAGCCATGATGCGAATGACTTAATTACCTGAAAATACATTGCTAAAACGGTCAACAATAAAGTTGGTGAGAATCATAGGTTTACGTAAATGATAAGTCTCTACGGTAACCACAAGTATAAAGTGAAATGACAAAAATGCCACATAAAATAATACGTTGGCTCTTAAGCTCATGACCCCGAAGCTAGACTGAAATGAATGCCCCAAACTGAGTGTTTTGCCAGACACTCTGATATGATTCAAATGAAATGCGTTCGTAGACTAGTTGGCGCTACCAACCCAAATGGAGGCGTCACCCTCAATAGATCTATTCACTCACTCTCGCTTACTCCGTAATTAACGGTTCATGATAAATAAAAAGGGGACTTTAACTGGGCAATGATCTAACTTAAGCAATGTAAATGAATTTGATACTTTGGTCCGTATGAAAATGGTGCAATGTATTCTCCCCCGCAAGTTTGGAAATGAAATTATAAATTGAAAACGGGGCTATGAAAACTCACCTGATGCAATAGTTATGATGACAAAAGTGGATACACTGAAATAAGGCACGATCTCTAACCGCAACCTAATATGAATGATATGATCTAATGTAAGTCATGAAATGATGTTACACATGCAAATACGTATGTTATCGATACCACTCGTGAAATTTGGAAATAATATTTATCGTCGAAAAATATATTTTTGACGTCTTGTTAAGTCATAAAACTTTTACGTGCATATATGTTGTAACGATATTCTACGATCGTCATTTGGTGATTTATCGAAAAATAGAGTTTTTCTTCGCAATTAAAACACTTTGGTAAATTTCTGAAAATGGCTAAGTAGCCTCGCAAAGCTAGTCGTAAGTTGGTGAATATTGAGTGTTAGGAAACGATCTCCGAGTTTTTAGAAAGCTTGTAACAATATCTTAAATTCGTATCATCGGAATTTTGTCCATACGAGTCCCGATCATAAAGAAAAATAATGGTTAAGTTAGTTAGTCGGCTAAATTTGCTGTTTTTGTGTAATTTTCGGGTATATTTGAAAGGTCGTATTTTACTCGTTACAAGTCCGGTTGACGAACGGCTGGTCAATTTAGAAAATAGGTCGGGAGTACTTGATTTTAATTCAAAGGGTTAATGTCTCAAATTGACTCGATCATAGAGAAAAATGGCTCCAAACTTGGTTACTTGCAAAAACAGTTTTACATTTAGAAACATTTTTAATAAAAAGCTGATAAAAATGTGTTATGAACGTCGGGTTTCAAACACTTGTATCTCGGTTGTTATAAGCTCGTTTTCTACGTTCTTTATGTCTTCGGCTTCGTATTACAGCGAACTAATAGATTTTTGATATGTCGGCTCGTCTAGTTCGCGTTCAACGCCTCATTTTAACCATGGAAAATCGTGTAACAGCCCACTATTTTTCAGAAAATAGTTTTTAGTCGTCAAACTTAGAATTAACGTATCTTTCTCGTCGTAAGCTCGTTTTTACTCATTCCAGCGGCCACGGCTTCGTTTTTGAGTGTATTTTCTAAATATGCAAACCAAAATAACCCATGATCTACTGAAAATTCCAGATTTTACAAAAATGGACAGATCTTCATCTATATTTTGTTAAAACCATTTTTATGAGTTCAATACTTGTACATATTCCTTCCAATCAATACCAAAGCTATTCTAAACCTACCATACACCTTCTTAGGGTGTCATGGGTTCCTAATCTTCACCAAAAATGATGGAGCTCATAAGATCACTAATAAAATTCTTTAAATTCATTTTAGTGACAAAATAAGTGATAAGTGGTATGTAACATAGATATATTTGCATGCTTTGCTATTAGAACTTAAAAATAAATTAAGTAGGAGTGTAAATGAGTAGAAAAAATATTTAGAACACTTACTTGAGGTTGATGAATTTTTGAGGTTAATGACTTAGTTATTTCTAGGTTTTTATTTTAAAACCCAAACAAGAAACACTAATAGAGTTGTAAAATCACTTGATCTTGAAAATGGTATGGTTTCTCCTTGTTCTTGAGCTTGGCCGAATCTTCACAAGGATGGGGAAGAAGATGGAGCTTTTTAGTTTACTTGAAGTGTTTATGACATTATGAGATAATAAAAATCTAGTTATAGGATTATTTTGGTCAAAGTCAAGAAGTAAATAATGACTTAGGGGGGGCATAGGGGCGGCCAAAGGGGGAAAGGGATGAGGTGTGTGTGCCATTTATTAATCTTGTCTCTTGATGTGATCTTAGCTAGATTTAGTTGTGTTTAGGTTAGTTTTTAGCTAGGATATTGTGTTACCGGGTACTGAGTTAGCTAGAAATAAATTTTGACGGAACAAAATAAAGTATGACGAAGTTGTAAAAATTATAAAATCACATTTCTTGCAAGAATCGGGTGTCCAAATAATTATCGTGTTAAAATTTCGTGAACCGTCATAGTTATAAGCTTTTAATGGTACTAGGCGAATACCCGTGCATAGCAACGGAATTCATAGCGGCAAATAATCAACGATTTGTGATATTGTGGTGAGTGTTTTGTGTAGCGTTCAAAATAGAACGTGAACCGATCATAATGTAATTGCAAACGGTTGTACTACACGATAACTCAAGTCTAGAAAAAATTCTCAACATCTATCAAACAACATATAAAAACATTTAATGAAACTGAAAGTAAAACATTACATTAGTTATGAGATAAAAACTAACACACGTTACTCTTCGCGTAAAACTTCTTGATAAACGACATTTGAGGTGAACAAGTCATGTTTCCGTTGCTATGCACGGGTACTCGCCTAGTAATAACTAAAGTACATTGTTAGGTGAATTAGTATACATGACATCCAAAATTGGAAATTGTTGAAATACTTGCGCAGTTTACCTTGCTCCATGTATATGCTTCTTCGGCAGTACACTCTCCTTGTGAGGTCGGATTTGATAGAGCCATAATGAGAGGTTTCTACACGCCATTTGATCAAATTAATCTTAAATTCCTTAAAACCAAAATCCTCTACTCAAAAACAGAAACTCACCTCGTTAATAGATGACATGGTTTCGACAACCTCTTGTGTAAATTGTCTCCCAACACCTGATGTTCCAATTAGTACCGATGGTTTGATTTCCTATATATAAAAATAAATAAATAAATAAATAAAAATCTGAGCAACAGTTTTCAAAGAAA
Source organism: Artemisia tridentata subsp. tridentata (assembly GCA_021014915.2). Lineage (NCBI taxonomy): Eukaryota > Viridiplantae > Streptophyta > Magnoliopsida > Asterales > Asteraceae > Artemisia > Artemisia tridentata. The sequence goes on along the minus strand of CP139502.1, from coordinate 213,707,984 downwards.
TAGAAACTGGTAAACATAAATTTAGTACCTTTATGGCATCTAAGAGATTGTTGATTGGTTCACGCTCGTGAGCCCATGGCTCACAACCAATCCCTATGCCAAAAAAACACATCCTTAAAAGTTACAACATGTTATAACGTGGTCTACTTTCGATTATGTGATATATGTTTCTCATACCTTTGAGTCAACGAGCCAAATATTTTTACGTGCCTCTTCTAAAGCAATATATGTCTTCTTTGATATCTGGAGTGCAATAAGTTCTGCTATACCCGTACCAGCCTTTGAAACAAAAGAAATAGAACCACAGTCACAAATACAGCAGCTGAAAATCAAGGTTATATCAAAGAATGATCATGGATCTCACCTCTCCAGCCCCAAGAAATAAGAATGTATGATCTGAGAGGGTCCCACCAAGTAACTTGAGAGCCGAAAGCAAACCTCCAAGAACAACAGATGCAGTACCCTGTATATCGTCGACATCAATGGTTATGGGCAAGCACTATAACATTTTCAAGAAAACATGGTTAGCTATATGTAAAGTTAAGGCTGAATATGAAGTTATAATTACAGCTGATGGCAAAAAAAAAGAAAAAAAATTACAGTTGATGGGCGAACTCCTCCAAGCACTGTGTACAAAGAAAGTTTTCCGACTGGTATCCCCATTCCCTGCAATAATCAGATTTTTAATGTTTGGATAAAAACAAGCACAGCACAAGATGCATATTTACTTTAAAATAAACAGATAAGGAGTTGCATCTAAACATTCAAAACTGCTTATTTTCTTAATAAAATAAGTACATAGCACTTAAATAAGCAATCCAAACACCCTTATTTATCATTCTCCTATCAATTGCAAAAACAGTACGCTCATTTTAAGTTTGAAAGGATACCTGGCAACCAAGATCACCGAGCCCCAATATACGCTCACCATCAGTAACAACGATAACCTGAATGTTTCTCTCAGGCCAATTTTTCAGCACCTCAAGAACCTTCCCTCTGATGATATCAAGTTACACATTATTCTACAAACTTGGGCCCTGAACTTCCTTTTTAAATAAAAAGAACATGAAAATGAAATCATACTTGTCTTTCAATGAGATGTAAAGTCCTTGAGGACGGCGAAAAATGCTCCCAAATTTCTGGCAAGCTTCTCCGACTGTTGGAGTGTAAACAACTGGGAGTAGTTCTTCTACATGGTCGACGAGAAGTTTGTAAAACAAGCATTCGTTTCTCTCCTGCAACACAAGTACATGAAAGTAAAATTGTCTGTGGTAAAACATAACCGGTTAAAATGTTTTCTATTTAGTTCTATTCGCTATAACAAATACCTGAAGATCGATCATGGCTATGTATCTTTGCAAAGGAACCTCGTACTGGCGGAGCATGTGCAACACTTTTTTCTCCTAATTTCCATGGTCAATAAAACAATCAAGACACGAACATGATTACTTATGTTTAGCTAAGCGATATATCAACTTACTTGAAGTTCTTGAGAAGCTATCATGGGCGGTAGAAGCCCGGTCAAGTAATGAGACTCTCTCTTTTTCGTTGAACGCTAGCCCTTTGTTATGGCGAGGGTCTCGCAAGAAAGTGTGCCCATTGCTCATTTCCAAACAAAGATTCATTAAAAATCCCTTAAGAAATCAGGGTGTTTGGCATTGACATATGAACTTGATTATCTGATTATTGAGTTTTCAAGTCAGATTGCAATCAGTAAGCGGATAACATCCTCAAATGTTCACAAGAGATACTAATCACTTTCGATTCCAATCCTCGTCAGCATTTTCATCCAATCCTCTCACAACCAATACATGAGTGGGACCTGATAGTTCAGCATGTTATAAATCCGCTTAATTGATGACTAAGGAAATGCTAATTTGGACTTTGGACAGTGAAGAAACTAACCTGTCTCTCCTTTCTTACCAAATGAAGTAGGGTTTGATGATGACATGTCAGCCAGTGGAGCATCGTCCGTCCTAGGTTCATTACACTAATCCAAACAGCCAAAAAAGGATGGTATTAATATCAACCATATCAAAATCTCAGATTAACATTAAGATCTTTTAAGGTACAAAAGAACACCTGAAAGCACGATGTCCTCCGTACAAAATTGACGCAACCACATATTATGCACATCCAATCAGAAAGAAGTGTAGTTCTGTGGTTCATATGATCCGAAAAAAGGTCCACCAGCACTCCCTGTTGGCTTACTACTGCAGCAAAAACAAAAATTGTTCTAAAGCTTCCATAGTTAAAAACACAATCAATCAAATGTACAAGTCACACATGTGTTTACCTATACTCAAAGAATAGCTTCCTACCATCAACGACAACACCCTCATCTCCAACCTTGTCCATCATTGAACGGGCTGATCCCTAATTTGCAATCATGGGTTCATAAATTTCATACATAACACTTAAAACCAAAAATTTATAGAAATAAAATCCAAACTGAATAACATGGCGAAGAGGTCCCCATTCAGACTGATTCAAAAATGTTATAACAACTAAAAAACCATTAAAACTTAAAAAACCAAATACATTTATTAAAAAAAAAATACCTAAGAACCAAAAGCAACTATCACACAACCACCAACCAACGCACCAACCGCGGATCTAACAAAAAAAATTCAAAAATGTTATAACTCAAAGTTATAATAAAAATAGATCTAAACAAAAAAAGATTAAAAACATAAAGAATATATAGTTTTATTTAAAAAAAAAAAAAAAAAAAAAAAAAAAAAAAAAAAAAAAAAAAAAAAAAAAAAAAAAAAACTTTAAACCTTTAGAGGAGTAGTGTTCACAGTGGTGTCGTGTCTCGATGGTGGGTTTCCGAAGGTGGTGGGAGGCTCGGTGTTGGCTGTTTCAGCAGATGGTGGCGGTGATGAGGTTAATGATGGCGGCTGTTTGTTTAGAGAGAGAGAGAGGTGTGTGTTTTAGGTTAGAGAATATCCGTGAAGAGAGAAGAAAGAAAAGAATATGTGAGTAGTGTGTTGACAAGGGCAAAATGGGTAATACATTAATTTCAACATTCCACAAAGATTGACTTTTTCACATTTCACCTTTGACCATACACCCATTATAAGTAGTTAAGATATATAGCAAATAATTTCAAAACACCGGGTAAACTAATAATATAATTTTTATATCAATATAATGAGTGTGAAAATATATTAGGATCATAGTCGGGAGTGTCGGGTATATTGTTCGTTGTAAATAATTGAGTGGTAGCGTTTATTTAATAAATAAATATACGTGAACTGAAATTATGCAAACCCGTGAATGACCTAACATGAAGATGATGTTACTGATGATATGTAGACTACTCTAGTCTATATGATGTGTCCTCAGTGATGTTTCATGAATACGCAACTAAACCCTTACGGTTTCGCGAATTTTGATACCCATAAACCTAGTTTACGAAATGATGAATGATAACCATAAATAGTGATTTCCCTCCAGGAATGAATAGTATTTCATGAATAGTAAATTTTTTGATAACGTTTCAAATTCGCAAACTGACTTCAAAAATGATGAATAGTGAAATGATGAATAGTAATCTATGAATAGTAAATTTTGAAGTTTGGAAAATGACCTGGAATTACGATTTGTCACACTAAGGGACTTACAACCGAACAAGTAAAGATATTTAAGGCCTTAGAAAAGAGATATGTCCACGAGGGTAGAACCATAGAACCTTCCTTTCTAGAAGGAACCAACATTCGCCAACTACTAGCCGCCATTCAATTTGATTGCCTCTTGGACATTGACGAACCAATATGTCCTAGATTTATATTAGAGTTTTATGCTAGTGTTGTCCTTAGCTCAAATGTTTATGGTCTCATCTCCATTCATTTCAACGTCAATCAATCCCAATTCAACATTCCCTTGAACCAATTTACGGAAGTCCTTGGAATTCCGGGTCAAGGTACTTGCCTTTATTCGGACAAATGGTCCTTGTCTACCCTTGATTCTATTTTCGATCGTATGCCTCCATACGCCACTCCTTTGACACCAAAAGAGATTATCCGTGACCATCTCTTCCTCCCTAGAACTTCCCACGCTAGGACAACCCGACAAGGCAATGAGGTCAATCGAGACCCGTTTGGCATGGAGCTAAATGAACTTAGGCCACAATTTAAGAAATGGGAAGAAATTCTTCGGGCCAACGTCTTGTGCACCATACGGAATAGAGACCACATCAATGCTAGCCTTTGCTACATGCTTTATTGTGTGTCAACTCATCAACCTTTCAACCTTGCTTACTATGTGGCCAAAAGGATGGCCGACATACCAGTGTTAGGAACCACCGCTATGCCATACGGGATGCTTCTCACCCGTCTTTTTAGAGCGTTTGCACCTATCCCTCCAAATTCTAGAGGTTTTTGCCCCGACTACTCCCTCATCCCCCACACATTTGTACCCTTAAGTGATAAGAGAGTAGCCAAATTAAAAGAAAAACGTCCTCATCCACTAACTTCCTCATCATCATCATCTATGAGCGAGGATGACGGACTCCCAAACTCTAGGCTTCTACCTCTAGAATATATGAACCAACTTCCACCCATTGAACAACAAACTGAAGAGTTCAAGCAAACGAGAGGGATGTTCAAATGCATCGGGCGTTTCCTAAGGAAGATCAACAAGAAACTTGACAGGCAGTGAGAGGTTAATGTGTGTTTGGTACAATTGGTGTTAAAGAATGATGTGATGTATTTTTAAGATTTTAGTATATTAACTTATCATTAACAACTATGTGAACTAACATGATCATGCAGGGCGATAACATTTTGATGTTATCAAATTTTCTACTCTTAAGCCACTGTTTGGCATAATTTCCATTATTAGTAAGTTCATTATCCTCGGTTTGATCTATATGCTTACATGTGTTAATACCTGTTTTGTTGTTATTGTTCAATCACAACTAATTAATTACACATGTTTTAGGAAAGTTTACGGGATTTGAAAGGGTTTCGGGCTTTCAAAAATACCCACTGTTTATTTTTTTTTGATCGGCGGATATGGCGGAACCAAAAATATGGTTCCGTCTGTCCAAGTTTTTGGTGCTTCCAAAAACCACCTAAGGGATCAGGCGAAACCAATAATAGGGATCCGCCTGTGTAATCGTTTGGTTCCGCGGATCAACAACTACATTTTTAAATTTTTGATTAATCACGCACTCCAGTTTACTCACTCTTGTTATTAGGATACTTTTACTGATAATAACTCATATTAGGATCATCTTAGATCACTTAGAACATTAGGAAACTTATTTCCCACCAAAACTTGAAAATTCAAAAATCCACTCAAGTTACCTTTCTCCAACAAGCAAGGATCCTTCAAAATGATTCCTTGTAATCCGTGGATCAATCACATCATTAGATTTCCCACTCACTACTATGCATTAACTGCATATCTTCTTCATCTCACTCAACTCCATCTTATTGGATTGACTTTGATGATATGACTAGCTTTTTTTCTTCTTCCAAATCATTAGGAACCACCATCTTTGTATGGTTTAACATCAAATCCAAACACACTCTTCCATGAACCTTAAAGTCTATAAATTGGAAGCTTTTAGATGATCATTTCTCACATCTTCACCATCACTTCTAGTAGCATTTTATGCATATCTCAACCTTTCTCTCCACAATGCCTAAGTCAAACAACTCCTCAACATCCAGACCACACAGAAGAACAACCAGAATGAGTGTTAGACCATGCTGTTTTGTCAATATCAACTCCTCGTCGTTAGGAATATAAATATTCAATTGAAGACTCGGTCACCCCGAGCACTCATTTATGTTAAATAGCTCATAGCATAACTAGTTATATTAGTAGTAGAATAGCTATTAGTAGTATTGTGGAGTAGGTCGGGGCTTTCCCCACTGTCAGCTTGCTCCACAGCCCGCTAGGGGCATATTAGCTAGTAATATAAAGTACTATAAATAGCCCTCTCCTCATGTGGAGAGGGTTGAACCTTCCTACACTTTGAATACATTTTTCTTTCTTTGTTTATCTCTCTAAGGTTCCAACACTCCTTCTCTCTAATCTTCTTCTTCTTATTCGATCCATATTTGTCCCAAACTAGTGTTTCTTTGCTTGTGAATAGGTATCAAGAGCCATGGTTAGGTTCACATAAGGGTTTATTCACATATTCGTAGTGTTTTGGGACAATCTTGGTTCGAAAAGTTTTTTTCTTAAAAGTCCATTTTGTGCTTTGTTTTGTTGGTAGAAGGTGTTAGATCTTGTACTTTCGAGCTTAGGGTTAACATAGGAGTTGTTCTTGGTGCTTGGAATCACATTTTGTGGCTTGGTGTGGCTGTTTTTGGAAGATTCGAAGGGTAGTACTTTGTGTTCTTAGTTGCGTTTTGTCCTACTGAGGTTGTTTCTTAGTAGCGTTTTGTGTCTCGTGGGGTAAAGAAAGGTAGCGATTTGTGTTTCCTCAAAGTTGCGGCTTGTCTTCTTACCGGATTTGGCAAAAAAACGACAAAACGCTACGATAGCGACTTGTCTGGCGTGTAGTGAAGTTGCGTTTTGTCCTTGATAGTGACAGCTCGTCTTTTTGTGACTTGCGGTTTGTGTTTTCAGAAGGTTGCGACTTGTCTGTTGCGGCTTGTGTCAATCAAAGCTACGACTTGTTTGTTGCGTTTTGTGTTCTCAGAGGTAGCGATTTGTGTGTTGCGGTTTGTGTCCTCTGAAGTTTGCGACTTGTTGTACTGTGACTTGTCTGTTGCGGCTTGTGTTCTCAGAAGTCGTGATTGGTGTGTTGCGTTTTGTGTCCTCAAGGGTGCGATTTGAGTCTTGCGATTTGTGTCCTCAGGGGTAATAATTTCTTCAAAACTGAGTAAAATGTTGCAAACAAATCAGAACCCAACAATGATCACTAATTCAGACTCCTTCATATCGGAGGTGCTTAAACTGTACGATGCTAATGAGGATCATGGGAATTCCAATTACACATTTCAAACAGAAGCGAGTGATTCTGATTCAGCTGGAGTAAATGGGCCATGCTTACAATCACACATGGAAGAACGTCGTTAGTCCATGCAGTTAATCAATGAAAAGGAAAGTCAAGTTGCGTGCTTCCGCTCACTTCAGTCACACATCAAAGCTTTGTTTGTAAAGTCTGAATATGTGATGGGGTACACACGGGCTTTCACGACACTCTTTGGTCAAGGAGTCCATGACTTCAAAGTCAAGATGACACTATACCTGGATCAACTAGAACAGCAACTGGACAAAGTAGAATTTTCTGAAGCAAAATCCAGAGCCGCTCTCAATGTGATCAACAATCAACTTCAAGTGTTCATTGACTCTCAATATAACATGGACTATGAATATGATAGTTAAATGACAAAGGAGTGTTTTGCTAAGAACACCGGGACAGAGATTGCATTGTTCAGAACTACGCTGCTGCAACTGATAAGGGATGTTAATGGGTTCATTGAGGAAAAGGCTAACCAAGTTGAGAATGATACAAGATCAGCTAAATCAGATGACGGTGTCAACTTAGGAGTTAATGAAATTGATTATCAACAAGCACCGTCTACTGAGGTAAATCAATCTGATTTTCATTTAGTCCTCGTTGATGAACTTCAACACACCGATCAATGTAAACCTGCTTATGACACATATGAGTTGGAAAAGACTGATAGTGATGTCATTCCGGATTCAACTCATATGAGTAAAAGAAAGGGAGACATTGGTCAGGATGCTGAATTCGAGCCTCTGTCAAGCTCTGTGCTTATAGCTGATTCTTTCAAATCACATGATAAGATTGAAAAAAGGGTTTACGATGAACTTGTAAAAAGGTTTTTACAACTGGAAAAACATTGTATTGATCTTGAAATTTCAATGCAACAAATGAAAGAAAGTCTTCAAACAAACCTGTCAACAAAAATTCAGGAATTGCTTGAAATTCATGAATTTTTTATGATAAACTGTTTGAAGGATCAGCTAGTGGCCAAGAACTTGACAATTAACAACTTAAAAACTAAATTGATTGAGATGCATGATATGTACAATGATGTTAAAACCACACATGTTGATAAAGCAGTTGAGTTACAGGCTGAAAATGAAACATTAAAATTGCAATGTGAACAACTGTGTGATTCCATCAAGGAAACCAAGCCTAAAGGCACTGAACGAACAAAATCCTTGATAGCTGAGAATGATATACTCAAAGCACAAATTCAAAGGAAAAGCCTCACTATAGCTGCCCTTAAGAATGACTTAAAGAAGTCAGTTAAAAATTGTGTGAACACTAAGTTTGACAAACCATCTGTCTTGGAAACACCTGACTCTAATCCAAGGTGTGCCCCCCAAGTTGATGAGGTTCAGAGTTTGCCAAAACCAGTCACTTCACAACATAGACATAAGGGCATGTTAGCTAAATGTCACCTTCAGGATAATTCTCACATAACACAAGCTAGGGAAATAAATGATCATGTCATAGTGCATTCCACTACAACCAAGAACCACAATAGGCCTGTAGAAATGTTAAAGCACTCTAAGAAGCCCGGTGGATCTAGTACTGAAAGAAAAGATAATACCTCTCGTAGTCATACTAAGGTACCTAAGAAGCCTAACCCTTTTAGAGTGTGCCTAAGATGGTTACCTACTGGTAGAATCTTTAAGAAAATAGGTCTTAAGTGGATACCTACTGACATAGAAAATGTTCCCAAGAATGACTGCAAGATAATGCAGAAGCAGGATGCCGCTGTCACTAACCAATACATATGTGAACAAAATCATTATGTTAGTGCAGGGAAACGACTTATGAGTGCAGGTACATTCACAAAGAACTTTAAAAGGGTTCTCAAAGTGTGGCGACCAAAGGGGATGAGAACTCCCATTGTGGAGGTACAGAAAACTCATCGGTGATGTATGGAAGCAATGACTTTTAAACACATCAGTTCAAAACTCGTATTGATAGTATGGAGGGAATGTTATGTATCCTTGTATATATTTTGGCTCTATACAATTTTTGATCCATATCTTATACTATGTTGTAATTAGATATATTGAAAACCTGCTAATTGTATATAGAGTAACGTAAAAAAAAATTATAGTTTCACCTAGGCATGTCTTCTGTTTATCGATAACATTTACGGACTTAGAAATGTCATTCAATAATGGCACGGGTCTTTAAATGAAGCTCGAGCAGAAGTTAAAATGATTGGTTAAAACATGTCTAAATTGCTTGCTATTACTTTAGATAGCAACCCGCGTTTCAACCTGAGGACAGCTTGTCGCCAAAAGGACAGCTATCCTTCGAGGTGAAGTTCACCTGAGTTTGGATTACTTCATATCCATGCTCACTCTAACCGGTGTACGCTTCAGTCCATCATTTCATCTGAAAGAAGAGAAATCCTCTCGATTCCTTGATGTTATTATGTTGCTCTAAACACTCATTGTTGGTCTCACCAAGTGATAAATTGCTTCACAATCAACGTCATTATTCCTTTTCAGAAATAAAGTCATTGATTGAGGGGGAGAGCAATAGCAATTTATGGCATCTGTCAGGGCTTTCATTAGGATTTTTGGAAGTTATTGTGTCTTATCTGAAAACATTGGTAGCCCAGGTGTAGATTGATTCTCAATGTGTTAGTACTCTTCTTGCTAGGAAAGTCAGGGACTTAAAATGTCATATCTTGGAAGAAGATCTCTAGCTAAAAAGGACAGGAACCAAAAGTGTCATTCTTGAAAGAGGTTAGGAATAAAAACTAGAATTCATGCGTTTTGTTCACTATCTAAAAAGGACAGGGACCAAAAGTGTCATTCTTGAAAATAGTTTGGAATATAAATCATGAAACTATGCGTTTTGTCCTAAAATCTCTCTCTCTTCACACACAAAACACCACCACTCTCTCTCTCTCTACACGCATAATTTTGATCGTTCTATTATCAAATCCTCGAGCATCATCGTAGGTAATTAACTAGTGATAATATGTCTAGAAGGCTATTTCTTGCATTTTAAATAGATTCTAACAACATATTTTTTTTCACTATATAGGCTATTCGATCATTCTCATAATCGATCCTAGGTAAGTGTGATAATTTTCGCACTATTATTGGTGGGATTTATATTTTAGGATGTTTTGATGCCTGTCATGTGTGTTAATTGCTTTGTCTGGTATTCATTGACCTGGTTTGATGATTGTGTCGTATGAAGTTTGACCAAAATTAGTCAAAGGCTTAACTTGTTTAGGGTTTATGCGTTTGGTTGTTCCTTAAGGTGTATATGGTGTAGAGAAACTGGTTCTCTTACTGTCCTTTAGGAATCAGACCCGTTAGAAGTATTAATGAGTGGGTTGTGTCCCTCGTTAATTTGCCTAAGTTAAAATGGGTCGTGAATTAGATGCCAAGGTTTGCCTGCTGTGAGCATTTGTATCATAAATTGCACATATACTCGTGTGATGAATGATTGGGAGATTTTTTTTGAGCGTACATTCATAGTAGCGTTTTGTCTGTTCAAAAAGTTGCGTTTTGTCTGTTCGTTGTAGCGTTTTGTCTCTAGCGCGTTGACTGGTCCATGTTGCGTTTTGTCTCTGTGATCAAGGTTGCGTTTTGTCTATCTGCTCATGCTAGCGTTTTGTCTCTGATCGAGGTTGCTTTTTGTCTAATTGCTTATCCTTGCGTTTTGTATCTGTGATCAAGGTTGCGTTTTGTCTACATGCTCATGCTTGCGTTTTGTCTATATGCTCATGCTTGCGTTTTGTGTGATGTTACATTGTTGCGATTTGTGTCTTCAAGCATGCTATGCCACGTGTCATGTTGCGACTTGAATAAATGGGTTTCTTGCGACTTGTTCTAATTGCAAACTTGCGATTTGTTCTGATCTCAAATATGCGATTTGATCAAATGATGTATGCGACTTGTCCAGTTCTGTGTATGTTGCAAGTTGTATACGTTTGCGTTTAGTGTTAGAGCATACTTGCATTTTGTGTTAGGGCATACTTGCGTTTTGTGTTAGGGCATACTTGCGTTTTGTATTTAATGCCATGTAGTGTGTGTCAAGTATAATGCAGAGTGTGATATGGTCAATAAATTGCAACTTGATTGATTAAGTTCCTCATGATACTCATATTCAAGCTCATCTTTGCTATGTGCTTCATGCTTATAGATGTCGAACTATTTCTTCACATGTTGCCATCTATGAAATCACATAATGTGCACTAACCTCGAGCTTTGGCTCATGTCTAACTTTGCATATGTATGCTGGTCTTTCTGTGAATGTGTGTATGCAGATCTAATGTCAGACAATGTGATTGATGCTTTCTCTGAACTAACCCACGATGTTCCAACTCCAGTTCGTACAGACGAACAAATTCTCCCATGTGACAAGTGGATCCTCATTGGAAAGAGCAACTGCTATATAGATATGGGAAGGTCTCAACCTAGCCCTATATACAAAATAGCAGTAGATATACTAAAAGAAACCACATTCTTCAGAGCCTTCACAGCTTGTGCAACCATACCATCTATATACGTTCAGCAGTTCTGGAACACGATTCACGTCAACAACGATACTGGATGCTACCGGTGCCAATTAGATGAACAATGGTATGAGCTCACCAAAGACACACTTAGAGAGGCTCTTCAAATCACACCAGTTGTTGCAGATAAACCATTTACTCAACCACCCTCATCCGAGGTTCTTATCAACTTCGTAAATGACCTGGGCTATCCTAAAACCGTCAACAGACTGTCAGTGGTGGTCACCAATGATCTGTATCAACCATGGAGAGCTATAGCCACTATCATCAACTTATGTCTTACTGGGAAGACTTCTGGTTTCGAAAGGCCAAGGGCTCCAGTGCTTCAGATACTGTGGGGGATTGTGAAAGGTGCAAACATTGATTTCGCTGAAAGGATTTGGGAAGAGTTTACTCACTCTATTCACACTTTCTTGGAAGACAAAGTGAAAATGGAGTTAACACATACCAGCAAGAAGTCAGTTAGAAAGCTGATCATTCCAAGCATCCGATTCACCAAAATGATAATTCACCACCTTTACTCTATTCACAAATTCCATCCAAGATCAGGCTCTCCTCTCCATCTGTATTGCAATGAACATGTTCTGGGAAATCTCAAGTGGACGGCCAAAAGATCCAAACAAGAAGTATTTGGAATGCTCATCCCTGAGTCTCTTCTATCAGATAATATCCGACAAGCCTCCTATTATAAGGAGTATCTGAGTAAAGTTGAGGGATATCAAAAGGCTCTTTCGAATAAGTTAAGAGGTGAAGCTGAATCACCTGATCCTGAAACCCAGATATCTAGCAAGCAGAGCCAATCAGAATCGAAGAAAAGGAAGGAAGCACCCACTGAAGTCGAGGCTCTTAAGAAAGCTAAGAAACTCAAAAAGAAGGCTAAAACCAAGAAGCTGGGATCAGAGAGATCTAAGATAAAAGGTCAAGTTGGTGAGGAAGATGTGGTAGCACATGACCTAGCTCTAAGAGATGAAGAAGACCCTGATCTTCAACAAGCCTTGGAGATTAGTACCAAAGAATATGCAGAATCTACAAGGAATATTATGAAAGGTGTTGTCCTTAGAGAACCTGATGCAGGGAGTCGTGTGTAACATCCTGAAAATTTCCTAAATTTATTTTACGAGCCAAAACCGTTACATTTGATTTCCTTAGCTTTTGGGTTCTTTGAACTTGTTTGGGTTTGTAAAACTGTGAAATATCTTATCCAACGCGAGCGTTATTCCCTTGATAGAGCCGGCACAACCTAGAAAACTCGAATCGTATCGCATTTGCCAAATATATTGAATTAAATTGACTTTGAGGAAAATATTGAAGTTTATACTTGATTTTATTGGAAAAATGATTTCGTGAACAATGGCGCAAGTTTCGTAATTTTTCGAGTCCGTTTGCTATGTCGAATGAGCCCCGAACTGTTTTTGCAAAAAGTATTGCTAGTTTGGCAGTTTTGGTCCCTCCGCCCAAGTTTTCATTTCCCACCCCCATTCTCCTATTTTTCATTTCTAACCCTATAACTTTTATATTTAAACCATTTTATTTTATTTTATTCATTTTCTATAAACACACACACACACTCACTACTTTTTCTCTCTCTCTCTTTGTACTCGCCGGCCGACCGAACCCCACCGGAAAACTCATAAATTCCGGTGACAGTAGCAGGTTCCGGCGATCACCGTGCCGGAAAATTTTCCGGCAAACATTTTTCTTAGCCGATTCGATAGATCGGCTTATCCTTTTCTTTTCTGGAGTTGTTGAGCTCGCGTAGACCACCGGAGCACCACCCACGCGCCATCACCGTGAACCACCCCCACCACCGAAGACGACCACCACCTCCATTCACCTTGTTACCGACGGTAAACCACCCACGCGCCCTTCCCGTTCGTTATTTTAATTTTTAATCAAAACCCTAAATTTCTAAATCTTTATAAAACCGATTTTATTTGTTAATCTTTTATAAAAATCTTCTTAATAAATGTTTTAACCTTAAAACCGTGTGGATCTACCTTTTGTCGCGACTCGGTCGAACTCACCGAGTCAACTCAGTGACTCGGTGAGGTTTTGTGATGTTTTGTTGTATTCCGAGCATGGTATCGACGGGGGGAGTATATATTGTTGTGTTTAACGTCATTTGAGGGTCCGTTTGGGTTGTTCATTGCTCGGCAGTCACCACACCCCACCACCGAGCTCTCGTGGTGGTGAGGGTGGGGTGTTTATGATGTTATTATTGTTCTTGGGTCGTTTGTGGACTAGGACTAGTATTAGAGTTGTTGAGGATTTGTTTGTGTTCGGTTAGGATTTAGATTTTGGTGGTGTGATGTTTGTTTCGGATTGTTTTGGCCTCGGGTTTGAGCCGTGACTCGTCTCGAGTCACGGCGGAGGCGTTTATTATTATTTTTTTTCTTGTTGTGTTTATTTATTTAGTTATGTCTTAATATGGTTTCGGCAACTATTTTGACATGGGATAACGTAACAATAATAATAAACTTGACGTAATAAATATGAAACCTAAAATCTAAATGTTATAGTTAAGTGGATTTGGGTATCGGACTTGTTTCCATATTATTATCATTATGACGTTATTTGTGATGGACAAGGATTGAACGTATTGGATTTGCGGTGTGGTTATTTGGACAATATGGACCATTTGGTACGAATAATACGAAATGGTCGATAAATCTAAACAACTAACATTAACGTGAATGATATGTCCAATTGTATAATATGACTTGTGATATTTAGCGATATGTGAGGATACATTCGAGAGTCGATTGACTCGGGAAACGTTCAATAAACGGGCAGGTCATGCCGAAATTTCATAAAATCTTTTATAAACCTAAAACGTTATATATCTTAAAAGCTTTTCAAAACATATATGTCTAACTTCTATTTTGGGGAAAACTGGGTAAAGCCGAAACTACCTATTGTTGTTTGCTTGTTTACTTATTTGTTTATGTCCTCTTTTCTCGTCAGTAATTCTCTATTCTTTTCGTATTTCCTTTCTTTCTTCTCTCATATTCTTGAGTATTCATTCGTATTCGCCGACGTTTATTACTTAAATTCTCATATCCACACGAGACTTAAACTTATTTTCTTTCAAGCGCCATTGAAAACTAAACCTTTTCATACTAACACAAGTATTCGACGAACGTTACTTTATATATATTATTTGAGTATTATTTCTGATATATATTACTCGTTAGGTTGTGCCGATTCGATACCGTTGTGCTTATACTTTTGATGACATTGTGCATGATGACTTGTGCTTGTACTTTCTTGATGCCGTTGTGCCTACACTATTCTTGAGGCCCTTGTGATTTACTAGTTGAGACTAGTTGTGATATCTTGCATTGCTGCATACTCAGGTGAGTTCATAGCCCCACTTTTTACTTGCTTTAACTGCTTTATAAACTACTTGGGGTGAGATACATGCTACTGTTTTTTACTATGATCACAATTGTTTACAAACTATTGTTTGAAATGGAAACTTTGCTGACCACCTGATAAGCACTAAGTACCTTCCTTGCCAACAGCAAGTCCCTCGATCATGAACCATTAATCACCTGCGGGTGAGCGCGATTATAGTATATAGGCCTATAGGATTTGACCATCCCACCCCTGTTGACCAGGTAGGCAATATGGGTGTGCTATAATTGAGTTAACTAGGTATTTGGCAAGATACCTGGCTTTGGGGGCAACTATTATGATTATGAAATTCCGCGGTTACTGTCGACTTACGCCAGAGTTACTGGTGCCGGTTAACGCTTTGTGTGTCATGAGCTTAGTGCAGTGGTAATAACTTTCGGGCGTATAACAACGTAGCCCACTTTCTTGGAAACTTGAAATATTGTGATCAACTGCTTTACTTTAAACCTATGGATTCACTCAACCTTTGTGTTGACTTTAGCATGTTTATCTCAGGTGTTAGATATGGCTCGCTGCATATTTTAGCTTTGGAGGAACTTGGCGAAGGGCATGGCATGGTCATAGAAGACACCGAAAACCTTTTGGACCTATATTTTTCCGCACTATGTTAATTGATGTAAATTGAATGATTTCAATTATAAAATTTCTTCTAAAATTGTTTATGTAAAACCGTTCTTTGTACCTTTTGTTGTGATAACAATCGGGTAGCACCCTTAGACTTGTATGCTTCCGCTGATCTGGTTTTCGGGGTGTTACAGAATGGTATCAGAGCCAAGGTTATAGAGAACTGGTAATTTTCAAAAACCCAGACTATAACCATTTTCCTATGACCAAAATGTGCCTGCCTGCCAAGCCAATGCCTCGCGTGTGATTACAATGGATGATATGTTTGATGCCATACTTGATTGCATATTTGATGAGATATGTGCCTTGTTGTTTGATGATTCATGCTCACCCCATTTTCGCTATTCGCTATAAGTATTGTTATATACTTACGTTGATGCACCGCACCTATCACTGGGTTACGCTATTTCCTTGCGTAACACATTATTGATTTTGAGTTTGGATACTCGGCATGGTTTTCAAAACGATTTTAAAAATGAGAGACATGGTACTAGTATAACTAAGCGGAGTATAACTAAATTCATCGACCCTCGGTTGAAAGTAGACTGATCACCTATAATCAACCAAGGATAGTGGGGACGTGGCTTGATCACCTACGTCTCAGGAATGAATTTTGCATCAATCCGGGATTAGTTATAACAGGATTATGTATCGAAATGATTTTTCTATTTTTGGAAAATGGCAAAGTTTTGCATATGTACACGAATCACGAAACTTCGCGAAGTTAGCGACACTTCGAATCGTTGCACCTTTTTGTATATATGGATATTTTCGTTACCGCCTGATTTTGTTCGCACTGGGTCGGGTGAGACCCGATCGGCCACCGGTATGAATTCGAGCTACTTATTTTAACTCGTCTGATATTGTAACAAACCCGTTTGAGTTTGTTAAAGTTTTTGATTTTGGTTTTATCTAAATTGGGATTGCTTGATTTCGCGATTTTGATGTCTCGGTTGAACCTGCTTCTCTAAACCTTGCTTCGTTTCTGGTTATGTCACGTCTGAGTTTATCGGAGTACTTATATTTGGTTTTGGCTTCGTTTGAAATTGGATTTCTTGAATTCGTAAAATTTTGGATTCGTTGTGATTTTGAAATTGCCTCTTTGGCCTTGTTTTGTTTTTGGATTTGTTTTCGGTCGCGTTGCAGCATAAACTTTTTAGGGGTATGTTACAGCCCCCGCCGCCCCAAAACCTTACACTTGGTTGATGAACCGGGATTGACCACTAGCTGTCTAAGAATGATCGTACCATAGCGCTTGTAAGATGAATCTTTTGATGGAAGTAACACAACGATACAATCAATGAACCTTGTCAAGACCTAGAAAACATACAATAAGCTGATTGTGACCTATCAGGAGTCTTAGGAACTATGAAGCAACCCAAGCCCTATCTTTGGAAGGATACCTAACCCTTTTACTTACCTTTTTGGGGATACCAGTGTTCTATTTTACTACCTTTATAAAACAATAAGCTACAATGCGATATTTTCAAAAATATGTACATACAAATTGATACGATATTTTGAAAATGTTATTTCGGGAAAACTATTTTGGCCACACTATTTCAACATACTATTTCGACTACCATTTTGAACGTTAAACTTTGGTTTCTTCAATTGAAGACGTGCTACATTAATATGCTACTTGAAAACTATTTTAGGGGTATGTTACTTTGGGTACACTAACTTGACAAACTATTTGGATTACTATTTTGGAAAGTCAACATTTGTTTCACTATTTCAAAGACGAATCGTATTGGCATACAAATTCGAAAACTATTTTGGATACACTATTGTTGCACTGTATTTAGAACTATTTGGAGTACATTCCTTTGAGCACTCTATTTTGAAAATGCATTACTTTGAACATATCATTTTGGTAACACCGCTTGGGAATACTATTTGAAAGCAAATTTTGAAAACATTAGCACTCTGGTATTGCCTTATGCCTCACCTTTCCCCTACATCTCCAATTGTAAGCAAGCTTGTATACACCACATATAAACCAATGAGTTGGAATAAACCCTTAGTTGTCTTGAGAAGTAACCCGTTGATTGGAATGAACTGTGGGCGATATAATAGTATTCATGAGGAAACATCGATCTTAAGCTTGTAAGTGGAGTTACTTGTATTGACCATGTTAGAGGTTCACCCTAATGTTCGTGTTTCGAAGCTGATGTTGATTTAGGTGATTCGAATTCTGTTGGTTAGGATTTTGTACAAACCATGGATCATTAACCATTTCCCACCTTTACACTTTAACCAGGGATCCACGCCATTTACCCTTTTAACATCCACTCTGTTCTATCTATTTTATTTAGTTAAAACAAATGTCATAAGAAATATGAAACCTATTTATTAATCTTACACACTTTCTATGCAATTACACTTTCACTATGCTTGCATTTATTAATCCTCGTTAACCATTTTCAACACTTTTACTTTTACCCTTTTTGTCTACTCAACTCCTTACACATTTAAAATTTACATGTGTTTTCATCTATGGCACTCTCGTTAACGTTTGTTTACCCTTTACGAATCTTAATCATGTTTTGCTTTTCAAACACTTTCGTTTTAAGAGTCACCACTAATGGGTCATATTAGCCGTGATATAAAGAGTTTCAAATCATGACCTAAATTTTGTACCTACTTACCTCATTCTTACTTATATTCGTAACTCACCACGTTTTACCATCATATTTTAAGTCACCTCATTTTTGTTAATTACCCACTTAAGAAAAATCGTCCTAACTCGACTTTTACGAACCATCATATTTCAAACTACGTCTATACTTTCATTATTTGTAAACAATTGGTAATCAAAGTATCAAATGCTATTATGCTATTTCTACATACGATAACCTAGTTGTCATCCCATTATTTCACTTTAAATTTTCTTATCCTATGCAATTTATATAGAAGTTTTCCGTAAGTAATTAAACCCCTTACTACATTATTTCACATTCCATTATTTTTACCACTACACACAAATTCACACAAACCGCTTTCAATCGCTTTACCGATCGTTTTGGCGGTCAACCTACAGAATGTTTTACTACTATGTTTTGAAAGCAAAGGTTTCGGCGTTACCACCATTTTATAAACAATAAATTAAATTCTTAATGTCAATTACTATTTTATATTTTTATTACAAGGTAGTTTTAATAAACTAAAGTATTTTAAATAATCGAAATGTTTCCAATAAAATGTTTTATTACCCTATTAGTATATTACAAATTAAAGCTTGTTACTATAATTATAAATGCTAAAATTATTTTCTTGCTGCCCAATAAATTGTTTTACAACTCATTACACAAGCCCTCCCATTATTAAGCAATGAACCAATTCGCTACTTTACTACCATTTCATAAGCCAACGAGCAATTTCATAAAAAGTTTGTAAGCTATGACGCATTTATTTTGTCTATTATAGTACAACCTTATAAGTCGTTTTACTCTCTCGTTAGCTGATCAGCCATTGTTTGATTTCAAAACGATAAAACTATGTTATTATTATTGTCTTACAATTTATTCTGTCATTACTTTGCAAAACTATTTTACTGCCACCCCGATGAATTGTTTTGCTACTAAATCACTAAGTAAGCTACAGTTTTGCTAATATTTTACGGATAACCAATGACTCTCTTTACTCTATGCATTGTCTTACAAATCATTCTCCATCACTCTACAAGCTGTCCTACGAACTATTTTATTTAGTATTTTACATGATTTTGTCATTATTTTATAAATGATAAGTCGTTCTCTATTATTTTATAAGATGATCTACAAACTATTTTATAAGGTATTTTACAATTACCTGGTGAGCCATTTACGGCCATGAAAGTGTTTTCATGCTTTTATATAATTGATGATTTTCTTCTTTTCAAAATAAACCAAACCCTGGAAGTGGATCCCACACCTTTGCCTGAGGCTATAGATGACAACCTACCAAGCCTTGATACTGTTTCATCACTAAATAAGGTACCCTCACTCGTTCCGTGCGATTAGATTCTTTGATTGGAGTGTAAATGTCGAACTAGGTTGTCAATATACCGACACACTTATGATATCTTACCTTCTATGAGTTCTAGGCAACACATGCTCAAAACTTATTTCTTTTATGTGGCTCGACTTCTGTACCGGAATACTAAGAGAACTTAACCTGTTTAACGATTATTGATACTCGACCTCACCTTGTGGACAAGAAGGACTTTTCTCAACATAGTGTTGGAATTGATTCAAGCCTTTCAGGTCACTAGTGTAACCATTTAGGTCACGATATCTCTTAGCACTGAGTTATTCTTCTCAGACCGCCAGTACAACGATTTCAGTTGGGATACCTTTTAGTACCGTTTAAGCAAGTTGGATAATTACACCTATGAGCTTCGCCTGATAATTAAACATTGAACCTCGCCTAACATTTGGCAACTAGATCTTTCCTTTGGATATTTAGAAACATAGGTGGGCATGCATGCTCGATTACCCCTCCTCCCTTGATATTCTTACTTTAAAGAACTTTTCTTGGAATGCTTTTATAAAAACTTTGAACTCATAGTGATATTTTCCTGAAATACCTATTTTAAGGATTAAACTCTTCTGAACAACTTTATCAAACTCTTTTTGGGAAATGACAAACGTAAACTTTTGTGAAAATTATCTTATTTATACCATGACTAAAAACCAGTTTTATAGAATCTTAAAGCTCCTTTGAAACCGTGTCATCTTACGAAACCACAAAATTTTCAACAAAGATTTGTAACACTTGGAAATTTATTTTGGTCAAATTCGTATTAATGTTTACCTAAATAAAGTTTTCAAATAAAACCTTATCCAATTCTCTGAGGAGGAAGACCCCGATTTCGGAAACAAAAGCTTGAAGTTCAGTCACACCGCCAGTATTACCACTTTCATGGATCGAATTGAAATTTTGGTTTCAATAGGATATAAATCATATATCGGTTTAGGATTTTGTGTCATTGGAGTATGGACCGAATATTGGATCAAGACCGTGAGAATTTAAGAGGAGACCACACTAACAAGATTATGAAACATCGCATTGTTAAGACTTAAACTGTTATCCCTTAGTAAACTAACCTCCGGAACTGTTGTGCCTCACCAAAATGCTAGAAGGAGACAACTTATAACAGACAACTTCGACACCTCCGCGGGCAAATAGAAACCTTTGAAGCAATCTAGTGAGACCCAAATCCGCTGTTAGTACCATCACCTTTTCACCAACATCATTCCGACCTATAACCTGAACTAAATCGCGAGGACGCGATTCCTTTTAGGGGTATGTGCTGCAACATCCTGAAAATTTCCTAAATTTATTTTACGAGCCAAAACCGTTACATTTGATTTCCTTAGCTTTTGGGTTCTTTGAACTTGTTTGGGTTTGTAAAACTGTGAAATATCTTATCCAACGCGAGCGTTATTCCCTTGATAGAGCCGGCACAACCTAGAAAACTCGAATCGTATCGCATTTGCCAAATATATTGAATTAAATTGACTTTGAGGAAAATATTGAAGTTTATACTTGATTTTATTGGAAAAATGATTTCGTGAACAATGGCGCAAGTTTCGTAATTTTTCGAGTCCGTTTGCTATGTCGAATGAGCCCCGAACTGTTTTTGCAAAAAGTATTGCTAGTTTGGCAGTTTTGGTCCCTCCGCCCAAGTTTTCATTTCCCACCCCCATTCTCCTATTTTTCATTTCTAACCCTATAACTTTTATATTTAAACCATTTTATTTTATTTTATTCATTTTCTATAAACACACACACACACTCACTACTTTTTCTCTCTCTCTCTTTGTACTCGCCGGCCGACCGAACCCCACCGGAAAACTCATAAATTCCGGTGACAGTAGCAGGTTCCGGCGATCACCGTGCCGGAAAATTTTCCGGCGAACATTTTTCTTAGCCGATTCGATAGATCGGCTTATCCTTTTCTTTTCTGGAGTTGTTGAGCTCGCGTAGACCACCGGAGCACCACCCACGCGCCATCACCGTGAACCACCCCCACCACCGAAGACGACCACCACCTCCATTCACCTTGTTACCGACGGTAAACCACCCACGCGCCCTTCCCGTTCGTTATTTTAATTTTTAATCAAAACCCTAAATTTCTAAATCTTTATAAAACCGATTTTATTTGTTAATCTTTTATAAAAATCTTCTTAATAAATGTTTTAACCTTAAAACCGTGTGGATCTACCTTTTGTCGCGACTCGGTCGAACTCACCGAGTCAACTCAGTGACTCGGTGAGGTTTTGTGATGTTTTGTTGTATTCCGAGCATGGTATCGACGGGGGGAGTATATATTGTTGTGTTTAACGTCATTTGAGGGTCCGTTTGGGTTGTTCATTGCTCGGCAGTCACCACACCCCACCACCGAGCTCTCGTGGTGGTGAGGGTGGGGTGTTTATGATGTTATTATTGTTCTTGGGTCGTTTGTGGACTAGGACTAGTATTAGAGTTGTTGAGGATTTGTTTGTGTTCGGTTAGGATTTAGATTTTGGTGGTGTGATGTTTGTTTCGGATTGTTTTGGCCTCGGGTTTGAGCCGTGACTCGTCTCGAGTCACGGCGGAGGCGTTTATTATTATTTTTTTTCTTGTTGTGTTTATTTATTTAGTTATGTCTTAATATGGTTTCGGCAACTATTTTGACATGGGATAACGTAACAATAATAATAAACTTGACGTAATAAATATGAAACCTAAAATCTAAATGTTATAGTTAAGTGGATTTGGGTATCGGACTTGTTTCCATATTATTATCATTATGACGTTATTTGTGATGGACAAGGATTGAACGTATTGGATTTGCGGTGTGGTTATTTGGACAATATGGACCATTTGGTACGAATAATACGAAATGGTCGATAAATCTAAACAACTAACATTAACGTGAATGATATGTCCAATTGTATAATATGACTTGTGATATTTAGCGATATGTGAGGATACATTCGAGAGTCGATTGACTCGGGAAACGTTCAATAAACGGGCAGGTCATGCCGAAATTTCATAAAATCTTTTATAAACCTAAAACGTTATATATCTTAAAAGCTTTTCAAAACATATATGTCTAACTTCTATTTTGGGGAAAACTGGGTAAAGCCGAAACTACCTATTGTTGTTTGCTTGTTTACTTATTTGTTTATGTCCTCTTTTCTCGTCAGTAATTCTCTATTCTTTTCGTATTTCCTTTCTTTCTTCTCTCATATTCTTGAGTATTCATTCGTATTCGCCGACGTTTATTACTTAATTTCTCATATCCACACGAGACTTAAACTTATTTTCTTTCAAGCGCCATTGAAAACTAAACCTTTTCATACTAACACAAGTATTCGACGAACGTTACTTTATATATATTATTTGAGTATTATTTCTGATATATATTACTCGTTAGGTTGTGCCGATTCGATACCGTTGTGCTTATACTTTTGATGACATTGTGCATGATGACTTGTGCTTGTACTTTCTTGATGCCGTTGTGCCTACACTATTCTTGAGGCCCTTGTGATTTACTAGTTGAGACTAGTTGTGATATCTTGCATTGCTGCATACTCAGGTGAGTTCATAGCCCCACTTTTTACTTGCTTTAACTGCTTTATAAACTACTTGGGGTGAGATACATGCTACTGTTTTTTACTATGATCACAATTGTTTACAAACTATTGTTTGAAATGGAAACTTTGCTGACCACCTGATAAGCACTAAGTACCTTCCTTGCCAACAGCAAGTCCCTCGATCATGAACCATTAATCACCTGCGGGTGAGCGCGATTATAGTATATAGGCCTATAGGATTTGACCATCCCACCCCTGTTGACCAGGTAGGCAATATGGGTGTGCTATAATTGAGTTAACTAGGTATTTGGCAAGATACCTGGCTTTGGGGGCAACTATTATGATTATGAAATTCCGCGGTTACTGTCGACTTACGCCAGAGTTACTGGTGCCGGTTAACGCTTTGTGTGTCATGAGCTTAGTGCAGTGGTAATAACTTTCGGGCGTATAACAACGTAGCCCACTTTCTTGGAAACTTGAAATATTGTGATCAACTGCTTTACTTTAAACCTATGGATTCACTCAACCTTTGTGTTGACTTTAGCATGTTTATCTCAGGTGTTAGATATGGCTCGCTGCATATTTTAGCTTTGGAGGAACTTGGCGAAGGGCATGGCATGGTCATAGAAGACACCGAAAACCTTTTGGACCTATATTTTTCCGCACTATGTTAATTGATGTAAATTGAATGATTTCAATTATAAAATTTCTTCTAAAATTGTTTATGTAAAACCGTTCTTTGTACCTTTTGTTGTGATAACAATCGGGTAGCACCCTTAGACTTGTATGCTTCCGCTGATCTGGTTTTCGGGGTGTTACATCGTGATCCAGTGTCAACCGTCGAAGGCAAGGGAAAAGGGGTAACCACAGCAGTACAAGCTGCTAAAACTCTTCTTACCATTTCATCTCCTGGACCCAAGACTACAACAAAGTTTATACATAAAAAACGTGGATCGGAATCATCCAAATCACTGGACTTCTCTGAAAGTGCTCAAATGGGATCCCCAAGTTTAGATGTTGATTCAAACTCCAGTGACACTGAATCCGATGAGAATCTGAATAAGAATACTGAGGAGGAGCCTTCACATACTCAAATAGGGGATCCGCACCCACAAGAAGAGACCCCACAAGTTCAAGTTGATGAAGAAGTTGAGCCAGAAAGCACAGTCAATGAAGCCCATGTCCCAGGATCGAAAACTACAACAGAACCCGATCAGGAATTGCATCATGAGGAGTTTGTAGCTACTGCATACCCAGATGTACATGAGAATTTGAAAATGAAAGATGATGAGCAGCCTCACCTTAATGAACCAACAGAGTCTACTGGCACACTGTCTTCTCTCAAAAACCTGGAACCAGACTTCAACTATGGTGATCAATTTCTCATGGATAAAGCCAATGACACTGCTACAGAGACTGGAAAGACGCAGGATGATAAAGAAGTTGAGTCAATGGTGTCAGTGCATATAGAACAAGACATGTCAGGTGTGAGACATATGACAGCTCCAGTTCCCACACCAACACCGGTCATAGAGATCACCTCACCTGAAGCAACCACAACCGCAACTGTACCTACAGATCCACCATCAGACTTAGCATCAAAGCTAGAAACAGCATTAAAGCTTTTTTCTACTATGACAGAAAAGATGAAAAGTTATGAACAAAGATTGCTGAAGGTGGAAAAGCTTGATATAGAACAAAAGGTTTCTGTTGCTGTTGATGCTCACGTAAAAGATGCTGTCAAATGGGCAATGGAAGCACCGTTGCAAGCTCGCTTCAGAGATCTTCCCACGTCCGATATGAAAGAAATTCTTCACAGCAGAATGTTTGAAAGCGGGCAGTATGAAAGTCATGATGATCATCAGAATCTATACGAAGCCTTGGAAAAATCGATGGACAGGGATGCTAGGGATCACTTCATGACTGAACTTAATGAACAACGAAAGAGGAAGAAAAAGAGTCAAGACAAGCCCTGCACACCCCCTGGACATCCACCACCTCCTCCTCCAGATGGTGGGTCTGGAGCAGCAGGGTTTTCTGGAGTTTCAGGTTTCACCCACACTCAATCTCATCATCACCCCTCTGCATCATCCGCTGGAGAAGATCAAGCTCCTCCCTCGTCTGGTCCCAGCACATCAAAGAGTGTCTCTGCTCCTGGATTTCTTGCATGGACGACTGTTGACACTCAATACAAGCCTTCATTTCCTCCTGTTCCAGAGGAACATGTTATGCATGAAGTATCTGTTACAGAAGATGTTGGTTCTCACAGTGATGAAGAAGTAGACACAGCAAATGCACAGATTCCAAAGGTTAACCCAGATCAAGACAGGTGGAGAGAATTCATGAGAACTGACGAACCTAATGACTCGGGCTCCACAAGAAATCCTCCCACCAAGGAAGACATGAAAACTTGGTGGAAACCTTCATCTGATGAAGAACAAGCCTCAATTCCTGAACCAGCTTGGTCTGTTCCATCATCAGACACCATAGTTCCTGAGAACAACTGGGCAGTTGCAATCGCTTCTCAACACGAATCTCCACCTGAAAACTCGCTGCTAGCAAAACTTGGGTCAATCGGTGATATGGGGTCGTTCATTAGTTGGTTTTGCAAGGAGAAAGGAATCCCAAGTCTCACTCTTCAGGATATGGAAGGCCCAGCTTATGAGATTGTCAAAGTATTCCACCCTGATGTGCAACATCTTCAATACCAGATGGAAGAATGTCACAAACTACTAATTGATCAAGTAAGTGAGCAGATTCTACCCTCCAAAGTTAGCAGACCTCTTTTCCTCGAAGGGTCACCGGGTCACATTTCTATTCGAGCCGACTTCTTCTTCAATAACGATCTGGGCTATCTCCGTTTTGGAGATAAAGGTAGCAGACAGGCGATATCTATCACCAAAGTGAAGGCGGCTCACTACCCTGATATTGAGCTAGAGCAAATGGTGCCTGATCAGATATGGTCGAATGAAGAACACAAATTCGATATAGCTGCCTCTTATGGTATTACACATTGGTGGTTCCACAAAAAACGGTTCTACATTGAAAGGCATGCAGCAGAGGGTAATCGCAGAGGTGTTCGCTCACATTTGAGAATTCTAAGTGTCATCAAGGTTGACGTTCAACATATGTACGGGTATGATTATCTCAAAAGAATTGTGCTTCGTCGGGCTGATCAGAAGGAGTACGTCATTGCCGAAAGTGACTTCAAACACCTACTACCAGGCGATTTTGAGGATCTCTTTCTGCTGAATCTTCAAGGACACCTGGATCATCTCCCTCCCCGTGATAAGAAGATTCTATTAGCTGCAGTGAACCTATGGATTAGGGGTCTTGTCGTCAGACAAAGGGTAGGTTGTTGATGCAAATAATGTTCTAAAAACGTTATTTATATCTTTCGATTACTTCACGTTTTGAGGATGACAAAATGTGAAATCACGATACGTTAAAATCAACGTAAACAAGTCTTTAATCGGAAGATCCCGTTTCTACGCAAATCACTCTAGAACAAAGTTACAACTTGAACTAGTGATCAAAGAAGTGAATTTATGTTTTGAAAATTCACATTTTAAATGGGACAAAACATTTTTTCAAAAATACACATGACAAATTATTTTTGAATTATTAAGAAATGTTTTAATGGAAAAATAAGTTTGAAAATCACAACAGCTATTTTCCCCCCCAAAATCAGCTCCAACCTTCCCCAAATAAGTTTTCACCAGAAAAGACAAAATTTGGAGCGTCCTAGTCTAAGACGGCTCCACGGTTCCGTTAAATTTAACGGAGCCGTGGGGTATTTAACGGAGCCGTCCGTACAAAATTTTCTGTAACGTTCAGATTTTCTTTGCCTATAAATACCCACCCCTTTCACAGTTTTTAGGCATCCTTTCACACACAAAACTTTCTGAGTTGAATACTCTCTTCACACTTTCTTTCTTAGATCATTTAGGTTAGTTTTTCCTTTGTTCAAGAGTGATCCAATCATCCTTCAAGTGATCCTCTTCATTCCTCTTCACTTGCAAGAGAAGAACACAAGTATCCAAGTTGATACAAGGTGTTATCATTCCTCTTCATTATCAAGAGAAGAACACAAGTGTCCAAGTTGATACAAGGTGTTATCATTCCTCTTCATTAGCAAGAGAAGAACTCAAGGTATTTAAGAAGATACAAGAGTTGTAGTTGTTAGGTCTTGTAACACTTGTTACATCCTTGTTGTATCTTAGCATACATCAAGATTATCTTTCTTTTGTGAGAGTGTGAGTGAAGATCATTGTGATCTTAAGAGATAGTGAAGATCTCTTGAAGCCATTGGGCTTGTGTGTGAGTAGTCAAAAGATCTAGAGTAGTTAGATTAAGTAGAGTGAAGTGAGAGTTGATCTTTGTGATCGTGTTGAGATCGTGGTGATCTCTTGAAGCCATTGGGCTTGTGTGTTTGGTCAAGTGGACCTTGGTAGATTGGTGCTAGCTAAGATTAGCACTCGACATTTAGTTTAGTGTCGGTAATAGGATAAGCGACGTGTACGGTTTTCTCCGCCTGAAGTGAGGTTGTTGACATAGTGCTTGAAACTCTCGAGTGTGGTACTCGGGGAGTGGAGTAGGGCGAAGAAGAGCTTCGTAGCCGAACCACTATAAATCCTTTGTCTCGGTTTGATCTTTCCAACTCTACTCTTTACTTTCATTAGTTTATATTAGCTAGCTTAGTGTGTAGTTCATATTGGTGTTGATTGATTACACATAGAGTTCGAATCAAAGTTTCCAATAGCCAACTTTTGAAACTAGATTTTTCAAAGAATTTTAAACTGGTAAACTATTCAACGCCCCTTCTAGTTTCCCACCCTTACCTTAACGGTCCTTAATACTCCCTTGTCAAACCCATCATGCAACCCATAAACAAGTCACATGTCTCATCAATCCTCATTTCCGAATCCTCCACCCATTATGCACCCTTTAATGATCCAAATCATGAAAATGAGACTCATGCTCAAGACAAGAGTATGCCAAGAATGGGGGAATGCTCAAGTCATAAGTCTTGAAGAAATCTATGTTTCTTATTAGGATTTATCTATGAATGAATGCTAATTGATTTATTGCATGCTTAACTATCTCCTTGCCTAATCAATCTATGTGATATTTGGATGATAGCTTATTTTGTCCCTTCTTATTGCATGCTTATCATTATCTTAGGAAAC
This sequence comes from Artemisia tridentata subsp. tridentata, assembly GCA_021014915.2. Lineage (NCBI taxonomy): Eukaryota > Viridiplantae > Streptophyta > Magnoliopsida > Asterales > Asteraceae > Artemisia > Artemisia tridentata. The sequence continues at coordinate 213,679,685 of CP139502.1, read as the reverse complement.
TACATGATAGCCTTTATGTGCTAGTTGTAGCTCAAATGGGACACTTTAGGAAAACAAGTACCTAGTGAGTTGAGGCACTATCATTTCCAGGAATTAGTTCCCCTAGAAAACATCCCCCTAGCTGCCCAGAACTAACCTGCACAGAAATCTTCTTGCAAACAGTGGCACGGTGCCATTAAATATGGACGGTACCGTTAAATTTAACGGTACCGTGGGTCATTTAAAGGAACCGTACCCCTGTTTGACGGATTTTTACTGTTCCTACCAAAAACCCTACACCCCTAACCTCAAACCTGCAAATTTTTGCAAACCTAACACACCCTAGGATTCCCTTCCTACACCATAGGACACCCCCATCAACTTTAATTCAAATTTCACCCAACTTGCCTATTTAAGGCCTCACCCTTGCAAGCTTATCTTGCACTTCACCTTCAACCTCCCATCACACAAACACCATGTCCTCCACACATGGTTCAACCTCTCACATCTCCAAGAAACCTAGGATAACCGTGAAACCACCCTCAAAACCACTCTTTGTGGATCTCACAAAAGATGATGAAGCTATGACACCACCTTCCCAAGCCACTCCATACTCACCATCACCACCTTATGCACCCTCTAAAACATCATCTACCTACACAACATCTTCATCATCCTTCTACACTACATCATCAATGGAGTACACACCATCCCCCTTAACTCCATTGGACAATGCCATGCCAATTTCACCTCCAACAAACCTACCACAATCACCATCTCCTATCATGGCACAACCCAATCAACCACATCCCTTTGATTTACATAGTACTAATTGCCTATGTTGTCTCCACAACCGTAACCTCATCTACTTCTTAAGAGACGAGATTTATTTCATGTTCTACTTTATAGAACATCTCTTGACACCACCCCCCCCCCCCCAAATGGGGCCCCAATCTCCACCACCTCCCAACCCACAATGGGTCTTTAGGAGCCCCCTTGGAAATGAAACATGCCTCTAGTCATTAGGGATTTATGCTTATCATTGTCTCTTTTATGTTTCCATGAAGTCATATCATTGTATGACATTTATTTTCTTTTAATGAATGAATGGGTTTTTATGAGGGTTGTTCATTATCATTTTTAGCTCTTAGCTATTTTTTTTCTTATGTGGTTGGATATTTGTCATAATGTGTTACTTGTTACATATTATATATGTATCTTCTAACTTTGTTTTGTAGCAAGAACCATTGCTCGATTCCTTTGTGTTCTCCTAATGAGGGGGAGTACACATCAAGGGGGAGCCTTTGTCACCTTTTTGATTAGACAAAAAGGGGGAGAAATAGGAGTAAACTCATTAAAAACTTGTTAAAACTAATTTTAACCTAACATGAGTTTATATTTTGTCATCATCAAAAAGAGGGAGATTGTTGATGCAAATAATGTTCTAAAAACGTTATTTATATCTTTCGATTACTTCACGTTTTGAGGATGACAAAATGTGAAATCACGATACGTTAAAATCAACGTAAACAAGTCTTTAATCGGAAGATCCCGTTTCTACGCAAATCACTCTAGAACAAAGTTACAACTTGAACTAATGATCAAAGAAGTGAATTTATGTTTTGAAAATTCACATTTTAAATGGGACAAAACATTTTTTCAAAAATACACATGACAAATTATTTTTGAATTATTAAGAAATGTTTTAATGGAAAAATAAGTTTGAAAATCACAACAGCTATTTTTCCCCCCAAAATCAGCTCCAACCTTCCCCAAATAAGTTTTCACCAGAAAAGACAAAATTTGGAGCGTCCTAGTCTACGACGGCTCCACGGTTCCATTAAATTTAACGGAGCCGTGGGGTATTTAACGGAGCCGTCCGTACAAAATTTTCTGTAACGTTCAGATTTTCTTTGCCTATAAATACCCACCCCTTTCACAGTTTTTAGGCATCCTTTCACACACAAAACTTTCTGAGTTGAATACTCTCTTCACACTTTCTTTCTTAGATCATTTAGGTTAGTTTTTCTTTTGTTCAAGAGTGATCCAATCATCCTTCAAGTGATCCTCTTCATTCCTCTTCACTTGCAAGAGAAGAACACAAGTATCCAAGTTGATACAAGGTGTTATCATTCCTCTTCATTATCAAGAGAAGAACACAAGTGTCCAAGTTGATACAAGGTGTTATCATTCCTCTTCATTAGCAAGAGAAGATACAAGAGTTGTAGTTGTTAGGTCTTGTAACACTTGTTACATCCTTGTTGTATCTTAGCATACATCAAGATTATCTTTCTTTTGTGAGAGTGTGAGTGAAGATCATTGTGATCTTAAGAGATAGTGAAGATCTCTTGAAGCCATTGGGCTTGTGTGTGAGTGATCAAAGGATCTAGAGTAGTTAGATTAAGTAGAGTGAAGTGAGAGTTGATCTTTGTGATCGTGTTGAGATCGTGGTGATCTCTTGTAGCCATTGGGCTTGTGTGATTGGTCACGTGGACCTTGGTAGATTGGTGCTAGCTAAGATTAGCACTCGACATTTAGCTTAGTGTCGGTAATAGGATAAGCGACGTGTACGGTTTTCTCCGCCTGAAGGGAGGTTGTTGACATAGTGCTTGAAACTCTCGAGTGTGGTACTCGGGGAGTGGAGTAGGGCGAAGAAGAGCTTCGTAGCCAAACCACTATAAATCCTTTGTCTCGGTTTGATCTTTCCAACTCTACTCTTTACTTTCATTAGTTTATATTAGCTAGCTTAGTGTGTAGTTCATATTGGTGTTGATTGATTACACATAGAGTTCGAATCAAAGTTTCCAATAGCCAACTTTTAAAACAAGATTTTTAAAAGAATTTTAAACCGGTAAACTATTCAACCCCCCTTCTAGTTTCCCACATAGGTGACTATCAACTTGGAATTGAGAGCTACCAGACCAAACTCAACCTCAAAAAACCAAACTGGGAAGGAAAGGGTCTTGAGTTCACTCACGACTTCAAAGTAATCGAATCTCCAAGAGCCGTCAAAATAACTAGCAGGCATGGGGCTCCAAGGATGGTGCGATTCAGCGAGATTCATAAGTTTAGTGATGGAACCCTGAGAATGATCGATGAAGCATTGGATGTTAGGGTAAAAGAAGTCAAGTTCAATCCCCAAAACCCAGGATACAACACTCGATTCTGGACTCAAGTGGATGTGCGAAGATGTGAAGAGTTTATGAGAGCAATTGAGCGAAGATTGAAAACTAGAAGAATTTTTCGCAACTTGGAAAGCTTTGTCGGTGGCAGAGATCGAGATGGAGACTACCGTTTGCTGGAAAGAACAAGGTGAACAGAATCTCTCAGTGGTGCTTTGTTTTGACATCTTTTGAATGTTTGTTACTATAGTATGTAATTAACTCTGAACGTACATTGTAATTATCTATATGTGAAATGTGTATAATCAGCAGTAAATATCCCTCGTAGATTAAGGGGGAGAATCGTATGTTCCATTATCAGACTTAATTAAATCTGACACATTTTCTCCCACATTTTTTTAACTTATTTAAATCAATTGGGATCACAAATCTCAAATGGTTTGAAATTTTTGATCGGGGGAGAGAATGTGATTTAAATATGAAATCTGATAAAATGTGAGGTTTTGGACATAAAAGTAAGCTCTCCCATATGTGCTAAACTCTTTTGTATACCAATGCACATATTGAAGGGGAGCAAATGGTTTTAACGAAACTAAAAGGATTTGGCATCTTATGTGAGTACAGCTCAGACTTCACAAAAGAATTGACGAAACAAAATTGTCATCTATCAAAAGGACATATCCTGGCCGGGTAATAATTTCAAGCTGGTCTAACCAGTAATGTAAGCGTGTCTCGAAAAGGATGTGTCTGAGTAGAGTGTACCTTTCGAGAAACTTTCTGTGGACTTGACCAGGCCGGGTAATAATTTCAAGCTAGTCTAACTAGTGATGTAAGCGTGTCTCGAATCGGTCATGTTCACTGAAAGTGGATCAATTCAAAAAGTGCAAGCTCTACCTAACGTGTGCAAATTTATAAAACAATCATTCGAGCACATGTTGAGGGGGAGCATTTGAAAAATACAAAACTCTCAAAGTGTTAGCAAAATGTGTTTCATAATCATGAACACTTTGAGAGATTTTTTCAAAGATTTGGTTTATGGCAATTGTGGAAGAACACCAAAGACCGACCATTTTAATTAATGTATGGAGTTACAAGGATGGTAAGGTTAGGCTCAAGTTCCCACGATCCTGCCAGAGCCGGAGGGATCTACCCAGGGACAATCCACTAGTTAGTGTAGAAGTCCTTAGGTATGATTAAAAAGGAGAAAAGTGTGATTAAGGGAAGAGTGTCGACTGAGATGGAGCTAGTACTGGAACAAACCCAACAAGGTTCTAGTAATGAAGTCTCGGTAAGCACTGAAGGGGTTGAAGAATGAAAAAGAATTGTAAAGATAAAGGGTGAAAAGAAAGAAGCCCTCCTTACAACTTAGGCAGAAACGGGGTCAATTCATATGCTGTCAGAATCACTTAGTTGATTGCTGGCATTGAAGACAAAGTATCATGGACCCAGTGATACGCTGCACAACCCTCCCTAGCCACTCAAGGTCCCTCAAAGGACTCTTGTTTCAAATGTCACGGAGATCAATACATTTCTATCGTCTCTCTCACTCCGAGTTAGATGATATTGAAAAGGTGGCAGTTCTCTCTAGCCTCCGATCACCAAATCAAATCGCACAATAGAGTCTAGAGCCACGAGATTCATCATAAGATCTCTTAGGGACACGAATTACTCCTACTCTGGTTGTTCAACATTAAGGACACCAGGTGTAACTTTATGAGTCCTACGCAGATCTTAGCAATCTGCCAGAACATTTATGAGAGAAGTTACAAATGTAACTCTCAATGATTGAATGGAAATTCCTGCCAGGGTCAACATCAAACAGCCCTGAAAGCAGGTCACTTCGGTAATTCCTCGTGGATTACGCTTAGTGGTCACGGTAGTTTCAAACGGTCTACAGTCGTGGAGTGAACTCCAGCGACTTACCTAATCGTTGATGTACTACGGTACGATCTTAAAAAGCCCTCTGTGGGTTTTCGATTAGGAACGGTCTTGGTAAGGATTAGAGAAAGTCTTCACACTATGCTGTTGACGATTTCGAAGTCCAAACCTGTAAGTACCGGTCGATTTGTTGCTAACTATCGTATGCAGGAACTTCTGGCGATTGTAGCTGTGGAATGCTGTAGCTGGTTGCTGGTGTAGCTGGTTGCAGACAAGTTGCCAATCCTCTACCACATGTTCACACTACATCAACAATGCAAATCAACAAAGTCATGATCAACCAAAAGACCTTCAACACAGCTTCTGCAAACTCTGATGCTGATGATCATGACACCCCATAGTGTGAGCATGTCGGCTCAAAATATATTTCATCACATGGAGACATACTGATAAGAGATGACTGGAAGACATATGTTGGGTGATTATCACGAAGAATATTTAAAATCACCCAAGACAAAGAACAGTCATCAAAAGAACACTGCTGAAGGCACAATGACTAATGAAACTGAAGAATCAAGGTCTACGAGCTACGGAGTCAAGATTCATGAAAAGAGTGCTTGAAGTCTGAACATTGTTTTCGGGGTGACCTCCCTTAGGGGGAGATTGTTAGGAATATAAATATTCAGTTGAAGACTCGGTCACCCCGAGCACTCATTTATGTTAAATAGCTCGTAGCATAATTATTAATATTAGTAGTAGAATAGCTATTAGTAGTATTGTGGAGTAGGCCGGGGCTTTCCCTACTGTCAGCTTGCTCCACAGCCCGCTAGGGGCATATTAGCTAGTAAAGTAATGCCCTATAAATACCCCTCTCCTCATGTGGAGAGGGTTGAACCTTCCTACACTTTGAATACATTTTTCTTTCATTTTTTATCTCTCTAAGGTTCCAACACTCCTTCTCTCTAATCTTCTTCTTATTATTCGATCCATATTTGTCCCAAACTAGTGTTTCTTTGCTTGTGAATAACCTACATCAACTCCTCGTCCTTAGAATCATCACCTTTAAACATCTCATCTCCAATTGATAATGAGAACTTCCTAACCTTGTCAGCTCCAACTCCACTACATATCATCATCACCACTCTACCTCCTACCAAAACACCAGTGGCTACCACACCACCTCCTGCACCATCTCAGAGAACAAGATCACCATCACCTCCTCAATCACCTAAACTTCAACCAATAGAGTTGTTTGCCACTCCACCAACCTCACCACACCCCTACTTAGAAACATTGGAAGATCTTCCACCTAGATCCACCAATCCACCACTAATGCCTTTTGAGGTTGAATCCTCACAACAAGAGCCACTACTATTCCACCCTATCTATAGGGAAATTCATGGTCTTCTCTACCGTGATCAAGCTCCACCTCAACAACCTCAACCTCAACCTTTGTCACCAACTTCCACACTTCAAGCCATTGATGAGTCAATGTGGATTAACCAACCACAAACTCAAGGCGAAATTAATGAGGAACTTGATCGCCTCTACGCCTTTTCAAACATGGTGGATTCCTACCAAAATGAAGCAATGGATCTATAATCTACATTGCTTGCCTCCATCATGTCTCCACCAAACCCAAAACAATCAACTCATGCTCCACCACCTCCTCCACCACCACCACCACCAACAAATGAACCAAACCTTCCACCCAACTTCCCTCGACATGGTTGTCCCATGTGTGAACGAACCGCCCATCTCACTCAACGAACCAACATTTTGGTTCATGAGTTACAAAATGAAATGAGGTTCATCTTGAACCATATCCTTGAGCGTCTCAATGCTCTTTCACACCCACCACAATAGATGCTCAAACTAGGAGCTCTTTATTTTAGGAGTGTTTTTCTTTTATAGGATTTTTAGGACTCCTATTTTTCTTTCTAAGTTAGTTTCCTTTTTATTTCCTTTGTAACATCTCAATTTGTGACTTTTGTCACAAATAATTTTCCAATGAAAGATGTTTGTTAATGTTTGTGTGTGATCACTTATTGTGCATAATATTTGGTTGGTTTGACCTACTTATCAACTAACATTTGTTTTGTAGCTTTCTTGCATCATATACTTTGGCACCCTAACAAGGGGAAGTATTGATCAAGGGGGAGCTTATCAAGTACTAATCTTTGTTTATGTAGCTTTCTTCATTCAAGCATCATATACTTGGCACTCCAACTAGGGGGAGTATTGTCCAAGGGGGAGCTAATAAGCACTCAAAATCCATGTCTCATCATACTTGGAACTCCAATTAGGGGGAGTAATAACCAAGGGCCTTGCACTATATTCCGCTATGCATTTCTTCTTTTTGTTTCGACAAAAAGGGGGAGATAATATTAAACTCATACATTACATATTTTATACAATTTAAAATGCCTAAAATGATTTTAAAAATTGCATAAAACTAGTTTAATCTATATTTTTAAAAGACTTGCACTCTATTTATTTCATTTCTTAAAAATAAACTTATGTTTTGTCATCAACAAAAAGGGGGAGATTGTTAATACAAATATCGTCTAAAAAACGTTATTTATATTTTACGATCTTTGCTATATTTTGTTAATGACAATTATAAACTTTATCTTTAGCAAAGCATAAATATAAGTTAAGTCTTTTACATATATAGTTATAAGCTTTTAAAACTCATAACTTGCTACATACATGATCACTAGTACATACATGCTACATTCATAAGCTACATACATTTACATTTACATATTACATTCATTTACATTTTAATCCTTAATTTGGAAAATGTACAATGACATCATGGCATGCATCACATTGATATCTTTAGAAGATATTGAAGATCATATGAATATCTTGGTTAGATCTTCACACAAAGAAAAGATATGGAAATATCTTGGTTAGATTTGAAGAAGATTTTGGAGATTTGCTGTCAGGAACCCGCAGATCCAAAATGCATAACGGACGGATCCCTAAAATTGGATCCGTCCCATCCGTGGTTTGCATTTGCAGTTTGCCTATAAATAGCAAGCCACTCATTCATGTTTGATTATCACTCATAAGCATAAACAACATTAAACATTCTTTCATTCATTACTAACCCATTCATATTACATATTTCATTCTTAGTGATCTTTCTTTTGTAGCAAAGAGATCAAAGCATCACAAGCTTCAACTGAGCGTTGCAAGACTTGTTAGATTAGTCATAGTGTGAATTTGTTGTTTTTCACACATCATTGTTGTACCAAACTATCATATACCTCTGTTGTGATCGGTTAGTATTTTAGTCCTCAAAATACATAGAGTATCGGGAGTGGTTGTGCCCTTGTAAAAGAACTCGGTATTTAGCTTTGTACCGGAAAAAGTGTAAGCGACGTGTGTAAAGGTTTTCTCCACCGAGAAGAGAGCTTGTTTCTTAGTGAAGAAAAACTCTCGATTTAGAGGCTCGAGGAGTGGAGTAGGGCAAGGAAGAGAGTCCTTGTAGACCGAACCACTATAAACATCCGTGTTGTGGTTTGATTGTTTCTTTCTCTACTTACTTGTTATAAATTGTTTATTGTTTACATAACTTGAAATCACGTTAAGTATTCAAAGCAAAAGAATTTTAAAACGGTAAAACTATTCAACCCCCTCTAGTTTTCCACACCCTTTAATTTATTAACACCCCTATTACCCGGGAGGGGCAAAAAAATCACAAAATATACTAGAGTGATACAAAATACAAGTTTTTTTTACTTGGAATAGCAAAAAAAATTATTCGATACATATAAAAGGATGGGTGACAAGTAAGATACATTTTTAGGCCATTTCCCTTTAAATATCTCATGAACCGTTAATCGTAGGCGAAACAAATTATACCACCGCGACGGGTATTTCATTATCTTTCAATAGACGGGCACTTTCATATACTTTTGACGATTTTTTTCCTTTTTTATGTTTTTTTTTCAGTATTGAAATTCGCATGACCTATCACATGTTATTTAACACTAATATGGTAGTTCGAACACTAAACAACTGTACTAAAATTGGCATAAGTATTGGCGTATAAATCAAAGACTTTTTCCTTTTTTTTGCAATGGAAAACACACATTTATGGCATTCCAACCATATATCACACATTGTTTTTGAATTATAGATTATATTAGTTCATTTAAATAACTTCTATAATCACATGTGTAAAAAAAATATGGTAAAAATCACATGTGATTGAAATCACGTGTTGTAAAAATCGCATGTGATTTTGTGTGTTTTATCCAACTTTGACAAATTAACTGCACTAATCTACAATTCGAAATATAATGTGTTATGCTCCGTATATGGTTTGAAAGCAATGAATGTTTAGTTTCCAGAACAAAAAACGGTGAAATTCTTTAAATTTTGTATAAAAAGTTATGTTCACTTTATTACATGTTTAAATATTTGAATATTCAAATTAGTGTGAATCATATGTGATTTCTCATGCACGTTTCAACAAGGTAAAAAAAAGAAGATAAAAGGACAAGAAAAACGTGAAAAAGTGACAAAAAAAAGTTTTTTGCAAATATATCAAAGTGCATGTCCATCGAAAGATAATCAAATGCTCGTCGCGATGGTGTAATTTTTTCCGCTTACCGATTAACAGTTTAAGATATGTTATTTTTAAAAAAAGAATGGGGTAAAAGTGAGTTTGTTGTTTAATATAAAAAATGCATGGCTAGGATCGGTCACTTGATATGCAAATTTTTTTTGGTATGTAAATGATCTCCCCTCATTATTTTAAGACAAAGTTATTATATTGTAATTAGAGTAAATTACATGGATCGTCCCTGTGGTTTGTCCAAAATTGCATCTATCGTACATGAGAGTTCATATTGTATTTACAGTCTTTAACATTGCAAATAATAACACCAACAATCCTTTATTTAACAAAACTCCACCTACATATTCATCTCTCTAACACACAAGTACTTCTCGCCACATACACACACAATCCATTTTTTATACAAGCAAACACACATAAAAAAACAAATAAATCAGCCTCTACCGACACCAAACTCCGACCAACCACCACCACACTGCCTCTGTTGTGTCGTCAGAAAGTTACTACACCGTTGTTGCTATCTCGCCTCCGGACACCGTGGCCCGCCTCGGATCTGGATTCACTGGTGTGCATGTGTGGTGATTGTGAGTAAAATAGGTTCAAGTTTATGGCTGAGTTTGGGTGTTGATACGTATATGTATAATGTTGGTGGCAAGATGGTGGATGGACGTCGACGGTGGTGAGGATAAGGTGTTGATTTTGGCCAGCGTTTGGGGTGTCGGTTTTGGCCATAGTTGTTGGTTCATGCATGATGCTATTAGGTTGGGCACAGTCGTGACCGAGCACGTCCCTGCCACATCAGCTTTCTCTCTTCGACGACCAAGTTGCCACAGTCGGTGACCAAGTTAATTTTTTTTAAATAATCAAACGGTATAATTTTTTGGATTTATTTATGTGTAAATATCGGTCACCATATTGACCGATCTCTCCATATTAGGCTACTTGCAGTGGACTGCAAAAAGTCGGTAAAATTCATTGGTCGACCGATGTCACAAATCACAATTTCAGGTCATTTTCCAAACCTCGACAATTTACTATTCACGGGATTACTATTCATTATTTACTATTCACCGATCACTATTCATCATTTTCGGAGTCAGTTTGAGAATTTGAGAAGTCATCAAAAAATTTACTATTCACGAAACACTATTCATTCCCGGAGGGAAATTTCCATTCATGATCATCATTCATCTTTTTGTAAACCTAGTTTATGGGTATTCAAATGCGCGTAACCAGTATAGTTTAGCTGCGTATTCATGCATCATCAGTAAGGACGCATCATATAGACTAGAGTAGTCTACATATCATCAGTAACATCATTATCATGTTAGGTCATGCACGGGTTTGTGTGATTTTCATTAACGTATGTTCATTTATTTATTAAACGTTACCACTCAGTCATTACTACTAACATTATACCCGACACTCCCGACTACGATCCTAATATATTTTCATGCTAATTTTAATGATATAAAGATTATATTATTACTTTACCCGGTGTTTTAAATCAATTGCTATATTTTTCGTTAGGAGCTTATAACTCCGTCGGTTTGCGATATTTCAACCCGATAATCATTCTACACCCGATTCTTGCAAGAAATATGATTTTACAATTTTTACAACTTCGTCGTATTTTATTTTAACTCGTCACGATTTATTTCTAGTTAACCCGGTACCCGCTAACACCTAATGTATGCACTAAACTAAACTAATACTTGCATATTAGTACACAAGCCTTAATTGTCCATCAAATCCTTCCTTTTTTCTCCCATGTGCCGCCCCCCTAAACACCCCTAATTCTCCATACATACTTGATTTAGCTAACATCTCATTAATGCAAAGATCCTTTATGTTTCTTGATTTATTTAGACTAACACATACATACCAAAAATCAACTAGCTAAACTTCACATATTCTCTCCTTTTCTTTCTTCCTTGTTCGGCCAAACCAAGAACACCAACACTAATCCATAATTTTTCCAAGATCAAGTCATAATCAAGGCTCATTTACACTCCTTGTTAGGGTTTTGTGATAAAATCCCTAGGTTTCTTGCATATTTCTCATCAAATCATCTCAAGTATTCAAGTAAGCTTCAAGATCATCTTTCTAATCTTTTCATACTTCCATTTGATTAATTTTCAAGATATATTATTAACTAGATATGCAAATATACATGTTACACATACCACTTGATGTCCATTTTCACTATAAACACTAGATCTATGCATTTTAGTAACACTCTCATGAAACCCACCATGGTTGGTGATGTTTAGGACCCCATGACACCTTAAGAAGGTGTATGGTAGGATTAGAGTAATTGTGGAGTTGATTGGAAGTGGTATGAACAAGTCTTGAACCATGAAAATGAGTTTTTAACACAATAGAAAAGGGTCTGTCCAAAAATGTAAAATCTGGAAAAATCAGTAACTCTTGGACCATTTTGGCCTTCATATTTAGAAAATACTTTCAAAAACGAAACCGTGGGCGTTGGAATGAGTAAAAACCGACTTATAACGAAGGAGATATGATTTTTCTAAGTTGTGCGACGAAAAACTATTTTCTGAAAATAGCTTGCTGTTTTTCCGAACTTCAAGGGACAAAACGAGGCATTAGACGTGATCTAGACAAGCCGACCTACTGAAAATATGTTAGTTCATATTTGTACGAACCCGTGGATATAAAGAACGTGGCAAACGAGCTTATAACGACCGAGATATACACGTTTGAAGCCGACGATTCATAAAACTATTTTGACAGCATTATATAGAAAATAAAGTCTAGTATAGAAATTAGTATTTTTACAAGTCACTAAGTTGATAGCCGATTTTATATATGATCGAGGCGCGTTTGATCACAAGTCAAATAAAATGACATTAAGATTATGTTGCAAGGTTTTCAAAAACGTCGAGTTTAATCACTAACACTTAACGTACAATATTTCACGACTAGTTTTACGAGGTCATTTTGGACCTATTTTCACAAGTAATGAAAAGTGTTATTTTTGCGACGAAAACATTATATTTACCAATAAACCACCAAATGAGGATCGTGGAGTACCGTTTCAACATATTTACACGAAAAGTAGTTTATAACTTAACGAGACGTCAAAATGTATTTTTCGTCGATAAACGTTATTTTCAAAAGTAACGAGTGGTATCGTTAACATACGTATTTGCATGTGTTGCGTTGTATCATTTCTTACATTAAATCATATCATTCATGATAGGTCGCGGTTAGAGACCGAGTCTCATTTCATCACATCCACTATTATCATTGTTGCTATCATATCAGGTGAGTTTTCATAGCCCCGTTTTAAATTTATTATTTGATTTCTAAATTCTCGGGGGAGAATACATTGCACCATTTTTCATACGGACCAAAGTATCAAACTCATTACATTGCTTAAGTTACATCATTGCCCAGATTAAAGTCCACTTTATTATCATGAATCGTTAATTGTGAGCAAGCGAGAGTGAGTGAATAGATCTATTGAGGGTGACTCATCCGTTCGGGTTGGTAGCGCCAACTAGTCATACGAACGCATTTCATTTCTATCATATCAGAGTGACTGGCAAAACACTCAGTTGGGGCATTTCATTTCAGTCTAGCTTCGGGGTCATGAGCTTAAGAGCTAATGTATCATTTTTATGTGGCAGTTTGTCATACACTTTATACTTGTGGTTTCCGTATAACATTTCATTTACATAAACCTATGAACTCACCAACATTATTGTTGACCGTTTTAGCAATGTATTTTCAGGTAATTAAAGGTATCACATGTTGGCTTGCATAAGGGCATGCATGGAGTCGCGGAGTCGAAGCGTCTCACTTTATATTTTATGCACTTATCTATCGTTTGATTTGTATGAACTTGATTTCTGAAAACTTGTTTCACCTTTTAGGACCAACTTTTGTAAACTCTGAATATTTTAAATAATCAAACGATGTATTTTCTAAACGACACTTTAGGTCGTTCAATATAACTGTACTGTGGTGCTATGATCAGTCACACCCTTGAATGCTTCATTCCGCTGCAAGTCACGTAATTTGGGGGTGTGACAACCAATATTAAAATCGGTCATGACCACTGTGGGAAAAAAAATATCGGTCGTCGGTCTTATTTTCTCAATATGGGTCACAAATTCGACAGACTTTTGCACATCACTAAACACCAAAAAATTCAACCATTTGAGATTAAAAAAAAAAAAAAAAAAAAAAAAAAAAAAAAAAAAAAAAAAAACTTTATTTTAAAAAAACTTTACCACTTTACAACCTATAAATCCAACATGAAACACACTTCTAAACACACAATTTCAAACACAATTCAAACAACTTCTCATCCATTTAATCATGTCAAAAAAAAAAAAAAAAAAAAAAAAAAAAAAAAAAAAAAAAAAAAAAAAAAAACTCCACATCAAAAAACCGACGATCCCGACTACCCCAAAATGCCCCGAATTTGAATTTCTCGCCGAAAAACACCTTCGAATTAACCGGCGTAACACCACCACAAAATCAGGGTATTCGCTTTCGTGCACCCGCTTTTGAATATCCATCACGACTACCACCACCGAATCAAAATCAAAACATGTTTTACCTTAATCGTCCATTTGTCCCACCGCATCGTCCTAATATGGATTATCACCAAGAACCAAGTGGGTCGTTGTATTATCCTAACATGGATTTCTCGCAGTCTTCCCAACCGTATCAAGATTATTCCCCGCTTTGTAGTGCTAATCTTGAAATGGATTTGGAGGATTATATGACAGACTATCCGACTCAATATGGTTTATGGTTTATTAGTTAGATTAAAAAGAAAAAACAAAAGTGTAAAAAAAAAAAGTTATTTAATATATATTTAATAGTATAAAGTAAAACTTGGACCAATAAGACTAAAGTGGATGTATATGACCCTCATGTGCATGGTTATCGGAAGAGCCGAGTGTTATATTAATTAATTTAGGAAGGAGAAAGTTGTATTTTCTTTAATTAAATTTATACTACATATAAAAGCAAAATGGTCAATATAAAAAAGTGAAAAAGCCAATATATGAAATGTTGAAAATTTTATATTATTTAAGGAAAAACTTAAAACATCACAATAAAGGAAATATAAAAATTAACGGAATGTTTTGAATCTCTATTATGGCAACATTTCAAAAGGAAACTATTAATACATATTAAAAATCGGGTTGGCCTGGGACGCTTCAAACCCTGCGGGTTGACCCGGTTTAATTTGACCCTTTTTTTTTACCCAACCTGTCGGGTTGACCCGATTTATATTGACCCGTTTTTCAACCAGAACGGTTCAACCGGTTGAACCACCCGGGTCGAACCGGGTTTCAAAACATTATGTTTAATCCCAAATCCTCAAACATTATTATTTTTCGTTTATAACCTATAAATTTTTTTTATTACTAAAACTATTTGCCGTTATAAAATCCCGTTGCTATGCACGGGTACTCGTCTAGTATAAGTAAAACTTAAAAGTTTTGGGAGGGTCGTGGCCCTCCCCGGTCTCCATTAAGGTCCGTAAGGGAGTATGCTAACCAATGTTATGCAATATGAAACTCTCAGGGACGGTAGATGCAATATCCGACACACCACAAGGATGATCCATGTAATTATCTAGGCAATCCAAGTCGGAATTGAACCCGAAGCCACAAACAAGCCCGATCCCAGAGAGTGGGTTGTTATAAAAAACCAAAAATCAAAATAGGGTTTCCTTTCATCCTCACAATCCGCCGCTCTCTCTTTACACTCTTCACATCCTGCAAAAATGGTATTAATCCCTTTTCTTTTTCATCTCTATTTTATTAATTCTCTATCTTTTATTTGCATTTGCAAATTGTTTAGCTTATTGATTAGTGAGTTTGAAGCTAGAAATGTTTTATTTTATTTTATTTTATTTTACAAAGTTATAGGATTTGGAATTTTACAGCTCTAGAATTAAACAATTTTAGTATAGTCACAATAGACATTTTTTCAAATGTTGTATTATGCGTAATTTGTAAAAGATGGGTGAATGGTTAAATGCGTGCTATGCGCCTTTTGTGAATGGTTTATTTGGGATTCATTTGTGACATTGTATTTGTCTAACAATTTTAGTATAGTCACAATAGACATTTTTTCAAATGTTGTATTATGCGTAATTTGTAAAAGATGGGTGAATGGTTAAATGCGTGCTATGCGCCTTTTGTGAATGGTTTATTTGGGATTCATTTGTGACATTGTATTTGTCTAACTTTATTTACAGACAAAGAGGACCAAGAAGGCTGGTATTGTTGGGAAGTACGGTAAGTGTCTACTTTTTAACTTTCTCAGGTCAAAATAGTAATATGATTGTATTACTGTATAGTATTATATACTTCTATATGCGTTGTTGGGGCCGGATTAAATGGGCCGTTTAAAATAATCTGTTTTTATAAATTAGATTTGTAATTGTGTTGGCAAATTCCAATTTAAAGTTGACAATATCTAGACGTATACTGGGAAAATAATATCGTGAGCTATTAGTTTGCTATATAGAACTACATGTTAATATGTACGTTCTTAACTCAGTTACTGGCTGGAAGTGTTTCATTTTATGATATGAAACTATTCCATAAGGATGTTATATATTTTGGTGACCACATCAAGTATTGTTCATCATGTGACTTGGTTTTTTAAGTTGTTTTGTATGCTCTAAACCTTGTTTAGGTACACGTTATGGTGCTAGTCTGCGAAAGCAGATCAAGAAGATGGAGGTCAGCCAGCACAGCAAATATTTCTGCGAATTTTGTGGAAAGGTACATTTAAACATCACCTTTAGTAAACAGCGTGTAGCTTTGAGTTTTCTCTCTTATCCACTTATCAATTCTAAACATTTTTCATCTCGAAAAATTTGTATAGTATGCCGTGAAAAGAAAGGCTGTTGGAATTTGGGGCTGCAAGGACTGTGGCAAGGTCAAAGCAGGCGGTGCATACACATTGAAGTAAAATTTTTTACTCTCTTTAATAAATATCTTAATATCCTTTAGATTATACAAGGCATTGACTTAGTTTCAGGGTAACCCTTCTTTGTACAGTTGTTTTTTGAAATTTTAATAAGAGTGTACATATTATTTCATAAACTTGTGGATCTATTCTTAGCCAACAATGTAAATTTTAATAATAGCGTATCGAATAGAGATGAAATGTTATTTGAAGTGATTCATTATTCAGTAAATGGGATGAAATTGCTACCTTAAGTCCTTTGTCCTGCTTTCTAATGCTGATTTTTTTTGGTAATAGCACTGCTAGTGCCGTGACAGTGAGGAGCACGATCCGACGTTTGAGGGAGCAAACAGAGAGTTAAGTGCACATTGGTTGTTATACATTGTTACCGAAGTTCATTTTACTCTTTAATATTGTTATCAGTTTTGTGTTAGAGGGAGAGACAGGTTATTAGGTGAATCATTGAAATCATTGTTTAATTTGAATGTTGTAAGCGTTTCTTGACGTGAAATGCTGCTTTTTCCAAAATCTGGCTGATATCTTTAATGACCGGTGTTGTTTGGAACCGTCATACTTGTTACTTTTGTGGTTATATATTTGCCCATCTGATCATGTTTACCATGTGAAAACTTTCAATCTGGCGTCATAGCTGTGGTCTTTTATGCAAGACTGAATTGTGCAACTTTTGCCTGTTTAAGGTTCAGATAACTAATGCAACTACAGTTTGATGGATATGAATTTGGTTATATACACCATGTAATTTGTGAAAGCGAACTCATTTTTTTCAAGCAATCCTAATCACCACCAAGGACACTTGTGTGCTTTCTTTTGTGACCATGGCTCCTAAGCCAAATTGTGAATTTTGAATTGCCATTAACGATGAGGAGAGCAAATGATAACATTTGTTGTTTCATAGAAAAAAATCTAAATTTTATTGCCTGCTTGCATAAAGTATTTGCGTCAATGAATGGTGCCAATTCCTGCCTCTACATCTTATTTGCAAGTGTTTTTTAAGACAGCAGAATCTGCAAATGTCTTTTAAGATGATATTCAAAAGAATATAGCGTTACTGGTAAAAGTCAAAGTAAAAGCGAAGCTAACAAACGTTATAGAACTCAAAGCGATTATGGTCATTTTTCAATTAAAGACCAGATGTAAAAGGCTAAAAATATTTCATGAACCTCGGTGGCTATGCATATATTCAATGCTAAAATACAACGTGCACTTCTGTTCAGTGCAATTGCCTTTATATAAAACATACACTTAACAGTTAGACCAAGCGTAATGGGGCTTTGTTTGCCCGGTTGTTGCACCCACAGCGCCCCAACAGCGCCCAAGAACCAGTACGCAAGGGCGTTGTTGCCCAAAAAAACCACCCTGGCGTGCTTCTGACAACGCCCCTTGCATTTGCTATTTCGAAAAAATATAGACGTTGCAACGGATAGTTTGGACCAGCATTTTTTTTTTTTTTTTATCAACTAATTTTTATAAATATTTCCCCTATAAAACCCACATCAAACCCTCACTTTTACTCATTATTCTCTCATCTTTTATACATTTCCTCTCAATATTTATAAACACATCTCCCTCTTTTATACTATAATTTTATAAGAATGAATCCCAACCGTCTAACCCGCCCACAAAATTACACAAACCCCGAATACGTTCGTCCTCGTCGTGTTAACGAGTTTAACGAGGGTGCGTATTCAAACCAAGAACTTCTAGATATCATCTCGCATTTGCCACCAAATATGCAACCGCAAACCGGGTTTCAAAACTACGGTTACGGTAACCAAAATTACGGGTTCAACTCGTATACCCAACAAAATGCCACTCCACAATTCTCGTCACAATTCCCGTCACAATTCAACACGTCTCCACAATTTCGCCCACAATTCCCTTTGCATACACAATTCCCGTCACAAGAAGACCCGGTAGATGTTGAATCTTACGAGAGTGTCCCGGAGAGTCCTCCAAGCGTTACCCGATCGAAGGGTAAGAAAACCACCGCCGCCGGACCGTCTCAAAAAACAAGGCGGTCGCACAAAAAGAAACCCGACGGCGAGCCGAGAGCTAAGATGACGCGTATGCCGTGGAACGACCACGAGTTGATGTGTTTGGCACGTGCGTGGGTAGAAATTGCGACGGATCCAAACGCCGGTATTATGTTTAACTTATTTTTTTAAAGTTATTATGTATTTTTTTAAAGTTATTAAGGTTTTTTTTTTTATTTTTTTATTATTATTATTTTTTTTTTTTTAAGTTATTATGTTTAACTAATATTTTTTACTAACTTATTATGTTTATTTGTTTATTTTTTAGCGGATTATCAACGGGGACATGTATTTTGGGCTCGAATTCGAGAAGCGTTTTTTGCCGCAATGGGTGTCGGACCCGATTATCGTACGCCGGACATGATTTGGGGGAAGTGGACCGACCTCAACAAGGCGTGTCAATTCTTTAACGGTTGCTACAACCGGAAAAAGAATACGCGAGTACCAAGCGGGGAAAGTTTGTTGACGTGGACTTACGAGGCCGCCGACAAGGACTACAAGGCGGTTAAGTTGCAATCATTCCAACACAAGGCGGTATGGGAATACCTTCACACCCATCAAAAATGGATCGAGCAACCCGCTTTGGAAGTTCGTACAACGAGACCGTCGAAACGGTCTAAAACCGATTCGTCATCCGCCCCCGAAAGCCAATCGTCCGATGCTCACACGTTGAACCTAAACGACGAGGCGGAAGAAGACGAGACCGTGTATGTCGAGCCGCCAAGGCCCCCGGGTAGGCGAAGTGCCAAAGGAAAAGGGGTTTCCTCGTCCTCCTCCGCCACCGACAACAACGCGTTGAGCCAAATTGCGGCTCAACTAGCTAGGCTAGGGGATGAGGCTCAAAAGCGTCGTGAGCTTAAAGAAAAAAGATACAACGACCAAGCAACGCTAATCCAACTCAAAGATTTGGAGCAATTGCGACGAAGTACCGATGGGATGACCGACGAGGAACTAGCAATTAACGAACAAATCAACGAAGCAATCCGCAGAAAATATCGTTTGTAGTGTTTTTTATGTAATATTTAGTTGTCGTTTTTTTTAAATTATGTATGACTTTTTTTTTTTTTTTTTTTTTTTTTTTTTTTTTTTTTTTTTTTAATTATGTAATGTTTTAGGGTTTATTTTAATGAAATTGTCTTTTTATTTATATTATTTAGTTTTTAGTGATTGAAAAAAAAAAAAAAAAAAAAGGAATGCCATATGTCAAACAATGCCCCACTCACCACTACACCACTTTTTCAACAAAGCCCCACAAAGCCCCCACATGCCACATGTCAAACAACCCCCACCCTCTCTTAGGCACCACTGCACATAGTCTTATAAGGATCCTACTCACTCTCATGTTCAACCACCATTACTGTCAAGAAAAAAGAGGCGGTTCAGATGCTGATTCCCAGAAGAAACAAAGGTTGAGTTAGTGCAGTTTTGTTTCATTTCAACGCATTACGTATATGGGAAATCAGATGATGGGATGTTATAGACCACTGATGTCATCATGATGATGAATTCGGTTTTGAACTGCTTTAACCGCTGCCACTCTTGCAGCATTGGCTGCTAGGCTAGCTGATGTTAGCTTGGTCCACTCTCTCGTCAACCTCTGCAACCGCCATTGCTTTCTCAGTTACACGTCTTGCTTCCTGTTATAAACACAATTGTTTAGAGCATCTCCAACGGCAAACAACAAAAACCACCAAAAACCATAAAAAACCTAGCCACGTCACTGCCACATCAGATTTCTTAAAAACCTCATTTTTTACTCCAACAATATCCCTTCTCAAACCCTATTATTTTAATATATTTATATATATAAATATAGGTATATATATATTTGTGTGAGAGTGAAAAAAATGGGGCCCACTTTATTTGGTTTTTGGTGGTTTGGATTTTCAAACCACCTTGGTTCAAACAAGGACCTCCAATGGTTACAAACCAAGCATCTTGGTTTGAACCACAAAAACTCCAACCGTTGGAGATACTCTTAGGGAAAAAAAATTGTAGTTTTTTAAAAAGTTAAAAATAATACCAATCATTGTTAACAATTTAGAGGTGGCAAATTTAACAAACTAAGTTATTAACGAGCGAATTTTGGTTACGATTTAGCCCTAACACATCGACGCATAAATTAAAAATCAAAAGCTAAAAAAGGAGATGGGTCAAATGGGTTGAAATTTGATCATTGTATAATTGCATAAATAACTTTACTAAAAGATTAGCTTATTGATGATATAAAATAACAAAGTTTTTGCGTCACGAAAACCATGCATTTTGTCTGCAAAATACTCTCCAGTATATGTGTCGCCATTTCTACATGATCATTGTAATTACTATCAGACCATGTGGGGTTATATAAGGCACATAATTTCAACCATATACGCTCCTGGCATTGGTTTTGAAGTGTAGAATGTGGTGTGACAACCCATACCATATAGATACAAACAAAACATTCTTAACACCTATTGTGAGATACTAATTACTTGCACCATAATTTTAAGTTGGTAGAGGGTTATTGAAAGAAGTAGTCCCTCAAAACAGATTGTTGAACCACATAGATATTAGTTATTTCATTTACCACTTCTTGCACTGATTCTTTCGCTCAAAGTTTCAGCATCTGACTTTACACAGAGCTTAAGCAAATTATTCTAATATCCAAACACCTTCTGCTAATGTAGAAACTATGTGGATCTGAATCGATGCAGCAAGTTCATTTGTGATTACGGTAAGGAACATGATCATTTTAGTTAGAATTCTTCTATAAAATAAAAGTATTACAAAATTCAAATCCAGTGCATAATTGAATCCCTAAATCTATATGTATTCAAACAATCAAATCAAACTCAAACCATAAGGTTCTTCTACATGATGGATCATGTTTCAATAAACAAATAACTTTACATTCAAAAAGCGTTGAAAACATGTATCATGTATGGTTGTAGCCAAAGATCATTAGTGAAACAGCAGAAATCATTTAAAAAACATTCAAAGAAGTATGAAACTCGAAATCATAAATCTCAGTTTACCTGAAATAGTAGTGACCAATCCCATGTTTAACACCTCGTTTAAACTCTCCAAAATACTTACTCCCGTCTTCACCCATCTGATCACAATTACTAGTCGCATGATTATGTGTTGGCCCATCCGGATCATCACTGGCTCGAATCAAACATATCTATTGAACAAACTCACACACACAAACTTTCTGTATATTGAATCTGATTATTTGTTTGTTAACTATTTGATTACAATGTTCGACCTATATATACTAAACGAACCATCGTGACTTTTCCCAAGAGTCACAACTTTCCATAAATAACTAACTATAACTACCATAACTACCATAACCGAAATTAACTACTATTCGGTTATTAACTTTATTCTTGACACACTATGACCCTAAACTTATAAACTTTACATACTCGACTCTAAATACACAAATAACTAATTACATAACGACCCCTAAACTTTAAATTCACATGGATTAATGAATTAACTTCCAATACTCCCCCTTAATTTATTAATCCATGTCTTCAATATCTTCGTGTCTTCAAACTTGATCAGCTTTTATCTTGAACATGTTGTAGCGGGTCTTGGTCTCGTCTTTTCTAGATCTTGTGGTTCAACTTTCTTGTTGCTTGACTCTTTCATCTCTTTGCTTGTGTAATCTCTCAACTTCTTGAGGTTCTCTAACTCTTTCTGCATTTGTTTCTCAAATACTCTCTCTCTATTTCTTATTTTCTTCTCAAACTCTTGTTTCTCCATCTCTATTTCTTGAAGTTTTCCTAACTTCCACTTTCTATGATTCGATCTTCGCTCGACTGGATCGTGTCTCTCTTTCTCTATTCGATTTTTCCTAAATCGTGTCTCTCTTTCTCTATTCTATTTTTCCTAAATCGAAATTTGGGTTTTTCTAACCCTTTCTTGAAGAATGATCTAATCCCGATCTGGTTCTTCTTTCTCTCTTCTCTGAATCATGTCTTTCTCTTGATTGATTCCCTGAATCAATTTCTTCTCTATCTCTCTTCTCTGGAATGATTCCTCTTCTCCTGATTGATTCCTCTGAATCAATTTCTTCTCTATCTCTCTTCTCTTGATTTCTCTTCTCTTGATTGATTCCTCTGAATCAATCTGTCTCTGGGTTTCTCTAACCCTTTCTGACCGGTCTGCTCACGGTCGGTTCTTCTCTCAATAGATTCCTCTGAATCAATTTGTCTCTATTGATCTTCTCTTGATCAATTCTTCTCTCTATAACGATTCCTCTAAATCGTCTGTCAATTTGATACTCCTGATCAAATTGTTCTTCTCTTTGTCTCGTGTTTCTGGTTTAGTTTCTTGCAATCTGCAAAGCGTATTCCTCTTGAATCACTGCACTCCTCTAATTGCCTCTGATGAAACGCAAACTGAAACACCGGTTTGATTCGAGCCTCTGGCTCTGATACCACTGTTGGCCCATCCGGATCATCACTGGCTCGAATCAAACATATCTATTGAACAAACTCACACACACAAACTTTCTGTATATTGAATTTGATTGTTTGTTAACTATTTGATTACAATGTTCGACCTATATATACTAAACGAACCATCGTGACTTTTCCCAAGAGTCACAACTTTCCATAAATAACTAACTATAACTACCATAACTACCATAACCGAAATTAACTACTATTCGGTTATTAACTTTATTCTTGACACACTAGGACCCTAAACTTATAAACTTTACATACTCGACTCTAAATACCAATGTTGCAAAAATCGCGAATCGGTAGTCGGGCGGTCGATCACCTTGTACCTTGTAATCGGTCTAGGCGGGATTAATCGGTGATTAATTGGATTGGCATTACTGACAAATTTTATTTATTTCCGGAAAGTTTTGTGTATTTCTGGTGAGTTTTATGTATTTCCGGCAAGATATTTTCTAAAAAACAACTTGTAATAGACTTAAACAGTTACTATAAGTGATCAAAATAAGTTTACAGTGAGTTTTGGGTACTTCCGACAAGTTTGACCACCATTGACCGCCGTTGACCACGGTTGACCTATTTGTTTGACCCAGTTACATAAATCGGCAAGGTCGGTGGCCTTGTAGCACCTAATCGGCGATTAATCGGCCTTGTAGACTTTTTTTGCAACACTGCTAAATACACAAATAACTAATTACATAACGACTCCTAAACTTTAAATTCACATGGATTAATGAATTAACTTCCAATATTACACACTATAGTTCTACAACTTTCAGGAAACGTGCATGTATGTTGACCATTTCTTCATAGCTAAAAGGAAATCAAGTACATGCATAACCAAAAGAAAATTAAGTAAAACAATATGATTGACCACATCTTCATCTTCATCTTGCCAACATAACATGTGAAGTACATTGATCAGTCACGTATCACTGTACCTGTACTGATGGAATATAATTGCATGTTGATGTGTCGCATCGTTAGAACTAAAAAATTCAGTGTTTCAAATTTTAATAATGTAATTCGTCTGACACGTATACGAACAAGAATTAGTGGTTCGCTTCTTTGATAACGCATCATGTCATGTGCCATACGCATGGATTTAACATTCCTTCCACTTCTTCAAGATTGTGCTCTTTTTTTTTTCTTTTTTTTTTTTTATTTTTAATATCAGGTCTAACTGTTATATTGTTATTCGACGTACCTTTTATATTTATATTCGATCATCAAAAAAATTATGCGCTCCCTTTTCAATGGATTGATTGTTTATTTTCTTAATATTTGACTTATGATCTTCCTTATTTTACCTAGCCATTAGTGAACTAATTGTCGGTATCAAATATAAAACGGATGAAGTAAAGGAAGTTTGTAAAGATTGCAATCTAAAGTGTCAACAAATTTATCTTTTCTAGCTGACTGTTCACCAAAAATCACAAAGCTCTTGAATGATTAAATAATTTTCCATGGTTTGCAAAACATAAAACTAAATCATTCTAATGTAACAAAAAAAAAAAAAAAAAAAAAAAAAAAAAAAAAAAAAAAAAAAAAACCCTGAAAAAAGAGACAATTGATTAAATCCGACAACTCTAATTTGTTATATACATCACTATCCAATATGGTAACTTAACATGAAAAATTAAAGACACAAGATATGGATTCGGTCAACAATGTCTTTACCTAATGTTACATCAATAGTATGCAACGTTAGTTTCTTTTCAAAACTAATATAATGAGAGTGAATGATATTAATGAAACCCAATCATGATCTTTGCTAATGGTGTACGCATAAGAAACAACAAACATAATGTAATGGAACAATATCGGATTGTCATATGACCATGTCACGTCTTGTAAGGCTGAAGGGGATTCAGATGACCAAACTAGACGGCTTTTTAACTGCTGCTCTAGATTTCAAGGTTATATATATATAGAACTATACCACATAAGAAACTATGCCAAAAAGCAATTTGTGAATTGAAACAAGTAAGCAACAAAAGACTAAATGTGGATCTAAAAAACTTCTAGAGAAGAAATTGATGTAGTTGGTGGTAGAGATCATGGGAAGCACGTGGATGTGTATTATGCTAAAGACCCTGACAAGGGTAGGTCGATAATCAGGTACGTGTTTATGGTACATGGATGTACGTGGTGAGTTTGGAAAGCGACTCATTTTGAATTATCTACTACAGAGGCGGAGTATATGACGCTTACAGAAGCTGTGATAGAAAGCATTTGGCTAAAAGGACTTCAAACAGATCGAACCGGGAGCAAACCTAATGTGAATTGTGATAATAGGGGGCAATTCATCCCTTAAGAAATGCAATGTTTCATGAGAGGACCAAGCATATCAATGTGAGGTATCACTTCATCAGGGAGATCGTACAGAAGATAATGCTGCTGATGCATTCACAAAGGTGGTTCCAGGTCGAAATTTCAAGTATTGCATGGAGATACTTGGTGTCGGGGTTAACTAGTATTGCCACTTAGGTGGAAATTCTTATTTGTTTATTGACAATACTAGTTCGAATACGAGTCGGTTATGTTTAGCTTGATGTATAAGCTGTATTAGGGGGTTTTATTTTCTTTACTTGCAAGGCAAGTCAAGGCTTTGTTTAAGTAATTGTTAACGTTTGAGTCACACTACACCAAAAGCTTATGTTTGGCACCAGCAAAATCTTTGGGTCGACATTGTCGACCCAAATATTGACCATGGCCCACTCAACTTTCAACCAAAAAGTCAGTCAAAGAATTGAGCAATATGGGTCGACAATGTCGACCCAAAGCGCGTACATTTTTTTTTTAAATTTAAAAACTTTTTAAATTAGTTTTTATTTTAAAATAAATATTAAAACATATTAGAAAGCAGAGTGGGTCGACAATGTCGACCCAAACTGCGAGTATATATATTTTTTTAATTTAAAAACTTTTTAAATAACTTTTTATTTTAAAAGAAATATTAAAACATTTTTAAAGGAAAAGAATTAGAAAAAAAAAAAAAAAAAATACATGCAGCAATATGGCACGACAATGTCGTGCCATATTTTACCACCAAAATATTTTCACGAAAATTAAAACAACCCGTCAAAAGAAAT
Organism: Artemisia tridentata subsp. tridentata; assembly: GCA_021014915.2. Lineage (NCBI taxonomy): Eukaryota > Viridiplantae > Streptophyta > Magnoliopsida > Asterales > Asteraceae > Artemisia > Artemisia tridentata. The sequence continues at coordinate 213,653,531 of CP139502.1, read as the reverse complement.
ATTAAAACATTTTTAAGAAGCAGAGTGGGTCGACAATGTCGACCCAAACTGCGAGTATATTTTTTTTTTAATTTAAAAACTTTTTAAATCGCTTTATATTTTAAAATAAATATTAAAACATTTTAAGAAGCAGAATGGGACGACAATGTCGACCCAAACTGCGTGTTTTTTTTATTTAAAAACTTTTTAAATCAGTTTTTAAATTAAAATAAATATTAAAACTTTTCTAATATATAATTAAAATTAAAAACTTTATATTTGTTAGGAATATAAATATTCATATGAAGGTTCGGTCACCCCGAGTATCTAATTAGCATTTATATAGCTCGTAGGCTTATATATATTTGTTTAGTAGTATTAGTATTATCAGTATTATTAGTGTAGTAATATATATTCGTGGAGTGGGTCGGGGCTTTCCCCACTGTCAGCTCACTCCACAGCCCACTAGGGGCACAAATATTAGGAAGTATAAATACCCCTTCCCACACAAGGGAAGGGTTGGAACTCTTCACATAGTTAATCTAATATTCAGTTTTTCTCTCAACAAGAGTCTCCCTCTCTCTCTAACATCTCACTAACTCAAATGGGTTTCTTGATCTTTCAAGATCCAAGACCACCCGAATAGATCCACACAATCAATGGTTAGATCTTACAATTGGTATCAAGAGCCATGGTTAGGTTCGGTCTGATTGTGTGTTGGTCTCATTTTTCTTGTCTCGAATCATTTTATACAAACTGTTTTACTCACATTTTTGTTCGAATCACTTGTTGACTTTTGTGCTTGTGGGCTTCACTTGTTTAGTATTATTACTGCTTTGTCTTCGATGGTCAACAATTGTTACTCACTTTCTTGGTTCTCATTTTGTCAAACTGGTTTATGTGCTATATTTCATTTCATAGTGGGCCTCAAATTTATTTATATGTTTGCCTTGATTTGTGGTATCTATTTTAGTTGCATGGTTCGAACAATGTTCATGAATTTGGCTGGTCATTTCTTTTTGGTGTTTCATGATTCGTTGGTCAACTGTTGGGTTTAACGGTTCATGGTGAAGGCATTCTTTTATTTTGGTTTTGGTTCGTACCATGTTATCCTACCTGTTTTCTTTTGTCCGAAACTAAATTTTCTTGAATCTAGCTTTGTTTGAAAATTTACATTTTGGATATTAACAATTTGGGGTTGCTACGATCTAGCCAAAAGTTTTCACTTTGGGCTACATGTCTATCACTACTTGGATGATGAAATTGTTGGTGGTTAGTGGTTCTTGGTATAATGGTCATAGTTGCTGCTGGTGTCCAAAGAGTGTTAATTGTTCTTGAAGGCGGTTTGTATGTTTGACTGGTCAAAGAGAAAAACACAGATCCGGATTTTATGGAAAGTACGAAAGTGACTGGTTTGACTGGTCAAAGACGCGGTTTGTCTATTGGCTTACAGACTCGGTTTGTCTGTTTAACCCTGGACTCGGTTTGTCCATACAGTCACAGACTCGGTTTGTCTGTTTTACCATGAACTCGGTTTGTGTATACATTGTATACTCGGTTTGTCTGCAAAATCACGGACTCGGTTTGTATACTATGTCATTGATACGGTTTGTCATAGACTCGGTTTGTCATGGACTCGGTTTGTGTACATGAGGTGTACGCGGTTTGTGTATAATCACGAACTCGGTTTGTGTCTCTAACATGTATACGGCTTGTGTGTTTGCACAGACGCAGTTTGTGTCTAATCCACTCTAATCAACTAGTTGCAAACACAATATGATAGAACAAGTCATTGTACAACATTTCTCACAAATTACAACATATCCTAAAGACACAACAACAACGATTTCACTGTCAACATCAACAAATCCTAACATTTACAAACAACAACTAATGCGTCATCACTACTCCTTCTATTGGCTCAAATAAACTAAAACGACTCACAAATCCAAACCTTCATCTCCAATCGAACGATACTAAGACTCAAAACATTAACGATTAATAACAATGATCTCAGTTTGTTCAAATTCCCTCTCAAAGATCTTTCAATAAACTCGTAAGATTGAACATTATCATCATAGATCAAATTTTTGAAGCTAATCACTTCAATTAACTATCCGAATCTAAAGATAAGAAAGGTAACAAGTATGTTATTTCCTTATCTTCGGCTCGTTGAAAACAATGAATATAAATGTAAATCAACAGTCGAACCTACCGTGACCCCACTTAGGACGGTGAAGCCTCTAAAACGCCTTCTCGATTTGAATACGAGCAACAACTGAAAGAAACAAAGGTTCAGGGGCTTGTGGATTCGGATTGATGACATTGATGAGTTTTGATGTTGGATGTTGATGATGAGATGAGACGAGTTTTGTTTAAATTTGATGGGAGGTAAGATGCATTTGGAGCATAATGAAGGTAAAGGGGGCGGATTTGATTATGATTAAGATTAGGGTTTGTGGATGAGAGTCAGTTAGAAATGATGAAGGGGCGGATGTGTTGTTATTAGGGTTTGGGTGTGAAGTTGTTAAGAGGAGAGGGGGCGGAGTATATTAATAAGGGATTAGGGTTAAAGTTGTGTGTAAAAGGGAGTTAAATACCGAATTTGTTTAGGGTTAAGAGAGAAATGGACTTGGGCCGTGAATGATTATGCAAGGACGTGACGCACAACAGGTATGGCATTGGATTGGGCTTACTCTTGAATCATGTGGGCTTATGGTATATATGTAGTGTTTGGATTGTTGGATGTGGGCTTAAAGTTGCTAACAAGGTGTTAACAGCATTATGTTGAGACACGCAATTTTTTTTGTGAGTCTTTAATTGTATTGGTGATAAAGAGTGGTATGATCTACAACATTTTAAAAGAATTCATACTTCAAGGCTAGTATTTGGGTTTTTAAATGTCAAGGAGATTACAGAGGTGTGGATGTGGCAGCATTGTCCTATTGGTGCCCGCGATTTAAGTGAGTCTGCAATTTGATGTTTACGAGTTGAGTTATAGTTGACAGATTGCAATGTGATTAATTGTGATTTGTCAAGTTGCGTGTTTGGCCTATTGCGACTTGACGGATTGCTATTTGACCAGTTACGATATGACGTTGCGAGTTAACACTTGCGATTCGACTTATTGTGATTTGGTTGATCGCAATCTGTCTTGGTGCAATTTGACAATCTGTGACTTGGCCTGTTGCAATTTGATCATGTTGTGATTTGACTTCTGTGACTTGAATTTCGAAGATTGGTATTGCACCTCACTCTTGGGTATTCTGGTTGATTTCACGGTTTCTCTTGTAGTTTTTAGAAAATCCCGCGAAAGATTCGATTTCTCGGTTTAAATCTCAAGAGATGTAAAATCCCGTGAAATTAATTTTGGACAAGTAGGCTAGACTTGGATGTAGACATAATGAAACTTACGGGGTTTGACTGCTTTTTCGGGATAAGTTTGTGCTTCAAGATCAGCAGGAATTGGGAAATTATGGTAACTTGGTTGGTTTGTTAATTCACGGGTTGGTGTACTTAGTGTCACAAGCATCTCGGGGTGGATGGATGCATGATGTTTGTTGACCCTTGCTCAAGCGTATTTAAGGTGATTAGACCTGGATGTTCAAGAAGTGGATATATACAATAAAGGATGGAAGGTTGGGTATATATCACTACCTATATATTTAAAGGAGTTACGTTGTTGTGCTCAATATAGGTTCTAAATCACAATTTGCAATTTAAGGTGATTAGACTTGGATGTTCATGAAGTGGATATATACAATTAAGGATGGAAGGTTGGGTATATATCACTACCTATATTTAAAGGAGTTACGTTGTTGTGCTCAATATAGGTTCTAAATCATAATTTAGTGCAAGTTTAAGTCGCGGACTTGTTCTTTATCAAGCTTCATCAAGTGATTGTTGTCTCTCAAGCTTCTAATGGGATTGTTGCTCGAGATCTTCTCAAGAGGTAGTCAGGCTTTAAGACAAAAGGTGATCTGTTTGGAGACATGTGTTAACCTTTTACTCACTTTAAAGTCATATGCATTTCATCAAGTGGTTTTGGCACATTACGAGCTTCAATGAATTGTAAATCTACTAAACCATTGATGATGAGGAAAGCAAGGGGTTACTACAAGAGAGTCTGAATCACCTTCTTCGTTGCAGTAGTTTCATTTGTCTCTTTCCATGTTTTGTGCCTGACAAATTCACAAACATCACGGACTCTCAGCTTTGGCAAAAAGGTCATTTCATGTCCTTTTTGAGGGGGAGAATTATCGCAAGTTTCCTAGAAGTTCCGTCCCCAGCGATGTGAATCTTAGCAGTGTCGGTTACAGCGGGTCAGATCGTAGCGATTCAGGATTCAGTGGTTCAGTCTACAGCAGTTTGATACTTACTGTTGTGCAGTTAGTTCTTGAATACATTTCTCAGATAAATCTCAAGAACTGTAAAATCCTGTACACAGTACGACAACTATTCCACATCCAAGTAGCTGGATCAGACAGCTTTGTTTGATAGGACTGACTATGAGTCATGGGCTCTTCTAAGAATTTGCGCATGTTTCTTTTCCTTTCTGGCTAGTCAACAGCACAAGATGACCACGAAGTTAATCTGGTATTCTTTATTTGTGATTGAAGTTGTAGTTCTCGAAGGCGTCTACTTATTTTATCTTGAAGTCGGGGTTGGTTGGATGCATGACTTTCAATGATAACTTGCTCGTGCGAAAAATTTAAGTTGAAGACTTGGGTTATCTAGTTACCAGCAGTCGGGGTAACTATCACTTAAGAGTTACTGGTGTACTCAGTGTCACACGCCGATGTCGTTGTGGATAATCGTAAGAGGTGTTAATGTCTCATACTTTGGTTGGGTATTGAGCACTTAGAGATCTGCTTGGAGCATTAATTCTCTACACCGTTCTTCCAACATTAGTGCAAGCTTAAGTTACAAATTTGGGGATTTCTTCTTCTGGTTTCAGTATTGGTACGTCGGGTTTCCTTCTTCATGTGGTCTCTAATCTGTGTTCAAGGTTGGTTAGTTGGCCAAAGGTTTTATAAGTTGTGATGTGATCTGTTATTCTCAAGATATTCTTTACCCAAACTGATGTTCACCTAAAACCAAATCAGTCACGCCACATTCAATCTGTTACTACCTCACGGTTTCTTCTTGATTTTGTAAAATCCCGAGAAAGAACTTATTTCTCGGATTAAATCATAGATTTGTAAAATCCCGTGATGATGCGCTATGCGCTCTTGACCAGGATCGGGTTAAAACCATTATCAGAAGTTCAGTTATAACATCACAAATGGCTGGATCGAGGCATTTAACTGTCAAGATGTGACTACGGGGTTAGTTCAGTATTATTTATTTGAGGCTGAAGTGAAATTTCATGGGTGCGTGTACTTAGCATCTGAAGATATCGGGGAGGTTGGATGAAGATTCTTCGAGATCCTTGTTCGAGATTTCAATACAATGACAAGGACTTGGATGTCTAGTTATTTTTTCTTTCTCCCTATTACAAAATAACTATCACTTTAAGGAGTCACGTTGTAGTGCTCAGTGTCACACGAAGTTGTGGATATCCAAGAGGTGATGTACGTCTTATACTTGATGGTTGGTTGGTTGAAGAGTATAGAATACTTAGGGATTCGATGTTGCACGAAGTCTCTACACCGCTCTTTGTCACGCATTAGTACAAGTTTAAGTCACAAGTTCGGGTTATATTACTTCAGTATCAAGTTCATCATATTGGGTTTTCTCCATCAGTGGTCACGACATCAAGCCGACAGAATGATAATGGGGTTGGTAACGAGTTAGATGAGAGAAGAAGTAAAGAGAGAGATAATGACGTTTGAACACAGCAGTTCAAGCCTCGCTCTTCAACATTATGACGTCTGTACAAGTCAGTGCAGGCCTCGCTCTTCATCATTATGACGTCTGTACACATCAGTTCAGGCCTCGTTTTTCAAAGAAAAGAAAAGTGTACGCTTGAGTGCATTTTATCTTCAAAAGAAGAGGAGTCTTCTTATTAATGGCCATTCTCATCAACAAGATTCATGCTCTTTCCGTGCTTATTCAGTCTTCAAGTGGATCGGCGCACATTGGAGTATAGTCTTATTCACTTGTTCAACCAAAAATTGCAGTTGACAAGCGTATGCAATTTTTGAGGGGGGGAAAGGGTGAATAAACAACATGTCAGTCTTCAAGAACCGTCAAGCGGAGTTACTTATCGTTGATGGTATTCATATTCACTGGTTCAATCATCAAAAATTGCAGTTGGCAGGCATATGCAATTTTTGAGGGGGGGAAAGGGTGAATATTAATCTACATGTTAGTTGATGATTGAGATGGTCATACGACTCCTGAATACGTCAGTTCAGGAGTCGTGCAAACCATGTTTCTCCAACACTACTTCTTCCGTCTATCAAGGTGTTGAAGAACATGGTCATGGAATGCTAATCGAGTCTCACGGGTTGGTATAATCAGCAACAATGGGTTTCTAGTCAATGCTTCAAGTACACGTCATCAGGCTACATGTACACATCATGATGATGATTCCGATTAATCGTAACCATCATGGGGGAGAGAAATGTGTACACCAAGGACGCACAACAGGTTCACGTGATCAGGGCTTAATATCCAGAATGGATAAATACTGTAGATGATCAGTGGTTCAACTTGTTACCTTGGTATTTACGTTTCACTGTTACGTCATGGACTGATTAATCGTAACCATCAGGGGAGAGAGAATGTGTACATCAAGGACGCACAACAGGTTCACGTGATCAGGGCTTAATATCCAAGGATGGATACATACTATAGATGATCAGTGGTTCAACTTGTTACTTTGGTGTTATACTAAAGACTAAAGAAGGTCGAGTCGTCAGTCTACTCTACATTCTCTGTTGGGAGTTATCTTCTCATGTGTATGCTGCGGGCTGATGGGATTTATGTAAGGTTACTGGAAGGCATTTGGTGAGATAAAGTTGATTGGTATTCTGTTCCTCCACATTGGGCAATCTTGAAGAAGGTCGAGTCTACAGTCTTCTCCACAGTCAATAATGTTGAGCTCTTTTCTTACAACTTGATATTTAACTTAATCCCATGACAGTTCTTGTTTGATGAGTTGTGGAGTTAAGTTAGGTTCAAGTTGTTCCGTAGTGTAAGGTTAGGTCCAACTTGATGTTAACTTAACCTCATGACAGTTCTTGTTTGATGAGTTGTGAGGTTAAGCTAGATTTCAGTTGAGACTCAACTTAAACTACCGAAAAGTTGCCTAAGGTTTTTGACGGAGTCACTCTAGGACGGGAGTGTTAGAAGATTAAAGACGGCATGCATTTGGTTATCAAAAGACTTCTTCATATTTCGGGCGTTCATCCAAAGTCTTCTTCCTATTATGGGTGATCGTCAGAGGTTGTCAGATTGGGGGAGAGCACTAATTAGGGGAGAGTGTTGAGCCAGAATCATTCCCTGATTGAAAGTGCTCACATTGCTCTTCAGCAAGTCAAGTGATGAATGCGGTGAAGATTCATAATGCTGAGGAGTAATGGTTTCTGGTTCGTATCCTTGTACATATATTCTTGTTCATATCGTATACCATGTTTATATATAGATATATAGAAAATCTTGCTAATTGTAAATAGAGAATCGTAAAATCAGAAAAACCATAAAAATTAAAAAATTAGAAAAGACCAAAAATAGTTTCACCTAGGCATGTCTTCTGTTTATCGATAACATTTACGGACTTAGAAATGTCATTCAATAATGGCACGGGTCTTTAAATGAAGCTCGAGCAGAAGTTAAAATGGAGGATTAAAACATGTCTAAATGGCTTGCTATTACTTTAGATAGCAACCCGCGCTTCAAACTGGGGAAAGCACGTCGCCAAAAAGACGGTTGTTCCTCCAACTGGGTGATGTTCACCTGGGCATGGATTACTTTATATCCATGTTTCTTCGATCTGATGTACGTTTCAGTGCATCATTTCTTGAAAAAGAAGAGAAGTCTTCTTTGCATACAAATAGTTTTCATTCTATGATTCTTTTGAAAATTATTTGTGAGACACTTGGTGAATATGTGTTGTATGAAATTTGTTTATACTTGGATTGTGCATAAAATTTGTCACTCAATCAACGACTATAAAACCTCATGACAGTTCTTGTTTGATGAGTTGTGGGGTTAAGGGTCATTGATTGAGGGGGAGAGTGAATTCAAATTTTATATCATCAAACGGATTTATTGGTTAAATCATACTTGTTAGTAATGGTTTTGTAGTTAATGGGGAATTAGTTGAAGAGGATCTTGCTTAAATATATCAAATGACCAAGTGTGTTAGTTGCTAGAAAGTTTAGGACATTATGTGCAATTTGCTTATAGTTTCCTAGCTTTATGTATCTAGAAGGTTCATTTGTGTTACTTTGGAATCCTCGTATAATCCCCAAAATGCTTTAAGACTCAAAACCTAAAAGAAGTTAGAAAACCAGTTGTGTTTGATGTTTTTGAATACTCCACTGACATTTGTATGAACTAAGTGAATGAGTTTCAAATGTTGTTTGTCTCTGCTGCTTAATTGTTGTTGATATTGTGCATATGTTCTCAGGATTCGCTTAGGTAGATTGCTATTATGTTAGAATCATATTCCTAAGATCCTGAATTAAATATTGAAATTCGTGTGAATTGCCATGCTCATGATTGCTAATTGCTCTTCATGCTAGATAGTGGTTTGACGTAGTTCCTGATTGGGGTTTGATTATAAGATGAACTTGGTATTATAATGTGGCAAGCTGCTGAAGGGTAGCTATCTAGGAATAGTGTATCTGTATGTATGTATATCTGTGTTGATATTCTTATGCAGATTCCATAGCCAAAATGAATGTATCAGTTCCCATTCTAACCATCTGATCAGACGATCAAACTCTATTGATTGGCTCGAAATTCACCACGACAACAACATCGGGAGCAACAACAACAACAACACTTTCACCACCACCACCACCATTCATTTTGGTCTCGCCAAGTGGGGATCAACTACATTTGCGAAAGATTTGTTGGTGGATGGATGATTGATATTGACTGATTCACTCAGAAAAGCGGGTGATTATATCGTCTGCACAAAAAGGTCAATATCACTTGTGTCATAATAATCAATTTGTGCAAAATAAGCAGTGAATCTCCCTCTTAGATTAAGGGGGAGCAAAGTATGTTTCATCATCAGAACATGTTAAACCTGACCACATTTTCTCCAATGTTTTTCTAAATTATTTAAATCAATTGGGATCACAAATCTCAAAAGGTTTGAAATTTTTGATCGGGGGAGAGAATGTGATTTAAATATGAAACCTGATGAAAATGTGATGTTTTGGATTTAAGTGTAAGCTCTCCCATATGTGCTAAACTCTTTTGTATACCAAGGCACATATTGAGGGGGAGCAAAATGTTTTGGACATAAAAGTAAGCTCTCCCATGTGTGCTAAACTACTTTATATATCGATGCACACATTGAGGGGGAGCAAATGTTTTGTGGAAACAAAAAGGATTTGGCATGCATCTTATGTGAGCACGGCTCAGACTTCACAAAAGAATTGACGAAACAAAACTGTCATCTATCGAAAGGGCATATCCTGGCCGGGTAATAATTTCAAGCTGGTCTAACCAGTGATGTAAGCGTGTCTCGAAAAGGATGTGTCTGAGTAGAGTGTACCGTTTCGAGAAACTTTCTGTGGACTTGACCAGGCCGGGTAATAATTTCAAGCTAGTCTAACTAGTGATGTAAGCGTGTCTCGAATCGGTCATGTTCACTGAAAGTTGATCAATTCAAAAAGTGCGAGCTCTACCTAACATGTGCAAATTTATAAAACAATCAACCGAGCACATGTTGAGGGGGAGCATTTGAAAAATATAAAACTCTCAAGTGTTTGCAAAAATGTGTTTCAGAATCATGAACACTTTGAGAGATTTTTCAAAGATTTGGTTTGGCAATCGTGGAAGTACACCAAAGACCGACCATTTTAATTAATGCATGGAGTTATAAGGATGGTTAGGTTAGGCTCAAGTTCCCACGATCCCGCCAGAGCCGGAGGGATCTACCCAGGGACAATCCACTAGTTAGTGTAGAAGTCCTTAGGTATGATTAAAAAGGAGAAATGTGAATTAGGGAAGAGTGCCGACTGAGATGGAGCTAGTACTGGAACAAACCCAACAAGGTTCTAGTTATGAAGTCTCGGTAAGCACTGAAGGGGTTGAAGAATGAAAAAGAATTGTAAAGAGAAAGGGTGAAAAGAAATAGCCCTCCTTACAACTTAGGCAGAAACCGGGTCAATACATATGCTGTCAGAATCACTTAGTTGATTGCTGGCATTGAAGACAAAGTATCATGGACCCAGTGATACGCTGCACAACCCTCCCTAGCCACTCAAGGTCCCTCAAAGGATTCTTGTTTCAATTGTCACGGAGTTCAATACATTCCTATCGTCTCTCTCACTCCGAGTTAGATGATATTGAATAGGTGGCAGTTCTCTCCAGCCTCCGCTCACTAAATCAAAACACACAATTGAGTCTAGAGCCACGAGATGCATAATAAGATCTCATAGGGACACGAATTATTTCTACACTGGGTGTTCAACATTAAGGACACCAGTTGTAAACTTAAGAGTCCTACGCAGATCTTAGCAATCTGCCAGAACATTTATGAGGGAATTTACTAATGTAATTCTCAATGATTGAATGGAAATTCCTGCCAGGGTCAACATCAAGCAGCCCTGAAAGCAGGTCACTTCGGTAATTCCTTATGGATTACGCTTAGTGGTCACGGCGGTTTCTAACGGTCTACAGTCGTGGAGTGATCTCCAGCGACTCACCTAATCGTTGATGTGCTACGGTTCGATCTTAAAAAACCCTCTGTGGGTTTTCGATTAGGAACGGTCTTGGTAAGGATTAGAGAGAGTTTTCACACTATGCTGTTAACAATCTCGAAGTCCGAACTTGTAAGTACCGGACGTTTTATTGCTAACTGTCGTATGCAGGAATATCTGGCGGTTGTAGCTGTGGAATGCTGTAGCTGGTTGCTGTTGTAGCTGGTTGCAGTAAAGATGCCAATCCTCTACCACATGTTCACACTACATCATCATTGTAACTCAACAATGTCATGATCAACCTAAAAGACCTTTAACACGGCTTCTGCAAACTCTGATGCTAAAGATCATGACACCAAATAGTGTGAGCATGTTGGTTCAAAGATTTACACATCACGTGGAGACATACTACTGAAAGATGGCTTGAAGACACATGCTGGATGATATTTTTCGAAGAATACACAAAATCATCCAAGACAAAGGAAAGGCCATCAAAAGTTCACTGCTGAAAGCACAAAGATCCAAGACGTTGAAGAATCAAAGACTACGAGCTATAAAGACTAGTCCAGAAGAAAGAATGCTAGAATTCGAATTATTATTTCCGGGGTGACCTCCCTTAGGGGGAGATTGTTAGGAATATAAATATTCAGATGAAGGCTCGGTCACCCCGAGCATCTAATTAGCATTTACATAGCTCGTAGGCTTATATATATTTGTTTAGTAGTATTAGTATTATCAGTATTATTAGTGTAGTAATATATATTTGTGGAGTGGGTCGGGGCTTTCCCCACTGTCAGCTCACTTCACAGCCCACTAGGGGCACTATTATTAGGAAGTATAAATACCCCTTCCCACACTTGGGAAGGGTTGGAACTCTTGTCACAATTAATCTAATATTCAGTTTTTCTCTCAACAAGAGTCTCCCTCTCTCTCTAACATCTCACTAACTCAAATGGGTTTCTTGATCTTTCAAGATCCAAGACCACCCGAATAGATCCACACAATCAATGGTTAGATCTTACAAACTTTATATTTAAAATTAAATACTTTGATTTAAAATTAAATACTTTTATAAAATTAAAAAAATATATTTAATTTAAGTACTTTTATTTAATATATACTTAAGGTTAACGTTGAAAAGTAAATACCGAAAAAGTAAAAAGGGGATAATAATTTTAGGATGAGAGAGTATTACCTGCTACAATTTCTTGAAAGTTGTAGTCGACAGGCTAATGCCGGGCGGCTGCAAAGCTTCATCGAGGTCCGCACATCAGCCGCTTGCACCAAACTTTGCTACTCAGGAGGATATTTCGGCGGTGTTAAGGCAAAAGCAACAAGAGAATGAGTTGTTGAGGAGGCAAAATGAAATGCTCCTACTTCAGCAGCAACAGATGCACCCTCGACAAACCAGCTTCGAATCTATGTTTGGGCAGTTTGTCAGCCACTACAACAACAACCCAGGTAATCCGTTTCCCGTTAACTTTTCCACATCTCCCCCAATTCCCCCATTTCCCAACCCTAATCCCTTGGACAATTGTTATCGTCCCGTCTTTCCCGACTCTACTACATGCCCGGGTGAAAGTTCTAACCCGGGTCCTAGTCTTAATTATGCCGAGCCGACACCCGACCTTAACTAATTCATAAGACAAACTAATCCTCATTTGAGCCACATTCCCGATAATTTTAATGCTAGTGGTGGTGAGGAGGAGGGGGAGGAGGAGGAGGAGGAGGAGGAGTATGTATGAGTAGGCGTAGTTTAATTTGTATCGTATTTGTTATTAGTTATGTAATACAAGAATCTATTCCCGAATTTTGATTTGTTTTTGTATAAAGTTCGTATTTGTTAGTTTAATTTGTATCGTATTTGTCGAATTTAAGTCATAGATGAGTAATTTGGCATTGTATCATATTGCCGAATTGGTATTGCGGATATTGGTTGATTTACAGGTGTAATGGTAGGTTTTTTCGGGAAAAAATTCCGGAAAAAACCTGGAAATGCAGCCTGCTGCTGCATTTTTTTTTGCATAGTTGACAGTTTGGGTCGACAAAGTACAAAAGAATGTATCGTCCCATTTTGCCGAAATTGCACATGAACAGTGCTTAATACATTCAATATGGCACGACATTATCGTGCCAAATTTTAAGAAATTTTTAATATTTTAAATCAATATGGCACGACAATGTCATGCCATATTTTATTTTCTAATATATTTTGCGAAATTAAATAAATGATTTACCAAAAATAAATAAATCTTTGGTACGATAATGTCGTGCCAAAGTTAATTTCTAAAAAGTATTTTACATATTTAAATAAACGATTTACTAAAAATAAAAAAAAGAGAAAAGGATTTGGTACGATAATATCGTACAAAATTTGCAATAAATTGTCGACCCAAACTGCTATTTAAAGGTTTGACTGGATTGTGGGTCCCCTTGTACTGTCGTCCCAATGCTTTGTAAATATGTCGAGACAAATCGACTTGGGACAAAAGAAATGGTACGACCAAAAAGGGTCGAAATTGTCGACCCAAAGCCTTTGTCTCGACTTTCCTTCATGATTTGGGTCGATAATATCGTGCCATTGCTTTCCCTTTTTTGTAGTGTCAGCTGGTGCAACCCAAGTCATAGATCGGTTTGGTGAGGGGTGAAGGTCTCATACACTCTCATTCTTTTGTTCTTTCCTTGTGGTTGTTTGATCCAAATGTAATACTATATTCGACTTATTTTGTAGTTTTGCGATCTTTGTTTCTTCTTTGAAGAAGTCGACAGACTTCTTGGTGCTTGTGGTGTGTCGACAATTGCTAAAGGTTTCGAGTTCCGCGTTCGATGTTTCAGATTTGTTGAAGATCGATTCCAACAGATGTGACACTGAATCAGAACTGGATCCAAATAAATACTTTCAGTTTAATCCAACCATTCAATAACCTAAATGCGTGATATATATATGATCCAGCATGGAGAAATGTATAAGTACCTAGTACAGCGTCGTAACTAGAAATTATGAAATTGTATAATTAATAAAGCGAACACACACACATTTTTATACCGTGTATAGTATTAACCTCCCTCCGTCCCAGTAAAAGTGTCTTGTTTTGAATTTTCAAAGTCTCTTGTTTTAAATTTTGACCATAAATATATAGTTTTTTGTTATATAATACTTGATGAAAAGTATACCCAATGAAAACACATCTAAAACTAAATCAATTCATATAACTTTCATCAAGTATTATATAACACAAACAAAATTATTTACAGTCAAAGTTGAAAAACAAAGACTTTGAATATTCAAAACAAGACACTTTTACTGGGACGTGGATTATAGTATTAAACTAACCATGACATCAGAGTTTTAACTAACACGTCTCCGAGAAGCTGCAAGCTACTGTTTCATGCTAAGTGTATTACTAATAAGAGTTGTAGTCTAAGATATGATTTTGAATAGAGAACTTTGATTTACATCACTTCTAGAGAACTTTGTAGTCTAAAGTGGTTCCCGGGCACCACCTAGTTTCACATTAGGTCCACTGATCCTAGAAAATACTGGTGTCGTTTATCCCTCCATGAAACCCTGAAACGTGTGATTCAAACCAGTACTTAACACATCGAGATTGCCTTCCACTTTGTTCGGGATAAGGCCATCTTCATCAGCCACTACCCGTTCCTTGATTATTCTTCTTGCATTTCAAGCTTCAGGCTTCTGCCAACCTTCGCTTGTGGACCGTATCAAACCTAGTATAGATGAGCCGACCCCCATGGTATAGGACTTCGTTAGCCATTATTGGTGTACAAGTTGTGCTATTAGTTGTATGCAAGCATATATTTCATTTCTAATATGCTTATTCGATAGGGCTAATGGCACCAAAATGTATCATAGTTGTCACTTATTCCTTTTATATGTAAAGAACAATTTGTTTTGCTATTTTGTGTACTAAACTTGATTTTTTGGGCATTTTTGTGTACTTTATGACCATTTTGCCCCTCATTTTATTAACATAGGAAGGGCAAAATGGTCATAAAGTATACAAAAATGTCCAAAAAATCAAGTTTAGTACACATAATAGAAAAAAAAATTGTTCGATATATATAGAAGGAAATGATGACAATTGCTTCAGGCTTTAGTCTACATTGCTATTACCAGACACAAGGTTTCAAACTTCATTAGTTTGATTGATCACTAGTATATGCAATTGAATCAATTGATAGGTCAGATTTTTGTCAATATTATTTCAGATACAGGACGTGAAGTTTTGCTCCTTGATATGTTTCTAAAGAAACATGGTTATGGTACTGCATGATTATTAAACTGAGGTGAAATTTGACACCCTTATTTTACAAGTTGGACAGTGTAGTAATGGAATGTGATAAGCTCTTTCTTCTACAATTGAAGAAACTTAATCATTGTGGTGGCCACAACAGCAAAACGAATTGTGATAGTGAAAGCGAAAGGCAAACAGTTGGCCCTTATTTGCTCCATCAAACTTGCAGTCGGCTACACCTATGGTCCGTTTCTTTGAATTACCTCCAAACACTGTAAGACATTTTCCTGTACCACGAGAGACCCAGAATCTGAACTCCCTGTGGTTCAGGTGCTTTGGTGGGTTAATTGATTTCCAATCTGCATAGGCCAAGCTCTCCAACGAAGTCAACGAGCCGAGGCTCACTTTGCCATGGTTGTTGACTGTGAGATAACTGTTTCCTCCTGAGCACTTATCCATGTAATTACTAAACCTGTTTCCTCCACATATGGATTAATTATCAAAGTGTTGAGAATAAAGCGTATATATGTAATTTTTAAAATTAACTGGCTGGATCACTCAGTACAACTAAACTACATAACGAACACAATTAATTTTACACACTATAGGTTATTTTTTCACACTTTTAATCATGCTAGAAATATTCACATATATAAGATTGTAGCAATATAAAAGTTATAAGAATTTACGGACTTGTAACTGTAAGCAAAATATTTGCACTTTTATTGTGCACAAGCGCGGTGTGCATAGCTCATTAATATCAATCCAGTTGAGTGTAATAAGTTGATCGCTACACATTTTAATGAAACTAATTGTATTTTACGTTTTAACCCGCTTACAAGTGTGAAGTTTCTTTTTCTTTTTTTTCAGATATGCACAAAATTTGTATTGCTATTTATATTTCTCTGTATCAACACATATCTGATATAATGACAACACTAACCTATGATAGCCGGAAACAGAGCCAGAGGTGGATTCCCACCCAAAATAGGCATTGTACTGAGCAGACTCACCGCCGACAACATTGGGTACCGAGTAAACACCTCTGTCACTTGCATTAACAAAATCAGACTGCAATGCACCGGAAATGAGGGTGTCATCGAAGGCAGTCATGTGCGGGTAGGCATAGCTTGGTGGACATGTTTTGGTTTTGTGATCACAACTAGAGCACTGGTTGCATAATGTTTTGCTATCAAGTACTGGAGTGACTTTATTAGCACCTGCATTCACCATTACCAGAAGCAGCAGTACCAGGATGACCAAATTGAGGCTGCTACGTAATGTCCTAAAACGATCCATCCTGTTTCCGGATCACTTCCTAATTGAATCTCTATCTTGTTTGCGTTTTGTTTAATATTTGTATCAACACATCCTCATTCGGCGGACGCTTCTTAGAAAGCTACCATTATTAATTGTTTATATGCATATTTGTATCATTTTGGTTTTGGTTAGTCCCTCCTTGTAAGTATCCCCATATAATCCATAATATAAAACAATTTCAGACATAGTTCATATAAAAAACCTTCACACCTTTTACAAGGCCATATATTATGCAATTAATTATCCGTACATATAGAACAAAAGAGCAAAACAAATTACACCCAATATGTACATGCAAAGAAATACTATTAATCAATGAGAATAGAATCAATACAGCGTGAGTTTTCATGCACCACCCGTGACGCAAGATAAGAGTCTATGGCTCCTGAATCGCACAAGTTGCTTCTGATGGACGTTATTCTTAGCGGACTGAGTTCTTTTCGTTGAGACTAGATGGCTGCCTGTATTTTCCTGTTGCGGGTACTTGTAATTGTATCCGTCCGGGTAGAAATCTTCGATTTTGTAGCTTTGATATGGTTCCTTCACAGTCATGCTTCTCTTTATGCTCTTATACACTTTTGGAATCAGCCCCTCCATGATAAAAAAATTTCTAGCTCTCCTATTGGTATTCAAGAATAATATGCACCAAAATTTGCAATTCTCTACTACATTAATAATGGCTCCCTTAATAATAATGTGTTATACCTGTTAGCTCATTTGACTTCACCTGACACGCAAAGTTTATATTTTTCTTTGTTATCATGTTGTTTTAGCTATTGGATTTGGTAATGACTTGGTCACAAGACGTGATCACCATTAGATGTCTGCCTAATCAAATCCAAAGAAAAGTCTTTGGAGTGATTATGTGTCTTGGAATAATGATATTTAAAATGGGTTAGATATTGTGCCTTTCTTCATTCTTTATCTAATCCTTACAACTACCACCCTCACGCTCAAAAAATAATATTTAGTCTCCCTCCGTCCCAGTAAAAGTGTCTTGTTTTGAATTTTCAAAGTCTCTTGTTTTAAATTTTGACCATAAATATATAGTTTTTTGTTATATAATACTTGATGAAAAGTATACCCAATGAAAACACATCTAAAACTAAATCAATTCATATAACTTTCATCAAGTATTATATAACACAAACAAAATTATTTACAGTCAAAGTTGAAAAACAAAGACTTTGAATATTCAAAACAAGACACTTTTACTGGGACGGAGGGAGTATTTAGTCTTATTATGCATAAAATACCCGCTTGTCTATATGCATATAATGAGATTTTTTTTTTCCCTCTCTCTCTCTCTCTCTCTCTCTCTCTCTTCTCTCTCTCTTCTCTTTTTTCTCTCTCTGTCTATAAACTTCCTTTTTCTCTTAGATCCAATGAATCAATTACAACTTTTTATTTTTTTATCAAAATAAAAAACCTAATTTCATTTCTTTTTAAATCAAATATTTCCTGCTAATTGTCACGCGAAAATAATCATATTATCACGACGAGAATTAAATTATCTTTCTATAAAAGGCACTTTTATATACTTTCGACGAAATTTTTTTTTTTAATTTTTTTTTGTGAGTGTTGAAATTTACGTCTGAAAAAATAACATGTAATTTATAAAATCATACGCGATTCCTAACATACAAGTCACCTGTGATTTGTGAAATTATACGTGATTCTTTACATACAAATCACATATAATTTTTACAAACGCAAAATTTTAACATTAAAACAAAAATAAATGGTTCGTCGAAATTATATTGAAGTGTCCGTCTACTGAAAGATAAATAATATTTTGTCGCGATACTGTATTTTTTGTCACGTAACGATTTACCGTTTGCAATATACTTTATTTTCATACAAAAAATAGAAAGTTTTTTTTTTTCCTAAAATAATTGACCATGATTCGCTACAAAAAATATTGAGTCTGTAATGATCTCAATTCTACATATAATAATGAAGTTATATATAATGGTGGAATGGCCTTGACAATTTCTTGTATATTTTTCTCGAAAGTGTAGTCAACGTTGAATAAATCTTTTTGGACTAACGACTTAGACCAAGAGTAGTGGGGAGCAATCTTTTAAAAACCGGATTTTTCATTGAACCGGTCAGTCAGCCGGAGGCCGGTTCGACCGGTTGAACCGGACCGATCAAACCGGACCAAAAATATTCAAAAAAAAAAAAAAAATCAAAACCGGTTGAACCGGACCGGTCGAACCGGAAAAACCGGCCGGTTATGAACAGTGAACGGGACTATAAAAAACCGGGGTTTTTTAAACCGGCCGACCAGCCGGACACCGGTCGAACCGGCCGGTCCGGTCCGGTTTTTAAAACATTGGTGGGGAGGGAGTGGGTTGGGGCATTTGTTGACACTTGGCAGTGAGAGAAGAAGGGCGTTGAAGCAAAATTGGGAGTAGTGGGTGAAGCAAAAAAGGGGCGTTGAAACTCTTCCACACAAATATTATCCTCTCAAATTTGTTTCTTCTTCTTTCAACTTTGTTTCTTCTTCTTTAAAAAAACACAGCAACTTCAACTTTGTTTCTTCTTCTTTCCAACAACACAGCAACACACCACACACTTTTTTTTCTTCTTCTTTCAAAAACACAGCAACTTGGGCATGTGTCTGTTTATTTGACCCGTCAACTCCATCCAAATTGAAGCTTAAAATTAAAGGATGACTTTGTGATGATGACTTTGTGACCGGAAAACCAACTTCCGGTAATGATGATGACTTTGTGACCGGAAAATCAGATAAACAAAGATCCCTTTCTCTTTGATTTTGTTTTAAGTTCTATTTTAAAGAATAAAAATGAATAAAAAATCAAACATACAAACTTCAACGCCCGTTGATGCATCAACGGGCGTTGATTTTTTTGAGATTCAATGGGCTTCAACGCCCCATGAGGGTGGAACAACGGGCGTTGAAGGGGCAACTAAACCCACTTCAACGCCCCACTACTCTTGGTCTAACGACTTAGTTGTCAATTTTGATTATACATTTTTGTGAATAAACAATGTATGAACGTTAAAAAAACAAGTACGTATGGATTTTGATTATCCATTTATGTAAATAAATGATGTATGATTATCTATTTTTTTAGTTGGAGCTGTATTTTGAAAACCAAAAACTTGTAACTCTATAAAAGCTTAGGAAAAAAAAAAAAAAACCCATACCAAACATGTCCTATTTATGAAACAATTTCTTTTAGTTTCATATAAGAATTTCCTTTTCATAACCTGGAGTCCTCCTCCAAGCCCAACAAAAATGAAGTCTTCAAGTGCCTGAAGGGCCAATGACATTTGGAGAAGGGTTTGCAGGCAATGGCGGATCTTAGTTGGGGCCGGGGGGCCCGGGCCACCCCCGTTTTTTCGCTCAGTGGTGCTAACTTATCCGTATTTCGTCCAAAAAAATTTATATTTATTAAGTCGGCCCCCCTGAATTAGAAGACACTAATATAACGATAGGAGAAAAAAATTTCCGACACCCTCCACTAAAAACTTCAAGATCCGCCACTGTTCATTCAATATAATGGTGCAACACCAGCTGAATGGCCAAATTCTAGAATCAAAGGGGTGGGAATAACAGTGGGAATGGGACAGCACCTTGGGGACTTGTTGACAACTCGACAATCTTTAGAAACTTCAAATCGGTATAAGCGAGGGAGCGTTTCCCTTAAAGAAGCACCACCCAACCATTTGTCTAACCAAAACTTTGCTATTTCACCATTATCATTTTTGATTTTAAAGAGAGAAGGCAACTCTATCCCGTGCAATTGAGGTCATCTCTTAGCTTTGCAATGTTATACCAAGGTCCCGATTTACATCTAATAATTGAGGTGTCGAGAAGACCACCTTGAGGACCATGAATAGATCAAATAACTTAACCCCAAATTGAGTCGCCTTCATTATAGAACCTCCACCACCATTTAGAAAGTAAACTAATATCGCTTGAGCTTAAAATATCTATTCCAAGACCTCCTCATTTTAAAGGGGATATTACTTTTTTCCAAGCAATCCATGCTATCTTTTGAGAGCCTAAAGAAACGCCCAAAAAGAAGTTTCTCCTTATGCTTTCAAGTTTATTGATGATAGATTTCAGGGCGTTAAAGGTGGAGAATAAATAAACACCCAAGCTTCTAAGAACGGATTGTATAAGGGTTAGGCTACCCCTGTTTCTTTTTTACTAGATGGGGAAGGATAGTGGGGCCTACTCCTATATAAGCCACTGAATGGGAGGTCTTGATTTATTTTGCCTTGTGAATACAGACTCATTAGTGGAAAAAGTGGGCCTCATTTAAAAAAATAATACTATTAAATTTGTGGAACCCACCATCCTTCCCCATTTAGTAAAAAAGAAACAGCCGGAGGGTTAGTCTACCACTGAAAGAGAGGGACTTTGATTTCCATTTAGCAATTGGATTTAGAAGGTATGTATTTTGTTCTTAAATATCTTCAAGATTTACATATGCTCCCACTCACTTTTGTAAGTAGAGACGATTCTTCAAATACTAAGTATTTAAGCAACAATAAATTATTCTTAATTGGGACATACAAAATACATTTTACAGTTCTCATCTCTAGCTTGTTAATAATACGTTTCATAAGATATTAACAAATTCTAGAACTTAATCAAGACATAATGGGATTCATCCCAATCCATAAATAGATAGTGTTTTGAAAATCTTCTTGGTTGGAACTATATTGAGTGTATACATGACACACCAATTTTTTTAACCTTGATAGATTTTAGAGGTAGAGTAGTTAAAGTTATCAAAATCAAACAAACTATATTAGTAGAGTTTGATTAACACATTTAGACATACCACAAGATGTGGTATTCTATAAGTATTGGGATCATGAGACTATATCATAATTCCTTAGATAACTTAACTCTCTCTGGATCAAATATTTTTCAATTGGGTCGAACCAAATTGAATACACGGTATTTTACAACCAAATGCATAATATAATATATATTTCTTTGAATAGTTCAAGAATTCTATGTACATGTCTTTACAAGAAGACATAACACATCAACTATACGTTATTAGTCTTTGATTAATTCAAGGACATCATGTTCATGTCCTTACAAGAAGACATAACAAGTTAACCACTTACTTTATGTTTTGAGTCATTAATTAATTCAAGGACTTTATATTTATGTCTTAACTTGAAACCATAACATACTAACTAAAGTAATTATGAACGCATACTCTTGAGTTCAATAGTAACTTCAAGTTAATTTCATACTTCATATTCATCACTTTACAATAAACCATAATCATATTGACTAAAGCATATAGTCAACGTGTCGAAGTATCGTTGTAGGACCGATAATATATATGATTATGTGGTTCGGGGGGTCGGTGTAACAATTCGCATTTCAGGTTAATTTCTATTTCCGAATTTTTACTATTCATTTCTACTATTCATTTTTACTATTCATTTTTCACAATTCATTCCCGAAATTTTTATTTCACATTCTCGTAAGATAAATTATTTCCATGATAAAGTGAAAGTTTTACGCTCGTCGGGTCATTTTCGCAAAAGTTATTAAGAATCTATACGTTTGGTTTAAACGTCGTTTAAACATCCTGCGCATAACGAAAACCAACTGCGACAATTTTCCTCGCATCAGATTAATTTTTAGTACACTCACAATCAATTAGGGAATTTTTGATAATTAAGTTAAAATGTTACCAAATAGACCCTGTGTCTTACAGAACTAAACTTGCGTTTTAAGCACTTTTACTTATCCGCAGCCTTAGCCTATACCTGCACCACATTTTCTAAGACGATTAGAAGCTTTTATATTGTTGGAAAAGTCAACATATTTTCCCTCCTCCTTTGACAAAAAATTATTCCTTGATTTTATAAATCATTCCTTGAATTTTTAGGCTTACAGTTTTATGTCTAAAGGACATTTAACACCAACCGACACTAGACTGAGCCCAGTCTAGACATTATAGGTCATTTTAATTCATTATTATCATATTAGAAAAGTTACAAATTACTTTTCTCAGTTTTACGCAACTTTCGTACATTTTACCTTTAACGCGTTTTAAACCTACGTTTCCAGCGTTATCAACGTTTTCGCGACCCATTAAACTTATCACTCATCATTATAAGATTATAATGAGTATATTGACAAGTTTAATCATTCCTACAAGTTTCGTATTTATACGATACCCGGTTTTACGTTTCGTGACTTAACGGCTTACAGTTAGCGATTAACGAAACCAAAACTCACTCCGTAAGCTAGATAAGGCCAAGGAAACTTATCTAGTCACCCTAGCCTTATCTTGGCCGACTATGAAGAGTCTCCAAGACTCTTCTTATCTTGCCTATCCAAGATTGCAACACTTGTTAAACTTAAGCCCTAAGTTTGCCTAATCTTGCAACACCTAGCAAAGCTTTGCATACAAGCTTGGTTTAGTCAAAAATTTTGCACCTCCTTTGACTATTTCAAGGCTATATAACCCCCCCTTGGTCCTTACTTCTTGCCGTCCATAGAACACAACACAAACACATTCATATTGCTAGTTTACTTCAAGTATTATCAAAAAGATACAAGTGCTATATCAATCCAAAAACTCTTGTTAAGTTTTTATTGATCCAAAGCCCTAGTTTTTCTTCCTTTTGGTGATCTTCCATCCACACAAGAAGAGTTCTAGTAGAATTCTTCAAGTGCTTTTCCAAGTAATCAAAGAAGTAGAAAGCTAGTTCTTGATCAATCAAAGTCCTATCCTTGTTCTTAGTTTCCTTTCATTAGAAAGCCAAAAGTTGTAAGAAACCCTAACACATTTCCTTGCTCAATATCATTTTCATGCTTATTATGCTTCATTCATGTTATATATGGTCCTTGTGTTATGTTCATGATGTATAAAAACCCTTAAAACAAGTTAAGAACACTATATGTTAACCTATGTTAAGTAATCAAGGAAATTAGAGACTTATATTGTGAAATTCGACCAAAATAGTATAAACATGATATTGGACAATTACCTACTGTAATAGAGGACTTAAAAAGGAAAACATAGCGATTTGAATCATCGAAAACGAATATACGAGTCAAAAGTTATGGCCAAAAGAAGTTAGCGAAACCAAAACGCCGAAACTGTCCAAAACCTACTGTCACCGAACTGAGGTAAATTTTATAGGCACTTCTGGTCCGTTTTATCAAAAAGTTAAAACACAAAAATTGTCCGGAACGACGTTTTCTTCAAATAAGATTTAGACCACGAGTCCTAAAAACGCATAACGAATGAGATATTTTTTTGAAGTTACAACAGCCCTTATTAAGCTTAGCAACTATATTTTTCGTCACAATCAAGTAAAACCATGAAGTCTAATGGCCTTAGGCCGAGACCACAGCCATGGCTAAGGCCAAGGAAGAGTCTCAAGACCATGGTAGCCATGACCAAAGCCACGGCAAAGCCACGGTTAAGACCTTAAGGCTTTCTAAGCCGAAAACATGAACTAAAGTGTTAGTAATAACATAACCAACCAATTTGGATCTACTCCATCAATAAACCATGAGGTTTTGCAAATAATATCACATCCGTACAAGACTTAATGAACTCATAAAGATAACCATCTTCATTCAAAATAAACTTTCCTAAGTTTATTCAACTTTCGGACATGTAACGTTTAAAGACCAAAAACATATATTTTCTATCGAATACTACAACACTAGGGAGCTTCATGTGAGGGGTTTCATTTGGGTAAACGGATCGACGAGTTGCTGGATTTACAAATTAAAGTGTCCTAGCTCCTTGAACGTTTACTACATGACCTCTGAATTATGATGGCCCGAACGGTAGTACAAGATATACAAACTAAACGTGTTCATAAACCATCATCATACAACGACCTATACATCATACTAAGTACTACATCATGAAAAATATGCAAGACATATATAGGCTTGTCTTTGTATTCTTAGACATTATTCCAACCTAAGTCGCAACGTTCTATTGTAGGTTGCACTTAGAGGTTTCCCGACTTATCCATCGAACTCATTAAGGCATTAAAACACCATCCAACTCACGGTGAGTTCATAGCCCCACTTTCTATTACTTAATTGTTTTACAAACCCTTGGGGGGAATACATGCTATATTTTAACCGAACACAATGCTTTGAAATTGTATGCTATCTCATTGTTTTATTATCACTAAGTACCATCATTGCCACTTAAAGACCCCATATCATGAACCATTTAATCACTAGGATAGTGAGCGCGAATATTGTGAATAGGCCTATTGGGATTGACGAATCCCGTTTGTGTTGACCAGTCAGGCAAACAAACGCACTAATATTTGAGACTTAGGTATGACGGCAAAGTACCTACCAGAGTAACTCCACCGATTGATATTGGTACACGTTAACGTATTGGTTGCATGAGCTTAGTGAATAATAATAACCGTTTTGTTTTCCAACCATTAGTGTGAGTCTATAGCTCACACTACCAACATATTGTGTTCAACTACATAAACAAACTCTATGAATATCACTCAACCTTTGTGTTGACAGTTTCAAGCATGTATTTCAGGTGCATAATGATCAAGGATGGCACGGAGGGGCACGGACTCAATCAAGAAGGTTATAACTTACTTTATCATTCAAAAAGACATCAAAAGACTTTATATTGATGTATTTTGTAAACATGAAACCTTTTTGGGACCTATTTTGTAAACTCTGATATATTAATTTGAATGATAATTCCTTTTAAAACGACTCAGTTAGAGATCGTTTTCTATTATTATGACTGTTGTGCCATCGAGTAACACCCAGTTTGAATTCCGCTGCATCATTGAATTGGGGGTGTTACAGATTGGTATCAAAGCCATGGTTGTAGAGAAACGGGTCTAAATGAGACCTAAACTATAACCACCTTTACAAACAAAAACATTTTATAGCCTTCCGCTCTTCGTGCCTTCCATCCTCCAGACGATCATGGACTTGTTAGACATTTTATTACTACACAAACATGTTAGCATATTGATATATGTACCCTTAGCACATTTGAGCATTTCCACGTAAGCATGTTATGCTACGCAAACATATTAACATATCGATATATACACACTTGCCATACTATGATCATTTTATATAAACGATGTACTAAACATATCTGCGTATGCCTATTCCAAGGCATTACGGCACAACCACATTTTCCCGATCATTTATCTACTCGTGCATTTTAGGACTTACAAAACCTTCTCAAGATATTGTAACTGATTACAATAGTCTCTATAATTTCTCAAGACATTGTAACTGATTACAATGGTCTTCATTATTTCCAAGACATTGTGAGTTACACAATGGTCTTCATTATTTCCAAGACATTGTGAGTTACACAATGGTCTTTATTATTTCCAAGACATTGTGAGTTACACAATGGTCTTCGTTATTTCCAAGACATTGTAATTTACACAATGGTCTTCATTATTTCCAAGACATTGTGAGTTACACAATGGTCTTCATTATTTCCAAGACATTGTGAGTTACACAATGGTCTCTGCAATTTCTCAAGACATTGTAACTGATTACAATGGTCTTCATTATTTCCATGACATTGTGAGTTACACAATGGTCTTCATGATTTCCAAGACATTGTGAGTTACACAATGGTCTCTGTCATTTCGAAGACATTGTAACTGATTACAATGGTCTCTGTTATTTCCAAGACATTGTGAGTTACACAATGGTCTCTGTTATTTCCAAGACATTGTGAGTTACACAATGGTCTCTGTTATTTCTTAGACATTGTGAGTTGCACAATGGTCTATCCTATTCCTCAAACATTGTAAGTCCTACAGCAGTCTTTGTTACATCCTCAGACACTGTGAGTGATACAGTGGTCTCAATTACATCCATAGACACTGTAAATAAAACAGCGGTCTCATTTACTCCCAGACATTGTGAGTTGCACAATCGACTCCCCTATTCTCAAACCATGTACTCACCAACTACTTTAAACACCAAGGATCATAAAACTACTTGACTAAACCGAACATCACATTATTGGTCCTTAATTATACATAGCCTAGCTACCTATGTCTAATTAGGGAGGGATCATGTTATGTTGGGAGCAGTCACTTGTATGTTTTATGAATAGCAAACTTTTCACTTATATCCTTATTGTAGACATCATGTATGTACCTCCATCACCCGATCACATTCCCGCTATGCCCGCTCACTTACCATTTCTTCCCGAACTCAATGATCCCTATCTTGAAGCACTTGATTATGACGATGAGGGAGAACCTTACGAGAATATAGTCAGTGAACAGGAGGAGGAACTACCGGTTGTACGACCACTACCACCATTAACATCACCACCCCTATCTCCGTAACCTCCTCCGAATCTAATCATAATACTCCCACTGGAGGTCCAAAGTCCACTTACATGATCGGCGGATCATCCAAAATCACACCTACATTTATAAATTCCGCCCAATACGATGTATACTGCTTGAAACAAGGCCTCAACATAACTCAACATAAAGTGCAAGGTAGGGCATGGCAATTGAATAACCATGAATCCATGGTTACTGCAGCCAAAACCGAAGCCATTCACGCTCGTCAACGCCTTGATTATTCATCTTGGATATGAGCTATGTAAGGGAAGATGGTATGTGCTTATTCACATACCTTTTCTCGACCAAAACCGGACCCAAAAAGATCAAAAACTAACCAAAATTGCCAAAAGATATTGTGTTTTTGTGTTTTTGATTGTGCAGGGATGGATATTACAAAAATAGGACAAAATCGAGGAAAAATCAGGAAAACGAGCACGAGATATGGAAAGGACTCAAAGCCGATGCCGGGAGAGACATGTTTGGCCAAAAGTCAAAAATCACCCTTAGATCAACTTTAAAGAATTGGCAAGATCAGTCCCCAAAATTTCAGCATTTGCAAAAATGGTCCCTAAAAGCATAAATCTTTAATCCTTAAATCCCTTAAACCATCCCATATCCGGTTCTAATAATACCCACTACCCAACCCACCTTAAATCTAACCCAACCCATACAATAACCCACACCACTTAACCCAGCCCAGTCCTCTTATACCCAAAACCCGACCCACACTTAAAAAAACCCGGTCAATATCATAGTCAAATAAATATAAAAAAAATCACACACACATGCGCGCTTGTTCATCCCCAAATTACCCAGTTTTACTATTCCCCTAGAACCCTAGATTTACCCGTACGTTTTTCACCACAATTAAGGGTAATATAGACCAAATCATTGGTCTTCTAGAAGATGTCAGGATTGTCAGAAGGGAATAGACGCACGAAGAGGGTACGTGGCATACTCCTATTGGCCGGGACACCTCACCAAAATTGATCCAAGGGTCGTGATGGATGGGATGATGATAGAGATTGATCTAAGGGTGGAAATGAGCTCATGGAGCACGCGGATCGCCAGCTTGTCAGCCTAGAAGCTTCAATTCGGGTCTATAAATAGGAGTAGATTTCTCCTCATTTTTCATGTAATTTTTAGTTATTGTTATGCTGTCAATTTACTTTTGTAATGTTTTCAATGAATTAATGAAAGTTTATATTTAGTTTCAATAGTTGTCTCTTATTTCCTTTTCTTATTATTGCTTATTTACTTAAGTTTGTTTAAGCTTTTTGCTTATTGTTCTTATTATTTTAGCTTTTATATTAAGTACTTATTTCATTTCTGTTTTTACTTTACTTAATTCAATAACACAAAAAAAAAAAAAAAAAATCATAAAATCAATAAAAACCAAAAATAAGTTTTACTTTATTACTTTTAAATCAGGCTTCAATAAGCCTATTTCATTGTTCTTACAAGCTTATTCAAGCTGTTATAGCTTGTTGTAAGGTTGTTTATTCATATTGCTTCTCAAAATCAAAACAGTCAACAAAAGTCAAACCTCAGTTTATTTAATAAGCTGAGCTTATTCAGAGGTGAAAGAAGATAAGCTAAGCAAGTTTGGGAAGTGCTCAGCCTATCTAAAGATAGGCTTCATAGGATAACTCTCTGTTCTTGCTGAGGGTGTCTTGTAAGTCCTTTGATATTTACAATTCCTCTAAAAATAGCATAAAGTAGTTTAGATCTGATTTTGTTAGTTTGTTATTGCTTATTGTTGCTTATATAGTCTGATAATTGCTTGATATTAGTAGTTTACTTCATTTACATTTGATTGGATTGAGTTTGATGTCAAGTGATTTGTTACTGTTTCATATATTGGATTCAATGTGCATAATTAGTATCTGAGTATCTGAGGTCTGAGATTGGTGTTTGTGAAGTACTATTGACTGTGTTTAATCATAGTAAGAGGTTGTGGATTGGTTTGGAAGTTTAGATCTCATTGCTGCTTCTTAAGTTTTGGTCACAGTTGAATAATTGGTGTTTGGATCAGTGAGCAAATAGAGTTGTAGGCTTGTGTAAGTGGTAACAAGAGTTTATAAAGTTCACCTAGGTTAATATTAAATCAAGCTTTACATTAGTAGTTTATAATACAAAAGTCAAATTTAGTTTTCAATTTGGTTTACTGCTTCAATTAGGTAAATCAGTAGGTATAATTTTAATCATAGGTGCATATTAGTGTTAGTTAACATAATTTAGGTTCATCACAGCTTAATATTGCATAACAAGTTAAGTTGGATCATTCAAAGTTGGATTTAGTCAAAGTTTTCAAAAAAATCAAAAAGTCAAAAAAAAAAAAAATAGTGTAACCAGAAATAGCATAAACTTCTAGAGCACTTGTAGGATTCATTAGTGATTGGAAATAGGTTTGGATTGGTGTTCTGAGTAGTTTGCCAGCTTGTAAATCTAGATCAACAAGAAAATCTTAGTTTGGAACTCATTAGCTTATCTCAAATTAAGCTCAAAGTTGCTTGTCTGCTGGAAATCTCCCCTGCTTCTCAGTCTTAAGCCCAACTTCATAAGTACTTTTCTTACAATCTATTTGAGTTAAGTGTGAGATTTTTGGGGCAAAAGCTAGACAAGCTAGCTGTTTATCAGTTTCTGCTTTTGATTTGCTATTCTCAGCTTATTTGAACTGCTTATTTGAGCTTTCTTTTAGCTCACTTTGGACTCTGTTAGTGGTTTAGTGTTTCATTAAGCTTCTAGTTCAATTGAGGTTTATAGCTTGTAGCTTGTTTGTTTGATAGCTTCAGCTTATCTGCTTGTTTCTCTGAGCTTGTTTACATCATCCAGTAGCTTGTGCATTAATTTTGAGCTTATTGATTCTATTGCATAAGCTGCTTAGTCATTTTCATATTACAAAGCTTCAAATTCTTAACTGCTTGTTTCAAAAGCTGTTAAACAGCTTGTTTAAGATTGTTTCCCAAAAAGAAAAAGAAAAAAAAATATATAGTTTTGTTAGTTTGTAATCACCCAGATTCGAACCTGGGTGGTTCTTTGCTTGAAAACGTTTTTGATTTTTTTTAAGTTTTTACAATTTAGTCCTTGTGGTTTCATTTTAGGCCAATCTGGTCCTTGTCTTTATTTAAAAACGTTTTTAGTTTAAATCAAGTTTCAAAGTTTTACAAATTAGTCCCTGTCTTTTATTAAGTCTATAATAGTTTCAGTTTTTACAACTTTAGTCCTTCAGCTTTTATAAAACTTTTATTTTCTTAATTTTCTTTTATAATTTAGTTTTTTTTATAATTACATTTTCAGTCCCTTAGGTTTTTACTTTTGCATTTTAGTATAAATTCACTAATAGTTTTATAAATTTCGGGATTAGCCCGGGATTTGCGTTATTTGATTTCTTTTATTCATTATGTGTGCTTTTATTTGATAACGTATATTACTTTTAATTTCCCATCTTTTAGTGTAAACAATACCAAAATAATCACTTTCACGTTCACTTATTCACTTCACATTTTCACGACACCGAATCAATTCAAACGCCGTCAAACCTTCGTTGGGAGAACGACCCGGGGAAATATTTTCACAAATATTCCTTTGGAAATACAAAAACGATTTAATCAGAAGACTTGACTCTTGTTGAGGATATAGTCTTGGATCCCTTGACCGGCTTAGAAGACGTCAAGGATAGACTTACACGAGTGGAAAGAGCTCAAGTCCAAGATGCGGCACAAATTCACAAGCTATAACACCACCATCACTTCCTTTTTCCATCCCTACATGTGATGAGTTGGATCACTCATTATGGATCGTACCACGACCACCAATGATTCAACAAGAAAGTCAGCATGGACACTATAACATTTCAGATTTAATCAACACATTCCTCCTTGACACGCTAAACCAACAATTTGCCAATCAGCCAGAGCTGCTAGGACCTTCTATTCCACAATAGACTAGTGTGATAATACTAGTTATCTTTTGTACCACTAAACTGAGTAGACTCAGTTAGTAAACTCTGTAAAATCCATGTAATAGCTAGCAGTAGTACAACGTTGTAATTACTAAACTGAAAGTATCAGTTAGTAGATTTTGAAGAAGCTTGTAATAGGTTTTGATTTTGTAATCAATCAACGTTATATAAATAAAACTCTTGCTTTGTATATCATGTGTTATAATCTAAACCTCCAACGTAATTATTCTATCATTCCAGTCAAAAATCGTGCTCATTTTACCAACCCTCTACTTACAAAATATCTTTTATATGATAGAAATATGACGTCTATAAGACAAAACTTCAACTCAAAGGCCATTGAACAAGTCTTTCGCCAAGCTGTGGGATTTATTCGACTTATAACTATCCACTATTTTTGTATCATCATGTTGTGTTCTGTTCTTCACACGTTCTATTTCATTACCAATAGTAAACCATTTTGCTATCACCTTGTATAAACTTACAAATTTCCCTACTAATACAAATTCCTAAATCAACCATTCAGTATCAACCTCATGACCAATGAACTCAAAAGTTTCGATGTTAGAATCAGTATGGTATGGTTATCTCAACACAAATAAGAGAATTATTTGTAGCAAGAGGGTTGTTCACATTCCTTGTGACAATGAAACTTTGGTCATCCGTGGTGATCAAAGTGGAACCCGATTAAATATCATCTCATGTATCAAAACCTTGAAATACATTGAGAGAGGATGTTATGCCTTCCTAGCACACGTAACCGAAAAGAAATCCGAAGAAAGACATCTTGAAGATGTTCCCATCGCATGTGAATTTCCCAAAGTCTTTCCCGAAGACTTACCCGGCTTCCACCAAATCGTCTAGTAGAATTCCGAATTGATTTAATACCAGGAGCGGCGCCAGTAGCCCGGGCACCTTACAGGCTAGCACCGTCAGAGATGCAAGAGCTATCAAATCAATTACAAGAACTTTCGGACAAGGGATTTATTCGACCCAGTTCCTCACCTTGGGGAGCTCCCGTCTTGTTTGTAAAGAAGAAGGATGGATCATTACGAATGTGTATTGATTATCATGAACTAAACAAGTTAACAATAAAGAACCGATACCCATTACCAAGAATTGACGATTTATTCGATCAGTTACAAGGTTCCACCTATTACTCAAAAATTGACCTACGATTAGGTTACCATCAAGTTAAGGTTCGTGAGGAAGATATTCCAAAAACAGCCTTTAGAACACGATATGGTCACCACGAATTCCAAGTAATGCCATTCGGTTTGACTAAACGCACCGGCGGTATTCATGGATCTCATGAATCGAGTGTGTAAGCCATACCTAGACAAATTCGTGATTGTATTCATCGACGATATTCTTATCTACTCCAAAAACGAAGAAGAACACAAACAACATCTAAGAACAATTTTAGGGTTACTCAAGGAAGAGAAGTTGTATGCGAAATTTTCAAAATGTGAATTTTGGATTCATTCGGTACAATTCCTTGGGCATGTGATTGACAACACTGGTTTACACGTCGATCCCGCTAAAATTGAAGCTATCAAAGATTGGCCGACACCTACCACACCTACAGAAATTTGTCAATTTCTAGGACTAGCTGGGTATTACCGAAGGTTTATCGAAGGATTTTCCTCAATAGCAAAACCTTTGACCAAGCTAACCCAGAAAAACAAGAAGACATCAAGAAGGAAAAGTTAGACGGCATGATACAGAAGAAATTCGAAACCCGTTCAGACGGAACTCTATGCTTCGAAGGTCGAAGTTGGTTACCACTTTATGGTGGCCTACGAGACTTGATCATGCACGAATCCCACAAATCCAAATATTTCGTACATCCAGGATCTGATAAAATGTATCAGAATCTTAAACAACTCTATTGGTGGCCAAACATGAAAGCCAATATTGCAACATACGTTGGCAAATGTCTTACATGCTCCAAAGTAAAAGCCGAACATCAAAAACCATCCGGTCCATTGCAACAACCAGAGATTCCTATGTGGAAATGGGAACGAATTACTATGGACTTCATTACCAAGCTTCCAAAGACATCAAGCGGTTATGACTCCATCTGGGTCATAGTTGATCGTCTCACAAAGTCCGCACACTTTTTACCAATTAATGAGACATACAAAATGGATCAGTTAATCAGACTGTACATTAAAGAAGTAGTCTCAAGACATGGTGCACCAATATCTATCATATCTGACCGAGACGGCAGATTCATCTTAAACTTCTGGTAGTCACTCCAAGATGCCTTTGGAACAAAGCTAGACATGAGTACAACGTATCACCCTCAGACCGATGGTCAGAGTGAACGCACCATCCTTTGTGTTGACCCGGGTAAGGCAAACAAAACAAGGTTCAACGCTTTGGGTGTATAACAACGTAACCCATATACAGAACTTATTGCGGACCCAAGTATCAATATGCATGGGCAGCCGTACAGAACTCATTGCGGACCCAAGTATCAATATGCATGGGCAGCCGTACATAACTCATTGCGGACCCAAGTATCAATTAATTGGGAAGCCGTACAGAACTCATTACGGACCCAAGTATCAAATACTTGGGCAGCCGTACAGAACAAACAGGACTTGGTACAATTACCATTCAAACAGGACTTGGTCCAACAACGTATTCAAACAGGACTTGGTCCAATTAAGAGATCGACAGAAAAGTTATGCCGACACACGGCGCAGACCCCTAGAATTCCAAGTCGGAGATAGGGTTATGCTAAAAGTATTGCTTTGGAAAGGCTTAATACGATTCGGTAAACGAGGAAAACTAAACCCAAGATACATCGGACCATTCAAAATCCTAGCCAGGGTTGGTCCAGTGGCGTACAAACTTGAGCTTCCATCAGAACTCAGTAGTGTACACCCCACTTTTCATGTATCTAATCTAAAGAAATGCTTATCAGGCGAATCACTCGTCATTCCACTCGATGAAATCCAACTCAATGACAATCTTCAATTCATCGAGGAACCAGTAGAAATCATGGACCGAGAGGTCAAACAACTCAAACAAAGCCGAATTCCAATTGTTAAGGTTCGTTGGAACTCACGACGTGGTCCAGAATATACATGGGAACGAGAGGACCAGATATATCAGAAATACCTACGTCTTTTTACCAACAATGCTTGTACTCCTAACACAAATTGATCTCCGGGACGGAGCTCTCTTAAGGGGTGGAGACTGTAACAATTCACATTTCAGGTTAATTTCTATTTCCGAATTTTTACTATTCATTTTCACTATTCATTCCCGAAATTTTTATTTCACATTCTCGTAAGATAAATTATTTCCATGATAAAGTGAAAGTTTTACGCTCGTCGGGTCATTTTCGCAAAAGTTATTAAGAAACTATACGTTTGGTTTAAACGTCGTTTAAACATCCTGCGCATAACGAAAACCAACTGCGACAATTTTCCTCGCATCAGATTAATTTTTAGAACACTCACAATCAATTAGGGAATTTTTGATAATTAAGTTAAAATATTACCAAATAGACCCTGTGTCTTACAGAACTAAACTTGCGTTTTAAGCACTTTTACTTATCCGCAGCCTTAGCCTATACCTGCACCACATTTTCTAAGACGATTAGAAGCTTTTATATTGTTGGAAAAGTCAACATATTTTCCCTCCTCCTTTGACCAAAAATCATTCCTTGAATTTTTAGGCTTACAGTTTTACGTCTAAAGGACATTTAACACCAACCGAAACTAGACTGAGCCCAGTCTAGACATTATAGGTCATTTTAATTCATTATTATCATATTAGAAAAGTTACAAATTACTTTTCTCAGTTTTACGCAACTTTCCTACGTTTTACGTTTAACGCGTTTATAAACCTACGTTTCCAGCGTTATCAGCTTTTTCGCGACCCATTAAACTTATCACTCATCATTATAAGATTATAATGAGTATATTGACAAGTTTAATCATTCCTACAAGTTTCGTATTTATACGATACCCGGTTTTACGTTTCGTGACTTAACGGCTTACAGTTAGCGATTAACGGAACCAAAACTCACTCCGTAAGCTAGATAAGGCCAAGGAAACTTATCTAGTCACCCTAGCCTTATCTTGGCCGACAATGAAGAGTCTCCAAGACTCTTCTTATCTTGCCTATCCAAGATTGCAACACTTGTTAAACTTAAGCCCTAAGTTTGCCTAATCTTGCAACACCTTGCAAAGCTTTGCATACAAGCTTGGTTTAGTCAAACATTTTGCCCCTCGTTTGACTATTTCAAGGCTCTATAAACCCCCCTTGGTCCTTGCTTCTTTCCGTCCATAGAACACAAAACAAACACATTCATATTGCTAGTTTACTTGAAGTATTATCAAAAAGATACAAGTGCTATATCAATCCAAAAACTCTTGTTAAGTTTTTATTAATCCAAAGCCCTAGTTTTTCTTCCTTTTGGTGATCTTCCATCCACACAAGAAGAGTTCTAGTAGAAGTCTTCAAGTGCTTTTCCAAGTAATCAAAGAAGTTGGAAGCTAGTTCTTGAAGAATCAAAGTCCTATCCTTGTTCTTAGTTTCCTTTCATTAGAAAGCCAAAAGTTGTAAGAAACCCTAACACATTTCCTTGCTCAATATCATTTTCATGCTTATTATGCTTCATTCATGTTATATATGGTCCTTGTGTTATGTTCATGATGTATAAAAACCCTTAAAACAAGTTAAGAACACTATATGTTAACCTATGTTACGTAATCAAGGAAACTAGAGACTTATATTGTGAAATTCGACAAAAATGGTATAAACATGATATTGGACAATTACCTACTATAATAGAGGACTTAAAAAGGAAAACATAGCGATTTGAATCATCGAAAACGAATATACGAGTCAAAAGTTATGGCCAAAAGAAGTTAGCGAAACAAAAACGCCGAAACTGTCCAAAACCTACTGTCCCCGAACTGAGGTAAATTTTAGAGATATTTCTGTTCTGTTTCATCAAAAAGTTAAAACACGAAAGTTGTCCGGAACGACGTTTTATTCAAACAAGATTCAGACCACGAGTCCTGAAAACGCATAACGAATGAGATATTTTTTGAAATTACAACAGCCCTTATTAAGCTTAGCAACTATAATTTTCGTCACAATCAAGTAAAACCATGAAGTCTAATGGCCTTAGGCCGAGACCACAGCCATGGCTAAGGCCAAGGACGAGTGTCAAGACCATGGTAGCTATGACCAAAGCCACGGCAAAGCCACGGTTAAGACCTTAAGGCTTTCTAAGCCGAAAACATGAACTAAAGTGTTAGTAATAACATAACCAACCAATTTGGATCTACTCCATCAATAAACCATGAGGTTTTGCAAATAATATCACATTCGTACAAGACTTAATGAACTCATAAAGATAACCATCTTCATTCAAAATAAACTTTCCTAAGTTTATTCAACTTTCGGACATGTAACGTTTAAAGACCAAAAACATATATTTTCTATCGAATACTACAACACTAGAGAGCTTCATGTGAGGGGTTTCATTTGGGTAAACGGATCGACGAGTTGCTGGATTTATGAATTAAAGTGTCCTAGCTCCTCGAACGTTTACTACATGACCTCTGAATTATGATGCCCCGAACGGTAGTACAAGATATACAAACTAAACGTGTTCATAAACCATCATCATACAACGACCTATACATCATACTAAGTACTACATCATGAACAATATGCAAGACATATATAGGCTTGTCTTTGTATTCTTAGACATTATTCCAACCTAAGTCGCAACATTCTATTGTAGGTTGCACTTAGAGGTTTCCCGACTTATCCATCGAACTCATTAAGGCACTAAAACACCATCCAACTCACGGTGAGTTCATAGCCCCACTTTCTATTACTTAATTGTTTTATAAACCCTTGGGGGGAATACATGCTATATTTTAACCGAACACAATGCTTTGAAATTGTATGCTATCTCATTGTTTTATTATCACTAAGTACCATCATTGCCACTCAAAGACCCCATATCATGAACCATTTAATCACTAGGATAGTGAGCGCGAATATTGCGAATAGGCCTATTGGGATTGACGAATCCCGTTTATGTTGACTAGTCAGGTAAACAAACGCACTAATATTTGAGACTTAGGTATGATGACAAAGTACCTACCGGGGTAACTCCACCGATTGATATTAGTACACGTTAACGTATTGGTTGCATGAGCTTAGTGAATAATAATAACCGTTTTGTCTTCCAACCATTAGTGTGAGTCTATAGCTCACACTACCAACATATTGTGTTCAACTACATAAATAAACTCTATGAATATCACTCAACCTTTGTGTTGACAGTTTCAAGCATGTATTTCAGGTGCATAATGATCAAGGATGGCACGGAGGGGCACAGACTCAATCAAGAAGGCTATAACTTACTTTATCATTCAAAAAGACATCAAAAGACTTTATATTGATGTATTTTGTAAACATGAAACCTTTTTGGGACCTATTTTGTAAACTCTGATATATTAATTTGAATGATAATTCCTTTTAAAATGACTCAGTTAGAGATCGTTTTCTATTATTATGACTGTTGTGCCATCGAGTAACACCCAGTTTGAATTTCGCTGCATCATTGAATTGGGGGTGTTACAGTCGGGGAAGCTAAAAGTAAAGGAAAGACATGGTTTTATTAATATGAATGAAAGGGAAGATGTGTGTGCTTTCTAGAGAGAGAAAGGGAAAAACACACACACCTTAATGATACAAATGAGACATCCACTCTCCTAGTTGTGACTAGGAGGGGTATTTATACTACATAACATGCTAATCTATACCCTATTTGCAAGACTAGTCCTTATACATAGATATTATTGCAATTCCCGAATATGACTTAACTTTAAAGGCTAACAATCTCTCCCCAAAGTGATGTCATACGGGAATTTCTTACAATGTTCCCTACAAGTAAAATTAAATACAAAACATAAGCACAACAACTCCGAGAATGGTCTTCAAACTTCATTACTTCTTTCAGCTTCCTGAATCTTCTCAGCTGCCATCTTTTTACTTACAGAAGAACAATGTGAGCAAATCTAATTAGGGATTAAATATGGATTTTCACTCTCCCCTAATTAGGGCTCTCCCCCAAACTAACAACCTTTCTAATGAATGCCTTGAATCTGAAGAAGTCTTCTGTTGAATATCTGAATACCGTCTTTAGTCTTATAACACGTAGCGGAAAATGTAGAACAGACTGTAGACTCTACCTTCTTCAAGATTGTTCACTCGGGGGAACCAAATATCAACATCTTCATCTCACCAAATGTATCCCAGTTATTTTACATATGAAAAATCAGCCTGTAACGTACACATGAAACGATAACACCAAAGTAACAAGTTGAAACACTGATCATCTTGAATTTGTTGCCCGAAATTGGTAAAGGTGGATAAGGGAGAAGTGCGTAGAATAAGATGAGAAGATAAGGATATATAATCAACCAATCTCCGACACAAATCATTTCATAAATCATTAAACCCGATCACGTGAACTTGTTGTGCGTCCTCGATGTACACATTTCTCTCCCCTGATGGTTACGATTTATCGGAATCAGCATAATAATGTGTACGTGAAGCATTAACTGAAAGCACTTTATCATTAATCATATCAGCCCGTTAGAAGATGTCGATAAAACCAATCTACTAACAATACTATTTAAAATGTCTAACTCTTTACCAACCCCCTGTATATAAAAAAACGGCTATCTTTAGTAACCACCAGTGAGGAAAACCCGATATGACGAACTTGAGAATGAAGTAAAATCCCCCAGACTTGTGACTTAAGCTTGTACTATCCTGTGACTAAGAACGGTGTACCTTATACCTCCAACAAAAGTAGTAGTACAAAACCTCTTGACATATCCTCAACTACGTACGTGAGACTTTGAGCACTACAACGTAACTCCTTAAAGTGATAGCTACTTTGTGGGTATAGAGAGAAAGAATCACAAAAGTAACTAGATATCCAAGTATTCTTCACCATTAATATATACCCAAACAAGTCATCTTCACGGGAGGGAAGAAAGAAAGAAGATGAAATAAGTACATGCATCCATAAAACGTCACTTCAAACCCAAATACTCCCTCCGTCCCAAATTTATTGTCCTCTTTTGACTTTTTAAAAGTCTTTCTTTATCAACTTTAATCATTAATATTTTTGTTTGTGTTATACAATACTTGATGATAATTATATCAATGAAAAATACATTTTAAAACCAATCCATTCATATATTTTACAACAACTATTATATAATACAAACGAAAATATTTAAGATTAAAGTTGAAAAAATAAGACTTCAAAAAGTCAAAAGAGGAAAATTATTTTGGGATGGAGGGAGTAAATAATAAAGAATTATCCCCGCAGTCGCAGTTGATATTCATTGAAAACTTTAGCCGTGAAATATGTATCCTCGTGAAAATTTGTGTCAACCAAAATACCACTCTTTTGCCAAAAATTATACCAAAAGTTAACACAATATATTAAAAATACATTGGAAAATATATGCTTTTTATTTTGATATAATTCGGATCCAATTATATAAACAGTTAGCTTGATCCAGTTCAATACATAACCCGATTATGAAGAGTAGCAGCCCAATCCAATGTCATTAAATCTCTTGAAACCTGGGCCCATTTATCAACTCATAACCCGATCCAAACATCACATAGTAACCTGGTATTAAAATGTGATAACCTAATAATCACACATATGATCTTCACCTAATCACACACACCCCCTCCTTATCATCCGCCTACCACACTTATCGTTTCTCTCACCAAACCTCATCATCCATTTCATCAAACTTCAGATCTGATAACATATTATCAAATCACAGATCGATCCAAACATTGATCTCATCACACAAACCATCAACAACTCTTCTCAATCTCATTTTTTCAACGTCCTCTAAACAAAACCAACACAAACTTTATCGTCATCTTTAATCCGAGTACAACTACCATCTAATAACAACTCCTTCAACTATAATCAAACCCACCTTTACCTTGATATATCCTGTTTAAGAGGAATCAAGATAGCATCTTGAAGGCTTCAAGATCCTTGAGGGGTCTCGAGTAGGATAACATAGTTGTTATCAATCTTCTCTTTTGTGTCAGATATATAATGAAGCTATGCTTCAAAAATATAGATCGATGATGACTTTCTTTCGTGTGCTTGACCTTCGATGTCATGATAGATATTTGAATAATACGAAAGAGAT
Organism: Artemisia tridentata subsp. tridentata; assembly: GCA_021014915.2. Lineage (NCBI taxonomy): Eukaryota > Viridiplantae > Streptophyta > Magnoliopsida > Asterales > Asteraceae > Artemisia > Artemisia tridentata. Next base: position 213,613,564 of record CP139502.1, on the reverse strand, counting down.
CTGAGATTCGTTGGTTATTTTGTGCTTATCAGTTGTAGGATAGTAAATGAGAGTTGGGAGTGACGGTGAGAGTTAGGATAGATGTTGGATTTTTGTTGGTAATGGATGTGGTATTGGCTGTGGTTAACTTTGATTACATATCAGTCCTGCTTGTGATTTTTCATTTCGGTTCAGTTTTGGACTAATGATGTTTAAGGCTGAAGTCCGATGAGTGTTATTGTATTTTGGTTGGTCAACAGGTCTTGGTCTTCTTCTTCATCTTGTTCCTTTTGGTCACTTTTTGAGTAACATGTCAAAGAGACATACTCGAAAAGTCGTCAATAGACTTATTCGAAAACTGGTCAAAGACTTATTCGAAAAGTCAACGGTTAACACTTTCGAATATCTTTACAAGATACTCGAAAACTGGTATATAGAGTTACTTGAAAACACGTCAAAAGTCTTGCTCGAAAAGTATATTTGAAAGTTTATGGTTTGTGACTTGCTCGAAAACATGTCAAAAGACATGCTCGAAAAGACTTGCTCAAAAATTTCTTTATAAGAAATTCGAAACTTAAGGGTTTTGAGGCTTGCTCGAAAAATGAGGGTTTTTGTTTTCCGACCATATTCTGACCATAAATTCCAACCATGTTATTGACCACAAAAACTTCACGGGTATGGTTCCATAGTCACTAAAATGATATAACATTTGACATAAAACTGTTCGGACAAAAATGACACAACAGTTTTTGTAAACCTGGATAAAGCACAAGACTTTTATGACCATAAAGATACATATAACTGTTATGAAACTGTACCACACATACGGATGATAAAAAATTTGGAGCAGTTAAAAATTGTGACAAAAACAGTTTCAAAACAGTATACGACACCAGAAAAATCACCAAAATAAAACAACCAAGCTCTAATGCCAATTGTAGGACCGATAATATATATAATTATATGGTTCAGGGGGTCGGGGAAGCTCAAAGTAAAGGAAAGACATGGTATTATTAATATGAATGAAAGGGAAGATGTGTGTGCTTTCTAGAGAGAGAAAGGAAAAAACATACACCCCTTAATGATACAAATGAGACATCCACTCTCTTAGTTGTGACTAGGAGGGGTTTTTATACTACATAACATGCTAATCTATACCCTACTGGCAAGACTATTCCTTATACATAGATACTATTGCAATTCCCGAATATGACTTAACTTTAAAGGCTAACAATCTTTATATTATATCTTGACATTAGCTCTTAATGGGGAAACACACATTTTATGTGTTTGAGTCATAGTAGAATTATTAGCTTTCTTACCTTGCGATAAAGAGAAACCAATAATCATATTGTTCTATGTTGTTTCTTGCACATACTTGAGACTTCTCCCACTTTTGCATGACACAACATCATAGATAAACACACGACAAGTGCTCGATTGTATGAATAATATAATAGTGTCATAGATAATACAAGTAGATTAAGAACCATATTGTCTTGAAATAACGTTTTGGGAAGCAACATCAGGAAAGTAACATGTTATCTTATAAAATAAAATGCAATCTTCCTTAAAAGTATGGTTGTCAAATGCAGAAAGTGATGAATTATTTCAAGACAAGCTAGAAATAATATGGATAACTAAAATAGGGAATAAAGCTTGTAGCTCTTTCTGAATTAGACAATATTACATGAATGTCATTTATGTAATAAAACGCAAAGCTCCCATTGGATTTGTCAACACTATAAGTGTTACATCACCAATTGAAAGCAAATAGAGATTTATTTGCTCTCCTACTCTATTAGAATGCCTACAAGTAGAAATGTACCTAGGTATTGAAAAAAATAAATGAAGTTCTACTTATGTAGATAAGGGACTAGCCATCCATGCTTTCATTAACATGAACATTAGCATGCAATTCCTCCTCAATCGGTCTGCCTTGCCATAAGGGTGTGTAGCAACTTAGGGAATAAGAGCCCAAGAAAAATACCTAGAAGACATGCTAGTAATTTTCTTTACTCGTTGCGGTTTATTGAGATTTGCTCTTATTAAAATTTAAAACTCATAAATCGTCATGACAAGTGCAAGATGTTATCATTTTGGTAGCTATAGAAAACATGTTCTCTAGTTACACAAAAGTCTTTTATCTTTCAAAGATTTCAGAACCGAAAAAGGGGTAATGAAAGGAGTGAAAGAATAAAAGTGAGTTTAATTATAATCGAGAAAATTCAAATTTATCCTATCTTAGCTTTGTCAAGCAAGGAAAAAAGATAGGTTTGTCTTTTCAAGAAAAACAAACTTTTGTTTAGGATTTATGTTGCAATAATACTATTAATTAGAATGTAAAAAGTTCAATTTTAGTATTTTCTGTAGAAAACTAGAAGGGGGGTTGAATAGTTTTTACCGATTTAAAATTTAGTTTATAAAACTTTTAGATTGATAGTATGTGAAACCTTTGGATGTTGAGATATAGATAATGCAAGCAAGTATAAAAGGAAATGAATACGAGAATAGTAAAGAGAGTATAAGGATAGAAGCGTGACACTATGGTTTATAGTTGTTCGGCTACAAGGACACATTCCTTGCCCTACTCCACTCCCCGAGTATCCAACTCGAGAGTTCTTAAGTACTATGTCAACAAGCTCCTTCAACCGGTGGAGAAACCTCACAACGTCGCTTAAACTTTTTCCGGTACTAAGCTAAATACCGGGTCTTTTACACGAAAGAACCAACCCAACACAACTATCACAACTACTTTGAGAATACAAGAAGAGGTATCAACAACAAGAGACAAATCAGTGGACTTGAAGTGATGAAGAAGCCGAGCAAACTCTTCACTTGAAGAATGGATGACTCGTATACAAGAGGTGTGATCTCGTCTTGTAAGAAGAACCTTGAGAAACACAAGATAAAGAAAGCTACAAGAATGATCTTTAGATATGAGGTTAGAGAAACTTAGAATATAGAGATAAGATATATCTAAGAGGGGTGATGAATAAGGAATAAATGGCTCACTATTTATAGGCATTTCTGAGTACTATTCACCCGGATCCGGTGGATCCCTTCCCAAAGGGATCCGGCCTGTGTAAAGCCAGGGATCCGGCTATCTGGTAGCACTAGTTCGGATTTTGGGTTACAATTTCGGGTTTTGGGTTGTGGGTTATGGTCCATGGGTCATGTGATGTCATGCATGATGTCAAAGACATCTTGGGTCATGGGTTATGGACTTTGGGTCATGGGTTACGGGTTTTACCCATTATTGATGTCATGCATGATGTCATGCAATGGGTCTTGGGTTTTGGGTCAAGCTCCATGGGTCATGGGTTATGGGTTATGGATTCCCTAACACATTTACATACATTTCATTTATTACAAGTAAATACATTTTTAACAAATGTAAGTGATGAACTCAAATAAGTACATTTTATCATTATCATTTATCCTATTTATTTGACTTGTTTTATTATATTATATATGAGAATTGATACGTTAATGTTTACTTTTGTAATTCTCAGGTAAAAACAAGTATTATGTGAAACTTGGCGATTTTGGACTAATTATGGAGCAAAACAAGCAAGATGTTAAGAGTCTACTGAAATGTACAAGATCAAGATCATTCTGCTCCAGATACGCTGCAACATACTTCGTACATACGGCGCATCACTATCAAGATTTCACAAGTGACAATCCAAGACAACAAAGGACATGCGCCGCATAGAGAAATGGAGTTACGCCGCATCTTAAGGCGGTGTACGAATATTCCTGAATATATTAATCTTGGACCCCACGCGAAGTTAAGTCAATGCGCCGCATCTACTTATCCTATGCGCCGCATCTAACCATCAAACAGAAACTATAAATACCCCAAGGTCAGACGAATTTCGAGAGTTTTTAGAGTTTTTTAGAGTTTTTTAGAGTTTAGAGAAGGACAGTGCAAGTTACCAAAGCGGAATTCAGACGCATTTGCAGCACAAGACACACCCTAAACGAAGATACAAGAGCTGTAAGAAGGTCCTGCATGTATTCAATTCATTAAGTAGTTTTGTTTTATTGTATTAGTACACTTTAATTCATCAGGATTGATGAGCCGATTCCATGTGACTACGGAAAATCATGGGCACCCCTTAAAATTGCTTTCCCATTAATTAAAGTTTATATGTTGATGTCTTTGGTGACTTTTATTAGTGCATTGATAACCTCTGTGTCTAGCTGAGCATTGCTTGGGTCGCCATGCCCCTTCCTTGCCTATTTATTCTATCGTTTCTAGGATAGTGGGATAGACATAAGTGATCATTAAGGGTTTACTCGCCGATAAGATCAGAGCCAACGAGAAAGGGTTAATTATATACACTTCATATAAAACTAACAATAAAACAAGTGACAAGCTACTTAATTATCAGGACAGGTCTTCTTATTGTCTCAAGTATCTATCTGTGTACGTGTGTGCTAATCGCTGATTCGTGCTCATTAGTTTAGTTTTCTATTTAATCATAACCAAACCGTGCCAGTCTCTCAGGCTGAACCCCCTTACGTTAGATTAGGATTGTATAGCTAACTTAAGATATTAAAATACTGATTAGAATAACTAGATAATACGTTCCACTCTTAGTGATCGACACTCTACTTACCATTATATTCATACTGACAGGGTACACTGCTCGTTAAAGTGTGTGTTTTATTGATAAGTCGGCTAAATATAAATTTAAAACTTGAGTAGGCATTAATACTGCTAAAACCACAATGACATCACGCGCGCACCAAGTCTTTGGCGCCGCTGCCGTGGATATAAAAGAATTAGAGCAATAAACACATCCACATCAAGTTTTTGGCGCCGTTGCCGGGGAGTGAATTATTGTTATATGTTAATTTGATTAGTATTTTAATTAGATTTTTCTTTTTAATTTTTAGATTCTAACCACTAACTCTGTTATATATTAGATAAATTGCATTCATTGTATTATTTGCATATTTTCTGTTTTTGTGTGTTTTTGTTTTCTTTAATTTTTGTTTCTTTTTGTTTGTTTTTATTTTATTTTTTTCTTTTTCTATTTTTCTGCATTCTGCTATCGTTGTACTGAGCTGATACAAACGATACGGCGCATCTGTTTTCACAGATACGGCGTATTGCGTTTAATTTTTATAAAATACAACGCGTTTAATAAATTCGATACGACGCATCTTTCCCCAAGATACGGCGTATTCTGTTTTTAATAAGAAATTTTTCTAAACCCTAACGCCATACGACGCATCTGTTTTAACAGATACGGCGTATTTTCGATTTAAATTAAAAACAGTTTTCGAATTATTAAACAGATACGACGCATCGATTTTTATCGATACGGCGCATCTTCTGAATCAAAAATCTTGTATTTTGAAACGTAACGAAAATACGGCGCATTAGCTTTTGTTAATACGACGCATTTAATTTTAATAAGTGTAATCGATTTTTGATAACGTTATATGATACGGCGCATTCTAAATTATAAGCGGCGTATCTATTTTCTGAATAAAAGTCTGATTAAATTTTAACGGTATAAGATACGGCGTATCTATCTTTCTGGATACGGCGCATCATCTGCAGATATCAGCAAAATTTTATTTATCCCGAACTGAGAAATTCTAATCAACTTTCCTGTCTCTTAGAAAATTTTTTCTTCGAAGCCTATTTGTTCTATGTTTCAGGAATGATGACTGATCTTTTCCCAAGCTGGTTCGGAGGATCAAGGATCAAACTTACAATCGACGAGATTATATCACAGTTTTCCCAAGAAAGCGGAAAGGAACTATTGCTGAAAGAACAAAACAATATGATTAGAGAAGTGACGATTGAAGTGCACCAATTGTCAAGGGTGATTAAAGGAGTTTTGTTCCAAAAGCACGACCTAAAGGGAAATACCTTGATAATTACATCGACAACGCTGATAACGAAGTTGTCGAGTTTGAACCCGAAGTATTGGAATAAGGAGCTGAACGTGAGTCTAACTTGAAGACTCTGGAATAAAGACAAGTGCTGACCGGGAGACAACCCGGAGAATTTTTACTTTTCTGTTCTATGTCGAGTCTGTCAGACCTGCAGAAGATACGGCGCATCTCCATCATAAGATGCGACGCATCACCTACACTGGTCATATCTTATTTAATTTTCTGCATTTTTATTTTTGACTTTAAAACTTTTTGTTAGTTTATTTAATGCGGCGCATCCCTGGTTAAGGATGCGACGCATCTTTTATTCTGATTCGTATTTATTCCAGGCTCGATACGGCGTATCTTTTTCCATAAGATACGGCGTATCGAATGACCTGATGATTTTCAGTTTTAATTTTTTAGTTTTATTTTTACTAACTACTAATGTATTATGCAAGTTTGAACCTTCTTAACTCAGGTGTGTTAAAGTCTGAATGGTATTATAGATTCCTGCATTCTTGTGGATATATCATTTTTGAAGCTTAAACGTTCTCATCCACAAGAAAGTTGATTTTTGCTCTTATACGAATAATGGAGGATCATACCGAGCAAATCTCAGGGGAGTTTTTCTGTTCTAATTCTTTTATTTTCCAGTTTTTAACCTTTGACACAAACAACGAGGACGTTGTTTAACTTAAGTGGGGGGATTGGAGAATTAGAACACTTACTTGTCCTAAACTTTTTCAAAATATGCTTAAAATGCGCTTAATATATCAAAATTTAAATTTTTTTTAGCATGTTTTTGTTTAAAGTCTAAATTACATAGCTGCACACATAACATTATTTCCAAAAATTGTGAACTTTTCAAAATTCACAAATCTATGAGTGTGCCGGTGACTTGTAAACTTTAGAACTTGGCTTGTATAATATTCGAGACCACCATAATAAGTATTATCTATATAATTGGAATGACTTGTCTAAATTGGTAAATTTCTAGGATTACACCCAAATAGCCTTTATATGTTATGTGATATTAACTAACTACACTGGTTAGTTAACCCCCGTATAAACCCTTTGTTACTCACACTTTTAGAGTAAGATACTGTAACACCCCCAAAATCTGGTTTAGCGGAAGCATACATGTTTGGGTGCTACTAAATTGGTATCACAACACAAAGTATAAAGAATGGTTTTAACTCAACCATTTAAAATAGATTTCATATCCAAAAGTGATTTGTTTACAACCTTTCAAAATGGTGCGAAAATATAAACCCATAAAAGATTTCAAGTGGTCCCAAATACAACAGAGTCTTCTATGACCATGCCATGCCATGCCAAAAGCCTTTACAACTAGATTATCGCCTTAAACATGAAAATACATGCTAAAAAGTGTCAACACGAGGTTGGTGAGTTCATAGATTTGTAATAAAGCAGTAAAAATACTGTGAGTTCCATAAGAGTTTTGTGACCATTGTGTCGCTCACAATGTCCTGAAAATAGTGTTTACCTTCAAGTAAAGTTTGTGATGTGGACCAAGTGTAGGGTATGCAACCCAAAATAAGATAGTTTATTACGCTAGCTCTAAGTTCATGTAACCGAAGCTATAACAGTATGCATGCATCTAGAAGCATGTTAAATATCAGTGGCCCGGAAAGTGTGTATCCCAGACACTTGTAGTTTCGACATGGTATACGTTCGTTTGCCTATCCGGTCAACCCGAACGGGGACGTTACTCCCAATAGATCTATTTATAACATTCGCGCTTCCCAGCAGGAATTGACGGTTCATGAGTTGGGCAATTTGGGACATAATAGTGCTTAGGCTAATCCGCGTAATAGTTTAGTACTAGTGTTGGTCCATAAAATAGTTTTGCATGTTTCTCACCCGATTGTAAAAAAAAACAAGTGTAAATAGAGTGGGGCTATATATCAGTCAATCACATAATGCTTTCAAATAACCAATTCAAATAATTCAGCTCAACAGTCAGATATTGAGTAAACAGTTTGCAGATTTCAAATAAACAATCATTGAGTTTAGTTAAAATGAGCATGTATTCTCCCCCAAGAACAGTTTAAAAACCAGTAAAAGTAGGGGCCATGAACTCACCTTAGCTTGCAGCAACGCAAATATCACAGTGGCACAACTGGCATCAAGAGCAAAACCTAACGATATCGAGGGTACAGGCACAACGGTGCCTGATCGGCACAACCTAATATATATATAGTTGTTTCAGCATAAGCCCCGTAATGTAAAAGAGTTTTCAAAAGAACAAGCGTTTTAGTTTTCGTGGATTACTCGTATCAAAGTTTGTAAAAAGTTTGGTGTTAACGTTTCGTGTGGTGGTAGGACTGCATAGACTCAAGAATACTCACGCCAAATTGGAATAGAAAATCGACACAGTCGAGGAAAAGTGTGGAGGACAAAGACCATCGCATGTCAGACGTAGACGACATATGGAAACGTTGTCGTTAAGTAAGTATATGTGTGTTACATGAGTAAGTGTGTACAATATATTCGTACATGCGTATAGTTTTGTAAAAGAATATCTCGTTGAAAATGTTCTCATCATTGTTTATGTTAATAATTTGTGTCTACAAGAAAATCATTGTCTTAACAAAATAACCGTTTTCATGATCTAATGTCTTATATAAGTTTTGATGAAACGTTTCGAGTTAGATGCCAATAAAATGACCACTAGTTATATTTCAAATTATTGTGTTTCGACTTGTTTATATATATATATAATGATTGATATGGAAATAGATTTCTCATTGTATGCGTTATGTCAACCAAAATGATTTATAAATTAAAGCGTTTGTTATAACATTAACGTTGAGTTCCTAATTATCCCGTGTGACATTAATATGTATATGCCGAGTTATTTTTATGACATGTAACGGAATAAAATACTAGTCGAGATGTTTAAAGTATCAGGTTTTAATGATTTTAACGACCACTCGAACAATGGTGATCACGACTCATGTGTTCGGAACGTATTATTTCAAAGTCGTTATAGTATTGTGGTTCGTGATAAGTTGGGCTGTGTCCCACGTTTGATTTTAAACGGGATGAATTGTGCCACTTCTATGGGCTGTAACTAAAAAAAGGAAGACCAACAGCCTGTGTGTTTTAACAGCATGGGCTTTGGCCCAAATTGGCTTATTTAAACTTAGAAATTTTGTGGCCTGGTGTTTTAATATGTCAGCCCATCACATTTTTTTTTAAAATCCATCTTAGCCCACACATGGAATTATAAGTCCAATATATCTAACAACTTTAGAAAACAACATATGGTTTGCAAACATTTTCGTTGAGCAGATTATGTGAGGAAAGGGGCTTTGGACTAAGACCTCGACTAGGCCACGACTTAAGAGACCAAGGAAAACATAAATCTAGTGCACCCCTGTGTGAGCAGCCGAACCGAACCAACACCCCTAGTGTTGTTTGTTAAGTCGAGAAACAAGGCAAGGACCACACTTGTGGTGTTTTCTGTGGATCGAAACCAAGGCACAAACGCACCCTTGTTTTAGAAAATGTTAACGCACCTTTCTAGTATGCTAACACAAACGCGTTCGCTTGGGGTGATGACTTACTCGAGATAAAACGTAGGAAATTTGGGTGCTGTCGCTAGCACCAAAAACAGAGCCAACACTTGTAGCTTCCCCGAATCAAGCAAACATTCCCAATGTTTACTGTTAAAGTGAGGCCGAGACCAATATCAAAATAAGTTCACTAGAGCTTATTAGACTTGAAAAATCCATGGGTTTTCAATGTAAGCAAACACAACACTTTAACTCTAGACACGAACTGATCTTAACCGAATTAAGAGATACATAAAGGCTCAATTCGAAAACAATAACGACAACAGGAAACAATGAATAATCGCTCAAAACCACTTTATCCAATTATTAGCTACATTGGCGAGAAACATTTAGCACATAACAAGGACGACTCACGAGTTGGCTCACTCACTGAGTTGACTCAGTGAGTCGACTCGATTCAATAACAAACAAACACTACATTTTGATCCATTGTACCACACGAAAAGGATAATCAAAGCAGATTTAGTCGAGTAATTTTTATCCACGAAAACTTTTCAATCAAGATTAATTGGTTTCATCATATAACTAATTTCAAGATTTCGATATATAATTAAAATCAGTAACAATAAACCTGAAGGGTAATTCAAATAGAACCTTACAAGAGTGTGGGGTGTCGATTGAGGGAGGCCTGAAGGAAACAGTGAAGCCCAAGTACAACTCGATCCAATCCAAACCCAAGCGAGAACCACAGCCAAATCTTTATCACCACCCTTAAGAAAAACTTTTCTTGTGATAAGGTTGAGTTTGGTGTGGTTCCCTGTGGATCGGTGGTAGTTTAAAAGAAAAAGATAAAGGGTATGCTTTGACCATGGCTTTCCTTACTCGAGCCTTGTGAGGGGTCGTTTTGAGCAAATGTCCCATCGCTAGGTGATCCTTAAGCAGACCCGTGATCACAGAAGAAGAGATAACAGATCAGAAAAAAAAAGATGATGGAGATGGTTCAATGTTGATGGTGATGGGAGATAGAGAATATTTGGTTGCGTGTGGTGAAGAGTGAATAGGGAAAGAGATAGCAGTAGGAAAGAAAGGATGAGCTCCTTGTTAACTCTCTTTGATCCAGTCAATGGTAGGGTTTGTGTATTGACCGTATCGAATGAAGGAGATGAAAAGGAAAAGAGATGAGAAAGCCTGGAATATCACGTGTGGGAGTTGGGGTGTGGGGATAAGAGTAGGTTAATTTATTTGTTTTTAAGCTTAGAGTGTATTGAGTGTACCCCGTGTCCCGTTCAGTTGAGGTACAATTATGGCACCTCGTTTTCACATAAACGTGAAAATAAAATTCTGGAGTCGTTTTTACAAAACTGATGTAGAATAAATTCGTTGACTCCCAAAAATGAATTTTACAGTTTAACCTTTACTAAATTGGTGTCGGTTCGCGTGTGGTATCAGTTTTTCAGAAAAACAAGATAACCTCTCGTTTTTGATTTGTCGGAGTCTGAAATTGTAAGGAAGTGATAAATTCACTTTTACTGATAAGTTTAAATAAATTTTTGGCGAGTTGTTGTACGCTACTGCGTGCGGGTTTGCTTCCCGAAATAAATACGTAAACATATCATTGTTTAGTTTAACAGTTTGGTAATAATAAATAGACATTTATTATTAAAATATTAGTGGAAAAGTACCGGTTGTCACATCCTTCCCGCCTTAGAAGGAAAACCGTCCTCGGTTTTCACTTAGAGTTACCCGATAGAGTTGAGAAAAATTGAGGGCATTTACGCTTGATTTTGTTTTCACGTTCCCATATGAATTCGAGACCTTTTCGAAAATTTATTGAACTTTGACAGTTGAGAAGTGAATTGTTCGCTCTGAAGTACAAGGTTCTTGAGGTGACTATTCCCATCATAGCATGATGACTAGTTTTCAAGGTTTGATCCGGAGTTGTTTGTTTTTCGTTTTCATAGGATTGGATAGAAATCTTGATCGAGAACTTTGTTTGAGTAGGTATTTATACGAATTTAACCAAAATATCTTTCCAGCTAATACACATTCCTTTGTTAGAGATCAATAGATACGTAGGATGACACGGTTTCAAAAGATTCAAAATTTCGTAAAACGGTTCTTAGTCATGGTGTGGATGGGAAAATTTCCACAAAGGTTGGTGCTTGACATTCCTTAACAAAAGTTAGATAATGTTTGAGCAGAAAAAAAAAAATTCACACATTTAAATGGGTGTTTTAGAACGATATCAATACGGATTTCATAAACATAAGTATTCAAATTACTTAACGGTACCAAGAGGTAGTAATATAAATGCCTTCCAGGTGGGTGGATAGTTCACCGGGTGATTGCAAAAGAGTTTATAAAACGATTTGTGAAACAGTTTATAGAGTAATGAGGAACAATTTATTATTGGCCTAATTAATGGCAAATTGCAGTTTAGTTTGTGATAAGGCAACAAATCGGTTTATAAAATAACTTGTGAAATGATTTGTAAAACAGTTTATAGAACGAGAACCATTCGTTGTTTACAAAATAGTTGTAAGGTCAGAATTTTGATTTCATAAGGTAGCGGTAAAACATTTGTAGAGTGACTCGAATATGGTTTGTAGAATAATCTAGAACAGTCTGTGTGGAATTAGCGACATGATTTATTATTTTATGAGAGGGTAGCAAAAATGACTGAGATCCCCGAGAGACGAGAGGGGGATTAGGTGATTGTCCCAAGGAACGCGGTTCAGGTTATTCCTTAGGGTTTTAAGGTTTCTGTCGGGCGCAGAATCTCTGCCGAATGGGGAGTTTAGCGAGTTCAGAGTACGACTCTGAAGGAGGATGTTGATTGCTGCTAGCAATCGGTTGGCTGTCTCAGTAGTGTACTTAGTGTTTAACGCGGAAAGTACAACATCATTTGAGTGTAGGGTTTAAGGTGGAGGTGACTGTAACAAAACCACAACAAAACAAAGCTGAATATAATTCCAAATCCGGAATGGGGTCCAAATTAAAACATAGTCAAAACCAGTTCCGAACGTAGCCAAATTCAAATTCAAATGTAGCTAGAACCAATTCCGAACGTCCCAATAAGCTCAACCGGCTTATTATAATCTCGAGGAGTTATAAATAAGCAACTCGGGTTCAAATGGTGCCAATCGGGTCTAACCTGACCCGATGCAAAATTACGGTCAGACGGCGGCAAACAGAAATTTCATATAAATGGAGAAGTATGGCGGTACCGGTGTATTATGGTTTATAAGGTGTTGTGATGCCAGTGTGTTGCGTGTAGATGTGAATGTTCAATGATTATGTTCACGCAGAAATTTTAAAACTTTCACGAGTCAAGTAGAAAATCAATCTGGACACAACTCCTAGTATAACTGCTCTGGGTATTGCAAAATTTACCTCTGAGTCGGACATAGGTGATCAGGCTATGTCCCACTGTCCCTGGTCGAATATAGGTGATCAGTCTATATTCCACCGAGGTTCAATAAATTTTGGAATATTCAGCTCAGTTACACCAATAATATGTCCCTAACTTTTAAAAGCTGCTTAAATAATTAAGGCGGATGTCCACGCTCGAGGACGATTGATGAGATTGCGTAGAGAAAAGGCGTAATGCCACGACGAGTATGATGCGTGTGTATAAGTATGTCGAAGATACTTATAGTAGATAGCGAAAATAGATGGATATACTTATCCAATAACAGTGTGCACATCTCATCAATTATATTAGCAATAAAAATCGCAATGAGGCGTCGGCTTGGCAGGCAGGCATGTGGCGGTCATAGGGTTAAAATTTTGTAAAAGCGGTTATAGTCTAGGTTTTAAAAAGACCCAGTTCTCTATAACCTAGGCTCTGATGCCAATCTGTAACACCCCGAAAATCTGGTTTAGCGGAAGCATACATGTTTGGGTGCTACTAAATTGGTATCACAACACAAAGTATAAAGAATGGTTTTAACTCAACCATTTAAAATAGATTTCATATCCAAAAGTGATTTGTTTACAACATTTCAAAATGGTGCGAAAATATAAACCCATAAAAGATTTCTAGTGGTCCCAAATACATCAGAGTCTTCTATGACCATGCCATGCCATGCCAAAAGCCTTTACAACTAGATTATCGCCTTAAACCTGAAAATACATGCTAAAAAGTGTCAACACGAGGTTGGTGAGTTCATAGATTTGTAATAAAGCAGTAAAAATACTGTGAGTTCCATAAGAGTTTTGTGACCATTGTGTCGCTCACAATGTCCTGAAAATAGTGTTTACCTTCAAGTAAAGTTTGTGATGTGGACCAAGTGTAGGGTATGCAACCCAAAATAAAATAGTTTATTACGCTAGCTCTAAGTTCATGTAACCGAAGCTATAACATTGTGCATGCATCTAGAAGCATGTTAAATATCAGTGGCCCGGCAAGTGTGTATCCCAGACACTTGTAGTTTCGACATGGTATACGTTCGTTTGCCTATCCGGTCAACCCGAACGGGGACGTTACTCCCAATAGATCTATTTATAACATTCGCGCTTCCCAGCAGGAATTGACGGTTCATGAGTTGGGCAAATTTGGGACATAATAGTGCTTAGGCTAATCCGCGTAATAGTTTAGTAACAGTGTTGGTCCATAAAATAGTTATGCATGTTTCTCACCCCGATTGTAAAAAAAACAAGTGTAAATAGAGTGGGGCTATATATCAGTCAATAACATAATGCTTTCAAATAACCAATTCAAATAATTCAGCTCAACAGTCAGATATTGAGTAAACAGTTTGCAGATTTCAAATAAACAATCATTGAGTTTAGTTAAAATGAGCATGTATTCTCCCCCAAGAACAGTTTAAAAACCAGTAAAAGTAGGGGCCATGAACTCACCTTAGCTTGCAGCAACGCAAATATCACAGTGGCACAACTGGCATCAAGAGCAAAACCTAACGATATCGAGGGTACAGGCACAACGGTGCCTGATCGGCACAACCTAATATATATATATAGTTGTTTCAGCATAAGCCCCGTAATGTAAAAGAGTTTTCAAAAGAACAAGCGTTTTAGTTTTCTTGGATTACTCGTATCAAAGTTTGTAAAAAGTTTGGTGTTAACGTTTCATGTGGTGGTAGGACTGCATAGACTCAAGAATACTCACGCCAAATTGGAATAGAAAATCAACACAATCGAGGAAATGTGTGGAGGACAAAGACCATCGCATGTCAGACGTAGACGACATATGGAAACGTTGTCGTTAAGTAAGTATATGTGTGTTACATGAGTAAGTGTGTACAATATATTCGTACATGCGTATAGTTTTGTAAAAGAATATCTCGTTGAAAATGTTCTCATCATTGTTTATGTTAATAATTTGTGTCTACAAGAAAATCATTGTCTTAACAAAATAACCGTTTTCATGATCTAATGTCTTATATAAGTTTTGATGAAACGTTTCGAGTTAGATGCCAATAAAACGACCACTAGTTATATTTCAAATTATTGTGTTTCGACTTGTTTATATATATATATATATATATATATAATGATTGATATGGAAATAGATTTCTCATTGTATGCGTTATGTCAACCAAAATGATTTATAAATTAAAGCGTTTGTTATAACATTAACGTTGAGTTCCTAATTATCCCGTGTGACATTAATATGTATATGCCGAGTTATTTTTATGACATGTAACGGAATAAAATACTAGTCGAGATGTTTAAAGTATCAGGTTTTAATGATTTTAACGACCACTCGAACAATGGTGATCACGACTCATGTGTTCGGAATGTATTATTTCAAAGTCGTTATAGTATTGTGGTTCGTGATAAGTTGGGCTGTGTCCCACGTTTGATTTTAAACGGGATGAATTGTGCCACTTCTATGGGCTGTAACTAAAAAAAAGGAAGACCAACAACCTGTGTGTTTTAACAGCATGGGCTTTGGCCCAAATTGGCTTATTTAAACTTAGAAATTTTGTGGCCTGGTGTTTTAATATGTCAGCCCATCACATTTTTTTTTAAAATCCATCTTAGCCCACACATGGAATTATAAGTCCAATATATCTAACAACTTTAGAAAACAACATATGGTTTGCAAACATTTTCGTTGAGCAGATTATGTGAGGAAAGGGGCTTTGGACTAAGACCTCGACTAGGCCACGACTTAAGAGACCAAGGAAAACATAAATCTAGTGCACCCCTGTGTGAGCAGCCGAACCGAACCAACACCCCTAGTGTTGTTTGTTAAGTCGAGAAACAAGGCAAGGACCACACTTGTGGTGTTTTCTGTGGATCGAAACCAAGGCACAAACGCACCCTTGTTTTAGAAAATGTTAACGCACCTTTCTAGTATGCTAACACAAACGCGTTCGCTTGGGGTGATGACTTACTCGAGATAAAACGTAGGAAATTTGGGTGCTGTCGCTAGCACCAAAAACAGAGCCAACACTTGTAGTTTCCCCGAATCAAACAAACATTCCCAATGTTTACTGTTAAAGTGAGGCCGAGACCAATATCAAAATAAGTTCACTAGAGCTTATTAGACTTGAAAAATCCATGGGTTTTCAATGTAAGCAAACATAACACTTTAACTCTAGACACGAACTGATCTTAACCGAATTAAGAGATACATAAAGGCTCAATTCGAAAACAATAACGACAACAGGAAACAATGAATAATCGCTCAAAACCACTTTATCCAATTATTAGCTACATTGGCGAGAAACATTTAGCACATAACAAGGACGACTCACGAGTTGGCTCACTCACTGAGTTGACTCAGTGAGTCGACTCGATTCAATAACAAACAAACACTACATTTTGATCCATTGTACCACACGAAAAGGATAATCAAAGCAGATTTAGTCGAGTAATTTTTATCCACGAAAACTTTTCAATCAAGATTAATTGGTTTCATCATATAACTAATTTCAAGATTTCGATATATAATTAAAATCAGTAACAATAAACCTGAAGGGTAATTCAAATAGAACCTTACAAGAGTGTGGGGTGTCGATTGAGGGAGGCCAGAAGGAAACAGTGAAGCCCAAGTACAACTCGATCCAATCCAAACCCAAGCGAGAACCACAGCCAAATCTTTATCACCACCCTTAAGAAAAACTTTTCTTGTGATAAGGTTGAGTTTGGTGTGGTCCACTGTGGATCGGTGGTAGTTTAAAAGAAAAAGATAAAGGGTATGCTTTGACCATGGCTTTCCTTACTCGAGCCTTGTGAGGGGTCGTTTTGAGCAAATGTCCCATCGCTAGGTGATCCTTAAGCAGACCCGTGATCACAGAAGAAGAGATAATAGATCAGAAAAAAAAGAGATGATGGAGATGGTTCAATGTTGATGGTGATGGGAGATAGAGAATATTTGGTTGCGTGTGGTGAAGAGTGAATAGGGAAAGAGATAGCAGTAGGAAAGAAAGGATGAGCTCCTTGTTAACTCTCTTTGATCCAGTCAATGGTAGGGTTTGTGTATTGACCGTATCGAATGAAGGAGATGAAAAGGAAAAGAGATGAGAAAGCCTGGAATATCACGTGTGGGAGTTGGGGTGTGGGGATAAGAGTAGGT
The DNA here is from genome assembly GCA_021014915.2 of Artemisia tridentata subsp. tridentata. Taxonomy (NCBI): domain Eukaryota; kingdom Viridiplantae; phylum Streptophyta; class Magnoliopsida; order Asterales; family Asteraceae; genus Artemisia; species Artemisia tridentata. The sequence continues at coordinate 213,596,590 of CP139502.1, read as the reverse complement.
TAATTTATTTGTTTTTAAGCTTAGAGTGTATTGAGTGTACCCCGTGTCCCGTTCAGTTGAGGTACAATTATGGCACCTCGTTTTCACATAAACGTGAAAATAAAATTCTGGAGTCGTTTTTACAAAACTGATGTAGAATAAATTCGTTGACTCCCAAAAATGAATTTTACAGTTTAACCTTTACTAAATTGGTGTCGGTTCGCGTGTGGTGTCAGTTTTTCAGAAAAACAAGATAACATCTCGTTTTTTATTTGTCGGAGTCTGAAATTGCAAGGAAGTGATAAATTCACTTTTACTGATAAGTTTAAATAAATTTTTGGCGAGTTGTTGTACGCTACTGCGTGCGGGTTTGCTTCCCGAAATAAATACGTAAACATATCATTGTTTAGTTTAACAGTTTGGTAATAATAAATAGACATTTATTATTAAAATATTAGTGGAAAAGTACCGGTTGTCACAGATACCCCTAGAAAAACACTCAGAGCCATTCCTTTCGTTTCTTACACCTTTATTATAATGTTTCGTTACACCCTTACACCTTAGCCTACCCTGTAGATTAAAATCCGTGGTTAATTGCTTTAGGCAAAGTGTGTTTCCTTACATTACCTGTGTTCGCGTGCGTAATTCATTATCTTTGGTTGAGTCAGGAAATTGCACAATGCAATTGGTATGAAAGTAAATATTGTATATCTTTGAGTTTATTTTTCGTGTGTTTACTACTTTCACTATTACAGTTATTTCTGAAAGTATGAAGAGTATGGAAAAATTATCCGGAAAAATAGTGATAGTAAAGTTGTGAAATTTTACACATATATGTTGATGTCAAAAAAAAAAAAAAAAAAAAAAAAAAAGAAAAAAAAAAAAAAAAAGAAGGAAAAGTTGGAAGTTTGTTTTAACCAACTTATGTAAAGTTTTATATTAAGTGGTCGATATCACCACTAGTTGTTGTATATTATATTTATGGATTGAATAGGAGTTGACCGTTATGGGAACGCCAACTAAGGTTATTCTTTGATTGAGATCTTGTTGAGTATAATTCGTGTCTACCTAAAGCGTGTGTTTCAAGTGTTAAAGCGTGAGTTATTCAATGATATGAGTCTTATTCATGGGATGGTTGGGAAAGTAATTTACCACACTTAGGATTTTAATTTATCTGTTTTGTTTATTTTTCATTTTACACCAATTTGTATCCCAAATATTATCCATACCCTAACAATTCTTTATCCAAACCTTTGATTTATTGAGATTAGGGATTTGAGCAATCTTAAGTATCGTAATCGTGGATTCGGCTATGTATTTATGATTTTGTCGCCCTTTTTGATATAATATTATTGGTAAAGATTACTTGGTCCTATCTTTAGCCCATTCGAGTTAAGGATTTGAGCAATTGCAAGTATCGTGGTCGTGGATTCGATCATGTATTTGTGATTTTGTCGCCTTTTCTGGAATGTGAGATCGATAGAGATTAAGAAGAATGATTAACCCTTAACCAACAAACCCTTTTTTACCGCTTTAGACTTGTTATTCCTTAGCTTTAGTGGAGGAGATGCGTATACTTGCCAAGCTTATGATAGAATATTCGTCACGACTGGACAGTTAAACGATTAGATTTGCTTTTATCGAAATATTTTATTTTATTTCTAATTCGTTAAGTGTTTGGTTGTGCAATTATGACAAAAACGAATACATGCTTTAATATAAAAATAAATCCTAATATCTTTTAGGATACATTTTCATAAAATTCATTCTAAGGTTTACTTGGGGACAAGTAAAGTTCAAGTGGGGGAATATTTGATGAACTCAAATAAGTACATTTTATTATTATCATTTATCCTATTTATTTGACTTGTTTTATTATATTATATATGAGAATTGATACGTTAATGTTTACTTTTGTAATTCTCAGGTAAAAACAAGTATTATGTGAAACTTGGCGATTTTGGACTAATTATGGAGCAAAACAAGCAAGATGTTAAGAGTCTACTGAAATGTACAAGATCAAGATCATTCTGCTCCAGATACACCGCAACATACTTCGTACATACGGCGCATCACTATCAAGATTTCACAAGTGACAATCCAAGACAGCAAAGGACATGCGCCGCACAGAGAAATGGAGTTACGCCGCATCTTAAGGCGGTGTACGAATATTCCTGAATATATTAATCTTGGACCCCACGCGAAGTTAAGTCAATGCGCCGCATCTACTTATCCTATGCGCCGCATCTAACCCTCAGACAGAAACTATAAATACCCCAAGTCAGACGAATTTCGAGAGTTTTTAGAGTTTTTTAGAGTTTTTTAGAGTTTAGAGAAGGACAGTGCAAGATACCAAAGCCGAATTCAGACGCATTAGCAGCACAAGACACACCCTAAACGAAGATACAAGAGCTGTAAGAAGGTCCTGCATGTATTCAATTCATTAAGTAGTTTTGTTTTATTGTATTAGTACACTTTAATTCATCAGGATTGATGGGCCGATTCCATGTGACTACGGAAAATCATGGGCACCCCTTAAAATTGCTTTCCCATTAATTAAAGTTTATATGTTGATGTCTTTGGTGACTTTTATTAGTGCATTGATAACCTCTGTGTCTAGCTGAGCATTGCTTGGGTCGCCATGCCCCTTCCTCGCCTATTTATTCTATCGTTTCTAGGATAGTGGGATAGACATAAGTGATCATTAAGGGTTTACTCGCCGATTAGATTAGAGCCAACGAGAAAGGGTTAATTATATACACTTCATATAAAACTAACAATAAAACAAGTGACAAGCTACTTAATTATCAGGACAGGTCTTCTTATTGTCTCAAGTATCTATCTGTGTACGTGTGTGCTAATCGCTGATTCGTGCTCATTAGTTTAGTTTTCTATTTAATCATAACCAAACCGTACCAGTCTCTCAGGCTGAACCCCCTTGCGTTAGATTAGGATTGTATAGCTAACTTAAGATATTAAAATACTGACTAGAATAACTAGATAATACGTTCCACTCTTAGTGATCGACACTCTACTTACCATTATATTCATACTGACTGGGTACACTGCTCGTTAAAGTGTGTGTTTTATTGATAAGTCGGCTAAATATAAATTTAAAACTTGAGTAGGCATTAATACTGCTAAAACCACAACGACATCACGCGCGCACCAAGTCTTTGGCGCCGCTGCCGCGGATATAAAAGAATTAGAGCAATAAACACATCCACATCAGTAAGTAAATAGTAAAAGTAAATGTAATAACATGTAATCTTTAGATTTATACTTTGAGATAATTTTATGGTTGTTGTCAACAAAACTTAAGGAGATCGAGAAATATTAATAAACGTTTTTACAGTTTATTTGTATTAACATTTTCGACAATCAATTGCACCCCTACTTTAGAAATTAACTACCCATGTTTTAAGTAAAACAATTAATTTAGTAAAAGACTAAGACCTTACTTGAACTCCCACTTATTACAGAAGGTCTGACCAACTAGTAATGAATGGGGCAAGTGGTAAACACATAGAAAATGTATAAATATAATAAGTAGGTTTCATATACCCTCTGACGCCTGTTTTATATAAAATGGATGTAATAGAGCGGATGTTAAAAGGTAAATAGCTTGGATCCATGGTTAAAGGGTAAGGTGTAAAGTGGTTAATAATCCTTCGGGATAAAGGGTTAATGATCCATGGTTTGTACAAAATCCTAACCAATAGAATTCAATTTATCTAAATCAGTATCAGCTTCGGAACACGAACACTAGGGCGAAACTCTATCATGGTCAATACAAGTAAATCTACTTACAAACTTAAGGTTAATGCTTCCTCATGAGTACTATTATCTTATTTACAGTCCCCAAGGTCCAATTCATACGGCTAAACCATTAATGTGTCTATTTCAATTGACGGGTTACTTCCTAAGGCAACTAATAATGTCCTCCGACTCGTCGGCTTATAATGCAGTGTATTCGAGCTTCTTTCAAATTGATGGGTCTGGGAAAACGAGGCATGTGACCTAATGGCATAGGGCAATACTAGAGAAATCATGTTTTCAAAATAGCTTTCGAATAGTATTCCAAAATAGTGTTTCCAAAATAATATGTCCAAAATAGTGTATTTCAATATAGCGTGCTCACAATAGTGTATCCAAAACAGTTCTCAAAATAGTACATCAATACAATACGTCTTTAAAATAGTGAAACCAAGGTTGACCGTCCAAGACAGTATTCGAAATAGTATGTCGAAATAGCGTACCCAAAATAACGTATCAAAAATTAGTTTTCCCGAAATGACGTTTTCAAAATATCGTATCAATATATATATATATATATATATATATATATATATATATATATATATATATATATATATATATATATATATATATATATATATATATATATATATATATATATATATATATATATGTATGTATTTCATAAAATAATGTATCGCAGTTAATTGCTTTATAAGGGGGTAGTAAAATAGACCACTGGTATTCCCGAGGGATAAGTGAAGGGTTAGGTACCTTATCCAAAAATAGTGGCTCGGGTTGCTACATAAGTTCCTAAGGCTTCTACTGGGTTACAAATCGACCTATTGTAGGTTTTCTAGGTCTTGCTAAAGATTCATTGGTTATTTCATTGCTTACTTCCATCAAGAGATTCATCCTACAAGTGTTATGGAAGGGTCATTCTTAGACGACTAGTGATCTAACCCGGTTCATCCATTGAGTGTAAGGTTTGGGGTAGTGATGACTGTAACATAACCAAAAACAAAACAAGGCTTAAAGAAATAATTTCAAATTCACAATGAGATCCAAAATTGCGAAATCAAGCAATCCAAATTTGAAAGAAAGCGAAAACTAAATCCACGCGCTCCAATAAACTCAAATGTGCTTACTACAATATCAGACAAGTTAAAATAAACAGCTCAAATTCAAAACGGCGACCGATCGGTTCTAACCCGACCCGATGCGAAGATAATCAGACGACGAAGAATAAAAATTCCATATAGGCGGAGAAGTATGGCGATTCGAAGAGTATTACGATTAATGAAGTGTTGCGATGTCAGTGCTCGTGTGTAGGGATAAACCTTCGTGATATTCAGTGCTCGTGTACATACACAAAACTTTACCATTATCAAAATCTAAATAGAGAAATCAATCCGAACATAATTCTGTTATAATAACTCCAAGTATTGCAAAATTCATTTCTGAGACATAGGTGATCAGGCCATGTCCCCACTATCCCTGGTTGATTATAAGTAATCAGTCTATCCTCAACCGAGGTTCAATGAATTTTGAGATACTCCACTTAGTTACACTAGTAATATGTCCCTCACGTTTAAAACTGTTTTAAAACCACGTTGAGTGTCCAAACTCGAAATCAAATAGTGTGTTTACGCAAGGAATAGCATAACTCTGTGACAGGTTCGGTGCATAGGCATAAGTATACGAAAAATACTTATAGTGAATAGCGTAAATGAGGGAATGTAAATCATCCAATAACAAGGCACACATCTCATTGAATATATCATTAAATATCTCATCAATTATGTTCTCCAAACAAAATTACAAGTGAGGCATCGGCTTAGCAGGCAGGCACGTGACGATCATAGGATTAAGTTTTCGTAAAAATGGTTATAGTTTAGGTTTTCGAAAATACCCAGCTCTCTGTAACCTGTGGCTCTGATACCATTCTGTAACACCCCAAAATTAGTACAACGGAAGCATACAAGTCGTGGGGTTCTACTCAACTGTTATCACAACAACAGGTACAAAGAACGGTTTTACTTAAGCCGTTTTAGGAGAAATTTCATAATTAAAAACATTCAATTTACATCACTCAAAAATAGTGCGGAAAATATAGGTCCATAAAAGGATTAAAGCGGTCCCAAATAGTTTTCAGAGTCATCTATGATCATGCCATGCCCTTCGCTAAGCTCCTTCGAAAGTAAGTTATGCAGCGGTAAAGATCTAACACCTAAGATAAAACATGCTAAAAGTTAATACAAAGGTTGAGTGAATTCATAGGTTTAGAAGTAAAGGAGTTGATCACAAGATTTCAAGTTTAAGAGAAAGTGGGTTATGTTGTTATAAACCCGTGAGTTCAGTAATTACCATTGCACTAAGCTCATGACAAGCAAAACTTTAACCGGCATCAATAACATTGATGTAAGTTGACAGTAACCGCGGAATTATAATAACATTTTCCCTCAAGTAGGTATTTTGCCAAATACCTAGGTAACTCGAATAGCACATCACATGTTGCCTTCCTTGGTCAACATGGCGGGTGGTTATTCCTATAGGCCTATACACTATATTCACGCTCACTCGCAAGTAATTAATGGTGCATGATCAAGGGACTTATTTGTGGCAATAGTGGTACTTAGTGCTTATAAAATGTTTAGCAAAGTTTTCAGTTCAAAGTACAGTTTTCAAACAATTGTGATCATAATAAAAATAGTAGCATGTATCTCACCCCAACTAGTTTACAAAACGGTTAAGATAAATAAGAGTGGGGCTATGAACTCACCTCAATATGAAGCAATGCAAGTAACACAAGTGGAATTCAAGTAGTGAAATACAACGGTATCAAAAGTAGTAGAGCACAACGGTACAAGATCGGTACAACCTAATAATTATATAGTGTGACAAATCGTAATTTCAGGTCATTTTCCAAACTACAAAATTTACTATTCATGGATTTCACTATTCATCATTTCACTATTCATCATTTTTGAAGTCAGTTTGCTACTTTGAAACATTATCAAAAATTTTCCTTGTCGATCATTTCTTCATCATTTCGTAAACTAGGTTTACGGGTATCAAATTCGCGTAACCGTAAGGGTTTAGCTGCGTATTCAGGGAACATCACTAAGGACATATCATATAGACTAGAGTAGTCTACATATCATCAGTAATATCATCTTTATACTAGGTCATTCACGGGTTTGGATAATTTCAATTCACATATATTTATTTATTAAATAAACGCTATCACTCAATCATTTACTACGAACAATATACCCGACACTCCCGACTATGATCCTAACATATTTTCACACTCATTACAGTGATATAAAAATTATATTATTAGTTTACTCGGTGTTTTGAAATTATTTACTATATATACCGTTAAAAGCTTATAACTACGACGGTTCACGAAATTTCAACACGATAATTATTTGGACACCCGATACTTGCGAGAAATGTGATTTTATAATTTTTATGACTTCGTTATACTTTATTTTATTCCGTTAAAATTTATTTCTAGCTAACTCGGTACCCGATAACAAGATATCCTAGCTAAAATTCTAATCTAACTACACCTAAAAGTCCAAGACAAATTATTCACACCATCACCCCATCCCTCTTTCCCCCATTTCACGCCCCATGCCCCCTAGCTACTTTGACTCTTTTACCTTGACCAAGAATATATATCTAGATCATTATTACTGCATATTTCCTCATAAATACTTCAAGTAAACAAAAAAAAAATAAAAATATCATCACTCTCTCCACTCTTGTGTATGATCGGCCAAGAAGAAGAACCAAGGAGAAACCATAGAAATTTCAAGATCAAGTGTTTTTCTAGTTCTATTAGTGCTTCTAGTTAGGGTTTTGAAATAAAAACCTTGAAGTAACTAAGTTATTAAACTCAAAAACTCTTCATCATCAAGTAAGTGTTCTAAGTAATAATTTTTCTACTCATTCATACTCCTACATGATCTATTTTTATGGTCTAGTAGCAAAACATGCAAGTATATTTATGTTATATACCACTTATTACTTGTTTTTGTCATTAAAATGAATTTAAAGGATCTTGTTGGGAATCAAATATTCAAGAAGATTAATATCGGGTTCTGCTCAAGAAATACTCTTAAGTATCATTCTACTACTAGAGCATTTGATTCTGCTGCTAGCGTTAAACATTCTACTGCTGAATGATTCTGCTGCTGGTGAAGAACTTTCTACTGCTAAGTGGATAACTATCGAATGATTCTGCTACTGAGCAGATAAGTATACAAAGATATTATGTGTATTAAAGTCAACAATACACGGTAGATAATATCTTTAGACAAAGTGTTCAGTAACAAGTTGTATATTCAGATACATGTTGTATCTTAGTTACTGACACACATAAGATAAGTTTTGCATGTGTTCGAATTGTCTTATCAACTTTGTAAAGATCTTTCTTGTGCTATAAAAGAAAGATCTTAGACTAGATATTAAAGTGACTTATTTAAGTGCATAAATTAGATCATAACTGTTAAAAACATAGAACAAACACATCAATATCATAAGTCATAGAAACATAAGATTCAAGGTTTTGTAACCCTAGTGATAGTGAAGATCACTCGTATTATCTTGAATAATATTGAATCATTTGGTGTTAACATTGCATGTTCATTGTTCATTACTAAAGCATTCCTTTCCATTTCCATAACCAAAATAACCTTCTAAGTGTGATTAAGTAGTTTCTGCATACTTGATCATATTAACTCAATATATCATATACATAAAGTCACAAAGGTTTAACCACCTTATAGTGTATCGTGCATCCCCTCAATTGGTATCAGAGCGAGGCTGATATAGTTGATTTAGAAGAAGAAGAAGAAGAAATGGACGTTGAATCTATTCAAACCAATGTTGCTGCAAAATTACCCATGCTCAAACAGAATAAGTTTGAGATGTTAAGGCTGAGGATAGAGCAATATTTCCAAGTGCAAGACTATGCACTTTGGGAAATTATTGAAGATGGAAACTCTTACCAGCCTACCACCACTACATCAACAGTGGACGGCAAAGTGGTGACAACTCTGCAGAAAAAGCCAACATCTGCAGAAGACAGAATAAAGAAGAAAAATGACTTAAAAGCAAGAAGCATGCTGATGATGACCATTCCAAATGATCAACTTTTAAACTTCAGCAAGTTCAAAGATGCAAAGTCATTATTGCAAGGTATGGTGGAAATGAAGCCACCAAGAAAACCCACAAGACACTGCTCAAGCAGCAGTTTGAAAACTTCTCCTCTACCAACAATGAATCTCTTGACCATATGTTTAATAGGCTTCAGAATATTGTGAGCCAACTTGCTATTCTTGGGGTTGAAATACCTCAAGAAGATTTGAACTCAAAATTTATGAGAAGCTTACCAGAAGAGTGGGCTATACATGTTGTTGTCTGGGAGAATAAGCCAGACCTTGATACAATGGAACTGATAGATTTGTATAGCAACTTTAAGATTGTGGAGCAAGATTTGAAGAAAAATGGAGGTGCTAGTTCTAATACTGGGAACATGGCATTTATGTCAACTCCTAGTACCTCAAAATCAAGTGAAGAGGTGAAAGTTGTTGATGGTGTTGGTGCTGCTAGTTTATCAAGCAGTACTATGGGTATTTTGGATGAAAAGACTTGTTGTGCATTTCTCACAAGTCGAAATGATGGGTCCATTCTCACTTATGAAGACCTCCAAGAAATCAATGATGATGATCTGGAGGAAATGGACCTAAAATGGCAAATTTCTCTTCTTAGCATGAGAGCCAAGAAGTTCTATCAAAGGACGGGGAATAAGCTCTTAATCAACAACACTGATACTGCTGGTTTCGACAAGTCAAAGATAGAGTGCTATAACTGCCACATGATGGGGAACTTCTCAAGAGAATGTAGAAGGCCAAGGCAGCAAGATAGCAAGAACAAAGGTTTTGGAAGCACATCCAAAACAAGGGAGGTTTCTGAGCCAAACTCAAAAGCTATGGTAGCTATTGATGGGCTAGGTTTTGATTGGAGTTTCATGGCTGATGAAGAAGAAGATTCTTCACAGATGACACTCATGGCTTTTTCTACTACTGAGGTACAAAATCATAAAGTTTGTTCTAATGCTTGTACTGCTCTTAAAGAACTACAAACTTTAATCAAACATTATGATAACCAAAAGAAAGAGCTAAGCAACACTCATCAAGACTTAGTAAATTATAAGTGAGGTTTAGAATCAGTAGAAAAGCATATCCTATACTACAAAGAAAATGAACTTGCTTTTTCTGATGACAAAGCTCTTCTAAGACAAGACATATTCTTTAGAGATGCTGAAATTAAGCTTTTAAGAGAGGCTTTTGATAGGGTCAAAAAGGAAAATGGAAACATTCACTTGACTACACAAACACTAGAACATGCTTCTAGAGGTGTAACCAACATGATAGAATGTCAAGTGATTAATAGAGCTAAGTCAGGAATAGGATATAAGAGTGTCCCACCTCTTTATAGAGGAATCCCTAAACCCCCAGGGATTGACCTAGAAAATTTAGGTGTCCCTGAATTTCAACAACCTGAGCTACAATATGGTGTACAACCAAAAACAAAGCTAGTTGTTGATGAACCTAAGAAAGTAAGTGAAAGTTTAAGTAAGACTTCACTTCCTGAGGACAAGGTGTCCTCTGATAGAAGATCAGATAGTGTAGTCATTGAAGATTGGGTATCTGATGATGATGAAGTTGACCAGGTTATGTCTAAACCTGATAAGGTTAAGAAAGCAGGAACAAAGGTTCCTAAAGTGATAAAAAAGGATACTGTTAAGCCTAGAACAAACATTAAACATGTTAGGCAATCAGTTAAATATTGTGAACAATATAGATCCACTAGCAAGCCCAGAGGCAACCAAAGAAATTGGAATGGCCTCAAGTAAAACCAATTAGGTGATGACTTTTCTTTTTATAACAAAGCTTGTTACACATGTGGTAGTTTTGATCATCTTGCAGCTTTTTGTAACAAATGGGTATCTGGGTATGAAAACAATAGGGTGAATTTCAGAAGGCAAACTCCTCAAACTCACTTTTACTCTAAGTCTAAGAGAACAAAACCCAGAGCAGTTACAAAAGCAGTTTCTACTGCTAGACCATTCATGACTGTTAACCCAAGACCAACAGTTAAATATGCAAAATCTTTTTATAAAAATGCATCAAAAACTGTTCAAAGGCCCATAAAAACAAGAGCAGTGGTCCAAAAACAAGTTTGGAAACCAAAGGGAACAACTACAAAGCTAGCAGTTTCTGCTGCTAAGCATGTAGTTCATACTACTGCTAAGGGAAACAGTGCAAATGCTGTTAAGGCCTCAGCATGTTGGATTCTTAAATCCAATGTTGCATCAACTGTTCTCAAAAGATTACATTTTATTGATGCGAGAGGCAGGTCCAAGTCAGTAATGGCTTGGGTCCCCAAAAGAAACTAATACTCCTTATTACTATGCAGGAACATTCAATTGATAAACAAAAGGATCAAGGATACTCAGATAATGGATGTTCAAGGCACATGACAGGCAACAAGTCTTATCTCTCAGATTTTTAATCAATAGATGGAGGCTATGTTACCTTTGGAGGAGGTATTGGTGGCAAAATTTCCGGTAAAGGTACCATTAAAACTGGAAGTTTAGAGTTTGAAGATGTGTACTATGTACAAGAGCTTAAGTATAATCTTTTTAGTGTCTCACAAATGTGTGATAAAAAGAACAAAGTTCTTTTCTATGACACTGAATGTCTTGTGCTTTCTCCTGATTTTAAGATGCCTGATGAAAGTCAAGTACTTCTTAAAATTCCTAGAAAGGGCAATATGTACAGTGTTGATATGAAGAACATTGTTCCTAAAAAGGATCTAACTTGTCTTGTAGCAAAGGACACATTGAATGAATCAATGTTATGGCATAGGAGGCTTGATCATATTAACTTCAAAACCATAAATCAGATTGTTAAGAATGGTTTGTGTAACACCCCCAAAATTTGATTTAGCGGAAGCATACATATTTGGGTGCTACTAAATTGGTATTACAACACAAGGTACAAAGAACGGTTTTTTGCTCAACCGTTTAAAATAGATTTCATATTCAAAAGTAATTTTTTTTACATCATTTCAAAAACGGTGCGGAAATAAAGCCCATAAAAGAAGTCAAGCGGTCCCAAATACATCAGAGTCTTCTATGACCATGCCAAAAGCCTCCACAACTAGTTTATTGCCTTAAACCTGAAAATACATGCTAAAAGTGTCAACACGAGGTTGGTGAGTTCATAGGTTTATGATAAAGCAGTAAAGATACTGTGAGTTCAAATAACGTTTTGTGACCATTGTGTCGTCCACAATGTCTTGACAATAAAGTTTACCTTAAAGTAAAATTAGAGATGTGGACCATGTGTAGGGTATGCAACCCAAAATAAAATAGTCTATTACGCTAGCTCTAAGTTCATGCAACCGAAGCTATAACAGTATGCATGCTCTAGAAGCATGTTAAATATACAGGCCCGACAAGTGTTTATCCCAGACACTTGTGTTTTGACATGGTATACGTTCGTTTGCCTAACCGGTCAATCCGAACGGGGACGTTACTCCCAATAGATCTATTTATAACATTCGCGCTTCCCAGCAGGAATTGACGATTCATGAGTTTGGGCAAATTGGGAAATACTAGTGCTTAGGCTAATCCACGTAATAGTTTGATAACAACAGTGTTGGTCCATAAAATAGCTTTGCATGTTCCTCACCCCGATTGTAAAACAAGTGTAAATAGATTGGGGATATATATCAGTCAATCACATATCGCTTTCAAATAACCAATTCAAATAATTCAGCTCAACAGTCAGATATTGAGTAAACAGTTCTCATATTCCAAATAAACAGTCATTGAGTTTAGTTAAAACGAGCCTGTATTCTCCCCCAGAAATAGTTTAAAAATCAGTAAAAGTAGGGGCCATTAACTCACCTTGGCTTGCAGCAACGCAAATATATCACAGAGGTCACAACTGACATTAAGAGTGAAACACAACGATATCGAGGGTACAGGCACAACGGTGCCGGCTCAGCACAACCTAATATATATAATTACCTCAGAATACGTCTCGTAAAGTAAAAGAGCTTTAAAAGACAATTGTCTTAGTTTTCGTGGATTACTCGTATCAAAGTTTGTAAAAAGTTTAGTGTTAACATTTTCGTGTGGTGGTAAGACAGTATAGACTCAAGAATACTCACGCCAAATAAGAATCGACACAGTCGAGAAAAGTACGGACGAGAACTTGAGCCGAGGAAAGATGACAAGAAGAAATCAAGAAATGATCGACAAGGAAAATGTCAATAAAAGTGAGTCAATTAATACGTTTTCGGTGTTTTTCCAATAATCCCAAATAGTTCGACAATAATCAATAAAGTTTTGGAAAAGTAATTTAAGTTTTAAAAGAAACTTAAATTAGTATAACACATGGTCAATGTTTTCATGTTAATAAAACTACGTGTTTTGATTATGGTCGGGTCTTATAAGATAAGAGGTTTTTCGACATCAAAGTATAAGTATAGATAGTTTTATAAAATTTTGCATGACACGATCATTTATATAGTTTTCACAAATCGTCGTGACTTTAATGAAACCCAGTTTCTCAAAACAATACCCAGACGGCACCCTAGACTGACTGGTGAAAGCATAAATGAATTCGATTTTTAACAAAAATGCAGTTGACTCTTGAAGAAGTCAACTCTGTTTACTGAATTTCATGAAATGAATTTATTTCAAACTCTAAAATGGTTATAGTTATAGCGTGGAAGCAGTTGGTCTTCCGAAATTTTATGATAATAATACAAACCTTTTAGAGTCTATAGTATCATAGCAATGTCGCTACATGTCACCAATTTGTTTTAGTTGTAAGCAACGGTTTGTGTTAGCTCAGTTTTATCATGTCAAACTGTTTTCCAAGTCATACATTCTACCCTTACAAATTACGGATGTCGATTGAAGAGATGATTACAACAAGGGACTCTTGGATATGAATTGATCCGAAACCAAGCAGGAACCCACCACCAAATCTTCGAACCAAAGTCTTGAGATAAAGTTTTTGTGATGTCTTGAGAGTGTGTGAACTGTGAAAGGTGGGGGTGTCCTTGTGGCTCGAATCAATTATAAGATTGAAAAGAAAATGGGTTTGACTCATCTTTCCTTGTTACCAGACGCTCCCATGGCCTAAAAGGAAACCATATCGTCATCCTCTTGGTGGTTTGCATTGACCTTTGGATTCGACAAAGAGTGGCAGACGCTCCCTTTGGACTTAAGGAAGAGGGCAAAATAGCCTGGACTTGTTTTATTTGTTTCGTCATCCACTTGTTGGCTTTCGATCTGAGGAAGAAGATAAGAAGATGACGTTTTTGGTTGATCAGGGGAATCAAAAAGAACAAGTGAGGAGTGGGGGAGGATAGAGGAATAAAACGTGTGTATATATATATATATATATATATATATATATATATATATATATATATATATATATATATATATATATATATATATATATATTATCTTTTGCTTATATTTATAATAAGAAAGGTAAATGTTCAATTTAATAAAAGTAAGTTGTGAATGTTTTTAAATACAGGTAAGTGTTAAGTTAATAGGTTTAAGTGTATCCTGGGTTTCGCTGAGATCCGGTTTGATTAGTGTTTTCCGGTTTATCGTGAGCACGTAAAATATTATTTTCGAGGACGTTTTTATAAAAGTAATATAAAAACACAATTATTGATTCCGGACAACCAATATTAGATTCATGCCGTTACTAGGGTTGTGTCGGTACGCGTGTGGTGTTGTGTGCGAGGTATTTCTCGCTGTGTTACGTGAATACTCAGTAATAGTCAGAAAATGAAATATTCACGTATTTCTGATAAAATAGTTAATGAAATGAGTTACCGTAAATTACAGTGTGCGGGTTTGCTTCCCAAAATAGTTATGCAAGTTTATGAATGCTTAATTTAAAAAAATTAGGTAATAATAAATTTACATTTATTACTTAAAAGTCAGTATGGAAAATTTTGGGTGGTTACAGTCTACCCTCCTTAATGCGAAATCCGTCCCGGATTTCAGTTTATGTTATCCGATAAAATGGTGTCTGGGAAGAGATGTTGGTACTCACAACAGATTTGGGTCTTACTAGACGGTTTAAATGCTCCTCCTTGTCTATGGGAGAGTAATACATTATTCTTTTCTGTAATTTTGTAGTCGGGTAAATTGATGCGACTTCAAAAGACTCGTAGCTTCAGTAAAAGCAGTCTTTAAACATGGTGTGGATAAGATGATTTCACAAAAATTAACGTTTAATCACCCCTTGATATGCAAAAATTTGGTGAAGTTTTACTAGAAACTTTTGAACGCATCGAAATGAGTAAATAGTTCACAGGGTGATTGCAGAATAGTTTATAAAACGGTTTGTAAAACGGTTCATCGAATAACAAGAAATCAGTTTATCATTTGCATGATAGTAGCAAAGCTATAGTTTGATTTATAATATCGTAGCAGGACAACAAATCGGTTTATAAAATAACTTGTTATAGAACGAGAACTATTCGTTGTTTACAAAATAGTTGTAAGTTCAAAAATTTTGATTTCATGAAGTAGCTGTAAAACATTTGTAGAGTGACTGTAATATGGTCTGTAGAATAATCGAAAACAGTTTGTATGGTATCAGCGACATGGTTTATTATCTCATGAGAGGGTAGCAAAAATAACTGATATCCCCGAGAGACGAGAGGGGGTTTAGGTGATTGTCCCAAGGAACGCAGTTCAGGTTATTCCTTAGGGTCTTAAGGTTTCTGTTGGGTGCAGAATCTCTGCCAAATGGGAAGTTTATCAAGTTCAGGGTACGACCCTGAAGGAGGGTGTTTATTGCTACTAACAATCAGTTGGCTGTCACAGAAGTGTACTTAGTACTTAACGCGGAAAGTACAACATCAGTTAAGTGTTGGGTTCGAGGTGGAGTGACTGTAATGAAAACAAAATAAAGCTGAATAATAATTCCAAATCCGGAATGAGGTCCAAATTCAAACATAGCCAAAACCAGTTCCAAATGTAGCAAAATTCAAATTCAAATGTAGCTAGAATCAAATCCGAATGCTCCAATAAGCTCAACTGGCTTATTCCAATCTCGAGGAGTTACAAATAAGCAACTCGGGTTCAAACAGTGCCAATCGGGTCTGACCGGCCCGATGCAAATTACAGTCAGACGACAACAAACAGAAATTCCGTATAAATGGAGTATAGCGGTGCCAGGTGTATTACGGTTTATGAGGTGTTGTGATGCCAGTGTGTTCTGTGTAGATGTGAATGTTCATGTTAGGCAGTGATTATGTACACACACAGAATTTTTAAGTCTTTCAAAGATCAAGTAGGAAATCAATCTGGACATAACTATAGTATAACTATTCTGAGTATTGCAAAATTTGCCTCTGAGTCGGACATAGGTGATCAGGCTATGTCCCACTGTCCCTGGTCGAATATAGGTGATCAGTCTATATTCTACCGAGGTTCAATAAATTTTGGAATATTCAGCTAAGCTACACCAATAATATGTCCCTTACTTTTAAAAGCTGCTTAAGTAATTAAGGCGGATGTCCACACTCGAGGATGATTGATGAGATTGCGTAGAGAAAAGGCGTAGTGCCACAACGAGTATGATGCGTATGTATAAGTATGTCGAAGATAATTATAGTAGATAGCGAAAATAGATGGATATACTTATCCGATAACAGTGTGCACATCTCATCAATTATATTAGCAATAAAAATCACAAATGAGGCATCAGCTTGGCAGGCAGGCATGTGGCGGTCATAGGGTTAAGTTTTCGTAAAAGTGGTTATAGTCTAGGTTTTACTCCCAATAGATCTATTTATAACATTCGCGCTTCCCAGCAAGAATTGACGGTTCATGAGTTTGGGCAAATTGGGACATACTAGTGCTTAGGCTAATCCGCGTAATAGTTTGATAACAACAATGTTGGTCCATAAAATAGTTTTGCATGTTTCTCACCCCGATTGTAAAACAAGTGTAAATAGAGTGGGGCTATATATCAGTCAATCACATATCGCTTTCAAATAACCAATTCAAATAATTCAGCTCAACAGTCAGATATTGAGTAAACAGTTCTCATATTCCAAATAAACAGTCATTGAGTTTAGTTAAAACGAGCATGTATTCTCCCCCAGAAATAGTTTAAAAATCAGTAAAAGTAGGGGCCATGAACTCACCTTGGCTTGCAGCAACGCAAATATATCACTGAGGTCACAACTGGCATCAAGAGCGAAACACAACGATATCAAGGGTACAGGCACAACGGTGCCGGCTCGGCACAACCTAATATATATAGTTACCTCAGAATACGTCTCGTAAAGTAAAAGAGCTTTAAAAGACAATCGTCTTAGTTTTCGTGGATTACTCGTATCAAAGTTTGTAAAAAGTTTAGTGTTAACATTTTCGTGTGGTGGTAAGACAGTATAGACTCAAGAATACTCACGCCAAATAAGAATCGACACAGTCGAGAAAAGTACGGATGAGAACTTGAGCCGAGGAAAGATGACAAGAAGAAATCAAGAAATGATCGACAAGGAAAATGTCAATAAAAGTGAGTCAATTAATACGTTTTCGCTGTTTTTCCAATAATCCCAAATAGTTCGACAATAATTAATAAAGTTTTGGAAAAGTAATTTAAGTTTTAAAAGAAACTTAAATTAGTATAACACATGGTCAATGTTTTCATGTTAATAAAACTACGTGTTTTGATTATGGTCGGGTCTTATAAGATAAGAGGTTTTTCGACATCAAAGTATAAGTATAGATAGTTTTATAAAATTTTGCATGACACGATCATTTATATAGTTTTCACAAATCGTCGTGACTTTAATGAAACCCAGTTTCTCAAAACAATACCCAGACGCCCCCTAGACTGACTGGTGAAAGCATAAATGAATTCAATTTTTAACAAAAATGCAGTTGACTCTTGAAGAAGTCAACTCTGTTTACTGAATTTCATGAAATGAATTTATTTCAAACTCTAAAATGGTTATAGTTATAGCATGGAAGCAGTTGGTCTTCCGAAATTTTATGATAATAATACAAACCTTTTAGAGTCTATAGTATCATAGCAATGTCGCTACATGTCACCAATTTGTTTTAGTTGTAAGCAACGGTTTGTGTTAGCTCAGTTTTATCATGTCAAACTGTTTTCCAAGTCGTACATTCTACCCTTACAAATTACGGATGTCGATTGAAGAGATGATTACAACAAGGGACTCTTGGATATGAATTGATCCGAAACCAAGCAGGAACCCACCACCAAATCTTTGAACCAAAGTCTTGAGATAAAGTTTTTGTGATGTCTTGAGAGGGTGTGAACTGTGAAAGGTGGGGGTGTCCTTGTGGCTCGAATCAATTATAAGATTGAAAAGAAAATGGGTTTGACTCATCTTTCCTTGTTACCAGACGCTCCCATGGCCTAAAAGGAAACCATATCGTCATCCTCTTGGTGGTTTGCGTTGATCTTTGGATTCGACAAAGAGTGGCAGACGCTCCCTTTGGACTTAAGGAAGAGGGTAAAATAGCCTGGACTTGTTTTATTTGTTTCGTCATCCACTTGTTGGCTTTTGATCTGAGGAAGAAGATAAGAAGATGGCGTTTTTGGTTGATCTGGGGAATCAGAAAGAACAGGTGAGGAGAGAGGAATAAAACGTGTATATCTTTTTTTTTTTTTTTTTTTTTTTTTTTTTTTTTTTTTTCTTATAATTATAATAAGAAAGGTAAATGTTCAATTTAATAAAAGTAAGTTGTGAATGTTTTCCAATACAGGTAAGTGTTAAGTTAAAAGGTTTAAGTGTATCCCGGGTTTCGCTGAGATCCGGTTTGATTAGTGTTTTCCGGTTTATTGTGAGCACGTAAAATATTATTTTCGAGGATATTTTTATAAAAGTAATATAAAAACACAATTATTGATTCCGGACAACCAATATTAGATTCATGCTGTTACTAGGGTTGTGTCGGTACGCGTGTGGTGTTGTGTGCGAGGTATTTCTCGCTGCGTTACGTGAATACTCAGTAATAGTCAGAAAATGAAATATTCACGTATTTATGATAAAATAGTCAATGAAATGAGTTACCGTAAACTAGAGTGTGCGGGTTTGCTTCCCAAAATAGTTATGCAAGCTTATGAATGCTTAATTTAAAAAAATTAGGTAATAATAAATTTACATTTATTACTTAAAAGTCAGTATGGAAAATTTTGGGTGGTTACAGTTTGGTAAGAGGTTTACCTAAAAAACGATTTAAAAATAATCAAACATGCATTGCTTGTCTTAAATGCAAACAACACAAAGCCACTTGTAAGCCCAAGATTTTTAACTCTATGAATCAATCATTGTTTATGCTTCATATGGACTTATTTGGTCCTACAAATGTTAGAAGTATGCAGCATAAGAGATATTGTCTAGTTATTACTGATGACTATAGTAGATTTACACGAGTCTTCTTTTTAAGCTCTAAGGATGAGACACCTAGCATCCTTACGACTTTCATTACAGAGATAGAAAACCTAGTAGACAAGAAAGTAAAAGTCATTAGATGTGATAATGGGACAGAGTTTAAGAATAGAGTTATGGATGATTTCTGCAAAGAAAAAGGTATTAGGAGAGAGTTTAGTGTAGCTAGGACTCCTCAGCAAAATGAAGTTGCTGAAAGGAGAAATAGAACACTAATAGAAGCTGCTAGAACTATGTTAGCTGACTCTAAGCTACCTATCACTTTTTGCGCTGAAGCAGTCAACACTGCTTGCTATATCCAGAATAGAGTTTTAGTTGTCAAGCCTCACAATAAGACATCATATGAACTTTTTAGAGGTAGAACTCCTGCAATAGGATTTCTTAGACCTTTTGGATGTCATGTGACAATTCTAAATACCTTAGACCATTTAGGAAAGTTTGATGGTAAAGCAGATGAAGGATTCTTAGTTGGATATTCTCTCAATAGTAAAGCATTTAGAGTATACAACTTAAGAACTAAGAGATTAGATGAGAACCTGCATGTGGAATTTTTAGAGAATAAATCCAATGTAGCAGGTCAAGGTCCTAATTGGCTATTTGATCTTGAGTCATTAACCCATTCTATGAATTATGTGCCTGTTGTTGCAGAAACTAATAATTTTTCAGGTTCACAAACAACAAATGAGGCAGGGTTAGACAAGGAGACAAATCAAGATCATGTATGGATGCCAATAAGTACCAGTGTGGCTTCAACTTCAACAAATGATGAATCTTCTTCTGGTAAAGCTAAAGAAGATGTTGAAGATGAACACAAGGAAGATGGAACAAAGGAACAACAAAATGTTTCTGCTGATGATAGTGCTGCTGAGACAGAGCATTCTACTGCTAGGCTTAATTTTTCTGCTGCTAGGCCAAATGATTCTACTGCTGGCCCTTCAGACTCAAATGAAGCAGATTTCTCAGATAAAGAGGTGGATTTGAGCAATATCACACCTAACTATCAAGTTCCTTCAACCCCACACACAAGGATTTACAAAGTCCACTCCCTAGAAAATGTGATTGGAGATGTACAATCAGGTGTGAAGACAAGACAACAACTGATGTCTTCAGACCAACAAGGGCTTCTTGATGCCCTTTATGCTTCAAAACAGCATGAGTTTTCAAACTCTTGCTTGTTTGTATGTTTTCTCTCACAAGATGAACCAAAGAACATTCTGAAAGCCATAGATGATTCAAGCTGGGTAGAGGCTATACAAGAGGAGCTTCTTCAGTTCAAGATTCAGAAGGTATGGGTGCTAGTTGATTTTCCTAAGGATGCAAAGGTAATTGGCACTAGATGGGTTTTTAATAATAAAAGGGATGAAAGGGGAATAGTGATTAGGAATAAGGCTAGATTAGTAGCCCAAGGGTACACACAACAAGAAGGGATAGACTATGATGAGGTTTTTGCTCCAGTAGCAAGACTTGAGGCAATTAGGCTTTTCTTAGCTTATGGTTCATTTTTAGGCTTCACAGTTTATCAAATGGATGTCAAGAGTGCATTTTTATATGGCACTATTGAAGAAGAGGTGTATGTCTCACAACCTCCAGGTTTCATTGATCCTGACCATCCAGAAAAAGTGTACAGAGTAGTTAAGGCTCTTTATGGCCTTCATCAGGCACCTAGAGCATGGTATGAAACACTAGCTTCCTGCTTAATTGAAAATGGATTTCAAAGAGGCAAGATTGATCAGACATTATTCATAAAGAAGCAGAAGAGTGATCTTTTGTTAGTACATGTGTATGTGGATGACATTATCTTTGGGTCTACAAGGAAGGAGATGTGTTTGGAATTTGAGAAGCTTATGCATGATAAGTTTCAGATGAGTTCCATGGGGGAACTTACATTCTTTTTGGGTTTGCAAGTTAAACAGTCATATGAAGGCATATTTATTAGTCAAGATAAATATGTTGCTGAGATACTAATTAAGTTCAACTTTGCTGATTCAAAAATGGCAAGCACACCATTGGAATCTGAGAAGCCACTTCTTAAAGATTTAGATGGAGATAATGTAGATGTACACACTTACAGATCTATGATAGGTTCTTTGATGTATCTCACATCATCAAGACCTGACATCATGTTATCTGTTTGTGCTTGTGCAAGATTTCAAGTAACTCCAAAGGTTTCTCATTTAATAGCAGTCAAGAGAATTTTTAGATATCTCAAGGGTCAACCTAGGTTGGGACTATGGTATTCTAGAGAGTCACCTTTTGACTTGGTAGAATTTTTCGATAGTGATTATGCTGGTGCCAGCTTGGACAGAAAGTCAACAACTGGAGGATGTCAATTCCTTGGGTGTAGACTTATCTCATGGCAGTGTAAGAAGCAAACAATTGTGGCTACTTCAACAACTGAAGCTGAATATGTAGCTGCTGCAAGTTGCTGTGCTCAAGTCCTATGGCTTCAAAACCAACTTCTTGACTATGGGTACAATTTTATGAACACTGTTATTCATATTGATAATAGTAGTACTATTTGCATTATTAAAAATCCAATACAACATTCTAAAACAAAACACATTGAAATTTGACATCACTTTATAAGAGACTACAATGAGAAAAGGTTAATTCAAGTTCTTAAAATTGCTTCAGAACACAACTATGCAGATCTGCTAACAAAAGCTTTTGATGTTGGAAGGTTTCAGTACTTGGTAGCAAGTATTGGAATGCTTAATCCTCAATGATTTAAAACTATGTGTTTTTGTATATAAATTTTTGGCTGTACTGCTAACTTTATAAGTTAATGCTGCTATTACAAAAGTTTGTGCTGCTAGTACAAATTTAAAATGTGTTATTCATACAGTTAGTCATATGTTTATTCTAATATAAGACAAGTACTTTGTACATTGTTCTTTTGGTTTTAGACTAACAATTTCAGGTATGAACATGTGAACACAAAGGATGTTTCAAGTGAAATGTGTGAGCAGCAGAATGATAATACAGTTGCTGACATAATAGGTTCATGATAGAAAGAGTTTGGGAATTTACACCTCCTTAAAACTTCTTTCTTGAAACCTGATTATGAAATTTCACATTGAATTGATGACTTAGTTGATCAGAAAGTAACTGATACAACTCACTTTCTATCATTTTATACTTTTAAGTATAATGAGCAAGTCTAAGGACATCTGATAGAAAGAACAGCTAGTAAAAGTGAATCTAACACTTGTGTTAGAGGCAACAATTGCTATGAGCTGGAAACCCTGTCAAGAAAGCCTTTTGAATAGGTTTATCTTTACATAGGCAGTTATTTATAACTGAAAAATATTGGTTCTCACACAACCAGAGGTTGCTTTAAACCAAAATCTTGATTAAGTGTCTGTTATACACTTAATCCCTTCAAAATGGTTGAAAGTAGTATGATTTTTCAATAATAAAATCATGAACATACTGCTAAGTCAATAGTTTCTTAAAAAGGATTTTAAAAGGGACTCAGTAAAACCATCCATTGATGGATAATGAGTCAATGCCCCATGAATCACCTCTCATAGGAGTTAACACACCTAGAAGTGATGAGGGCAGCAAATTAAACTCTTAAGGAATTGATGGCTACATGTACAACATTGTCTGATAACAAGTTCTAATTGATAGCTCAGATGAGGGAGAGAGACATTGTGAGAGATCTTCCAAACAGGGGAGGATAAAATGTTATTTGCAATCCAGGGGAGGAAATAAACCCAAAGAAGGAAGATTAACCAATGAAAGGGAGGAAATGTCAAGAGCATACAAGATGATGACATGGAGGTTGAAAATGACAAGAACAGAGCTTATTCTGGAGTATTATGTATATTCAGAAGGGATGAAGCATTCCAAAGGAGAAAGTTCTATCTAGGTCAAACGGAGAAAAGTTTCAATTTTCAGTTCACTATGTTTGTTCATCATTTGCAAAGGCATGCTGATAGATGATTTCACTTGTTGAAACAAGCATCCAAGATACACAGCATCATTGCCTCTTATAATTCCTCCATCCAAGAAAATTGCACCATCTTTTAGGCTTTGTTTGAAGCTTGAAGATAGGTACTAATATTGTCAAAGTCAAAAGAATATGGCAGATGAGTTACTGAGAAAGATATTTAATCTTGAAGAACAGAAGATAGCTCAGATCAAGAATCTGACTTCAGAAGTGTTTGAAAGATCTTCACAATCCATAATTTAATTCAGAAACATGTTGAAAAGGATTCACATGTTTAGGGGAGGATTGTTGGGAATTAAATAATCAAGAAGATTAATATCGGGTTCTGCTCAAGAAATACTCTTAAGTATCATTCTACTGCTAGAGCATTTGATTCTGCTGCTAGCGTTAAACATTCTACTGCTGAATGATTCAGCTGCTGGTGAAGAACTTTCTACTGCTAAGTGGATAACTATCGAATGATTCTGCTGCTGAGTAGATAAGTATACAAAGATATTATGTGTATTAAAGTCAACAATACACGGTAGATAATATCTTTAGACAAAGTATTCAGTAACAAGTTGTATATTCAGATAAATGTTGTATCTTAGTTACTGACACACATAAGATAAGTTTTGCATGTGTTCGACTTGTCTTATCAACTTTGTAAAGATCTTTCTTGTGCTATAAAAGAAAGATCTTAGACTAGATATTAAAGTGACTTATTTAAGTGCATAAATTAGATCATAACTGTTAAGAACATAGAACAAACACGTCAATATCATAAGTTATAGAAACATAAGATTCAAGGTTTTGTAACCCTAATGACAGTGAAGATGACTCGTATTATCTTGAATAATATTGAATCGTTTGGTGTTAACATTGCATGTTCATTGTTCATTACTAAAGCATTCCTTTCCATTTCCATAACCAAAATATCCTTCTAAGTGCGATTAAGTATTTTCCGCATACTTTATCATATTAACTCAATATATCATATACACAAAGTCACAAAGGTTTAACCACCTTATAGTGTATCGTGCATCCCCTCAGATCTTATTAGTGTTATTATGAACTCTATCATTTTTGGTGAAGATTAGGAACTCATTACACCCTAGGAAGGTGTATGGTAGGTCTAGAATAGCTTTGGTGTTGATTGGAAGGGATTTGTTCAAATCTTGAACTAGTAAAAATTATTTTTGACAAAATATAATAAGGGTCTGTCCATTTTTGCAAAATATGGAACTTTCAGTGGTTCATGGGTTATTTTGGCTTACATTTTTAGAAAATAAACTCAAAAACGAAGTCATGGCCGCTGGAATAAGTAAAAACGAGCTTACGACGAGAAAGATACGTTAATTACAATTTTAATGACGAAAACTATATTTTCTGAAAAATAGTAGGCTGTCACATGATGTTCAATGGTTAAAACGAGGCATTGAACGTGAACTAGATGAGCCGACATATCAAAAATCTATTAGTTCGCTGTAATACGAAGCCGAGGACATAAAGAACGTAGAAAACGAGCTTATAACGACCAAGATACAAGCGATAGAAAACCGACGTTCACAACACATATACGCGTAAAGTGTTTTATAACTTAACAAGACATCAAAAATATATCTTTTCGACGATAAACATTATTTCCAAATTTCTCGAGTGGTATCGATAACATACGTATTTGCATGTGTAACATCATTTCATGACTTACATTAGATCATATCATTTATATTAGGTTGCGGTTAGAGATCGCGCCTCATTTCAATGTATCCACTATTGTTATCATAACCATTGCATCAGGCGAGTTTTCATAGCCCTATTTTCAATTAATTATTTCATTTCTAAACTCTCGGGGGAGAATACATTGCACCATTTTCATGCGGGCCAAAGTATCAAATTCATTTACATTGCTTAAGTTACCTCATTGCCATGTTAATGTCCCCATTCCTTCATCATGAACCGTTAATTACGGAGTAAGCGAGAGTGAGTGAATAGATCTATTGAGGGTGACTCCTCCATCCGGGTTGGTGGATCCAACTGGTCAAACGGATGCATTTCATTTAATATCAGAATTAGAGTTGTTTGGCAAACACTCTGTTGGGGCGAACATCATAATCAGTCTAGCTTCGGGGTCATGAGCTTATAGCAATCGTATCATTTTCATGTTGCATTCTTGTCATACATAACTTATACTTGTGGTAGCTGTACAGAACATTTACATAAACCTATGATTCTCACCAACATTATTTTTGACCGTTTTAGCAATGTATTTTCAGGTAATTAAGGCATTCGCATCATGGCCAGCATGTGAACATATCATAGAGTCGCGGTGACGACGCGTCTCACTTGTATTTATATGCACTTTAAACTATCGTTTGGTTTGTAACAAACTTATTTCCGCAAACTTGAATTATCTTTTGGGACCTATCTTTTGTAAACTCTGAATGTTTTATGAAATCAAACGATGTACTTTTAAAATGACACTTTAGGTCGTTCAATATAACTGTAACTGTGATGCTATGGCAGTCGCGCCCCATTTATTCCATTCCGCTGCAAATCAGGTATTTGGGTGTGTGACAGATTGGCATCAGAGCTAAGGTTATAGCGAACTAGGTTGTATCATGGACCCTAGACTATAACCATATCATCATAGCATCTCATTATTTCATCATAAGTGCATATTCACTATACATGCGGTTTCATACATACATTATACGGGTTATTTACTTTCATTTTACGTCGATTGTCACAGAGATGTCTTCAGATAGTCATCTTATCTTCCTCGACTCGGATTTGGATGGGGTCGATTCGTCATCATCCACTGTCCCGACCACACCAGTTATTCCTGTTCCTGTATCCTTCGGCGATGAGTCTGCTGAGACTGAGTCATTTGAGCGCTCAGAACATATCTACACCCCCTGTACTATCACCACCCATTACACCTGTCCCTCCAGTTCCATCACCACCATCACCTCATAAATTGATTTACTAGCTTTCTACCAACTATTTACTCCCATACGAACCGATTTTTCTTGTCAAAAACAGAATTTAGACTACCATTTTACCAAACAACACGTTGAACACCATCTAAAACTTTTGAGAAACGTAATGCTACTTTGAGTAAACCAAGCATCACATCATTTATCCTCAATTATACATAGCCTGATCACCTATGTCTAATTCAGGAAGAATCATGTCATGAAGGAAAAAATCATCTTTTCAAAAATTTCTAATAACAATCTTCATTCAAAACATCCCAAAAAGTAAAGCTTTGTAAACAAGTAAATTTTTCATAAACATCCCTATTGACAAACCCTCTCTAGGTACCTACACCACTAATTACTCACTTAACTGTTAAGTTGGATTTTTACCATTGACCTTTCTAGGAAAGACTTTCCATTTACAAGGAGTATTCCACGACATAAGAAAACATCAAAGGGATTTCAGAACTACAAACAAGGACTAGAAACATACAGTAAGTTGATTCATAACACAACAGAAATCTTAAGACCTCATGAGGCAATCCAAATCACTATCTTTGGCATGGTCACCAAATCCTATCTGTTCAGAAGTACTAGTTAGACCAAGTAAGACAACAAACATAAGTCATGATCCATTTTAGAAATGACCAAGTAAGTTGAATACTCATAATTGCAAGTCTTGCCTAATGTTAACCAATAGGCATTATCTGACACCAGAAACAAAATGTTAGACATCTAAGCATTCATGCAGACATACTTACCCGACTATTTCATCCTTTTTAATGCTTTCAATTCAAACGAATTTTCTTTAAAATGCGTTTATACAAATCATATACCTTTTAGGAAAGGTATTTTCTAAAGTAACTATTTTGACAAATAAATCCCTTATGGTCAGCCTTTAACTAAACTATCGTACGTTAAGAAAGGTATAACATCAATCTTTACTAAATGGTTCTATTCATATCATGCCGAAAACCCACCTATAAAACTTTGGGTCACATTACAAAACACTTCATATCGAGAGAGAGATTTTATTCGTTCAAACTTGAAAGTTTATTTATTCAAACTTGTAAATTCAGAAAAGGATTCAAACAAAACCTTCCATATCGAGTCAAATTTTGAAAACCAACCACCATACTACAACGCTTCATACATTTAGGATCTTGTGATTGACAAACAATAGCATGGAAAATTTTGATGAAGGAAATCTAGGGAAAAACTATTAAACAATAAGAATCTTAGTAATGAAGACCAAGCACCTTAGGTGAAGAGAGACTCATATCGTAGCATCAGTTAGAGCAAAACGCAAGGAATCAAAAACTGTTACCATAGCTTTATCCTTCCGATAACACCTTTCCGATGAACCAATCATCGTAGAATTAGTCACGAGACACATTGTACAAATTTCAAACACTCCTAATAAAAGGTAGTCAATAAACCTCAAACCTCTGGCAATCCCTTTAGGATATTTTCTTTTACCCAATCAGATATACGCACGATCTACCTTCCTTAGACCAATGTACGTATTAAGAGAACTATCTAAATGCTATAGGACATGCTCAGTACCGTTTGATCAACTTTGAATTGTTTAGAGTAACCTTTTGACATTGACAGATTTCACCCTCAACAATAGCCATTACACGAATATAAAGACTGCACCCTTTGAGGCACCCTATGGTCGAAGTACCAATCACCTATTGACAGACCGAAATCGGAAAAGCCCAACTCACTAGTCTAGGATTTAATTGTGAAACAACAAAGGAAAATTGTACAAGTCAAGAATCAGTTACAAGAAACAAGAGAACAATAGAAAAGTTAGGTCGGTACATGACGCAAATCATTGGAATTAGGTGTACCTAAGCCGCGAACCATTAGGATTCGAGTTGGAGAACGAGTTATGTTGAAAGTATTGCCTTGGAAAGGCGTGATACGATTTGAAAAACGCGGGAAATTGAACCCTATGTATATTGGACCATTTAAGATTCTAGCTAGAATCAGTCGACTGGCATACAGACTTGAGCTTCCGTCAGAGCTCAGTAGAGTACATAACTCATTTCACGTTTCAAATCTCAAGAAGTGTCTTTTAGATGAATCACTCGTAGTTTCATTAGAAGAAATTCAACTCGACGATAAGCTCCACTTCGTGGAGGAACCAGCAGTAATCATGGACCGTGAGGTCAAACAGTTGAAGCAAAGTCGAATTCCTATCGTGAAAGTTCGCTGGAATTCTCGAAGAGGTCCCGAGTTTACTTGGGAGCGGGAAGACCAGATGCAACTCAAATATCCACATCTTTTTACCAAATCCACTCCAGAGACCAACAATAACTGAATTCAGGGACTGAATTCCTTTTAGGGTGGAAGACTGTGACAAATCGTAATTTCAGGTCATTTTTCAAACTACGAAATTTACTATTCATGGATTACTATTCATCATTTTTTAAGTCAGTTTGCGACTTTGAAACATTATCAAAATTTTTACTATTCATGAAATACTATTCATTCCCGGAGGAAAATTACTATTCATGGTTATCATTCATCATTTCGTAAACTAGGTTTACGGGTATCAAATTCACGTAACCGTAAGGGTTTAGCTGCGTATTCAGGGAACATCACTAAGGACACATCATATAGACTAGAGTAGTCTACATATCATTAGTAACATCATCTTCATACTAGGTCATTCACGGGTTTGCATAATTTCAATTCACGTATATTTATTTATTAAATAAACGCTATCACTCAATCATTTACTACGAACAATATACCCGACACTTCCGACTATGATCCTAACATATTTTCACACTCACTACAGTGATATAAAAATTATATTATTAGTTTATCCGGTGTTTTGAAATTATTTACTATATATACCGTTAAAAGCTTATAACTACGACGGTTCATGAAATTTCCACACGATAATTATTTGGACACCCGATACTTGCGAGAAATGTGATTTTATGATTTTTATGACTTCGTTATACTTTATTTTGTTCCGTTAAAATTTATTTCTAGCTAACTCGGTACCCGATAACAAGATATACTAGCTAAAATTCTAACCCAACTACACCTAAAAGTCCAAGACAAATTATTCACACCATCACCCCATCCCTCTTTCCCCCATTTCACGCCCCATGCCCCCCCTAGCTACTTTGACTCTTTTATCTTGACCAAAAATATATATCTAGATCATTATTACTACATATTTCCTCATAAATACTTCAAGTAAACAAAAAAAAATATATATATCATCACTCTCTCCACTCTTGTGTATGATCGGCCAAGAAGAAGAACCAAGGAGAAACCATAGTAATTTCAAGATCAAGTGTTTTTCTAGTTCTATTAGTACTTCTAGTTAGGGTTTTGAAATAAAAACCATGAAGTAACTAAGTTATTAAACTAAAAAACTCTTCATCATCAAGTAAGTGTTCTAAGTAATAATTTTTCTACTCATCCATACTCCTATATGATATATTTTTATGGTTTAGTAGCAAAACATGCAAGTATATTTATGTTATATACCACTTATTACTTGTTTTTGTCATTAAAATGAATTTAAAGGATCTTATTAGTGTTCTTATGAACTCTATCATTTTTGGTGAAGATTAGGAACCAATGAAACCCTAGGAAGGTGTATGGTAGGTCTAGAATAGCTTTGGTGTTGATCGGAAGGGATTTGTTCAAATCTTGAGCTAGTAAAAATTGTTTTTGACAAAATATAATAAGGGTCTGTCCATTTTTGCAAAATATGGAAATTTTAGTGGTTCATGGGTTATTTTGGCTTACATATTTAGAAAATACACTAAAAAACGAAGCCATAGCCGCTAGAATGAGTAAAAACGAGCTTACGACGAGAAAGATACGTTAGTTACAAGTTTAACGACGAAAACTATATTTTCTGAAAAATAGTAGGCTGTCACACGATTTTCAATGGTTAAAACGAGGCATTGAACGCGAACTAGACGAGCCGACATATCAAAAATCTATTAGTTCGCTGTAATACGAAGCCGAGGACATAAAGAACGTAGAAAACGAGCTTATAACGACCGAGATACAAGCGATAGAAAACCGACGTTCACAACACATATACGCGTAAAGTGTTTTATAACTTAACAAGACATCAAAAATATATCTTTTCGACGATAAACATTATTTCCAAATTTCTCGAGTGGTATCGATAACATACGTATTTGCATGTGTAACATCATTTCATGACTTACATTAGATCATATCATTCATATTAGGTTGCGGTTAGAGATCGCGCCTCATTTCAGTGTATCCACTATTGTTATCATAACCATTGCATCAGGTGAGTTTTCATAGCCCCGTTTTCAATTAATTATTTCATTTCTAAACTCTCGGGGGAGAATACATTGCACCATTTTCATGCGGGCCAAAGTATCAAATTCATTTACATTGCTTAAGTTACCTCATTGCCATGCTAATGTCCTCATTCCTTCATCATGAGCCGTTAATTACGGAGTAAACGAGAGTGAGTAAATAGATCTATTGATGGTGACTCCTCCATCTGGGTTGGTGGATCCAACTGGTCAAACGGATGCATTTCATTTAATATCAGAATTAGAGTTGTTTGGCAAACACTCTGTTGGGGCGAACATCATAATCAGTCTAGCTTCGGGTTCATGAGCTTATAGCAATTGTATCATTTTCATGTGGCATTCTTGTCATACATAACTTATACTTGTGGTAGCCGTATAGAACATTTACATAAACCTATGATTCTCACCAACATTATTGTTGACCGTTTTAGCAATGTATTTTCAGGTAATTAAGGCATTCGCATCATGGCCAGCATGTGAACATATCATAGAGTCGCGGTGACGACGCGTCTTACTTGTATTTATATGCACTTTAAACTATCGTTTGGTTTGTAACAAACTTATTTCCGCAAACTTGAATTATCTTTTGGGACCTATCTTTTGTAAACTTTGAATGTTTTATGAAATCAAACGATGTACTTTTAAAATGACACTTTAGGTAGTTCAATATAACTGTAACTGTGTTGCTATGGCAGTCGCGCTCAGGTATTCCATTCCGCTGCAAATCAGGTATTTGGGGGTGTGACAGATAGTTATCTCAGAATATGTTTCGTGAAGTAAAGGAGTTTTCAAAAGATAAAGTATTTTAGTTTTCGTGGGATACTCGTGTTGATATTTGTAAAAGACTAGGTTTGATAACATCGGAAGATTAGTGTTAAAGTATAAAAGAGTTGATGTTTTTATTTCGTGTGGTTATTTAGAAAACATACGACTCAAAAGTAAATCACGCCAAACGATAAAAGTTAAGAAAATAACGAATAATGACGGGAAAAGAACGAAAGAGAATTATTAAGAATGAGAAAGAGGAATGATCAATGATGCGTTTCGGTGTTTTACCCCGTAGCCCAAATAGTTGATACAACGTTATAATTTGGAAATAAAATGTATATTTAAAAGAAGTTACGATGTTGATAAATCAATATTTAGAAAAGTTTATAACGTTTATAAATGTTTAAATTGCAAATATGATTTTTATAAAATTTGGACATGATACGTCCGTTTATATAACATTTCCAAGTCGTCATGACATTTTGAATAAACCAATTTTATTTATTACATTTTACATGTTTTTACAAGTTTTAATTGTTTTATTTGTCGTTATCATTCGCGTAAATATTAGTATTCGGCTTATCGGATAATTTTTGTCCGTTCGGGTCCTAATATATTAAGCTCCCATCGAGTCTAATACATTATTCCTTTGCTTGTATCAAATCATACAATAATTCCTACAACTAATATCGTAAATTCGATAACGGTTGCAAATCAATATCCAGAATGGCTAAACTATTACACAATTTTCAAATACAAATAATCCGCGTCAAAGTCCCAATATTACTCCAAAAGCATCCGAAACACCATCATTGACAAACAAAAATATAAATTAAGTTAGTAAGTGAGAATGAAATAAACCGTTAAAATGAATGAAGAAAGACAAGAAAACTTAGCCCAAGTACATTGGGCTTCAGCCTAATTCTAACACGCATAACCCAGTACTAGACCCACATGCAATTTGTATCCATGGGCTCGACCCATTAAAATTCCCAAACGCCCCTTATTGCAACTCATGGGCTGCCAAGCCCAAAATGACCAAACGCACACACTTAGTAAAATATTTGAGACACCCCGTGGGTGTTTGAGATTGTCCAGGAGCAAAACAAATGTCAAATGCAAACACAACATGTACACCCACACTTGTGGTTCCTTGACTCGTACGAGACACCATGTTCACAACCAAAGCCTATAATAGTCTATAAAAATCTAAATAAGTTATAACGTCTCAAAGTAAGTCACATAAAAACCTAGACAAAACCCAAAATAAGCCAAGGTACCCTCCAAGTAATTTAAATCCGAAACAAAATAAAAAATAAGTGAATACAAATTCCAACCGAGACTAACACAACACGGATTCAAGAGCATAGCCAAACACAATATAACTGATTAACCTATTATGTCGTGACTCATAACGAGTCACGACTCACCCATACGGGTCAAGCTCCACACGACAACAACAACAATATATTAACGAACAAGGCGCTAGGAGAATTAAAACACACATAACAAGCATATACATGTCATAAGTAAATCGGTACCGAGTCAACTCACTCACCCACTGAGTCGAGTTGACTCACCCACGAGTCGGACGAGTTTTCTGTTAAAAACCTAGATCCACACGAGTTTTTGTTATAAAAATGTTTATATAGGGTTTTAATCCACGAAAACCATTAAAGTCATATACATACGATCAGTTTAAAAAAACACATAAAATAAATAAAATAAAATAAAATGAGGAGGGGGGGTTTGTTTTACCAAAAAGAGAGAGAGGTAGGATGAAGAAGATGGTGGTGGCGGCGATGTGATGGCTCACGGTGGTACGGTGGTCACACGGCGGCGGCTTCACAATCCCTAGCGATATAAATCGTTTCACGAACTCAACTAACCCCAAAAGTACTCCCCCTGTCTTGATCTATTCGAACGGTAAGGAAAGAAGGTCGCCGGAAGTTTTGGCCGAAAATGATGGCGGCGCCGAAATAATAAATTCCAGTGAGTATGTGTTAGCAAGTGGGGAAAAACCCTAATCCAAATCCTTATATACTCCCACAAGGGACCATAATTGCCAAAGTGAAAAAGTACTTTGTTTTACATCATTCAATAAAATGCGGAAATACGTGCCCATAAAGGAAAATAAAGTGGTCCCCTAATGAACATCAGAGTATCTTGATCCTATAACCATGCTATGCCATGCCAAAAGCCGCCAAAAATGAGCTGACACTTTAAGAACCTGAAAATACATGCTAAAATGTGTTAACACGAGGTTGGTGAGTTCATAGGTTTAAATAATCAACAAGTTATGTATAGACCACAAGATTTCAAAGACCAATATATTCCAAATATAGAAAGAGTTATTGTTGTATTAAGCTCATGACACCGAAGCCTTAAGATTTCTGGTTTAAGCATTGATGAGTGTGTAAATACTCATCATTTTATACCCATAATAGACACTAAAATGACCAAAAACACCCAATATATATTGCAGATACCCTTGGTTTGTGTTTTATGTGTTTCAGGTACTAAAGGATTGAAAACGGAACGAAAACGAATATTTTTGGATCGACTCGACAACAATTATACATTTGACCAAGTGAAGACAAAAGTCAAAGACAAAGTCAATTCAACCCCCAAAAATACCAAAATGACACACTAGGTCCTTGGAAATAATTTTTAGATTTTGGCATCCTTGGTCCTTGGATTTTCAGATTTTACAATTATGGTCCCTCAAAGTTAAATCCAATTCCATTTAAATCCACAAACTAAAGTAAAACCCAGCCTTAACCCATTTCTAATAAACTAAACCCAGCCCACCAAAACAAATAACCCAGCCCAAGTCCAATCCCTACAACCCGACCCACCTTTTCTAAACTAATACCGGTTTGACCCCAGTCAAACCCACCCTTCTTCAAAACCATTACCCGCCAAACCATACCACCATAGCCACCACCCTTATCCCTGACACAACCACCAATCACCTCACCCCTCCTCCTATCCCACTCCACCTAACAAGCCAAGAAGCATTAATTGCTTCTTCCCCATCACACTTTATCAGAATCAAGTGGTATTTTCCACTCACACCATTTTGGCGCCAAAATCCATTTAGACGACTGAGATGAATTCAAGCTAATCCAAGGGCTTCAAAGTGATCAGAGGAAGATAAGAGGCTTATCCCACTTAGTTGTAGTATAAATAGAACCATCTTGTAGCCTTAATTGGCAAGTAGTTAATTTCTTTAATCGTATTGTAATTTTATTGTTTAAGTTTTATCAATTTCAATTTTCAGTTATCATTCCAAGTTATTTTAAGCATGTTTAATGTTTATCTTTGTTCAAATTCCAAATATTAATTAAATTTCAAAGTTTTCAAGTTTCTAGTGTGACTGTAAAATCGTATTAAGCTAATCAGTGATTGCATAAGTTTATTTTTAGTTCATATAAGTTTATATAAGCTTATTATAGCTTTTTGTAAACTTGTATTAGAAAGAATCAGTTATATTCTAGCAATCCAAGAAAAGTCCAAGAAAGTCAACTGGAGGTCAAGATAAGCAGTTCTGGATGATAAGCTGCTCATGGAAGAGCTTATGGGGTTTTCTAGCTTGTTTTTGACAAGCTAGGTGTGTTTCTGATCTAGTTCCACTGTTTCATAGCCTATCAGTTGTAAGCAATTTTCTAATTTTTGCATTGTTTTCTAGTTACTGTTTTATAGCTTAATTTTAGCTTATTATAGTAATTTTCTGCTTATTAATAGTTTATTATTGTATTTCATCTGTTTTATCAGTATTAAAATTCCCTTTTCTTTATTTTGCTTAAAAACCTTAAAATAGTCAAAAATAGCTCAAACATAGCTAGTGCTTATATCCAGTTGATAATGACTAATCAGTGTTTAAATAAGTTAGTGGATCAGTGAAAAACCAAAAATCATAGTTAAATTTAGCTTGTGCCTTTGAAAATCCAAATCAGCCCTTCTAAAGGACTGTTTGGCTCAAATGGGTCAAATGGGTCATTATGGGGTGTCACTGTTCATCTGCACTTGTGGTTAGTTTAATCTTTCTTAGAATAACCATCATCAACTGTTTTTAAGAACTTATAAGTTAATTTGAAGGATTTGGAGGATTTGAGTTGGATTCCTTTCTTTTAGAACCTCAACTGTTCAAATCTGCTTATCTTAGAGATAAGCAGATTTTGTGCTTGCTTTTGGCATTTCTAAGTTCAAACTAGTGAATTAAGTTGGTAGTCAAGAGTAGAAACCATCTCAATAGGATTTGAACAAGTTTTGACCATTTTGGTCTAGTCTGCACATCAGAACCCTAAGTGCAGTCTGCAACAATTTTCATGCCACCATTAAGTGCTTATTTGTCATTTTCAATGCCTGGATTTCAGTAATAAAGTAGTTTGCTAGGTGTTCTTAGCTTATTCCATAATCCAGACCCTTAGTATAGCTTATTTGAGCTTTGAAATAAGCTCAAAAGTCTCTTATCCACACAAGCATACACTGAGCAATCAGTGTACACTTGTGTAGAATAGCCACTTTCTCAGCTTATCTTTAAGCAGTAAATAAGCTCCACTTGGTCTGATTCTTGGTTTGTGAGATCCTTGGTAGGTGAACTTCAAGTGTTTTCAGCTTTTGTGGCTTATCAGTCTGATCTTGTGGCTTATTTTTAAGCCTAAAGGTTGCCCTCTGGACTGATTTTGCCCTGCACCACAGACTCTTTGAGCTTATTGATTTTTCTGAGCTTATTTGCTTCTTTGTGGCTTATTCTGTTTGCCTTGTTTCATTTTTAGTCCATCTAGCTTATTTCAGTTTGACTTTAGCTTAATATTAGCTTAATAGCTTATTTTGACCAAAGCCTTGGGCTATTCCTCTTAATAGCCAACTGATCAGCCAACTTTAGCTTATTTCAGGGCTTATTTGAGGTTTTCAATAAAAGTGTTAGTTATAAAAATTGCTTATTATCTTGTGCTTAATCAGTTTCAATAATTAAAATCAAAAAAATAAAATAAGTAGCAAAAAGCCATTGCTGGGATTCAAACCCTGGCCACTGATGAGTGTGTAAATACTCATCATTTTTGTCGTATCTGAACTGCCAAAACATCCAAAAACACTCAGAAATGCATCAAAATACTGAAAATATCCCAGGGATTGTGTTTTATATGTTTCAAATGCAAAATGTTTGAAAACAATTGAAAAACGAACAAAGTTTGCAAAATTGGCAGTTTCAGTCCCTCAACTTTCAAAACTTGTCAAATTTAGTCCCTAGGCATTTGTTTTGTAAGAAAAGTCACCAAAGGTCCTTTTGAAATCATAGGTTGTCATATTTAGTCCTTTGGTGAAAAGTTTCAATAATTTACAAGTTTGGTCCCTAGCTTATATAATTTTACAAACCAAACAGACCAAGTTATAATATTTCCCCAAAATCCAAATTACAATACCCCAGCCCACTTAAATAAAAACCCAAGTCCATCCCCAAAACAGATAACCCGGCCCAACCTTATTTAAATAAACCCAAACTCAAAACCAGGGTTTGACCTTAGTCAAACCCGTCTCCCTCACACAACCCCGCCAAACCAAAACCACCTCCAAAACCGCCATCACCTTTACACCTCAGCCCCCCACCTCATCACCACAGCTGTTTAACCTCTCCCCTCCACCTCCACATCCAACAAAATTCTTTAATTGCCTCAAAAATACCCATTCCTGCTTTTGTACGTTTTGGCGCCAAAAAGTCCAAATGGACGTTTATGATGAAATTGATGAAATCAAGGGCCAAGATCAAGTGGGAATTGTTCAGAGGTCGACAAGGAACTCTAAAAGTCTATAAAGAAGGAAAAGAGGAGAATGTGGAATCTATCTAGTGTAATTTTAGTTTCTTAGTGTCGAATTAGTTAAATTTCAATTTCCAGTGTAATTTTAAGCTTTCAAGTACTCTGTTTAGTATTTTCAAGTGTATAAGAATCTTTTTCAGTAATCAATTTCAAGGTTCAGTATCAAATTCAGTGTATGCAGTTTAATTGTTTAAATTTCCATGAAATTGTGAATGTGTTCTTAGTGTTGTTATTGAACTCAGTTAGATCATATAAGCTCCTTATAAAGCTTGTGTAAGCTTTTAGTAACCTTAAAACTCAGTTTAGTTATAAAAATCAAAAATACAAAAAAATCACAAAATTAGAGTGAAATTCAGAAATGGCAAGGAAGATGATGATCATGGCTGGAGCAGGGTGAATTTTGGATTGCCCTTGGTTTAGTGGCCTTGTGGAAGGCTATAGGAGTGTTCTTTGGTTCTTGGTTCTCTGTTTTTAGCTGGGTATTCATTTGTAAGCTTTTTGATCAATTTTAGCATTTCACTATATCAGTAGTTTGTTGCATGAATCTTGGTATTTTTTATGCTTTGTGGTGATTGTTAAGTGATAATCAAGTTTAAAATTAGTTGGTTGTTCATTAGGAACATTTGGTATTAAAAATCTCATTTTCTCAGTTAAAATAGCATAGTGTCTATCTCTGTGTTTTAGGCTGTTATTGTTGGATTTTTATGCTTAATTGATCTGTTATAATGATAATATGAGCTTTGAAATCAGTGTTGTGATCTAAATCTGTGAGTTGCTTTGAAAATCATCAAGATCAGTTGGTTTAAGGACTGTTTGGATAAAGCTGTTTCAGCTGTGTTGCTGATTGTTTGTGTTATTGTTTACTGTCACTACATGTTACATTAATCGATAATAGCTCAGTGAAACCTTAAAAACTAGTTCTTATTCAGAGAAAAGTCAAAATCATCTTTAATCTCACTTAAATTGTTCACTGCTAGGATTTAGAGAGTGAAATTCATCACATTAGTTCATAACTTGTTAATCTAGCTTAATCTCATCTTAGTTCAGCTTATTACATCACAATCAGTAAGTAGGATTCAGTAGAAGTTCATTAAAGTCAACTTAGTTCATAGTTTAAAAAAGGTCAAAATTTCATAACTGTTAAAATATAGCAGTTTTTCTAGATCATTTGTAGGGTTTAAGATAAGTTGGAAATAGATAACTTTTGTTGAATTTTGTTGTTTGGCTGCTTGTTTAACTGAATCAAGAAGAAAACACCATTTTCAGTTTCATTTGCTTATTAAAAAGTAGACCTAAAGTTGCCTGTTTGATCAGTTGTTTACACTGTGCACAGTTGCATATGCTACTTTCATAAGCTTGCAATATCTTTGCTACTTAGCTTTAGCTTGTAACTTTTGGTGTTTTTAGAAGCCCTTCTGGCTAGTTGGGTGATTGTGTGCTTATATGTTCATTTGCTGCTTAATTGGACTGCTTATCATGCTTATGTATTATGCTCAATACAACTCCCTATACTGATTCATCAGTATAGGTGAGTCACTTTCACAAGCTCATCAAAAGCTCATCAGTAAGCTTAAGCTTGTGTTCTTTGGCATTTTGCAGCTTATTTAATAGGGCTGCTTATAGCTTTTTCTTTGTCCCATTTCACTGATTACACTGAATCATCAGTGTAAGTGTGCTTCATTCATAAGCTCATTTCAAGCTTCTCAGTGGGTCCCACTCAGAGCTTATTGGCTTTTTGGATAGCCAAGCTAGCAAGCTTGTTAGGTCAGTGCTTATTTTGAGCTTGGGAGCTTTTGCCCCTAGCTTAATCAGACCTCAAAGATCCCTGCAGGCCTGTTTGGTCAGAGGGTATTTTTAGATTTGCTTAATTGCTTATTTCAGGCTTATCAGTGAATTCCATTGTGCCATATTGTTCTTTTCCAGTTCCTTAGTTTATATTAATCTTATTTTGTCTTTGGTTTCCTCTGTGTAGCTTATTTAAAGCTTATTCAAAGCTTAAACTCTTGATTTCAAGCCAAAAGCTTGACTGTTAAGCAAATAAGCCCACGAATTGCTTATTTTCAAGTTCCATAGTTTTTGTTTTCATTAAAGTTTCATATTATCAGTAGTAAAATAGATTTGTAAAAGAAAATCCAAGAAAAGCCAACATAAAAATAAGTGATAGCTTCTATTTAAGCCATTTGGCTTATTTTCAGCTTTTTCATTAAGCACTTGTCACTTTTATATTTTTCCTAGCTTCCTGTACTTATTTAACATTTATAGAAAAAGTTTTAGATTTTTCTTTATTCATTTAGTATTTATTATAAATTAAATTAGTTTAATAAGTAATTAAATAATAAATAATTAATAATAATTAGATAAAAAGTGTAAAAAATATATTTTCAGTCTTAAAATAAGTTTTAGGTTATTTTAGATTTATCAAAGTTAAAATTTTAATTTTCTAGGTTAATTTCCTATTTTCTTTTAATTTAGTGCATTTTAAATAATTAATAAATAGTTATTAATAAATAATAATTAATTAAATTGTTAAATAAATAATTTTCTTTTTCTAATAATTTTATTTTATCTTTAGGTTTATAAAAAAGTTATTTTCATATTTTTAGGATTAATATTTCTTCATTTTCCCTTTTTATTTTGTACGTTTACGTTTATTTAAATTTAAACGTACGTTTCTAGATTTCTAAACGTTTTTAAGAAATTTGGTTTCCTGTATTTATTTCCATAGCTTGTTTAAAGCTATTTCCTTTTATTTCCTTAGTCCAATAATTCAAAACCCCTTTTCCATTCAATAACACTTGATCACAATTCGTCTTTAAACACAATTTCACGCTTCGCTGGGATATAACGACCCGGGAAAACACTATACTCCTTGGATAATTGCATTGTGCCCTAGATTGTTTGACTTTTGTTGACCAACATCCTTGGTCAATAATAGTTGACTGTTTAGCCTCAATCAAATTTTGGCGCCGCTGCCGGGGAGGTGTGTTGCGTGTTTTAAACGTTTTGCAGTATCGTGTTTTTGAAACCCAGTCTGTGTATATCTTCTATCTCTTGTATATTCACCATATATAAAGCAAAACACTCGTGAAGTTAATTCGTTTAACGGATCTAGTACCAAAAATATCGTATTTCAATATTCCATAAACATATAAAACACAAAAATATTTTCTTTTGTTTCTATATATATATAAAAGATAAAAATATAATAAGAATTTTCGTTTTCTTTGTTTAATAATAACAACAATAAAATTTACCATCGAGAACCAAGACAAAGTACTGCCTAACTGGGGGTACGACCATAATAAGTTCCCAAACCAAAGATTAAAACTTGCCTTTGTATCCTTGTGAGTGGTGTACCTTTTTCAAAGAAGCCATTCATCTTGTGATTATTGGTTTAAGTTCACTGTCGTTTTGCCTCGATCTTGTTTTGATTGGATTTGTTTTCATCTTCACTTTTCAAAAAACGAAAAAAATATATATATACATAAAATCCAAAAAAAAAAAAGAATCTTCTTATCCTTTTCTAAGTTTCCTCCACTATAAAGGATTCTTAGACTCGTCTTAGTGCATGCGCACTCGTTCTTCTAGGTCTTCAAGCCCTTTTCGTGAGCTTGGAAACATACCTCGAAGACGTCGTAGACGTTCTGCCCCATCAGTCGTATCTGAGGTACGTACTGACCCTGTCATCATGGCAGATTTGCCGATGAATGAGCTTCTCCAAGCACCCATCGAGGGTTATGGAGATGCCATTGTTGTTCCAGCCATCGTGGCTGAAAGTTTTGAGCTCAAAACCGGGTTACTGAATCTTGTAACCTCAAGCCAATTCTACGGTTTTGAGAGGGATGATCCTCATGCTCACATTCGATGGTTTAACAAGATTACATCTACCATTAAATACAAGAACATCCCTTCTGACTCAATCAAACTTCTTCTATTCCCATTTTCTCTCGAGGGACAAGCCCGGATATGGCTTGAAAAACAACCCCCTCGTTCAATTGAGACATGGGAGGACTTAGTTACAAAGTTTGTAAACGAATTCTTTCCACCGTCGAGAACGACAAGTCTTAAAAATGAAATCATCAAATTCACACAAAGATTTGATGAATCGTTTAGTGACGCGTGGGATCGTTTCAAAGAATTGCTTCGTAAATGTCCTCATCATGGTTTCACCGAGTTGATGCAAATCGACACTTTCTATAATGGTGTGAGCCAATCTGACCAAGATTCTCTCAATGCCTCCTCTGGAGGTAACTTTTTGAGCAAAACCATCAAAGAAGCTTTAGCGATTATTGAAAATAAGTCTAAGGTCCGTACTGCACGAACAAAGCCATATCATTCTCAGGCTAGTGCTGGTCCTTCTACTTCATCTCCCGTGAGTACTTCTAGCACCGATGCTAAGATTGACAAACTCACGGACGCTATTCAAGCTTTGGTTCTCTCAAACCAAAAGAAAGTCACTTTCACACAAAATCCTTCACATGCTGAAGTGAAGAAAGTGGAAGTCTGTGTTACTTGTGGTGGCCCTCACGCATACTACAACTGTACTGCCACCGATGGTAGTCCTTTTGAAGCTAATGCTATAGCTGGTACTTCAAATCAGGGAGGTAATCAATACCGTCCTCAAATGGAACCAAGTTACCGAGCTAACACCTACCAAGGACCACCCGGTTTTAATCAGAACCAGAATTTGCAAAACCGAAACCAAAACCAACCTCGAATGAACCAAGGTCATCAAAACCAAGGGAATTTCAATTCTGGACATAATCAAGGTTTCCAACACCAAGGAAACTTTAACCGAAACAATTCCAACCAGGGAAATCATTTTCAGGGAAATGGTAATCCAAATCAAGGGAATTTTCAACATCAAGGTTATAATCAAAATAACCGAATCCAAAATTTCCCTAATCAACATCAAGCCATTCCAGCCCCACAACCATCATCTGATGAGTTATTGAGGCAATTCATGAAAGCTCAAGAGGACACAAACAGGTTGTTGGTCAGCCAGATCTCTGAGATTAAAAAATCTTTAAATGATCAACCTTCGGGCTCAGGAAAACTTCCGAGCAACACGATCGCTAACCCGAAGGGCGATGTTAAGGCGATCACAACCCGAAGTGGTGCTTCATATGATGGACCCACTATTCCTACTACCACTTCTTCTTCTTCCCCCAAGGTAGTGGAAAGTGAGCCTGAGGTGACTAAGGACCAGGTACTTCCTACTAATAACGGAGGTACCAACAACGTCCAACCTCAAGTTGTCCCGAAAACAAAACCTCGAGTTGTCTTTGAACATCCTGAAACCCCGGTTGAAAACCCTAAATCCAAACCTTCTATTCCCTACCCATCACGTTTAAATGAGCAAAAGCTCCGCGAAAAAGCTAGTCAACAAATGGATAAATTCTTCCAAATTTTTCAAGAATTACACTTTGACATAAGCTTTGCGGATGCTATCATTCTGATGCCCAAGTTTGCATCCACAATCAAACACTTGTTAAGCAACAAGGAAAAACTGTTTGAAATGGCAAAGACTCCATTAAATGAGAACTGCTCAGCAGTTATCTTGAAAAAGCTTCCCGAGAAGCTTGGAGATCCTGGAAGATTTCTACTACCTTGTGTCTTTCCAAGAATGGTTGAATGCTATGCCTTGGCCGATCTTGGTGCAAGCATCAACCTAATGCCTAAATCAGTATGGAAGAAACTTTCTCTTCCTGAACTTACTCCTACCTGCATGACTCTTGAGCTTGCAGATCGTTCAATATCTCGTCCACTTGGCATTGCTGAGGACGTATTTGTGAAAGTAGGAAAGTTCCATTTTCCAGCTGACTTTGTTGTTGTTGATTTCGATGCTGATCCTAGGGTTCCTCTCATTCTTGGAAGAGGATTCCTAAGAACGGGCCGTGCTCTCATAGATGTATTTGAGCATGAAATCACATTACGTGTGGGTAATGAAGCTGTCACCTTTAACCTCGATCAAACTTCAAGGTACTCCTCAAATTATGATTCTGAATCGGTTAACCGAATCGATGTCATTGATATTGCTTCAGAGGAGTACTCTCAAGAGTTTCTTGGTTATTCTCATAATTCTGTGAGTGGGGATCCCACCACATCTTCTCTACCTATCATTTCCGACTCTTCCCCTTATCTCACTCCGTTTGAGAGAAGTGATTTCATTTTGGAAGAGATCGAGGATTTTCTCAAGTGTGATTCATTTCTAGAAGGAATTGATAACGCTGAGATTGATCTGGAGGGAGATATTCTTCTTCTTGAGAAATTGTTGAATCACGACAATTCTCCTCCACTCCCTCCCGTTGAACTTCATAATGAGGAAATCAAATCAGTTGAGAAAACCGATGAATTTCCTGAGGTCGAACTCAAAGACTTACCGCCTCATCTTGAGTACGCATTTTTGGAGGGTGATGATAAATTACCCGTCATTATTGCTAAAGATTTAAATGATGAGGAAAAGACTGCTCTAATAAAGGTCTTGAAGTCACACAAGCAAGCCATTGCTTGGAAACTCTCCGACATAAAGGGTATCGACCCTGAATTTTGTACTCACAAGATTTTAATGGAGGATGACTTTTGTTGGGTCCATAAATACCCAATTATCTAAAACAGGATTTGAACACAAATTAAGCCAAGTGTTTACCAACCGAGAACAATTCAAGTCACTGAGTTAACAGTAACTCAGTGAGTCATCTTCAGGATGCTTAAGGCGAATTCAAGGCGAAGGATTCACTCCTCAGGAAGGCGGTACTTCCTGAGTAAGACTTAAGCCAAAGAAGAAGATGATGGGTTCAGTGAGTACTGACAAGAGCTCACTGAACCCCTCAGTCTCCTGAACACTAAAAGACTGAAGACTAAAGACTGAAGACTAAAGACTGAAGACTTAGAATCAATCTAAGACCTGAAGTAAAGGGGGGATCAAGCGGGAAAGTTTGAAGAGGATAAGAACAAGTCTTATCACGCCGAAAGCGAACTTTCCTTAAAACGGCTTAAAGTCAGAGAGTGGTTGGGCAGACACTCTAAAGGACCTTTTAGCTTATTCCCGATGTAGATTGGTAATGACAAAATACAGTTGTACTTTTGTCAGACCAACATAGGTCAACTTGTACTTTAGTTAATAGGCTTTTCTTTTATACTTGTGTATAAATAGATAGATGAGGAGAAAAGTGAATCAAGGTTGTGCACTAAAAGCTTAGACTTTCACAGCCCACTTTTCTCCTCCAAAGAACAACCTACTCACTGAGATAGCTCAGTAGGGTCTTTTAGTTGTCACTCAAGAAAAGCTTGAGTTTAGAAGAGGAGAA
Organism: Artemisia tridentata subsp. tridentata; assembly: GCA_021014915.2. Classification (NCBI taxonomy): domain Eukaryota; kingdom Viridiplantae; phylum Streptophyta; class Magnoliopsida; order Asterales; family Asteraceae; genus Artemisia; species Artemisia tridentata. The sequence goes on along the minus strand of CP139502.1, from coordinate 213,552,136 downwards.
CACCATACCTTGTCTATTCAATCCCAAAGTGTTTATTCCACAAAACACTTTGGGTAATAGATTCTTTGATTAATTTCTAATAAGAATTTAAACGTTGAAAAACCTTTGTTGTTTTTTTTTATATTTACATTCTAACTTATTTGGTAAAATTAATCATACATTGTATCAGTCTTAGTACACGATTAGGATAACTTTCTAGTTATTTCTATAAGTGTAACGGGAACAACAAGTGGTATCAGAGCCTCTGGTTTATAAAATCTTTCCAAAACTAAGAGTGCTCAAGGTTTTTAAAACCAAGATCCTACTATGGCTGATATAAATGTGCCCCAGCTAGTCGACAAAAAGGGACGTAGCTATTCAGCTGTTGCTCCCTGATGAAGCGAAAAGTGTACCGCTTTTAAGGGGTCATTTAAGCCCTAAATCGTATTTATTTGATCAAATATTGCCCTAAATCGTTCCTTTTGTCATTTTAGGTACTTTTGAGGAGAAATCTGGAAAAGGAGGCATTTTGGACGTTTTTGGAGCATAAAAGTGAAGAAAACGGCAAAGTCTCAAAAATCGGCTGAAAGTTACCTTTGACGGCGTCACATTTAACCCCAGACGGCGTCATGCCTTGGCAAGAAAAAGTGGACGTGAAATTTACTCATGATAAGCCAGTGAAAATAGCATGTGAATTCTGACGGCGTCACGCTTTAACCTGATCAAGGGCGTCACGGATTAAATCAAAGAGGGACGGCGTCACGTTCAAGGTTCGACGGCGTCAAGCCTTGATAAGCCAGAATGGATTTTTGAAGAGCTAAAGAGGGACGGCGTCAAGAAGGTCATCCGGGAACCCTAGAAGCGGCGAGGTGACGGCGTCACACTCCATAAGGTGACGCCGTCAGATCCAAAAATCTATATATAGTTTTCTAATTTTTTGTCATTAGTGTGGAGCTTAGTGTGTGGAATTTTGGGAGAAAACCCTAAGACGAGTTTAGCTTCTTTTTCAAGGCTTTTTGCCTTGAGATCTTCCATGTTACATTGAAGATAAGTTATCAATTAATCATTCAATATGTCTATGTGTTGTTTGATTCTTTCTTATTCTTGTCTTTTGTTTAACATGTTAGGCTAGATTTATCTTGTGTTTGCTTAGATCTAATGAAACCTAGCTATTGATTATTGGTTATTAGTGTGTTATTAGTTGTATTGGATGATTGTTTATCTATGTTAGGCTTAAGAAAACTGGATAACTTCCTATTCGGTAACTTGCTTGAACGTCTTAAGAAACATGAACCAAATGCGTACTAAAGGTTTTTTATGGTTGTATTTAATGCACAAGCGAATTCTAGTGATCCCATGTTAGGAGCTTCCTAGCCGGCTCGACATAGGAGTGAAGTAGGAGCTTGTAGAGTTGGGGAAGTACGTACGCCACCCCACGATTGGTATTAAGGAATACACCCGTCATCCACGCGACTAATACACACTAATTAACCGGTAAAAGATAGTTAGGGAGTAAGGAAATCTAAGTAAACACATTTCTCTACACATAAGTTTCTCACCAACATTTTATTTTCAGTTATTTTATTTTATTTGCATTTGTAGTTATTTGGGTTAGTTGACTAGCAACTAATTCCGCCCACTCCTTCAAAACCGAGATTTTACTTGCTTTCATAAAAATATAAAAGTACAAAAAAAAGAATCTTCCTCAACCCTTAGACCTATTAGAGTAGTCTTTCATACCTAACGAACACTATTCCCTGTGGAGAACGATCAATCCCCCGTACTTACCACTACACTATACTACATCGGTCAGGTACACTGCCTGGTGGGGTTGTAAGCCTCTTGAGATCCCTCGAGAGGTAAAACCTGTTGTAAGGTTACAAAACCACGCATCAAGTTTTTGGCGCCGTTGCCGGGGAGTAGTTATTGCTTAGGTTGAAATTTTATTTTTATTAGGTCTACTCACAAGATTCCTATCAAGTGAGATTTTTTCTTTTTATTTTGTAGCTTTCTCGTAGTCTATCTTTTCTTTGTGATTTTGTTTGTAATTTGCTTCAAATGGACTTTTCACTTAGATTTCTAAGATTGCAAGATATGGTTGAGTGGCTAGAACACCAAGAAGTTCAAAATACCTCATTTAGAGACACTTATGAATCATATGAGCCTTCACCTAGGATAGATTCTTATGAACAACCTCCATGTTTAGGATCTTGTTTTAGTGAGGCTAATAGGAAAAGCGACCTAGTTTGCCAAGGAATTGTGGATAGAGCCGTATCAATAAACCATAAGTTGGATGAAGCACTAGGTTTGTTATTATCACTACCTAAGAAAATAATTGACGAGGATATAGGTGATCTTGACACGTGGAATGATGAGGTAAACACCATAAGCCCACAAAATACTCAACCATCATTTGAGGCACCCACACCGCCCGTGACTTACCCGGAAGAAGTAGAAGAGACTTTAGGAATCCCGATGGAGGTAGAACCCTTGGACCAAGCACAACTAGAGGATATAGGTTTGCACACTTTTAGTGATGACCTTACTCTTAGTTCTAGGGAATTTCCTAGTGTTGATGAGCCGGAACCTCAACCTTTACATAACTTTTCATCCTTAGATTTACATCTAGGAGACAAAAGAGGAACCGACCCACCCATAAACCAATATTATCCGGGTAGTTTTAGGATGAAGGAAGCCATTCACTCACCCCCTTCACCTCACGTGGCATATTTCCACCCTAAGGGTGTGTATCGCTACTTCCACCCGCACTTAATCCTAAGTGTAGGGAAAACCTCCCCTATTTCCGTTAAATAAGGGTAGAGTCAGGCTCGTGACTCGAACAAAAACAAGCGCTTATTGGGAGGCAACCCAAGTTTTATTTGCTTTGTGTGTTTATTTATTTGTTTGTTTGATTTTATTTGTTTCCGTATGTGTGTTTAATTTTTATTAGTATTGATTCATGTTCAAAAGTAATTTGTGAAAATGCTTTATTTTGTTTTTAACTTCGTCTTAACTACATATAAAGGTATTTTGCAAAAGTTAAGTGTAAGGGAAATCTAAATCGGTTTATTAGAACACAAATGAACATGAATCATAATAATACTAAATTAACATACATATTAGTGTTTGTTTGAGTCAAATGCTTGTATCGAGTCATAATGATGTTTTGCAGGATTTCCAGGAAGTAAGGTAAAGGTTTTTCCAGAAATTTTCCGGAAACTTAAAATGAAAATTTTTGTCAGGTCATTTCTGACGGCGTCAGGGTTTATAACCTGACGGCGTCAGATTTAATTTTCAGAAATTTTTGAAAGTTTTGTTTTTAAAAAGTTTTTATTAAAATCTCCAACTTATAATCTCCAGGAATCTGCAAAATTATCATTCCACAAGCATTATATCCTTATATATAGATTTATCCCGCCGATGTTATGCAGGTTTTCGTGTTTGTTTTCTCAGGTTTAACAGGTTATTTTGGACAAGGAGATGTTTATGGAATCAAGCTTGTGGCGATGCATTAGTCATGGAGCTTCAACATTCTCTTTGGAGGAAGATCTAACCGTGTAATTTCATTATCCACCGAGCGAATCAGGGGAGTATTTGATTTCATTCTTTTACTTTTTACTTTTACATCTTGTTATTTGAACATTGGGGACAATGTTCATCTTAAGTGTAAGGGGAGGGTAAAAGTACGATTTTTGAGAATGCTCTTACGCTTGATTTTTGTTTGTTTAATGGTAGATGTGTAATAAAACTGAGAGAAATACTTGTTAAGGCAATTTTAGTGCCAAATTTAAAATTTTTTACAAAATATAGGAGTGAAACTTTGATCTTAATGAGCGTCTCACGGATAGGTGTTATATGACTAGCACAAAAACCGTACCACTAAAAAATTTTCCACCCCAAATATGTGAGGTTCGCCCCTAGAATTGGTAGGAAAAGCATTTATGCTATGATGTGTGTACCGGTAGCACTTAGATTCTAGAACTTGCGTTAGGACCATTCCGAGGCCACAAGTGAGACTACATTCGTGTAGTTAGATTTACTACATGATAAGAGGCATTAGGATTAACCCATTGTTTTACACCTGTGTTTTTGTTATAATTACTTCGGCTACATTGGTCAAGTAATTCTCCCACACCCTTTGCGTTGTACTCATTTTTAGTACACGATACCCCTAGTACACCCCTCAGAGCCTATCTTTTTGTTTCGACCTTTAAGCATTTTACTTAAAGGAAGAATTTGTTACACCCCACTAAAATGTACACCCAAATCGCCTTAGCCTACCTTGTATGCACTCATTTTTAGTGGATTATTGTTACAACATTTGTTTAAACCCAAGTTAATTATCTAGTTGATTACATGGTTGCTAAGTCGAGTCATATCCTTGTACATATTATTTTGGGACGATTGGGACTCATGGGTAAAGTACTAGTATAATGGAGTAATGGGGATGAACATCATTTATTACCCCCATATGTGCTAAATGTTTTAAAAGTACTCCAAGTTTTTCAATTATCTTAATTCGAGTCATTAGAATAGTTATTTGTAAAGTTATGTAAAAGTTCAAGTGTAAGGGGGATGCAATGCCCCTATGATGTATTATTTTGGATGGTAGGGCAAAAAAAAAAAAAAAAAAAAAAAAAAAAAAAATCGAAAAAAAAATCGAAAAAATCAAGAAAAATACAAAAAAAAATGAGAAAATGAAAAAAATAGAAAAAACATACGGACTACCATCCCGTTTTATTTTATGTTTATGTTTATGTTTTGTTATTTTCTTTCATTAGCTTAAAATCGAGTCTAGTCTTGGCTTAGCAACATTGTATAGTACATGTAATTGATCAAGATTTTTAACTCGCCACCAGTAAAACATCCTTTATCCAACAAAACCGTGTTTTCCTTTTCCCTACACCTAACGTTATAACCCATTTAAAAGCCCTCTTTGATAGTTTATCTTTGGTGCTTACGCCTAGTGGAGGAGGTTTTCGATCCTTTCCCAAGCCTATGGTAATCTATTTGCTATGACAGGTAGTGAGAGATATTATCCGTTTTCATTTATGAGATTTATTTTGATGACACTTGAGAGATGTGAGTATCTAAACACTACTTGTGAGGTGCTAGTTTATAATCTCCGTGCTTATTATGATTGATGTGGAACGAATATTTGTTGTAATTACTTTTATGTTAGCATTAAATGACCCCTAACTTGTATTTTGATTAGAATAAAAGCGCATTTGCTTGAGGACAAGCAAATCTCAAGTGTAAGGGTATTTGATGAAGCGAAAAGTGTACCGCTTTTAAGGGGTCATTTAAGCCCTAAATCGTATTTATTTGATCAAATATTGCCCTAAATCGTTCCTTTTGTCATTTTAGGTACTTTTGAGGAGAAATCTGGAAAAGGAGGCATTTTGGACGTTTTTGGAGCATAAAAGTGAAGAAAACGGCAAAGTCTCAAAAATCGGCTGAAAGTTACCTTTGACGGCGTCACATTTAACCCAGACGGCGTCATGCCTTGGCAAGAAAAAGTGGACGTGAAATTTACTCATGATAAGCCAGTGAAAATAGCATGTGAATTCTGACGGCGTCACGCTTTAACCTGATCAAGGGCGTCACGGCTTAAATCAAAGAGGGACGGCGTCACGTTCAAGGTTCGACGGCGTCAAGCCTTGATAAGCCAGAATGGATTTTTGAAGAGCTAAAGAGGGACGGCGTCAAGAAGGTCATCCGGGAACCCTAGAAGCGGCGAGGTGACGGCGTCACACTCCATAAGGTGACGCCGTCAGATCCAAAAATCTATATATAGTTTTCTAATTTTTTGTCATTAGTGTGGAGCTTAGTGTGTGGAATTTTGGGAGAAAACCCTAAGACGAGTTTAGCTTCTTTTTCAAGGCTTTTTGCCTTGAGATCTTCCATGTTACATTGAAGATAAGTTATCAATTAATCATTCAATATGTCTATGTGTTGTTTGATTCTATCTTATTCTTGTCTTTTGTTTAACATGTTAGGCTAGATTTATCTTGTGTTTGCTTAGATCTAATGAAACCTAGCTATTGACTATTGGTTATTAGTGTGTTATTAGTTGTATTGGATGATTGTTTATCTATGTTAGGCTTAAGAAAACTGGCTAACTTCCTATTCGGTAACTTGCTTGAACGTCTTAAGAAACATGAACCAAATGCGTACTAAAGGTTTTTATGGTTGTATTTAATGCACAAGCGAATTCTAGTGATCCCATGTTAGGAGCTTCCTAGCCGGCTCGACATAGGAGTGAAGTAGGAGCTTGTAGAGTTGGGGAAGTACGTACGCCACCCCACGATTGGTATTAAGGAATACACCCGTCATCCACGCGACTAATACACACTAATTAACCGGTAAAAGATAGTTAGGGAGTAAGGAAATCTAAGTAAACACATTTCTCTACACATAAGTTTCTCACCAACATTTTATTTTCAGTTATTTTATTTTATTTGCATTTGTAGTTATTTGGGTTAGTTGACTAGCAACTAATTCCGCCCACTCCTTCAAAACCGAGATTTTACTTGCTTTCATAAAAATATAAAAGTACAAAAAAAGAATCTTCCTCAACCCTTAGACCTATTAGAGTAGTCTTTCATACCTAACGAACACTATTCCCTGTGGAGAACGATCAATCCCCCGTACTTACCACTACACTATACTACATCGGTCAGGTACACTGCCTGGTGGGGTTGTAAGCCTCTTGAGATCCCTCGAGAGGTAAAACCTGTTGTAAGGTTACAAAACCACGCATCACTCCCAGACTAGAAGCTGGTAAATTTAGCAAGTGGAAAAAGCGCATGCTTTGCTACTTGACTGGTATGGAACCATACTACATCACTTGTATCAATGATGGTCCCTATGTCCCTAAAACTGTTGAAGGTTTAAACAAACCTGAAGCTCAGTGGACTATAGATGAGAGAAGGGTGGTCAACCAAGACCAACGCCTGAGAAGCATAATTATATCTTGTCTCCCTGACGATATAATGGAATCAGTCATTAACTGTACATCAGCCAAACAAACATGGGTTGACTTGGTTCATAGCTTCGAAGGTCCCTCAGATACCAAGGAAAATAGGATCATGGATCTTAAACTTGAGTATAATACCTTCAGGGCCAAAGACTCTGAAAGTCTCTCTGAGACCTACACTAGGTACAAGACCCTGATAAATGAGTTATCCAATGATGGTGTAGTTTTGTCTAAGCATGAGATCAATGTTGGCTTTGTCAACTGTCTCCCTAAGAAGTGGTTAAACTTCTCTCAGGGCCTTAGGAATGCAAACCACATTCAGACCCTTGAGCTTGCTGAGATCTATGGGAAGTTTGTCTATGAAGACAACCTAATATCAAGAAGATACCCAGACTCAAAGAAAGCTCTTGAGACCAAAACGGCCCTGACTTCCTCACCCATATCAACTGCCTTTTATTCTAATGGTATTGTGCAGGATTTTCAAGAGGATTCTGATGATGAGGTTGATGATAGAACCAGTGAGGAGTACTTAAGTGACTTACACTTGGAATTCCAAGAAAGAGCACTTCTTGCAAACTCAAAACGTTTTATCAAAAGAAATCAGTCAAACTTTTCAAAAGCTAAAGCAAATGAAACCACTAAATGCTTTAAATGTGGTAAAAAGGGTCATTTTGCAAAAGACTGCTATTCAAAAACAACCTCAGAACCCTCTTACAAATTTTCTGGAAACAGTTCTTCTTCAAGAGCTAGCAAATTTCAACCTAAAATGTTTCAGTCTCCACAAACCTCTCAAAGTGGTCTAAAAGATTATGAAACTAAGTATAGGATGGCAAAAGCCAAGCTCGCTCTTCTTGAGGCCACTCCCTCAGTCTCTCAGGCTCCAGCTCACAAACCTGTTCAGTCCAAGAACAAGGTCCTTATGGCTGAAGCTTATGACTGGGATGATGAAGAGGTCTCTGATGATGAAGAAATTCATGTGAGTGCACTGATGGCACTTTCAGATGGTGATCAGCTGGCAGTTGGAAAGAGCCATGCTAGAGATGGAGAATGGGTTAACATCACAATGAAGAAGGTAAACATTTTACTTTCAATGGATGATGATTCTGATTGGCAGTCTTATTTAAATTATATTTCTGTTGATCTCAAATTTGTAGAAGAACAAAGGCTTAACCTACTTTCAAAATATAATAATCTTGTGTTAGAATTGAACAAATGTAGAGATGAATTGCTTGTACTAAAACAAGCCAAGTTAGAAGTAGTCACACTACAAATTCAAAACACTGAGATTTTGAAAAAGAACCAAGCCCTTCAAACTGAACTTGACAAAGAAAGAGCTGTCATAAAAAGCTGGACTAAAAAGAACCCAAGAGTTTATGAATCTGTCAGTATGAATCCTAGTGAGAACTTTAAAGTCATAGGAATTAACCCACTCACTGACACTCTCAGTGAGACTGACAAAGAAAGAGTCTTTATTCCAGCTGGCATTGCTTTTGAGCAAGAAAAAGAACCCAAGTCAAATGACTGGATTGTCAGGGACAACCCAGTCAGTAAGTTACCCAACTTTGAGACTGGGAAAATCTTGCTCCCTGAAAGTCAGGCATTGAAAAGCATGCTAGGACTCACTGAAGAACCCAGTAGTACTGAGTTAATCACTGAGTCAGAATCAGAATCAGCTATACCTCTCCCACCACTGAAAGTCCTTCAGGGAGCTTCTCCAAGCTCAGACCTCACTCCATTAGTCTACTCTGAACATTCTCCAAAGGAGAAATCAGGATCGGGAAATACAATCCTGAAAAGGCTAATCCCTGAAGTCTCAGTAAATACTGATGACTCAACAACTTCAGTCCCTTCTGAAGCAAAAGTCTCAGTAAACACTGATGACTCATCTACTTCAGTCCCTTCTGAGGTAAAATCCCAAAGTCCTGATCCAAGAATTGATCAGTTGACTGAGATGGTCAGGAAGCTGAGTGAGAAGATTGAATCTTCTGAGAAAAATCCTAAATCTAAAATTAAGGAAACAAAACCAGCTTCCTCAACCTCCAAACCCAAAACCAAGCCCACCAAACCTCGGGTGATATGTGAGCTGTGTGGCTTTAATAATCATGTTGCTGATGATTGCTACAGAATCCTTTACTGCATGGTATGCAAAAAGGAAGATCACAGAACCTCTGATCATCAGTCATACACAGCCTCAGCTAAGATGGCAAACTTTAAATCAGTTGCTCTTAAGTATCCATCTGATGCTAAGCAGAGAATGAAAAAGGCAAAGCCTTTTCCCTCTTGCCCTCATTGTGGATTCAATGACCACCTTCCTGAGGATTGCTTAATGGACACATGCTGTGACCTATGTGGTGATCCCACTCATGACACCTCAGGACATGATGAGGCCATTCAGGCAAGGAGAGGAAAGAACAAATCATCCTCTCAGTATGCTGAGTCTTCCCTTGCAATAAAATGCAAAATTTGTGGGAGCTCAGTCCACTCAACCACTGACCACAAATCATTATCTACTTTTAAGCAGGCTATTAAAGCCAAGCCCTCTATGAAGAGGGGTCCTAGAAAGAACTGACCCAGTTTACTATTTGTGCAGAGACATGCCAGGGAGCCAATTTGGCATCTAGATAGTGGATGTTCAAGGAGCATGACTGGTGTGAAGCAGTATCCGCACAAATATGTGGAAGAATCAGGACCCAAGGTAGTATTTGCTGATAACTCATCATGTCCCACTGAAGGTTATGGTTCAGTAAACTGCAATGGTATAGTCTTCACTAGGATAGCTTATGTAAATGGCCTTAAGTATAATTTGATCAGTGTCAGTCAACTATGTGATGCAAAATACATAGTTCAGTTTGATGATAAGCAAGGAACCATCTTCAATGCAAACAAGGAAGTTGTCCTTATTGCACCTAGAAGACAAGATGTTTATGTGTTAGACATGACTAGTCTGACTCAGAATGGTACTTGTCTCTTTGCTAAGGCCACTGAAACTCTCAATTGGCTTTGGCATAAAAGACTCTCCCATCTGAACTTCAAAAACATAAATCATCTTGTGAAACAAAATAAGGTCCTTGGCTTACCATCTCTTGTGTTTTCAAAGGATAAACCCTGCTCAGCTTGTGAAAAAGGCAAACACAAGAGAGCATCCTTTAAAACCAAAACCAACTTTTCCATCAGGAACTGCCTACACCATCTTCATATGGATCTCTTTGGACCCATCAGTCCTAGATCTATTAACCATGAGAAGTATACTCTGGTCATAGTGGATGAATACTCAAGATACACTTGGGTTTACTTCCTGACCAAAAAGAGTCGGGCAGCAGGAACTATCATGTCCTTTGTCAGGAACATTGAAAATCAGAATGACATCAAAGTCAAACAGATTAGGACTGACAATGGGACTGAGTTCAAAAATCATGAACTTGAAAGTTTCTGTGATGAGAAAGGTATCCATCAAAACTTTTCCTCACCTTACACACCTGAGCAAAATGGTGTGGCTGAAAGGAAAAACAGAACACTCATTGAAGCTGCTAGAACAATGCTAAATGGATCAGTCCTTTCAAAACATTTCTGGACTGAAGCAGTCAAAACTGCCTGTTACACACAAAACAGATCCATCATTGTCAAGAGACATAGCAAGACTCCTTATGAGTTATTCAAGGGAAGAATCCCTGACATCAGCTACTTTCATGTCTTTGGGTGTCCTGTGTTTATTCATAATCACAAAGACCACCTAGGGAAATTTGATGCAAAGGCTGATGATGGATACTTCCTAGGATATTCTCTTGTCTCAAAAGCCTTCAGGGTGTTCAACACAAGGAGACAACAAACTGAGGAAACATTTCATGTTACCTTTGATGAGAGCACTGAAGTCATCAGGTTCTCAAATTCCTCAGTGGAAGAGATAGGAATCAATGACTCATCAAGATATCCTCCTGATGAGTTTGATCCTGAAAACAATCCTTCCACTCAGTATCAAGCTGATGCTGATATCTCCTATCACATCCTCCCTCATAACCTTCCTCACCCAAGCATCACTGAGTTTATTGAAGCACAAACAAACACTGACTCTAACAATCAGTCTGTTCAAAGTGCTCAGGAACCAAATAATCTCAGTGATCAAACAAATCATTCAGACACCCATCACCCTGAAAGCCATCAAGTGTCTGAACCAATCCCTTCACCTCTACCCAATATGGCCTCCACAAGTTCTAATCAGTACCCAAGACCTCAGGACAGATGGACTAGGTCTCAGGATATAGAACTTGTCAATATTATTGGAAAGCCTACTGAAGGCATGCTCACCAGAAGCATGGCTGCTAAATTATCCGCAGCCTCAGCCAATGAATGCCTATTTGTGGATTTCATTTCCACTATTGAACCCAAAAGTGTCAAAGAAGCACTTACTTATCCTAGTTGGGTTCAGGCCATGCATGATGAATTGGAACAATTTGACAGAAATAAGGTGATGACCTTAGTCAAGTGTCCTGATGGAGTTACAGTCATTGGCATGAAATGGGTATTCAAAAACAAATCAGATGAGAATGGCATAGTCATCAAAAACAAGGCCAGATTGGTTGCCAAAGGCTTCAACCAGCAAGAAGGCATTGACTATGAGGAAACATTTGCACCAGTTGCAAGGATGGAAGCCATCAGGATCTTCCTTGCATTTGCAACCTAAATGAACTTCAAAGTGTACCAAATGGATGTTAAAAGTGCATTCTTAAATGGTTCACTGAAAGAAGAAGTTTATGTCCAACAGCCTCCTGGATTTGAGAGCAGTGAGTTTCCTGACTATGTCTGTAAGCTTGACAAAGCCCTTTATGGACTGAAGCAAGCTCCCAGGGCATGGTATGAAACCCTCTCATCCTTCCTGATCCTAAACAAATTTGTCAGAGGCAAGATAGACAATACCTTGTTTATCTACAAGACAAATGATGATGTTATACTTGTTCAAGTATATGTTGATGACATCATCTTCGGCTCAACAAGTTATAAACTTTGCAAACAGTTTGAAAAACTGATGGCAAAGATATTTGAAATGAGCATGATGGGAGAACTGACTTACTTTCTTGGCTTACAAATTAAGCAGACTGATAATGGAACCTTTATCAGTCAAGAGAAGTATGTCAGAAGCATACTGAAGAAGTATGATCTCAGTGACTGTGCCTCAGTCAAGACTCCCATGGTCCCACCAAATAACCTTGGTTATGACCTCACTGGTAAATCAGTCAATCAGACTCTATACAGAGGAATGATTGGGTCACTGATGTATCTCCTTGCATCAAGGCCTGACATCCAATTCTCAGTATGTTTGTGTGCCAGATATCAATCTGACCCAAGAGAATCTCATCTCACTGCTGTGAAAAGGATCCTCAGGTACCTGATAGGTACTCCAAGCCTTGGATTGTATTATCCTAAGTGCTCAGGGTTTGACCTCAAGGGATACTCAGACTCTGACTATGCTGGATGCAACATGGATAGGAAAAGCACCTCAGGCTCCTGCCAATTCCTTGGTGGAAAAGTAGTCTGTTGGAGTGCTAAAAAGCAACAATCAGTTGCCATGTCCTCAGCTGAAGCTGAATATGTTGCAGCAGCTAGCTGTTGTGCAAATGTACTTTGGATGAAAAGTCAACTCAGTGACTATGGCATTCAGTATAAGATGGTTCCCATCTTTTGTGATAACACAAGTGCAATTGCAATTTCCAACAACCCTGTTCTTCATCAGAGAACAAAACACATTGATATCAGATATCATTTCATCAGGGATCATGTCATGAATGGTGACATCGAATTACACTTCATCCCTACTAAATATCAGTTAGATGATATTTTCACCAAACCTTTGGATGAACCAACTTTCACTAGACTGAAAGCTGAGTTAGGAATGTTGGATATTGAGACTCAGTCCACTGATTGAATCCATCCAACTGAAGTGTATATTCTTAGAACCTCAGGTCCCTGAATCAATGTGTCCCTCAGTGTCAAGTATCACTGAATACCCTTCCTGAACCATCAGTAACTAAAACCCAAAGTTACTGAAACCCTCAGTGAATGAAAAGTCATTCAGGGTCCTCAAGATGTCATTCAATGCTAACTTAAATGCTCTAAGTATTTTGTTAGTAAATGTCCTAGGTTGGTGACTGATTTCCTATTTAATATAGGAATATATGTCTCTATGGCATACACATCTTGGGCCCCCACTTTCCCACTTGGCATTAATTGCCTATCCAATCACATTAGAGAAATGTGATGACTCATCTCTGCATACTACACTTTTTGCAGATGGCTCAACTGTTCACCATAATGGTTGCCGAATACATGGGGAAGTGGAATCGTGGCATTAAATGCGGACTTCAAATTTTTATAAAACAATTTTCAAATTTTTTGAAGTAAAATGCTTTATGCCCGAAATACCCCAAACCTTTCCACTTCCCTATAAATACCCATCCAAAAGAATACACACACACGCTTTTAGAAATTTATAAGCAAACTCTGCCCTTTTTATTTCTCTAACAAATTGTGTGTGTGTTCCTAGCATTAAGAAATATCTGACCATTTTCCGACCTAAACCCGATCATAAAATGGCTTCTTCTAATGCTATTACCACCGCCCCAAATGTGAGCTTCACAATGGAGGGCGTGGACTTGACCAAAAACAATGTGGTTGGAAATTTCCATTACCCGCAGCAATATGCGGGTTACAAGGATGTAGTTAAGTATTTACAAAACTGCTTCCTTGCCACAGCTTTTACAACCACCCCAGAAGTCATCTATAATGACTATCTTAGGGAGTTTTGGTGTACCGCAACGGCTACTAGCCCTAAGGACACCAAAGATTCGATCATCACTTTCACTGTGATGAATGGGACTAGGACTCTCTCCCTGAACTACAAGACCTTCATCAATGCCACTGGTCTAAACTTTGTTGAGAACTTTGAGGCTAACCCTACTGATCAGGAAATAAAAGCTGAAATGCTTTTCCTAGGGCCTCATGATGTTAGGCGTCCTGGCGAGTCTCCTGAAGCCTTGTTGGCTAAGGCTCCAATAGTGAAGACATGGTTTCACCCTGTCTGGAGACTTATGATGACATTCGTCATTCAGGTACTCGGAGGAAACAAATCCTCCACTGAGCAGTTGAACTCATCACAACAATTGATGATGTTCAGTCTCTTGGAGGGTAGAAAAATAGATATCGGAGGAATAATCTTCCGTGACCTCGTGTCAAAGCTCTTAGGGAAACATAGGCAAAGACATATGTCGTATCCTAGGTTCATTTCCTGTGTGCTTCAGGACCTCCTTGGTTCTGACTACTTAAGGTCTGATGATGAAGGTACAAAACCTGACATCTTACATAAGACCAACTTTAGTAGTGACATTACTGAGGTAAATCCAGTCGCCCTGACCACCTACATGCTGACGGTGATTCAGGGTGAAAATGTATGCTCACCAATTCCTTCACCAACCAAGAAGGTGAAGAAGAAGAAAGGGAAAGGGGGACAATCCAGTAAGGTGGTTAGACCTAAGCCACTCGTCACTGAGACTGTTGCCTCAGGCACCAAAAATGTTATTGTGACCTTGACCTCTCCGACTCCCATAACAGAGACCACTTTGGCCACAAAACAACCGCCAACGGAGGGTATTGAGCAATCATCCTCAGTATCCTCGGGCACACCCTTTCCACATGTCCCTACTGAAAAAAACAAGCCAGGTGGGTCAGGAGCATCCACCCACTCACATCCCAGTGAAGGCACTGATAGATCACAATCAGAGCCTGAGGGAGTACAGGGTTCTATATCCTCAGTGGGGCAGTACTACTCCGCTGAGAAGGGGACCCACACCCACTCACATCCCGCTAATGTCTCTAAGCAATCACACTTAGAGTCTCAGGGAGTTCAGGCCTCTAAATCCCCAAAAGGACAGCACAATCCTGATGGGAAGGGAGGCCATCAACACTCACCAATAGTACCTAGTGATTCTACTGGAAAACACCCATCAGTAGATGAAGGTGCTCAGGGGGACAAAGACTCAGGGGGAAACAAACCACCCGCTGATACGGAACCCATCACCCCCTCAGGCGATCCAAGTCACTCAGGAACTGATCCTAATAGTCAGGCTGGGCAAACCCCCCCAGTTATTATGACTAGTCAGGCTGGTACAACCCCACCAGTTATTATGGCTAAAGGATCAGGACCTGGCCACAACGAAAGTGAGCCCTCTTTTGAGGGGGAGCTGGATTCCCTGAAGGCTCCTTCTCTGGCTGACTATGAAATTTTGTTGGCTGATGAGTCAGAGGAGGAGACGGATTTCGATTTTGGTGATGATGAACCTCTTACTGAAGTTGAGGAGGAAATGGAGAGTCCATCTGAGCAACAACTCTCTTCTCCTCCTCCTGAGGATCAACAACCCAATTCACCATCATCTTCATCATCATCTTCATTAGGTGCCTCTGCCACCCCTGAATGGTTAACCAAGTATGACAATGTTCATCCGCCTACTGAAAGAAGTATGGCCAAGTACCTTCGCCATGCCAACGAAGGTCTGTATAATGCTCTCACTGATGAACTCATGGATCAGCATACTGAAGCGGCAGCCTCCTATGCCGACTTCAGGGCCTCAGTAGAAGAATCTCAGGAAAAGATTCTTCAGGCTACAAGGCTTACAGACAAACAACTTGAAGAACTCACTAAAACCTTTGATGAAACAGTCACTGGTCAACATCAGGAGCTTGCCAACATCCTCAAGGCTGTTGAAGGGGTCCAAGAACAACTTTCTGATGATCCCACACTGATTCAATCAATGAAAGACCATATGGCCATTCAGTCAACTGCCTCCTCAAACCTTACTGAGCTTCTCAGGCTCTTTATGGGGGTAGATATCAAAGGTCTCAGGGACAACCAGGATTCCATTCTTCAGGCTGCAATGGAATCCAAGGGGCACCTCACCAAGCTTTCCTTAGCCATGGATCAGCTCTCACAAACACATAATGAGCTGATCATCCACTACACCAACCGTGTTACTGAACTCTCCACCATCCAACAAGCAATGGCTACCGAACTCAATGCCGTGAAGAATGATGCTTCTGAGACAAAGTCAATGGTCTCAGATATCTTATCAATTCTTCAGGCCTCTCATGTGCCACCACCTCCTCAGTCAGCAGGTCTTTCCACTGAAGTTCCTAAACCTGCTGAGGGGGAGAAAAATGATGAAATCCCTGATCCTTCCTCTGCCTTGGTAACTGTTCCAAATCCTGAGGAATCTACAAGTCAACCTCCTCTCACTGGTAAAGGGAAGGAAATTATGACTGAAACCTCTCCTCCTGAACCACACATGGTCAAGGCTTCAAACATAAGACAACCAGATCCTGAAGTACCGTCTTATGTTGACTTAGAAGATGGGAGAAGAGTCTATGGGACTCAGGAGGAACTAGCTAAGATCCTAGATGAGGAAGATCGCAGGAAAGCCCATGACCTCTCCACATCGACCATCTATGAGGTTGCCAAGGAGGAAATAAAGGAGTCTGAGAAAGAGATTCAGGGAGATGAATTCATCAAGCTTCAAGCCCAGCTTCTTCAGAAACACAACAAGGAAGCCAAACTGAAGCAAGAAAAGAGGCAAAGGGCATATGAGAGGTATGTTTGGCACATGACCAAAACCAAAGGTGAAGACAAAATCACTGACATCACCATTCACCCCTCCAAACCTCTGAGCTTAACTGTCCATAGAGGTCCAAGAAAGTCTGAACATCTTCCTGAAGTCAAATTTTCAGACTATGGGTTAAGAGAATAGGATATGATGATGCCCATCCTGAGGAAGAAAACCTCAAGCAAGAATGCCCCAATCATTATCAAGTCACTGAGTGCCAAGTATGAGGAACTCGCTAAAGTGGCAAAGAGTCTGGGCATTGACCATGATGAGGCACTTGCTTCTCAGGGACTAACTATCCCTGATTATACTCAGAAGGTTGGGAAGAAAAGGAAAGCTGTAGCTATGGAGCCTGAACAATACATAGCTGCACTTCACTGCAACAGGGTTCCTCCTCAGGGAGTAAAATTCCGTCCTAACCTTGTCATTAAAGAACCTGAGTATGGCATCTTCTTCATGGATGAATTTGGTCAGGAAGCCTTTCAGAGAGTTTCGGACATTGATAAAGTGGAAACGACAACACTCCTAGCCTACAAACTGATGGCACTTAATATCAGGGGCTCTAACAATGAGGAGTTTGTCAGGCTGATGGATCGATTGATGAAAGAACGACCTGACAAAGAGGTGTTAGTGTCGAAGAAGGCAAAGCTTGAACTATTAGGTCTCCGTCAGGAACCTTAAGTATTTTGTTTAGCTGATAGGACTTTGTAATGATATGAATAAAATGCTGTCCCATGTTTATGTTATTTCGTAGTCCTTACTGTCTTCTTGTATACTCAGTATGAGAAGAAGCCACTAGCTCACTCATACTGATCAATAACACTTAGGCATAATTTATATCCAAATAGGGGGAGATTGTTGGGTCCATAAATACCCAATTATCTAAAACAGGATTTGAACACAAATTAAGCCAAGTGTTTACCAACCGAGAACAATTCAAGTCACTGAGTTAACAGTAACTCAGTGAGTCATCTTCAGGATGCTTAAGGCGAAGGATTCACTCCTCAGGAAGGCGGTACTTCCTGAGTAAGACTTAAGCCGAAGAAGAAGATGATGGGTTCAGTGAGTACTGACAAGAGCTCACTGAACCCCTCAGTCTCCTGAACACTAAAAGACTGAAGACTAAAGACTGAAGACTTAGAATCAATCTAAGACCTGAAGTAAAGGCGGGATCGAGCGGGAAAGTTTGAAGAGGATAAGAACAAGTCTTATCACGCCGAAAGCGAACTTTCCTTAAAACGGCTTAAAGTCAGAGAGTGGTTGGGCAGACACTCAAAAGGACCTTTTAGCTTATTCCCGATGTAGATTGGTAATGACAAAATACAGTTGTACTTTTGTCAGACCAACATAGGTCAACTTGTACTTTAGTTAATAGGCTTTTCTTTTATACTTGTGTATAAATAGATAGATGAGGAGAAAAGTGAATCAAGGTTGTGCACTAAAAGCTTAGACTTTCACAGCCCACTTTTCTCCTCCAAAGAACAACCTACTCACTGAGATAGCTCAGTAGGGTCTTTTAGTTGTCACTCAAGAAAAGCTTGAGTTTAGAAGAGGAGAACACCATACCTTGTCTATTCAATCCCAAAGTGTTTATTCCGCAAAACACTTTGGGTAATAGATTCTTTGATTAATTTCTAATAAGAATTTAAACGTTGAAAAACCTTTGTTGTTTTTTTTTTATATTTACGTTCTAACTTATTTGGTAAAATTAATCATACATTGTATCAGTCTTAGTACACGATTAGGATAACTTTCTAGTTATTTCTATAAGTGTAACGGGAACAACAACTTTAAACCAGCAGTCCAACATCAAAGAAGGGTGAATCCTAAAATCCATGATGTTATCAAACAAGAGGTTCTCAAACTTCTTGATGCAGGATTGATTTATCCCATCTCTGATAGTCCTTGGGTTAGTCCCATTCACTGTGTTCCAAAAAAAGGTGGCATAACTGTTGTCACAAATGATGAAAATGAGTTGATTCCAACTCGATTGGTTACGGGGTGGCGTGTTTGCATTGACTATCGAAAGTTAAATGATGCCACCCGTAAAGACCATTTTCCTCTACCTTTTATGGACCAGATGCTTGAGAGATTAGCGGGAAACGAGTATTATTGTTTCCTTGACGGTTTCTCAGGTTACTTTCAAATCCCCATTGATCCATAAGATCAAGAAAAGACTACCTTCACATGCCCTTATGGAACCTTTGCTTATAAACGTATGCCTTTCGGCTTATGTAATGCTCCAGGCACGTTCCAGAGGTGTATGATGGCCATATTTACCGATATGATCGGGAAAACAATGGAGGTCTTCATGGATGACTTCTCGGTCATTGGGGATTCGTTCCAAGCATGTCTCTCCAATTTAGAAAACATGTTGAAACGGTGTAAAGACACCAATCTTTGTCTAAATTGGGAGAAGAGTCATTTTATGGTCAAAGAGGGCATTGTCCTCGGCCATAAGATATCTAAGAATGGGATTGAGGTTGACAGAGCTAAAGTTGATGTCATTGCTAAATTGCCTCATCCCGCTACCGTAAAAGGTATTAGGAGTTTTCTGGGTCATGCCGGTTTCTATCGTAGATTCATACAAGATTTTTCCAAAATCGCACGGCCTATGACTCATCTCCTTGAAAAGGATGCTCCTTTTATCTTCTCACCCGAGTGCATCAAAGCTTTTGAAACATTAAAGAAAAAGCTTACTGAAGCACCCATTCTAGTTGCCCCCGACTGGGATTTTCCCTTTGAGCTCATGTGCGATGCAAGTGATTTTGCTATCGGTGCAGTCCTGGGGCAACGAAAAGCCAAACACTTTCAGCCTATCCACTATGCAAGTAAAACCATGACTGAAGCTCAAACTCATTACACCACTACAGAAAAAGAATTATTAGCTGTGGTGTATGCCTTTGAGAAGTTTCAGCCATATTTGATCTTAATGAAATGTGTAGTGTATACGGATCACTCGGCTCTCAAATATCTCTTTGCAAAACAAGATGCAAAGCCGAGATTGCTCCGTTGGGTTCTCCTCCTAAAAGAATTTGATATCATTATACGTGATAAAAAAGGAGCTGAGAACCTAGCTGCTGATCATCTATCCCGATTAGAGAACCCGCACCAAGATGTTTTCGAGAAAAAGGA
Organism: Artemisia tridentata subsp. tridentata; assembly: GCA_021014915.2. Lineage (NCBI taxonomy): Eukaryota > Viridiplantae > Streptophyta > Magnoliopsida > Asterales > Asteraceae > Artemisia > Artemisia tridentata. The sequence goes on along the minus strand of CP139502.1, from coordinate 213,532,402 downwards.
AATAAATGAAACATTTCCTCTCGAGACACTCAATGCGGTTACTTTTCGAGGAGATTCTACTACCCCATGGTTTGCTGACTTCGCAAATTACCATGCGGGTAACTTCATAGTGAAAGGGATGTCGACCCAACAGAAGAATAAATTCTTCAAGGATGTTAAACATTACTTCTGGGACGACCCCTACTTGTTCAAAATCTGTGCGGATCAAGTCATCCGACGGTGTGTTTACGGACAGGAAGCTATTGACATTCTCAAAGCTTGCCATGCTGGACCCACTGGGGGCCATCATAGTCCAAACTACACCGCCAAAAAGGTGTTTGATTCCGGGTTTTATTGGCCCACAATCTATAAGGATGCCCAAGATCTCATCAAAACTTGTGAAGCTTGTCAGCGTCACAGAAATATTTCACAACGAAATGAAATGCCACAAAATGCTAATCAAGTTTGTGAAATCTTTGATGTCTGGGGCATTGACTTTATGGGGCCATTTCCATCATCTCGAGGAAATAAATACATTCTCGTGGCTGTTGACTATTTGTCAAAATGGGTTGAAGCAAAAGCTTTACCCACCAATGATGCCCGAGTTGTTGTAAAATTCCTGAAAGCTCTTTTTGCCCGTTTTGGAACTCCACGTGCTATAATCAGTGATCGTGGTACGCATTTTTGCAATGACAAATTTGATAAAGTCATGCAAAAGTATGGTGTAACTCACCGTCTTTCTACTGCGTATCACCCACAAACAAGTGGGCAAGTAGAAGTTTCAAATCGGGGTATTAAAAGAATCTTGGAAAGGACTGTAGGAGAAAATCGTGCATCCCTGGTCGGAAAAATTGGATGATGCACTATGGGCCTTTCGTACAGCTTACAAAACACCCATCGGGTGTACACCTTACAAGCTTGTGCACGGAAAGGTATGTCATCTTCCGATCGAATTAGAGCACAAAGCCTACTGGGCCTTGAAACATGCTAACTTTGACCTCCAAACTGCGGGTGATCACCGTAAAGTTCAAATGAATGAATTAAATGAACTGCGTGATCAAGCATACGAGAACTATTTGATCTATAAAGAAAAGACAAAGAAGATTCATGACTCTAAAATCAAGAACCGCGTTTTTAACGTTGGTGATCGAGTCCTTCTTTTCAATTCAAGATTGAAGATTTTCTCGAGAAAACTCAAATCCCGTTGGTCTGGTCCATTCACTATTACAAAAGTTTATCCATATGGTACCGTTGAGTTATCTCAAAAAGATGGTCCAAATTTCAAAGTGAATGGTCATCGTTTGAAACACTACTTTGGAGAGGATATACCACCAATGGTTATCCCAGATCTTCAAACTTTCCCCATGGACCAATAAATTCGGGGATCGAGTCAAGCTAGTGACTCGGTGATCAAAAACATTTGCCCACAACATGGGTTTTCACCCATGTCTCTGACTTCTTTCTCTGTTCTACCACCCGAGTGTGGGGGAGATGCCCACATGTTGTATATATGTATATACCAAAATTGAAAAAAAAAAAGTGTGTATATAAAATAATGGCTATTAGTATTTCCCTTTCACGTTCTAAGTGTTGGTTTAACAGCCGGTACTTTGAATATTGAGGGCAATATTCAGTTCTAAGTGTGGGGGGGAATTCTAGCGAATTTTATCAAATGTATCATCTAGTACCCCCATTTTGGCCAAAATTTTAAATTTTTTTTTCTCACTTAGAACGCAATAAATGGTTATCAGTCCGCCATGTCTAACCCACATAAGGATTGGCTAATCCAGGAGCAAACGGCTCTTGGTAAAGATATATCAAATCCGTTTATGGCTTGCAATTTGCCAAAAATTGTATGGTTTTCGACTCACCATATCTTTATAAGTGAAGAGTTGGCTAGCCCGCAAGGTTATGGCTTGTGGTAAAGGCATTGGAAAGCCATAATTGGTAATCAGCTCACCAAAGATAATAACTGTATTTTATCTAAGAGTTGGCTAGTCCAGAAGCAAACGGCTTCTGGTAAAGACAAATCAAACTCGTTTACAGCTGATGATTTGCTCAAAATCATTTGGTTATCATTGTACCAAAGTATCACATACTAAAACAATGGCTACTCCAGAAGTAATGGCTATCTGGTAAAGAGTAAAATCCATTAAACTTTCAAAAAAGATTGCTAGGGACTAGCAATAGTTTAGTGTGGGGGATTGATGAGTGTGTAAATACTCATCATTTTTGTCGTATCTGAACTGCCAAAACATCCAAAAACACTCAGAAATGCATCAAAATACTGAAAATATCCCAGGGATTGTGTTTTATATGTTTCAAATGCAAAATGTTTGAAAACAATTGAAAAACGAACAAAGTTTGCAAAATTGGCAGTTTCAGTCCCTCAACTTTCAAAACTTGTCAAATTTAGTCCCTAGGCATTTGTTTTGTAAGAAAAGTCACCAAAGGTCCTTTTGAAATCATAGGTTGTCATATTTAGTCCTTTGGTGAAAAGTTTCAATAATTTACAAGTTTGGTCCCTAGCTTATATAATTTTACAAACCAAACGGACCAAGTTATAATATTTCCCCAAAATCCAAATTACAATACCCCAGCCCACTTAAATAAAAACCCAAGTCCATCCCCAAAACAGATAACCCGGCCCAACCTTATTTAAATAAACCCAAACTCAAAACCAGGGTTTGACCTTAGTCAAACCCGTCTCCCTCACACAACCCCGCCAAACCAAAACCACCTCCAAAACCACCATCACCTTTACACCTCAACCCCCCACCTCATCACCACAGCTGTTTAACCTCTCCCCTCCACCTCCACATCCAACAAAATTCTTTAATTGCCTCAAAAATACCCATTCCTGCTTTTGTACGTTTTGGCGCCAAAAAGTCCAAATGGACGTTTATGATGAAATTGATGAAATCAAGGGCCGAGATCAAGTGGGAATTGTTCAGAGGTCGACAAGGAACTCTAAAAGTCTATAAAGAAGGAAAAGAGGAGAATGTGGAATCTATCTAGTGTAATTTTAGTTTCTTAGTGTCGAATTAGTTAAATTTCAATTTCCAGTGTAATTTTAAGCTTTCAAGTACTCTGTTTAGTATTTTCAAGTGTATAAGAATCTTTTTCAGTAATCAATTTCAAGGTTTAGTATCAAATTCAGTGTATGCAGTTTAATTGTTCAAATTTCCATGAAATTGTGAATGTGTTCTTAGTGTTGTTATTGAACTCAGTTAGATCATATAAGCTCCTTATAAAGCTTGTGTAAGCTTTTAGTAACCTTAAAACTCAGTTTAGTTATAAAAATCAAAAATACAAAAAAATCACAAAATTAGAGTGAAATTCAGAAATGGCAAGGAAGATGATGATCATGGCTGGAGCAGGGTGAATTTTGGATTGCCCTTGGTTTAGTGGCCTTGTGGAAGGCTATAGGAGTGTTCTTTGGTTCTTGGTTCTCTGTTTTTAGCTGGGTATTCATTTGTAAGCTTTTTGATCAATTTTAGCATTTCACTATATCAGTAGTTTGTTGCATGAATCTTGGTGTTTTTTATACTTTGTGGTGATTGTTAAGTGATAATCAAGTTTAAAATCAGTTGGTTGTTCATTAGGAACATTTGGTATTAAAAATCTCATTTTCTTAGTTAAAATAGCATAGTGTCTATCTCTGTGTTTTAGGCTATTATTGTTGGATTTTTATGCTTAATTGATCTGTTATAATGATAATATGAGCTTTGAAATCAGTGTTGTGATCTAAATCTGTGAGTTGCTTTGAAAATCATCAAGATCAGTTGGTTTAAGGACTGTTTGGATAAAGCTGTTTCAGCTGTGTTGCTGATTGTTTGTGTTATTGTTTACTATCACTACATGTTACATTAATCAATAATAGCTCAGTGAAACCTTAAAAACTAGTTCTTATTCAGAGAAAAGTCAAAATCATCTTTAATCTCACTTAAATTGTTCACTGTTAGGATTTAGAGAGTGAAATTCATCACATTAGTTCATAACTTGTTAATCTAGCTTAATCTCATCTTAGTTCAGCTTATTACATCACAATCAGTAAGTAGGATTCAGTAGAAGTTCATTAAAGTCAACTTAGTTCATAGTTTAAAAAAGGTCAAAATTTCATAACTGTTAAAATATAGCAGTTTTTCTAGATCATTTGTAGGGTTTAAGATAAGTTGGAAATAGATAACTTTTGTTGAATTTTGTTGTTTGGCTGCTTGTTTAACTGAATCAAGAAGAAAACACCATTTTCAGTTTCATTTGCTTATTTAAAAGTAGACCTAAAGTTGCATGTTTGATCAGTTGTTTGCCCTGTGCATAGTTGCATATGCTACTTTCATAAGCTTGCAATATTTTTGCTACTTAGCTTTAGCTTGTGATAATTGTTGATTTGAGAAGCCCTTCTGGCTAGTTTGGTGATTGTGTGCTTATATGTTCATTTGCTGCTTAATTGGACTGCTTATCATGCTTATGTATTATGCTCAATACAACTCCCTATACTGATTCATCAGTATAGGTGAGTCACTTTCACAAGCTCATCAAAAGCTCATCAGTAAGCTTAAGCTTGTGTTCTTTGGATTTTTATAAAGCTTATCCACCAGACTCAAGGTTCCAATTCTTGTTTGGCATTTTGCAGCTTATTTAATAGGGCTGCTTATAGCTTTTTCTTTGTCCCATTTCACTGATTACACTGAATCATCAGTGTAAGTGTGCTTCATTAATAAGCTCATTTCAAGCTTCTCAGTGGGTCCCACTCTGAGCTTATTGGCTTTTTGGATAGCCAAGCTAGCAAGCTTGTTAGGTCAGTGCTTATTTTGAGCTTGGGAGCTTTTGCCCCTAGCTTAATCAGACCTCAAAGATCCCTGCAGGCCTGTTTGGTCAGAGGGTATTTTTAGATTTGCTTAATTGCTTATTTCAGGCTTATCAGTGAATTCCATTGTGCCATATTGTTCTTTTCCAGTTCCTTAGTTTATATTAATCTTATTTTGTCTTTGGTTTCCTCTGTGTAGCTTATTTAAAGCTTATTCAAAGCTTAAACTCTTGATTTCAAGCCAAAAGCTTGACTGTTAAGCAAATAAGCCCACGAATTGCTTATTTTCAAGTTCCATAGTTTTTGTTTTCATTAAAGTTTCATATTATCAGTAGTAAAATAGATTTGTAAAAGAAAATCCAAGAAAAGCCAACATAAAAATAAGTGATAGCTTCTATTTAAGCCATTTGGCTTATTTTCAGCTTTTTCATTAAGCACTTGTCACTTTTATATTTTTCCTAGCTTCCTGTACTTATTTAACATTTATAGAAAAAGTTTTAGATTTTTCTTTGTTTATTTAGTATTTATTATAAATTAAATTAGTTTAATAAGTAATTAAATAATAAATAATTAATAATAATTAGATAAAAAGTGTATAAAATATATTTTCAGTCTTAAAATAAGTTTTAGGTTATTTTAGATTTATCTAAGTTAAAATTTTAATTTTCTAGGTTAATTTCCTATTTTCTTTTAATTTAGTGCATTTTAAATAATTAATAAATAGTTATTAATTAATAATAATTAATTAAATAGTTAAATAAATAATTTTCTTTTTCTAAAAATTTTCTTTTATCTTTAGGTTTATAAAAAAGTTATTTTCATATTTTTAGGATTAATATTTCTTCATTTTCACTTTTTATTTTGTACGTTTACGTTTATTTAAATTTAAACGTACGTTTCTAGGTTTCTAAACATTTTTAAGTAATTTGGTTTCCTGTATTTATTCCTATAGCTTGTTTAAAGCTATTTCCTTAGTCCAATAATTCAAAAACCCATTTCCATTCAATAACACTTGATCACAATTCGTCTTTAAACACAATTTCACGCTTCGCTGGGATATAACGACCCGGGAAAACACTATACTCCTTGGATAATTGCATTGTGCCCTAGATTGTTTGACTTTTGTTGACCAACATCCTTGGTCAATAATAGTTGACTGTTTAGCCTCAATCAGCCACCCAGCTCACCACACAACACACTTACCACTCTGCCCTTGGGTCTTTTCCAGTTTAGCTTTGCACCCTTTTTTATTTAACCCATTTTTCCCTTTTAAGCTATCTGAACCTTTTAGCTTATTACCAGCTTATCCCAATAAGCTGGCACTTTTTTTTTATATTTTTCCTAGGCTTGTTTTAACCTTAAGTAGTTTCACAAAAAATTTCATAATTTTTAGAACAATTTTAATATTTTTTATGCATTTTTCTTTTTAAAACAGTTTTTAATTCATAATAAAAAATATAAAAGTCAGAAAAATATAAATCTTTTTTCTAAAATTTTCTTTTGTCATTTGTAACTTAGGAAAAATAATTTTGCACTTGTAAGATTAGATGTCCATATATCTTAGTTTTAATCCCGTTTTTAGAATTCTCATTTCACGTTTTTAAAATAATTTGTTTAGATTTTAATTTTCCCGTGAGAATTTGTTTCTCATTTCTTTATTAGAATTAAAAAATATCAAAATTCCATATCCCAATCATCAGTCACTCTAATTCCAAAACCTTACACGATTGTCCATTACATCCTCGCTGGGACACGACCCGGGTAATCACTTACCTGGTATCACACATATCGTATTCACGGGTTTTGTAAGTTAACCTTTTTCCTAAAGGGTTGATTTGTCATTTCCCGCGTATCACGTGTATCTGTCTGATATTTATATATACGTACTTTGAAACGGATCAAATTTTGGCGCCGCTGCCGGGGAGGTTGTGTTGCGACAATATCGTTGAGATTTAAACGATTAGTGACTTGAGATCCTTCCTTTTGAAGTTCCTATTTCCCATAAACCCTATAAAAAACAAAAATATTTTTCTTTTCTTATATATATATAGTATCATATAAAAACAAAAACCCAAAAACATTCTCGTTTTATTGTTAAATAAAAGATAAAAGCAAAATCAATATAATATTCCTCAACTAGGAGTATTATCATAATAAGTTCCCAAACAAAAGATTAAAACTTGCCTTTGTGTCGCTTGCGAATTCGGCTCACCTTTGATTGATAAACAAACTCTAACGGAGGTTTCAGGAGGTTTGGCATTAAATTGACAAACCGAAAGGAGCGGGTTTTTAAGGAGCATTTATTGCCCACCTTTGCTCCTCCGCCACTCTGTGCGTTTTTCTTTCAGAGAGCTACCGTACGCTTGTTGATTTAAGGTTTAAGTTCCTTGTGTTTTGCTTCGATCTTGATTTAATTGAATTATTTTATTTAGTGCATGCGCACTCGTTCTTCTACGTCGACAAGTCCTTTACGTGAACACGTAGATATTCCGAGAAGACGTAATCATAGACGTGCTGCCCGAATAGTCGAACCCGAAATTCGTACTGTTCCCATTGATAAAATGGCAGACGATCGAACAATGGCGGAGATGCTCCAAGCACCTACCGAGGGTTACGGAGATGCCATCGTTTTACCACCAATCAATTATGATCATTTTGAATTGAAAACGCATTTGATTCAACTCGTATCTACAAACCAATTCCACGGGTTTGAACGAGAAGATCCGTATGCACACATCCGTTGGTTCAACAAGTTGACCTCAACCATCAATTACAAGGATGTGCCGCAAAAAGTTGTCAAATTGATGCTATTTCCGTTTTCACTTGATGCGTGGTTTTGCAACCTTACAACAGGTTTTACCTCTCGAGGGATCTCAAGAGGCTTACAACCCCACCAGGCAGTGTACCTGACCGATGTAGTATAGTGTAGTGGTAAGTACGGGGGATTGATCATTCTCCACAGGGAATAGTGTTCGTTAGGTACGAAAAATTACTCTAATAGGTCTAAGGGTGAGAGAAGATTCTTTTTATGTTTTTATAATTTTATGAAAGCAAGTAAAATCTCGGGTTTGAAAGAGTGGGCGGAATTAGTTGCTAATCAACTAACCCAAATTACTACGAATGCAAATAAAATAAAATAACAAAAATGAAAATGTTTGGTGGAAACTTATGTGGAGAGAAATGTGTTTACTTAGATTTCCTTACTCCCTAACTATCTTTTACCAGTTGATTAGTGTGTATTAGTCGCGTGGATGACGGGTGTATTCCTTAATACCATTCGTGGGGTGGGGTGGCGTACGTACTTCCCCAACTCTATGAACTCCTACTTCACTCCTATGTCGAGCCGGCTAGGAAGCTCCTAACATGGGATCACTAGAATTCGCTCATGCATTAAATACTACCATAAAAACCTTTAGTACGCATTTGGTTCATGTTTCTTAAGACGTTCAAGCAAGTTACCGAATAGGAAGTTAGCCAGTTTTCTTAAGCCTAACATAGATAAACAATCATCCAATACAACTAATAACACACTAATAACCAATAATCAATAGCTAGGTTTCATTAGATCTAAGCAAACACAAGATAAATCTAGCCTAACATATTAACCAAAAGACAAGAACAAGATAGAATCAAACAACACATAGACATATTGAATGATTAATTGATAACTTATCTTCAATGTAACATGGAAGATCTCAAGGCAAAAAGCCTTGAAAAAGATGCTAAAATCGTCTTAGGGTTTTCTCCCAAAAATTCCACACTAAGTTCCACACTAATGACAAAGAATTGCAAAACTATATATAGATTTTTACATCTGACGGCGTCACGTTATGGAGTGTGACGCCGTCACCTCGCCGCTTTTAGGGTTCTCGGATGACCTTCTTGACGCCGTCCCTCTTTAGCTCTCCAAAATCCGTTCTGGCTTATCAAGGCTTGACGCCGTCAGACTATGAACGTGACGCCGTCCCTCTTTGAATTATAACGTGACGACCTTGATCAGATTAAAGCGTGACGCCATCAGAATTTCCATGCAATTTCTCTGGCTTATCATGAGTAAATTTCACATCCACCACTTTTGCCAAGCCATGACACCGTCCAGGGTTAATCCTGACGCCGTCAAAGGTAACTTCCAGCAAGATTTTGAGACTTTGTCGTTTTCTTCACTTTTATGCTCCAAAAACGTCCAAAATGCTTCTTTTTCCAGATTTCTTCTCAAAAGTACCTAAAATGACAAAAGGAACGATTTAGGGCGATATTTCATCAAATAAATACGATTTAGGGCTTAAATGACCCCTTAAAAGCGGTACACTTTTCGCTTCATCAAATACCCTTACACTTGAGATTTGCTTGTCCTCAAGCAAATGCGCTTTTATTCTAATCAAAATATAAGTTAGGGGTCATTTAATGCTAACATAAAAGTAATTACAACAAATATTCGTTCCACTTTAATCATAATAAGCACGGAGATTATAAACTAGCACCTCACAAGTAGTGTTTAGATACTCACATCTCTCAAGTGTCATCAAAATAAATCTCATAAATGAAAACGGATAATATCTCTCACTACCTGTCATAGCAAAAAGATTACCATAGGCTTGGGAAAGGATCAAAAAAACCTCCTCCACTAGGCGTAAGCACCTAAGATAAACTATAAAAGAGGGCTTTTAAACGGGTTATAACGTTAGGTTTAGGGAAAAGGAAAACACGGTTTTGTTGGATAAAGGATATTTTACTGGTGGCGAGTTAAAGATCTGGATCAATTACATGTACTATACAATGTTGCTAAGCCAAGACTAGACTCGATCTTAAGCTAGAAACGAAATAACAAAATAACAAAAACATAAAATAAACATAAAATGAAACGGGATGGTAGTCCGTATGTTTTTTCTATTTTTCTTTTTCTCATTTTTTTGTATTTTTCTTGATTTTTTTCGATTTTTTTTTTTTTTTTTTTTTTTTTTTTTTTTGCATACACTTTTGCCCTACCATCCAAAATAATACATCATAGGGGCATTGCATTCCCCTTACACTTGAACTTTTACATAACTTTACAAAAAACTATTCTAATGACTCGAATTAAGATAATTGAAAAACTTGGAGTACTTTTAAAATATTTAGCACATATGGGGGTAATAAATGATGTTCTTCCCCATTACTCCATTACACTAGTACTTTACCCATGAGTCCCAATCGTCCCAAAACAATATGTACAAGGATATGACTCGACTTAGCAACCATGTAATCAATTAGATAATTAACTTGGGTTTAAACAAATGTTGTAACAATAATGCACTAAAAATGAGTGCATACAAGGTAGGCTAAGGCGATTTGGGTGTACATTTTAGTGGGGTGTAACAAATTCTTCCTTTAAGTAAAATGCTTAAAGGTCGAAACGAAAAGATAGGCTCTGAGGGGTGTACTAGGGGTATCGTGTACTAAAAATGAGTACAACGCAAAGGGTGTGGGAGAATTACTTGACCAATGTAGCCAATGTAATTATAACAAAAACACAGGTGTAAAACAATGGGTTAATCCTAATGCCTCTTATCATGTAGTAAATCTAACTACACGAATGTAGTCTCACTTGTGGCCTTGGAATGGTCCTAACGCAAGTTCTAGAATCTAAGTGCTACCGGTACACACATCATAGCATAAATGCTTTTCCTACCAATTCTAGGGGCGAACCTCACATATTTGGGGGTGGAAAAAATTTTTAGTGGTACGGTTTTTTTTGTGCTAGTCATATAACTCCTATCCGTGAGACGCTCATTAAGATCAAAGTTTCACTCCTATATGTTGTAAAAAATTTTAAATTTGGCACTAAAATTACCTTAACAAGTATTTCTCTCAGTTTTATTACACATCTATTTTTAAACAAACAAAAATCAAGCGTAAGAGCATTCTCTAAAATCGTACTTTTACCCCCCCCCCCCCTTACACTTAAGATGAACATTGTCCCCAATGTTCAAATAAAAAGATGTAAAAGCATAAAGTAAAAGAATGAAATCAAATACTCCCCTGATTCGCTCGGTGGATAATGAAGTAACACGGTTAAATCTTCTTCCAAAGTAATGTTGAAGCTCCATGACTAATGCATCGCCATAAGCTTGATCCAAAAACATCTCCTTGTCCAAAATAACCTGTTAAACCTGAGAAAACAAACACGAAAACCTGCATAACAACGGCGGGAAAAATCTATATATAAGGATATAATGCTTGTGGAATGATAATTTTGCAGATTCCTGGAGATTATAAGTTGGAGATTTAATAAAAACTTTTTAAAAACAAAACTTTCAAAAATTTCTGAAAATTAAATCTGACGCCGTCAGGTTATAGACCCTGACGCCGTCAGAAATGACCTGACAAAAATTCTCATTTTAAGTTTCCGGAAAATTTCTGGAAAAACCTTTACCTTACTTCCTGGAAATCCTGCAAAACATCACTATGACTCGATACAAGCATTTGACTCAAACAAACACTAATATGTATGCTAATTTAATATTATTACGATTCATGTTCATTTGTGTTCTAATAAACAAATTTGGATTTCCCTTACACTTATCTTTTGCAAAATACCTTTATATGTAATTAAGACGAAGTTAAAAACAAAATAAAGCATTTTCACAAATTAGTTTTGAACATGAATCAATAATAATAAAATTTAAACATACATACGGAAACAAATAAAATCAAACAAGCAAATAAATAAACACACAAAGCAAATAAATAAAGCTCGGGTTGCCTCCCAAGAAGCGCTTTTCTTTATTAACGAGTCTTGTAGCTAGACTCAAAGTCACCGTACATTACGTGACTCCATCATCGGTCATGGTTCCTAGGCCATTCTCCTTTGATTCTCTATCAGAATCACTTTCATAGTAAAAGTATTTCGGGTCCTCGAGATCAAAGGGATTGTTTCGGTATTTAGAACTAAGCTCCTTATCATGCTTAAAGAATCCACTTGACAAGTCAAAAGTGTCCTTACATCCCCTTCTCACATCATCATCACACAACACGAGTTGGGAACTTAACCCATCGAGCCCTTCATAATCAATCTCCTTGAATTCTCTCATCTTGTAAGGCGTTTGGTATGAGATTTCCCTAACCCCATCGGTGAAAGTCATGATCCCATTGAGCTCGTCCACAACCAAGCTTGTGGCCTTGCAAAAAGGTACCCCAAAAACGACTTGTGATAACCTGGGATCGATGTACTTTTCGATATTATCGACGATTGCGAAGCTCATAGTGAATGTCATGTTTCCTACAAACACCTGTACATCATCATCTATGCCAATGTCGTCCTTTCCTTTATGAATCATTCCCCATCTGCAAATGTTGTTATAATGAAACAAGGACATCACATTTCTGGGTAAACATGTGTCGATGTAAACATTATAAAAATGCTTGTGACCAATCATGCAAGGTATCTTGAGATTATTCGGATCATATCGCTTAATTCGGCCAGGCCTCCTACCGCATAGTCCCCATGCGTTGCCACATGCTGATGGTTGATACTCATACACTTCTTCACAGCCATCCCGAAAAATCACTTTCCTGACACCATCGGTAAATAATGCACTCCTATCATCCTCATCGAGTATCACTCCCGTTGCTTTTATGAATGGTTTGCCTAGAACAAGGCCAGTTAAGGATGGGCTGATGATAGAGTTCATGTTATTAATTACAGTTAACTCGATATGAACGAGGAACTTTTCTATCACAATTGGTATACTCCTTATTACCCCGATGATATTAGACCCTTCATATTTGACTTGTTCGGCGAAGGCTTCGTTATATAGAGAGAGGGATATTGCATTCATAGAAGAGTTGGGGTTTATGTAGGCATCTTTTATGAACTTTCTCCTAGTGGTGCAAGATATCTTAAAGACCCTAGGAACGCCATCCTCTATTCTCTCTCTGAATCCCATAGGCAACTTAGCTGTGCCCCTCTTAAGTTCCTCCACCAAGGGGCGGTCTAGCAGTCCTGGGAGCCCATGAGGTATTTCGGATTCCTCTTCTGAGCCCTCCTCATCACTTACCTCTCTTGTACTCGAGTTCTTCGGTGGGTTTAGATAGTCGCCGGGCGCCTCGGGGTTCTTTTCGGGAACTTCACCCTCCATTACATTGTCCACATTCTTGGTTGATTGTTGGTCCAGATTGGGTTTAGGGACAGGTATTGTTGTAATGGTGTTCACGAAGTGGAGAGGTTTCGAAGGGGTATGAGTATCTCCAATTTCTTTTCCATTCTGTGATATGTGTTTGAAGAGTTTACTAGGGTGCTTGATTTTTACAGTAGGGGGTGTCGGGTGAGTAACCGTGACAGATTTGATCTCATTAACTCGTGTCAACTCACAAGTTGACCTGCCAGCAAGGCGATCATTGATAACCTTAAACAGGTTATCAACCTTGTTGTTCATATCAACTTGCTGTTGTCTGAATTGATTCTCAAGTTTGGAGAGCTGTGTTTCTTGAGAGAGGATGAATTTTTGCAGTGATTCCTCGCGATTTTGTTGTTTATGCGTATGCTGATGAGGATAATGTTCAGACCAGGTGAGTGGGGGAGAGTCATTGAATGATACACTTCGAGTTTGGTTCCAACTAAAATTTGGTTTATTCTTCCATGCCTCATACCTATCTTCGGAATTCTTGTGTCCATAATTAGTAGTGAGCCACTTATCTCCCGCCTTATCGATTCGCGAGGATGCGAATTCTTTGAAAGCCTATTTGGGGAGTTCCATGCAATCATGAGTATCGTGGGGACCACTACATAATTCACACGAAGAAGTGATTTTGTTCACTTGGCTTGAAGGTTTAGGAGCCTCGTAGGATTTCATGAGAAACTTGACTTGGTCTTCAAGTTCTATGATCCTACGGTCGGAAGTGCTTGAATTGTTCGAAGGCAAAGATATTGCCTTGACCGTTTTATTCAAATCACGGGGATCACTCCAACTTTCGTTGTCATAAAGAGCAAGATCCTCTAGGAGAGCCCATGATTGTTCCGCACTTAGATCACGTAGCTTGCCACCGGCCGATTGGTCAATGGTTTGCCTTGTGGAGAGATTGATATGGTCATAGAAGATTTGGACTTGGAGCCAAAGTTCTATGCCATGGTGAGGGACTTATTGGAGTAAGTCCTTGAATCGAGTCCATGCCTCGTAGAGGGTTTCGCCTTGACGTTGTTGGAACATCAAGATATCATTCCTTAGCTTGGTAGTTCTCCCCGGTGGGAAAAACTGAGCAAGGAAACGAGTGGTGAGATCATCCCAAGAGGTGATGGAACCTGCGGGTTGACGCTCTAGCCATTGACTAGCTTGGTCCCGCAAAGAGAATTGAAAGAGACGCAGTCGGGTCGTCTCTCGAGTGGCAACATCAAGGTCTATAGAATCAACAATTTTGAGAAAGTCCTTGAGATGTTGATTAGGATCTTCAGAACGAAGTCCATGGAATGCGCATCCGCTTTGCACCAACCGGATGGTGTCGGATCGCAAGGGTGTGACATTGGCTCCTTGAGTGAGCTCAATGGTGTTTCGATAGCCATGGTGGCTAGGACGGGAATACTCTCCTAAAGTACGGGCTCTAGGAGGTGGTGGTTGTTGTGGTGGGTTGTTGGGATCGAGGATATTACCACCTTCCATGATGTCGGATGGTAATGGTTACGAACAAAGACACGAAGAAAATAGATAGACTAAAGAAAACCTAGAAAAATAAAATAAAAATCTCACTAGAAAGGAATCTAGTGAGTAGACCTATAAAATAAAAATTCAACCTAAACAATAACTATTCCCCGGCAGCGGCGCCAAAAACTTGATGCGTGGTTTTGCAACCTTACAACAGGTTTTACCTCTCGAGGGATCTCAAGAGGCTTACAACCCCACTAGGCAGTGTACCTGACCGATGTAGTATAGTGTAGTGGTAAGTACGGGGGATTGATCGTTCTCCACAGGGAATAGTGTTCGTTAGGTACGAAAAATTACTCTAATAGGTCTAAGGGTGAGAGAAGATTCTTTTTATGTTTTTATAATTTTATGAAAGCAAGTAAAATCTCGGGTTTGAAAGAGTGGGTGGAATTAGTTGCTAATCAACTAACCCAAATTACTACGAATGCAAATAAAATAAAATAACAAAAATGAAAATGTTTGGTGGAAACTTATGTGGAGAGAAATGTGTTTACTTAGATTTCCTTACTCCCTAACTATCTTTTACCGGTTGATTAGTGTGTATTAGTCGCGTGGATGACGGGTGTATTCCTTAATACCATTCGTGGGGTGGCGTACGTACTTCCCCAACTCTATGAACTCCTACTTCACTCCTATGTCGAGCCGGCTAGGAAGCTCCTAACATGGGATCACTAGAATTCGCTCATGCATTAAATACAACCATAAAAACCTTTAGTACGCATTTGGTTCATGTTTCTTAAGACGTTCAAGCAAGTTACCGAATAGGAAGTTAGCCAGTTTTCTTAAGCCTAACATAGATAAACAATCATCCAATACAACTAATAACACACTAATAACCAATAATCAATAGCTAGGTTTCATTAGATCTAAGCAAACACAAGATAAATCTAGCCTAACATATTAACCAAAAGACAAGAACAAGATAGAATCAAACAACACATAGACATATTGAATGATTAATTGATAACTTATCTTCAATGTAACATGGAAGATCTCAAGGCAAAAAGCCTTGAAAAAGATGCTAAAATCGTCTTAGGGTTTTCTCCCAAAAATTCCACACTAAGTTCCACACTAATGACAAAGAATTGCAAAACTATATATAGATTTTTACATCTGACGGCGTCACGTTATGGAGTGTGACGCCGTCACCTCGCCGCTTTTAGGGTTCTCGGATGACCTTCTTGACGCCGTCCCTCTTTAGCTCTCCAAAATCCGTTCTGGCTTATCAAGGCTTGACGCCGTCAGACTATGAACGTGACGCCGTCCCTCTTTGAATTATAACGTGACGACATTGATCAGATTAAAGCGTGACGCCGTCAGAATTTCCATGCAATTTCTCTGGCTTATCATGAGTAAATTTCACATCCACCACTTTTGCCAAGCCATGACGCCGTCCAGGGTTAATCCTGACGCCGTCAAAGGTAACTTCCAGCAAGATTTTGAGACTTTGTCGTTTTCTTCACTTTTATGCTCCAAAAACGTCCAAAATGCTTCCTTTTCCAGATTTCTTCTCCAAAGTACCTAAAATGACAAAAGGAACGATTTAGGGCAATATTTGATCAAATAAATACGATTTAGGGCTTAAATGACCCCTTAAAAGCGGTACACTTTTCGCTTCATCAATGCTATTTCCGTTTTCACTCGAAGGGGCAGCCCGGATTTGGCTGGAAAAAGAACCCCCTCGATCCATTGAAACTTGGGAAGATCTCGTACAGAAATTTGTCAATTATTTCTTTCCTCCTTCAAAGACGACTAATCTGAAAAATGAAATTTCTGGATTTCGTCAAAGTTTCGATGAAAACTTCGGAGAGGCATGGGAACGATTCAAATATCTCCTAAGAAAATGCCCGCATCATGATTTCACAGAGTTACAACAGATCAATACGTTTTATAATTGGTTGAATGGAAACGATCAAGATTCTCTAAACGCTGCCGCCGGTGGCAATATCTTGAATCGTCGACCTAAAGATGTGCTTGAAATTTGCGAGAATAAATCAAAAGTTCCTATTTCTCGAAACAAAGTGAATGTTCCTATCACTCCTGCTTCTTCATCCGGTAACTCATCAGAGTTAGCCGCTCTAACGGACGTGATTCGTTGCATGATGAAGGAAGTGAAAGAAATTAAGAGTGAGATTCATAAACCGGAACAAATCAAAGCCGTAAACAAAGTGTGTGAAACTTGTAGTGGTCCGCATGCGTATTACGATTTTCAAGCAACCGATGCTTCTGTTTACCAAGCTCCCATAGCAGCCGTGAACTACAATCAAAACAGACCGCAAGCGGAAACTCGTTACCGAGCACCAAATGCTATGGTACCACCTGGTTTTCCACCCGTGCAAAATCAAAATAATCAAAATCGCTTTGTTCAAAATCAAGGACAAAATTTCAACAATTCTCAGAATTTCAACCAAAACCGTAACAATTTCAACCAGCCTTATCAAGCTCCGAATCAACATGTTTATCAAAAACCTCCTCAAGCTCCTTTGACTAATGATTTCATGAAAGTTACTGAGTCCAGCATGCGTTCAATGCAGACTCAAATCAATAATATGAAAGTCGAGTTGAGAAAGGAAATTGATACTACGATGTCTCGTCAAACAAATGAGTTGAAGAATATGATGGGCAGTTTCATGAATATGAACATGAACCAATCTTCTTCATCTTCCAGATGACTTCCGAGCAATACCATTCCTAATCCCAATGCTGAGTTGAAAGCCGTCACCACTCGTAGTGGTAAGACGCATAATGGACCCTCGACTCCTATGCCCCCTCCACCGGGGGAAGTGAATCGAGATGCCGAGGTGACAACAGACAAGGTGCATTTCTCAAGCCCACAAAGTACCGCACACGTCCAACCTCCAAATGTCCAGATTCAAGTTCCGGAACCCCATGTTCCGAAGACCAATCCTAAGTCTTCAATTCCATATCCTTCGAGGCTTAATGATCAGAAGCTTAGAGACAAAACGAATCAACAGATGGAGAAATTCTTTAAAATCTTCAGTGATTTACACTTTGACATAAGCTTCGCAGATGCTCTCATTCTGATGCCCAAATTTGCATCTACACTCAAAAGTTTGCTAAGCAACAAGGATAAGTTGTCTGAGATGGCAAAGACCCCACTAAACGAACAGTGCTCGGCGGTTCTCCTCAAAAAGCTTCCCGAAAAGCTCGGAGACCCCGGCAAGTTTTTAATCCCATGTGATTTCTTGGGAATGGTTCAGTGCTCAGCCTTGGCCGATCTTGGCGCAAGCATTAACCTTATGCCACTCTCGGTATGGGAGAAATTATCTCTTCCGAAGCTTACATCTACTTGCATGACACTCGAGCTAGCGGACCGTACTATAACTCATCCGCTGGGAATAGCTGAGGATGTCGTTGTGAAGGTGGGAAAGTTCCATTTTCCCACTGATTTCATTGTGGTAAACTTTGATGCTGATCCTCGAGTTCCACTCATTCTGGGGAGAGCTTTCTTAAGAACGAGTCGTGCTATCATCGATGTATATGCTGAAGAATTATCTATACGAGTTGATAATGAAGAAGTCACGTTTAACATTAATCAGGACTCTAAACCTCTAACCACCAAATGCAACATTGCTACGGTTAATCAAAAATCTGATTTCGTAATTGCTTCCAAAAGAGGTGATTCGATGCTTTCAAGATTCACGGTTAAGAGTCCTTCACAAAAACGTGCTGAGCTCAAAATAAGGGAAATTACCCCTGGTTCAAGCAAATGGTTTGAAAGTTGTGCTACAGAAGTTAAGAGTGTTTTTGACTATGATGAACAAGAATCGGAGATCACATCGGAAGTGGTGAAAATTGCTAGCTCTAAGAGCACACCACTTGTCCCACCTCCGGAATCGGTTTATCGTGTTGAAATTGTTGATTCTGTGGATGATCCTACCATTGCTCTCTCTTCCCCCTCTCTCACTCCGTTTGAGGGAGGTGACTTCATCTTGGAAGAGATTGAGGCTTGTTTATCTTGTGATTCAATTCCATCTGGAATTGATGATGGTATGTTTAACCCGGAGGGAGACATTCTTCTAATTGAGAAGTTGCTTAATGATGATCCATCATCTCTCCCTCCGAAAGAACTTCATAATGAGGAGATCAAATCTGTTGAAAATTCTGATGATCTTCCGGAGGTCGAACTTAAGGACTTGCCACCTCATCTCGAATATGCATTTTTGGAGGGTACCGATAAATTACCCGTCATAATTGCTAAAGATCTAAATGATGAGGAGAAAATCGCTCTCATAAAGGTTTTAAAGTCACACAAGCGAGCCATCGCTTGGAAACTTTCCGACATTAAGGGTGTTAACCAGGAATTTTGTACACACAAGATTTTAATGGAAGATGACTTTAAACCAGCGGTTCAACATCAAAGAAGGGTTAATCCCAAAATTCACGAGGTTATCAAAAAGGAGGTTCTTAAACTCCTTGATGCCGGACTGATTTACCCTATCTCGGATAGTCCTTGGGTGAGCCCCGTTCATTGCGTACCTAAAAAGGGTGGCATTACCATTATTGAAAATGATGAAAACGAGTTGATTCCTACTCGATTGGTAACGGGATGGCGTGTATGCATTGACTACCGGAAGTTAAATGACGCCACCCGTAAAGACCACTTTCCTTTACCCTTCATGGACCAAATGCTCGAAAGACTAGCGGGAAACGAATACTATTGTTTCCTTGACGGTTTCTCGGGTTACTTCCAAATTCCCATTGATCCGCAAGATCAAGAAAAGACCACTTTCACGTGCCCTTATGGAACGTTTGCCTACCGACGCATGCCTTTTGGCTTATGTAATGCTCCGGGCACGTTCCAAAGGTGTATGATGGCCATTTTTCATGACATGATCGAAAAGACTATGGAGGTCTTTATGGATGATTTCTCGGTCTTTGGGGATTCTTTCACCACATGTCTCTCCCATTTGGACAATATGCTTAAGCGGTGTAAAGACACGAATCTTTGTCTAAATTGGGAGAAAAGTCATTTCGTGGTCAAAGAGGGCATTGTCCTCGGCCATAAGATTTCAAAGAACGGGATTGAGGTGGATAGAGCTAAAGTTGATGTTATTGCTAAGCTACCTCATCCCACAACCGTTAAAGGAATTCGGAGTTTTCTTGGTCATGCCGGTTTCTATCGTAGATTCATTCAAGATTTTTCAAAAATCGCCCGGCCGATGACCCGTCTCCTTGAAAAGGAAACTCCGTTTATTTTCTCCAAAGAGTGCATTGAAGTTTTTCAAACTCTTAAGAAAAAGCTTACTGAAGCACCAATCTTGGTTGCCCCCGATTGGGACCTACCTTTTGAACTTATGTGCGATGCAAGTGATTTTGCCATAGGTGCGGTCTTGGGGCAACGGAAAACAAAACACTTTCAGCCTATACATTATGCTAGCAAAACTATGACCGAGGCTCAAGCTCATTACACCACAACGGAAAAAGAATTATTAGCCGTGGTGTATGCTTTCGAAAAGTTTCGGCCATACTTGATCTTGTCTAAAAGCATAGTGTATACGGATCACTCGGCTCTCAAATATCTCTTTGCAAAACAAGATGCAAAGCCGAGATTGCTCCGATGGGTTCTCCTCCTGCAAGAATTTGATATCATCATCCGTGATAAAAAGGGAGCGGAGAACCTTGCTGCTGATCATTTGTCCCGATTAGAGAATCCTCACCAAAGTGTGCTCGAAAAAAAAGAAATAAATGAAACATTTCCTCTCGAGACACTTAACGTGGTATCTTTTCGTGGTGATTCTAGTACCCCATGGTTTGTCGATTTTGCAAATTACCATGCGGGGAACTTTGTTGTGAAAGGGATGTCGTCCCAACAAAAGAACAAATTCTTCAAAGATGTGAAGCATTACTTTTGGGACGACCCCTACTTGTTTAAAGTATGTGCGGATCAAGTCATCCGGCGGTGTGTTCACGGCCAAGAAGCCGTTGATATTCTTAAGGCTTGCCACAATGGACCCACAGGGGGACATCATTGTGCCAATTACACCGCCAAGAAGGTGTTTGATTCCGGTTTCTATTGGCCAACGATCTACCGTGATGCCCATGACTTATTCAAATCTTGTGACTCTTGTCAACGTCACGGGAAGATCTCTCAAAAAGATGAAATGCCACAAAATGTCGTTCAAGTTTGTGAAATCTTTGACGTTTGGGGCATTGACTTTATGGGCCTGTTCTCGTCTTCACGAGGGAACAAATATATACTCGTGGCTGTCGATTATTTGTCTAAATGGGTCGAAGCGAAAGCTCTCCCCACCAACGACGCCCGAGTAGTGTGTAAATTTTTGAAATCACTCTTTTCTCGGTTTGGAACTCCCCGTGCTATCATTAGTGATCGCGGTACGCACTTTTGCAATGAACAATTTACAAAAGTCATGCTTAAATATGGTATTACTCACCGTCTTTCTACCGCGTATCACCCACAAACAAGTGGACAAGTGGAGGTTTCAAACCGTGGTCTTAAAAGAATCTTGGAAAGGACCTTAGGTGAAAACCGTGCATCTTGGTCGGATAAACTAGATGATGCACTTTGGGCCTTCCATACAGCTTTTAAAACACCCATCGGGTGTACTCCTTACAAGCTCGTGTACGGAAATGAGTGCCATCTGCCGATTGAGCTCGAGCACAAAGCTTATTGGGCCTTAAAACATGCCAACTTCGACCTAAAGTCCGCGGGTGATCACCGCAAAGTTCAACTCAATGAATTAAATGAACTTCGTGATCAAGCCTACGAGAACTCTTTAATCTACAAAGAGAAAACAAAGAAAATCCATGACTCAAAAATCAAGAACCGCGTTTTTAACGTTGGTGATCGAGTCCTTCTTTTTAACTCTAGATTGAAGATATTCTCGGGTAAACTTAAAACCCGTTGGACTGGACCATTCACCGTTGCCAAAGTTTTTCCTTATGGCACCATCAAGTTATCTCAAACCGATGGACCAAACTTCAAGGTGAACGGTCATAGGTTGAAGCATTACTTTGGAGGGGACATACCACTCATGGTTGTCCCGGATCTCCAAACTTTCCCCATGGACCAATGAATTCGGGGTCGAGTCAAGCTAGTGACTCGGTTAACAAAAACATTAGCATTTCATGGGTAAACGCCCATGTTTCTGACTTCTTCCTATTTTCTGACACTAAGTGTGGGGGAATCCCACTGTGCTGTGCTCTTTTGTGTTGTTTGCTCTGATTTTCAGGTTTCCCTTGGATTGTGATGATTGTCGCGCCTGTTTTCAATCCAGCCGCCCAATATCCTATCCTTTTGCTAACGATTATCTAGGGATATCTTTTTAATCCTGTTTGTGAAAAATGAGATTTCTTTCACACACTTGGCTATTCGTATTACCTTTTTACGTTCTAAGTGTCGGCATAATAGCCGGTACTTTGAATATTGAGGGCAATATTCAATTCTAAGTGTGGGGGGGGGGGGAATTCTCTCGAATTCTAGTGCCCTAGTACCCCCGTTTTGACCAAAATTTTAAAATTTTTTCGTTTTTGAATAAGAAATTGCATGAAAAAGAAGTGCTTTGCACCTTAAAAAAGAAAGAAAAAAAGAAGAAGTGTTTAGTCTTGATTAGGTTAGAACAAAGGGAATCCCGACTCTGCCAGAGTATTGATCTGGCTGCTTCCTTAACGATTAGACTAAGGTTTTACGATTTGTGCAATTGAAAATGCTAAGCGTAGAATAGTGGTTTTCTTTAGAGCTTATATAAGTAATCTATGGCTTTTCCTCCCAGGAGATAACTAATCTGACTTAATTAGTGCTTATTTTCAAACATTTGAACACACTAAATCATTTTTGTATACGATTCTGAAAAATACTAGTTCAAAGCTTTATTTAAACTTTGGAACAAGCATATGTCATAATAATGTAAAAGTTAAGTAATAAATGTATGTGCTAAAAGGCTACGGTTCAAGATCGGCCCTTGGATTCTTATTTTCGGAAGGCGTTTAGGTCTTGGCTACCCTCTTACACCGGCCCTTGGACCTCTAATTCAGGAATGTGTGAGGTCTTGGTCTAACACCCTTGGATCCTCATTTCAGAAATTTTAGAGTCTTGGAATTCTCCGTTGTAACGGCCCTTGGATCCTTTATTCCGAAAGGTGTAAAATCTTGGTTCCCGTGAAACTCCGTTAGTTTATGTTGCACAAGTTAAAAAAAAAAAAAAAAAAAAAAAAAAAAAAAAAAAAAAGAGATGAAAAAATAAGAAAAATGAAAAGAAAAGAAAATGGAATGATATTGCAAAATGCAATAAATTTTGAAGCTTGCTTGTTATAAATTTTAAATCCATCTTTCAACTAGTATTAGTCAAAGTTTTATAAAAACGTCGATTTTTGTTATCAAAATTTTGAAAATCAAGCACTGTCACCTAACTTTAATATATATGGGAGTGAAAAGTTAAGTTTCGGCATACATAGATTATCGATATAAGTAGTGTTAGCATTTTTACAAAAGCATTTGCGCATTGAGTTTAAGCTTAGTTGGGAGTATAAAAAAGAGGATGACGATTTTAATTCCCTGGAGACACCCATTTTGTGTGAATCCCGTTCCATGATACCATTTTTGGAAATCAAGTGTGTTATATATTTTGTTCTAAGTTTAAATTTCTGGCATTATGTAAAAAAATCAAAACGGGGTATACTTTGTATTCTTTTGATCCTTTCATTACTTCATATGATCGGATTGCTAGGGACTAGCAATAGCTTAGTGTGGGGGATTGATGAGTGTGTAAATACTCATCATTTTATACCCATAATAGACACTAAAATGACCAAAAACACCCAATATATATTGCAGATATCCTTGGTTTGTGTTTTATGTGTTTCAGGTACTAAAGGATTGAAAACGGAACGAAAACGAATATTTTTGGATCGACTCGACAACAATTATACATTTGACCAAGTGAAGACAAAAGTCAAAGACAAAGTCAATTCAACCCCCAAAAATACCAAAATGACACACTAGGTCCTTGGAAATAATTTTTAGATTTTGGCATCCTTGGTCTTTGGATTTTTAGATTTTACAATTATGGTCCCTCAAAGTTAAATCCAATTCCATTTAAATCCACAAACTAAAGTAAAACCCAGCCTTAACCCATTTCTAATAAACTAAACCCAGCCCACCAAAACAAATAACCCAGCCCAAGTCCAATCCCTACAACCCGACCCACCTTTTCTAAACTAATACCGGTTTGACCCCAGTCAAACCCACCCTTCTTCAAAACCATTACCCGCCAAACCATACCACCATAGCCACCACCCTTATCCCTGACACAACCACCAATCACCTCACCCCTCCTCCTATCCCACTCCACCTAACAAGCCAAGAAGCATTAATTGCTTCTTCCCCATCACACTTTATCAGAATCAAGTGGTATTTTCCACTCACACCATTTTGGCGCCAAAATCCATTTAGACGATTGAGATGAATTCAAGCTAATCCAAGGGCTTCAAAGTGATCAGAGGAAGATAAGAGGCTTATCCCACTTAGTTGTAGTATAAATAGAACCATCTTGTAGCCTTAATTGGCAAGTAGTTAATTTCTTTAATCGTATTGTAATTTTATTGTTTAAGTTTTATCAATTTCAATTTTCAGTTATCATTCCAAGTTATTTTAAGCCTGTTTAATGTTTATCTTTGTTCAAATTCCAAATATTAATTAAATTTCAAAGTTTTCAAGTTTCTAGTGTGACTGTAAAATCGTATTAAGCTAATCAGTGATTGCATAAGTTTATTTTTAGTTCATATAAGTTTATATAAGCTTATTATAGCTTTTTGTAAACTTATATTAGATAGAATCAGTTACATTCAAGAAATCCAAGAAAAGTCAAAGAAAGTCAACTGGAGGTCAAGATAAGCAGTTCTGGATGATAAGCTGCTCATGGAAGAGCTTATGGGGTTTTCTAGCTTGTTTTTGACAAGCTAGGTGTGTTTCTGATCTAGTTCCACTGTTTCATAGCCTATCAGTTGTAAGCAATTTTCTAATTTTTGCATTGTTTTCTAGTTACTGTTCTATAGCTTAATTTTAGCTTATTATAGTAATTTTCTGCTTATTAATAGTTTATTATTGTATTTCATCTGTTTTATCAGTATTAAAATTCCCTTTTCTTTATTTTGCTTAAAAACCTTAAAAAAGTCAAAAATAGCTCAAACATAGCTAGTGCTTATATCCAGTTGATAATGACTAATCAGTGTTTAAATAAGTTAGTGGATCAGTGAAAAACCAAAAATCATAGTTAAATTTAGCTTGTGCCTTTGAAAATCCAAATCAGCCCTTCTAAAGGACTGTTTGGCTCAAATGGGTCAAATGGGTCATTATGGGGTGTCACTGTTCATCTGCACTTGTGGTTAGTTTAATCTTGCTTAGAATAACCATCATCAACTGTTTTTAAGAACTTATAAGTTAATTTGAAGGATTTGGAGGATTTGAGTTGGATTCCTTTCTTTTAGAACCTCAACTGTTCAAATCTGCTTATCTTAGAGATAAGCAGATTTTGTGCTTGCTTTTGGCATTTCTAAGTTCAAACTAGTGAATTAAGTTGGTAGTCAAGAGTAGAAACCATCTCAATAGGATTTGAACAAGTTTTGACCATTTTGGTCTAGTCTGCACATCAGAACCCTAAGTGCAGTCTGCAACAATTTTCATGCCACCATTAAGTGCTTATTTGTCATTTTCAATGCCTGAATTTCAGTAATAAAGTAGTTTGCTAGGTGTTCTTAGCTTATTCCATAATCCAGACCCTTAGTATAGCTTATTTGAGCTTTGAAATAAGCTCAAAAGTCTCTTATCCACACAAGCATACACTGAGCAATCAATGTACACTTGTGTAGAATAGCTACTTTCTCAGCTTATCTTTAAGCAGTAAATAAGCTCCACTTGGTCTGATTCTTGGTTTGTGAGATCCTTGGTAGGTGAACTTCAAGTGTTTTCAGCTTTTGTGGCTTATCAGTCTGATCTTGTGGCTTATTTTTAAGCCCAAAGGTTGCCCTCTGGACTGATTTTGCCCTGCACCACAGACTCTTTGAGCTTATTGATTTTTCTGAGCTTATTTGCTTCTATGTGGCTTATTCTATTTGCCTTGTTTCATTTTTAGTCCATCTAGCTTATTTCAGTTTGACTTTAGCTTAATATTAGCTTAATAGCTTATTTTGACCAAAGCCTTGGGCTATTCCTCTTAATAGCCAACTGATTAGCCAACTTTAGCTTATTTCAGGGCTTATTTGAGGTTTTCAATAAAAGTGTTAGTTATAAAAATTGCTTATTATCTTGTGCTTAATCAGTTTCAATAATTAAAATCAAAAAAATAAAATAAGTAGCAAAAAGCCATTACTGGGATTCGAACCCTGGCCACCCAGCTCACCACACAACACACTTATCACTCTGCCCTTGGGTCTTTTTCAGTTAAGTTTTGCACCCTTTTTTATTTAACCCACTTTTCCCTTTTAAGCTATCTGAACCTTTTAGCTTATTACCAGCTTATCCCAATAAGCTGGCACTTTTTTTTATATTTTTCCTAGGCTTGTTTTAACCTTAAGTAGTTTCACAAAAAATTTCATAATTTTTAGAACAGTTTTAATATTTTTTATGCATTTTTCTTTTTAAAACAGTTTTTAATTCATAATAAAAAATATAAAAGTCAGAAAAATATAAATCTTTTATCTAAAATTTTCTTTTGTCATTTGTAACTTAGGAAAAATAATTTTGCACTTGTAAGATTAGATGTCCATATATCTTAGTTTTAATCCCGTTTTTAGAATTCCCATTTCACGTTTTTAAAATAATTTGTTTAGATTTTAATTTTCCCATGAGAATTTGTTTCTCATTTCTTTATTAGAATTAAAAAATATCAAAATTCCATATCCCAATCATCAGTCACTCTAATTCAAAAACCTTACACGATTGTCCATTCCATCCTCGCTGGGACACGACCCGGGTAATCACTTACCTGGTATCACACATATCGTATTCACGGGTTTTGTAAGTTAACCTTTTTCCTAAAGGGTTGATTTGTCATTTCCCACGTATCACGTGTATCCGTCTGATATTTATATATACGTACTTTGAAACGGATCAAGCATCCGTTTAACATACCAGTCAAGTGGGGAAACCACCCGGACACCCAAAGTTTCTGGTAGATGTCCACCTAGGACACCCAAGGTTCCTCAAATGATTATGCGTCCGTTTGACATACCAACCAAGTGGGGAAACTACCCGGACGGGGAGTTCAATCCCAATAGATCTATTCACAACATTCGCGCTTAGCGGGACATAACATAGGCAATATTTAATAGTTTAATGCACTTGTGTCCATAAGAAAATAATCAAGTGTGTAACAGGTAAACACATAATGCATTCGAGTAATTAATCAAGTTCATAAGTAAAGCAAGTAATGGTTTGCGTAAACAAGTAGCATATTCAAGTAAAACAAGTATATCATTTAGATAAAAACGAGCTTGTATTCTCCCCCAAAAGTATTTCAAAACAAGTAAAATAGGGGCCATGAACTCACCTGGAACAACTGATATGATAACAAAAGGAAAGTGCACGGATTTGAGGCTGGGAAACTAACCGCAGCCTAATATAATGCTATGATTTGATTTAGGTCATGGAACGATGTCGTGTTATGCAACTTGTGAAAACTATATCACCCGTACATGTTTGTTTGTGAGTTTAATTACAAAATAAAGTTACTTTGTTATTTCCTGTCCTTAGTTAAAATATAACATTTTTGGACTTTTGCAGGTACGTATCGTTATTACGATATATATATATGTTTCTATGATGTATATTTTGAAAATGTTACAACTCGTCTAAAACAAGTAACCAAAACTCTACAACTTCCGTTTAAGTTATTTTGTCCAAAACATCACTTAAAATATCCAAAATCCAATTCTAAAAATAAAAGCTAGTTAATGTTCTCTATTAGAAAAACTGTCAACAAATATATTTCGTCGGTAACTTCGGTAAGTCATAACTCATTCGTTATGGCTCGGTTTGTAAAGTTCTACCTATCCCCGCGAAGGTATTTAAGTATACTAACACATTTTGAAGTCTCGGGGTCTCGGTTTATATTTTTAGGCTCGGTTTTACTTACTTAAAAATCTGGACAGCAACAATTATTTTTCTGAAAATAGTCATTGAAAATAACTTTTAGAAAAACTCGTATCTTATTCGTTATAACTCCGCTTTTGTCCATTCAAGCGGCCACGTTTTCTTTTAAAAATGTATTTTCTACTTCTTTGACTAAAACTGGTAAAAATACTTTGTTTTTTTAAAAATTAGAAATTTGGGCAGCGCTTCTGCGCCCATTTTCTTTTATCCATTTTTCCAACATTAAATCTCATGAAATCAACTTCAAATCTATCCTACTCTTCCACCAATTTCTTCAATAACATATAGTTCAAAAGTGACCATAATGACATAATAAAATGTAGATCTAGAATTTATGACTAAAAATTTAGTAAAATAACCATATCTTTGTGTTAACAAGTATTTAAGCATAGATCTCAATATTCAAAGTAAAGATACACCAAGGCTTGTTTATATTCATTTTTCTTATCCAACAATTTAGTAAGACTCATATTAACTTGATTTCATCATGAAAATTCACAAACATGAACATAGGTGATATATTGTAATTTATGAGTTTAAATAAATATTTAAACTAAATAATGCATAAATAAGCATATGAAGTGTATAAAATACATAAGTAAAGTTATAAAAATGGTTTTTAGCTTACTTGATGGTGATGAATTTTTGGTAAGAGCTAGAACAATAGAACCCCAATGGTTACTCCAAATCGATTTATAGTTAGTATAAAACCCGTATGTGATCAAATAACACTTGAAACCGATCAAACAAAATTTTTTTCTTTCTTTTTCTTTATGGCCGATCCATAAGAGATTCAAGGGTGAGTTTCTAGGTGAAAATTTGCAAAAGAAAATGAGCTAAGTCACTTCACTATTTATAGTGCAAAAAAGGGCAATTTGGTAATTTAATTGAAAGGGTATTTTGGTAATGTCAATACTTGGTCAATGGTCAACAAAAAGAGGGGGCATTGACCGGTTTTTAGGGGAAAGGGGGGGGGGGGTGATTGGTTGTAAATTATATATCAAATATACACGATACGTGCGAGTCCACATGTCAACCCTTTAGTGGAAAGGTCAAAATGAAACACTTACACATTGGTTATAAGTGATTCCGGGTAAGATATATCCGGGTCGTATCCCAACGAAGTGTGAATTGAGGATGTCGTTTGAGGTTTGTTATTAAAATGCTTGAAGGAATGATTTTTGCTTTTTGTTTTGTTTTCTATTAAAGTAAAAGATTAAAGACTATTTTAAGTGATTAAAACTAGATTAATTAAGCAAAACTACAAAGATAATAATAAGCTCTAGAAAATAAGATAATAAAAAGATATGCTTGCTAAGTAAGTTGAAAAGTTCATTAAGTGTGAATTTCTTTTAAAGCATGTGATTAACTTATACCCGTTTAAAAACTATTTTTCTCACAACGTTGTTTTATTTTGAAAAACAATTCTTTAACAAGGTAAAAATTAATCCAAGTATCAAAAAGGATAAAAATTACTAATTTCTAATGTTTCACACTTAATTTCACAAACCACCATCACTTAACAAACATATATAAAATCTACTCGAGCATAATTAAAACTACGCTACAAGCAATAAATGAAGCAACAATTATAACTACTAAGCTAAACATGACAATAATTATAAACATACTAAAAATAAAAAGATAAAATGATTAGAGATAACCGAATGAGATGAAAAATATAAAGACGGCGAGATGAAACCCATTCCATAAGCTCTAAAACTCATTCCAAAACTTGTCCGCTAAACCCAATAGTTACCTCATAATTACCACTAACACTATATTGAAAACCATAATTTTTAAATCAAACTTTAAATTAAATAACTAGGATAAAATAAAAATAAGACTTGATTAGAGAAAAGTAAAAAAAAAAATATATATATATATTACGTGATGAACATACTAAAATCAAAAGTTGTCATATTGATAAATTGATAAAAGGTGATTATGCCATTTTCGTATAACAGAAGTACAGAACCAAAGCAAAGACCATTTAAGATTTAAATCATTAACTGAGTAGTTTTTAAGAAGAAAACAAATAAAGTGAAATCAAATTAAGGATTTATGGTCCCGTACAATCAAACGAAGAAGAGTTGTAATATAAAAATAATCCAAATAAAATATAACAACTAAATTAATGGTGCTTAAATTAAAGATGCCATATATGAATTGAAGATGTGAGGTGTTGATTGGTGGGTGAAGAACCGATCCACTAAAGGGGAAGTGGTATTAATGTCGGCTCCTTCTTCTCGATAGCTCACAGAAAGATAAAATGACTTTAGGGATATATTTGAAAGTGAATTTTTGCATGTGTACTTAATACGGAGTAACATAAAAAACACAAATGAAATTCACGATATTGAAAAGCACATTAACTAAAACTGTTAAATTTCAAAGCATTAATTGACAAAGTTTAACTAATAGCATTACATCTATATATAATGGAGCGTCGAGTTTTGCTACAGTTGTTGTAGCAGTACTGGGCTCGATTTTGGGCTTTGGGCTCCCGATTTTCCCCTTTCGTTTGTTCCCTCGCTTCTTTTAGCCTTATCCGAATTCTAACAAATGATAGAATTCGCTAGAGGTTTACACGTGTCTCTTCCCTGTGGTTTT
This sequence comes from Artemisia tridentata subsp. tridentata, assembly GCA_021014915.2. Classification (NCBI taxonomy): domain Eukaryota; kingdom Viridiplantae; phylum Streptophyta; class Magnoliopsida; order Asterales; family Asteraceae; genus Artemisia; species Artemisia tridentata. The sequence continues at coordinate 213,502,198 of CP139502.1, read as the reverse complement.
CTCGGTAGTTGTACAGATCTTCTTCGTCGGCTTTGATCGGCTGCTGCTGCGCTTTAACTTTGCCGGAGGTCGATACGTTTGTGGTTTGTGTATTTGCTTCTTACGATCTACGCGTTGGTGCCTTATTTATTTATTTATTTGGTTATTTTTTTATTCTTCAGCTTTGGAGGCCTTGAAGACTGTTGTCGCGCCGAATCAGAAGACGTTAGGTTTGTGTATTCGTATGTTTGTTTTATTTTTTTTGTTTGCACTTTGTTTATAGCCATTTGTAGTGATTTGTGGTCAACTGTGTCGTTTGCCATTAAGTGGTTGCAGTTATTTGTGTCATTTGTAGTATGTTGTTCTTTGTGTTTAGTTATACCGGCTGATTTGTGAGCATCTGTGTAATCTATGGTTGTCATTTGTCTAATTTGTCATGAGAGTAAAACCCTAAGAAATAGGAATAAAACCTTGCCCCATAACTAAAAAATATAGTTATTTGTTAAGTATGAGGAGTAAGACTAAAGGTGTCCGTAGAAATAGTTGTAACCGATCATTAGAAGGAAACGGGTCTGTTGGCTGTGATCTTGGTGAAGGGCTGCTCCCTGGTGGTGTTATAGATGTGGCCGCTGATTTAGATGCTAACAACGCTGGCGGGTTTCTTATGATTGACACGCCTACTTCAGTTTGTGAAAGTATAATGCTTCCTCCATGTGACCTCGCTGAATTCATGTGTGTTGACGATTCCTTGCGCTGTAACGATCCCTTGGAACATGTTTCCGTTGCTATCAACGCTGGCCCTGGTCTGTCTACAAAATCTTCAAATGGTATATCGATTCCTGAACTTTGTCAGGATTGTGTGCGTGCCTTTCCGCTCTCTACAACTACCGACAGAAAAGGGAAACAAAATATGGATCACATCCCACTGTCAGCAGCAACTGGTACCGTTTCTTTTTTTATTGTTGTTTGTTTATATTTGTATTTTGTTCGTGCGTATAATTATTTACCCGCATCTCTTATTTGCAGGCCCATGTCATGTTGGTATGCCTGTTTCAATGCATTTGGGAACTTCCACCTCTTCTGGTAACGTTCTTTTTCTTTTATTTTTCAGTTTCCTTTTTCATCGTTTGCCTATGTTTACTTACGTCGCATTTTTTTCGTGCGAGCTATGCCAACAGATATACGCCCGCATTCGGATTCTAATACTGGTGGTGGCTTCCTGACAGTTGATATGCCAAATTCGTTTTGCGAGAGTATAATGATTCCTCCGTGTGACATTGCTGAATTCATGGATAGTGACAGTTCTTTGTGTTATACCAACAGTGCTGTTCTTTCCACAATTCCTAGCAGATGTTCTAATGGTATATCAATTAATGAGCGCCATGAAGGTTATCGATGTAGTGTCTCGGATCGAACGGATGTTGCTGGAAAAGGGAAACAGAAGGTAGATGATGTATCACTGTCGGCAACAACCGGTGCTGTACATTTTCTTATTGTCATTTGTATATGTCTGTATTTTATTGCTTTTTACACCCTTTTTAACGCTTCTGCTTTCGCTTCCTCTGTCTAACTTTAACTGTTGGCCTTCGCAGTTGAACCTGAGCCTCCTCCTGCTGCATCTTCTACCTATAATGCTCACTTTCAAAATATGCCCTCTACTCCTACTGCCACTTCTCAAACAGCTAGAAATCCTGTATCGAGTGCTAGGCGAACAGCGAGAATACAAAGAACTGGTATTAACCGCCAACACACAGGTAGTATTAATTATGTTTTATTGCTATATGGGACTTTTATCTGTAGCTAACGTTTGGTGCTCTTTTCGCAGTTGAATCTGACCCTGCTCCTACTGCATCTTCTAACTATAATGCACGCTTTCAAACTCCGTCCTCTACTCCTCCTACCATTTCTCAAACGGTTACAAATCCTATATCGAGCGCTAGGCGAGCAGCGAGAACACAAAGAACTGGTATTAACCGCCAACGAGCAGGTACTATTAATTATGTTTCCTTGCTATATGGAACATTGTTTCTGTTTCTTTTATTCCTTTTAACCTTCATTTTTATATAGTTTTTTTTTTTTTTTTTTTTTTTTTTTTTTTTTTTTTTTTTTTTTTTTTTTAATGCCTTTACAGGACCACCAGATGCATATGTGTCTTTAGGGGCATGTAACAGGGTCTGTCGTCATTGCAAGGCGCTTTTTTGGTTTGAAGAAAGGATCAAACATGGAAGCCGTGCATCCCCTAGCTATCACAGATGTTGCATGGGTGGTCAAGTAGTTTTGCGACGTCAATCCGAATACCCTGCATATATCAAGCAATTGTTCACAGACCGCCATTTCATGGAGAATGTCAGAGCTTATAACTCAATGTTTGCTATGACTTCGTTAGGAGCTCAAACCGATGAATCAGTAAACAGAGGTCGTGGCCCGTATGTCTTCAAAATATCGGGGCAGATTTATCATTGGATAGGTTCTCTTTGTCCGGCTGAAGAAACTGACCCACGTTTCTTGCAGTTATACATCTTTGATACACAAAATGAAATACAGAATCGTTTGACCCATTTTGAAGATGGCGGTCAAAATTTAAGGCCAGAAATTGTTAATGGGTTGATTCAGGTTCTGGATGAGCACAATGAGTTGGTTCGTTTATTTAGGACGGCAAGAAACCTACTGAATGCTGAAGACATTCCTGATTTCAAGATACGCTTATTTGCAGTCAAGGGTTCACGACAGCATGAGCTGCCTTCTGGCGATTCTATTGGAGCTATTGTTTATGAAGGAGGTCCTGATACAGGGACTGAGTTTGATATCGTTATTCAGCAACGTTCAAGCCAACCGCAAAGAGTTAGCAAATTGCATCCTTGCTATATGTCATTCCAGTTTCCTCTACTTTTCGTTTTCGGAGAAATGGCCAGAAATTACAGAATATATGGAGCAGTTTCCACACGTTAATGTTGCTGATAGGCCAGATGTTGTCGACCGAGTTTTCGAGCAGAAAATTCATCTTCTGATTGCATATCTCCGTGACGGAAGACCATTTGGACCAGTTGCAGCGAGTAAGTTTCAGTTTTTATTAATATGTACCTATACATAAACCCTTTACATTATATCTGATTCAATTTTTATGTTTAACTTTTCAGTTTTGTACACGGTTGAATTTCAAAAGCGTGGCCTACCACATTGTCATTTGTTGTTGTGGATAAAAGAAGCTTCAAGAGTACATTCACATGCAGATATCGACCGATATATATCGGCTGAATTACCTGGTACACACGTTGACCCAGAAGGTTATCGAATAGTTACCGAGTTTATGATGCATGGTCCATGTGGCATCGCAAATAGATCAGCTCCATGTATGAAGGGAACTGATTCATGCACAAAAGGGTTTCCTAAACCATATGCTGATGCTACTTCTATTGACAAAAACGGCTATGTACATTATCGCAGGCGCCCTTCGGGAGACATTACTACTGTCCAAAACGTTGAGTTGGATAATAGCTATGTCGTGCCATATAATATGATGCTTCTTACCAGGTTTTATGCACACATCAATGTAGAATATTGTGAATGGACAACGTTGATTAAGTATTTATTCAAGTATATTTCAAAAGGCGCAGACCGAGTAGTCACGCAGATAACAAGATCCACTAGAAACACGCCTTCAACAAGCCAGCCACCTGCAATTAGAATTGATGAGATAAGCAATTATCTAGATGCGAGATACATTGGTCCACACGAGGCCTGTTGGTGATTATTAGGATTCGATATTCACTACAGAGATCCGGCTGTGCAAATACTGGCTGTTCATCTTGAAAATATGCAGCGTGTAACTTTCAGAGCAAATGAAAGTTTACACTCTGTTGCTGAAAATCCAAGTAACAAGAAAACCACCCTAACACAGTGGTTAGACTTTAATTCTCGGTCTACACTCGGTCACCATCTGACGTATCTAGACTTTCCGTCTGAATTTGTTTGAAATCATGCTCAAAAGTTTTGTTCGCCTAGACGAAACCTTAACAAGCCTTCGATTGGTAGGTTAGCATACATACATCCTAGCGCTGGTGATTTGTATTACCAAAGGCTTTTACTTTGCCACCAGAAGGGCTGTGCATCATTCTCTGCTATACGTACAGTTGAAGGCCGCCTTTATCCAAGTAATAGATCAGCGTGTGAAGCAATGGGTTTATTAGCAGATGACGGAGAATGGTCACTTGCTCTTTTAGAAGCAGCCTTAACAGCTACAGCAGCAGAAATACGTCAGCTGTTCTCTCAAATTCTTATCTTCTGTGATGTTACTAATCCAGTCTCTCTTTGGAATAAGCACTGGAAGCTTATGAGTGATGATATACCTGCAATCTTATCACACCTGTTCCAGATGCCCCGAATTAGCTTGACTGATGAAGAGCTGCAAAATGGGGTTCTCTACGAGCTGGAACCTATTCTTAGGTCTCATGGGAAATCGGTTACAGATTTTGGTATCCACCTGCCTGCACGACGCCTGCTACAGATTCTGCAAAACAGAACAGTTATGGAAGAGCGAAGCTATGATACAGAAGCTATGACTGCTGAAAGAGATCGTTTGGTGCCAAATCTCAATACTCAGCAGCGGCAGCTGTTTGATGCTATTCTCGAAGGTGTAAGAGATAACAGACAAAAGCTAATCTTCGTATATGGTTACGGTGGCACTGGAAAGACTTTTGTATGGAAGAGCATAATCTACACCCTACGAGCAGAGCGAAAGATAGTTCTTGCAGTGGCTTCTTCCGGGATTGCTTCATTGTTGTTACCATCAGGCCGCACTGTTCATTCAAGGTTTAAGTTGCCACTAGATGTGACGAACGAGTCTATGTGCACTATAAAAAAACATACTCAGCTGGCTGACTTACTGATACAAACAGATCTGATAATTTGGGACGAGGCGCCTATGAATGATCGTAAATGTTTTGAGGCCCTTGACCGGACCTTGCGAGATCTATTAGATACACCAACAACTCTTTTTGGCAATAAGTCAGTCATCCTCGGTGGAGATTTCAGACAAACTTTACCGGTAAAGAAAAAAGGTACAAAACAGCAAATTATTTCCTCATGTATCACTGAATCATATCTGTGGAAACACTTCAGAATTCATCTGTTGACTGAAAATATGCGCCTGAAAAGAACAGAGACGCCTTCCCATCAATTGCTTGCAACTGCAGCATTTTCTGAATGGTTAGTCAACATAGGGAATGGTGTTATTGGTGAACCTGATCAATCAGATCCCCGAGATACCTCATGGATACATATACCCGATATGTATTGTATTCCAGATAGTGATGACGCAAGGATGCAACTTATACGATTCATATATCCTGACGCCATTCTTCAATCACCAACTGCCGAATCCTTGCAAGAAAGAGCAATTGTTTGTCCAAAAAATGAAACCGCTGACACTATTAACTCAGATGTCCTGCAAATGTTATCTGCTCCCAGTCATGTATATACAAGTAACGATGAAGCTATACCACGCGGAAATGACGGAGGAGCCACAGAATTACTATATCCAGCAGAGTACCTTAACACGCTATCATTCACAGGAATTCCGCCACATAAGCTTGAACTCAAAATAGGCGCCCCTGTTATGTTGCTGAGAAACTTGAATTTAACTGGAGGTCTTTGTAATGGGACACGCATGATCGTAACACAGATGCTTGCTAAAGTAATCGAAGTCAAAATTGTTACCGGTACTCGCATACTACAAAAAGTATTTCTTCCTCGAATTCTGCTGTTCAACAGAGACGAACATCTGCCATTTATATTCAAAAGGAAGCAGTTTCCGGTGAAAGTATGCTACGCAATGACCATCAACAAAAGCCAAGGCCAGTCACTCAACAAGATCGGCGTGTACTTACCAGAACCCATTTTTGGCCATGGCCAGTTATACGTTGCACTTTCAAGAGCCACATCTCCTGACGGGCTAAAAATCCTCATCAAAGATCAGCTCAACAGACCACCGAATACAACAAAAAATATCGTCTACAGGGACTTTTTAGAAACCATTATCAGAACCCAGGTCTTATTCATAACAAACACATTGCACATATTCTTTCACATTTCTGTATTAGTGTTTATGCATATGACTCAACCGCAGATACAGCAAACAAAATATATTATTCTAATACTTAGACATTGTATAGGGCTGAACCAAACACTAATTTTCTCTGGAAGAAATATAGGATCAGTTGTATTTTTAGATGTTTTCTTTGCTTAGCCTATTACTGATTAGCACATTACTGCCACCATGTAATGTCTGTTATGTTGCTATATTTGTTACATGTAACGTCTATTATGTTGCTGTATTTGTTAGCTATAATTTTAGAGATTTTCCCCCTTATTACTGAATCACACATAACTGAACATTGAACCCAGCTAGGATCCAATAAACATATTTTGCTTCCTAATCCTAACGCGCAGGTAACTAAACCCATATAGGATCAGTTATACTTTTAGATGTTTTCTTTGGTTAGCCTATTACTGATTAGCACAGGTAACTAAACACATATAGGGTCTTATATCTTATTTTAACCCTTGCGAAGTCTATCTATGTCATTTATATTCTTACAGATTTTGTTACCTGCTGTCAAAACACCAGCTCAGTAAACCCATATAGGGTGACACGCATTCTGCCACCATGCTTATACTAACAAAAAATCAGACACAGACTTTGCTACATCTGATTTAGCAACTATATGTGCGGTCCTATAGACAGGAAAAGAGACCATACCTACAAAGACTTCTTTTGCGTGCACTTAACAACGCACAAACCAGTTAACCCGCACAGTCTCTAATAAACAGATTCTCTCAAATCTGATTCCCTGACCTTTCTGATCGAACCGCATGCACACGGTAATATATTGGTAAACCACAGGTAAGTAAACCCATATACGGTCAGTTCTGTTTTTACAGACTGAACTAATATATCATCTAATATTTTACTATGTTTCTTACCTATATTTTTACAGATTTTTTATCCTGTTACTAAATCGCAGGTCACTAAACCTATATACAATCTAATATCTTATTTTAACCCTTGCGGATTATATCTATGTTAGTTATATTGTGACAGATTTTGTTACCTACTGTCAAAAGGCTATCTCAATGAACCCATATAGGGTCGCGCACATTCCAACGCCAGGTGACTAAACCTGTATACAGTCTAATCTCTTATTTTAACCCTTGCAGATTATATCTATGTTAGTTATATTGTGACAGATTTTGTTACATACTGTCAAAAGGCTAGCTCAATGAACCCATATAGGGTCACACACATTCCAATTCCGTGCTTATACTGATGAGAAATCGGACACAGATTTGGCTACATCTGATTTGCCAGTTACATCTACGGTCCTATAGACAAGAGAATAGACCCACCCTTTTATGATGTTCTAAGAATGGATACCTTCAGAAGCATCTTTCGCATGTACTTTACGAAGACCACAACCATATATTTCTTCCCATGTAATACCGATACATTTTTTGAGCCAAGGTAAAGCTGTACTGAACTGACTCCTGCTAACACCAACTCTCATATGTTGGTTGCTTGGATACAGTTTATTGGCTATGCATTTTTGCTAACAACTACCTTTTCTTAGTTATTACACCTATTTAAATATGATCTCATCTATCCCTGCATCATTATAATACAGGAAAATGTCGCATGATACTTCACTGCCAACAATAACAAGGTCTGCAGGAAAAAGGCCAGCAACAGATCTTGAAATTGTTGGAGTTGCTAATCTCAAACCATCAGACATAGCAAAAGCAATATGCGTTCGAGTGTATCGCAAATGGACAGTTACAGATACCAGAGGGATAAAACAGCCAACTTTGAGCGTTATGTTACTTGATCAGCAGGTTATGTTAATCTACATCACGCCTTTTAATACGCATTAAATTTCCCATTCTTTATATTTGTGTTTTTCTTTCATATTATAGGGTGGCGCCATACAGGCAAACGCAGAAGGCCGCGAAAAAACAAGATTTTATAACATCCTTCAAATCGATGCTGCATACACAATCACCGGATTCGGTCTTCTAGACACCAAAAAATGGATGCAAACATTGCCTAATCACTTCACTTTGATATTAGGCCGGGTCACCGATGTTCAGCCCTATACTGGAACCAGCTTTCCACTACATCATTTCAACTTTGCCACATACACCCAGTTACATCAGCGTGCAGACAAAAACACCGTAATACTAACAGGTACAGATTAGTATTAGTAACACTCACACAATACAAAATAGTATAACTGCACATTATGTCACTACAGATTACATAGCATGTGTCCTTTCTGTTGGTGATATCCGTGAACCAAAGGCGCCCAACACAAAACAAATTGTCTGGAGAGACATCATACTTCGTAACCTAGAGTAAGTTAATCATATGAACTATTTTTTGAATAACAGCCCTTCATACGTACTCTTTTTTTAATGACAGCCATTCTAAACAACAGCTCGCTAACATATTTTCCCATATCCAGAGGGGACACTGTCAGATTCACCCTTTGGAATGAAAGAGCTCAAGAATTTAGCATCAGTGCCTACGAAAAAGAACCTAAACCAACCGTTATGGCTGTCAGTTCATGCTGGGTGAAGACATACAAAGGTACCACCATTTCCACAGACCAACGTTGCAAAGATATTAACAGAATAGATTCTAACAAAGCCACAAAAAAATGCAGGATTGCAACTATCAAGCACACCCGCAACTTACTACTATTTCAACCCTCCTATTCCTGAAACAGATTACATACTAAGCATGTCAGTTGCTCTCCTTCTCTTATAACACATTCGCCTAATTTTTGAAGCATCAAACTAACTTGAAATATCCTTACAGGTATGAGTAGTTGCTCCCGCCACCAGTCATACGGAATGTACGCACATACAGCTACGATAACATAGAAGATGAAAAGAAAAGAAACAGAGTTACAATAGACGAGCTTCTGCGAGAAGATCCAAGAAACCAAACAGTCAGTACTTCTATCAAACTTGCAACTACTAGCTTTGTATTTGCCATGTAACCATTTTAATGTATAACTACCTTTTACAGAATGTTAGATTCACAGTCGTTGCAACAATTGAAGAAGTTGTTGTTGGCATACCATGGTTCTACCGCAGATGCCATGACTGTAGGCGGAAAATCTTTGATGACCGCCCACATGCACAGTGTGAGATACCAGCTCCAACACAGCCGAATGATTACAGGTACAAGTAACTAAACACAGTTTATAAGCGACAAAAAAAAACCTCTTAATATTGTGTAATGAACTCACCTATGTTTAATACCTATGCAGTTATTCCTTTAGACTACTGATTTCCGACAACACTGGAGTTTTGACGTTAACATGCTTCAGTAATGAGGTACATTCAATAGTTACAGAAGTCAACAAAGTTGTCTCAGAAGAAGGCTACACTGATGCGTATACAGTCCCGCCACATTTAACAGCCCTCGAAGGAACCACGCATTTGTTTCAGCTGCACTTCTCGCCAGATTCTACAAAAGAAAATCAGAGTTATGTGCTTGATAGCGTTATGGAAACTGGTTCACATCTACTGCCACCAACTGAACAAAACATTCCCTTGCTAACAGAAGCTGAGCCCGAATCACCAACTGAGGAAGGTTGTAATTTCACAAGCTGTTGTCTGTTTCGTGCACTCGCTAACTTTTTTTTGCATGATAATTAACTGAACTCTGTCAGGTACTACTTCCGAACCTCCGGTTACTCCTGCTTCACCTGGAGTTTTGCAAGCAACCACTCCTACTACAATAGAGGCTACTAGCCATTTACAAGGCCAAGCAACAAAGACAGAAGTACTGAGGACATCTGCTCGAAGACGAATCTTAACAGATAACAAGCCAAAGGAAACAAGCAATGCAGCAAAAAAACCAAAACCAACTGTCCGTAAATGACTGAAGATCCAAGTGCCGCGGTTCAATAACATGTTAGCTTTTGTTTACTTTTGAACAACATCTAAACCACTATCGCCTGTAATGTAACACTATACTGATGTTCGTTTTAATTGCAATGTTTTGTCTATGTCTGTTGCTATCTATTGCTGCCCCGCCGCAACGCGGCGGTTCGCAGCACATAGCATTAAATCTAATCTAAGAACTAAAGAGTTAATTTCAAAAATGGTCCATATACTCAATCGGGTTTAACACTTTTAGTCCCTATAATTTTTTTTAACGGGTTTGGTCCTCAAAGTTGCGACCCATAACGGGTTTAGTCCCCAAACTTGCGAACCCTGGTTAAGTGACTAAAACTTGAGGGGTAATTAGGTCATTCATTCACTTCTGTCACTTGACCAAATACTCTTTCTTTCTCTCTATAATAAACCCATCTTCTTCAATATACCAAACACAAGCAGATCTTCAATCCTCACAATCAAAACCAACCACTCATTTACCCACACGCATCAAACATCAAGCACAAACACAACTAGATTCATTTACCCAGATTTTTAAAGATCCACTTCACTACAACCTTATAACTCCACAACAGATCAATCATCCTTATCAGTCCATTACTTACACGAAGACAATAAACAAAAACGATGCGTCCCTTTCATTCTGTTAACGATACCGAACCATAAGAACACACGAAATCAATTCTCTTTCTTGTATTTTTCTTTTACTTACACGAAGGAGACAAAATAACCACAAACTAACCCATATCAAATGATTCGTTTTAGAGATTCGTTTAACCACAACACTGAGATCTCCCTCATGTAACCACAACACTAAGATTCGTTTTAGAGATCTGTTTTTCTTTTACTTACACGAAGGAGACAAAATGCGAAGGAGACAAAATATGGGTTACTTTTAGAGATCTGTTTTTTATTTTTCTTTTAGTGATACGAAGGAGTCCAAGTCTGTTAATGAGATGAGATTAAGGATTCGTTGATATGGGTTAGTTTGTGGTTAATTGTGTAAGCATTGTTAATATCATAGATATATATTGTTATGGGTTTTTTCTTCATCACTTGCAAATTACAAGTAAATGGGGTTTTTTCTTCTTTGAGTTTTATTGTGTTTTGTTTCATGAGCTTTGTGGGTTTGGTGATTTTGTATTGTGTTTGTGGAAAGAATACAAGAATCATATGACAAATGATAAAGATCAAGGGCTGTTTGGATCGAAAAGTGTTATGCGCACAGTAAACACTTTTGAAAGAGTTTGATCAAGATTAAATGATATGCAAGTGTCTGTTTTGGATATTGATTTTAAGATTTGATATGCAAGAGTTTGATCAACACTGTTTTCGATAGTGATATGCAAGAGTTTGATCAACACTGTAAACACTTTTGTTGATCAACACTGTAAACACTTTTGTAGTTTTTGATAGTACGCGGCCGGAATTTGGTGGATTTGACCGGAAAAGTGAGTGGAGTAAAGAGATAAAAGGCGGAAAAAGATGAAAATGGTGTATGATAAATTTTGAAAATAGAAAGATGTGTTTGTAAATGAAAAGGTTTGGATGAGGTTGAAGACCATTTCCAGATCTGCTCCATTAGTGTGTGTGTGTGCCGACATTGTGAAATCTATGTTGTGATTTTGGTAGTGGTGTGGTAATAGAAATTTTGAATCATGTTGTTAATTGATCAGGATGATGGTGTTAATGTGTTATCCGTGTTCTTGATTTTTTTTTTGGTTGAATCAGAAATTTTGAATCATGTTGTTAATTGATCACGATGTGGTTGAAGAAGATGTTCTTGATTATATTTTCAGAAATAATAATAATAATAATATGAGGGTAGTTTGGTCATTTCATCATTTTAACCGGTCAAATAGATGAAATATTTGGTCAAGGGACCAAACCCGTTAAAAAAAAGTTATAGGGACTAAAAGTGTTAAACCCGGTTGAGTATAGGGACCATTTTTGAAATTAGAAGATATGCGTGTGTAAAAAAAATGTATCCGGAGAATGAATTCGAGGCACATTTATATAGCAATCATTCTTTTGTCGCTAGCATTCCATCAATTCAATTGCAACTTGTAATTCTTTATTTTTCTTTTTTTTTTCATTGTTGTTGCGTCGTCTGCCACAAGAGATAATACCTCATTTGTTTCTTTCGATATATGCACAGTATCTTCATTATCTATTATCTAATCTTAATCTTAAAAGGAAGGAAATGCTACGGTGCAACATAGTTGCTGCTACAGTGCAGCACAGTTGTTGCTACAGTAACGCGACACTGTTCACTATTTACTGTAGTTTTTTTTTTTTTTTTTTTAATATTTTTTCAAAAACTTTTTTTTTTTCGAAATTATTTTTTCAAAAAAAAAAAAAATTATAAAAAAAAATTTTCGAAAAAAAGTTATAGAAAAAAAAAATTTCAAAAAAAGATTTTTTTTTTTTAAGAAAATTTCAAGAACCAAACATGTAATGATTATATGAATTCAATGACCAACCATGTAATTAACTAACGAAGTGGGTTAACGAAAATTAGTAAAAAACCTAAATCGGCTGAAAATTTTTGTTAGTGCCTTTTTATGCAAGAAAAAAAGAATAGTACCCTGATTATCAATATATTTGGCAAATACGATTCGTTTCGTGCTTTCTAGATTGCCGGTTCTATAAAGGGTTAATATTTTATAGCTAAAAATTGTATAGACAAAAATGACATTCACTCTAATTTTTACAATAAAAACAATGAGATAGCATAAGTATATTCAAAGGTGATTCATATTGTGCCATCGTAAAAAAGTATACATTTTTTAAAATTAATTTAAAAAAAAATTAATTTTTTTAGAAAAATTATTTTTTTTTAGAAAAATTAATTTTTCTTAGAAAAATTAATTTTTTTGAAATTTTTATTTTTTTCGAAATTAATTTTTTAGAAAAATTAATTCTTTTTTCGAAATTTATTATTTTAGAAAAAATAATTTTTTTTTCGAAATTATGTGTTTGCAAGGTAGGTCCTTCGGGGATTTAAAATTTAGTCCTTAATGACTAACTTTCAAACAAGACTTAGCACCACACTCCCGCAGCAACGCGCGGGTTTCCCAGCTCGTTTAATTTATTGTATGCATGATGAGATAGCAATCACATGGGACACTTGGAGCATTTTTTTGAGATAAAATGGATACGTGGCGCGATTTGGTTGGTTGAAGGATGGATAATGCGTGTGAGAGTGGAGATGTGGCAGACTTCACTCGCCTTCTTGAATTAATTTTGGAGAGTGACCTTCACATGCCAAGGCTAGAACAATAAATCCCCATATTTTCGTCAATCTCAATTATTTTTTTTTATTTTTTTTTTCATTCTCATGTCTTTACATGCCAAGGACAAAGATATTCATTCTCCTCTTTTACCTCGATGCTCCAAATAAAATAACGAGGGACTCGCCATTCCGTGCTCTTTCCAATCTCGTACTCGGTTTTTGTCTATTTTGTCTTTTTTTTTGTCCTTTTCTCATATCCGTTACCTGCACATACACAAACACAAAAACAAGCATATATATGGCATTTTTAATCAGTTTTTGGTCTTTTGAGTCCGTCTTATCATGTAAAAGGTATGTGTATTTAAACACGTACCAGGGGGCATGGACCGGATTTTTTTTTGGGGGGGGTTGGTGGCTCATAATGGTTTTTGTCTCTTTGTCTAATAATATCTAGATTTTAGGATATAATGTGTTAAATACATTTAGGTATTAAGTTAGCTAGAAATAAATTTTAGTGGAACAAAATAAAGTGTAATAAAGGAATAAAAATTATAAAAATACATTTTGTATAAGTATCGAGTGTTTAAATAATTATTGTTTCACAAATACTTATGTTATCGTAAATATATATATTTAAAAATATATATACCAAATGAATTTAAAATACCGGGTAAAATAATATTAGAATTTTTGTAACATTGTAATGAGTATAAAAATATATTATAACCATTGTTGGGAGTATCGGGGATATTGTTCATGTACGAAAAGCGTGTAAAAGTGTTTATTAAATAAATAATTGTGAATGAAAAACAATGCAAGCACATGCAAGACCTAAAATGAATATGATGACACTGTCAATATGTAGACTAACTCTAGTTTATATTTTGTGCACCAAATGATGTTTCTTGGTTATGCGATTAAATTCTAAAAGTTTCTTGAAATTAATACTCGAAAAATCAAATTTTCGGAAAATAATGAATAGTAAAAACTATAATAATGAATAGTAACTTTTTCGGGAATGAATAGTAAAATTTCAAATTAGTAAATTAGAGTTTGAAAATAAATGTTGACGTGGAAAATTACGGGTTGTTACAGTCTACCACCCAAAAAAGGAATCTCGTCCGCGAGATTCAGTCATTGTGGGTCGCTAGAGTGGTGTCAAAGAAGAGGTATGAATACTTGCGATGGATTTGGGTTTCTCATTTCCAAGTGATCTCAGGTTTTCCTTGAGAATTCTAGCGAACCTTAATGATAGGAATTCGACTTTGTTGGCTTGCAACGTGGTATGAAGTGGGGCTAGCTTTTCATGACAAAGTTGAGTTAAAGGTAGTGAAATAGAGAGTGTAATGGACGAGGCTTGTCGTATTGCAGTGATAAAAGATAAAACCTTCATTAGATAGGAATTCGTAATAGTACATGAAACTTATACGATAGAACTCAAAGTGAAACGCAAAAGAAATACAACCCTGGAGAGTTTAGGCTTCGGTATTCTTGTTTTTCAGCTCCGGGCTGTCCTTCCTGAAGTGTCCTATGTTTCCACATTCGAAGCAGCTCCCCGGGATCCTCTGATTTGCGGGATTCCTACAGTCCTTGGTCTGGTGACCACGCTTCTTGCACAACCCACACAGTTCACTGCAATGACCTAGGTGATGGAGATTGCATGTGTTGCAGTAGGGTAAATTCCCAGCATATCTTTTCTTGGTGTGTGGTCCTGCAGTATAGGCTCTAACCACTTCTTGTCCTTTGTTTGGCTGTCGAACTTGATCTTTTCCTTGGTTGTCATCCCATTTCCTCTTGTTGTCGTTGTTGCTGCGGTTGTTGTTGTTATCATCTCGAGCAGCCCTTGCTCGGACAAATTGGTCTATCAGGCTGTGAGTCATTCGAATTGTCTCCTCGAGAGTGTTGGGTTTTGATGAGGTAATATTTCCCTGGATACTGGGTGGAAGTCCCCAGATGTACCTTTCGATCCTCTTACGGGTAGTAGAAACCATTTTCGGGCAAAGAGTAGCCAGTTCATAGTATCGCTTAGTATAAGCTGCAATGTCGACTCCTTTCACTGCTAAGTTCCAAAACTCGACTTCCATCTTTTGAACCTCATTTCTTGGACAATACTCCGCTATTACCATTTCCTTGAAATCAGCCCATGGTGTTTCGAAATCAGTATCAATTCCCACTGACTAAGCATAAGCATTCCACCATGATAAGGCACTATCCAGCAAGGTACCCGTAGCATATTTCACCTTACAGTCCTCCGCGCAGTTACACATGCGAAAAACCGACTCCAGCTTCTCTAACCATCTAACTAAGCCGACAGCCCCTTCTTTTCCACTGAAATGCTGAGGCTGGCAATACATAAATTCCTTGTAAGTACAACCACGAGCCACAGCTTCAACCTTGGTCTCCGTTCCACTGGCTCCCCTGCTGTTACTACTGTTGCAGAGGGTCTCGTATTCAGCCATAGCGGCAGAAACTTGTGCAGTGACTCGCTGAGCAACGAGTCTATCGATAGCAGCTGCACACATGCTTTGCTTCTTTGGTGGCATTCTATTCAAAACAAGAAAAGAAGAGTGAGTCGTAATAAAGACGTTTCCTAAAATCAGGTGCTCTAAAGTGGCTTGTCATAAAAGGAGAGCTTGAGGTCGTGCTATGATTAGCTGGCGTGCTTCTAGGCGGTGGTTTACGAGGTGATGTAGATGTTCTAAATTATGGGACAAGTGTTCAAACTAGCCTTCAGAAATGGTTAGTAAGGTAATTGGTAGACTGTAACGGGTTTTAATGTCACGTAAAACGATATTACGTATGATTGTGAAAATTTTCAGAGATCATTTGTATTAATCACGATATCTTGGAAATGTTTAAAGGACCTTCAAAAGCACGAGTGTCCATTTAAAAGAAAAGTACTGTGACGATAAAGTATTGTGATGCTAATGTGTTGGATGTAGATGTGAATGTTCATGCAACGATTGTATATACTCAGAAATTTTGAAACCCTTAGAAATCGAGTAGAGAATCAATCTGGACATAATTCTATTATAACCACTCCCAGTATTGCAAAATTCACCTCTGAGTCGGACATAGGTGATCAGGCTATGTCCCACTGTCCCTGGTCGAATATAGGTGATTAGTCTATATTCCACCGAGGTTCAATGAATTTTGAAATACTCAGCTCAGTTATACTAATAATATGTCCTTCACATTTAAAAGCCGTTTTGAAAGACTAAGGCAAGTGACCAAACTCGAGGTCGAATGATGAGATTATGTAAGGAAAAGGCGCAACGCTATGACATGTACGATACGTAAGCATAAGTATATGGAAGATATTTATAGTAATCAACGAAAATAAGTGGGTATAATTGATCCGATAATAAGACAAAAATCTCATCAAATATGTCAGCAAACAAATCACAAGTGAGGCATCAGCTTGGCAGGCGGGCACGTGGTGGTCATAGGGTTAAGTTTTTGTAAAGGTAGTTATAGTCTAGGTTTTAAAAATATCCAGTTCTCTATAACCAAGGCTCTGATACCAATCTGTAACACCTCCAAAATGGGTCGCAGCGGAACACGATGTCGCTGGGGTGCTACTAAATTGGTACCACAACACAGAGTAAAGTTAACGTATTTACCATATCCATTTAAAAGAAATTTTCATAATCAAAAGTACTTTGTTTTACATCATTCAATAAAATGCGGAAATACAGGCCCATAAAGGAAAATAAAGTGGTCCCCTAATGAACATCAGAGTATCTTGATCCTATAACCATGCCATGCCATGCCAAAAGCCGACAAAGATGAGCTGACACTATAAGAACCTGAAAATACATGCTAAAATGTGTTAACACGAGGTTGGTGAGTTCATAGGTTTAAATAATCAACAAGTTATGTATGGACCACAAGATTTCAAAGACCAATATATTCCAAATATAGAAAGAGTTATTATTGTATTAAGCTCATGACACTGAAGCCTTAAGATTTATGGTTTAAGCATCCATTTAACATATCAGTCAAGTGGGGAAACCACCCGGACACCCAAAGTTTCTGGTAGATGTCCACCTAGGACACCCAAGGTTCCTCAAATGATTATGCGTCCGTATGACATACCAACCAAGTGGGGAAACCACCCGGACGGGGAGTTCAATCCCAATAGATCTATTCAAAACATTCACGCTTAGCGGGTCATAACACAGGCAATATTTAATAGTTTAATGCACTTGCGTCCATAAGAAAATAATCAAGTATGTAACAGGTAAACACATAATGCATTCGAGTAATTAATCAAGTTCATAAGTAAAGCAAGTAATGGTTTGCGTAAACAAGTAGCATATTCAAGTAAAACAAGTATAGCATTTAGATAAAACGAGCATGTATTCTCCCCCAAAAGTATTTCAAAACAAGTAAAATAGGGGCCATGAACTCACCTGGAACAACTGATATGATAACAAAAGGAAAGTGCACGGATTTGAGGCTTGCAAACTAACCGCAACCTAATATAATGATACGATTTGATTTAGGTCATGGAACGATGTCGTGTTATGCAACTTGTGAAAACTATATCACCCGTACATGTTTGTTTGTGAGTTTAATTACAAATAAAGTTACTTTGTTATTTCCGGTCCTTAGTTAAAATATAACATTTTTGGACTTTAGCAGGTACGTATCGTTATTACGATATATATATATATATATATATATATATATATATATTTTGAAAATGTTACAACTCGTCTAAAACAAGTAACCAAAACTCTACAACTTCCGTTTAAGTTATTTTGTCCAAAACATCACTTAAAATATCCAAAATCCAATTCTAAAAATAAAAGCTAGTTAATGTTCTCTATTAGAAAAACTGTCAACAAATATATTTCGTCGGTAACTTCGGTAAGTCATAACTCCTTCGTTATGGCTCGGTTTGTAAAGTTCTACCTATCCCCGCGAAGGTATTTAAGTATACTAACACATTTTGAAGTCTCGGGGTCTCGGTTTATATTTTTAGGCTCGGTTTTACTTACTTAAAAATCTGGACAGCAACAATTATTTTTCTGAAAATAGTCATTGAAAATAACTTTTAGAAAAACTCGTATCTTATTCGTTATAACTCCGTTTTTGTCCATTCAAGCGGCCACGTTTTCGTTAAAAATTGTATTTTCTACTTCTTTGACTAAAACTTGTAAAAATACTTTTTCTTTCTGAAAATTAGAAATTTGGGCAGCGCTTCCGCGCCCATTTTCTTTTATCCATTTTTCCTACACTAAATCTCTTGAAATCAACTTCAAATCTATCCTACTCTTCCACCAATTTCTTCAACAACATATAGTTCAAAAGTGACCATAATGACATAATAAAATGTAGATCTAGAATTTATGACTAAAATTTTAGTAAAATAACCATATCTTTGTGTTAACAAGTATTTAAGCATAGATCTCAATATCCAAAGTAAAGATACACCAAGGCTTGTTTATATTCATTTTTCTTATCCAACAATTTAGTAAGACTCATATTAACTTGATTTCATCATGAAAATTCACAAACATGAACATAGGTGATATATTGTAATTGTTGGGTCCGTCAGTACCCATGGATCTTGATAACAGGATTTGAATACAAATTAAGCTAAGTGTTAATCAACCAAAAATATTCTAAGTCACCGAGTGAACAGTCACTCAGTAAGTTTCCTTCAAGATGCTTAGGACGAGTCTAAGAAGAAAGATTCACCACACAGTGAGGCGAAACTCCCTGGTGTGTTACTTGAGCCAAAGAAGAAGGTAATGGGTTCAGTGAGTGTTGGACAAGAATTCACTGAACCCCAGTCTCCTCAACAACAATAAGTTATTGAAGACTGAAGATTGAAGGCCTGGACTGAAGAACCAGAAGCCTGAAAGAAAGGCGGGATTAAGCGGGAAGAGTTTGAAGAAATAAGGATAAGTCTTATCGGGCCAGAAACAAACCTACCATAATGCGGCTAAAAGTCAAGAAGTTTCAGAACTGACACTCGAAGACTTTTTGGCCCATTCCTATTGGTTCTTGGAAATGACAAATACTGTTGTAATTGTCAGACACGCTTTGTATTCTTTTTTGTATTTTAATCTTCAGTACTCTTTGATGTTTGTATATAAATTGCAACATATGGAGAAAAGTGGGTTAAGTTTTTTTGCAATAAAAGCTTAGACTTTCACAAAACCACTTTTCTCCTACAAAGAGTAACTACATCCTTGAGATAGCTCAGTGGGTCAATATTGTTACCACTCAAGCATAGCTTGAGTTTAGATAGGAGACACACCATACCTTGTCTATTCAATCCCAAGTGTTTGTTCCGCAAAACACTTGGGTAATAGATTCTTTGATTGATTTCTAATAAGAATTTAAACGTTGAAAAACTTTGTGTTTTTATATTTACGTTTTACTTATCAGCTATAATTAATCATTACATTAATCTCAGTCATTAACACAATTAGATTAATTCTATAGTTACTTCTAAGTGTGTAAAGGGAACAACAAGTGGTATCAGAGCCTCTGGTTTATAAAATCTTTTCAAAAAAACTAAGAATGATCAAGGTTTTTAAAACCAAGATCCTACTATGGCTGAAATTAATGTGCCCCAGCTCGTCGATAAAAAAGGTGGAAGCTTTTCAGTTGTTGCCCCCAGACTTGAAGCTGGAAAATTTAGCAAGTGGAAAAAGTGAATGCTTTGCTACTTGACTGGTATGGAACCATACTACATCACTTGTGTCAAAGAAGGTCCTTATGTCCCAAAGACTACTGAGGGGCTAAACAAGCCTGAAGCTCAGTGGACCATTGATGAGAGAAGGGTGGTCAATCAAGACCAACGCCTGAAAAGCTTAATTATATCTTGTCTTCCTGACGATATAATGGAATCAGTCATTAACTGTTCAACAGCCAAACAAACTTGGGATGACTTGATTAATAGCTTTGAAGGTCCCTCAGATACCAAGGAAAACAGGATCATGGACCTGAAACTTGAGTACAATACTTTCAGGGCAAAGGACTCTGAAAGTCTCTCTCAGACATATACCATATACAAGACCCTGATAAACGAATTATCAAATGATGGTGTAGTTTTGTCTAAGCATGAGACAAATGTTGGCTTTGTCAACAGTCTCCCTGAGAAGTGGCTAAACTTCTCACAAGGCCTCAGGAATGCTAATCACATTCAGACCCTTGAGCTCCCTAAGGTCTATGGGAAGTTTGTCTATGAAGACAACTTAATCTCTAAGAGATACCCAGACTCAAAAGCTCTTGAGTCCAAAAAGGCCCTGACCTCCTCACCCATATCAACTGCCTTTTATTCTAATGGTGTTGTGCAGGATTTTCAAGAGGATTCTGAAGATGAGATTGATGAAAGAACTGGTCATGAATACCTAAGTGACTTAAACTTGGAATTTCAAGAAAGGGCACTCCTTGCCAATTCAAAACGTTTCATCAAAAGAAATCAGTCAAACTTTTCAAAAGCTAAAGCAAATGAAACCACTGAGTGTTTCAAATGTGGTAAAAAGGGCCACTTTGCTAGAGACTATTATTCAAAAACCATCTCAGAACCCTCTTACAAATTTTTTGGAAACATTTCCTCAGAAACTAGCAAGTTTCAACCTAGAATGCTTCAGTCGACCCAACATTTTCTAAACAATAATGTTCAAAAGGGTCAAAAAGACTTTGAGGCTAAATATAGGAAAGCTAAGGCTAAACTTGCTCTTCTTGAAACTAATCCCTCAATGTCTCAGGCTGCTCACACTTCCAAACCTGTTCAGACAAAGAACAAGGTCATTGTAGCAGAAGCTTATGACTGGGATGAAGAAGAGGTCTCCTCAGAAGATGAGGAAATTAGAGTGAGTGCACTGATGACACTTTCTGAAGGTGATCAGGTGGCTGTTGGAAAAAGCCATGCAAGGAATGGAGAATGGGTGAACATAACCATGAAGAAGGTAAATATTTTACTTTCAATGGATGATGATTCTGACTGACAGTCCTATATGAATTATATTTGTGTAGATCTTAAGTTTGTAGAAGAACAAAGGCTTAACTTGCTTTCAAAATATAACAATCTTGTGTTAGAATTGAATAAGTGTAGAGATGAATTGCTTGTATTAAAACAAGCCAAGTTAGAAACTATTACACTACAAATTCAAAACACTGAAATTTTGAAACAAAACCAAGCCCTTCAAAATAAACTTAACAAAGAAAAGGCTGTCATTGAAAGCTGGACAAGAAAGAACCCTAAGGTCTATGATACTGTGAGTCTTATTCCTAATAATGACAAGAAAATTATAGGAATATACCAACTTACTGAAACTCCCAGTGATAGTCATAAGGAAAAGACCTTTATTCCAGCTGGCATATCTTTTGAGCAAGAAATGCAACCCAAGTCAAATGACTGGATTGTCAGGGACAACCCAGTCAGTAAGTTACCAAACTTTGAGACTGGAAAAATTTTGCTTCCTGAAAGTCAGGCTCTGAAAAATATGCTTGGACTTATTGACCAACCCAGTAATACTGAGTCAGTCAATGATTTGAATCAGAATCATTCACACCACTCCCACCTCTGAATATCCTTCAGGGTGCTGCACCATGCTCAGACCTCCCACTATTAGTCTACTCTCAGTATTCTCCAAAGGAGAATCGAGGAATGGGAAAAACCATCCTGAAAAGGCAAACCCCTGATGTCTAAGTACATTCTGATGACTCACCAACTTCAGTCCCTTGTGAAGTAAAAACAGAAAGCCCTGACTCAAAAATTGATCAGTTGGCTGAGCTTGTCAGGAAGCTGAGTGAGAAGATTGAATCTTCTGAGAAACCTTCTCAATCCAAGATGAAGGAACCCAAATCAGCTTCCTCAAGTACCAAATCAAAACCCTCCAAACCCCTGAAAAGGTGTGAGCTGTGTCACTATACCAATCATTTCACTGATGATTGTTATAGAATCCTTTACTGCATGATTTGCAAAAAGGAAGATCACAGTACCTCTGATCACCAATCATACACAGCCACATCAAAGATGACAAACTTTAAAGCACAGGCTTTAAAATACCCTTCTGATTCTAAACAGAAACAGAAACAAAAGGCCAAGCCTTTTGCACCTTGCCCTCACTGTGGCTTCAATGACCACCATCCTAAGGATTTTCTAATGGACAACTGTTGTGAAATTTGTGGAGATTCCACTCACAACACCTCAGGACATGAGAAGGTCATTCAGACCAGAATAGGTATGACCAAGTCATCCTCTCAGTCTACTGAGTCTACCTCTGCAATCAAATGCAAAACCTGTGGTAGCTCAGTCCACTCAACCACTGACCATGAATCAATTGTAAAAGGACTACCAAAGTCAAGCCCTCCAAGATGAGGGGTCCTAAAAAGAACTAACTCAGTTTACCATT
Organism: Artemisia tridentata subsp. tridentata; assembly: GCA_021014915.2. Lineage (NCBI taxonomy): Eukaryota > Viridiplantae > Streptophyta > Magnoliopsida > Asterales > Asteraceae > Artemisia > Artemisia tridentata. The sequence continues at coordinate 213,479,638 of CP139502.1, read as the reverse complement.
TGTGCAGAGGCATGCTAGGGAGCCTGTTTGGCATCTAGATAGTGGATGTTCAAGAAGCATGACTGGTGTGAAAGAATATCTGCACAAATATGTTGAAGAACCAGGACCCAAGGTGATATTTGCTGATAATTCATCATGTCTCACTGAAGGTTATGGTTCAGTAAACTGTAGTGGTATAGTCTTTACTAGGATAGCTTATGTCAATGGTCTTAAGTACAATTTGATCAGTGTCAGTCAACTATGTGATGCAAAATACATAGTTCAGTTTGATGATAAGCAAGGAACCATCTTCAATGCAAATAAGGAAGTTGTCCTTATTGCTCCAAGAAGGCAAGATGTTTATGTGTTAGACATGACCAGTCTAACTTAGAATGGAACTTGTCTCTTTACTCAGGCCACTGAAACCCTCAACTGGCTTTGGCATAAGAGACTCTCCCACCTGAACTTCAAAAACATAAACAATCTTGTAAAACAAAACAAGGTCCTTGGCTTACCATCACTTGTGTTTTCAAAGGATAAACCATGCTCAGCTTGTGAAAAAGGTAAACATCACAGAGCATCCTTTAAAACCAAAACCAACTTTTCCATCAGGAACTGCCTACATCTTCTCCATATGGATCTCTTTGGGCCCATCAGTCCTAGATCCATTAACCATGAGAAGTATACTCTGGTCATTGTGGATGAATACTCAAGATACACTTGGGTTTACTTCCTGATAAAAAAGAGTCAGGCAGCTGAAACAATCATGTCCTTTGTCAGGAACATTGAAAATCAAAATGACATTAAAGTCAAACAGATTAGGACTGACAATGGGACAGAGTTCAAAAACTATGAACTTGAATGTTTCTGTGATGAGAAAGGAATTTCCCAAAAATTTTCCTCCCCTTACACACCTGAACAAAATGGTGTTGCTGAAAGGAAGAATAGAACACTCATTGAAGTTGCCAGGACAATGCTAAACGGATCAGTCCTTTCCAAACACTTTTGGACTGAAGCAGTCAAAACTGCCTGTTATACACAAAACAGATCCATCATTGTCAAGAGACATAGCAAAACCCCTTATGAGTTATTCAAGGGAATGATCCCTGACATCAGCTACTTTCATGTCTTTGGGTGTCCTAAGTCTTGTTGTAAAACCCCAAAATTAGTACAATCTGAAATGACAAAAATGCCCTCAAATTTAAACTTTTAAGAACTTATGAAAATTATATAAGTGACATCATTTGAGCTTAACATAAAATGATTAAAACCCTAAGTATCTAATAAATTAAGTTAATAAATAACCTTTACATTATGATTACAAATCACAAACTAATGTTCTCTAAATCTAGCCTATTATAGGCGACATCTTATTTGATCAAGAACAAAATTTCGGCTAAGTAAATAAATAGAGATAAGAAGGCATTAACTTGATTGTTAGCCCAATTCCACAAAACATGATCCATTCCTCATGTAGCCCAAACCAAGATACGGTTTTTCTTGATTCTATATACCGAAAATATTAACTTCACAATTGAAACAAACCCTAGCTCCCTCCTTCATCAATTGTTCGGCACACCAAGAAAAAAAAAACAAAACCCTAATATCCATCTCACTCAAAATTCGGCTGCTGTTCTTGTTGTTCGATCCACAAGGAAGAAAAGAAAGAGTTTTAATCATCATTCCCTTGTTTCATACGATCTGTTGTTACTCTTCTACTGTGTTCCTGTTATTCGATCCAAAATAAGCCACAAGGTAATCATATATGTATTTTCTTAATCCATACGAATTCATGAACATAGCCCTAATCGACCTATGTGTTACTTGTTTTGGATTTCTGTCGTGCGCACCAAGGAAAGGAAAGAAGGAGACTTTGTGGTGAATTGATCTTGCTGTGTTCTTGTCCTCCATTTAGCATTCGAGGGTAATTGTCTCTCCTCATTTGATCCTCGCTTCTATTTTGATGTTCATGTCATTTGTAATATCACATAAAATGATAGGATTGGTTCACATAAAATAATGAATTCACAAGCCCTAAATATGAATCGAATATGTATACGAATCTGGAAATTTTAATGGTTATGATCATGTTATTGGTATGTATGAATCGAAATATATGTGTTGGTGAATCGTTAGGTGAAGGCCTTGTGTTATATATAAGTTTCTAAAATAATTACACATGAAATAATGAAACAGTTTGCTGATCTGAAAATTGCCTAACTTTAATCGGCTGTATCTAAATGATGTGTGCGTGTATTTGGGTGTTTTCAGAGTCTAAAATTAAGTTCAATGAAATAGATTTCTGTAGAAATTAACCTTGTAATTTTTAGAGGTAGGGAAGGCACATTTTTCGAATTTATGAGATCGGGTGTCAAAACTGCATTTCGGGTTACGAAAATTCACCTGTAGTTTATGATTTTTAATTTGAAATCTATAACGAGTTATGACCTAAAATTTATTCAGAATAATATTTGGGATATAAGTTAGTTGCTGTAATTTTTGTGGATTTTTATAGGTTATTTTGATGGGGCTTTGAACTGCAAACTTTTCGTATATTAAAACTGATCAGTAATCTGGACGACTTGACTAAAAGGATTTTTAGACCATACTTGTACTTAATAATAAATTCTGGAAAAATTAGGGTAAGTTATTAAGACATCTGGGTACGTGCGTAAATTTTTGGGAATTTTATTTCTGGGTTCTTATATGGATGAAAAATTCGACTAAACAGGTCCAGTTCATGTGTAAAATTTGTAAAAAGTGTAAAAGGGTTTTAAAAGGTATAATGTGTTTATTTTCTAAACTAAAGGGTCTAAATTGCCATTTTTCTAAAACTAAAGGACTTAACTGATGAAAATATGTAACTTGATAATATTTACATTTTACACCCTCATCTTATCATAATGACACTATTAACCCTATACTTGATGTAATTGCATAATAAACCCTAAACTTATATATTCAACATTATGAACCTTAAACTATTATCATTGTCACATTTGAATACTTAAACTTATGATATTCTAAATATGGAAACCTACTAATTCTGGAAACTTACTAAATCGGGAAACATGATAAAAATAGAAAACTGCTAATTATGGAAAGTTACTTAAAATGGAAAGAAAACTAAAATGAAACTTATATGACTATGAGACTATGAACTTATAAGAAAAATTATGATTATGTAGATCGGGTGAAGAAGGAGTGACCTTCTGCTTCTTTTGATTTTATTTGCTTTCGTTGTGTGCTGTGTTAAGGTACAGATATTCCTTCCCTTATCAGTTGGGATAGTTTCTTATGATCCGATGACTGCTATGATTCCCTTATTTGATTCTTGGCTTTCATTGTATGATTTCCATTCCTGTATGATTCATTCTGACATTTATGATAAATGTCTCTGCCATGATATGCTTATGTTTTGCTATGCTTATTGAGTTACGATATTGTTTCTCTTGCCATGCTATGTTGTGATTATGTATGTTATGATAGATCCGTGCCTGAGCTTAACTAGTTCTGGAGGTACCAGGACCATGTCTAGGATGGCACCCTAGGCATGACACTTCCGTAGAGGTGTGATAGATCTACGGCGTTCCCCCTTATGTGTATGTATTATTTGTGATCACTATTGGCCATTTATGCGTGTGTGTGACCAGTCTAGTACTGGCACACATACTTTTGATGGGAGCGTATGGATGCATCCTAGGACTTATGTATATGTATGATTATGGTGACCAGGTGGTGTGTGCCTTACACTCCTTCTCACACTTTTGGTACATAGAGGTCTCCCCTCTTCGTGCACTTTTATGATATGATATGATATGATTTGACGGATTATGTATGTATGGAGTTCTTATGGCACATCTTTATATGACCCTTCTCATTATTTCATTCCATTCTTGTTTCTTTTCCTATTCAGTTCTCATGCACTCTTGACTCTTGATTATCTTTATGATTCGTATGACTTTATGATTATGCTTTCGTTTTGTGTTTCTTATTCCTTCGTTGCTTATGCTTATTTACCATTATGTTATGCTTTGTATATATCTGTTCACTGGGCTTTTTAAGCTCAGCCGCATGTTTCTTTTCTTATGCGGCAGGTAATAAGCGGGGCGACGGGCTTGGGAATGAGAGAGCGTAGGACTTGAGAGACCTATTTATTTATCATTTTGTTGTCCATTGTTTCGGACCTTCATTAATTCAGTACTTTGAATATTATGCTTTACTTTGGTTTTGTTTGGTTAACCCATTATGCACTTTGGATTATCTTTTGGATACTAGTCTTGATGTTCGAGACTTAGTTATTTATTTGAAAGACTTCCGCTTGCGTTTATGTATGCTTTGTATGACACCATAATGTGATATCTTGACCTTGTCGGGTCGGGGTGTTACAGTCCTGTGTTTATTCATAACCACAAGGATCACTTAGGGAAATTTGATGCCAAAGCTGATGATGGATACTTCCTAGGGTACTCACTTGTCTCAAAGGCCTTCAAGGTGTTCAACACTTGGAGACAGCAAACTGAGGAAACATTCCATGTTACCTTTGATGAGAGAACTGATGCAATCAGTGTCTCTAACACCTCAGTGGAAGAAATAGGAATTAATGATTCATCAAGATACCCTCCTGATGGACATCATCCTGACAATGATCCTTCCACTAAGTACCAAGCAAATGCTGGCATCTCCTACTACATCATCCCTCACAACCTTCCTTACCCAACCATCACTGAGTTTGTTGAAGCACAAAGAAGTACTGATGCAATCAATCAGACTGAACCTAGTGCTCAGGAACCAAGAAATCACAGTGATCAGTCAACCCAGTCAGACACTCAAGATGCTAAAAATCATTATGTGTCTGCACCAGACCCCACCAATCAGGCCTCCTCAAGTTCTATTCAGTTTCCAAGACCTCATCTCCACAATTGAACCCAAAAGTGTCAAAGAAGCACTTCCACATCCAAGTTGGGTTCAGGCCATGCATGATGAACTGGAACACTTTGACAGAAACAAGGTAATGACCTTGGTCAAATGCCCTGAAGATGTTTCAGTCATTGGCATGAAATGGGTGTTTCAAAAACAAATCTGAGGAAAATGGCATAGTCATCAAAAACAAGGCCAGACTTGTAGCCAAAGGCTATAATCAACAAGAAGGCATTGACTATGAAGAAACATTTGCACCAGTGGCAAGGATGGAAGCCATTAGAATCTTCCTTGCATTTGCAACCTACATGAACTTTAAGGTGTACCAAATGGATGTTAAAAGTGCATTCTTAAATGGGTCACTGAAAGAAGAAGTTTATGTTCAACAACCTCCTGGATTTGAAAGTAGTGAGTTTCCTGACTATGTCTGCAAGCTTGACAAAGCCCTTTATGGACTGAAACAAGCACCCAGGGCATGGTATGAGACTCTCTCAGCCTTCCTGATCCAAAAAAAATTTGTCAGAGGCAAGATAGACAACACATTGTTTATCTACAGGACAAATAATGATGTCATACTTGTTCAAGTATATGTTGATGACATCATCTTTGGCTCAACAAGTTATAAACTTTGCAAACAGTTTAAAAAACTGATGGCAAAGAAATTTGAAATGAGCATGATGGGAGAACTGACTTACTTCCTTGGACTGCAAATCAAGCAGACTGATAAAGGAACCTCTATCAGTCAAGAGAAGTATGTTAGGAGCCTACTAAAGAAGTATGAGCTCAGTGACTGTGCCTTAGTCAAAACTCCCATGGTTCCACCAAACAACCTTGGTCCTGACCTTACTGGAAAACCAGTGAATCAAACTCTTTTTAGAGGAATGATTGGGTCATTTATGTATCTACTTGCATCAAGGCCTGACATCCAATTCTCAGTCTGTTTGTGTGCCAGATATCAATCTGACCCAAGAGAATCTCATCTCACAGCTGTGAAAAAGATACTCAGGTACCTGAAAGGTACTCCAAACCTTGGATTATACTATCTAAAATGCTCAGGCTTTGATCTCAAAGGATACTCAGACTCTGACTATGCTGGATGCAACATGGATAGAAAAAGCACCTCAGGCTCCTGCCAAATCCTTGGTGGAAAACTAGTCTGTTGGAGTGCTAAGAAGCAACAATCAGTTGCCATGTCCTCAGCTGAAGCTGAATACGTTGCAGCAGCCAGTTGTTGTGCAAATGTACTCTGGATGAAAAGTCAACTCAGTGACTATGGAATCCAGTATAAGATGGTTCTCATCTTTTGTGATAACACAAGTGCAATTGCCATCTCAAACAACCATGTTCTTCATCAGAGAACAAAACACATTGATGTTAGATATCACTTTATCAGGGACCATGTCATGAATGGTGACATTGAATTACACTTCATTCCTACTGAATATCAGCTAGCTGATATATTCACCAAACCATTGGATGAACCAACTTTCACAAGACTGAAAGCTAAATTAGGAATGTTGGATATTGAGAATCAGTCCACTGATTGAATCCATCCAACTAAGTGTAAATTCTGAAAAACCCAGGTCCCTGACTCAATGTGTTCCTCAGTGAAAAAGATCACTGAATCACCTTCCCTGAACCCCTCACTGAATGAAAAGTCATTCAGGGCCCTCAAAATGACATTCAATGCTAACTTAAATGCTCTAAGTATCTAGTTAGTAAATGTCCGAGGTTGGTAACTGAATTCTTATTTAATAAAAGAATATTTGTTCTTTTGCCTTCTGGCATCCACCTCTGGGCCCCCACTTACCCACTTGGCATTTAATGCCTCCTCTCTCACATATAAAATATGTGATGATGTAATCTCTGAAAATTACACTTTTTGCAGACGGCACAACTGTTCACTTCGACTGTTGCGCAAAACTGGGAAAGTGGAGTAGTTGAGCATTAAATGCGGATCCCAAACGTTTTATACAAAACGGTTTTCAAAAAAATATATTTTGAAAAAAATAAACCGCTTAATGCCCAAAACACCCCTCCTCTTCACTTTCCTATAAATACCCCCACACAAATTAACACACACACGTTTTTTTTAAAAATCTTAAGAAAATTCTTGCCCTTTTCTTCCAAAAACTTGTATGTGTGTTTATCATCTTTAGAAACCCAGACCTGTGTTGTTCTTGCAAACCCAAGACCTTCCAACAAAAATGGCTACTTCTAAATCTATCACATACACCCCAAATGTGGAATTCACAATGGAGGGCGTAGACAAGACCAAAAATAACATTGTAGGGAATTTTGCCTACCTCGAATAATTTTGGGCGTACAAGAATGTGGTTAAATACCTTCAAAACTGCTTTCTTGCTACAACGTTTACAAAAACCCCCTCAGTCATATATCATGACTATCTGAGGGAATTCTGGTGTACTGCAGTGGCAACGAGCCCTGAGGACACCAAAGACTCAATAATCACTTTCTCAGTGATGAATGGGAGAAGAACCCTCTCCCTTGATTACCCAACCTTTGCCTGAGGGAGTACAGGGTCCTGAATCCTCGGTAGTGTAGCACTACTCTACTGAGAAGGGGACCCACACCCAATCACATCCTGCTTACGGTCCTGACAAATCACAATAAGGATCTCAGGGAGTAAAGGATCCCAAATCCTCAGAAGGGCAGTACAACCCTGATGGGAAGGGGGTCCACCAACAATCACAATCAGTGCCTCATGATAGTACTGGAGAACGCCTACCAGTCCTTGAAGGCACTCAGGGGGACAAAGACTCAGAGGGATTAAAACCACCCACTGATACGGAATCCAAAACCCCTCATGGCGGATCCAGTCACTCAGGAACTGACTCCAAGGTCTAGGCTAAGCAAACCCACTAAGTGCACTTGGAGGGGTCAGAACCTAGCCACAACAAAGGTGAGCCCTCTTCTGAGGGGGAGCTGGATTCCCGCAGGGTTCCTACTCTGGCAGATATAGAAAGACTGCTGGACGATGTGTCAGAGGAGGAAATGGTTGATTTTGGAGATGAAGACATTTTTGGTGCTGAGGAGGAAATGGAAACTGAAACATACAACTCTCCTCCGCACCCTGAAGAACAACAATCATCTCCTCCTCCTGAGGATCAACAACCCCTCACCATAACCAACCCAACAACATCATCATCATCATCAGGTCACTCCTCTGCTCCCGCTACTCCTCAGTGGTTGCAGAAGTAAGATAACATTCTTCCACTCACGGAAAGGCAACTAGTCAAGTTCCTCCGCAAGGCCAACCATGCTCCTTCTGTGAGCTTACTGAAGAACAATGGAACCAGCATACTGAAGTGGCAGTCTCCTATGCCGACTTCAGGGCTACTGTTGAAGAATCACAGGGTAAAGTACTTCAGGTTACCAATCTCACTGACAAACAACTCGGTGACCTGAGGGAATCTCTCGATTATATGGGGACTAAACAAGACAAGCAGCTCTCCAACATATTGAAGGCTCTTGATCATATTCAGGAAGAGCTCGGAGATGATCCTACCCTGATAACAAAGCTAAAAGAGTACATGGATACTCAGACCACCATCTCCACCAACATTACTGAGCTTCTAAAGCTTCTTCAGGGGTGGATCTCAAAACCTTCAGGTCTCAGCAAGATTCTATTCATCAGTTAGCAGCTGATTTCAAGGAGTACCTGAACACAATATCCTCAGCCTTTGATCAGCTCTCAATAAAACATAATGAGCTAATCAACCACTATACAACCAAGGTTACTGAACTCACTGACACTCAGGCTACAATGGCAGCAGACATCTCTGCCTTGAAGAATGAGACCACTGACATTAAGCAGATGGTCTCCAGCATCCTTCCAATTCTTCAGACCTCTCAGGTTACCCCACCTCCTCAGTCAACAGGTGCATCCACTGAAGTTCCAGAACCTGTTGAGGGGGAGAAACTTGATGATCCAATTCCTCAACCTCAGTCTTCTGCACTTATTGTTGCTGAAAACCCTGAACAACCTGCAGCAGTAGAAACAGAAGTCCCTGAAACCTCCGCCAGTCAATCCCCTCCCACTGATAAAAGGAAGGGAATCATGGTGACTGAAGATCCTCCTCAAACACAATTGGTTCCGGCATCAACTGAAAGGCGTCCAGACCCTGATGCACCATTTAGTGTTGAGTTAGATGGAGGGAAGATATTCTTTGGGTCTCCAGCAGAAGTGGCCGAAGTCTTGCATCAACAGGACATAAGAAGGGCCAAAGAAAAGGCTGAGAAACTAAGCAGACCAATAATCTTTGAGGTTGCCAAGGAGGTAATTAAGGAGACTGGCAAAGACATCAAGGGGGAAGAGTTCCTCAAGCTTTAGGCTGACATCATTAAGGAAGCCAATGAGCAGGCAAAGCTCAGAGAAGAAAGGAGGAACAGAACCTATGAGAGGTATATGTGGCATATGACAAAGACCAAGGGAGAAGGCACAGTTACTGACATGACCATTCACCTGACTACCCCGGTAAGCGTTACGGTTCACAGGGGACCAAGAAAGTCTGAAGTAAACAAACCCTTCAGATTCTCAGAATATGGGCTAAGGGAATGGGACATGATGATGCCCATCCTGAGGAAGAAGCAAGGCAAGTTGGTTCCAAGTATTCTCAAGACCCTGAACTCCAAATAAGAAGAACTTGAAAAAGTGGCTAAGAGTTTAGGAATAGATCATGAGAAGGTGCTTGCTTCTCAGGGATTGTCAATCCCTGAGCCTACTCAAAAGACCGGGAGGAAAAGAAAAGTTGTGGGTTAGGAGCCTGAACAATTCATAGCTGCTCTTCACTGCAACAGGATTCCTCCTCCGGGAGTCAAGTTTGTTCCCAACCTGGTCATCAAGGAGCCTGAGTATGGCATATTCTTTGTCAATGAGTTCAGCCAACCAGCCTTCCAAAGAGTCAGTGACATCAATCTAGTGGAAACGACAACTCTCCTGGCGTACAAGCTAATGGCACTTCAAATGAAGGGTCGTGATAATGACGAGTTTGTCAAGCTGTTGGATAGGATGATGAAAGAGCGACTTGACAAAGAAGTGTTAGTGTCGAAGAAAGCTAAACTGGAACTCATGGGTATCTTGGAAGGAGAACAAGAACCCTAAGTATTATGTTAGATGATAGGACTTTGTAAATGATAAATAAAATGATATGTTTTGTTATTTCATTATCCTTTCATTGCTTTCTAGTATATTCAGTATGAGTAGAAGCCCATTTGCTCACTTATAACTGATCAAACACTTGAGCATAATTTATATCCAAATAGGGGGAGATTGTTGGGTCCGTCAGTACCCAATGATCCTAATAACAGGATTTGAATACAAATTAAGCTAAGTGTTAATCAACCAAAAACATTCTAAGTCACTAAGTGAACAGTCACTCAGTGAGTTTCCTTCAAGATGCTCAGGACGATTCTAAGAAGAAAGATTCACCACACAGTGAGGCGGAACCCCCTGAAGTGTTACTTGAGCTAAAGAAGAAGGTAATGGGTTCAGTGAGTGTTGGACAAGAACTCACTGAACCCCAGTCTCCTCAACAACAATAAGTAATTGAAGACTGAAGACTGAAGGCGTGGACTGAAGAGCCAGAAGCCTGAAAGAGAGGAGGGATTAAGCGGGAAGAGTTTGAAGAAATAAGGATAAGTCTTATCGGGCCAGAAACAAACCTTCCCTAATGCGGCTAAAAGTCAAGAAGTGTCAGAACTGACACTCGAAGACTTTTTGGCCCATTCCTATTGGTTCTTGGAAATGACAAATACTATTGTAATTGTCAGACACGCTTTGTATTCTTTTTTGTATTTTAATCTTCAGTACTCTATGATGTTTGTTTATAAATAGCAACAGATGAAGAAATGTGGGTTAAGTTTTGTGCAATAAAAGCTTAGACTTTCACAAAATGACTTTTCTCCTACAAAGAGTAACTACATCCATGAGATAGCTCCGTGGGTCAATATTGTTACCACTCAAGCATAACTTAAGTTTAGATAGGAGACACACCATACCTTGTCTATTCAATCCCAAGTGTTTGTTCCGCAAAACACTTGGATAATAGATTCTTTGATTGATTTCTAATAAGAATTTAAACGTTGAAAAACTTTGTGTTTTTATATTTACGTTTTACTTATCAGCTATAATTAATCATTACATTAATCTCAGTCATTAACACAATTATATTAACTCTATAGTTACTTCTAAGTGTGTAAAGGGAACAACAGTAATTTATGAGTTTAAATAAATATTTAAATTAAATAATGCATAAATAAGCATATGAAGTGTATAAAATACATAAGTAAAGTTATAAAAATGATTTTTAAGCTTACTTGATGGTGATGAATTTTTGGTAAGAGCTAGAACAATAGAACCCCAATGGTTACTCCAAATCGATTTATAGTTAGTATAAAACCCGTATGTGATCAAATAACACTTGAAACCGATCAAACAAATTTTTCTTCTTCTTTTTCTTTATGGCCGATCCATAAGAGGTTCAAGGGAGAGTTTCTAGGTGAAAATTTGCAAAAGAAAATGAGCTAAGTCACTTCTCTATTTATAGTGCAAAAAAGGGCAATTTGATAATTTAATTGAAAGGGTATTTTGGTAATTTCAATGCTTGTTCAATGGTCAACAAAAAGAAAGGGCATTGACCGGTATTTAGGGGAAAGGGGAGGGGGGGGGGGGTCATGGACACGATTTTTTTGGGGGCTTGTTGGCTCATAATGGTTTTTGTCTCTTTGTCTAATAATATCTAGATTTTAGTATATAATGTGTTAAATACATTTAGGTATTAAGTTAGCTAGAAAGAAATTTTAGTGGAACAAAATAAAGTGTAATAAAGGAATAAAAATTATAAAAATGCATTTTGTATAAGTGTCGAGTGTTTAAATAATTATTGTTTCGCAAATACTTATGTTATCGTAAATATATATATTTAAGAATATATATACTAAATGAATTTAAAATACCGGGTAAAATAATATTAGAATTTTTGTAACATTATAATGAGTATAAAAATATATTATAACCATTGTTGGGAGTATCGGGGATATTGTTCATGTACGAAAAGCGTGTAAAAGTGTTTATTAAATAAATAATTGTGAATGAAAAATAATGCAAACACATGCAAGACCTAAAATGAATATGATGACACTGGCAATATGTAGACTAACTCTAGTTTATATTTTGTGTACCAAATGATATTTCTTGGTTATTCGATTAAATTCTAAAAGTTTCTTGAAATTAATACTCGAAAAATCAAATTTTTGGAAAATAATGAATAATAAAAACTACAATAATGAATAGTAACTTTTTCGGGAATGAATAGTAAAATTTCAAAGTAATAAATTAGAGTTTGAAAATAAATGTTGATGTGGAAAATTACGGGTTGTTACACCATTTGATGTAGTAAACGTCCGCTTTTAAAATATGGGATTTTTGCCATTACGTCCGGAATGATTTTTCTGATGAAAATGAGTATTCACACGTATAGTTTTTCTCGGATTTAATTTAATTAATAAATTGAATTGTTTTGAGTATTTTAGGTTATGCCAGCTCGGTTAATGAATAACGCTTACGTTTAAACTAATATCCTCTATTTTTCAAACTCAAACAAGTTCAGAGAAGTATAAAAGCTAAGGGATTTCAAAAATATATATGTTGGCTAATAAAATAAGTTGAGGAAAATTACCGGATAATCCACCCTCTTATGGGGCATCTTATAGGTGATCTTTTCTAATCCGTCAGAAAATTGAATTGTTCCTTCATCTCGATTACAAAGCATCTTAGACTCTTCTACAAATGGTTTTCCTAGCACTGTTTCACCTAAGTAGCCGTCTATAATACCTCTAACATCCTCAAGGATCATGAAATCACACTTATAATTAAAGTTTCCTATGAAAACATATAACCCTTTCACTCTCCTAACAAAGTTACACAATCGATTAGGGTTATAGGGATCCTTCCTTGATTCAAGTTGCTCACTCATGATCCATTTATAATAAAGCCTAGACATTATGTTCATAGGAGATTTCATGTCAATATAGGTGTGATCTCTATAAAGATAACCAATCATGCAAGGTATTTTGATATTCATACGATCACCTCTACTAATCCAAGGTTTTCTCCTATATCTATAAGGACAAGGGTACTTCAAAAGGAATTTATGATAGGTCAACTCATCACATGTTGGAAAGAAATTTCTAAATTCACTAAAATGGTCCTCTAGTTCCTCTTTCGAGTCATCACTAGAGGTGGTGGAAGTACTAGTCCTTAGCTTAATTTCTTTCTCAATCATCCTATTAAGCTCCCTAAGTTCCTTAATCTCCTTCTAAATTTGGTCACGCAACAAGATCATTGCATTAGGTGCAACGAATGGATTCGTGTTTTCCATAATGGCAAATGGAATAGTCAATGAAAAAGTTTTTATGAACAAAGACACAAAGACAAAGATAGACTACAAGAAAGCTAATAAAAAGAAAATAAAATCTTACTTGATAGGAATCTAGTGAGTAGACCTAAACGAGATAGAAATCGAACCTAAACTATTAACTATTCCTCGGCAGCGGTGCCAAAAACTTGATGCGGAGATTGCAAACCTTCACATGAAATTTTAAAATCCTCCTAGGCAGTGTACCTAATCGCTATAGTGTAGTATAGGTAAGACTCGGGGGGATTGATCATTCTCTAAGGGAATAGTATTGTTAGGTCAAAATGTATGTCGAGATAGGTCTAAGGGTAAGAGATGATTATTTTTGTGTTTTTATGTTTTTTTTAGAAAGCAGGTAAAAATATCGGGTTTTGAAGAGTGGGCACTTAGATATAAATAAAATTAAACTAATAACAAGAAAAAGTAAATTGGTGACTTCTTATGATAGGGAAAAGCGTGTTCACTTAGATATCCTTACTCCTTAGTTATCTCCTATTGATTTGTCGAATTGTCACGTCTTTGTTTTAATTGAAGCGTTATATTCCTTAATATTGGTCGTGGAGAGGTTCCGAAGTCGCCAACTCTATGAACATTAGTCTCCCCTAAAACCCTTAAAGTCTATTAAGTTTTCTAGGATCTACAAGCTGCAATTCACGCAATAAATACAACGAGAAAAACCAATAGTGCACTCTATGGTTGCGTTTTATAAGACGTTCAAGCTAATACATATAAGAACTTAGCCAATTTTCTTATCCTAACACGAGGCAATCAGTTAAACAAGAGAGGACAAATCAATATTCAATAACTAGGTTTCATTAGATCTAAGCAACCACTAATTAACTTAAGCTAGCATGTTAACGCAAAAGGATAAACAAGTAATCAAACAACACATAGAAATATTGAATGATTAAAAGGATAACTTATCTTCAATGAAACATGTGTTTGGAGGGCTGTAAAACCCTTACAATAGCTGAGAAAATTATTCTTAAAACCCTACTCCAAGATGTTACACAAATGATGAAAAACATACGAAAGTATATATAAGTTTACACTTGTGACGACGTCCATTATGGGTTGTGACGCCGTCAGCTCGTCGTCATTAGGGTTTCGTCTTGTGGAAGTCGCCGTTGTGACGGCATCACATTAGATCTCTGACGCCGTTATGAATGCCTTGATGTCGTCCTTTAGTAAATCATCCGAGCCATCTCTTGTTAACTTTATACGTGACTTTGGTCTTCAAATACACCTAACGCCTTCAGGTTATAGTGTCTTCAAATTCTTCTGGGGCGTCGCTTGTTAATTTTCCACCAAAAATCCATCTTCAGTAACAAGTGACGGCGTCACTTTGCAAAGTGTGACGTCGTCAGGGTCCCTTTCCTGACAGATTTGAGACTTGGTCGTTTTTTTTCTCTTTTCTTGTTGTTTTAAGCCTAAAACATGCCGATTTCCAGATTTTTCGTCCCAAGTACCTAAAATGCAAAAAGAAATGATTTAGGGCAATATTTGATCATATAAATATGATTTTGGCCTTAAATGACCCCTTAAAAAGGTACCAAATAAATCTTTATCTGCTATCCCGAATTACCAACTCCCATAAAAATCCCAAAATATACAATACAATAGTGGCAAAGTTACAGCCACTATACACTAAAATAAGTGGTTTATATTATGTACCACTTAAAATAAATACTGAAATTCACATTTTTTTTAACAATCATAAACTGAAAATCAAACTAATGGTACATTACTTTACCATTTTCACCAATAATACTCCATCATATGATACACGTTATCGTATAGGAATCCAAATGAAATAAAAACTAGTGAAAGTAGTAGTACAAGGATATGACACAAAATACATACTTTCACATTCCCATTGCATCATGCAATTTTCCCGACCAATGTCTTTCTAGAAAATAAACGAACGAGAAAAACTCAAATGAACACAGGAAATACATGGGACACATGTAAGAACTAGCAACCAAACAATGGACTTAAATCTACACGGTAGGCTAAGGTGTAAAGGTGTAACGAAACATAGACATTTGGTGGTGGCATAAAGGAAAAGATAGGCTCTACAAGTTTTACTAGTGGTATCTTACTCTATAGATGAGAGTAACAGAAGGGTCTAAATAGGTGGTCAACTAACCAGTGTAGTTAGTTGATAAACAAACATATAATGACATGGGACATTTGGGTGAATCCTAATAGTTTTGCCTCTTACGTTGATTAAAGTCGATTAGACCAAGTTTCCTCAATGCAATGCTCATTTTGGTGGTTTCAAATAGATATACCAAGCCAAGGTCTAAAGTCTACATCCATCCACCGACACACACATATTTTTGTGGAATTTAGGGTAAAATAGTGGAAACGGAATGTTTTCAATTCTCACAAATGGTATCAAAGGTTGTTGTGTGCGGGTTATGCTACTAATGATCTACGAAAAACATGTGAAAATTTTAAATTTGAGCCATTTTTAGTCATTTTTCATAGAATAGGACAAGTAAAATTCTAATTCTAGCAACCTCCTCCTACTTGAACTGTACAATGCCCTCGTTGTACAAATGAATACATAATATTAAAGAGGCCCTGAGATTGCTTGAAATGATCCTCCATTGTATGAATGTGAGTAACTTTTTCTCTGTACAAGCTTGGCTGCGGGTCATTAGGAGGATCTGCCGCGGCTATACGTAGATTATTAGAAAATATATATACCATTACTCACGATGCTTCACGTTACATGAAACAAAAGCAGAAAACTACTTTCATAGCGTTTAGAGGGTTAGAAAAAAATTTCAAGAAGGTCGTGTCCAGATCTGGAGATCGATACGGCATAATCCATTCATTTGATATGCCGTATATGTCAAGCTGGGGTAAAACTACCTTTGTGATGTAATACAGACTATTGTTCATACGCCGTATCCCTGAGATTGGATACGTCGTATTGAACAGTCTGTATGGAACACAATGTAACACCCCAACCCGCCCTTGGTTAAGATGCCACATTATGGTGTCTATCAGAACATACAAAATAAATGCAAGCGGAAGACTTCATAATAAAAGCAAAGTCAAGAACATCATGACTTACAAATTACAAGCTCCCAAAGTCTAAACAATATCCAAATGAAATGAAATGAAATGAAATATCCAACATGAGTCCAAAACAAATCCAAGACAATGGGAAAATCTAAATAAGGTAGGTCTTCTAACTCCTACTCTCATCACTCTTGCCCAGCATCCCGCTTATTACCTGCCGCATGGAAAAGAAAACGCGGTTGAGCTTAAAAAGCCCAGTGAACAGATATATATACAAAGCAGAGAAGGTAATAAGCACAAGTAGACGAATATAAATCAAATGAATCAAATGCATAAATATCATGAGTCAGAATAGCTCTAAGAGTCAAGTAATAAATACGGCAACGAACGCGTCAAAACGAGCCACTCGAACGGACCAAAGATACCTAACAGAAAGCCACGAGCCTGTCTAAATGAGCCACTCGAATAGACCACATAATCACATATACATATCCGTCAAATCATAAGTTGTACAAGGAGCTGCAGACTCCAATGTACCAGAAGTGAAATGGGGTGCATGACACGCACAAACCAATCACTAAAATCACATCATAATCATTCCAAACATATACCTAGGATGAATCCATACGCTCCCTGAAAAACATAATACCTACGCAAGTACGAGACTATACATACATATAACAGAATGGCCACATGCGCCATAATCATATAATCATAACAGAAGGGAACACCGTGGATCAATCACACCTCCACATAAAGTGTCATGCCATTGGTGCCTCAATGACATGGCCATGGTACCTCCATGGCTAGTTAGCTCGGGTGACAAAACAGAAACAAATCATATCATATCATAGTATCATATCAAAGGGAATCATAGCAATGGTTCATATCAACTGAATCATAACAAAGGCATATCAACTGAACAGAATCTCAAACAATGAGATAATAAACAGATCATCATAACAGAAAGGATAGAAACTGAATCATATCAAGGGAATCATAGCAATGGCTTATATCAAATGGGATCATGGCAAAGTAAACAAATCAAAGTCAATGATCGAAAAGTCATGAGATCAGAACCCTTACTGAGAAAGGGTAGAATATCTTTACCTTATGCAAAGCAAACCAACAAAATAGGAAAGCACACCGAAACAGGAATCACTCCTTCTTCACAGAACCTATACAAATTAATGATCACGTATTACTTATAAGCTCATTTTATAAGTTTACTGTTTATAGTTATTTAGACTTCCCATTTAAGGTTTGTTTCTATTTTTAGAAACTTCCCATTTTTAGTAACTTTCTATTTTTAGCAACTTTATATTTTTAGAAGGTTTCCATATATAGTAAGTTTCCCCGATTTAGTGACTTTTAAGGTTATAGATAATAATTATGTAACTTAAAGGACTTATTATGATCAACATTATAATTTAGGGTTTAATCAGACGACTTATAATAGTTTGGGTTTAAACTGTCATTTTATCAAGTCCAGGGTCAAAATGTAAATTATATAATTATATGACAAATTCTCTTAATTATAGATTTTATGCACCTCATTAAATATACCCATGCAACTAAACCCTAGCTCCCTTATTTAAACTCTAATTCGACATTAAAACCACTCAAGAAAACCCTTGTGTGCACTAACCCATTCAACCCATGTTCTTCCCATGTTGCTACTCTTTAACTCGACACTAGAACATACACACAACACACCCTTTTTGGTTAATACGACACACAACAACACACCCTTTTTATTTCACATAACATAAGGATTCGATACATAAAATAACAAGACCAACCACCTTAGTTTTTCCCTTTTGTTCAGCCTTATTAACTACAACCCACATGCATGCAACCTACTATTTCTTTTATACGCATACAGTCCATGTTTAATATGTATAAATTAGATCCACCCAATGCATGTATTCTACATATTCAATTCGTCAAATAAGACCACACATCGACACGTATATATCATCCTTCATATGTGACTATGCTTGCTTTAGTGATCCATTCTTTTCATGCAACAATATTTCCATATGTCTATGCTTGCTTTAGTGATCGAATATGAGTTTCAAGATCAGATTTCCTACGCCCTTGATTACTAATGTCGACACACATAAAAGACACTCAAAATCCCAGCCCTTGTTCTTTTTAAACTCAGATTGTAAGCTTCTTTAAACACAACTCGACACACCCATATCACATAAAATAACGACCACAAGCATCCACACAACACTAGTCTTTAACGAGCCCAAACCAAGCAAAATACCCACATAAAATCATGTACTTCACATAACTATAACAGCCTATGATTACTTATTTATACGCCTCATTAAAGTCCATTCCAAAACAGATTTTTAGGTTTTGTTTAATGATGTATAGGATCGACACAAAGGCTGTTTGAAACGACACAAGGACTCACAAACACATGTCATATAACAGCCCATACACGCATGCACTCAACCATTATTCCATACACATATGACCAGGTTTTTGGCATGTATAATAGACCCATTTTAACAGGTATGCAATCATATTAGAACAGCCCCAAACTTACTGTATGTCGACCTATGTTTACATGCCCACACAAACCCAAAACAAGGTCCAATCGACACCCATATGTGTAGATTCAAACAGCCCATTACTCGACCTATTAGTATCTACACACACATGCAATCTTCATCATTTAATATGTTTAATATAGGTTTAAATAGTATGCATGAAAACTGATTCCAAAAGCCTTATACTTCATACCTCGACACACATATATGCATCATCTAATTCATGAGTTTAAAAATCCAGTTTATGGTTATATATAGTGATCAAATATAAATCCAACACCATATTCTCATGTTCTTTAATAACTGATTCAAATGGCAATTTCAAACCATATATCGACCTATTGTATAAATATATTATTTCATGTGTTCCAAACTCATACTTCATGCAATATATTCCAGGTTTTCATGTACAATAAAGATCCAAATTAAACATGCACTGCTTCAGATTCAAACAGCCAAAAACCCATCAGATTGACCTGTATATGTATCACCATTTTATATACTAATTTCCCAGGTTGTCAGATTGCATATTAGTGATCAGTTAAAGGTTCAAAGATCAAGTTCATAAGCCTTAATACTTACTGATTCGAATTGCCACAAAGGACCTTATATCGACATATATATAACTCCTCATTCATGCTATATTTACCAGGTTTGATCTTATATTTTAGTGATCGACTTCATGCTTCAAAACCAAATTCATAAGCCTTTAATTCTTCTGCTTCAACAGCAGGTTGTATATAAGTGTGTATTGCTAATAGAGACAAATAAACAATGACATGAAGCCATAAAAGTATAGAAAACGATACCGTAAATCTTTGAATGTTGAGACTCAAAACACATGTAAGGAAAATGTTGAGGCCTGTGATGCACACAGTTTCCTTAAGACAGATTCGTCCTCTCCACGGTGCTTGAGAATCGTGAACGTCTATCTCCCAGGATACAACAACAACGGATAACTCCGTTAGCACAAACGGGTTATCAAGGCGAACCAAAATCGTGTCTTCCCTCTATTACGAACCGGATACACATAATGTCAAAATGAACGGTAAACAAAAGGAGAGGAGTGAGTGTATTTCTTGGTGTGTTGAAATGAGAGAAGAGCTCTCAATATATAGTTGGGGAGAATGAAAGAAAAATGGTCCAATTAATTATCACAATCAATCCTACTAATGGCTCATGAACATAGAATTAAATTGGTCGTTATATATGACCAAATATTAATCTTGCTCTAAAGCCCCATTAATATATTTGATGGCTCATGAACATAGAATTAAATTGGTCGTTACATATGACCAAACATTAATCTTGCTCTAAAGCCCCATTAGTATATTTGATGACCATCAATTGTCATTCAAACCCAAATATTGACCATATTTTCCAACAATCCCCCACATGAATGAAATTGATAACGGGAAACAAATTTCAACGACTCGATGATGTAATAGAGTTTTGCAGTTGATATTTGCAAAGGATAGGTAGGTGTTACCCTTTGAACCTTCCCTTGTGAAATATACTTAGACTCCTAGCAGCCAGTAGAACTCGATGTCTTTGAACTGTCTGCTGTTTGTGGAGACGACAATATATATTCACACAAATATCTCCTTGACACTTTTTGGTTCTCATAGTTATGTTCGTTATGGTCATGAACATTAGCCTGGTTCTGCGAGAGCTGTTAAGAATTGCGCCCCCACAATTCCCTTAGAAGCGACCCTACTTCTCTCTCACATAGGTGATTCTCGGTTAATCATTAAAACCCATATGCTTAACCTCATATTGTCACTATCATAGGAATGGACTAGGAAGTCTACTAACTCCCTTAAATAAATGTGGAGTTTATTACTCCCCCACAGTGACCTCAGTTTATACAAGTAGGTTTTCCTATTGAACCCAGATCTTAGGATCTCCAGTCAGCTGGGTTAGGTTTTCTTTCATATAAACTTTTCAAGGGCTTTAGTCACATTCCTCTTCACGACTTGCTAACTAACTCTCGCATTTAGCATTTCACAAGCGGATCCATAATGTTATTCTATGACTTCACATTGTCAATTGGGATAACTCATGCTGAGAGTACTTGTCGTATCGACATAATATGTCTGTGCAAATTCGAGTTTTGTTCAGCTCTTTAAATATATCATGCTCCATGCTCCAAGTATTTCTTGAGTATTCCAACTAGGCAAGAACTTCACCTTTGTTGGTGTCCTTTTGAACTCTAGTGAGGCCCGAATCCCCCACATGGAATCTATCTCAAGAAATTTATAAAAAAGTTCTCATTTACAATGTATTAATCTTGTTTGAAAGATTATTCTCACAAAAAAAAATGACATCAAGACCATTAGTAATTTGTCACTTCACAAGTTTCATACTAGTGTATACACACCTTTTGAATGTTTTGTGTTAATTATTTTCAATATCATAATTAACAAATTCCAAGTCTAGCATGCTATAGACCAAGGAATCAAGCGTATGACAGAAGATGCATCATTCTGATTACTCATAGCTTCATCTATTAACATTCTTCTTTTAGACAAATCACCACCTTAAACCACACATGTTTAGGAGGATCCAATAAGTTATATGTGTAAGTCCTACACTTATAACATGTCATTCCAATTCACTTGTGATTATATATATATAATCACATTTAATCTCCTATCATTATATGATTATCACAATTTATTATGTGATTATAATCACATAAAATCAATGTGTAATCATTTTACACAATCAAAATATGTCCAACTTAGCGAATGGACAATAGCTCACATTGGATGACAATCACACCGTTCAAGTTAGTTACATAAACCAACGTAATTCGTTGTCATCTATATGTGTGTTCTTCTTTGACATTTCACAATGTCCTACACGGTTATATTTAACACATATTCATTTCTTACATATGACAAACCGTTCGTTTATTAGAAATATGAGTTATAACAAGTCTTGACGATTATTCATCTTTCTAGAATAACAAGTAGTTTGATTATTCGCAACAATATTCACAACAATATTCACAACATAATATTTGCAACATCCAAACTTTCAATATTCGATACAAAATCGAGCGACTTGTTTATTCTCATGTTACATAATTAATTGCACAAAACCGCACCAAACAACTTTAAATAGGCACTACTTTGCCACAATATTTTGCACCAAAAGAAACGAGCAATTTTGCATTAAACATTGTACAAAATATCACATAATTTTGTATTGTAACAACCAAAATTTTTGTACCAAACAACATTCAATCACCACAAATATCAGCACAAAAATATATACATATATAAGCCGCAAGGAAAATTTGTTGTGCTAAAAACAAACTGCGATTATCTGATTCTTCCGTTTAAGCTCAACAACTTTTCATTTATTTTTTTTCTTATTTGTTATTTTCGAAATCAAGTTTAAGATGTTTCATTGTTACATAATCATCGGAAAAAAAAAATTTTGGTGCAAAACTCAATTGTTACCATGCTAAAAACACATTTTTCCCATGACATCGCGGTTGTGACAACAATTATTTTGGAGTCCAAATAACACCAAAAATCGCCCTCAACTAGAACGAGTTTAATCCCAATATCCATGTCATGAAACGAATACTAGTTATACAAACCAGTACCGGAACACAATTTCAAACAACATGCTTGGAAAAACTCAACTCTTCTATGACAAAACATTCGAAACAATTAAATTAAAGCTAGTTTGTTGCTTATCTTTCAACAAGATTCCTTTAACTTTCAATAACAAACACCAAGACCGTAAAACTATACTATGCATCTTAGCAGCTTCAAAAACTTTGAGCAGATACTTGTTTCATGTAATGGTGTCAAAATAATTACTAACAAACCTTTTCCAAACATTACAAGTTTTGTTCCATTATGTTTGACACAAATTAAGGCAAAAGTAATTATGTGGCCCGTGTTTCAATTAATTCTTTATGTTATATTACTTCACATGCATTTGAACTATATGAAGCAAGTTGAATTCACACACAAAGTTGAAAATCAAACAATTTATTTCCCTTACGTAAAGTACCACAAATTATTCACATATTTTCTCACTAAATAAATCACATGTCATTTGTTGATAATCATCAATGATATTAACTCTCATAAATAACCAGTGATGGAAAACATTTTTATTTTCTAATTCCGATAAAACGTATTAATGCAAAGTTAATTACATCACCCAAGCTTCAATTGGTCACACTGTCATTAGAGTGCATTCTCATTTTGATCCCTTTTAAACCAGATATAGGTGCTCGTAACGTATTGCATATTAATTTTAATTTCTGATACTCTATATTCGAAAATCTGTTACAAAAATTATTTATAATGCAACACACCAAACTCTTTTATAGAAAGATAAAGTAGTTCAGTATCAATTTGGATCTTACCTTTTGCATTAACTAGTACCGTTACTCAACATGGACCATATCAAATGGCTATTTCAATTTATATATCTTCTATCTATTTATGAATTAGAGAGCTACCATATGTCATATATTTTAAATATATAAAAAGCGTCCAAAACATTTCACAGCCAATTACCAACATATAATTTGTTAATCATTATTGTCATTTGAGAACAAAGATATTCATTAAATAACATGACCCTCAAAGAAAAGAAACAGTTTATCTTTTATTCAACTGGGAAATATTAGCCGAATGTTTTCACAACATGTTCTAAATCAACTATGTTTTTATTATTTCTTGTATCAACAGCCCAGCTAAGTAAACACACTATTTGTTTATTAAACACCCAATATCTTCCATCCAAGTTACATACTACTAATTTGTTTGACAAAAAAATAAAACGTGCAGTATGTAGTAGTTTTATAAACAAAAACAATATCAATATATTATGTTACGTTATTTCTACCTCTGATAGCAATATGAGGAGTCTGTCTTAAGATTGTAGTAATAAGTGTATATTGCTACAAGAGACAACTAAACAATGACATGAAACCATAAAAGTATAGAAAACGATACCGTAAATCTTTGAATGTTGAGACTCAAAACACATGTAAGGAAAATGTTGAGGCCTGTGATGCTCACAGTTTCCTTAAGACAGATTCGTCCTCTCCACGGTGCTTGAGAATCGTGAACGTCTATCTCCCAGGATACAACAACAACGGATAACCCCGTCAGCACAAAAGGGTTATCAAGGCGAACCAAAAACGTGTCTTCCCTCTATTACGAACCGGATACACATAATGTCAAAATGAACGGTAAACAAAAGGAGAGGAGTGAGTGTATTTCTTGGTGTGTTGAAATGAGAGAAGAGCTCTCAATATATAGTTGGGGAGGATGAAAGAAAAATGGTCCAATTAATTATCACAATCAATCCTACTAATGGCTCATGAACATAGAGTTAAATTGGTCGTTATATATGACCAAATATTAATCTTGCTCTAAAGCCCCATTAATATATTTGATGGCTCATGAACATAGAATTAAATTGGTCGTTACATATGACCAAACATTAATCTTGCTCTAAAGCCCCATTAGTATATTTGATGACCATCAATTGTCATTCAAACCCAAATATTGACCAAATTCATAAACCTTTAATTCTTCTGCTTCAACAGCAGGTTACACCATATATATCGACACCCAACTTTCATCATTTTATGTGTTCTAATCTCTATTATTTATTGTGACGTATAACCCTTCTTATGTATCATTTTTAGGTCGATTAAGACCTGTTTTAGGTTACATTTTATTTTCAACTTATGTGTATGAGACGAGAGAAATCAAGGAACGAGGTGATGATACCTTGGTGTCAAAACGAAGAATGAAACAAGAATAACAAGACCCAGGCCAGAACCTGAATCGCACCAAACAGAAACACCCTTTGATACTAGTATGAGACCACAACTTTGCCCTCTTATTAGCCCCTTTTCCGCTTCTTTTATACCACTTTTACTCGACTAAAAGAAGAAGAAAAAACCACTGCTACTTCTTGATTTATTTTCTAGGGTTTAGAATATGTGTTTTAAGTGGTAAATGCTCGATATATAAGAAGAATATAAAGGAGATGTTTCCTGGTATAAGGCCGATCAATGAGGGATTAGGATGAGGCCAAGTCTTTGCTTTAAATTTAAATATGGCTTCTAGATATTTACCAGGTTACATATGATGTACAAAATTTAAATGTATTTGTCCCCTAAGAGACCTTTAACGTGTGATATGCACCCTTATAGTATTATGTATGTCAATTAATATAGTACCTAGCTTATAGTATTTGTATTTTGAAATTCTCATGTTGTAGTTTTCAAATTAATTAAATTGTGTTCGGGTTAAATGTTCAACTTAGTAACGTATTTAGAACCCACGTTTTAGGTTATTATACACAAAGTACGAGTCAAGGCTTGAATACTGACTTTCATATCCCAAAATGGGAATACGCCTTATCAAGGGCCTGATAGAGAGTTCATAAAATAGAAATCCTAAAAATACAGAAATAAACAAAAGTACGGTTTCTGAGAGTGAAATACGCCGTATCCAGAAGTTGGATACGTCGTATCTACTTAACCGAATGAACAGTAACCTGATAGAAGAAAAGAAAAATTGAAAAACATTCCGGGTTGTCTCCTGGAAAGCACTTTTGGTTATTTATGAGTCGTTCAAGTTCGACTCTCTTCCCCCTTACGTTAAGCTTGCCACCATTGCTCCATCAGCCTTCAATTCTAGCATCTCTCTAAACACTTTTGTAACATTTTCTTTAGTTCTTGGCATTCCATTCAATCATGTTTCCTTCATAATTACGTATTGTTCACTAGTTCCCATTGAGTATTTGGCAACCTCATACCTTTCTATTACAATAACAGGGTATGGCTTGTAGGGCATTCCTAGTAATTCACATATGTTTTATTTGTAAACCTCCTCCTCAGGATTAACATAATAAGCATCAGACTTTGGTACAAAGTATTCCACCATATAATCAAGCTCATCATCCATTCCTGGTTCTTCATCCCGATACAATTTATTCCATTGAAACCAAATTCTAGCCTTAGTTCTGCCGTGTATATTTTTATTATCTCCATTAGTTCGTTCGAACCATTCATCAAATGTAGCTGTATATAAAAAATTACGAGAAAAAGTAGGAGGAGAAATTTGATCCGTATACAGCTACATTTGATGAATGGTTCGAACGAACTCATGGAGATCATAAAAATATGCATGGTAGAACTGAGGCTAGAATTTGGTTTCAATGGAATGAATTGTATCGGGACGGAGAACCAGGAACGGGTGATGATATTGATTATATGGTGGAATACTTTGAACCAAATTCTGATGCTTATTATGTTAATCCTGAGGAGGAGGTTTATAAACAAAAGAGACGTGAATTACTAGGAATGCCCTACAAGCCATACCTTGTTACTGTGATAGAAAGGTATGAGGTTGCCAGATACTCAATGGGAACTAGTGAACAATACGTAATTATGAAGTAGACAGGATTGAAGGGAATGCCAAGAACTGAATAAAATGTTACAAAAGTGTTTAGAGAGATGCAAGAATTGAAGGCTGATGGAGCAATAGTGACAAGATTAACGTAAGGATGAAGAGAGTCGAACTTGAACGACTCAGAAATAACCAAAAGTTATTTCCGGGAGACAACCCGAAATGTTTTTCAATTTTTCTTTTCTTCTATTAAGTTACTGTTCATTATGTTGAGTAGATATGACGTATCCAACTTCTGGATACGACGTATTCCACTCTCAGAAACCGTACTTTTGTTTATTTTTGCATTTTTATAATTTCTACCTTATGAACTCTCTGTTAGGCCCTTGATATGCCGTATTCCCGTTTTGGGATATGACGTATTCAAACCCTGACTCGCACTTTGTTCCATATAGATTGTTCAATATGGCGTATCCAATCTCAGGGATACGGCGTATGAACAATAGTTTGTATTACATCTCCAAGTTAGTTTTACCCCAGCTTGACCTATACGGCGCATCCAATTAATGGATTACGCCGTATCGATCTCCAGATCTGAACACGACCTTCTTGAAATTTTTGTCTTACCCTCAAAACGCTATGAAAGTAGTTTTCTTCTTTTGTTTCATGTATCGTGAAGCATCGTGAGTAATGGTATATATATCTTTTAAATACGGCGTATTGCTAGAGTTAAATACGCCATATATCTTCAAATCTTGATATACTTGGACTGGGGATAAGATCTTGAATACGGCGTATGGCCAGAGTTTCATACGCCGTATGTCTTCAATGGTCGACTTGGGCTTTGACTGTAGAGCTTCCTAATACGGCGTATTGCCAGAGTTACGTACGTCATATGGTCTTTTACAGCTTGCATACAGAATCATCAAAAACAGCTCCAAATCACGTCTTTTTCCGTATCTTTTATAATATTTCTCCATAATAACTGAAATTGTAAAACTTAGGCAATTAAGTATCAAATCAGATATGAACATGTAGAATACGAGCAATAAACATGTGATAAATATTCAAAAAGGGATAATTCCAAAATTACCCTAGTTTCCCAATGCTTTTTCTTTTCTGGACGGAATCTTTTGCTTTTGCTTTTCTAGACCAGGGCAACCTGTAGAATTGGGCAACTAAAATCTGCAAGTGACAAGTGTGACTTTACGAATTACAAGGTAGGGCAACTTGTGTACTTTTTGGGCAACTGGTGTAGTTTTTGGGCAACTGGTGTAGTTTTTGGGCAACTGGTGTACTTCATGTCGAAAAAGTGGCGACATATGGTTGGCTAATTCAAGTTGCCCAGGGCAACTAGTCTAGAAAAGCAAAAGCAAAAGATTCCGCCCAGAAAGCAAAAGCATTGGGCAACTGGGGTAATTTTGAAATTATCCTATTCAAAATTTTAGGACTTATCAGGTGGCATAGACTTAAATTAACACATAGGGTATTCACATAAGTTTTTGATAAAATTTGTATCAAAAAGGTGTTCAAAGAAGCATGCATACATCTTTAAAACACAAGTTAAGAAAACAATTTGTTAACTTTTTAGGTGCACTTTTATCGCGGTATTGGTAAAACCAATTAAATAAAGATCAACCACTATATTGTACTACTACATGAGTCGAAGACCCAAGTTCTTTCAAAAATTGCCTCATATGCAAGAGAAGTAGTGGCGTGTGGAAAAAATGACGATCAATCACCCTAAGGACGATTTTGCGAAAACCTATTCACTTGCAAGAACTCGCTGGAGCATATTACAGTTTTACCCTACCAAATGCGTTATGCCTTGCAACTCATTAGTTGGAGCAAAACTCATCATCGGTAAAGTAGCAAAAACTTTATAATTAAAGTTTATTAAACATGTAAAGCAAGTTCGTTGTGGGAAGCCACGAAGCATTGCAATATGAAAGCCCAACCCGAGTGACACATAAACTCACAAGACATGTTTAGATAAATCAAATTACAAAAGTTTAATGTGCATTTAATATCATAAAACCGTTTTTGCATATAACACGTCACAAGGAATATAGCATATTAACAGACAAAATTAAACCAATTATTCAAGCAAGTTCGTCGTGGGAAGTTGGTATGTGAGCACAACATTACGGTATTTAAGCCCAACCCGTTTGACACATAAACTCGCGATAAAAATTGATTTAATTAAAACAAGTTTCGATATAAGTATATGTCCATTTTAATATTTCGAAAATCTTTTGCAAATATAAATAATTCACAAGGAAAACATATAAGCACATAAAACAGACAAAAGAGGAGTAGAAGCAAGACAGACTCTTATATTGCAAATAAATAAAATAAAACAATAGCACATAAAGATCCGAGTTCTCGATCCTCATTACAAAGAAGGAGTATTCCCCAATTGTAGAATTAAAAGGCTCGCACATGATGACGGACAAGCCTGTACCATGTGAGCCACATACATCAAAATTAATTGATTGCGTGAGCCATAAGATCAGAAAACATCTAAAAGTCTGTATTACAATTAACTATACATTTAGATCTAACACTTTTTATCTTTATTAACCAATTAATGTTAATCAAGATCAAGATTTAATTAATTATTCAGAAGGTATGAAATTGTTATGATTTTCTAAATATAACAATTAATTAAGTATATACGAAGCGGATCTAGCGTTTTTTATGGTGTAATCAATAACATCAAACGATTGACACGTGATGCCACTGTTGGGATTTCATAATTGATATAACCATCAATATTACGAGTACGCACCAGATGGATCTAGTTTGATGTGTATAGATTAACAAATAAATTAACATGTAATTTACTAACCTTATGTCAATTGAGTTACTAAAACAACTGACAAATCTTGGATCTTGAATCTTGAAACCCTAAAAGTGATTAAAGCAATCACCTTTAAAGGTTGCTCACACTACACGTCACTGAGATACGGTAGGATGCTAGTGCTTGCTTCATGAATAAACACCACATAAACAACTAGGGTCTTGGTGTTCTTGGTTTAAACTCAGTCGAAACCTAAAAGGATTTAAGAACCGAACAGTTTACAAAAGGAAAAGGAATACGCATGCAATTTCCATTGTATGAAAGCCATACGCAAAGGTTTTGCATGCAATAATATTTTTCATGGGTTAATTACCAAAATAGTACTTGAAAAAAACTTTTTTCAAAAAGTGGTATGAAAATAATGCCTTTTCCCAAAAGAGTCATGTGCGAATGTGCGAACGTGCGAATCCACAAAATAATTGACACGTGTCCAGACAAAATAGTACCAAAACAATAATTAACCCTACCAATAACCCCACGTGCCCAGTTGACTTTTTTAAACAAATGTGCGAACGACGGTGTGCGAATGTGCGAACGACGGCTATAAAATCTTTCAATATCTTTAGAAAAGCTTTCTTTTGTACTTGTATCTTTATCGGGAAAGAACACTACTATTTTAAAAATATTATAATTTGTAATTTTAACACATAAAAATATTATAATTTGTATTTTAAAAATATTATAATCTTTTGATATTCTATCTCAGTGTTTTAACAAACACTGTTTCCATCATAATACCGATCAAAAACACATTAAAATCACTGATAAAAAACACATAAAAATCAAACGATCTTTGAAACACCTATCAAAAACACCGATCAAAATACCGATCATACCATCATAAAAAAAAATACAAAATGGCGTCTAGAATTCATGTAAGTTATATTTCTTTGATATTTCTTTGATTGGAGTCGATTTAGGGTCGATACCCACTTAGGGTTTAAACTAATGTTAGGGTTTGATTGTTTTTGGAGTTTGATTGTTTTTGGAGTTTTGGTTATAGTTAATTATCTATTTCAGATTTGTTCATATGTATCACTTTCGTAACTCAATGCCAACACTCCATAATTTGTTGAAAATGCAGGATATTTAGTAGTTTGATTACTCTCAGTGGAAACTACTTATCATTGGTTTTGATAGGAAGCTAATATTAGTACAACAATACAGCATATGTCAATTTAATCTGAAGGCTTACTGATCTCACAATTGTGCTTAACTAAGAATTGGGTTGCCTAAACGTTAAACTTTATCTCCACTTAGGGGGAGTTTGTTAGAGCTTATAAGCTTAGGTGTTTTTGGCTTATTTTGAAATTTATGAGCTCATATAAGTTCTTATGTCATAACAAGCCGAAACCACATAAGCTTATAAGCTCGAAAATAAGCTTAAACAAACACCCCTTAATTGGTCGTCTAGGCGTAAAACATATATGGCTTCAGTCAGTAGTAAATTGTTTAAAAAAAGTTAGGATTAGTTGACTTTTCATTACCCTGCTACAATTTATACTAAGACTTCTTTTTTAATCTTATGAAGGTGACACATTCAATTGAGGGAATGCAAACGTTGCGACATTTTCTTCTTGATATTTGTGGAGTTGACGCAGGGTGGAAAATGCAAGATGTAATGGA
The DNA here is from genome assembly GCA_021014915.2 of Artemisia tridentata subsp. tridentata. Classification (NCBI taxonomy): domain Eukaryota; kingdom Viridiplantae; phylum Streptophyta; class Magnoliopsida; order Asterales; family Asteraceae; genus Artemisia; species Artemisia tridentata. Next base: position 213,448,803 of record CP139502.1, on the reverse strand, counting down.
GGAAGAAATAAAAGTGATCAGAAACATGGTGGGCCCTCAAGATCATGTTATATGCGCGTTATCGGGAGGTATGGATTCCACAGTTGCAGCCACTCTCGTTCACAAAGCAATTGGGGATAGGCTTCACTGCATATTTGTTGATAATGGTTTATTAAGGTGCGACATTGATTTCTTATCACTTTGACCAAGACTCATTTTTTTTATATGCCATTATATCGTTTTCTAAAATTGTCGAATATCTGTTTATAGATACAAGGAACATGAGCGGGTGATGCAAACTTTTGAAAGTGATCTTCATCTTCCTATTACTTGTGTTGACGCATCAGTGCAATTTCTGAGTGAGCTGAAAGGCGCCGCGCAACCGATCCTGAGAAGAAAAGAAAAATCATTGGAAAGGAGTTTATATCAATCTTTGATACTTTTGCTCATGATTTAGAGCAAAAATTGGGGAGAAAACCTACTTATTTAGTTCAAGGAACTTTATATCCAGATGTGATTGAATCTTGCCCACAGCCTGGAAGCGGGAAGACTTACTCTCACATGATCAAGAGTCATCATAATCTCGGGGGCCTCCCTAAGGATATGAAGTTGAAGCTTATCGAACCACTTAAGCTCCTATTTAAAGATGAGGTTTGTTTTATTTTATCTTTGAGTTTTGTGATTACATTATTATGAATTTGCTTCAAATCACCTATATTTCATATTTGCAATATCTTTGTATTATTTTGAAGGTTCATGAACTGGGTAAGATTTTAGAAGTTCCAGTGTCGTTTCTGAAACGCCATCCATTTCCTGGGCCTGGTCTTGCTGTACGAATTCCTGGTGATGTCACTCAAGGAAATGCATTGGATATCCGACAAATGGGCGGGTCAGGTAACGAGTCTGCTGAGGTTGGGGTAAAAAATGGAAGATTCTTTAGTGCTGGCCATAATGGGTCAGTTGCAGGTGAGCTAACCGACAAATACTTTACGATTTTCTTGGGCTCTGTAAATAGGTAATGAGTTTAATATGATTGTATATTATTACAACGATAATCCATATTTATAGAATATTTAGGAATTTGTATTTAATACACTTTGGATTACATTGATACCATTTGACCCATTCAATCTGCTACCAATATAACACGAGGACTTTCAGGTAAGGATTTAGCAATTCCTTGGAGTTCATCTTGTCTAATACACTGGATCACTGGTAAAAGATAAGCCAACGTTTTCCCAGAACCACTTTGGTCAGCTATGATGCAACTCTTTCCATTAATAACATGTGGGAATGACATAGCCTGCATTCACCTTTGATGTTCATTAAAATGTACACTTGTTTACCAAAAAACTGAAAGACTGGAGCAACAAGACATACACCCGGAACATGGGTCTTGTTCGTTTTACCATACTAAGAACAAGGATCAAATGTGTGAGTACCTGAATATGTGAAGGGTTTGCAAGAAGTTGACTGTTTAAAAACTGAAACATGTAGTCGGCGCATCCAACATCCTTAAAAGATTTTCTGCTATAAAAATCGCTAGTGGCATTCGATTTCCTAAGTTGAAAAGCTCATTGATGTCCCACCAAGTTCCCCTGCCCTACTTTTTGACACATCGTTGTCTCTTATAACATTGAATCTATTTTTATTAGCTAAATGTGTTTCCTCTTGCCCCTTAACAACAGATCCACTACGCGAATTATTATCTTGTTGGTCCTTTTCTAACAATCCCAACCACCCTGAAAACTACCTGTCAATTACATAAAAACGCAATTAGCAGTTTTTATGAGAAATCCAAAACAGCCTCTTCAAAGCGACTTATTCACGAAAACCAACCTCATATTCACACAACATATAATCAATTATCAGGGTGTTAGGATTACTTATTAAAAGATGTTTATTTGCTTATTCAGAAATCACCCATCAAAATAAGCACTTTAAAGTTGCGTATTTAAAATAGTTTATATCCCTCACATATCACCGAGAAGCTAAACCACAGTTATTCTAAATGATGATGATTGGCTTGATTTCATTGTAAAGCCCTAATTTGGGGATTTTGGGGGATTGAATGAAATTGGGGATTTGATACAGGATTTGATACAGATTTTGGGGGATTGAATGAAATAATCCATGTTAAAACTGATAATAAACTAATTTTGAAAATAAATCAAATCAAAGATTTGATATAGGTTTTTGAAGATTTTGTTAGTTCCCAATGTTACTTTTTCCTTACAGTTCGCACATTAGCTGCAATTCGCACACCGTCGTTCGCACATTTGTATACAAAAGTCAAATGGGCACGTGGGGTTATTGGTGGGCTGAATTATTGGTTTGTCTGGACACGTGTCAAACTTTTTGTGGATTCGCACGTTTGCACATTCGCACATGACTCTTTTGGGAAAAGGCATTATTTTCATACCACTTTTTGAAAAAAGTTTTTTTCAAGTACTATTTTTCATTAGGTTTGTCACATGCATACAGTTTCAAATGAATAGGTATGGCATGCAATGCATGCATAAAGCTATTGGCAGTATGTATGTCGTGTGGAATTAATTATATGTGTGTGTTTCAATCAGTTGGAATGAGGAGTTAAGGGGTGTTTTTGTTGGAAAAATGGGTTTTGTAAAATGATTTTTGCATATTTTGGACACTATTTAATATATGTATATGTTATATATATATATTTATATTTCTTGGTAGCTTTGCCTTCTCCGTGACGAGAGCTTCGCAACGAGCTAAAATGTGTCAAAAATGGAGTTGATATGGATGAGATATCGTGTCTCAAAGTGAGGCACTTGAAACACAAAAATATGGAAAATAAAAGTATCCCACATCGCCTAGAAAAGGAAGTGAGGAGTGGTTTTGTGACAAATGATAAGTTTCACGTTGTTAATTAATATTAAATGAGTATTAATTATTTTTAAGCTAAGCATTTCTATGCGCATTTGCATGTTTCTGTGTATTTTTGAGCATTTTTTGGAGCTGTCCCGCATACTGTAGCTTACAGTCACTGCAGAAAAAGTATATTTTTGTCAGTAAACCTAAATTATCCTATTTCTGATAGTTACTGACAAGTCTCGTAATTAACTGAGAGCTTTCTCGCATTTTTCTGAAAAACAACCGCACGCGCGTACCGACAGCACAGTACACATGATAATAGTCAAATAAATGTATTTTTGAGTCATTAATAATATTTTATTAGATTTCTGACAAAAACGTGGATAAAAACTTTATTTTACGCATACGTGTCCAAAAATGTCAAACCGGGACTTTACGGTCACGTTTAAGCTCAAACCGACACACGATACACCAACACGAAGTAAAAATTAAAATCCTACCTCCCTAAGAGAGACCATGGCCGGTTCATATAATACTCCCCCATATGATGAAAAAACTTATCCCACTAACTCATATTAATCCTTTATATAATGCATGTATTACCCTAAATATAACCATGCCAAGTTTTTCTATCCATTTCACTATCCAAAAGTTTCCTTGATCATTTTACTCACTCTAAACTCACGACACACATTCATCTTCAAGATCTACAAATTTCTTTTGAAGTTCAAGCTAATTAAAGTGTATAATCAAGCTTTTCGGGTTATTTGGAACTTGGTTCGGGTAAATTTGGTGAAGCATTGGGTGTTCTTGGTCCTCCCTAGCCACGTTAATCTTCAACTCTTTGTAAGGATTCATAAAATTTTTCAAATCTTGTTAATCTCTTGTTCATTTGATATCTAATGATGATTAAAAGTGTTAAAAGTATATATTTTGTTGATTTGGAAAAAGCTAGGGCTTGTATGGTTAAGTATAGTGCTCGACTTTTATGAGATATATGAACTAGTTTATAAATTTCTTGCTTGTGTGGTAAATCTTGTTACATATAGTGTTAGTTTGATGATACAAACATAAGTTACGGTTTTTACGCAAGATTAAGCAATATATAGACTTTTGTGACTATATACATTAATCGGCCATGTTAAAAATAAAAGATTATTGGGGTTTTGAAAAACATAAAATTTTGGCTCGAATAGTGAAATGGTGGAAAAATATAATTGAGTGCTTATTTGGAATAGATTGTTAAATAAGCCATAAGTTATAGAAAATAACTAGTAAAAATGGGAAAATAAGTTGAAATAACTTATATGGGTCGAATAGACCATAATATGGTCATCTTTGAATATTTAGCTAAGTAGCTTATTTATTAGAGCTTATATGATAAGTCTAAAGTTTATTAAGTAACTAATAATTACTAAGTTACTAAATAATGGACCAAACCAATTTTTGGGCCATAAAGCCCACGTATGGACTGTTGGGCCGAGCCCATGGTGACATTTTGTAGTTTTGACTTTTTGACCAAACGGAACTAATGAGCGAGAAAAATGATTTTTAGAAACGCGTCGATATATACGTTTTAGCTAAAAATGTGTTTTGGGCTAAAAATGGTTATTGGGCTTATTTCATGATTTTCGGCCCAATTAACAACTAAAATGACGAAAATGATTTTTGGAATATTTTCCGACTCGCTATGGTTATTAATAACTAACGAAACGATAAATATAACGAAAACTATTTTTGGACTTGTTTTGAGACGTTTAGTCTCCGAAAGGGTAAAAATTGACATTTTAACCAAATTAATATTGAAATTGACTTTTGTTGACTTTTTGACTAAATATTGACTTTGTGTCGAAATCTATTGTTAATACTTAAACGTAGCGATAACGAATAATATAACGATAAAAATGTTCACGACGACTAAAATATATATCACAAACACTTTTCGCACGTATAGTTAACTAGTTGAGTTATTTGAGGAAAATTGCAACATTTGAGGAAAATGGAAACGTTGTATAAACGAATGGGTCATGCCCAAATTTTCTAAAAATCTAACACTTAGAGTATTTTTGTGAAAATACTTAACTTAAGTAAACTTTATAAAATTAACTTAACCATGTTTTATTTTTCTTATAATCAAAATTGTATTATAAATAATAAATAATATTTATAATATAATAATCCTCCACTAACTCTATTATTTTATTTATTTCTCAAAAGCCTATTTAATTAATTTTAAATCTTAATTAATTAAATACATAAGTAGTTAATTTAACATATATATATATATATATATATATATATATATATATATATATATATATATATATATATATATATATATATATATATATATATATATATATATAACACTTGCGCATTTTAAGCAGTGAATACTAACACGGATGTTCCGTTACGTATTCCCACCGTACACTTTCACCATGAGCCACCGCCATAAAGAATGTCAACGATAAATCATTTCGAACTATATTTTACCACACAACAAGCAAGAAATACGCGAGCACTATTCAAGCATAAACTTTTCAAATAAAATAAAGACACATGAGACACGAATATTTCGCTAAGACTTACCGTACTAATTTAGGTTGTCTGTCGGCGCGGTTGCACTATTTTTGTTGATTAGCAGATTGCTGTTATTGAAAGGTGAATTTATAGCCCCATATTTTTATACGATTTTGTTTTATACGCTTGGGGTGAGAAACATGCAAAACTGTTTTCATGGACCAGAAATAAATTTTGTTTTTATATACACACTAGTATGCAGAAACCTAAGTTTGCTGAATCCCATTTTGTGCCCACTATCATCTACCGTTAATTCCTGTTGAGGAAGCCGTTTGATATAAATAGATCTATTGGGGATGACACCCCCGTTCGGTTGGCTCGGCATAGCCAAGGCGAATGTATACCAAAGCGAATAATAGGCCGAGTGTCTGGGGATTAACACTCGCGGGCACCTATATTTATTTGCTAATGCCAGTTAGGCATGCTGCGTTGTCATAGTTCGGTTAGATGAGGCTTATTGTTTGCATAGCTGAGTAGTGTGTATTTGCTGAATTGTTTGATGATATTGCTTATGGTCCATTTGTGCTATTTACTTTAAACCTATGAACTCACCGGCGTTAGCTGACTTTTAGCATGTTTTTCTCAGGAAACTGAGGTGCGTTAGCCAAGTGCAGAGCATGGCGATAGTCGTAACAAATGATGGAAATGTTTTTAATAATGCGTTAACTCTGGAATTTGGACCTTTTGTTTAAATGGGCTACATTTTCATTTGACATGGATTTTATGTGACGCAACATGACTTGATTTATGCAATGTATTTTAAAACGGATTTTTAATCCGTTCCCTATATCTTGTGTTGTGTTTATCGATTTCGTAGCACCCTAAAGTGAATGCTTCCGCAATATTATGATTTTGGGGGTGTTACAGATTGGTATTCAGAGCCTATGTTATAGAGAATGTGGTTTATAAAAACCTTAAACTATAACCGATTTATGAAAAAACTTTCCATCATGATCGCCGGATGCCTGCCAGTTTAGCTGCTATGATTTGAGCATTATTTACTTTATTTGATTAAGTGTTATGATATGCTATTTGAGTATTTTACTAAGCATATATGATATAAGTATTTTCTATATACTTATACGTGTCGCACTATATTTGTCACAGACTATGTCTCTCCCATTCGGCACACACTCCGAGGTAGCTGCTGCTGGACTCACTTCTCCGACGCGACAGCCAGTTCCATTCATGGATGACCCATTGATGGAGGTTGTCTGTGCTGCTGCTCAGCCATCTATTCCAGCTCAGCCTGTACACACCGCTCCAGCACACCGCTCATCCCCAGCACAGCTATACACTCTCACCCAGCTTGATCAGGATACCCCACCTGTCAGACGTCGGGCCTCGTATAGGCGAGTCCGTGGACGTCGTCTTCAGTTATCATCTGTGTTGTCTTCATCCCTCAGTAGGACCCGCTATGGCTATATGGGTACTCCTGCTGAATCACCACCTCAGTCACCCACATCATCTCCAGACCATTCCCCACCTAGTCAGAGATTTAGGAGATCAGTTGAGACCTATTCAGAGGAGGATGAGGATCCAGTGGAGGATCCAGAGCAGGTTCAGGATGAGCCTACTCCAGCTATGACTGCACCTACTGAGCACACTCCTATAGGTTTAGATGATGATAGGGATAGGGATACTCCTATGGACTTGGATTAGGTTATGATGCCGAGGGATGGTAAGGGCATCATGGAGGATATCCAGGGTTTATTTGAGGTTGGACAGAGTTCCAGGGATGCACAGATTCAGGGCTTGTTTGAGGTTGGACAGAGTTCCAGGGATGCTGAGATTCAGGGTTTGAGTGACAGTCAGTGGATAGATATTGCTTGTGATGTTGGTACGGGTGTACGTGCAGCTAGCCCAGAGTACACGCCGTCATCTCCTTCATCCATGCCTCCATCTCCGATGCCTACTCCACTTCCATCACCAGTGGTTTCTCCGCTTGCAGAGATGACGAACCAGGCGAATTTACTTGATGCACATTCAGACCAGATCGGGAGGTTGGAGCAGTCCGACCGTATCCAGAGTGTGGAGAAGAGGATTGGGACTATTGATAGGGCAGCTTGTGTTTTATTTGAGGAGTTGTACTCTGATCATAGGGTGACGATCGGATTGAGAGCTAGATTGGATGCTTTAGAGAGGTTGCATGGTAGAGAGCTTTGATGCGCGTGATGTGTCGTTGCGGTTTAGCAGTATTAATGCCTACTCAGGTTTTAAATTTATATTTAGCCGACTTATCAATAACACACACACTTAATGAGCAGTGTACCCGGTCAGTATGAATATAATGGTAAGTAGAGTGTCGATCACTAAGAGTGGAACGTATTATCTAGTTATTCTAATCAGTATTTTAATATCCTAAGTTAGCTATACAACCTAATCTAACACAAGGGGGTTCAGCCTGAGAGACTGGCACAGTTTGGTTATGATTAAATAGAAAACTAAACTAATGAGCACGAATCAGCGATTAGCACACACGTACACAGATAGATACTTGAGACAATAAGAAGACCTGTCCTGATAATTAAGTAGCTTGTCACTTGTTTTATTTCTAGTTTTATATGAAGTGTATATAATTAAACCTTTCTCGTTGGCTCTAATCTTATCGGCGAGTAAACCCTTAATGATTACTTATGTCTATCCTATTTATTTAAGAGACGCTAAAACAAATAGGCGAGGAAGGGGCATGGCGACCCAAGCAATGCTCAGCTAGACACAGAGGTTATCAATGCACTAATAAAAGTCACCAAAGACATCAACATATAAACTTTAATTAATGGGAAAGCAATATTAAGGGGAGTGCATGATTTTCCGTAGTCACATGACACAAGCCCATCAATCCTGATGAATTAAAGTGTACTAATACAATAAAACAAAACTACTTAATGAATTGAATACATGCAGGACCTTCTTACAGCTCTTGTATCTTCGTTTAGGTGTGTCTTGTGCTGCTTGGTCGTCTGAATTCGGCTCTAGGGTTCTTCTGTCTCTCTCTTCTGTCCAAGACTAAAAACTCTCGAAATTCGTCTGGCCTTGGGGTATTTATAGTTTCTGTCTGAGGGATAGATGCGGCGCATCTAGTTGATAGATGCGGCGCATTGACTTAACTTCACGTGGGGTCCAAGATTAATATATTCAGGAATATTCGTACACCGTCTTCAGATGCGGCGTATCTTGACTTTGTATGCGGCGCATGTACTTGGATTGTAACTTGTGAAATCTTGATAGTGATATGCCGTATGTTAGAAGTATGATGCGGCGTATCTGGAGTAGAACGAGCTTGATCTTCTGGATTTCAGTAGGCTTTTGACATCTTGCTTGTTTTGCTCCATAATTAGTCCAAAATCGCCAAGTTTCACATAATGCTTGTTTTTACCTGAGAATTACTAAAGTAAACATTAACGTATCGATTCTCATAGATAATATAATAAAACAAGTCAAATAAATAGGATAAATGATGATAATAAAATGTACTTATTTGAGTTCATCAAATATCCCCCCACTTGAACTTTACTTGTCCCCAAGTAAACCTTAGAATTAATCGTATGAAAATGTATCCTAAAAGATATTAGGATTTATTTTTATATTTAAGCATGTATTCGTTTTGTCATAATCACACAACCAAACACTTAACGAAGTAGAAACCAAAATAATTTTTAATGTAAAACAATTCTAAATCGTTTAGTTGCTTAGTTGTGACGAATATTCTATCATAGGCTTGGCAAGTATACGCATCTCCCCCAATAAAGCCAAGGAATAACAAGTCTAAGGCGGTAAAAAGGGTTTGTTGGTTAAGGGTTGATCATCCTTTTTAATCTCTATCGATCTCATATTCCAGAAAAGGCGACAAAATCACAAATACATGATCGAATCCACGACCACGATACTTGCAATTGCTCAAATCCTTAACTCGAATAGGCTAAAGATAGGACCAAGTAATCTTCACCAATAATATTATATCAAAAAGGGTGACAAAATCATAAATACATTGCTGAATCCACGACTACGATACTTAAGATTGCTCAAATCCCTAATCTCAATAAATCAAAGGTTTGGATGAAGAATGATATAGGGTATGGATAATATTTGGGATACAAATTGGTGTAAAATGAAAAATAAACAAAATAGATAAATTAAAATTCTAAGTGTGGTAAATCACTTTCCCAACCATCCCATGAATAAGACTCATATCATTGAATAACTCACGCTTTAACACTTGAAACACACGCTTTAGGTAGACACGAATTATACTCAACAAGATCTCAATCAAAGAATAACCATAGTTGGCGTTCCCATAACGGCCAACTCCCATTCAATCCATAAATATAATATACAACAATAAATAGTGGTGATATCTCCCACTTAATACAAAACTTTACATAAGTTGGTTAAAACAAACTTCCAACTTTTCCTTTTTCTTTTTTTCTTTTCTAATTTTTCGATTTTTTTTTTTTTTTTTTTTTTTTTTTTTTTTTTTTTTTTTTTTTTTTTGACATCAACATATATGTGTAAAATTTCACAACTTTACTATCACTTATTTTTCCGGATAATTTTTCCATACTCTTCATACTTTCAGAAATAACTGTAATAGTGAAAGTAGCAAACACACGAAAAATAAACTAAAAGATATACGATATTTACTTTCATACCAAATGCATTGTGCAATTTCCCGACCTAACCAAAGATAATGAATTACGCACGCGAACACAGGTAATGTAAGGAAACACACTTTGCCTAAAGCAATTAACCACGGATTTTAATCTACAGGGTAGGCTAAGGTGTAAGGGTGTATCGAAACATTATAACAAAGGTGTAAGAAATGAAAGGAATGGCTCTGAGGGTTTTTCTAGGGGTATCTTACTCTAAAAGTGAGAGTAACAAAGGGGTTTATACGGGGGTTAACTAACCAGTGTAGTTAGTTAATATCACATAACATATAAAGGCTATTTGGGTGTAATCCTAGAAATTTACCAATTTAGACAAGTCACTCCAATTATATAGATAATACTTATTATGGTGGTCTCGAATAGTATACAAGCCAAGTTCTAAAGTTTACAAGTCACCAGCACACTAAAGTTTTAATATTTTTGAAAGAATAGAGTTATGTGTGCGGTTATGTAATTTAGACTTTAAACAAAAACATGCTAAAAATTTTAAATTTTGATATATTAAGCGCATTTTAAGCATATTTTGAAAAAGTTTAGGACAAGTAAGTGTTCTAATTCTCCAATCCCCCCACTTAAGTTAAACAACGTCCTCGTTGTTTGTGTCAAAGGTTAAAAACTGGAAAATAAAAGAATTAGAACAGAAAAACTCCCCTGAGATTTGCTCGGTATGATCCTCCATTATTCGTATAAGAGCAAAAATCAACTTTCTTGTGGATTAGAACGTTTAAGCTTCATAGATGATGTATCCACAGAAATGCAGGAATCTATAATACCATTCAGACTTTAACACACCTGAGTTAAGAAGGTTCAAACTTGCATAATACATTAGTAGTTAGTAAAAATAAAACCTAAAAAATTAAACTGTAAATCATCAGGTCAGTCGATACGCCGTATCTTATGGAAGAAGATATGCCCTATCGAGCCTGGAATAAATACGAATCAGAATAGAAGATGCGTCGCATCCTTAACCAGGGATGCGCCGCATTAAAATACTGACAGAAAGTTTTAAAGTCAAAAGAAATAAAAATGCAGAAAATAAAATAAGATATGACCAGTGCAGGTGATGCGTCGCATCTTATGATGGAGATGCGCCGCATCTTCTGCAGGTCTGACAGACTCGACACAGAACATAAAAGTAAAAAATTTTCTTCCGGGTTGTCTCCCGGTCAGCACTTTTCTTTATTCCAGAGTCTTCAAGTTAGACTCACGTTCAGATCCTTATTTTGTTCTTGCGAGATCTTCCATCTCAATCTCTCTCTTAGTTCCATATTCAAGTAACCAAACATTCTTTCCGCTAATTGGAACATCCTTGACACTAATCCGCCTCTAGTAGTTATTCCATTCTGGTCGTGCCTTTGGAACAAAACTCCTTTAATCACCTTCGACAATTGGTGCACCTCAATCGTCAATTCTCTAATCATATAGTTTTGTTCTTTCAGCAACAGTCCATTGATGAAAGTTTCGACCTCATGATGCTCCTTATCACATTCGTGGGCGAACTTAGATACAATCTCATCGGTTGTAAGTTTGATCCATGGTCCTCCGAACCAGCTTGGGAAAATATCAATCATGATTCCTGAAACACAAAACAAATAGGCTTCGAAGTAAAAAATTTCTAAGAGACAGGAAAGATGATTAGAATTTTCTCCGTTCGGGATAAATAAAAGTTACTGATATCTGAAGACGATGCGCCGTATCTTATAATCGTTAAAAATAAATCAGACTTTTATTCAGAAAACAGATACGCCGCTTATGAATAAGAATGCGCCGTATCAAGTTATTATCAAAAATCGATTATATTTATTAAAATTAAATGCGTCGTATTAACAAAAGCTAATGCGCCGTATTTTCGTTACGTTTCAAAATACAAGATTTTTGATTTAGTAGATGCGCCGTATCGATAAAGATCGATGCGTCACTTTTGTTTAATTAATTCGAAAAACTGTTTTTAATTTAAATAGAAAATACGCCGTATCTGTTAAAACAGATGCGTCGTATGGCGTTAGGGTTTAGAAAAAAATTTCTTATTAAAAACAGAATACGCCGTATCTTGAGGAAAGATGCGTCGTACTCGAATTTATTAAACGCGTTGTATTTTATAAAAATTAAACGCAATACGCCGTATCTGTGAAAACAGATGCGCCGTATCGTTTGTATTAGCACAGTACAATGATAGCAGAATGCAGAAAAGAAAAACAAAAATAAAATCAAACAAAAAGAAACAAAAATTACAGAAAACAAAAACACACAAAAACAGAAAATATGCAAACTATACAATGAATGCAATCTATCTAATATATAACAGGGTTAGTGGTTAGAATCTAAAAATAAACTAAAAAGAAAAAAACCTAATTAAAATACTAATCAAATTAACAGATAATAACAATTCACTCCCCGGCAACGGCGCCAAAAACTTGATGGAGCGTGATGTGTCGTTACGGTTTAGCAGTATTAATGCCTACTCAAGTTTTAAATTTATATTTAGCCGACTTATCAATAACACACACACTTAACGAGCAGTGTACCCGGTCAGTATGAATATAATGGTAAGTAGAGTGTCGATCACTAAGAGTGGAACGTATTATGTAGTTATTCTAATCAGTATTTTAATATCCTAAGTTAGCTATACAACCTAATCTAACGCAAGGGGGTTCAGCCTGAGAGACTGGCACGGTTTGGTTATGATTAAATAGAAAACTAAACTAATGAGCATGAATCAGCGATTAGCACACACGTACACAGATAGATACTTGAGACAATAAGAAGACCTGTCCTGATAATTAAGTAGCTTGTCACTTGTTTTATTGCTAGTTTTATATGAAGTGTATATAATTAAACCTTTCTCGTTGGCTCTAATCTTATCGGCGAGTAAACCCTTAATGATTACTTACGTCTATCCTATTTATTTAAGAGACGCTAAAACAAATAGGCGAGGAAGGGGCATGGCGACCCAAGCAATGCTCAGCTAGACACAGAGGTTATCAATGCACTAATAAAAGTCACCAAAGACATCAACATATAAACTTTAATTAATGGGAAAGCAATATTAAGGGGAGTGCATGATTTTCCGTAGTCACATGACACAAGCCCATCAATCCTGATGAATTAAAGTGTACTAATACAATAAAACAAAACTACTTAATGAATTGAATACATGCAGGACCTTCTTACAGCTCTTGTATCTTCGTTTAGGTGTGTCTTGTGCTGCTTGGTCGTCTGAATTCGGCTCTAGGGTTCTTCTGTCTCTCTCTTCTGTCCAAGACTAAAAACTCTCGAAATTCGTCTGGCCTTGGGGTATTTATAGTTTCTGTCTGAGGGATAGATGCGGCACATCTAGTTGATAGATGCGGCGCATTGACTTAACTTCGCGTGGGGTCCAAGATTAATATATTCAGGAATATTCGTACACCGTCTTCAGATGCGGCGTATCTTGACTTTGTATGCGGCGCATGTACTTGGATTGTAACTTGTGAAATCTTGATAGTGATACGTCGTATGTTAGAAGTATGATGCGGCGTATCTGGAGTAGAACGAGCTTGATCTTCTGGATTTCAGTAGGCTTTTGACATATTGCTTGTTTTGCTCCATAATTAGTCCAAAATCGCCAAGTTTCACATAATGCTTGTTTTTACCTGAGAATTACTAAAGTAAACATTAACGTATCGATTCTCATAGATAATATAATAAAACAAGTCAAATAAATAGGATAAATGATGATAATAAAATCTGCTTATTTGTGTTCATCAAGCTTACAGGTTTAGATTTCAGGGCCATTGGTTTAGGCAGAGGCCAGAGTAGGATACAGGGAATGTTGAGACGAGCCAGAGGTGTTGACCAAACTCAGTGGCAGAGGATTGTGACTGCAGAGTACACTATTGAAGCAGTGATGAGAGAGAACCAGGAGCTTAGAGATCGTGTAGGCCAGTTGGAAACCACTATTGGAGAGTTGACTTTAGCATTTGATCAGTTACGCCTAGCTGGTGACCGAGCTTAGATTTGTAGTAGTGGATGATGTATTCATTAGGACGACTAGTATTTCTGTAGTACTCTAGAACTAATTATTAATCAAGCTTGTAATTTTGTGAACCTCTAACTTTCGATATATATAACAAGCTTAGTTTTCCCTATACGATTATTCGTTTTTCCTCTGTGGTTGACTTTATTCTTGTATTTTGTTTCATGATCCGTATATTCATAAGATTCCTTACTCCCATAAACAAATTCTCATTTATCGCCATCTTTTGTGATGCAGATAAATGGCACCTAAACGAAAGTCAACCAGAGTCACACGAGGACAAACCGCCAACACACCTATTCCGACAAGGTCAGTAAGGGGAAGAACTGCTGAGAATGTTGCACTAACCAGGGCCACAGCTACTGCCCCAATGGTGAATCAAGCAACACTGGATCAGCTTGTTGCTGATCGTGTGGCCGCCGCTCTCGCAGCCGCAAACAATTCGACCACCAACACCGGAACATCTAGGCCAGTGACCAACAGTCGTGGTTGTACTTACTCTGAATTCCGAAAAATCATGGTTGGAGGATTTGGAGGAACAGAGGGAGCCGTTGGTTTGACTAGATGGATTGAGAAGCTAGAAACTGTGTTTCGCATCAGTGGTTGTAACGATGACGACAGGGTCAAGTATGCATCTTTCACTTTCATGGATGCAGCACTGACCTGGTGGAACAACTACATGAAATCTGCCAACATGGATGTTGCTTATGCCATGCCGTGGGAAGACTTTAAGGAACTAGTGATTAGGAAATATTGCCCACGAAATGAGATCAAGAAGTTGGAAATAGAGTTTTGGAATTTGAAGGTGCAAAACAACAACATAGCTGCTTACAACCAGAGATTTTAGGAGCTAGCTTTGCTATGTCCCGAAATGGTTCGGACTGAGGCCAGATTGATTGAAAGGTATATCGGTGGTTTACCGAAGTCCATAAGAGGTGACGTGACTACCTCGAGAGCTGCAGATCTCCACGAGACCATGGAGACAGCAAATAAGTTGATGGATCAGGAACTGGAGGATATTCCAGAAAAGTGTGCTGACCACAAAAGGAAGTGGGAAGATCACTCCATGGGTAATAACAACAGCTCTCAGAACAAAAAGCAGAGTGTAGGCAAGGTTTATGCAGTTGGTTCAAGTGACAAGAAGAGTTATGACAAGAACACACCTTTTTGTAACCGCTGCAAGTTACATCACAGGGGACAATGCACAGTGAAGTGTAACAATTGCCAGAGGATAGGGAACTTGGCAAAGAATTGTAGGGCAAGACCCCTAGCCACCGCTCAAGCAGCACCACCTCACAACCGTAAGGCGGATGTCACTTGCTTTAGGTGCGGTGAAAAGGGTCATTACCGGAATGAGTGCAACAAACCCCGAAACCAAGGAAATGGTGGTGGGCTAGGCAACCAAGTAGCAGCAGTCAACAATGGGAACCAGGGCAATAAAGGAAGAGCCCGTGGAAGAGTTTATGCTGTGGGCAGAAGGGAAGCCCAGGACGACCCGAACGTGGTGACGGGTACGTTTCTCTTAAATAATCGTTATGCTTCAGTACTTTTCAATACGGGAGCAGATAGAAGTTTTATGTCAACCGCTTTTAGTCCTTTACTCGATATAGCCCCGACCACCTTAGATAGTGCCTTTGACATAGAACTAGCAAACGGAAACCTAGAAAGAGTAGGTACCATTATAAGGGGTTGCACTCTAAACCTAATGAACCGCCCATTCAACATTGACCTGATGCCAGTAGAATTGGGTAGTTTTGACTTCATCATAGGGATGGATTGGCTATCGAAATATCATGCCGTCATCATCTGTGATGAGAAGATCGTTAGAGTACCCTATGGGAACGAAGTTCTGATCATTGAAGGAGATCGCTCTAATCGTGCGCGTTCATCAAGCTTGAGCATCATCTCATGTACGAAGGTGCAGAAGTACATCGAGAAGGGATGCCACCTCTTTTTAGCTCATGTTGCTGAAAAGAAAGAAAAGGAACCTGGAGAGAAAAGGTTGAAAGATGTGCCAATCGTAAGGGATTTTCCAGAAGTCTTTCCAGAAGACTTACCTGGACTTCCACCGGCCAGACAAATCAAATTTCAAATCGATTTAGTGCCAGGAACCGCGCCTGTAGCGCGAGCACCCTATCGCTTAACACCTACAAAATTACAGGAGTTGTCTGATCAGTTAGCTGAACTATCTGGAAAAGGTTTTATCAGACCGATTTCTTCGCCTTGGGGAGCACCTGTCTTGTTTGTTAAGAAGAAGGATGGATCCTTCAGGATGTGTATTGACTATCGGGAGCTGAATAAGCTAACCATCAAGAATAGGTACCCACTCCCGAGGATAGACGATTTATTTGATCAGTTGCAAGGTTCATCGGTTTACTCCAAGATAGACCTGAGATCAGGTTATCACCAACTTCGAGTCCGGGAAGAGGATATCCCAAAGACCGCATTTCGAACCGGATATGGCCATTGCGAATTTTAAGTTATGCCATTCGGCTGGACAAATGCACCAGCGGTATTCATGGATCTCATGAATCGCGTGTATAAGCCGTATTTGGATAAATTCGTGATAGTATTCATTGATGATATCCTGATATATTCCAAGAATGAGCAAGAGCATGAGGAACATCTCAAACTAATTATGGAATTATTGAAAAAGGAGGAGTTATATGCTAAGTTTTTGAAGTGCGAATTCTGGATATCGACTGTGCAGTTTCTTGGTCACGTGATAGATAAGCAAGGGATTCACGTAGATCCTGCTAAGATTGAGGCAATTAAGGATTGGGCAACGCCCAC
Organism: Artemisia tridentata subsp. tridentata; assembly: GCA_021014915.2. Lineage (NCBI taxonomy): Eukaryota > Viridiplantae > Streptophyta > Magnoliopsida > Asterales > Asteraceae > Artemisia > Artemisia tridentata. The sequence goes on along the minus strand of CP139502.1, from coordinate 213,431,925 downwards.
AACGCCGACGGAAATACGATAATTTTTAGGACTTTCCGGCTATTACCGAAGGTTTATAGAAGGTTTCTCTAAGATAGTTAAGCCATTGACGAAACTGACACAAAAGAATGTGAAATACGACTGGGGAGATAAGGAGGAAGAAGCTTTTCAAGTCCTTAAGGAAAGATTGTGTAGTGCACCTATTTTGGCTTTACCCGAGGGTAGTGACGATTTTGTTGTGTATTGTGACGCATCACACAAAGTTTTGGGAGCCGTGTTGATGCAGAGAGAGAAGGTAATAGCATACGCTTCTCGACAGTTGAAAACCCATGAGAAGAACTACACAACCCATGACCTAGAATTAGGATCAGTCGTGTTTGCACTAAGAATTTGGAGACACTATCTTTATGGGACTAAGTGCGTAGTGTATACAGACCACAAGAGTCTACAACATATTTTGAACCAGAAGGAGCTGAACATGAGACAGCGCCGATGGTTGGAGTTGCTAAGCGACTATGATTGTGAGATCTGTTACCACCCAGGCAAGGCAAATGTTGTTGCCGACGCCCTTAGCAGAAAGGAGCGGATCAAACCCCTCATAGTCAGATCATTAGGGATGACGATTAGCTCGCCGCTTCCAGCAAAGATACTTGAGGCTCAGGGTGAGGCGCTCAAGGATGAAAACCGACCGCGTGAAAGGATTTACAGAATGCCAGAATTGGAAAACGGCCTTGTAAGAAGATCCGATGGGATTTTGTGTTATGGAGACAGGTGTTGGATTCCATTGTATGGAGGAATTCGTGATTTGATCATGCACGAATCCCACAAGTCCAAGTACTCCATTCACCCAGGATCTGACAAGATGTATTTAGACTTGAAGAAGCTGTATTGGTGGCCAAACATGAAGGCCGATATAGCTGAATACGTCAGCAAGTGTTTAACGTGCTCAAAGGTCAAGGCTGAACACCAGAGACCGTCCGGTCTGCTTGTTCAACCTGAGATCCCAGAATGGAAATGGGAGCGTATCACTATGGATTTTATCACTAAGTTGCCTAAGACGTCGAGTGGTTACGACACGATTTGGGTAATCGTTGACCGTCTTACTAAATCAGCTCATTTCCTTCCTATAAAGGAGAATGATGGTATGGACAAACTCGCGCGACTGTATGTAAAGGAAATTGTCGCAAGGCATGGTGTGCCTGTTTCCATTATCTCAGATCGAGACAGTCGATTCACGTCTAATTTTTGGAGGTCGCTTCAGGATGCATTGGGAACCGACCTTGACATGAGTACAGCTTATCATCCTCAGACTGATGGTCAGAGTGAGAGGACCATTCAGACATTAGAGGACATGCTGAGAGCCTGTGTGATTGACTTCGAGAACGGCTGGGATAGGCATTTGCCTTTAGCCGAGTTTTCCTATAACAACAGCTATCACACCAGCATTAAAGCTGCACCGTATGAAGCACTTTATGGTCGTAAGTGCAGATCGCCAGTTTGTTGGGCTGAAGTAGGAGAAAGTCAACTTACCGGACCGGAACTAGTCCACGAGACTACTGAAAAGATCATGCAGATCAAGAGCCGAATGCAGGCGGCTCGTGACCGTCAAAAGAGTTATGCCGACAAGAGGCGGAAACCCCTTGAGTTTCAAGTGGGAGACAAAGTAATGTTAAAGGTCTCGCCATGGAAAGGCGTGATCAGATTCGGCAAGCGTGGTAAGCTAAACCCTCGCTATATTGGACCTTTTGAAATTCTTGCCAGGATCGGGCCGGTAGCCTACCGACTCGAACTACCATCTGAGCTCAGTGCTGTGCATGACATTTTTCACTTCAGCAATTTGAAAAAGTGCTTGTCTGATGAAAGCGCCGTCATTCCTTTGGATGAGATTCAGCTTGATGAGAGATTAAATTTTATCGAGGAGCCGATTAAAATCATGGACCGGGAAATGAAACGGCTAAAGCAGAGTTTTATCCTAATTCTGAAGGTCCGATGGAACTCTCGCAGAGGCCCTGAGTATACATGGGAGCGAGAGGATGAAATCAAGCGAAAATATCATCATCTCTTTTCGAACCCAACGAGTAACGTAAATTGAAATCCGAGACGGATTTCCCAATTAGATGGGGAGAGTATGACAAATGGTAATTTTAATGTTGTTAATTAATATTAAATGAGTATTAATTATTTTTAAGCTAAGCATTTCTATGCGCATTTGCATGTTTCTGAGTATTTTTGAGCATTTTTTGGAGCTGTCCCGCATACTGTAGCTTACAGTCACTGCAGAAAAAGTATATTTTTGTCAGTAAACCTAAATTATCCTATTTCTGATAGTTACTGACAAGTCTCGTAATTAACTAAGAGCTTTCTCACATTTTTCTGAAAAACAACCGCACGCGCGTACCGACAGCACAATACACATGGTAACAGTCAAATAAATGTATTTTTGAGTCAATAATAATATTTTATTACATTTCTGACAAAAACGTGGATAAAAACTTTATTTTACGCATACGTGTCCAAAAATGTCAAACCGGGACTTTACGGTCACGTTTAAGCTCAAACCGACACACGATACACCAACACGGAGTAAAAATTAAAATCCTACCTCCCTAAGAGAGACCATGGCCGGTTCATATAATACTCCCCCATATGATGACAAAACTTATCCCACTAACTCATATTAATCCTTTATATAATGCATGTATTACCCTAAATATAACCATGCCAAGTTTTTCTATCCATTTCACTATCCAAAAGTTTCCTTGATCATTTTACTCAATCTAAACTCATGACACACATTCATCTTCAAGATCTACAAATTACTTTTGAAGTTCAAGCTAATTAAAGTGTATAATCAAGCTTTTCGGGTTATTTGAAACTTGGTTTGGGTAAATTTGGTGAAGCATTGGGTGTTCTTGGTCCTCCCTAGCCACGTTAATCTTCAACTCTTTGTAAGGATTCATAAATTTTTTCAAATCTTGTTAATCTCTTGTTCATTTGATATCTAATGATGATTAAAAGTGTTAAAAGTATATATTTTGTTGATTTGGAAAAAGCTAGGGCTTGTATGGGTAAGTATAGTGCTCGACTTTTATGAGATATATGAACTAGTTTATAAATTTCTTGCTTGTGTGGTAAATCTTGTTACATATAGTGTTAGTTTGATGATACAAACATAAGTTACGATTTTTACGCGAGATTAAGCAATATATAGACTTTTGGGACTATATACATTAATCGGCCATGTTAAAAATAAAAGATTATTAGAGTTTTCAAAAACATAAAATTTTGGCTCGAATGGTGAAATGGTGGAAAAATATAATTGAGTGCTTATTTGGAATAGATTGTTAAATAAGCCATAAGTTATAGAAAATAACTAGTAAAAATGGGAAAATAAGTTGAAATAACTTATATGGGTCGAATAGACCATAATATGGTCATCTTTGAATATTTAGCTAAGTAGCTTATTTATTAGAGCTTATATGATAGTCTAAAGTTTATTAAGTAACTAATAATTACTAAGTTACTAAATAATGGACCAAACCAATTTTTGGGCCATAAAGCCCACGTATGGACTGTTGGGCCGAGCCCATGGTGACATTTTGTAGTTTTAACTTTTTGACCAAACAAAACTAATGAGCGAGAAAAATGATTTTTAGAAACGCGTCGATATATACGTTTTAGCTAAAAATGTGTTTTGGGCTAAAAATGGTTATTGGGCTTATTTCATGATTTTCGGCCCAATTAACAACTAAAATGACGAAAATGATTTTTGAAATATTTTCCGACACGCTATGGTTATTAATAACTAACGAAACGATAAATATAACGAAAACTATTTTTGGACTTGTTTTGAGACGTTTAGTCTCCGAAAGGGTAAAAATTGACATTTTAACCAAATTAATATTGAAATTGACTTTTGTTGACTTTTTGAGTAAATATTGACTTTGTGTCGAAATCTATTGTTAATACTTAAACGTAGCGATAACGAATAATATAACGATAAAAATGTTCACGACGACTAAAATATATATCACAAACACTTTTCGCACGTATAGTTAACTAGTTGAGTTATTTGAGGAAAATTGCAACATTTGAGGAAAATGGAAACGTTGTATAAACGAATGGGTCATGCCCAAATTTTCTAAAAATCTAACACTTAGAGTATTTTTGTGAAAATACTTAACTTAAGTAAACTTTATAAAATTAACTTAACCATGTTTTATTTTTCTTATAATCAAAATTGTATTATAAATAATAAATAATATTTATAATATAATAATCCTCCACTAACTCTATTATTTTATTTATTTCTCAAAAGCCTAATATATTAATTTTAAATCTTAATTAATTAAGGGATAATTACCAAAATAGCCCAAACACAAATGGGCGGTTCCCTATCTAACCCAAAATCCGAAAATAATTGTGTTGCCCAGGGCAACCGGCATTTTTTGGGGCAACCGAAGGATTTCCAGTGTATTTTTTGGGCAACAATCGCCCTTTTTTGGGCAACTGGGGGCATTGCCCAGGGCAACCGGGGTAGAAATATCCCATTTGGGTTTTGGGCTATTTTAGTAATTATCCCATTAATTAAATACATAAGTAGTTAATTTAACATATATATATATATATATATATATATATATATATATATATATATATATATATATATATATATATATATATATATGTGTGTGTGTGTGTGTGTGTGTGTGTGTGTGTATTCCCACCGTACACTTTCACCATGAGCCACCGCCATAAAGAATGTCAACGATAAATCATTTCGAACTATATTTTACCACACAACAAGCAAGAAATACGCGAGCACTATTCAAGCATAAACTTTTCAAATAAAATAAAGACACATGAGACACGAATATTTCGCTAAGACTTGCCGTACTGATTTAGGTGTTCTGTCGGCGCGGTTGCACTATTTTTGTTGATTAGCAGATTGCTGTTATTGAAGGGTGAGTTTATAGCCCCATATTTTTATACGATTTTGTTTTATAAGCGTGGGGTGAGAAACATGCAAAACTGTTTTCATGGACCAGAAATGAATTTTGTTTTTATATACACACTAGTATGCAGAAACCTAGTTTGCTGAATCCCATTTTGTGCCCACTATCATCTACCGTTAATTCTTGTTGAGGAAGCCGTTTGATATAAATAGATCTATTGGGGATGACACCCCCGTTCGGTTGGCTCGGCATAGCCAAGGCGAACGTATACAAACGTGAATAATAGGTCGAGTGTCTGGGGATTAACACTCGCGGGCACCCATATTTATTTGCTAATGCCAGTTAGGCATGCTGCGTTTTCATAGTTCGGTTAGATGAGGTTTAGTGTTTGCATAGCTGAGTAGTGTGTGTTTGCTGAATTGTTTGATGATATTGCTTATGGTCCATTTGTGCTATTTACTTTAAACCTATGAACTCACCAGCGTTAGCTGACTTTTAGCATATTTTTCTCAGGAAACTGAGGTGCGTTAGCCGAGTGCAGAGCATGGCGATGGTCGTAACAAATGATGGAAATGTTTTTAATAATGCGTTAACTCTGGAATTTGGACCTTTTGTTTAAATGGGCTACATTTTCATTTGACATGGACTTTATGTGACACAACATGACTTGATTTATGCAATGTATTTTAAAACGGATTTTAATCCGTTCCCTATATCTTGTGTTGTGTTTATCGATTTCGTAGCACCCCAAAGTGAATGCTTCCGCAATATTATGATTTTGGGGGTGTTACAGGTTTATATAGAAATCTTGATATTTGCTATCAAATTCCTTTAGGTGAGCTATGTTCCCACTCTTATGTGTGAGCGCGCAGGGGGGTGCAGATTTCTGGGCCAAAATGGGTTTGAAGCTTCTGAACTCATGCGAGACCGCGCGACCTGCGGACACGAATGTAGCTCCGAAAAATCCGCCTGTGCACGTATCTTTTTGCTGCAGATCCGGGCTCTTAGTTTCCATATTTTTCAAATTCTGTATCAATCTATTTTAGGAATAGATATAAACTTGGTGAATAAGTTTTACTGAATAATTATGTGTTAATAAATTATACGCATATCTACAGATTCGTATAAATTTGGCACTTATTTATCTTGGAAAAGAAGACAGGTTTTCAATATAAATACAGACCAAGTCTCATTCGGTTTAGACACAACCAGAAACGTATTCCTCCATAGTACCAGGATTCCAGCATTCTTTCAATCAGATACACTCAGAGCTTCCGCGATCTTTCAGGCAAGTTGTCAGGTCCGGCTGTACAACAGCTTTTTACGTTGTACCCTGGGAAACAGCCTCGTGCCACGACCTTTACTGCTTTATTTACTTATCGTTATAGCGTCTGTCTTCTCCTTCTACACCTTGCTGTCTGTATTTAATATTCTGTTATTTATTTTCTATTATTTAATCGTTGTAATCTGATTATATTAATAAAATTGTACACCGTTTCCTACAGTTTTTATAGCATTCAAACTTGTTAAAGAAGTCTTTAATTAGTTATCACCTCTTTAAGTTAGCCAAAACCGACAAACAACCCCCCCTCCCCCAAAACCGATCCTTCTATAACCGGTGACAAGGGAAAGAGGACCAAGGGTTTGGTTTTCCGACATTTATGTAGCGTTTGGTATGCATGAGTCAAAGTTAGAATGGAATAAATTATTACAATGAAATGAAAATATGTTGTTTGTTTTGAATTTTGTAATGGAATGATTTATTCACTGATTCATTCCATTACGTCTGTAACCACCAATTTCATTACGTAGCCACCTCCTAGTTTTTTTCACATTCCATTACGACATGGAATCACATTTTGCCATATTTCATTTGTTTCATTCCTTTCCAACTTTCATTGCATTGTACCAAACAACGTAAATGCTATATTCCATTCCAACATGGCAACCAATAGGTCAATGGAACAGTAATGACTCATTTAATTACTATGTTCATTCCATTACATCGTCGATTACATTCCTTTATCATTCGTTCTCTTTATATTTAACGTGTATACTAAGTTAGTTAAAGCGTCTAACGAAAAACTAACGACGGTTAAATGATTTCTGTGTATACGTATGTGCCCCTGATAGGCTCACGTATCTCTTATTCGTATAATTAGTAACTATGCAATGAGCGTATACCAACAGTGTTATCGTTGCTTTTATATATAATACTATCGATTCTTGTTAACTTTTGATACTTAATAGGACAATAATTTATTTCAGGTTCACCTAGATGTCTATCATGGAAATGTGCAAAGATAACACTTGATATCGCCATGTTTATATGTAAATCTTTGGGCGATATCCTCCTATTTCCTGTTTTGGTAAAACTAGAAGGGTATCTGCATAATGCGGCGGCAGGTACCCGATGACTATTTTTGTGGCAAGTAAATGTTTTTAATTTTAAACCTGTCTTATTTAGCATGCCTCAAAAAATTTATAACGTAGTATATATATGTTTTTCAAAAGTAGAACGTCTAAATTATTAATAGTGTAAATAGTTAGTAGTTTTATTTTTCAAATTTTAGCATTAAATTGATGGTTATAAGTTTAATACGGAGTAAGTTTTTCTTATAAACAATTCTATTAAAATATATCATTAGTGGAGGGGTTACTTTATGGTTTAAATGAGCCTTAAAATTTTCAAATTTACATTAATTTTATAATCTTCATTTTATAGTAACCTTTTTTTGTCTAAAACTTTTAAGACTTTCTTTTAAAGGAAGTCTCAAATGCTTTATAATGTAGTATAGATATTAGCTATTAAACATTCTCGGCATTTTCTGTGATTAGTTTTACACTAACAACATTATCAATCGCTTTACGAGTCATGTATAGAATGTTTGTACTTGGAACCATAATTCTAGTCCGTGGTGTAGGACTTTCAATAACTGGTCCCGTATCGAATCCATGCTTTATAAAAAATTCATCTGGAAGTTGTTTTAACATGACGATTGCAGAACGAAGTTTGGAAGTCCTCCCCGGTGGGAAGTATTGGGCAAGGAATTTGGTAGCAATATCATTGCACGTATTACTGAACTAGTGGAAAGTTGTTCGAGCCATTCGGAGGCTCGATCATGTAAAGGGAATGGTATAAATGAAAATGAAGATCATCCTCGCTAACACCAACAATCCGAGGGTGTTGAATTTTTTTATGAATTCTTTGCTTATTAGGATTTTTGCTTCTGAGACCATGGAATGAACAAGTATTCTGCATAATACGGAAGGTGTCCATTTGCAATGTGAACGGTTCCTCTATTGCCGGATTTGTGATACTCCATGATGCTCCTTCCATACTAGGTTTGGAGTATGCACCAAGAGTCTTATCTGAAATTGTATCGGTTACAAAGGAGATGGAAAATGAATCTGAGTGAAAAAGGTTTTTTCTTCCGGTAAAACGTAGTCCCACTAGGGTTGCAAGCTTAGATGCTTGTCCTCTCTTATGAAACTCTCACTCAGGTTCTGAGAAGGGTTTTACAAGATCAGGTGAGGAATATGTTAGCTTTACTTTTGGGAAAAAGTAATACTATTTTGTGAAGTTGGCGTCTTACATGTGAAATGGACTAGATATGTATATGGTTGCACCCGCAGGGACTATTAATGTACATCGGGCAATCTAGTGATGTGTAGAGCCTATAAATACCCCACAAGACTCCACTTGAGGGGTGTGGGAAATAATTGTGTAAACTTCTTCTAATAACCACATATCCTTTTCTCCACCCTCTCTCTACTTTCTCTCTCTAGAAACCAACATGGGTTTCGTCTACTTTTCCCAACCTAGACCTCCCGAAAGGTGACTCTTGAACCGTTTACAATTGGTTTCAGAGCGCCTCAGGGGTGGCTCGTGGTTTATGTTTGTCTTTTCGCATGGTTTTTAAGCATTTAGTACTATATGGGTATTTGGAGAACATTTATAGTAAAAATCATCGATTTCATGGGTAGATTTGATAAAGGTTTGATTTTTATGATAGTTTTAGTGATTACCTAGTCATTCAACTAAGAAAAAACCGAAAAAAACCACAAAAGTAGCATTTTTTAGGTATTTTTCGAAGTTTACTGCTACAGAATTTTTCTCGAAAAAATCATATCTTCAAAATTTCTCGAAAAATTTAAATTTTCTCGAAACGGACGTAGCAGTACTTGATAGTTGAGATTCCACTAACTTGGTGACGTGGCATTTCGAGAAATTTGGGTCTCGAGTAATTTGGGTTTCGAAAAATTTGGGTTTCGAGTAATTTGGGTTTCGAGAAATTTGGGTTTCGAGTAATTTGGCATTTCGAGTAATTTTATGAATGTTTCCAGAAAAAACCCGAAATTTTAGGCAAGGACTTTTTCAACCGGAAAAAGTCAATTTCGAGAAATTTCTTGACCCTTGACCAATTTCGAGAACCTTAGAACCTTTCGAGAAATTTAGCACCTTTCGAGAAAAATTGGACCTTTTACGGCCAAACTTCAAATCATCACAACTTTTTATCCGTAAGTCCGTTTTTGAAAATTACCTGTCAAAACGACCGTTGGAACGCTTAAAATAGGGGGTGAAGACAATTTATTCACTTCACAGCAATTGTGAGGCCTAGAAACGCTCCAAAAAGAAGTTCTTGACAGTTTTGTGTTACAAGGCATCAAAACTTTCGAAAAAAACCAGTATTTCGAGTAACTTTAGAACTTTTGTGGAAAAGAAAACAAACAAACAACGTTTCACTTAAACGATCCTTATCAAGATTCACCAACATTTTACACGGCTAGAATTGGTATTACTTAGCATAAGTGACAACGGGGATTATTCTTTATTACTTATTTGGGTTTGAAGTAACGTTTTACAGATGCGTGTAATTATTTCGTCTTCGGTTCTTTATTCTCTCTCACACGAAGATGACTTGTTTGGGCATATATTGATTGTGACAAAGACTTGGATATCTAGTTACTTTTGTGGTTCTTTCTCTCTATACCCACAAAGTAGCGATATGTCAAGAGGAATTGTGCTTCTAATACTTTTGTTGTAGGGTATAGAGTACACCGTTCTTTATCACAGGGATAGTACAAGCTTAAGTCACAAGTCTGGTAGAAATTACTTCACTCAAGTTTGTCACATCGGGTTGTCTCCAGATGTCATCATTATTTGCCTGTTGAATAGATAAGAGGTTGTGTTGGGATTTGATAAGAGAAATGTAGTAAAGAGATTATTTATCGACATCTTCTCATGGGTTAGAGCTTATGCTTACGGGTTTATGATGCTTCCAGCTAATCTAGATTTAAGATGTACACAATGTTATGATAATTTCGTAATATCGTAATCATCATGGAGGGAGAAATGTGTACATCAAGGACGCCACAACAAGTTCATGTGATCGGGTTTAATGATTTGTGTTAGAGATTGGTTGATTCTATATCCTTATCCTCATATCTCTTTTTCTACGCACTTCTTCCTTATCCATGTTAGGAATATGAATATTCAGTTGAAGACTCGGTCACCCCGAGTACTTATTAGCACATCATAGCTCGTAGGATATCTAGTAATATTAGTAGTAGCTTAGTTATTATTATTAGTATTGTGGAGTGGGTCGGGTCTTTACCCACTGTCAGCTCGCTCCACAGCCCGCTAGGGGCATATTATGTAAGAACTATAAATACCCTTTGATTGCGTGGTTTTGTAACCTTACAACAGGTTTTACCTCTCGAGGGATCTCAAGAGGCTTACAACCCCACCAGGCAGTGTACCTGACCGATGTAGTATAGTGTAGTGGTAAGTACGGGGGATTGATCGTTCTCCACAGGGAATAGTGTTCGTTAGGTATGAAAGGCTACTCTAATTAGGTCTAAGGATTGAGGAAGATTCTTTTTATGTTTTTATAATTTTTATGAAAGCAAGTAAAATCTCGGTTTTGAAGGAGTGGGCGGAATTAGTTGCTAGTCAACTAACCCAAATTACTACAAATGCAAATAAAATAAAATAACAAAAATGAAAAGTGGTGAGAAACTTATGTGTAGAGAAATGTGTTTACTTAGATTTCCTTACTCCCTAACTATCTTTTACCGGTTAATTAGTGTGTATTAGTTGCGTGGATGACGGGTGTATTCCTTAATACCATTCGTGGGGTGGCGTACTTACTTCCCCAAACTCTACAAGCTCCTACTTCACTCCTATGTCGAGCCGGCTAGGAAGCTCCTAACATGGGATCACTAGAATTCGCTTGTGCATTAAATACAACCATAAAAACCTTTAGTACGCGTTTGGTTCATGTTTCTTAAGACGTTCAAGCAAGTTACCGAATAGGAAGTTAGCCAGTTTTCTTAAGCCTAACATAGATAAACAATCATCCAATACAACTAACAACACACTAACAACCAATAATCAATAGCTAGGTTTCATTAGATCTAAGCAAACACAAGATAAAATTAGCCTAACATGTTAAACAAAAGACAAGCATAAGATAGAATCAAACAACACATAGACATATTGAATGATTAATTGATAACTTATCTTTCAATGAAACATGGAAGATCTCAAGGCAAAAAGCCCTGAAAAAGTAGCTAAAATCGTCTTAGGGTTTTATCCCAAAATTCCACACACTAAGCTCTCCCTTAATGACAAAAAATTAGAAAACTATATATAGACTTTTGCATCTGACGGCGTCACCTTATGGATTGTGACGCCGTCACCTCGCCGCTTTTAGGGTTCTCGGATGACCATCTTGACGCCGTCCCTCTTTAATTCTCCAAAAATCCGTTCTGGCCTATCAAGGCTTGACGCCCTCACCTCTTGAACGTGACGCCGTCCCCTTATGAATTAAGCCGTGACGCCCTTGATTTAGTTAAAGAGTGACGCCGTCAGAATTCACATGCTAACTCACTGGCCCGTCATGAGTAAATTTCACATCCCACTTTTCTTGCCAAGGCATGACGCCGTCCAGAGTTAAGTCTGACGCCGTCAAGAGTAACTTTTAGCCGATTCTTGAGACTTTGCCGTTTTCTTCACTTTAATGCTCCAAAAACGTCCAAAATGCCTCCTTTTCCAGATTTCTCCTCAAAAGTACCTAAAATGACAAAAGGAACGATTTAGGGCAATATTTGATCAAATAAATACGATTTCGGGCTTAAATGACCCCTTAAAAGCGGTACACTTTTCGCCTCATCAAATACCCTTACACTTGAGATTTGCTTGTCCTCAAGCAAATGCGCTTTTATTCTAATCAAAATACAAGTTAGGGGTCATTTAATGCTAACATAAAAGTAATTACAACAAATAATCGTTCCACTTCAATCATAATAAGCACGGAGATTACATACTAGCACCTCACAAGTAGTGTTTAGATACTCACATCTCTCAAGTGTCATCAAAATAAATCTCATAAATGAAAACGGAAAATATCTCTCACTACCTGTCATAGCAAATAGATTACCATAGGCTTGGGAAAGGATCGAAAACCTCCTCCACTAGGCGTAAGCACCAAAGATAAACTATCAAAGAGGGCTTTTAAATGGGTTGTAATGTTAGGTGTAGGGAAAAGGAAAACACGGTTTGGTTGGATAAAGGATATTTTACTGGTGGCGAGTTAAAAATCTTGGTCAATTACATGTACTATACAATGTTGCTAAGCCAAGACTAGACTCGATCTTAAGCTAGAAACGAAATAACAAAATAACAAAAACATAAAACAAACATAAAATAAAACGGGATGGTAGTCCGTATGTTTTTTCTATTTTTCATTTTCTCATTTTTTTGTGTTTTTCTTGATTTTTTTTTTTTTTTGATTTTTTTTTTTTTTTTTTTTTTTAGACATACACTTTTGCCCTACCATCCAAAATAATACATCATAGGGGCATTGCATTCCCCTTACACTTGAACTTTTACATAACTTTACAAATACTAATCTAATGACTCGAATTAAGATAATTGAAAAACTTGGAGTACTTTTAAAACATTTAGCACATATGGGGGTAATAAATGATGTTCATCCCCATTACTCCATTATACTAGTACTTTACCCATGAGTCCCAATCGTCCCAAAACAATATGTACAAGGATATGACTCGACTTAGCAACCATGTAATCAATTAGATAATTAACTTGGGTTTAAACAAATGTTGTAACAATAATGCACTAAAATTGAGTGCATACAAGGTAGGCTAAGGCGATTTGGGTGTACATTTAAGTGGGGTGTAACAAATTCTTCCTTTAAGTAAAATGCTTAAAGGTCGAAACGAAAAGATAGGCTCTGAGGGGTGTACTAGGGGTATCGTGTACTAAAAATGAGTACAACGCAAAGGGTGTGGGAGAATTACTTGACCAATGTAGCCAACGTAATTATAACAAAAACACAGGTGTAAAACAATGGGTTAATCCTAATGCCTCTTATCATGTAGTAAATCTAACTACACGAATGTAGTCTCACTTGTGGCCTCGGGATGGTCCTAACGCAAGTTCTAGAATCTAAGTGCTACCGGTACACACATCATAGCATAAATGCTTTTCCTACCAATTCTAGGGGCGAACCTCACATATTTGGGGGTGGAAATTTTTTTTAGTGGTACGGTTTTTGTGCTAGTCATATAATTCCTATCCATGAGACGCTCATTAAGATCAAAGTTTCACTCCTAAATGTTGTAAAAAATTTTAAATTTGGCACTAAAATTGCCCTAACAGGTATTTATCTCAGTTTTATTACACATCTATTATAAAACAAACAAAAATCAAGCGTAATAGCATTCTCTAATCGTACTTTTACCCCCCCTTACACTTAAGATGAACATTGTCCCCAATGTTCAAATAACAAGATGTAAAAGTATAAAGTAAAAGAATGAAATCAAATACTCCCCTGATTCGCTCGGTGGATAATGAAGTAACACGGTTAGATCTTCTTCCAAAGAGAATGTAGAAGCTCCAAGACTAAAGCATCGCCAAAAGCTTGATTCCACATACATTTCCTTGTCCAAAATAACCTGTTAAACCTGAGAAAACAAACACGAAAACCTGCATAACATCGGCGGGATAAAATCTATATATAAGGATATAATGCTTGTGGAATGATAATTTTGCAGATTCCTGGAGATTATAAGTTAGGGATTTAATAAAAACTTTTTATGAAAACAAAACTTTCAAAAATTTTCAGAAAATTAAATCTGACGCCGTCAGGTTGTAAAGCCTGACGCCGTCAGAAATGATCTGACAGAATTCTCATGTTAAGTTTCCGGAAAATTTCTGGAAAAACCTATACCTTACTTCCTGGAATTCCTGCAAAACTTCATTATGACTCGATACAAGCATTTGACTCAAACAAATACTAATATGCATACTTATATCTCATTGTTATCGTTCATGTTCAATCTTATTCTTAAAAACAAATTTGGATTTCCCTTACACTTATCTTTTGCAAAATACCTTTATATGTAGTTAAGACGAAGTTAAAAACAAAATAAAGCATTTTCACAATTTATATTTGAGACATGAACAGTAAACAAAAAGAATAAGAAATGCATACGGAAACAAATAAAATTAAATAAATAAACAATCAAACAAATAAAGCAAATAAAGCTTGGGTTGCCTCCCAATAAGCGCTTGTTTTTGTTCGAGTCACGAGCCTGACTCTACCCTTATTTAACAAAAATAGGGGAGGTTTTCCCTACACTTAGGATTAAGTGCGGGTGATAGTAGCGATACACACCAGCTCGGTAGGAGTATGCCACGTGAGGAAAGAGTGGTGGATGAATTATATGCTCAAAGGGGTGTGCTCCTTTCATCATAACCTTACCTAGTTCACTTTGGTCAATGGGTGAATTAAAGTTTTCTCCTAAAAAGGGATCATTTTCTAACAACTTCGAGAGACTCCTAATTGGGAATCCATCTTGACCCAATAGACCCGGTTTAAACCCATAATGTTTCTTGTGATCAATCATGAATGGGTGATGTAGACATGTAAGGTCATTTTTCACTCCTATATTGTCTTCCTCACTACAAGGCCTAGAGTCTACTACCTTAATCTTAACATTACCCGGACTACATGGTTTGATGGGTGGATCGGGACCTAATTCAATTCCTAAGTTCACATCTAAGGATGGAAGATTAGGTAACGGTTTTGGTTTAGGCTCCGGTTCATCAAAACTAGGAACTTCCATAGAACTAAAAGAAAGGTTATGAATACAAGTATTCAAACCTACTTCTTCTAGTTTTGTTTCTTCCAAAGGTTCTACTTCAATTGGGGTTCCTATAGTCTCTTCTACTTCTTCTGGGTAAGTCACGGGCGGTGTGTATGCCTCGAATGATGGTAGGACTTGTGGGGTACTTTGTGGGCTTATGTTACTTACCTCATCATTCCTTATGTCAAGATCACCTATATCCTCATCATGTGTTTTAGTAGGATCTAACCCTAACATTTTCCCAAGTATCTCAAGTGCTTCTCTAGGCATCTTAACTTCTATGTCCGAATCATAAGGATCATCCTTAATATTCTGACTGCTATATTCAAATTGCCTAAAAGATTCATCATGTGTTTCTTGAGATTCAACGTCATCAATCATAAAACCTAGGTCTTTTTGATCAATGTGATCATGTTCGGCTAAATCCTCCGTCACATCAAGGTCACCTATGTGTTTGTTTTGTACTATGGCATTACATGACAACCACTTAGGTATCTCAACACTAACATATTCATCCCCAAACAAACTTGTTTCATGATCCTCGAAATTTATATTCAATTGACTTGTACTAATGTTTGTTGGGTTGTCTACCCTATAATAATATTGGGCACAATCTTCTATGGCATCCCATGCTTCTTCAGCACTTAATTCCCTAAAGTCCCCATTGGCAAAATCCTCAATGCGCATTTGGTCATATTGGCCAACACGATAGTAAAAGGTTCGGGTTAGGGATGCTAAAGCGAAACTATGATGAGGGAATTTTCGGAGTAAATTTCTAAAACGAGTCCATGCATCATATATGGGTTCATCTCGATATTGTTTGAAATTCGAGATGTCAATAGGGTAGAATGGCCTTTGTGGTTGGTGGTATGGTGGATTCGCGTACTCCATAATGGTGAACGGAAGAGTCAATGGAAATTTCTTTTACGAACAAAGACACAAAGAAAAAGATAGACTAAAGAAAATCCTAGAAAAAGAAAATAAAAATCTCACTAGAAAGGAATCTAGTGAGTAGACCTATAAAATAAAAATTCAACCTAAACAATAACTATTCCCCGGGCTGCGGCGCCAAAAACTTGATTGCGTGGTTTTGTAACCTTACAACAGGTTTTACCTCTCGAGGGATCTCAAGAGGCTTACAACCCCACCAGGCAGTGTACCTGACCGATGTAGTATAGTGTAGTGGTAAGTACGGGGGATTGATCGTTCTCCACAGGGAATAGTGTTCGTTAGGTATGAAAGGCTACTCTAATTAGGTCTAAGGATTGAGGAAGATTCTTTTTATGTTTTTATAATTTTTATGAAAGCAAGTAAAATCTCGGTTTTGAAGGAGTGGGCGGAATTAGTTGCTAGTCAACTAACCCAAATTACTACAAATGCAAATAAAATAAAATAACAAAAATGAAAAGTGGTGAGAAACTTATGTGTAGAGAAATGTGTTTACTTAGATTTCCTTACTCCCTAACTATCTTTTACCGGTTAATTAGTGTGTATTAGTTGCGTGGATGACGGGTGTATTCCTTAATACCATTCGTGGGGTGGCGTACTTACTTCCCCAAACTCTACAAGCTCCTACTTCACTCCTATGTCGAGCCGGCTAGGAAGCTCCTAACATGGGATCACTAGAATTCGCTTGTGCATTAAATACAACCATAAAAACCTTTAGTACGCGTTTGGTTCATGTTTCTTAAGACGTTCAAGCAAGTTACCGAATAGGAAGTTAGCCAGTTTTCTTAAGCCTAACATAGATAAACAATCATCCAATACAACTAACAACACACTAACAACCAATAATCAATAGCTAGGTTTCATTAGATCTAAGCAAACACAAGATAAAATTAGCCTAACATGTTAAACAAAAGACAAGCATAAGATAGAATCAAACAACACATAGACATATTGAATGATTAATTGATAACTTATCTTTCAATGAAACATGGAAGATCTCAAGGCAAAAAGCCCTGAAAAAGTAGCTAAAATCGTCTTAGGGTTTTATCCCAAAATTCCACACACTAAGCTCTCCCTTAATGACAAAAAATTAGAAAACTATATATAGACTTTTGCATCTGACGGCGTCACCTTATGGATTGTGACGCCGTCACCTCGCCGCTTTTAGGGTTCTCGGATGACCATCTTGACGCCGTCCCTCTTTAATTCTCCAAAAATCCGTTCTGGCCTATCAAGGCTTGACGCCCTCACCTCTTGAACGTGACGCCGTCCCCTTATGAATTAAGCCGTGACGCCCTTGATTTAGTTAAAGAGTGACGCCGTCAGAATTCACATGCTAACTCACTGGCCCGTCATGAGTAAATTTCACATCCCACTTTTCTTGCCAAGGCATGACGCCGTCCAGAGTTAAGTCTGACGCCGTCAAGAGTAACTTTTAGCCGATTCTTGAGACTTTGCCGTTTTCTTCACTTTAATGCTCCAAAAACGTCCAAAATGCCTCCTTTTCCAGATTTCTCCTCAAAAGTACCTAAAATGACAAAAGGAACGATTTAGGGCAATATTTGATCAAATAAATACGATTTCGGGCTTAAATGACCCCTTAAAAGCGGTACACTTTTCGCCTCATCACCCTTTCCCACACAAGGGAAAGGGTGGAACTTCTCATTTTATCTAATCTAATACACATACATTTCTCTCTCTAAGTTCCCACCTTTTTCTCTCTAACTTATCATCTAGTTCGATCCATAACAAGCTCCAATCTTGTGTTTATGTGTTAGTGAATATCCTACAATTGGTATCAAGAGCCATGGTTAGGTCCATGTGTGTTGATATTCACGGATTTGTGTAGTTTGGGGTTGTTTTTGGTTCGAATAGTTTTGCTCTTAAAATTCCATTTTACGCCTTGTTTAGTTGTTAGAAGTTGTTAAATCTTGTACTTTCTAGCTTAGGGACAACATAGGAGTAGTGTTTGGTGTTTGGAATCACAGATCTAGGCGTTGTGTGGTGGTTTTTGGAAGATTAGAAGGTTGTTCGTAGTGGAGGTTTGTCTCACGGTAAAAAGTTCTTCGTGGCGATTTGTGTCTGGCTGGGAAAGAAAAGTAGCGATTTGTGTCTTTCTCGAGTTAGCAATTTGTCCCTTTACCGGATTTGGCAAAAACGACAAACAGCTACGATAGCGACTTGTTTGGCGTTTTGTGGCTGGCGTTTTGTCCCTGATAGTGACTGTTCTGTCTTTTAGCAACTTAGCGATTTGTGTCTGGCGTTTTGTGTCAAAGTAGCGACTTGTCCAAGTTTCAGAAAGTGGCGTTTTGTGTGTAGCGACTTGTCTCTGTCAAGATAGCGATTTGTCCTATTTCCAAAAGTAGCGATTTGTCCTGTGACTGGCGTTTTGTCCTATTTCCAAAAGGTAGCGTTTTGTGTGTAGCGACTTGTGTCAATCAAGACTAGCGTTTTGTGGGTAGAGATTTGTGTCCATCAAAGTAGCGATTTGTCCTATCAGAATAGCGATTTGTCTGTGGCGTTTTGTATCTTCAGGGTAGAGATTTGTCTGTGGCGATTTGTCTATTGTGATTTGTAGTGGCAAGTTACTCTTAGTTTACGGTTTGTTTCTTGGTGATTTTAGAAAGTCCCGCGAAAGATTCGATTTCTCGGTTAAATCACAAGATCTGTAAAATCCCGTATTTACTATGGCTACCATATCAAGCACCTCATCAGATGATATTCAAGCAGCAGGATCTGACACTCGTCCACCTATGCTAGATAGGACGGACTATGAGTCTTGGGCACAACGAATAAGACTTTACTGCTTGGGAAAAGAAAATGGAGCAAACATTCTTAAGTCCATTGATGAAGGACCATTTCAGATGGGTACCACCAGAGATGTTGTTACTACTGGTGAAGATGGCACAGTCACACTTGGAATTGACAGACCTCGCGAGTACAATGATCTTAATGATGAAGAAAAGAAGAGGTATGATGCTGACATTAGAGCTTCAAACATTGTCATTCAAGGTCTGCCAAAGGATGTATACAAGCTCATCAATTTCAACACTGAAGCTAAAGCTGTGTGGGACAATGTTAAAATGTTGTTGGCGGGGTCAGAACTCACAAAGGAAGACCGTGAGTCACAGCTGTATGATGAGTTCGAGCATTTCAAAATGAACCCAGGAGAGAATATCACAGACTACTATGTGAGATTTCATAAATTGGTGAATGATATGAGGATGATCAGAATGACTATGCCCAACATCCAACTAAACTCAAAGTTTGTGAACAACATGACTCCTGAATGGGACAGATTTGTTACTGCTGTCAAACTCAACAAAGGTTTAAGGGATACCAACTATGAACAGCTGTATGCCTACCTGCAACAACATGAGAAGCATGCTGCCTACGATCGAGTGCTGAGAGAAAAGTTAAATCCTTCAACTCCAAATGATCCACTGGCTTTTATGACAAATGTTCTACCAACAACCCAATCATCATCCAACCCAAGCTATCATCAACTTCACTCACCAGTACCTGCTATGAGTTCTCAACTTGACTCAGGCTACTCTTCGACCGAAAAAATGATTGACAACCTCACCAATCAAGTATCATTACTGGTTCAACAGTTTAAAGCATCACTCCCTCAGACCAACAATCAGTTAAGGAATTCATCTAACCCACGCAATCTAGCAATGGTGGAGGATGGGAAAATTATGGTTCAGAATGTGCAAGGGAGAGCTGGAAGAAACATGGGTCGAGGTTATGTGCAGAATAGAGCAGGGAATGCCAATCAGGGGCAAGGGAAACAGATCAAGTGTTATAATTGTGGGAGGCTAGGACACATTGCCAGAAACTGTAATCAAACTAAACGTCCTCAGAACTCAGATTACTTCAAAGACAAGATGCTGTTAATGCAAGCTCAAGAGAATGGAGCTGTATTGGATGAGGAAGAGTTATTGTTCTTGGCTGGTGATGGGGGAAATACTTTTGATGAAGATGTGGATGAGCAACCAGTTCAGGATCTAGCACTTAACGATCCTAACATCTTCAAGGCAGATGATTGTGATGCATTTGACTCAGATGTAGATGATGAACCTACGGCTCAAACAATCTTCATGGCTAACTTGTCTTCCTTGGTCTCATCTCCTTGACAAGCTGGTCCTTCTAATTCATCCGTGATATCTGAGGTCGTACAAATCGTCCTTTGGTATTTGGACTCAGGCTGCTCTAAACATCTGACTGGGGATCGCTCACGGCTCAAGAACTTCATGAAAAAGATTATCGGGACAGTTAGATTCGGGAACGACCACTTTGGTGCGATTATGGGTTATGGAGATTATGTGTTCGGTGACAGTGTAATCTCAAGGGTATATTATGTGGAAGGATTAGGGCACAATCTGTTTTCTGTGGGTCAATTTTGTGATTCAGATCTGGAAGTGGCTTTCAGAAAACATACATGTTTCGTCAGAGAGTTGGATGGTATAGATCTCCTCAAGGGCAGTCGGGGCACCAATCTATACACCATATCGATTGAAGAAATGTTGAAGTCCTCTCCCATATGCTTGCTTTCAAAATCCTCTAAAACAAAATCATGGATGTGGCATCGTCGTTTGAACCACTTGAACTTTGGTACCATAAATAATCTTTCCCGTAAAGATCTTATTAGAGGGATGCCCAGACTAAAATATGAGAAAGATCATCTCTGCTCTGCATGTCAACTGGGCAAAAGCAAGAAACAAACCCACAAGCCTAAAACTGTTAACACCAACTTGGAAGTTCTTCATACCCTCCACATGGACTTGTGCGGTCCAATGAGAATACAAACCATAAATGGAAAGAAATATGTTCTGGTGATAGTAGATGATTATTCTCGGTTCACATGGGTAAAGTTTTTGAGAACCAAGGACGAAACTCCAGAGGTTATCATTAAACTAATAAAACAGCTGCAAGTAAGGCTCGATAAAACTATCAGAATCATCCACACTGATAATGGTACTGAGTTTGTTAACCAACAACTTCGTAATTTCTATGAAAGTATTGGCATCACACATCAGAAAAGTATCCCTCTCACTCCTCAACAAAACGGAGTTGTTGAACGAAGGAACCGTACTCTGGTGGAAGCTGCAAGAACCATGCTTATAGTTTCAAAGGCACCGATGTTTCTCTGGGCAGAGGCTATTGGAACAGCATGTTATACCCAAAACCGATCTCTAATTCATCCTGTTCATGAAAAGACTCCCTACGAGTTAACTCATAACAAGAAACCAGATCTTTCCTTTCTTCGTGTGTTTGGCGCACTTTTTTATCCGACTAATGATAGTCAAGACTTGGGAAAGTTAAGAGCTAAAGCAGACGTAGGTATTTTTGTTGGATACGCACCAGACAGTAAAGGGTATAGAATCTATAATAAGAGAACCCATAAAATCATGGAAACCATTCATGTCACGTTCGAAGAGCTGAGTGAGCAACCTGCTTCATGACAAATTAGTTCTGGACCCGATCTCAAACTTTTGACACCTGGACCCATTAGTTCTGGACTTGTACAAAATTCCACTCCTGCGGATTCTTATGTACCACCTACATGTGAGGAGTTAAAGAAGTTATTTGATCCTATGTTTGATGAATACTTTGAGCCAACGAATGAAACCATCCCAAGTGCACCAGCTGTACTTCCTATGGCTGAGGCTCAAGCTCCACAAGGCACAGAAGGCCCAACAGCTTCAGTATCAGTCAGTCTCAATGCTCCAGCTGCCAGTCAATCGCCTTCATCATCAAATACTCAATCCTCTCCAGTACTACAAGAATCTGCAGATAACCATTCTTTGGAAGTTAATCCTTTTGCTCCTGTTGATGAGGTTCCTTTTGAAAACATATTTGCTCCTGAACATTCATCAGACACATCCTCTCTTGAAGAACACAGCACTGCTACATCAGTTCAAAACCCTCAACCTCACGACCATCTCAGAAAATGGACCAGCGATCACCCAATCGACAACATCATAGGCAATCCCTCACGTCCAGTATCCACACGTAATCAACTAGCCACTGATGCACTATGGTGCTTCTTCAATTCTGTGCTGTCCAAAGTCGAACCTAAAGATGCCAAAGAAGCAATGACAAAAGATTGCTGGTTCGAGGCTATGCAGGATGAAATTCATGAATTTGATCGACTTGAAGTATGGGAATTAGTGCCTCCTCCAGAGCTTGCAATGATCATTGCTTTAAAGTGGATCTTCAAAGTGAAACTTGATGAGCATGGTGATGTGTTAAAGAACAAGGCACGGCTAGTTGCAAAAGGGTTCAGACAAGAAGAGGGCATTGATTTTGAAGAATCGTTTGCTCCGGTTGCTAGAATTGAAGCCATAAGAATCTTCCTTGCAAATGCTGCTAGTCGGAATATGATAGTCTACCAGATGGATGTCAAAACGGCCTTCTTGAATGGTGACTTAAAGGAAGAAGTTTATGTGAGCCAACCCGAAGGATTCGTGGATGCTGAACATCCTACTCATGTTTACCGCTTGAAGAAGGCTCTTTATGGGTTGAAGCAGGCGCCAAGGGCATGGTACGATACATTGTCCAAGTTCCTTCTAGTGAACGGGTTCTCCAAGGGTGTTGTTGATCCCACACTATTCACCAGGAAGTCAAGAAAACATCTACTACTTGTTCAGATTTATGTAGATGATATCATCTTTGCTTCAACAGATCCTAGTGAATGTGATAGATTTTCAAAGGAGATGAATTCCAAGTTCCAAATGTCCATGATGGGACAAATGTCATTCTTCTTAGGATTACAAGTTTCTCAAAGTCCCGGAGGCATATTCATTAATCAATCCAAATACGCCAATGAGATCTTGAAAAAGTTTGGATTCGGTTCAAGTGAGCCTGTTGACACTCCCATGGTTGATAGAACAAAGCTGGATGAAGATCCTTCAGGGATTCCAGTGGATAAAACAAAGTATCGAAGCATGATTGGATCTTTGATGTACATCACTGCTAGTAGACCAAATCTTTTGTTTGCTGTGTGTATGTGTGCTCGGTATCAATCCAAGCCAACCAAAAAGCATGTTGAAGCGGTGAAAAGGATCTTCCGATATCTTCAAGGCACAATTCATATGGGTCTCTGGTATCCTAAGGACACAGCAATGGAGTTAACGGCTTATGCTGATGCTGATCATGCGGGATGTCAAGACACTCGTCGGAGTACTTCAGGAGGAGCTCAGTTTCTAGGGGAGAAGTTAGTTAGTTGGTCTTCAAAGAAGCAGATGAGTACTTCCATATCGTCTACTGAAGCGGAGTATATTGCTATGTCTGCTTGCTGTGCTTAAATCCTTTGGATGCGATCACAACTTTCAGACTATGGATTCTCATACAACAATATTCCCCTATATTGTGACAACAAAAGCGCCATTGCTCTTTGTTGTAACAATGTCCAGCACTCCAGGTCCAAACACATCGACATCAGGCATCACTTCATCAGGGAACAGGTTGAGAAGGGAATTGTGGAGCTGTATTTTGTGAGGACAGAATTTCAGTTAGCAGACATCTTCACCAAGGCTCTCCCAAGAGAAAGGTTTCAGTTTATTCTCCCACGTCTTGGAATGAAGAGCCTGACACCTGAAACCCTCAAGAGTCTTCAGGAAGAAAGGGAGGAGTAATGGATTGACTTCATATATCCTTGTACATAGTTGTATATATCTTAAAACAAAAAGAAAATACAAAAATATAAAACCTATAAAAACCATAAAAATCAAAAAATCAGAAAATACCAAAAATAGTCCTACCTAGGCATGTCTTCTGTTTATCGATAACATTTACGGATCTAGAAATGTCATTCAACAATGACACGGATCTTTAAATGAAGCTCGAGCAGAAGTTATACTAATCAGTTAAAACATGTCTTAATGGCTTGCTATTACTTTAGATAGCAACCCGCGCTTCAAAATGGGGAAAGCACGTCGCCAAAAAGATGGTTGTTCCTCCAACTGGGTGATGTTCACCTGGGCATGGATTACTTTATATCCATGTTTCTTCGATCTGATGTACGTTTCAGTGCATCATTTCTTGTATAAGAAGAGAAGTCTTCTTTACATCAGACTCTTTATCTTCTTTGATTCTTCAAGCGAGTCTTGATGTTACACAAGGTGGTAAATTGAATTAAATTTTCACAAATACTCGTCGCTCAATTGAATGACTACAGATCTTTAAATAGAAAATGGGTCATTAATTGAGGGGGAGAATATTTGTTCAAATTTCTGACACCTTGCCAAATTTGTGCAACATCAGTAGTGACACTCTCTCGTGGTTTAAGGGGGAGCATAGTTTGTTTCATCATCAGAACATGTTAAACCTGGCCACATTTTCTCCCATGTTTTCTAAATTATTTAAATCAATTGGGATCACTAATCTCAAAAGGTTTGAAATTTTTGATCGGGGGAGAGAATGTGATTTAAATATGAAACATGATGAAAATGTGATGTTTTGGATTTAAGTGTAGGCTCTCCCATATGTGCTAAACTCTTTTGTATATCGATGCACATATTGAGGGGGAGCGAATGGATGAAAAAGGATTTTGGCATAGCATGAGATCGTGACTCAGACTTCACCAATGAATTGACGATAGCTAAAGTCAGTAGTCGAAAGGACATGTCCTGGACGGGTAATAATTTCAAGCCAGTTTATCTGGTGATGTAAGCGTGTCTCGCAAAGGACTTGTCTGAGTAGAATGTACCGATTTCGAGCGATTTTCCTTGAATGTGATCTGGACGGGTAATAATTTCAAGCTAGTTCACTAGTGATGTAAGCGTGTCTCGCGATGATCATGTTCTTGGAAAATCAATCAATTCAAAAGTGCGAGCTTCACCTGACATGTGCAAATTTATAAAACAATTATTCGAGCTCATGTTGAGGGGGAGCATTTGAAAAATATAAAACTCCAAGTTTTTGCAAAAATGTGTTTCAGAATCATGAACACTTTGAGAGATTTTTCAAAGATTTGGTTTATGGCAATCGTGGAAGTACACCAAAGACCGACCATTTTAATGAATGTATGGAGTTATAAGGATGGTTAGGTTAGGCTCAAGTTCCCACGATCCCGCCAGAGCCGGAGGGATCTACCCAGGGACAATCCACTAGTTAGCGTAGAAGTCCTTAGGTATGATTAAAAAAAAATAATAAAAAAAATGAGAAAAGTGGATAAGGGAAAAGTGCCGACTGAGATGGAGCTAGTACTGGAACAAACCCAACAAGGTTCTAGTAATGAAGTCTCGGTAAGCACTGAAGGGGTTGAAGAATGAAAAAGAATTGTAAAGATAAAGGGTCAAAAGAAAGAAGCCCTCCTTACAACTTAGGCAGAAACCGGGTCAATACATATGCTGTCAGAATCACTTAGTTGATTGCTGGCATTGAAGACAAAGTATCATGGACCCAGTGATACGCTGCACAACCCTCCCTAGCCACTCAAGGTCCCTCAAAGGACTTTTGTTTCAATTGTCACGGAGTTCAATACATTTCTATCGTCTCTCTCACTCTGAGTTAGATGATATTGAAAAGGTGGCAGTCCTCTCCAGCCTCCGACCACCAAATCAAAACGCACAATAGAGTCTGGAGCCACGAGATGCATAATAAGATCTCATAGGAACACGAATTATTTCTACACTGGGTGTTCAACCTTAAGGACACCAGTTGTGAACTTATGAGTCCTACGCAGATCTTAGCAATCTGCCAGAACATTTATGAGAGAAGTTACAAATGTAATTCTCAATGATTGAATGGAAATTCCTGTCAGGGTCAACATCAAACAGCCCTGAAAGCAGGTCACTTCGGTAATTCTCTATGGATTACGCTTAGTGATCGCGACGGTTTCAAACGGTCTACAGTCGTGGAGTGATCTCCAGCGACTCACCTAATCGTTGATATGCTACGGCACGATCTTAAAAAGCCCTCTGTGGGTTTTTGATTAGGAACGGTCCTGGTAAGGATTAGAGAGAGTTTTCACACTATGCTGTTAACAATCTCAAAGTCCGAACCTGTAAGTACCGGACGTTTTATTGCTAACTGTCGTATGCAGGAACATCTGGGGATTGTAGCTGATTGTTGTTGCAGCTGTTTGCGGTTGTAGCTGATTGATGTTGCAGCTGATTGCGGTTGTAGCTGAGTGCAGAAAAGATGCCAATCCATCACCACATGCTCACACCACATCATCATCATATTCAAAGAGGTCATGATAACCTAAAAGACCTTCAACACTGCTTCTGCTAACTCTGATGTTGAAAATCATGACCCAGAACAGAGTGAGCATGTCGGTTCAAAGAGTACCACATCACATTGAAACATACCACTGAAAGATGACATGGATACACATGGTGGATGATAACTCCAAAGAATCAACAAAGATCATCCAAGATAGAAGAAAAAGTCATCTGAAGATTTGCTGCTGCACAATGATCAAGGATTGTGAAGAATCATTGTTTAACGAGCTATGAAGTCAAGAGCCATGGATGAAGTGCCAAAATTCAGAACATTACTTCAGGGGTGACCTCCCTTAGGGGGAGATTGTTAGGAATATGAATATTCAGTTGAAGACTCGGTCACCCCGAGTACTTATTAGCACATCATAGCTCATAGGATATCTAGTAATATTAGTAGTAGCTTAGTTATTATTATTAGTATTGTGGAGTGGGTCGGGTCTTTACCCACTGTCAGCTCGCTCAACAGCCCGCTAGGGGCATATTATGTAAGAACTATAAATACCCTTTCCCACACAAGGGAAAGGGTGGAACTTCTCATTTTATCTAATCTAATACACATACATTTCTCTCTCTAAGTTCCTACCTTTCTCTCTCTAACTTCTCATCTAGTTCGATCCATAACAAGCTCCAATCTTGTGTTTATGTGTTAGTGAATATCCTACATCTTCCTTATCCACCTTCACCCAATTTCGGGAGACAAATTCAAGATGGTCAGTGCTTCAACTTGTTACTTTGGTGTTATCATTTCAAGTTTGATGTTTGGTTACTATTATTGGTGAAACATCCTAAGTAGATACTGGTGAAGCAATCTAAGTGAGTTGATGAAGTTGATATAATTCTTCCTAAACATACAATCATGAAGAAGTTACATTCTACAGTCTATTCTACTTTCTTTCTCTGCTGCATGGTAGAAGACTAGAGACACTTGATTCAGAAGCACTTCTTAAGCAAAGGGTTGTCAGTTTGGGAGGGAGCTTCTTATTCTATATTCTATCTTGTTTCTATTTTCTGAAAATTAAAAAAGACCAAAAAGATTATTCTTTCCTCTTTTCTAAAAGACTCACTAGTTAGGAGGGAGTAATAACCTAACTAGACCATTACAACATATGAAGTTCAGAGGTGCAAAGATTAATGCCGAAGTGTTCGAAAGAAGGAACTTCATGGATGATGCATAAGGAGTTGAAAGCTGAAAGAGATCAAAGCCGAGATCGTCAGATGAAAGAACTCCAAGCCATCCTCAGTATCTTGATTACAAAGACTCTGCACTTTAACGATAGTGTTTATTATTGTTATTTACTTTGTATATGTATTTATAGGTCTTATTGTAACCATTCACGTGTGACGCCATCATGGAGGGAGATTGTTAGTTTTACTTTTGGGAAAAAGTAATACTATTTTGTGAAGTTAGCGTCTTACACGTGAAATGGACTAGATATGTATACGGTTGCACCCGCATGGACTATTAATGTACACAGGGCAATCTAGTGATGTGTAGAGCCTATAAATACCCCTCAAGACTTCACTTGAGGAGTGTGGGAAATCATTGTGTAACATTCTTCTAATAAACACATATCCTTTTCTCCACCCTCTCTCTACTTTCTCTCTTTAGAAACCAACATGGGTGTCGACTACTTTTCCCAACCTAGACCTCCCGAAAGGTGACTCTTGAACCGTTTACAGAATGTGTTATCATACAACAAAGAGACTAAAAAAGGAGAATTAGAAAGGTGGAGTAGATGAGAATGATGAAACTTCAAGAATTGGTGTTGTATAAGAAAAGGAAAACTTCACAAGATGTGATCTTTTGAAAGCTAGACCAATCTAGTAAGAAAATATCTTATAATCACTTAATCGCTATTCAGCAGCGTCGCAAAAAACGTGATGAGGTCTACCGAGTTTTATGAAGATGAATTAATATCAATGAAATGACTAAAACACAACTATGCAAGTGTACCTAATCGAGTATAGTATAACAATGGTAAAAGTTCACCGGTATTTATTGAACACAAGGAACAATCGACTAGACTACAAAGATGATTGATTACTAAAGAGATCTAAAAATTAACCTAACATTGTTGCATGTGTTTTTGTACTTAAAGAACAAAAATTGAAACTAAGGAACTCAAAAGAAAGATTTAAGATTGAGAATGTTTTGGTGTTTTTGTAAATTTAAACTTAAACTAATACTCCCTCCGTCCCAAAATAAGTGTTCAGTTGGACTTTTTGAAGTCTTTTTTGTTTAACTTTGATCTCAAATATTTTTATTTGTGTTATATAATAATTGATAAAAATTATATCAATGAAAATACATGTAAGACCCAATCCGTTAATATATTTTGCATCAAATATTATATAACACAAATAAAAGTATTTAAAATCAAAGTTGAACAAGAAAGACTCCAAAAAGTCAAACTGAACAGTTATTTTTGGATGGGAGTATAATCCAACAAAAATTAAAATTATTTAATAGCAAAGAAATCGATTTAGGAAAATCAAGAGAAGTGAGATATGCTCAATTTCACGCCCCTAGATATGTGTATTTTGTGTTTAAGTATGAACCGAAGAATTGATTTAATATGGTGATTCTTATTAGTGGCTCGGTTAAGCGTACACATCCCTTGCCCTATAACCTTTGGCCAATGTCTTTTAGTTTGCCTAGTCGGACACGAATATGTAGCATTTAACCTATGTGACAGTAAGGTGCCAAGTATCACTAGTTAGCCTAGAGAGTAACCATTGATTAACTACACATGCATCTTAGGTTGCCAAGTCTAAGCCCTAATTATGTAGTAACCTAAATAATTAAAAATATATTATCTAATAATAACTATTTTTGTAGCGAGCAAATATTTTTCATTTTAAACATTCTTTATTTAGCATGTCTCAAATACTTTATAACATAGTAGATATATGTTTTCAAAACTAGAACATCTAAATTATTATTATTTTTTTTTATTTTTTTTTATTTATTTTAACAAAACTATAAAAATATATCATTATTGGAGGAGGTTACTATATTGTTTAAATGACACTTAAATTTTTAAATTTTACATTAATATTCTAATTTTCTTTTTATAGTAATGTTTTTTGTCTGAAAATTTTA
Organism: Artemisia tridentata subsp. tridentata; assembly: GCA_021014915.2. Classification (NCBI taxonomy): domain Eukaryota; kingdom Viridiplantae; phylum Streptophyta; class Magnoliopsida; order Asterales; family Asteraceae; genus Artemisia; species Artemisia tridentata. Next base: position 213,402,526 of record CP139502.1, on the reverse strand, counting down.
AGATTTTTTTTATTTTTTTTTTTATTTTTTTTTAACCAAAACTATAAAAATATATCATTATTTGAGAAGGTTACTATATTGTTTAAATGACACTTAAATTTTTAAATTTTACATTAATACTCTAATTTTCTTTTTATTGTAATGTTTTTTGTCTTAAAATTTTAAGACGTTTCTTTTTATAGGAAGTTTCTTTTTATAGGAAGTCTCAAATGCTTTATAATGTAACTAGTTATAATACCCGTGCACGCACGGGGTTTTTTCTTAAGTTGTTAATTGTATATTATTGTTGATTAAAATACAAACAAATTAATCTCTCCTAAATGGCTTTACTTGTTGTCGAAAAGCCCCGTGGCATGTAAGGAAGCAAGAAGTTCCAAAGTGCGAGTTGGTAACTTTTTTACGGATCCATTTCTAAATCTATATCGTCACTCGACCCACCATATCCATAAAACTCTTGAAGATCATAAAGACATACACAGATTTAGCATAAATAGGAGACAGTTCACGAAAAATATAGTGTATCATAAATGCCAAATTTGTAAGTGACATGCCATCTCACTGGATGTCCGTGTTCCCATCTTGTCCAACAACAAAGGTATTAAATGACAACATAAGCATCAAAATCTAATAAAGCTCTGGGGGATCACATAAGTTATAATTGCAGGACATCTTATAAGAAGTTTGTGTCTGCTACTATTTAGATCCTCGATACCCTATTTTGAAAACATCTAGGTTAATAAGCATGCTTGAAGATATGCAATGCAGGTCGTTAATATGAAAACCATACATTTACCTTTTTAAATTTGTAGCTGGCTCCATTCATCCATCTTATAATGACCTGAGAGGTCACGATATAGCGATGTATAAATACATAAAAGACCACCACATTCCCACCTCCGTAAATCTTGGTTTCATGCCATAAATAAATTGGGTTGAATTAGTATGGGATTGTTCTTTATTGTTTGACCCACCCCAGAAGAGTCAATTACACATAGGTCTTTAAAATGATTAACCTAAAAATGGAACAGTTCAGACCAGATGCATAAAAGTGTATTCAGTAGAGTCAGGTTTGCTAGATGAAATGAGTCAATTTTATTTAAATGGGTTAAAGCATATATATACCTGTGTTGAGGTTGTGCACCAGCAGCTTATGAGATCTCACCCCCTGGTTCTGTTACTTATCCTACACCTGCATTCCACCGTAGTATTTCCAAATTAGAGTTAGTAAGAGATTTTTTTTTAGTATTCTTTTTATATACCTTATATTGATGTATATTGTTTATTGATAATTACTAATGATATGAGTTTCTCTCTATATACTTTCAGGTAATTTCTCACCCAAAGTATCAATCACACGATAGTGTATTGTAAAGATTAAGCTAAAAGTGGGAAGGTTCGAGCCCACCATAAGCAAATCGGTCACTCGAACAAAAGTGTATTAAATAGGTTGGAATGGGTTGACCTATAACACATATTGTAATATTGCATTGCAATACATTACACCTGATAGAGATTGCATCAGGAAACAAATTACTTCCAACACCAATTGTGATACTAAAAGTCAATACGATGTAGTTTAGAATGGTTATGTAAATTTATCAGTAGTTTGCAAACAATGGACTAATAGAAGTTGGAAGGTAAAGTAGACTTTTTCTTGCGTAGTTGTTATACGGAGTATGTTTTCTAATGACTTTTTTCATTTGTTTAGAAATATATGCCTAAAACTAATAGTGGCTAATAGCCGTAAAAGGACATTTTTCCTACTTACGACCCATTACCCATTTGTATGCTTAGCTCTATTTTAATATTACATGTGAAGATATGCATAAGCCTAAGTAATCCATTCATATGAAATGAGTCAAACTTGTCACGTCTATTAGTTTTACCCAAATTATATATTACTCTAGTTCCATTAACAGAATGTAACCAAAAGATGAGGTTGGCAAGTATATATTGTTCAAACTAAAAGTAGGCAAGAAATTCAAATATTTACTTGTGGTTTAACTTCCACGATGTTCCACTCTTGACACATAGCTCGATCACACATTATGCTTGATATTGGACATATCGTTCATGTTGGGAATTATCACAAGGTTCAAAGAAGACTTAATGAAGAACAGAATTAAGTTAAGTCTGGTAGCTATGATATTAAGTCTGGTTGTTAGTTAAGTCTGGTTTTGTAATAGTTAAGTCTAGTAGTTATGTTAAGTCGGGTCAGTGAAAATAGGAAAGTTTGTTAGTATTAAGTTAGGAAAGGATATGTATGAGTTATGTATCTTTATAGAAGATACGTAAATATCTTTTCACACGGTTTTGTAATTAGGGTTTCCTTCAAGTATAAAAGGAACCCTAAGGATTATTATTATGTACGTACGAATTGTGTGAGTTAGTGAAATATACGAAGTTAGTGATAACTTTGTGTTCTTCATTGTTCTTGTTAATTTTCCGCGTTAACACTAACAATTGTGTAATAGTTTCTCACTTGGATTGATTTGGATTTATTCAAGTCATCCACTAAGTAATCAAAGGCTACTTAGAGATCCATACAAATCGTGGACCTACAAGTGGTATCAGAGCCTTTAGAGAGACTCTGAGTTCAAAGAATACAACACCACAAACAAATTCTCAATCAATTCAACCTACACAATGTCTGGCCTTGAGCAACCAATCAATACTGAAACTTTTTCAAACCATAACAGTGAGGATGAGAGATCAAACCATGAAGAAGAAAACCCTGAAACCAGCACCTCTAAATCACAACCAACCATCCCTACAACCACCACCATATCCAACATTAAGCTTCCAATACTGAAGAAAGAAGAATACGACATATGGGCCATGGAGATGGAACATTACTTGGAATACATTGACAGTGATGTTTGGAAGGTTATTGATAAGGGAAATTCTAAGAAAAAGGTTTCAGTTGGTACTGATGGGCAGATTAGAATATTACCACCATTGACTGCTGAGGAGATACGGGCTGTGGAAAAAGAGAAGAAGGCTAGAACCTTGCTACTTATGGCTATTCCAAAGGAGCATCTACAAAGGTTTCATGGGATGATAGATGCCAAGGAAATTTGGGAAGCAATTAAGAAACGTTTTGGTGGGAATGCAAACTCTAAAAAGATGCAGAAAGCTGTTCTCAAACAGCAATTTGAAACATTCAGTGTGTCAAAGGCTGAAGGATTGGAAAAGGGTTATGACAGATTTCAACATCTTCTGTCACAACTAGAAGTACATGGTGCTGCTGTATCTAATGAGGATGCCAATCACAAGTTTCTTAGGTCTCTACCACCAGAATGGGTAAATGTGTCTATGACTATGAGGATGAAGGATGAAGTTGACTCAATGACCCCAGATGACCTGTACAACAATCTTAGGATTTTTGAACGGGACATCAATGAAACCACTCAGACATCTCCTAGTTCTTCAAATGTTGCTTTTGTGTCTCAAAGCAAAGGCAGCACTTACAAGGTTAAGTCTGGTGTTTATGAAGCTTCTACAAGGGAAAGATCTGCTTCTGCAGGCTTTGCTGATGAGGTGATTCACTCATTCTTTGCCAATCAACAAGAAGATGAGAGCTTTATCAGTGAAGATTTGGAGCAGATAAATGATGCTGAGGTAGAAGAGATGGACATCAAATGGCACATTGCCATGATTGCTCTGAGGGTAAAGAGGTTTCAAAAGCAGTATGGGAGGTCCATTAAGTTCAACAACAAGTCTCCAGTTGGGTACACTAGGAGGACAGTTGAATGCTTCAATTGTCATAAGCATGGACACTTTTCTAGAGACTGCCCGGAGAAGAAGTCTACTGATGGGTATAGGAAGAGTGATGCAGAGGATGACAAGATGGAGAGAAACCAGATGTGTATGGTGACATTGGAAGCTGGAGCTATTAACTGGAATGAGCACACAAAGAAGACTGAAGAGTCCAGTCATGCACTCATGGCCATTGGTTCTAGTAATGAGGTATCATTATGTTCCAAATTATGTACTGATTCCTATAATCATGTTAAGGCTTTGTGTGATGAACAGTTAACACTAATAGGTGACCAAGAAGCACAAATTTTAGCTTATAAAAATGCTCTAAAAACATTAGAAGCACAAAAACGCACCCTTCAGAAACAACAAGCTGATTTAAATGAGAAACTATTCTTTCAGGCTAATAAAATATATGAGCAAGATGAAAAACTTAAAAAATATAGAAGAATTGGCCTAAGAATACAAAAGGAAAGGGATGATTTGCAAAAACGTGTAGACCAGTGGAATAATTCAAATAACAATCTGTTTAAATGCTGGGATGCACAAATAAAGTCAAATAAGAAACATGGCTTAGGATATGAGGAGGATGAGGAAAAGGCTATATTTAAGCATAGAGAGGATGATTATGAAGGTAAACCTTTGTATAATAGGTTTGTTAAGGCTGGTGATTTCAAGGGAGTTCCACATCCATTGAGTGGAGACTATACTCCTCTTGAAAAAGAGGAGTTAGATGACTCTCTATTTGTGTATGAAAAAAGAGGTCCTCAAATGCCTGAGTCAACCACCTCAGAGGACAAAACTAGTGTGTATTCTACTTGTCAATCTAATGACCCTGAAGGATCCATTGGTGATGTCTCTGACCACTCTAAGTCTGAGTCAAAAAGTGAAGTAAAAGAGAGTACTGAACCTAAGATTGTTAAGGAAAGTGAACCTGTTGTGACTGAACCAAAACCCCAAACAGTTAAACCTAGTTGTGTCAGCCACATAAAATCTCCTAGGGAATCTGTTAATATGAATGAGTCACCTAAAAGTAATAGTGTTCACAGAGAAGTTAGGAGTAGCTACACTTACACTCCTAAGAGATGTTTTGTTTGTGGAAGTTTAAGTCATTTGATTAGAGATAGTGACTTCCATGAGAAGAGAATGAAAAGGGAAGCTGGGCTTAAAAGGAATGTGAATATGGGTCATGTTAATAATAAACCAGTGTGGAATAATGCTAACAGAATAAATCATGCCAACCAATTTGCTCCCAGACCAGCCCAACATGTTAACTCTACCCGACCAAACATTAATTCTGGTAGACAACAAGTTAATTCTGGTAGACCAAACTTCAATGTTAATACTGGTAGACCAAATATTAAATCTGGTTTGAGGAACCTTAATTTGGGTAGGCAAAACTTTAATTCTGTGAGGCCTAATGTAAATTCTGGTTATGTTAATCAAGTGACACCCAGACAACCTTTCCAAAAACCACATGTGAATCAAAGAAACCAATTTTATAAACCTCATTCACCTGTGAGGAGACCAATTGCTAAGAATACAGCAAGACCTTCAACTTCAAATGCTGTAAAGGGTAATGGGGGTTCTGCTGTTAAGACCTCAGCATGTTGGTCTTGGGATCCATTCAAAAATGAATATGCTTATAAATCCCAAAGCAACAGTGGATCAGTTTCATATAAGACTTTCAAATATGTTGATCCACAAGGCGGACCCAAGCCTACTCAGGCGTGGGTTCCTAAGAGAAACTAACTTCTCTTATTTTTGTGCAGGATCATCCACTCAGCTATATGGCAGATAGAGGAATTTTTGACAGTGGGTGCTCTGGGCACATGTCTGGTAACAAGGACTATCTGAAGGATTTCCAAGAATTCAAAGGAGGTTCTGTTACCTTTGGAGGAAGCAAGGGGCAGATTACTAGAAAAGGAAGAATCATTGTGGGCAATTTAGAATTTGACAATGTATCTTTTGTAAAAGAACTTGGGCAGTTTAACCTTTTCTCTATATCAAAAATATGTGATACGCAGCATAAGGTGCTTTTTACTGAAACTGAATGTCTTGTATTGACTCCGGATTTTAAGATGCCTGATGAACATCAGATCCTTCTTAAAGTTCCCAGACAACACAACATGTACAGTTTTGATATGAAAGCATCTGAACCTGCAAAAGGTTCTGCCTGTTTAATTGCAAAAGCTACTTTGGATGAATCTAAGTTGTGGCACAGAAGGTTAGGTCATGTAAATTTCAAGAATATGAATAAGCTTGTGAAAAATAATTTGGTTAGAGGGTTACCATCAAAAGTGTTTAAAAATGACCAAACCTGTGTAGCTTGTAACAAGGGCAAACAACATAGGGCATCATGTAAGGCTAAGTTAGATAGGTTAATCACTGAGCCTTTGCATACCTTACATATGGACTTGTTTGGCCCTACATCTGTCCAAAGTATAAATCATGCTAGCTACTGCCTTGTCATTACAGATGATTGTACTAGATATTGTTGGGTGTTCTTTATGTCTAGGAAGGATGAAACCACACCTTTGATTCAAACTTTCATTAGGCAGATTGAAAACCTACTTAATAAAAGAGTTAAAATCATCAGGAGTGACAATGGCACTGAATTTAAGAACAAGAGCATGATAGAGTTCTGTGGTAATAGAGGAATAAAACAACAGTTTAGCAATGCTAGAACTCCACAGCAGAATGGAGTTGCTGAGAGAATGAACAGGACACTAATTGAGGCAGCTAGGACTATGCTAGCAGATTCACTTTTACCTAAAACCTTTTGGGCAGAAGCAGTTAGTTGTGCCTACTACATCTTTAATAGGGTTAGAGTGACCAAGCCTCAAATCAAAACACCTTATGAGCTTATGTTTGGACATAAACCAATTGTTAGCTATATACGGCCATTTGGGTGTCATGTGACTATTCTTGATACACTCAGTGTTCTAGGCAAATTTGAAGGAAAGTCTGATGAGGGTTTTCTAGTTGGGTATTCACTAAATAGTAAGGCCTTTAGGGTTTACAATCTAGTGACCAAGAAAGTAGAAGAAAATTTACATGTCAACTTTCTTGAAGAAAAACCCAATGTGCAGGGATTAGGACATAGATGGATGTTTGACATTGATTACTTAACAGATTCTATGAACTATATTCCTGTCTCCAAGGAGAATCAAGCTAACCCTGATGCAGGTACCACAGAAACTAGTAATCATGCAGGTACCCAAGATCCTTCAAATGCAGGGAACACTGATCAAGAAAATGAAAGTGCAGAGCTCATTGTAATTCCTACCACAGAAGTTAAGTCTGCTGCAGCTATAGCAGATAACAAGAAGTCTTCTCCACAAGTGAAGGAACCTGTGATCAAGTCTCAGGAAAAAGCAAAGGAGGCTACTTCTATCAATGATTCAGAGGATGTATTGTCTTTCAGAAAAGACATGGATGCTTTGGCTGATAAATATCTTGGAAAGCAGGATACCAGTACTTCCAACACTACCAGTACTTCCAACTTTAAGTCTGGTAGTGATGCTCAACCAGAACCTACTCCAAGTGCTGTTTGTGTTGACTCTGAGATGCCAGAACTTGAAGTGTTCACAAATCCAAATGAAGGTATCTTTGAAGGGGCTTCCTATGATGAAGAAGGTGTCATAACTGACTTCAACAACTTACCCACAGAAGTGGCTGTAAGTCCAACTCCCACACTCAGAGTTCACACCAATCATCCCAAGAGTCAAATCATTGGTGATCCCAAGTCTGCAGTTCAAACATGAAGCAAAGGATCAGCAACATTGCTTGTTTGCTTGCTTCCTTTCCCAAAAGGAACCCATAACAGTTGCTGAGGCATTGGATGATGAAAGTTGGATAGAAGCCATGCAGGAAGAATTGATGCAGTTCAAGTTGCAGAAGGTTTGGGTTCTTGTAGATCTACCTTATGGAGCTAAAGTCATTGGTACTAAGTGGGTCTTCAGAAATAAAAGGGATGAAAGAGGAGTGGTAGTAAGGAACAAAGCAAGATTGGTAGCACAAGGATACAAACAGGAGGAAGGCATAGATTATGATGAGGTTTTTGCTCCTGTAGCCAGGATTGAGGCTATTAGGTTATTTTTAGCCTATGCATCATACATGGGATTCAAGGTATATCAAATGGATGTTAAGAGTGCCTTTCTCTATGGCACTATTGAAGAAGAAGTGTATGTACACCAACCTCCTGGTTTTGAGGATCCTGCTAATCCAAATCAAGTGTACAAGGTTATTAAGGCTCTCTATGGTCTTCACCAAGCTCCCAGAGCTTGGTATGCTACTCTCTCCAAGTTTCTGGAAGGTCATGGGTACATCAGAGGTGTGATTGACAAGACTTTATTCATTAAAAGAAACCAAAAGGATATCATTCTTGTCCAAGTTTATGTGGATGATATCATTTTTGGATCAACAAAGAAGTCTTGGTGTGTAGAGTTTAAAGGCTTAATGAAAGGCAGGTTTGAGATGAGCTCAATGGGAGAACTTACATTTTTCTTGGGGCTGCAAGTAAAGCAAAAAGCTGATGGCATCTTTATTTCTCAAGAAAAATATGTTGCAGAGATTTTGAAGAAGTTTGAATTTGCAAATGTAAAGACTGCAGTCACTCCCATGGAAAACAAAGTGCCTTTGACAAAGGATGAAGATGCTGCTGATGTGGATGTGCATCATTACAGATCCATGATAGGTTCTCTCATGTATCTTACTGCTTCTAGACCTGACATTATGTATGCAGTATGTGTTTGTTCACGTTTTCAGGTACACCCAAAGACTTCACATTTTCATGCTGTGAAGAGAATCTTTAGGTACTTAAAGGGCAAACCCAATTTGGGCCTTTGGTATCCTAAAGAGTCATCGTTTGACCTGACAGCCTATTCAGATAGTGACTATGCTGGTGCAAGCCTTGATAGGAAATCCACAACAGGAGGTTGTCAATTCCTTGGAAACAGATTAATCTCTTGGCAATGCAAGAAGCAGACAATTGTGGCTAACTCAACTACTGAAGCTGAGTATGTGGCAGCTGCTAATTGCTGTGGACAAGTCTTTTGGATTCAGAATCAGCTGCTGGACTATGGTTTGAATTTTATGAATACTGTTATCCACATAGATAATGAAAGCACTATCTGTATTGTTAAGAACCCTGTATACCACTCTAAGACTAAACATATAGAGATCAGGCATCACTTTATTAGAGATTGCTTTGAAAAGAAATTGATTAGAGTGGAGAAAATACATACAGACTTTAATGTTGCAGACCTGTTGACTAAAGCTTTTGATGGCCCTAGGTTTAATTATTTGGTAGTCAACATTGGTATGATGAACCCCTAGTTGGACTTAAGGGGAGGTTTGTGTTAAGGGGAGGTCAAAATGTAAAGGTTGTATACTATCCAGCACTTAGGTTTCTTTTTAAGTCTTGTAGTTTTATTTTTAATTCTGGTAGTTCTTTTAAATCTGTTTGTGTTCAAAAAACATATTTATATATATATATATTTTGTTACAGTGTTGGATTAAGTTGATAAGTGAGACTATTGGAACTTCTCACTTGGTGGAGGTGCATAGCACTAACACAACAAAAGGTTATCAATCCACCTTGTCTTATCCACACAAGGACTGACTAATCCTGAGCAAACGGCTACAGGTAAAGATAGCTCAAATCCGTTTATGACTGACAATTTGCCAAAAATTGTATGGTATTCAACTCACCATATCTGAGATTGTGAAGAGTTGATGATGAACTCAAATAAGTACATTTTATTATCATCATTTATCCTATTTATTTGACTTGTTTTATTATATTAACTGTGAGAATTGATACGTTAATGTTTACTTTTGTAATTCTCAGGTAAAAACAAGTATTATGTGAAACTTGGCGATTTTGGACTAATTATGGAGCAAAACAAGCAAGAAGTTAAGAGTCTACTAAATGTACAAGATCAAGATCATTCTGCTCCAGATACGCCGCATCCTACTTATTATATACGGCGCATCACTATCAAGATTTCACAAGTTATAATCCAAGACGGTAAAGGACATGCGCCGCATACAAGAATGGAGTTACGCCGCATCTTCTGGCGGTGTACGAATATTCCTGAATATATTAATCTTGGACTCCACGTGAAGTTAAGTCAATGCGTCGCATCTACTTATTCAATGCGCCGCATCTTACCCTCAGACAGAAACTATAAATACCCCAAGGCCAGACGAATTTCGAGAGCCTAATACAGAAGAAGACCGAAGACCACAAAACCCTAGGCCGAATTCAGACGAAGTAGCAGCACAAGACACACCCTAAACGAAGATACAAGAGCTGTAAGAAGGTCCTGCATGTATTCAATTCATTAAGTAGTTTTGTTTTATTGTATTAGTACACTTTAATTGGTCAGGATTGATGGGCTTGTGTCATTGATTTAATCATGCACTTCAACTCCCCTTAAAATTGCTTTCCCATTAATTAAAGTTTATATGTTGATGTCTTTGGTGACTTTTATTAGTGCATTGATAACCTCTGTGTCTAGCTGAGCATTGCTTGGGTCGCCATGCCCCTTCCTCGCCTGTTTATTCTATTTTCTAGGATATTGGGATATTCATAAGTGATCATTAAGGGTTTACTCGCCGATAAGATTAGAGCCAACGAGAAAGGTTTAATCTCGGTGCGTTGCATCGAACTATACACTTCATATAAAACTAGCAATAAAACAAGTGACAAGCTACTTAACTATCAGGACAGGTCTTCTTATTGTCTCAAGTATTTATCTGTGTACGTGTGTGCTAATCGCTGATTCGTGCTTATTAGTTTAGTTTATTATTTAATCATAACCAAACCGTGCCAGTCTCTCAGGCTGAACCCCCCTTGCGTTAGAATAGGTTGTATAGCTAACTTAAGATATTAAAATACTGATTAGAATAACTAGATAATACGTTCCACTCTTAGTGATCGACACTCTACTTACCATTATATTCATACTGACCGGGTACACTGCTCGTTAAAGTGTGTGTTATTGATAAGTCGGCTAAATATAAATTTAAAACTTGAATACTGCTAAAACCACAACGACATACCGTGGGTATAAAAATTAGAGCAATACACACGCACATCAAGTTTTTGGCGCCGTTTCCGGGGAGTGAATTGTTATTATCTATTAATTTGATTAGTATTTTAATTAGGTTTTTCTTTTTAATTTTTTTTATTCTAACCGCTAACTCTGTTATATATTAGTTAAATTGCATTCATTTTATTATTTGCATATTTTCTGTTTTGTGTGTTATTTGTTTTCTTTTATTTTTGTTTATTTTCGTTTGTTTTTATTTTTGTTTTTCTTTTTATTTTTCTGTATTCTGCTATCGTTGTACTGAGCTAATTCAAACGATACGGCGCATCTGTTTTCACAGATACGGCGTATTGCGTTTACTTTTTATAAAATACAACGCGTTTAATTAATTCGATACGACGCATCTTTTCCCCAAGATACGGCGTATTCCGTTTTTAATAAGAAATTTTTCTAAGCGATAACGCCATACGACGCATCTGCTTTAGCAGATACGGCGTATCTATTATTTTAATTAAAAACAGTTTTCGAATTATTAAACAAATACGACGCATCGATCTCTGTCGATACGGCGCATCTACTGAATCAAAAATCTTGTATTTTGAAACGTAACGAAAATACGGCGCTGATGAGTGGCCATTTACTCATCATTTTATACCCGAAAAACCCCACAAAAACGATCAAAAACACCCAAATGGACCATATAATGTTACAAATATCCTTGGATTGTGTTTTATGTGTTTCAGGTACAAAAGAATTGAAAACGGGGCAAACATGGACAAAATCGAGCTTAATATGGAAAAGAGCCGAAAACCGAAGACGAAAAAGACATTATTTATTTGGATTTAATTCGAGCTCGGGAAAATCCCAAAATTACCCTTGGATTATATTTACTTGGCAAAAATGGTCCCTGGATTAACTTTGATGATGTGGCAGATTTGGTCCCTAAACTTTGCATAATTACACCTTTGGTCCTTGTGCTAAATCATTTAAAACTTATCTATCCAAACTATTACTACTACCCGGATCCAAAAGTATAAACCAATCGGACCTATCACAAACCCTTAACCCATCCCAAATCCATTATACAACCCAGCCCACTAAAACTAAAAAAAACCCAGTCCATCACTAAAAACCCGACCCACCTTCTTTATAATACAAAACCGGGGTCAAACCCCCTTTCCTTGGTCAAATCCCCAATCAAACAATCCCAATCGAACCCTAATCACTATTCAACCATCTTCAACCTCACTTTTCCCATTAATCCCTCGCTAATCACCAACCAGTCACCATCACCCTCGCTACCATCCAAACCCTTCACATGGGTATGCCTTTGGTCCCCCCCCCCCTCCACCTCAGTGATCCAAGGACAAAGAGTGTGATCTACGGCTGAAATCAAAAGATGTGGTGACTAAGGAAAATCAAGGGCCAAGAATTAAAGCATGGGGATTATCTCACACAAGAAGCACAAGGAGGAGAAAAACCCTAGATATAATTTTTAGTATAAATAGTTAGCAGCCGAGTAGGTTTTTTTAGGTTTTTATTAGCTTTAATTTAGGTAATGTTCTTTTTTATTGTTATTGTTGTTTACTTTTTATTTCCAGTCATGTAATTTACTTTCAGATTAATGCAAATTTAATTTCTCTTGTTTTTATTTTTTTTTTATTTTTTTGGTCAACTTCTGGTCAAACTGCTTATTCTCCTTTCCAAATTGCTTATTGCTTTTACTTCTGCTCATTTTGGTTTGTTTCAATCTGTTGTGGTTGTTCATTAGGATAGTAGACATCTTTTGTTAGTTTTGCTTGAAAAATATTTAAAGTCAACATAAGTCCACATGTGCTAAACTGCTAATCAGTATTAGTTTAGTGCCTATTTTAGATTGCTTAGTGTTTGTTAGGTAGGTTAATCATGTTTTTCAGAGAACATAGCTTAGACTGGTTTTATCTAGTTAAAATTCCAAAATCAGTTGGGTAAGTGACTGTTTGGATCATGCTTTAAAATGAGTTAGTATAGAAGTAATTGCTCTTTTGCACCTGAGATTAAGTTGATCTTGCTTTGTTTAAGTCTGATTAGTAGTTTTAAAGTTAATTTGAGTTTTTTTTTTTTTTTTTTTTTTTTTTTTTTTTTTTTTTTTTTTTTTTTTTGTTAGGTCTTTTAGCTCGTCTGTTGATTTCCAAAATCTTAGTCCAAAACCTCCTTTTACAGCTTTCACTTGTGCTTATTTGTGATTTCCACTAGTTGTTCCAAGTTTAAATGATGCTTATGAACCTTTGCTTAACAAGATTTAACCAGAAAAACCAAAAAATAAAAAGTTTGAAAAAGGGATATAAGTGGGATTCGAACCTGGGTTCCTGGGTTCATACACCCACAGACTTACCACTTGCCCTAAGGCTTCTTATCAATTTATCTTTGTAAATTCACTTATTTTAACTTTGTTTTCATTTTAAGCTTATTACACTTATTGCTTATTTACTGCTTATTTCATTAAGCTTTTTCTGTCTTTTTATTTTTCCCAGCTTTAGTTTGTCATAACGTATTTGTGATAAATTTCCCAGATTTTTCTTAAACGTTTTAATATTTTTAATCATTTATTTTCTTTTAATTAGTTTTAAATTCGTATTTAATTATTAAAAAGTAAAAAAAATATAAATCTTTTTTTCAAAATTTTCTTTTATCATTTAGTACGTAGGAAAATTATTTTGGTACCCGTAGGATTAGTTTTTCTAAGATTTCACGTTTATGCACGTTTTTAGTTTCCGGTTCGCGTATTTAATTTTCGTTTAATTCGCGTTTTCTTTAATTTAATTTTTACTTTCCTAGATTTAAAAACCAAAGTGAACCTTCGTCTTTTCAAGCATTTTAATACCAAACCGAAAACGATATCCTCAATTTCACGCCTCGCAGGAAGAACGACCCGGGTACAACGCTTATCCGGTATTACAATCGATTGTCGCGTTAAGTGTTCCTCGTTGACCTTTTTTTCTAAAGGGTTGACTTGCGAGTATTTTAACCCTACAATCAAAATGGCGCCGCTGCCGGGGAGGTGTGTTGCGACAATATCGTTACGGTTTGACGATTAGTGACTTGAAGATCCTTCCTCGTGAAGTTTCGTATATATCTTGTGAATATTTTTTATCAAAAATCCAAAAAAATTGAAAAACCCTAAAAACCCAAAAAGATTTTCTCTTCAAAATTTATTTTCCTTTTTCTTTTTGATTTTCAATGTTTCTAAATTTTAAAAATCCAAAAATATTCTTCTTAATCCTCTTATCCGTTTGATTCTTTATCTCTTACCCTCTATCCGTTTAATTCTTCTTCTCTATGTCTTCATCTTACCATTACGGTTGTCAATGGTGTGGAGGTCCTCATAATGGTGGAAATTGTCCCGGTTGTAGCATCGCAGAATCAGGAAATGGGTTTGTCTATGACCAAAATCCTTATTCCTACCATGAAACAACCGACTTTTTCAACCAGCCACCACACCATGAGATGGAAACATATTCTTGTGAATATTGTGGAGGTCCGCACCCAAGTTTTGATTGTCAAGCAGGGAATGCGTTTGTCTATGAACAAGTTCCATGTGATCAAAGCTTCGGGTATGACCATTATCCATATGATTCACTGAATCAGTCACAACAAACTTATTGTTGTGAGTACTGTGGAGGTCCTCACTATAGCTCTGATTGTCAAGCAAGGAACCCGCTTGTCTATGAGCATGTCCCTTGTGACAATTATGACTATTTTTATCATGACCAACCTCCACAGTACCAAATGATTCAACCACAACCTCAGTCATCTCCTCAAGAATCATTCAATGAAGAGCAAGAACAACTTCTCATTGCTATTCTTGATGCGCTAAAAGATCTTAAGGATTCGATTAAAGAACGTCCCCAAGAAGATCGTCATGAGAAATCTTGTGCAGAACTTCTAGCCGAAGAACGAGGAGCAAAAATGCGTTCCATATTTCTCAGGGCTGCCCTTCTTGATGACGATGATGAGGAAGAAGACGAGGAGAGTATGATTCCTTTGAGTGATATCATTTCTCAGCTCCCTCAGTCTATTGCAATCACAAACATCTTTCCCTCTCAATCTAGACCCGAGGACTCTCTCATTATGGGGGATGAGCATCTTAGCACTATTCCTGAAAAGGAATCGGACGAATTCATAAAGTCTAGTGCTGAGAACCTTGTCCCAATCCTAAGTGAGTCTGAGGAGATATTCGACAGAGAATGTGATTCTCCAATTTTTGGAGAATCTCTTGACATCTCTGAGGTCACTTCCGGGATTTTCTCTAACACTCTTTTTGAATTTGATGACGATTGCTTTTCTAGCAACGTTAATCCGCTGTTTATTGAAGTGTTAGAGAACGATGAGGTCAAAGACACTACTGTTTTTGATAATACGACCTCAATTGTTAATCCCGAGAATCAAAAAGATATTCTTTCTCCGACATATGTGACAGTGCCTTTTGGGGATCGCCCTTATATTGACTTCACATATGTCGTTCGAGTTTTTCTACCTTTCTTCTCCTATAAGGTAGATTGTCCTTCCATTCACTCGCTCGGGAGTGAAGACACCATTTTTGACCCCGGCATCTCTCATTCTTTTAAGCCGGGTGTATATCATCGGAGTGGAACTTTCAAGCACTTCAATGTTTATCCAAACATTTTGAATGAAAGTCCGATGGAGATTTTCTCTTCCACCTGCTCCCCCAAGAACAAATGAATTCGGGGCGAGTCTAAGCTATACGACTCGATCAAAAACAAGCGCTTCGTGGGTGGCAACCCATGCTTATCCTTCTATTCTCTTTCTTATTTCTAACACTAAGTGTGGGGGAATTCCTCTACTTGTTGCTTTGTTGTTGTATGATTGCCTTTGTTTTCAGGATTCCCGTAGATCGTGATGATTGATGCGCCTGTTTTCAATCCAGCCGCCCAATATCCGATCTTTGTATTTATGTTTATCCAGGGATATCTTATTAATCCTTTTTGTGAAAAAGATTTCGTTTCCACACTTAGGTAGTAGTCTTACTCTTTTACGTTCTATAGTGTCGGCTTAGGCCGGTACTTTGAATATTGAGGGCAATATTCAATTCTAAGTGTGGGGGGAATTCTCATTTGACATTTGACCCAAATTTTAAAAATTTTCACATTTTGTACCTTCTAGTCCCCTAGCACCCCCGTTTTGACCAAAAATTTTAAAATTTTTTATCGTATTTTTCATGAAAAAGAAGTGTTTTGCACAATTAAAAATAATTTGCTATACATTAATGCTTCGGTATTAGTGGAAGTTTAGACTTGATTAGGCTAGAACAAGGGGAATCCCGACTCTGCTAGAGTGTTGATCTAGCTGCTACCCTTAACGTTTAGGCTAAGTTTTTACGAATTGTGCAAATGAAAATGCTAAGCGTGGAGTAGTTGGTTCTCTTTAGAGCTTATATAAGTAATCTATGGATTTTCCTCCCAGAAGATCATAATCTGACTAAAATTAGTGCTATTTTCAAACTTTTGAACGCAAAAACCGTTTTTGTTAAGCAAATAAATTTTTATACAATCTTGATTTAGAATACTAGTTCAAAGTTTTATTTAAATTTCGGAACAAGCATACTTTCTAACAAACCCAATAAGAATGCAAAATGAAAGTGAGTCGTTGCTTGAAAGTTGCAAAAATGAAAGTTTTAAGTATGAATAAATAAGTCCTAACCTTCGGTTCGAGATCGGTCCTTGGATCCTTATTACCAAAAGGCGTTTAGGTCTTGGCTACCCTCTTGCACCGGCCCTTGGACCCTTAATTCTGAAAGGCGTTAAGGTCTTGGAACTCTCCGTTGTAACGGCCCTTGGATCCTTTATTCCGAAAGGTGTAAGGTCTTGGAATTTCCCCGTGAAGCTCCGTCGTTTAGGGTACGCAAGTAAAAAGTTAGTGAAAAAAAAAAAAAAAAAAAAAAAAAAAAAAAGAAGTGAAAAAAGTGAGGAAAAATGAAAAAAAAAATGTTTATGTTTGTTTATGAATAAGTGTGAGAAACTTGCTTCTTCTTAAATTTAAATCGAAAGTTGAACTAGTGTTCGTCAATATTGTCTAAAAGTTGGACGGTGATTTAGAAATTTTTGACTTCAAAGATCCCGTGAGCTCCGATACTATTCTCGAGGGTGTAAAAACCTAGCCTCCTAAGTTTACTAAGGACAAGCTGAGAAGAAAGTCGCTACATGGAGTGATCTCACCTTTGAATCTCTAATTTCTAAATCATTGTCGGTTTTTAACCCTAATAAATGTCGATTTTTACGATCAAAACTTTGAAAACAAGCACACACACCTAACTTATGAATAATTGTGGGAGTGAAAAGTTAAGTCTCGGCTTACATAGATTGCTAATATAAGTAGTGTTAGCATTTTACAAAAACGTTTACACAAGGGTTTTAGACTTAGTTGGGGATTATAAAAAGAGGATGACGATTACAATTCCCCGGAGTCACCCATTTTGTGTGATTCCCGTTTCATGATGCCATTTTTGATAATCAAGCATGCTATTTACGTTTTATCTCGTTTTAATTTACTTGCATTTTATAATAAAGTCAAAACGGGGTGATATATTTTTGGTAACCTTGACATTTTTGATCCTTTCATTACTTTATATGATCGGATTGCTAGGGACTAGCAATAGTTTAGTGTGGGGGATTGATGAGTGGCCATTTACTCATCATTTTATACCCGAAAAACCCCACAAAAACGATCAAAAACACCCAAATGGACCATATAATGTTACAAATATCCTTGGATTGTGTTTTATGTGTTTCAGGTACAAAAGGATTGAAAACGGGGCAAACATGGACAAAATCGAGCTTGATATGGAAAAGAGCCGAAAACCGAAGACGGAAAAGACATTATTTATTTGGATTTAATTCGAGCTCGGGAAAATCCCAAAATTACCCTTGGATTATCTTTACTTGGCAAAAATGGTCCCTGGATTAACTTTGATGATGTGGCAGATTTGGTCCCTGAACTTTGCATAATTACACCTTTGGTCCTTGTGCTAAATCATTTAAAACTTATCTATCCAAACTATTACTACTACCCGGATCCAAAAGTATAAACCAACCGGACCTATCACAAACCCTTAACCCATCCCAAATCCATTATACAACCCAGCCCACTAAAACTAAAAAAAAAACCCAATCCATCACTAAAAACCCGACCCACCTTCTTTATAATACAAAACCGGGGTCAAACACCCTTTCCTTGGTCAAATCCCCAATCAAACAATCCCAATCGAACCCTAATCACTATTCAACCATCTTCAACCTCACTTTTCCCATTAATCCCTCGCTAATCACCAACCAGTCACCATCACCCTCGCTACCATCCAAACCCTTCACATGGGTATGCCTTTGGTCCCCCCCCCCCCCCTCCACCTCAGCGATCCAAGGACAAAGAGTGTGATCTACGGCTGAAATCGAAAGATGTGGTGACCAAGGAAAATCAAGGGCCAAGAATTAAAGCATGGGGATTATCTCACACAAGAAGCACAAGGAGGAGAAAAACCCTAGATATAATTTTTAGTATAAATAGTTAGCAGCCGAGTAGTTTTTTTTTAGGTTTTTATTAGCTTTAATTTAGGTAATGTTCTTTTTTATTGTTATTGTTGTTTACTTTTTATTTCCAGTCATGTAATTTACTTTCAGATTAATGCAAATTTAATTTCTCTTGTTTTTATTTTTTTATATTTTTTTGGTCAACTTCTGGATCATGCTTTAAAATGAGTTAGTATAGAAGTAACTGCTCTTTTGCACCTGAGATTAAGTTGATCTTGCTTTGTTTAAGTCTGATTAGTAGTTTTAAAGTTAATTTGAGTATTTTTTTTTGTTAGGTCTTTTAGCTCGTCTGTTGATTTCCAAAATCTTAGTCCAAAACCTCCTTTTACAGCTTTCACTTGTGCTTATTTGTGATTTCCACTAGTTGTTCCAAGTTTAAATGATGCTTATGAAACTTTGCTTAACAACATTTAACCAGAAAAATCAAAAAATAAAAAGTTTGAAAAAGGGATATAAGTGGGATTCGAACCTGGGTTGCTGGTTCATACACCCACAGACTTACCACTTGCCCTAAGGCTTCTTATCAGTTTATCTTTGTAAATTCACTTATTTCAACTTTGTTTTCATTTTAAGCTTATTACACTTATTGCTAATTTACTGCTTATTTCATTAAGCTTTTTCTGTCTTTTTATTTTTCCCAGCTTTAATTTGTCATAAAGTATTTGTGATAAATTTCCCAGATTTTTCTTAAACGTTTTAATATTTTTAATCATTTATTTTCTTTTAATAAGTTTTAAATTCGTATTTAATTATTAAAAAGTCAAAAAAATATAAATCTTTTTTCAAAATTTTCTTTTATCATTTAGTACGTAGGAAAATTATTTTGGTACCCGTAGGATTAGTTTTTCTAAGATTTCACGTTTATGCACGTTTTTAGTTTCCGGTTCGCGTATTTAATTTTCGTTTAATTCGCGTTTTCTTTAATTTAATTTTTACTTTCCTAGATTTAAAAACCAAAGTGAACCTTCGTCTTTTCAAGCATTTTAATACCAAACCGAAAACAATATCCTCAATTTCACGCCTCGCAGGGAGAACGACCCGGGTACACGCTTATCCGGTATTACAATCGATTGTCGCGTTAAGTGTTCCTCGTTGACCTTTTTTTCTAAAGGGTTGACTTGCGAGTATTTTAACCCTACAATCAGGCGCATTAACTTTCGTTAATACGACGCATTTAATTTTAATAAATATACGTTGATTTTTGATAATTAAAACTGATACGGCGCATTCTAAGATTCTAAGCGGCGTATCTATTTTCTGAATAAAAGTCTGATAAAATTTGAACGATTATAAGATACGGCGTATCCAACTTTTTGGATACGGCGCATCGTCTGCAGATATCAGTAACTTTTATTTTTCGTATTCCGTTTTTCGTTATTAATTTTCTGATATATTACTTTCTCGAACATACCCTACTGATGCTTTTGTGATAGTTTCAGGAAGTGCATGACCAGGAGTTCTACTAAGAACTTGATTCAACCTTTCCAAGATCCTAAACGAGCCTTTCATTCGCTTAAAAGGCTTTTCAACAAAAAAAGCTTTGATATCTCAAGTTCGTTCGAGCTTGATTATTTTTCTGAAGAAAAAGAGGAAGAAGAAACAGAAACAATGGCGGAAAACACTACTATGGAGGAATACATGAACAGTACCCGTGCTGATTACAGTTCAAGAGTTGCTAGACCAAAGTTTGATGATAAGTCAAAGTTTGAGTTGAAGGGTCAGTTTCTCAAGGAGCTAAGAGAAAATGCTTTCAGTGGATCGGAACATGAAGATGCTAATGAACATGTTGAAAAAGTCCTCGAGATTGCAGATTTGTTTACTACAGAAGGAGTCACTGACGATCAACTTATGCTGAGAATCTTTCCAATTTCACTTAAAGGAGCTGCTAATAAGTGGCTAAGGAATGAACCTGCTAGTTCAATCACAACATGGGAAGATTTGAAGAGCAAATTCCTGAAAAGATATTGTCCACCTACTAAAACTGCTAAAAAGATGGAGGCTATCAACAGTTTCAAGCAAGAGCCTGATGAAACTCTTTATCAAGCTTGGGAACGATTTAAAGACTTACTGGTGAAATGTCCTCAACACTATCTAACCCCAATGCAGGAGATAATATTGTTCTATCAAGGATTGGACGTGCCTACAAGACAGATTTTGGATGCTAAGGGAGCTGTGCCTCAAATGAGTGCAACAAATGCTAGAAAAGCTATCCAAGAAGCTACTGATCATTCTCAAAAATGTCACGACGGAACTTCTACTAGATCTAAGAGCAGAACTAATTTTGACGGGTTTGCTGCAATTCAAGCTCAATTGGATAAAATTAGTAGAGAGATGAAGAAGCGTGATGAGAAAGTTTATGCTGCCCAAGTTGGATGTGAAAAATGCGAAGGACCTCACTACACTAAAGATTGCCCTAATAAGAATGAAAGTGAGACGTTTGAAGAAGCATACTACACACAATTTGGACAACCATTCCGACCTTCGGGAAGATTTAGGGAAACTACTCCGGGATACTATCAAAAGAACAATTTTAATCCCACTTATCAAGACAGGAGGCAGACTTTGGATGACACTTTAAAGCAAATTATGGCCGATGCTGCTAAAAGACATGAAGAAAACACTGCTATGATCAAAGAAATCCGAGCTTCAACGGATACTATTACAAAAAATTAAGGAGCTTCAATCAAAGCATTGGAACAACAAATTGGATAGATGAGCAAAGTTCTTCAAGAAAGGGGATATGGAAGTTTACCAAGCTCAACTGAAACCAACCCAAGAGATCATGTCAAGGCCATAACCACCACTGAAGAAGTCACGCCTAACGTTCCTTTTCCAAGAAGATTGATGAATGGTGATGATGCTGCAAAGCCCGAATTTTTCTCTAATTCTTCAATCAGTTTAAGGAGAATACTAAAAGAGAAGACAAAGATTGAAGAGGAGATCAAGGCTACAATGAAAGAAGAGAGCTCTGCAACCGACTTACATTCCTTGCCTCATAAAGAAAAGGACCCAGGAAGTTTTACTTTACCTTGTTCAATTAATGATATATCTTTCAATAATGTGTTAGCTGACTTAGGAGCTAGCGTTAGTGTTATGCCCCTTAAGACATTCACTACCCTAGGACTAGGAAAATTAGCACCAACTAAGTTGCTTATTGAATTGGCTGATAAAACGGTAAAACGACCTGAAGGGATTGCTAATAATGTGCTAGTTAAGATTGAGAAGTTTGTTTTCCCTGTAGACTTTGTTATATTAGATATGCCTGAGGATGTTAAGATTCCTTTAATCCTTGGAAGACCTTTCTTGTCTACCGCCCATGCTAAGATTGATGTGTTTAAAAGAAAAATCTCATTAAGGGTAGGGAATAATAAACTAGTCTATAAGTGCCAAAATCCTGTTAAAAGCATAATTAGAGGCGTCTATGTGCTAGGATTAAGAGAACGTATGGACCTCGATCTAGAAGCTAGATTTATGGGAGAAACCTTGGTAAATAATGAATCACTTGAGACCTATAGTGGAGACTACATTGAATTAAATGATCTTAATTTACCATTAGGAATCAATGATCAATTTATGGAGGATTTAGAACCCGAAATTGAAGAAGGAGAAATTATGGATATACCTAGAGTCAATATGATCAACACTAAGAATTATGATGAATTTGAAGGATATCCTAGTTTCTGTGATTATGGTAGAAAGATCCATGTAGATTGTGCTTATAATTTACAATTTCCTTGCATGATAGGATTTAAACAGGTTAGTGCCAACTTTTTCCCTATTTTACCAATTAATGTAATGTCAAAAGATTTCTATAATTCTATAATGAAAAACAAAATTGAGTATAGAGGGAAAAACGTAGTTGGAATATTCATGAATGTACCTATTTTTGTTGGGAATTTAACTATTGTTACAGATTTCACCGTGGTGGAAAACATGGATGCTTATCGTGATGTTGAGATGGGTGACGTGATCGTTGGGAAACCATTTTGTAAGGAGGTCGAAATTAACGCTAAAAGATTTGAAGGAAAGATCACCTTTAAAAGTGGAAGCAACGTTATCACTTACATGATGCCTCGTGCTCACCCAAGGTTTAAACATGCCCCTAACAAATTTTGTTACAAATATACACCATTTCTTTTTGTAGATGAAAATGACGCTGAGAAAGGGATCGAGTATCCGTACCAAAAGATGAAGGGATTCTACAAAGGTGTACTTGAATTGGGGCAAGAGTATGTTCGTGACGAAGTAATTCGCAACTACATCGTGCACGGACATGTAGGGATCAATAGAACAAAATAAGGAGCTGAACGTGAGTCTAACTTGAAGACTCTGGAATAAAGACAAGTGCTGACCGTGAGACAACCCGGAAAATTTTTACTATTTTGTTCTGTGTCGAGTCAGTCAGGCTTGCAGTAGATACGGCGCATCTCAATCCTAAGATGCGACGCATCGCCTGCACTGGTCATATCTTATTTAATTTTCTGCATTGTTATTTTTAACTTTAAAACTTTTTGTCAGTTTATTTTAATGCGGCGTATCCCTGGTTAAGGATGCGACGCATCTTCTATTCTGATTCGTATTTATTCCAGGCTCGATACGGCGTATCTTCTTCCATAAGATACGGCGTATCGACTGACCTGATGATTTTCATTTTAATTTTTAAGTTTTATTTTTGCTAACTACTAATGTATTATGCAAGTTTGAACCTTCTTAACTCAAGTGTGTTAAAGTCTTGATGGTATTATAGATTCCTGCATTTCCTGTGGATACCTCATTTATGAAGCTTAAACGTTCTCATCCACAAGAAAGTTGATTTATGCTCTTATACAAATAATGGAGGATCATACCGAGCAAATCTCAGGGGAGTTTTTCTGTTCTAATTCTTTTATTTTCCAGTTTTTAATCTTTTATACAAACAACGAGGACGTTGTTTAACTTAAGTAGGGGGATTGGAGAATTAGAACACTTACTTGTCCTAAACTTTTTCAAAATATGCTTAAAATGTGCTTAATATATCAAAATTTAAAATTTTTAGCATGATTTTGTTTAAAGTCTAAATTACATAGCTGCACACATAACATTATTTTCAAAAATTGTAAACTTTTCAAAATTCACAAATCTATGAGTGTGCCGGTGACTTGTAAACTTTAGAACTTGGCTTGTATACTATTCGAGACCACCATAATAAGTATTATTTACATAATTGGAATGACTTGTCTAAATTGGTAAATTTCTAGGATTACACCCAAATAGCCTTTATATGTTATGTGATATTAGCTAACTACATTGGTTAGTTAACCCCCGTATAAACCCTTTTGTTACTCTCACTTTTAGAGTAAGATACCCCTAGAAAAACACTCAGAGCCATTCCTTTCATTTCTTACACCTTTTTTATAATGTTTCGTTAAACCCTTACACCTTAGCCTACCCTGTAGATTAAAATCCGTGGTTGGTTAATTGCTTTAGGCAAAGTGTGTTTCCTTACATTACCTGTGTTCGCGTGCGTAATTCATTATCTTTGGTTGAGTCAGGAAATTGCACAATGCAATTGGAGTGAAAGTAAATATTGTATATCTTTGAGTTTATTTTTCGTGTGTTTACTACTTTCGCTATTACAGTTATTTCTGAAAGTATGAAAAGTATGAAGAAATTATCCGGAAAGAAAGTGATAGTAAAGTTGTGAAATTTTACACATCTATGTATATGTTGATGTTAAAAAAAAAAAAAAAAAAAAAAAAAAAAAAAAAAAAAATCGAAAAAATAGAAAAGAAAAAGAAAAAAAAAGAGTTGGATGTTTGTTTAAACCAACTTATGTAAAGTCTTGTATTAAGTGGTCGATATCACCACTATGTGTTGTATATTATATTTATGGATCGAATGGGAGTTGAACGTTATGGAACGCCAACTAAGGTTTTTATTTGATTGAGATCTTGTTGAGTATAATTCGTGTCTACCTAAAGCGTGTGTTTCAAGTGTTAAAGCGTGAGTTATTCAGTGATATGAGTCTTATTCATGGGATGGTTGGGATAGCAATTTACCACACTTAGGATTTTAATTTATCTGTTTTGTTTATTTTTTCATTTTACACCAATTTGTATCCCAAATATTATCCATACCCTATATTATTCTTTATCCAAACCTTTGATTTATTGAGATTAGGGATTTGAGCAATCTTAAGTATCGTGGTCGTGGATTCGGCTATGTATTTATGATTTTGTCGCCCTTTTTAATATAATATTATTGGTAAAGATTACTTGGTCCTATCTTTAGCCTATTCGAGTTAAGGATTTGAGCAATTGAAAGTATCGTGTTCATGGATTCGATCATGTATTTGTGATTTTGTCGCCTTTTCTGGAATTTGAGATCGATAGAGATTAAGAAGAATTATTAACCCTTAACCAACAAACCCTTTTTACCGCTTTAGACTTGTTATTCCTTAGCTTTAGTGGAGGAGATGCGTATACTTGCCAAGCTTATGATAGAATATTCGTCACGACTGGACAGTTAAACGATTAGATTTGCTTTTATCAATATATTTTATTTTACTTCTAATTCGTTAAGTGTTTGGTTGTGTGATTATGACAAAACGAATACATGCTTAAATATAAAAATAAATCCTAATATCTTTTAGGATACATTTTCATAAGATTAATTCTAAGGTTTACTTGGGGACAAGTAAAGTTCAAGTGGGGGGATATTTGATGAACTCAAATAAGTACATTTTATTATCATCATTTATCCTATTTATTTGACTTGTTTTATTATATTAACTGTGAGAATTGATACGTTAATGTTTACTTTTGTAATTCTCAGGTAAAAACAAGTATTATGTGAAACTTGGCGATTTTGGACTAATTATGGAGCAAAACAAGCAAGAAGTTAAGAGTCTACTAAATGTACAAGATCAAGATCATTCTGCTCCAGATACGCCGCATCCTACTTATTATATACGGCGCATCACTATCAAGATTTCACAAGTTATAATCCAAGACGGCAAAGGACATGCGCCGCATACAAGAATGGAGTTACGCCGCATCTTCTGGCGGTGTATGAATATTCCTGAATATATTAATCTTGGACCCCACGCGAAGTTAAGTCAATGCGCCGCATCTACTTATTCAATGCGCCGCATCTTACCCTCAGACAGAAACTATAAATACCCCAAGGCCAGATGAATTTCGAGAGCCTAATACAGAAGAAGACCGAATACCACAAAACCCTAGGCCGAATTCAGACGAAGTAGCAGCACAAGACACACCCTAAACGAAGATACAAGAGCTGTAAGAAGGTCCTGCATGTATTCAATTCATTAAGTAGTTTTGTTTTATTGTATTAGTACACTTTAATTGATCAGGATTGATGGGCTTGTGTCATTGATTTAATCATGCACTTCAACTCCCCTTAAAATTGCTTTCCCATTAATTAAAGTTTATATGTTGATGTCTTTGGTGACTTTTATTAGTGCATTGATAACCTCTGTGTCTAGCTGAGCATTGCTTGGGTCGCCATGCCCCTTCCTCGCCTGTTTATTCTATTTTCTAGGAGATTGGGATAGTCATAAGTGATCATTAAGGGTTTACTCGCCGATAAGATTAGAGCCAACGAGAAAGGTTTAATCTCGGTGCGTTGCATCGAACTATACACTTCATATAAAACTAGCAATAAAACAAGTGACAAGCTACTTAACTATCAGGACAGGTCTTCTTATTGTCTCAAGTATTTATCTGTGTACGTGTGTGCTAATCGCTGATTCGTGCCTATTAGTTTAGTTTATTATTTAATCATAACCAAACCGTGCCAGTCTCTCAGGCTGAACCCCCCTTGCGTTAGATTAGGTTGTATAGCTAACTTAAGATATTAAAATACTGATTAGAATAACTAGGTAATACGTCCCACTCTTAGTGATCGACACTCTACTTACCATTATATTCATACTGACCGGGTACACTGCTCGTTAAAGTGTGTGTTATTGATAAGTCGGCTAAATATAAATTTAAAAATTGAATACTGCTAAAACCACAATGACATACCGTGGGTATAAAAATTAGAGCAATACACACGCACATCAGTTGACTAGCCCACAAGATTATGGCATGTGGTAAAGGCTGTGGAAAACCATAAATGGTAATCAATTCACCATGATGAGGTGCATTCCATCAAAGAATTGGCTAGTCCAAAAGGGTACAGCTTTTGGTAAAGACATCACAAATCTGTTGATAGTTGATGATTTACTAAAAATCATATGGTTATCAATGTACCATGGTCTTACACACCAAAACATTTGGCTACTCCAGTAGTGATGGCTATTGGTAAAGAGATATCAAATCCATTAATTTTCAATGATTCACCTCTCACAGGAGTTAACACACCTGGAAGTGATGAGAATAGATATGAAACTTAATATGAATTGATGTACAAAATGTCATGGTTGCTGGAAAGATCAAGTGAAATGCATATCAGATGCTGAGAAGATCAAGTTGCTGCACAAATACTCAAATTTGCAGATTTCAAGAGTTTTGAAGATCAAGATAATTCCAATCCTCATAAGCTTACTCAGAAGGAACTTGAAGTTCATGGAACATGAAGATCAAGTTAGGGGAGGATTGTTGGGAATTATCACAAGGTTCGAAGAAGACTTAATGAAGAACAGACTTAAGTTAAGTCTGGTAGCTATGATATTAAGTCTGGTTGTTAGTTAAGTCTGGTTTTGTAATAGTTAAGTCTGGTAGTTATGTTAAGTCGGGTCAGTGAAAATAGGAAAGTTTGTTATTATTAAGTTAGGAAAGGATATGTATGAGTTATGTATCTTTATAGAAGATACGTAAATATATTTTCACACGGTTTTGTAATTAGGGTTTCCTTCAAGTATAAAAGGAACCCTAAGGATTATTATTATGTACGTACGAATTGTGTGAGTTAGTGAAATATACAAAGTTAGTGATAACTCTGTGTTCTTCATTGTTCTTGTTAATTTTCCGCGTTAACACTAACAATTGTGTAAGAGTTTCTCACTTGGATTGATTTGGATTTATTCAAGTCATCCACTAAGTAATCAAAGGCTACTTAGAGATCCATACAAATCGTAGACCTACAGTTCAAGACTATAATTTTGTTCAAAGAATTTAAATTTGATAATAATTTTACTCACTATAAGACAGAGACACTTGCTCTTTATAAACCGTTTAGCAGAAAAGCTTAGCTAAACACCTCCTTATTCTCATAGTCTTTTCATATAAGCGGGTCCTTGTAGCGTTGGGTAAGTAATGCATGTGCCTAGCAACTATATTTTAGATTTCGTTTCAGAATATAGCAAGACCACATATACAAAAAAGATGTTTTAGCCTAGTTTAAACAATTTCAGTAAAGAGTGTGTATGGTCAACTTAATTGAGGCTGATACCTTTACAGAGCAAAGTGACACATGAATACTCAAAAGAGGCTGCTACATAATTTAAACTTGCAAAGTGATGGAAATACCTCACAATTGTTATTCAAAACATCCAAAATGCGATTTGAGCGAGCCCTATCATGTTTATAAAAAACCCAAACAAAAATTTAATGGTGGTTAAAACGGGTGGGTCAATTACAAATAAAACGATAGTTAAAACGGGTATGTGTCAATTACATATTAAAATGATGACATATTTTAGTCCGACAACCCGACCTGATAAAACCTCTAGATATTTTCCAGTATGATTCTTTTTACGGTAATTCTGTTTCTCGAATTTTTGATGTGACATTCTAATATACCCATTGAAATGACGTTAAAAACATAAAGGGGTGTGTGTGATTTGCGTATCTGCTAAAAATAAGTAATTAACATCTTTCTTTAGTTGAATGCGTATTTCACTGTTAAATAAGCAAATGAGCAGTTTTTGCCAAACACTAAAAACTTGATGAAATTCAATCTCAATAACCTGCTAAAAATAAGCAATTAACATCTTTATTTAGTTGAATGTTTATTTCACTGTTAAATAAGCAAATGAGCAGTTTTTGCCAAACACTAAAAACTTGATGAAATTCAATCTCCATAAACTAATCAAAACAAAAACTTAAAAAGATGTAACCTTTAAACACTCAACACTAATCTATACCCAAAACCCACCAAAAAACTATTAAAAAAATGTCCGAAACCTGTAATCAATTTTGTCACTTTTATCAAGAACCTTAAAGATAAAATCAATAATCATTAATAAAATGAATCGCAACTGAAAGATTAAGAACAAAAAAAAAAGGTACGGATCGATAGTTTTCCAATTTTTAAGAATACTTTGATTAATATACGATTTTGGTTTTTCAACATCATTTACATTAGGGTTCTGGGAGCGTGGGGTATGCTGGAGCCTGGAAGGGAGTAGAACTCCCCTTTTTGCTTGATGTCTAAAACTTAAAAAGTTTGGTTTTGACCCCTATGTTATTGTAGATTTACCCCACGTTTTTAAAGTTTTCCTTTTTCATATTTTTGACACATATAATTTTGTATCCACTTTTCACTTAAAAACGAATTTATAGTCTCTTTTTATCAAATCCAGAAAAAATTTAAGATTTTTTAACTCAAAATCTTTTAAATAAAAAACAATAATAATTTAATTATTACTTAATATGGAATGATATGATTTTTTTGAAATGCAAAAGTCCCCACTTGGGGTTTTGTTTTATTATATAAAAGATATAGATATTTAAAGCGTTTCTATCATGCAATACGATGAATAATAAACTAACAGTTTACGTGTGGATCCTTGGTTAAATTAGCATATTATCCATCAAATCATCGTTCAATATTATAAAGATACACACCAATGTTTTAAAACCCGGTTTGACCAGCCGGTTCAACCGGTTGAACTGGGAACCGGAGTCCTGACCGGTCCGTTGTAAGCCGGGCTTTTGCTAACATTTATACCGGATTGAACCACCGGGTTTTAATTGACCCGGGTTGAACCACTGGACCGGAAACCGTCTTTCAAACTATATGAAAGAGATTGATGTAACAAATGATGTATTTGGACATGTTTGTGTAATTGAGCCGCACACTTTTCCCATTATTCTTAGAGACCGACTGCACTTTTTATTTCCTTTATGTTAGCAATAGTAACATGACAGTATTTGGGCATATAGAGGCACTGTGATGTAACAGATGATGTATTTGGGCAGGTGATGGTTGAAAAAGGGAATCAATATTTAACGTAAAATGAAAAAGAACTATAAAATAAGATGTTACAAGTTGAAGATTAAGGACTTGAAGACATCATGAGTTTGATAAAAGGGGATCAAGATTTGGGTGAGGAGGTTTATGTTTTCAGAGTTTTTGTTTTGTTAACAAGAGGAACGGGAAGAAAAGAAATATTCACATATAGGTTTGAAGTGATGACTCATGACTTGATGAGCTAGCCAAGTGTTAGATGTAGTTTGATGATATCTATAAGAGATAGTCTGATACACTTTTAATGAAATGAATTAGTATTTTTATTAAAAATAAAATGATACATAAGCAGAGACTTAATGTAATATAAAAACTATAATGACTACTTTTATATTAAGACTACTTGTATGATACTGTATTATTCTTTTTTTGATACAAGAAGTGTGTTATACGTTTTTCTTTACGAACACTGTAAATATGGGTAATTTTTTCATTTGTCATAAACCGGGTTTACCCGTCGGTTCAACCAGTTGAACCGATGACCAGTTGAACCGATGACTTAACCGGGTCAACTAAGAACCCGGGTTTTAAAACATTGATACACACATAATTAGGGTTTGTTACGTACATCTAAGAAAACACAAGCAAAGTTTAGCCTACGCAAAGATGAAATCACAAGATATAACGATCATGCAAATAAGGTTCAACATATTGCTCTTGTTTGAGATGAACACTAAACTTGCTCTACAAAACCTTCC
This sequence comes from Artemisia tridentata subsp. tridentata, assembly GCA_021014915.2. Taxonomy (NCBI): domain Eukaryota; kingdom Viridiplantae; phylum Streptophyta; class Magnoliopsida; order Asterales; family Asteraceae; genus Artemisia; species Artemisia tridentata. The sequence goes on along the minus strand of CP139502.1, from coordinate 213,372,226 downwards.
AGTCGTGAAAACCAAGTCGACAGAATGCCAAATAAGTATTTACCGGGGTAACACCCGTTACCAAAAAAAATAAAAAAATAAATAAGAACAAATTTATATTATTAATATAATGGATTCTGCCGTTACTCTTTCCAATCCTGATATCACTTTTCTTGATGGGCCTTTTTCCAACTCAGAAATTAAAGAGGCGGTTTGGAATTGTAGTGGAAGTAAAGCCCCAGGACCTGATGGCTTTACATTCAATTTCTTCATTATTGGGACATACTTGGCAAGGATTTTATTGATATGGTCAAGAGATTTGAAATTGATGGCTATATTCCAAGAGGTTGCAAACCTTCTTTTATTGCCTTAGTTCCTAAACTTCAAGATCCTCTCAACATAAAAGACTATAGACCCATTAGTCTTATTGGTAGCCAATATCAATTGATCGCCAAAGTCAACATAAAAGACTATAGACCCATTAGTCTTATTGGTTGCCAATATAAATTGATCGCCAAAGTCCTTGCTAATAGGCTCCAAAAAGTTGTTCACTCGGTTGTAAGCGATGTTCAAATAGCTTACTTGAAAGGTAGACAAATAACTGATGGCCCACTTATGGTGAATGAAATTTTATCTTGGGCTTTAAGGGAAAAAGAACGTTTTTTTTTTTTTTTTTTAACTTAAAGTTGACTTTGAAAAGGCGTTTGACTCGCTTGATTGGAAATTCCTTGACAACACAATGAAACAGATGGGTTTTAATGATAGATGGAGAATGTGGATTAGGGGGTGCCTAAAATCGGCGTTTGGTTCGGTCAATGTTAACGGATGCCCCACTAAGGAATTCAAGATTCAAAAAGGTCTTCGCCAAGGACACCCACTTTCACCATTTCTCTTCACAATCGCAATGGAAGCACTACATGTTGCTTTAGAAGAAGCCAAATCAAAGCTGATCTTTGAAGGAGTGAAAGTAGGCTAAAAAAGTTGACATTTCTCATCTTCAATTTGTAGATGATTCTCTGATAATGGGTAAGTAGTCTCGAGACAACGCTAAAAACCTTTATCGTTTATTGAGATGCTTTAACATGGCTTCCGGATTGAAAGTAAACTTTCCCAAAAGCAAGTTTTTTGGTATTGGCGTTTCTGCTTCAGAATAACAAAAATTCTCTTCTTTCCTTAATTGCGAGCCATCTACTCTCCCATGTTCTTATCTTGGTATTGGCCTTTCTGCTTCAGAATCATAAAGCTTGTAACTGGAAACCCATTATTGATATATTCCACAAAAGACTTACCTCTTAGAAAGCAAGAACACTCGACATCTAGCTTTGTGTCGGAAATATTGTGTAAGCGACGTGTAAAGGTTTTCTCCGCCTGATAAAGGAGCTTGTTGATTAGTGAAGGATACTCTCGAGTTGGATACTCGGGGAGTGGAGTAGGGCAAGGAAAAAGAGTCCTTGAAGACCGAACCACTATAAACCCCCATATTGTGGTTTGATCATTTCTTTCTTTACTTGCATATTACTTGTCGTTTACTATTTACATCAGTTTAATTCACATAAAGTCCTCAAAGTAAATTAATTTTAAAACAGTAAAACTATTCAACACCCCTTCTAGTTTTCCGCAATTGGTATCAGAGCTATGTTACTCAAGATTTTGAAAATATATGGTATTTTAAAACTTGGAACGATCCATGGATTTTGAAAACTTCAAAGAAGGGCAATCTATGCAAAGACCACCACTATTTGAACCAAATGGTTTTATCTATTGGAAAAACCGCTTTGAAACTTATGTGAAATCAAAAGACATAGATCTATGGTATATAATTATAGAAGGTGATCATTAAGCTATAATAAAAGATATCACAAGTGGTCGGGATGAGGGTACTTTACTTGCTCTTCATAGTGATGAGCAAAAGAAGTTGATTGCTAAAAATAATGAAGCAAAAATGATGCTTTACAATGCTTTACCTAAAAAGGAGTATGAAAGAGTCTTTATATGTAAACCGCTAAAGAAATTTGGCAATCTTTAATAATCACTCATCAAGGAAACTCACAAGTCAAGGATAACGAAATTGATCTTCTTGTTAACAATATGAACAATTTGTTATCCCTGAAGATGAGATCATTGATAGTGCATTTGCTAGGTTTAATACTATCATTACTTCCCTTAAAGCACTTAATGAATCTTTTTGTAGCAAGAACTTTGTCAGGAAATTTTTTGAGCACTCCATCCGAAGTGGAGAGCAAAAGTGACGGTCATTGAAGAATCTAAAGATCTTTCAAGCATGTCACTCGACGAGCTAATTGGAAACCTCAAAGGTCATGAAATGGTAATGGAAAAGGATTCGGAGATAGTTAAGGGTAAAAAGGAAAAAGTCAAATCCATTGCCTTGAAAGCTAGAGTGGACTCAAGTGATGACGAAGAATCTAGCTAGGGTAGTAAAGATGAAGAATATGCCATGGCCGTAAGAGATTTCAAAATATTTTTTATAAGATGAGGAAGGTTCGTAAGACAACCTCGAGAAGACAAGAAATCCTTTCGAATGGATCGTGATGACAAGAAAGGAGAAGGCGAAAGAAAGTGTTTTACATGTGGAGATACAAGTCATCTAATATGAGATTGTCCTAAGCCACCCAAAAAAGAGAATCAAAGGGCTCTTGTAAGTGGTGCTTGGAGTGGAAGTGAAGATGATGACGAGAAGCCAAAGAATGACGAAATTGCTCTCATGGCTCAAGACTCAAACGAGGTACACTCTGACTCATCTTATTCTTCTATTGATAATGACACCTTGCAAAAGGAATATAACAAACTGTGTGAACTTAGCTTAAAAATCATAAACAAAAACAAGTTTTTGAAAACCAAAAAGGAATTTTTAGAAAATGAAGTTTATGAGTTAAAAGAAAAAGCAAAACGTTCAGAAAAGAGTAAAGCTATTGACGAGGTATGTACATCATGTCAAGAGCTTAGACTTGAATTGGAGAAACTTAAAATCACACAGGATGCACTTATCAAACAAAACTCTAAGTTCAAAAAGTTTGATAAAAATATTTGTTGTGCGGATGAAATAATGAAAATCCAAAAATTACCATACGATAAAACTGGACTATGATTTATGAAATTAGGAGATTTAAGTATTCTAAAGAAACAAGCCGAAAAAGTACAAGAAACTGTTCCAACTGTCTCAGGAACCCACGGATGAGACGGAACCAAAATTTTGGTTCCGCCTGTGGAAAAGAATGGTTCCGTGGGTACCTCAGCAGAACAGAAAACTTGTAAGTCGGCCCGTACTGAGTTTGTTAAAGTCATAAAGAAACCTAACACTATTACAAATGAAACTAAAAAAAACAGCTGTTACAATAGGATTAGGACTTGCTAAAAATGAGTATAGATCCAAAATAACTCAACAGAGGCCTAAAACACCTATTCCCAAATGCCCATTTCCAAAAAGCAACTACAACGCACAACCCAACTATCAACATAATGGTTGGAATCAAAACTTCCCAAGGCAATATCAAACTCCTAACTACATGCCATGGAACTCATATCCACCATTCTCATACATGAACCAAGTAAATGGGATGTTTAACCAAAATGGACCCATGAGATATTGGGGACCAAATGCTTGAGTTTTCATGCGACTTAGGTATGCTAGAAAGTCGGGTTGGAACCAGATAAGTGGATCAAAGATAGTGGATGCTCAAGACACATGACGGTAGATAAAAGCATCTTCTTAACATACCAAGAGTATGACGGAGGTAATGTCACTTTTGGTAGCAAATTGAAAAGCAAAATTATCGAAAAAGGTACAATCTCCCATGACTCACTCTCTATTGAAAATGTTGCTCATGTGGATAATCTAGGATTTAATCTTCTTAGCATTAGTCAACTATTTGATAAGAAGTATAACGTACTATTTAGCGAAAATGAAAGTAAAATACTAAAAGATGGAATAACCATAGCTAAAGGAGTTAGGAAGAATAACGTATACGTTATGAAAATTGATAAAACATCTAGAGATAAACTTTGCCTCACCTCTTTAGATGATACCTCAACTCTTTGGCATAGACGTCTAGGCCACGCCAATATGAGACTCATCCAATCTCTATCATCAAAAGAACTCGTTAGGAACTTACCCAAGTTGAAATATGACCAACACTTTTGTGATGCTTGCAAAATTGGAAAATCAATTCATAGTGGCCATAAGGCTAAAAATATGGTGTCTACATCTAGGTGTCTAGAACTGTTGCATATGGATTTATTTGGTCCATCCGCTATACAAAGTTATGGAGGTAACTTCTACACTTTGGTCATAGTAGATGATCATTCAAGACACACTTGGACAAAAATTTTGAAAAGCAAAAACGAAGCTTTTGATAAATTTGAAATTCTTAGTAAGAAAATTCAAAACCAACTAGGAAGTCGCATTGTGTCAATTAGAACAGATCATGGTCGTGAATTTGATAATGAAATACAATTTGGAGCTTTTTATGATGCTAATGGCATAACAGATAACTTTTCATCTCCTTGTACTCCTCAGTCAAACGGTGTAGTAGAACGTAAAAACCGAACTCTTCAAGAGATGAGTAGAACAATGCTTAATAAACAAAACATACCACAAAATTTTTGGTGTAACGCCGTTGACACATCCACCTATATTTTAATTAGAGTTTTAATACGACTATTTTTTAACAAAACTCCATATGAACTATATAGAGGTAAAAAGCCTACGCTAGGATACGTTAAATTTTTTGGTAGTAAATGTTTTATTCTAAACACAAAGGAGTATCTCACCAAATTTGACCCAAAGTCTTATGAAGATGTATTTCTTGGATATTCACAAAATAGCAAAGCTTACATTGTTTTAAACAAAGAAATCTTAAGAGTCGAGGAATCGCTAAATGTAACGTGATGAAAGTCCACCTCCCTCTAAGACATCACCGTTGGTAGATGATGACTTAGTTGAAAGTCAAATTTTTGAAAACCAAGAGAATCTAGATAATGACAAGGAAGATGAAATATTAAATAAAGAAATTGTCAATATCCAAGAGTCTAAAAGTCATCCATCAGATAGTGTCATAGGAAAAGTTAATGAAAGAACCTTAAGATCAAAAGTCCAAAATCAAAGTAACTTCTTTTGTTTTGTATCAACCATTGAACCCAAAAATATAAACGATGCTATAAAAGATGAATCTTGGGTCATAGCAATGCAAGAAGAATTAAATCAATTTGCTAGAAATGATGTTTGGACATTAGTTCCTCAACCAAAAAGTCAAACTATAATTGGAACAAAATGTATCTTTCGAAATAAAATGGATGAAAATGGTGTAGTGTCTAGAAACAAAGCTAGGCTAGTAGCACAAGGTTATAATCAACAATAAGACATTTACTACGATGAAACTTTTGCTCCGGTTGCTAGGCTCAAGTTTATTAGAATTTTACTTGCATATGCATGTGCACATGATTTCAAACTTTTTCAAATGGATGTCAAAAGTGCATTATTGAACGGATTTATAAATGAAGAAGTATATGTCGCACAACCTCCAGGTTTCACCAATTTTGAAAAACCTAATCATGTTTATTAGGTTATGGGTCCCAATACCGTCTTTCACGGTGTATGGGGAAGGATGAGACGTAGACAGCCTTACCCCTACCTAAGGTAGAGAGGTGCTTCCGGTTCTACAAAGGTAGAAAAGGACATCCGGCCTTGCAAGGTGTAATACCTGAAAACTCTATAATATGTAAAATGACCAAATTGCCCCTGAGAATTTAAAACCTAAATAAAACATATGTAAAGCATAAAATAAATTCCAAACTTCTAGTAATGAGCAAGCTATGATCCCAAATAATTTTAACAATTACATTTAACTTTTACACAAGCCATGAAGATTACCAAAGTGCCCTTGGCGCCTAATATAATTTTTAAATTCAAAGTTATAAAGTTATAAAAGGAAAATTTAAAAGAAAATAAAGGGCATTAAAGTTTATTGATTGCTAATTAATTTCCTTGACCAATTACTGAAAATTAGGGTCTATTTTAGGTCTAATAATCGGCCACTAACAATATTTTATCACACACATTGTTTTCTCCTATTTCTCCAAAACCGATCAAACCAAATTCACCAAATAATTCTCCAATTCAATCATCCGAATTTCTGGAATTAAGACATCATTTTTCTGGTGTTCTTAGGGTTCTTAGGAAGCCTAGAAAAATAGTCTCACGAATTTTAGAGGTCGGGTTTGCAAGATATCGAAATTCCTTCTTCTTTTCCATTCGATAGGTAATAATTCGATTTTGATTGATTCGATCATTGTGAATTTCATTTTCTATTTTTCTCACGTCCCTCACATCATGTATGGTCTGTGAAAAATAATTACAAGGTCGTGGAGTGGCTGTGGTGATCGTGGTGAATTCTTTGGTGTCGAGTTCTTGATCCGATAAGTCTAAAATCAAAGTGCCCTATCCGCTCGTTCAATAAATTATTGGGTATTTTTCTGAGCTTATACTAATCCTATATAACATGAGAAAAATGCTAAAACACATCCATGCATTGTATATTGATCGCATGATAATTATTGAAAGTGAAACCCTAGAATCGAATTAATTATCTAAATCATGCATGCGAATTTTCTGGATCATGTTAGTATTTTTCATGGCTTCTATAATCATCATATAACACTAGAAAAATGGCCATTCGAATTTTAGAGGCCTAAAACTATTATTTGTAAATTTATGTATAATCGGCTAAAGTAAAATAAAAGGGAAAATATGAACTAAACCCTAAATCAAATTGAATGAATGATTATATGATTGATTCTGAATTTATATGATATTAAAATGATATGGTAATGATTGCTTGATGATTGAAAGCAATTAGGGTTTGATTTAGTTATAAAATGTTTTTACCGATTTAGAATATAATTGTCAAGGGGATGTTTTGTAATTTTTGGAAACTCATGGACTATTTTTAAAATGATATTTAGGACTGTTACAATATGGGAAAAATATAACTTGAGGGGTCTATATGTAAATTTGGTGTTTAAAAGGTTAAATGGGTAATTATATATGTTTAATAATTCGAATTGCAAATTAATTAAAACAAGGGACTAAAAATGTAAATACTGGAAACTTGAGGTCATTTTGGGTAAATTATAATGTTAAGATGTTTTGGTGTAAGTTTGGATAATTATAGGGGCCAATAGGTAATTATTTGGAATTTACAAATTGATATATATGTTTTATAAATTATAAGGACTAATTGTGTAATTATGAGAAACTAATGGATTAGATCGTACTATGCATGAAACTTAAGGGTATATTCTGAAATAAATTAAAATAAGGGCTAGTGGTGTAATTAGAATTAATATTTGAATAAAATGGTAAATTATGTAACTTTAGGGTTTGTTTTGTAACTTTTATAAATAAAGGGTTTAAAGTGTAAAATATGAAACTCAAGGGGCTGATGTTGTAATTCTGAATAAATGGAGTATTTAAATAAGTAAATCATGATATTTTCATTCTAGACCTTTAATTTGATATAATTACAATTAAAACCCTAAACTATGTAAACTTGTCATATTTAACCCTAAACTTTTATAACTTGCTAAAACCAACCCTAATCCCATAATGAGACTAAAATTAAGACTTAACTAAATCATAATACTTAAACCTTACTCATTATAGAAATCTGCTAATTTTGGAAACTTGCTAAATAAGGAAACTTTCTAAAAATGGAAACCTGCTAAAAATAGAAAGATACTTAATATGGAAATGGGATCTTTAGTAATCATGTCTTTACTCCTCTAGGTGTGAAGAGGGAGTAGTTCTGTGGTCTTGATCATCTTATTTCAGTGTGTTTCCTTTGTCAGCAATAAGGTACAGATATTCTGCCCTTCTTTAGTAAGGTGCCTTCGTCTCATGTTGATTTCTGATTCACTGCCATGTTCCTTGTTTCTATGAACCTTTGATATTGACCTACTGATACTGAACCTTTCTTATATTGAACCTACTGATATTGAACCTCTGTCACTGAACCATCTGATATGAACTGTTGTTATACTGAACTGGATATTGACCTATGAAACTAAACTGAATACTGAATACTGATACTTGACCACTGACCCACAGTTTGATACTACGAGCCATAACTAGTCATGAGGGTTTCATGACCATGTCATTGATGCACCGATGGCATGACTCTAGGGCAGGAGAGTGATGACCTGTTCCGTCCCTTTTATGTATTTATTTGGTGTTGGGAGGTTTATGGCCACCAGGGGCGTATGGATGCATCCTAGAACTGTTACTGTTACTGATTACTGATTACTGTATTACTGGTGACTGATGGTGTGTGCGATACACGTCTTTCACATACTGGGAGCTGATCACTCCACTTACTGTTTGAGGACTCCCCTCATGATTACTGTTTTACTGAGAGGTCTCCCCTCTATATGATTATATGGTTACATGATTACACTGATTACTGTTACTGATTACTGATACTGGGGCTCGTAGAGGATTACTGTTTTCCTACACCTTTACTCTTTATCCTTCATTACTGCTATTTCATATTAATGCTTAACTCTGATCTATTCATACTGTTATTCCTTATTTCTACTGCTTGTTATCGTTATATCTGTTCACTGAGCTCGTGTAGCTCAGCCGTGTTTTCTTTTCACACGGCAGGTAATTAAGCTAGGAGCTGGGCTTAGCTTTGGGGTTGAGTGCACTTGAGTGGAGCTTGTTCTTTATAGCTTATCTACCATTTGATTTCATTAGACTTTATGTTGCCATTGTTTGGGCATTGAACTTATGTACTTCTTTTATTTCCTTTCATTTTGGATTAAGTCATGTTGACTTATTGTGGGATTATGTATTTTGACTTCCGCTATTTATGCATGGATACTATGTTTATCTGATATGAAACCATATATTTGTGATATCTTTACCCTTGTCGGGTCGGGGTGTTACAATTTATGGTATCAGAGACAGGTTTCCGAAACCCGTTGGCTTAGGCCTTTGACCTGTGAGGATTGGGTAGACATTAGGTTTTCCTTTCGCGTACTCTTTTCCTTATTCTGCCCTGTCATATTTTGCTTCACCTTACTAATCGTCTTCATAATTCTATAGATGGTTAACACTCGTCATCAGGAGTATAACAGTGGAGGAGATGCTGAAACCCCCAATCTGGAGGAAATGATAGCTAATGCTGTAGCCCGTCTGTTACCGGGCCTTAACACTGAGGCGGTGGTCAACCGGCTTATCAGTGGTGGAGCTGGCCCATCTGGGGGTGCTGGCAGTTCTTCTGGTGGTGGGGGCCGACCCACTACCATTAATGGGTGGCTGGAGAGTTTTAATAAGCTCAAGCCGTTGTCCTTCTCTTCTGCTGCTACTCCTCAAGCAGCAGAAGATTGGATCACCCACATGGAGAAACTGTTCGAAGTGTTAGGTTGTGAGGACGGGTTCAAGACTCGTCTGGCTGTGTTCAAGTTAGAGGGTGACGCGCTCAATTGGTGGAAAGCGCACAAAGAAGCAAAGGGTGGTGATGCATACGTTCTTGGTTGTTCATGGGCTGATTTTCGTACCACGTTCTATAATCGGTACTTTCCTGCTTCCGAGCAGCAGAGGTTCATTAGGGAGTACAATACTATCTCTCAGCTTGATTCTGAAAATGCTGGGCAGTATCTGGAACGGTTTCAGCGATTAGTCAGTTTTGTGGGGCCGCTTGCTGGGGATTCTAAGCAGCAGGCTAGGCAATACAAATGGGGACTCAAGAGGTTAGTAACCTATTTAAGTTGATGGTTGGTACCAATAGACATTAATACATTTTCTTTTGCTATTGTATTAGGTGGGTACTAGACCGCATACTTAATGATGAGTTTAAAGACCCGGCAGAATGTTGCGACGCAGCTCGCAATATTGAGATATTTCATCAGGGATCTGGGTATAAGAGGAACAGAGATGGGGATAGGATTCAGACTCAGGGTCAGAGCAGGGATTTTAAGGGTCGGAATGACAGGAGCTATGATTCTCGTGGACAGGGGGATCGACGATACGACCATCAGGGTCAGGCTGGCAGGAATCATGATCAGAGGAGGTCGGATACTAGAGGGCAGGATTCCAGGTCCACTACTAGGCAGGGAGATGATCGCTCAGGACGCAACAACGGTCAGAAACAGTGGAGAGACCAGACTGGTAGGGGTAATCAGCAGGGCAGGGCTTCGGGTTCTAGTTCTCAAGGAGGTGCGTCTGGGGGTTCTTATTCTTTTCCTATTTGCACTACTTGTGGGAGACGTCATGCTGGGGCTTGTCGTGTGGCTACTGGGGCATGTTTTAGATGCGGGTCTACGGAGCATAGAGTGAAAGACTGCCCTAAACACCCGGAGGCAGCCGGGAACTATTTGAAACCACCCCCTCCACCACCTAACACTGGCCGTGTATATTCTATGACGCGGGATCAGGCGGCACAGTCTTCAGGTACGATTACGGGCGTTTTATATATTGGTGATCATGCTATTTTCACACTTTTTGATACTGGAGCCACACATTCTATCATATCTATGAAATTGGTTAAGAAACTTAATATATCACCAACACCACTAAATAATCAAGTATCCCTCTCCACTCCCATGAAACTCAGTACTCTTATTGATCATGAATATGTAAACTGTCCTATACGATTCGATGACCGAATCCGTTCGGCTAACTTACTTCCTCTGGACATGACTGACTTTGACGTTATCCTGGGCATGGATTGGTTATCTTTTCATAGAGCCACCATTGACTGTCATGCTCGCAAAGTAATCTTTGGTGATCTAACTCAGCCTGAATTTGTCTTTCATGAAACACGCTCTTTGAAATCTGTGAAAATTATCTCTGCTATGAAAGCAAGGACTCTAATATCTCATGGTTGCCAAGGTTATTTGGCCTCTGTTAAAGATTCATCTGTCGAGGGTCCTGATATTAATACTGTTCATGTTGTTCGGGAATTTTCTGATGTTTTCCCTGAAAAACTTCCTGGTCTTGCTCCGGCCAGAGAGGTTGAATTTGCTATCGATCTGATTCCCGGCGCCGAGCCTATCTCTAAGGCTCCGTACCGGATGGCACCGGTGGAACTTAAAGAGTTAAAGGAACAGCTTGAAGAGTTATTGGACTGTGGATTTATTCGCCCGAGTGTGTCACCATGGGTGCTCCTGTACTTTTTGTAAAGAAGAAAGATGGGTCCATGCGGTTGTGTATTGATTACCGGGAGCTAAACCGCATCACTATTCGAAACCGTTATCCGCTACCTCGCATTGATGACTTGTTCGATCAGTTACAGGGAGCTAAAGTATTCTCCAAGATTGACTTGCGATCTGGTTATCACCAGTTGCGGGTTAAAGAGCAGGACATTTCTAAGACTGCTTTCCGTACCCGGTATGGACATTATGAGTTCTTGGTTATGCCTTTTGGGTTAACAAATGCTCCTGCAGTATTTATGGACTTAATGAACCGAGTCTTCCATGAATTTCTTGATAAATTCGTCATCGTTTTCATTGATGATATTCTGGTATATTCTAAGTCAGCGGAAGAGCACGAGCAACATTTGCGTACTGTTTTGGGTATTCTGAGACAGCAGAAATTATACGCTAAATTTTCCAAGTGTGAATTCTGGTTGGACCGAGTTGCTTTCCTTGGTCATATCGTGTCTGCAGATGGGATTACCATGGATCCAGCTAAGGTTGAGGCTATCACAAAATGGCCAAGACCTACCACGGTAACCGAAGTCAGGAGTTTTCTGGGTTTAGCTGGCTACTATCGACGTTTTGTCGAGGGGTTTTCGAAGTTGGCTTTACCGTTGACTCAGTTGATGAGAAAGGGTGAAAAGTTTGTGTGGACGGATGAACGTGAGCAGAGCTTTGAGGAGTTGAAACGACGACTAGTTTCTGCACCTATTTTGACCTTACCGTCGGGTTCGGGAGGATTTCAGATTTATAGTGATGCTTCCAAGAAGGGTTTAGGTTGTGTTCTCATGCAGAATGGGAAAGTAATTGCCTATGCTTCAAGGCAGTTAAAACCCTATGAGGAAAATTATCCGACCCATGATCTGGAGTTGGCAGCTGTGGTATTTGCGTTGAAAATATGGAGACATTACTTATACGGTGAATCATGTGATATCTTCACGGATCATAAGAGTCTCAAATACATATTTACTCAGAAAGAGCTCAACATGAGGCAGAGAAGATGGTTGGAGCTTCTGAAAGATTATGACACTAATATCCAGTATCATCCCGGCAAGGCGAATGTTGTTGCCGATGCACTCAGCAGGAAATCGGGGATGATTGCTAGTATGAATATCGAGCCTCGTATTCTTCAGGATTTAGAGCGGTTAGAGATTGAGCTATGTGAAAAAGGCGTTAGTGGTTTTTGGGCAAGTCTGAAGGTGGAATCAAACTTGATGCTGCGGATTAAGGAAGCTCAGAAGGACGATGGTGAACTCTGGGCTATTGTGCAGAATGTCGAGGAGGGTAAGCAGTCTGAATTTCGGGTTGATGATAGTGGTATTGTATGGTATGGAGATCGATTATGTGTTCCTGATGTTTCTGATCTACGTGAGGCCTTGTTGGCTGAGGCTCATAGTTCTCCTTTTTCTATCCATCCTGGTTCTACCAAGATGTATCGGGATCTGAAGCAACACTTCTGGTGGAACGGCATGAAGCAGGATGTGGCATCGTTTATAGCTAGATGTATGACCTGTCAGCAGGTCAAGATTGAACACCAAAGAGCTAGTGGGTTATTGCAGCCTTTGGAGATTCCAGTTTGGAAGTGGGATGAAATATCCATGGATTTTGTTTGTGGTTTACCGTTGACTCGTAGGAAGCATGACGCGATTTGGGTGGTCGTTGATCGGCTAACTAAATCCGCTCATTTCTTACCCATCCGTATGAGCTACAGTGTTAGTAAGTTGTCAGAAATCTTCACGCAGGAGATTGTTAGGTTGCATGGCACTCCTTCTTCTATCGTTTCTGATCGTGATCCTCGTTTTACTTCGCGCTTCTGGAAAGGGTTACATAAAGTTTGGGGTGTTCGTCTTAAGTTCAGTACCGCTTTTCATCCCCAAACTGATGGTCAGTCGGAGAGGACCATCCAGACATTAGAGGATATGTTACGGGCGTGTGCATTGGAATGGACGGGTAGTTGGGATGATTACCTGTGTCTGGTAGAGTTCGCCTATAATAATAGTTGGCACGCGAGCATTGATATGGCACCTTTTGAGATGTTATATGGTCGAAAGTGCAGAGCACCGGTATGTTGGGATGAGGTAGGGGAACATCTTCTTGAAGGTCCTGAGATGATTGAGGTCACAAATGAAAAGGTTGCTACGGCTAAAGAAAAATTGAAAGAGGCACGGGCACGTCAAAAGAGTTATGCGGATAAGCACCGTCGGGATCTAGAGTTTAATGTCGGCGACCGGGTATTTCTTAAAGTATCTCCGTTCCGAGGTGTCAAACGTTTTGGTATTAAGGGCAAGCTCAGCCCTCGGTTTATTGGACCTTTTGAAATTCTGGAGCGTATCGGAGAAGTATCGTATCGTTTAGCTCTACCACCTCAGTTGGCTCATGTTCATAATGTATTTCATGTATCTCTTTTGAGGGGATACAATTATCACCCTCTGCATGTGGCTTCTTATCCGTTTGATCAAATCCGTCCCGATATGACCTTATCTGAAGAACCGGAGGCGGTTCTAGAGCGTCAGGAACGCGTTATGAGAAACAAAGTCATTCCTTTTGTAAAGATTCTTTGGCGGAATCACCCAGCACGCGAGGCAACCTGGGAGACCGAAGAATCGATACGATCGAGTTATCCTCATTTCATGTTTTGATCTGGTATGTTCAGTTTCATTTCTGTTATGTTTCCTTTCTCATGTCCTTGCAAATTTCGAGGACGAAATTTTTCTGTTAGTGGGGAAGAAGTTGTAATACCTGAAAACTCTATAATATGTAAAATGACCAAATTACCCCTGGGAATTTAAAACCTAAATAAAACACATGTAAAGCATAAAATAAATTCCAAACTTTTAGTAATGAGCAAGCTATGATCCCAAATAATTTTAACAATTACATTTAACTTTTACACAAGCCATGAAGATTACCAAAGTGCCCTTGGCGCCTAATATAATTTTTAAATTCAAAGTTATAAAGTTATAAAAGGAAAATTTAAAAGAAAATAAAGGGCATTAAAGTTTATTGATTGCTAATTAATTTCCTTGACCAATTACTGAAAATTAGGGTCTATTTTAGGTCTAATAATCGGCCACTAACAATATTTTATCACACACATTGTTTTCTCCTATTTCTCCAAAACCGATCAAACCAAATTCACCAAATAATTCTCCAATTCAATCATCCGAATTTCTGGAATTAAGACATCATTTTTCTGGTGTTCTTAGGGTTCTTAGGAAGCCTAGAAAAATAGTCTCACGAATTTTAGAGGTCGGGTTTGCAAGATATCGAAATTCCTTCTTCTTTTCCATTCGATAGGTAATAATTCGATTTTGATTGATTCGATCATTGTGAATTTCATTTTCTATTTTTCTCACGTCCCTCACATCATGTATGGTCTGTGAAAAATAATTACAAGGTCGTGGAGTGGCTGTGGTGATCGTGGTGAATTCTTTGGTGTCGAGTTCTTGATCCGATAAGTCTAAAATCAAAGCGCCCTATCCACTCGTTCAATAAATTATTGGGTATTTTTCTGAGCTTGTTCTAATCCTATATAACATGAGAAAATTGCTAAAACACATCCATGCATTGTATATTGATCGCATGATAATTATTGAAAGTGAAACCCTAGAATCGAATTAATTATCTAAATCATGCATGCGAATTTTCTGGATCATGTTAGTATTTTTCATGGCTTCTATAATCATCATATAACACTAGAAAAATGGCCATTCGAATTTTAGAGGCCTAAAACTATTATTTGTAAATTTATGTATAATCGGCTAAAGTAAAATAAAAGGGAAAATATGAACTAAACCCTAAATCAAATTGAATGAATGATTATATGATTGATTCTGAATTTATATGATATTAAAATGATATGGTAATGATTGCTTGATGATTGAAAGCAATTAGGGTTTGATTTAGTTATAAAATGTTTTTACCGATTTAGAATATAATTGTCAAGGGGATGTTTTGTAATTTTTGGAAACTCATGGACTATTTTTAAAATGATATTTAGGACTGTTACAATATGGGAAAAATATAACTTGAGGGGTCTATATGTAAATTTGGTGTTTAAAAGGTTAAATGGGTAATTATATATGTTTAATAATTCGAATTGCAAATTAATTAAAACAAGGGACTAAAAATGTAAATACTGGAAACTTGAGGTCATTTTGGGTAAATTATAATGTTAAGATGTTTTGGTGTAAGTTTGGATAATTATAGGGGCCAATAGGTAATTATTTGGAATTTACAAATTGATATATATGTTTTATAAATTATAAGGACTAATTGTGTAATTATGAGAAACTAATGGATTAGATCGTACTATGCATGAAACTTAAGGGTATATTCTGAAATAAATTAAAATAAGGGCTAGTGGTGTAATTAGAATTAATATTTGAATAAAATGGTAAATTATGTAACTTTAGGGTTTGTTTTGTAACTTTTATAAATAAAGGGTTTAAAGTGTAAAATATGAAACTCAAGGGGCTGATGTTGTAATTCTGAATAAATGGAGTATTTAAATAAGTAAATCATGATATTTTCATTCTAGACCTTTAATTTGATATAATTACAATTAAAACCCTAAACTATGTAAACTTGTCATATTTAACCCTAAACTTTTATAACTTGCTAAAACCAACCCTAATCCCATAATGAGACTAAAATTAAGACTTAACTAAATCATAATACTTAAACCTTACTCATTATAGAAATCTGCTAATTTTGGAAACTTGCTAAATAAGGAAACTTTCTAAAAATGGAAACCTGCTAAAAATAGAAAGATACTTAATATGGAAATGGGATCTTTAGTAATCATGTCTTTACTCCTCTAGGTGTGAAGAGGGAGTAGTTCTGTGGTCTTGATCATCTTATTTCAGTGTGTTTCCTTTGTCAGCAATAAGGTACAGATATTCTGCCCTTCTTTAGTAAGGTGCCTTCGTCTCATGTTGATTTCTGATTCACTGCCATGTTCCTTGTTTCTATGAACCTTTGATATTGACCTACTGATACTGAACCTTTCTTATATTGAACCTACTGATATTGAACCTCTGTCACTGAACCATCTGATATGAACTGTTGTTATACTGAACTGGATATTGACCTATGAAACTAAACTGAATACTGAATACTGATACTTGACCACTGACCCACAGTTTGATACTACGAGCCATAACTAGTCATGAGGGTTTCATGACCATGTCATTGATGCACCGATGGCATGACTCTAGGGCAGGAGAGTGATGACCTGTTCCGTCCCTTTTATGTATTTATTTGGTGTTGGGAGGTTTATGGCCACCAGGGGCGTATGGATGCATCCTAGAACTGTTACTGTTACTGATTACTGATTACTGTATTACTGGTGACTGATGGTGTGTGCGATACACGTCTTTCACATACTGGGAGCTGATCACTCCACTTACTGTTTGAGGACTCCCCTCATGATTACTGTTTTACTGAGAGGTCTCCCCTCTATATGATTATATGGTTACATGATTACACTGATTACTGTTACTGATTACTGATACTGGGGCTCGTAGAGGATTACTGTTTTCCTACACCTTTACTCTTTATCCTTCATTACTGCTATTTCATATTAATGCTTAACTCTGATCTATTCATACTGTTATTCCTTATTTCTACTGCTTGTTATCGTTATATCTGTTCACTGAGCTCGTGTAGCTCAGCCGTGTTTTCTTTTCACACGGCAGGTAATTAAGCTAGGAGCTGGGCTTAGCTTTGGGGTTGAGTGCACTTGAGTGGAGCTTGTTCTTTATAGCTTATCTACCATTTGATTTCATTAGACTTTATGTTGCCATTGTTTGGGCATTGAACTTATGTACTTCTTTTATTTCCTTTCATTTTGGATTAAGTCATGTTGACTTATTGTGGGATTATGTATTTTGACTTCCGCTATTTATGCATGGATACTATGTTTATCTGATATGAAACCATATATTTGTGATATCTTTACCCTTGTCGGGTCGGGGTGTTACAAAAGGACATCCGGCCTTGCAAGGGGTGAGGATCTAACCCTTGACCTCTGTCTCCAGAGGCAAGGGTGTTAACCACTTGATCCAACCTTGCTCTTTTTGAAAACCTAATCATGTCTATAAACTTAAAAAGGCTTTATATGGACTTAAGCAAGCACCAAAAGCATGGTATGATTGACTTAAAACATTCTTAGTTGACCATAAGTACACCATGAGTTTAGTAGATAACACTCTCTTCACCAAGAAAAAGGATTTGCATATTATCATTGTCCAAATATATGTGGATGACATCATATTCGGATCAACTTGTCAAGAGCTATGTGATGATTTTTCAAAAATCATGCACGACGAGTTTGAGATGAGTATGATGGGAGAACTAAACTTTTTCTGAGGACTTCAAATCAAACAATTAGAAGATGGAATATTCTTTAACCAATCTAAATACATAAAGGATATGCTTAAGAAATTTAGTCTTGAAAACTCTAAACCTACTAAAACTCATATGTCCTCGGAAACCAAACTTACCAAGGATGAAGAAGGTGACTCGTGAATTACCAAGGATGAAGAAGGTGACTCGGTAGATAATACTAAATATAGAGGAATGATTGGTAGTCTACTTTATCTTACGGCTAGTAGACCTGACATTATGTTTAGTGTTTGTCTATGTGCTCGCTTTCAAGAAAATCCAAAGACATCACATCTTGAAGCCGTAAAACGAATATGTAGATACATAAAAGTTACTACACATCTAGGATTATGGTATCCCAAAGGAACGGGTGTTTAAACCATAGTGTATGCCGACTCAGACCATGCCGGTGACTATGTTGATAGAAAAAGCACAAGTGGTATTTGTACTTTTGTTGGACATTGTCTCACCTCATGGTTCTCTAAGAAACAAACGGCTCTCGTCATTTCAACAACCGAAGCCGAATATGTATCAGCTGGAAAAGCATGTCAACAAGCTCTTTGGATGAAGCAAGCTCTCGTCGAATATGGAACTCAAATTAACGACATCTCTATTCTTTGCGACAACAAAAGAGCTATCGACCTCAATAAAAATCCAGTTCAACATGCTCGAACTAAGCACATTGAAATCCGACATCATTTCCTTCGCGACTGTTAGGAATATAAATATTCTAGTGAAGACTCGGTCACCCCGGGTACTTAATAGCTTTATATAGCTCATAGGATTATATTAGTAAGTTAAAGTAGTTTGGTTAAAATAGAACTCGTGGAGTGGGTCGGGTCTTTACCCACTGTCAGCTCACTCTACAGCCCACTAGGGGCATATATTATGTACTATATAAAGCCCTTCCCACACAAGGGAAGGGTTGGACCTTTCACTTCTCTAATCATACAACTTCTACTTCTCTCTCTACAAAGGCTCCCAACTCACTTTCTCTTTCTACAAATCTCTATTCTATTCGGCATAATCTAAATCCATACGTGTTATATAGTTAGTGAACATCTTACAATTGGTATCAAGAGCCATGGTTAGGTTCATATGAGTTCATGTTCACGGATTTCATAGGTTGTTTTTAGGTTTCTTGGTTCGAATAGTTTTTCTAGGGAAAATCACTGGTACGATTTTGTTTGTGGTTAAATCTGTGAAAATCTTGTACTTTCTTGTTCAAGATTGTTACATAAGCGTTGTTTAGTTGCTGGGTTGGTTGTTTCTGTCGATTTGTGGAGTATTTGGTCAAATCGTTTGGTGTTTGCAAAAGTATTCTTGGCTGCGATTTGAGTTGCGTCCAGAAGTTCATCGCTGCGATTTGACCAGTTGGGAAATTAGTAGTAGCGATTTGGTATATCTTGGATTCTGGGATTTGACTTATTACTCAACCGGGAAAAAGAAGTCAAATCGCTAGAAAGCGACTGTTTTGGCATATTGTGGGTTGCGATTTGACGAGATAGTGACATTTTGTCCGGTAGTGAGTTGCGATTTGACTCGAAGAGATAGTGACAATTTGTCCGGTTGTGAGTTGCGAGTTGACTCTAGCGATTTGAGTTGTTCCGGTTGTGATTTGACAGTTACGACTTGGGTTTTCTGGTTGCTATTTGCTTATTGCGATTTGAGCTCACTCTGTTGCGATTAAAGGCTGTGACTTGTGACTTGAGTCATTGCGATTTGATCTTTGCGATTTGACTTACGATTGACAAATTGTGATTTGATTATTTATGATTTGACAAGTTGCGATTTGATTTATTGTGATTCGACTGATTGCTATTTGACTAGTTGCGATTTGACGTTGCGAGTTGACACTTGCGATTTGACTTATTGTGATTTGGTTTATTGCGATTTGACTTGTTGCGATTTGACAATTTGTAACTTGACTTGTTGCGATTTGATCAAATTAAGATTTGACTTTTGTAACTTGAATTTTGAAAATCAATTTTGCAATTCACTCTTGGATTACGGTTTCTCTTGTTGATTTTAGAAAATCTCGCGAAAGAATCGATTTCTCGGTTTAAATCACAAAAGTTTAAAATCCTGTCTTAATCATGACAAGCACTGCATCTGATGACATACAAGCTGCTGGGTCCGATACTCGTCCTCCTATGTTAGATAGGACTGACTACGAGTCATGGGCCCAAAGAATTCGTCTCTACTGCTTGGGTAAAGAAAATGGGTTCAATATTCTCAAATCAAATGATGAAGGACCATTCCAGATTGGCACTACTCGTGACGTTGTTACCACTGGTGATGACGGAACTGTAACTTTGGGAATCGACAGGCCTCGAACATACAATGATCTGACTGAGGAGGAAAAGAAGAGGCATGATGCTGATATTAGAGCCTCGAACATTGTTATTCAAGGTCTGCCAAAAGATGTTTACAAGCTCATCAACTTTAATACTGAAGCAAAAGCAGTGTGGGACAATGTAAAAATGCTATTGGCTGGGTCAGAACTCACAAAGGAAGATCGTGAGTCACAATTGTATGATGAGTTTGAACATTTCAAAATGAACCCGGGTGAGAATGTTACAGACTACTATGTAAGATTCCACAAGTTGGTGAACAACATGAGAATGATCAAAATGACAATGCCAAACATCCAACTTAACTCCAAGTTCGTGAACAATATGACCCCTGAATGGGACAGATTTGTGACTGCAGTTAAACTCAACAAGGGATTGAGGGATACAAACTATGAACAGCTGTATGCTTATCTGCAACAACATGAGAAACATGATGCATATGATCGTCGGTTGAGAGAAAAGCTCAATCCAGCTGCACCAAATGACCCACTGGCCTTTGTTGCAAATGTTCATCAATACAATCAACCACAACTTGATCAATCTTATCTGAATCCCATCCTACCAAAGAATCAGTCATTGTTTGCTCAATCATCCATGCACCCACAAACTACTATGAGCTATCAACTAGACTCTAGATATTCTCGCACTGATCAGATGATTGATGAGCTCTCCAATCAAGTGTCCTTGCTCGTTCAACAATTCAGAGCTACACTCCCTCAAACTAACAATCAACTCAGAACCTCATCTAACCTACGCACTCAGGCAATAGTGGAGGATGGTAGAATCGTGGTTCAGAACGTTCAAGGGAGACAAAACTTGAATCAAAGGAACTTGGGTAGAGGTAATGTGCAGATGAGAGCAGGGAATGCAAATCAAGGGCAGGGGAAGCAGCCAAAATGTTACAACTGTGGGGGACTCGGTCACATTGCCAGAAACTGCAATCAACCAAAACGTCCTCAGAACTCAGACTATTTCAAGGACAAGATGTTGTTGATGCAGGCTCAAGAAAATGGGGTTGTATTGGACGATGAAGAATTGTTATTTCTTGCTGGCGATGGGGGAAATACTTTTGATGCCGATGTGGATGAGCAGCCTGTTTAGGACCTTGCGCTTAATGATCCCAACATCTTCAAGGCTGATGATTGTGATGCGTTTGACTCTGATGTGGATGATGAATCGACTGCTCAGACAATCTTTATGGCCAATCTATCTTCGATGATCTCATCACCTCATCAAGCCAGTCCCTCCAATGCATCTGTGATTTCTGAGGTACTAAAACTTTATGACACATATAACGTAGTTGATGAACAGAAGATTCACAACGAAGTACAACAGACAGATGTGGTTGATTCAGATAATGTTGACATGGGAAATAGTAATATTATTCCATATGAACAATATGTGAATCACAACAACGTGTCTGATGTACAAGATGGTGCATCTTCTGTTGAAATGATTGCATGTGATGAAAACAATGCATGTGCCATAGATAATGATTGCCCTGTAGATGATGCTGGTGAGTGGCATGAAAACACTGTGTTTGTCCCTGATGACACCTTGACCACTAGATTAAACATATATAAGGATCAGGTGGCCCTTTATGAACAGCGTGCTAAATTCGAACTTAAAGAACGTGAGCAGAAAATGGAATGTCAAATGCGTTCACTTATAACTGAGCGTAATGTAAGGGAAGAAACATTAAAACAAGAGTTGAATTCTTTGAAAAATCAGCTAGATCAGTCTGTTAAACAAAAACAGGAGGCACAAAAATACTTAAATACTCTAAAGCAAGAATTCAAAGAAAAAGAAACACAACTCTTAAATGATTTCTCCAGACTTAAAACCTTAAAGAATAAGCTTGAGGATAAGTTGTACACACAAGACCAAACCAGACAGACTGCCCAAATGATTCAGAAGCACAAAAAGCTGTGTGATAAGCATAGTGAAAGTAATGTAGGTGAACCTAAATTAGCTCTCCTTAGGAATGCTAAAATAGCCCAACCTGCCTTATATGATGCCCACGTGATGATTATGCCTGGTCATGCCCCACCTGATGTTTCATCTTTAGAAGAGAATGATGAAATAGATGTGTGGAAAAGAGAAAGAGTGAATGAGAAAATGAAGGATCCCATCCGCATAGCCAATCGAATAATAGTCAAACCCCATGATTATAATAAGGAGAATCGATTGACTGTGTTTGCACCTCAAAAGAAGTTAACGCCTGAACAAATATTTTGGAAGTATGATATTGAAAAGAGAAAAGCTAATGAGCTTGAAGCCAAAACCCCATCCCTTAGGAAAATTGCTGATGCGACGGTGTATCCGCCCAATACACCTAGACATTTGGTTCCTTTGACTCTTCCTACTGAATGTAAAACTTTAATTAGCGTATATGTACTTTGTTAACTATTTGCTGATTTTGATAAAACATGTAAGAAGAGAATTACACCAACAGGAATAACTGAGGGAGAAAGGTGTTTTGAACAAACAAAAAGGTGTTACTTGACTGAGGTCATGCCATTCTTTAAACTACTCAAAGAACATTTTGAAGGGATGCAAGATTCCCTTAAAACAGAAGTAAATGAAATGAAAGTAGTGTTTAAAGATACGGAAAATGAGGTAACTCAAAATGTGATAGAACTTAAGAGTCGTGAGATTGAAAGAAAGAACATTCTCATCCCCAATGAGAATCTGATTGCTAGATGTATTGCACAAGATGTATTTTATACTGCTACTAATTCTGCATTGTCTGCTTGTCAATTTCATGAGTATTCTATAGCTTTGAATGTTACCCAGAATCGTGTTGTTGAGCTTAAGGGGGAGAATTTGAGATTACAAGAAAAAATTCAAAATGATGACCATGATAACATGGTCAAACGTTTTTCAAAACTGGAGGTTGACTATCTTAATTTACAATTAAAATATCAACACTTAGAAGAAAGATGCAAACTATCGAATTTCAAGACATCTTCGGATGCTCCTAAATTTGATACGTATATTGAATTAAACAAACGGGATGAGAAAATTCAAGCTCATACGAACACGATTCGACAATTGAGGGCTCAAATTGCCCAATTAAAATCAAACAAGTGTGATGTATATGGCACCAACAAACCTTCGTCTTCAGATTCTCAGAATTTTCACTATCAAGACACCATCAATAAGTTACACTATGAAAATGAGTGTTTTCGAGCTGAGAATTCTAAGATTAAACAGCATTACAAAGAGTTATATGACTTGATTAAAGTTACACGAAACAGTCATAACGAAAAGATAACTTCTTTGTTAAATGAAATTGAGAATCTTAAGACTCAGGTGAAAGGAAAAATGCCAAGTATCACTTGTGATTGTGGTGTACCAAAGGTTTCTGCTATTAAAAAGTATGATGTTGATGTTGGGCCTATTCCATTTCCCCTTAGAAACAATAGACCTGTCCATCAAATATATCTCTATCACCTTAGGGACGGCCTTGACACACTTCGTGAGGTTGTAGAAGAGGACAGAATAGAAAAGCCACTTGATAAAGCAGTTGTGTATGCCTGCGTCCTCACATAAAGGATTCAGGAATTGTTAGAATATGCCATTGGCACGGGCCCTAAGTCTAACCACCAAAGAGATAGATTAGTTGCATCATCATCCACAATTAAGAACAAGCATGTAACCTTTGAACTATCATCAAGAACATCTGAACCTAGCACATCAAAATCAGGAAAGCTTGTGACAGTGAAACAAACTAATGTTCCCATCATTACTTCTACAGGAGTGAAAAGTGACACCCAAGCTAGCGGGTCAGAGCCTAGAGGCAATGCAAGGAAAGATAGGACTGCGCCGGCTAAGAGTGATCACAAGAAGAGTGTAGAAGCCCAACCTAGGAACAATAAGTTTGCAATGAATAGATTGAATCGTGTTGATTCTAGTATCAAAAGTACTATAATTAATTCGAATTCTAATGCTGTCTGTAAAACATGTGACAAATGTTTAATTTCTGCTAATCATGATGATTGTGTTGTGTCATTTCTAATGTCTCCCGTACCACCCCATGTTAAGAATGTTAGGAAAACTGAAACAAATAAGAAAGTCTGGATTGCTACAGGAAAAACTTTTGCTAATGTTGGGTACCAATGGAGACCCACTGGAAGGAAATTCACTCTAGGAAATCAGTGTCCCTTACCTAGAAAGAATAATCATAAAATTGTGAAGTCTAAGGAATGGAGACCAACAGGTCGAATTTTGCCTCTAGTAACACAATGCCTTCCAACTAGGTCATTTGCTGCCTCTAGGGTAGTCTCCACTATAATGACAACAACATCTGTAAACCCTGTAGCTCCTGAATTTGTGTGTGCTAACCAAACGGACCCCAACTGCACGTGGGGATCCACATATTTCAGTTATCCATCATTGTCTGTTTTCAAATGCAGGTCGTACAAATCGTCCTTTGGTATTTGGATTCAGGCTGCTCAAAACATATGACTGGGGATCGCTCACGGCTCAAGAATTTCGTGAAAAAGTTTATCGGGACTATTAGATTCGGGAACGACCATTTTGGAGCAATTATGAGTTATGGAGATTATGTGTTTGGCGACAATGTAATCTCTCGGGTATACTATGTGGAAGGGCTAGGGAATAATTTGTTTTCGGTTGGTCAATTATGTGATTTTGATCTTGAAGTGGCATTCAGAAAACACACTTGTTTCGTCAGAGAGTTGGATGGTATAGATCTTCTCAAAGGAAGTCGTGGCACCAATTTATATACCATATCCATTGAAGAAATGATGAAGTCCTCTCCTATTTGCTTGCTTTCAAAGGCCTCAAAGACTAAGTCTTGGCTATGGCACCGTCGTTTAAACCACTTGAACTTCGGCACCATAAATGACTTGTCTCGCAAAGACCTAGTTCGAGGCATGCCCAGATTAAAATTTGAGAAAGATCACCTTTGCTCTGCATGTCAATTGGGCAAAAGCAAGAAACACACCCACAAACCCAAAACCTTCAATTCCATCACGGAAGTTCTTCACACACTGCACATGGATCTGTGTGGACCAATGAGGGTGCAGAGTATCAATGGAAAGAAATATGTTCTTGTAGTGGTCGACGACTACTCTAGATTCACATGGGTAAAGTTTTTGAGAACCAAGGATGAAACTCCAGAGGTTAACATCAAACTAATCAAGCAGTTACAAGTAAGGCTGAACAAAACTGTCAGAATCATCCGGACTGACAATGGAACTGAGTTTGTTAATCAACAACTCAGTCAATTTTATGAAGGTATTGGCATAACCCATCAGAAAAGTGTCCCACACACTCCACAGTAGAACGGCGTTGTTGAAAGACAAAATCGTACCCTTGTGGAAGCTGCAAGGACTATGCTAATTTATTCTAAAGCTCCGATGTTTCTTTGGGCAGAAGCAATTGCCACTGCATGTTACACCCAAAATCGTTCCTTGATACACACCCTTCACAATAAGACACCTTATGAGCTGATTCATAACAAGAAGCCAGATCTCTCCTTTCTTTGTGTGTTCGGTGCACTGTGTTATCCTACAAATGACAGTCAAGATCTGGGAAAGTTGAAGGCTAAAGCAGACATAGGTTTCTTCATTGGGTATGCACCAGATCTCAAGGGATATAGAATCTACAACAAAAGAACCCGACAAATCATGGAAACAATTCACGTCACATTCGATGAGCTGTCTGAGCATACGGCTCCTGGACAAACCAGTTCTGGACCCACTACTAATCTATTGACACCTGGACCAATTAATTCAGGTCTTGTACATAATTCCACGTCTGCAGCTCCTTATGTACCTCCCACCATTGAAGAATTGAAGAAGTTATTTGATTCAATGTTTGACGAATACTTTGAGCCATCCACGGTTAATCCTACAACGGAAACTCCACATGAACTCCTTGTTGCTGATGCTCAAGTTCCACTAAACTCAGAAGGTCCATCTGTATCTGTCCCTATTAGTCAAGATGCTCCATCTGCCAGTCAATCACATTCATCATCAAATATAAAATCTTCTTCGGTACAGCAAGGATCTGCAGATGACAATTCTTTTGAAGTTAATCCTTTTGCTCCTGTTGATGATGTCCCTTTTGAGAATGTATTTGCTCCTGAATCTTCAACTGATACATCTTCTTCAGGAGATCACAACACGGCAACATCAGTTCAAAACCCTCAACCACACGATCATCTCAGAAAATGGACCAATGATCATCCGATTGACAACATCATTGGTAATCTCTCTCGTCCGGTATCTACTCAAAAACAACTAGCCACTGATGCCCTGTGGTGTTTCTTCAACTCTGTACTATCAAAAGTCGAACCAAAAGATGCAAAAGAAGCAATGACCAAAGACTGCTGGTTCAACGCTATGCAAGATGAAATTCATGAATTTGATCGGCTTGAAGTATGGGAATTAGTACCTCCTCCAGAGTGTGCAATGATCATTGCTCTAAAGTGGATCTTCAAGGTGAAACGTGATGAGCATGGTGATGTTCTTAAGAACAAGGCACGGCTAGTTGCAAAAGGATATCGACAAGAAGAGGGCATAGACTTTGAGGAATCATTTGCTCCTGTTGCACGAATTGAAGCCATCAGAATCTTCCTCGCAAATGCTGCTAGTCGGAATATGATAGTCTACCAGATGGACGTTAAAACAGCTTTCTTGAATGGTGACTTAAAGGAGGAAGTCTATGTGAGTCAACCAGAAGGATTTGTGGACGCTGATCATCCTACTCATGTCTATCGCTTGAAGAAGGCCCTCTATGGCTTGAAGCAGGCACCTAGGGTGTGGTATGACACATTGTCCAAGTTCCTTCTTGCAAATGGGTTCTCCAAGGGTGTTGTTGATCCTACATTGTTCACCAGGAAGGCGGGCAAACATCTACTCCTTGTTCAGATATATGTAGATGACATTATCTTTGCTTCGTCTGATCCTAGTGAATGTGATCATTTTTCAAAAGAGACGAGTTCTAAGTTCCAGATGTCGATGATGGGACAAATGTCGTTCTTCTTAGGCTTGCAAATTTCTCAAAGTCCTGGAGGCATCTTCATTAATCAATCCAAATATGCAAACGAAATTCTAAAGAAATTTTGATTCGATTCAAGTGACTCTGTTGACACTCCCATGATTGAAAGATCAAAGCTGGATGAAGATCTCTCTGGGATGCCGGTTGATCAAACAAAGTATAGAAGTATGATTGGATCCTTGATGTATATCACCGCCAGTAGACCAGATCTTCTGTTCGCAGTATGTATGTGCGCTAGGTACCAATCCAAGCCCACTAAAAAGCATCTGGAAGCGGTGAAAAGAGTCTTCAGATATCTTCATGGCACGATTCACATGGGACTCTGGTATCCAAAGGACACTGCAATGGAACTCACAGCTTATGCAGATGCGGATCATGCAGGGTGTCAAGATACTCGTCGAAGTACTTCGGGGGGAGCTCAGTTTTTGGGGGAAAAGTTGGTTAGTTGGTCTTCTAAGAAGCAAATGAGCACGTCTATATCTTCTACAGAGGCCGAGTACATTGCTATGTCTGCTTGCTATGCTCAAATCCTATGGATGAGATCACAACTTTCGGACTATGGGCTTTCATACAACAAGATTCCCATGTATTGTGACAACAAAAGCGCTATCGCTCTCTGCTGTAAGAATGTCCAACACTCCCGGTCGAAGCACATCGACATCAGGCATCACTTCATAAGGGAACAGGTTGAGAAAGGGATTGTTGAACTCTACTTCGTGAGGACGGAGTTTCAGTTGGCTGATATCTTCACTAAGGCACTTCCAAGAGAACGGTTTCAGTTTATTCTCCCGCGACTTGGCATGAAGAGCTTGACACCTGAAGCACTCAAGGGTCTTCAAGAAGAAGAGGAAGAGTAAAGGATTGGCTTCACATATCCTTGTATATATGTTGTATATATCTTAAACAAAAAGAAAATAGAAAAATATAAAACCTATAAAAACCCTAAAAATCAGAAAATCAAAAAAAAAAAAAAAAAACACCAAAAATAGTTTCTCTAGGCACGTCTTCTGTTTATCGATAACATTTACGGACCTAGAAATATCATTCAATAATGACACGGGTCTTTAAATGAAGCTCGAGCAGAAGTTATACTAACTGGTTAAAACATGTCTAATCGGCTTGCAGTTACTTTAGACTGCAACCCATGCATTACTATGGGGAAAGCATGTCGCCAAAAGGCAGCTGTTCCTCCAACTGGGTGATGTTCACCTGGGCATGGATTACTTTATATCCATGTTTCTTCGATCTGATGTACAATTCAGTGCATCATTTCGTGTATAAGAAGAGAAGTCTTCTTTGCACCCTAAACTCTTTCCGTTCTATGATTCTTTAGGAGAGTTTTGGTGTTTCACAAGGTGGTAACTAGACTTAAATTTTCACAAATATGTGACGCTCAATTTAATGACTACAACTCTTTAAATAGAAAATGGGTCATTAATTGAGGGGGAGAGTATTTGTTCAAATTTCTGACACCTTTTAAGCATTGTGCAACATCAGCAGTGACATTCTCTCATGGTTTAAGGGGGAGCATTGTATGCTCTGTAATCAGAATATATCTAACCTGACCACATTTTCTCCCAAAATTTCTAACTTATTTAAATCAATTGGGATCACAAATCTCAAGTGGTTTGAAATTTTTGATCGGGGGAGAGAATGTGATTTAAATATGAAATTCTGATAAAAATGTGATCTTTTGGAACTCAAGTGTAGGCTCTCCCATATGTGCTAAACCTTTTCGTATATCGATGCACATATTGAGGGGGAGCGGATGATTTATGATGGCAATTGTGGAAGAACACCAAAGACTGACCATTTTATTTAACGTACTGGAGTTATAAGGATGGTAAGGTTAGGTATATGTTCCCACGATCCCGCCAGAACCGGAGGGATCTACCCAGGGACAATCCACTAGTTAGTGCAGAAGTCCTTAGGTATGATTAAAAATGAGACAAGTGAGAATAAGGGAAGAGTGCCAACTGAGATGGAGCTAGTACTGGAACAAACCCAACAAGGTACTAGTAATGAAGTCTCGGTAAGCGCTGAAGGGGTTGAAGAATGAAAAAGAAATGTAAAGATAAAGGGTGAAAAGAAAGAAGCCCTCCTTACACTTTAGGCAGAAACCGGGTCAATCCATATGCTGTCAGAATCACTTAGTTGATTGCTGGCATTGAAGACAAAAGTATCATGGACCCAGTGATACGCTGCACAACCCTCCCTAGCCACTCAAGGTCCCTCAAAGGACTCTTGTTTCACTTGTCACGGAGATCAATACATTGTTATCCTCTCTCTCACTCCGAGTTAGACGATATTGAAAAGGTGGCAGTCCTCTCTAGCCTCCGATCACTAAATCAAAATGCACTATTGAGTCTAGAGCCAAGAGATCATCAATAAATCTCAATATGACACACTTCCAATATGCTTGCTATTTCATACACCGTGAAAAGCAAGGAAATATATGATAAGAGTCCTACGCATTATCCTCGTGGTATTGCCAGAACATCCGAGTGATACGTAAAGTATTCACAGTAAAGATGGAAATCCTTCTAGAGCCAACATCAAATAAGCTCTTGGTGGGTGACATGTGAGATCCTACATGGATTAAACTTGTGACAACTGGAAAGAAACAATGGGGCAATTCAATTTTGAATCAAACTTGTTCCAGGAAGTGGATTGACGGATGCTTTTAGAAAAACTATTCAATGTGTACACCAACTGAATTTCGAGCACATTGATTGTGTACATTTTCAAACAAAAGTGTTTATGACAGAAATGTGATTCAATTGACAAAACCCTCAACGTGTTGCATAAAATGTTTATCCAGTGACACGAGAGTGATTTTTCTAATCAATTTCTCATCAATCAGTGGGTATTTAATTCACTGATTCACCCTGTCGTGCTGTCTGCGTTGAGACGTTCCGGTATGAGAACATGCTTGGTATGACGATTCCAATGTTAATTCGTTGGATGAGTCTATACAACAAGCTGGAATTTCCTGTCAAGGAGAATTCTCTTTAAAGGGAATTCTAACTGATCACAGGTCGGTCCTCACGGAACCGAAGGTTAATCCAACCACACCGAACGAATGACAAAGCCATATTCGTTCCCCAACTTTATTGCTAACTGTTTTATTTCAGATTCATATAAAGATGGTAATGGTGGTTCCTGATTCCAGCAGAGACATGTCAATTCACACTCCATGCTCACACTTCCTACTCATTTTCAAAGACATCATGATAGTTGAAAGACCTACAACACAGCTTCCGCAACTCTGATGAAATCTATCATGATCCAGAAAAGTGTGAGCATGCAGTCCAAAAGTCACAACAAATCGCATGAAGGCAATATCACTACAGTGGATAAGCTCAAAGATTTATGATGACTGATGATCTCAAAGAAGGCTCAAAGATCACAACCTCACATAAAGACGATGCTGCAAGATGACGTGAAGACACATGTTGCATGATAACTTCGAAGACTACTCAAAGATCATCCAAGTCAAGAGATCAGTCATCAAAGGTTCACTGCTGAAGGCACAAAGATTAAAGACGTTGAAGAATCAATGACTACGAGCTATGAAGTCAAGATCAGAGAACAGAATGCTAGAATCCAAAATGTATTTTCCGGGGTGACCTCCCTTAGGGGGAGATTGTTAGGAATATAAATATTCTAGTGAAGACTCGGTCACCCCGGGTACTTAATAGCTTTATATAGCTCGTAGGATTATATTAGTAAGTTAAAGTAGTTTGGTTAAAATAGAACTCGTGGAGTGGGTCGGGTCTTTACCCACTGTCAGCTCACTCTACAGCCCACTAGGGGCATATATTATGTACTATATAAAGCCCTTCCCACACAAGGGAAGGGTTGGACCTTTCACTTCTCTAATCATACAACTTCTACTTCTCTCTCAACAAAGGCTCCCAACTCACTTTCTGTCTCTACAAATCTCTATTCTCTTCGGCCTAATCTAAATCCATACGTGTTATACAGTTAGTGAACATCTTACAGCGACAATGTACAAAAAGGAAACATCTCAATCGAGAAAGTATCCTCAGAAGATAACATTGCCGATATTCTAACAAAACCTCTTAAACGAGAACCATTTAATCTCCTTAGACTTGGAATAGGATTAATGGAACCTAATTTGTAGTTTTGATCTTAGCTTAAACCTTCGTTTAACCAAAACGACAAAACTGACCAAATCAAATTCTGGTCCTAAGGAACCCTTCGACAACACGGGCGGAACCAAAAATTTGGTTCCGCCCAATTCGTGGGTTCCTTGGTCAGATTTTAAACAACTTAAAACAATCACCTCCCTCTCTAAATTAAAAACACACAACGACTCAAACTCGTTCCGTAACATATCACTCTCACAATTAAGGCATCTCCTTCAACTAATCTCTGCCCAAATCAACATTGTAAGCTTCCTTACTATTTCTTCTCTCAATTCTGAGTCTAGGGCTTCTAATTAATGCACAAAACCAAACTTGGGGATTATGCATTCTCTTAGGTAGATCATGAAGTACATTTTTAAATTACATAACTAATCATGTTTCCCTTAGTTAGGAATTGCATTTTGTAAAACATTATCATGATTTACTAAAAACCCCATGTCAAATTTTTGTAAAAAGCTTCTCACAATTAGGACAAATAATTTTTCACATTGTTCATACAAATAAAAACGTTATGGTTTAGACATCATATGCATAATGTCTCTTGAATGCTAAAGGAAGTACATAATTAATAAGTATTTTCGGGTACATTCAATCGAAGCTACATTGAATTAGGAGCGTTTGGGTTATCTCTCATTTTGTTACAAAATTGCTAAAGAATTTCTTTTTATGCACTAAAAGAGTCGGGATAACCGCACCTCCACATTGTCCCAATATAGGCACACAATAGAACATTATACCAAAATTCTCATTAGTTTCGACTAAAGTGTGAAATTTTTGTATCTAGGATCAAACATGCCTCCCGCAACTCACTATGAACACAAATACACCCTCAACTACATTCCGAAACATCATAAGACTAAGGGCCTTACCCCGTGTAACCACTGTGAAAATCCCACATTAAAATAAACTATCTCTCGGAATACTTATCATTTTCTACGTGTATTTTTTATTATTATTATTATCTGATCATAATTATTATCTTATATGACGTAGATCACATCCTCGATAAACGTGCTCGCATGCAACCTAACCTCAACGTACTTAATGTTTATTTTATGTTTCATATGAAACCTTAAGATATCTCATTTGCCACTTTCCGTTAAATTGTTAACGTGCGTATAAACTAAACGTTCCTTATCAAATAAAGTTTCTATAAAACCCTAAACTATTATAATAACAAATATAAGTAACAAAACCCTAAAAAAATACTAACATTCAACTAAGGTACAAGTATCCAAAGCACGAAAACTCTAATTCCGTTTTAACTCCCGATAAAACCCTAATTTCATAAAACTATGATATTATGTACAAAACCCACAAACCCTAATTTATTTATAAGAGATTTTTACAAAATATTAATGTACAAGCCGTTTAATCCAATGTACAAGTCTATGATGCATAAAAGACTAAATATTAATAAAAACCCTATTAAAACCCTAAATATATTTATTTTAAAGCATCTTTCATACACAAACCTTAAAATTAAATTTTCCTAAACTCATTAAATATAAATACAAGTCTCTAAACCTAATGTACAAGTGCCTAATGCACAAAATCCAAAAATCTCACTTATATACTTTATAACTTAATAAAAACTAACATATTCTTTATAAAAATTAACCAAACATTAAAAATAGATTTTCTAAATTTCTAAACCTTTAATACAACTCTATAAAGCTCATAGTACAACTCATATAAGCACAAACCATATTCCTTTTCCATTTTCATATAAATCGATTCATATATATATTTACAAACCCTAGATAATTTTTCTACTCAATAAAACCCTAAATCCAATTTAACTATTTTCTTAAAACCTGGAGTACAACAACTTATAGCCATAGTACCACCCTTCTATGCACCAATCCATTTCTTTTTGAATTCGACATGTATAATAAGAAAATAAACCCTAATATAATTTTTAACTAATGATCACTTAAATATAACCTTAAACCTAACTTGTCATCTCACTAAAACTTAATGAACAACATCTCATAACTTATGTACAAACCACAAAAGCTATTCGAGTTCTCTAAATCATGTCCTAGTTCGATTCCTACTAAATTACAACCAAACTAATTCCTTAATAAAGCCTACACCAAAGTTGGTTACTTGTATCCTTAGTTCCTCCAACCTCCACATCATTAAGTTGGTTACTCGTATGGTTTTAAAGAAACCACATCACCCCTCATAAACCCTACACGTCCAACCCCCATTCACCATTCACTTGTTCTCAAAAGCTCATGACCACATCACCTTGTTCCTTTATCTCAAAACATGATGACACAACACTTCCTACAAACCCTAATCTTTTCCCTTCTATAAATATAAACCTATTCTCCTTCTTTTCTCTTAAACCCATTCGACCAACATCTCAAAAACAGCCAAACCATCATCTCCTACTGATCAAACAATCTCTTTAGAAGCTAAATAAAGTACTAAGAGAGCTTAGGAAGAAGGAGGAAAAATGGTGTTCATTTCCAAATCCAAATCGCCATAATAACCCTAATCGACTAATATAGCCAAGTAAGTAATCCAATCTTTTTCATTCATTTTATATATCTTAAATAATCTAAAAAACTTTCCTAGATGATCCTTAAAAGAAAGCAAGATCAAAAACTAGATATTTCATTTCCTTTCTTTCTTCCTGTTCGAACAGAAACCAAACATGCCCTATATATTTAAATTTTTGTAAAAACAAATCAAGGAACCTTAAAATATATTAGGGATAGTTTGAATATACTTATGAACATATTAATATGCAATAAAAACTAACTATAACATTTAAAAATCGAAAATCAAATCGGATTTCTCTTTCTGTTGCTGTCGCTAAACAGCTTCAGTCACCCAACTTTGAGCCTAATTTTCGACCTCTAAACGACCATGATAAAATCTGAATTTTGGTAAATAGCAAGACCACCTAGCTGTCTAATCTCAGGAAAAAGAACATTGTAAAAAGATTAAGTCATCATAAAGTTATCGAGTCCCAAACTTTCTGCCTATCACAAGAACGGAACGAATTTTTCTAGTTATGTCAAATTTTGTTTCAGCGATCCAACTTTGGAAAATTGTTTCGACCCTCATTTGATTTCTAAAAATTATGAATTTTTGCCACACAAGAGACCACCTAGCTAGCTAACCATAGGAAAAAGAATTTCATAAAAAGATTGAACGGTTAAAAAGTTATTCGAATCCAAAGTCTGCCATATCGCTAGACTAAAAACCAAACTATATTAGTTATTTTCAGTTTCTCAAATTAGTGTTTCGCTCGACCAGTTTTGAGAATTTATTTCGATATCCAAACAGCCTTTAAAAATTATAAAACTTGGTCGATAATAAGATCACCTAGCTAACTTTATGTAGGAAAAAGAATAATGAAGAATCAAACCCTCGCCTCGTTTTTATTCATGTCCAAAAACTGC
Organism: Artemisia tridentata subsp. tridentata; assembly: GCA_021014915.2. Classification (NCBI taxonomy): domain Eukaryota; kingdom Viridiplantae; phylum Streptophyta; class Magnoliopsida; order Asterales; family Asteraceae; genus Artemisia; species Artemisia tridentata. Next base: position 213,337,666 of record CP139502.1, on the reverse strand, counting down.
TTATCACCACATATTTACAACGCATCCTTTTAAATTTTTCGAGATTAAAAAGCTTGAAATATAAACCCATAAGCTAGGAATAAGCTGTCAATTAACTTATTACAACTTTTATAAAAGAACCATGACGAGTCGTGCCCTTCCCGAATTTTTAAAACGCATTTTTATGAAACAAGGACGTCAGGTGAAACGTCAAAAATGCTTTGAGGGTAAAAAGTGTCGAGACTCTAACTAATTTTTATAATTTGGATTTTAATTGTTGTCGACATACATTTCAGGGATAAAAAGTGTCAATTTCAAAACTATAAAGTAGAAACTGTCATTTAACCAAAGTTCAGGGGTAAAAATTATCATTTTATGAAAGTTCAAGGGTGTAAACTTTTAATATATGAAACTTTAGGGGTAAAAACATAACATTTTATAACTATTATTATTATTATTATTATTATTATTATTATTATTATTATTATTATTATTATTATTATTATTATTATTATTATTATTATTATTATTATTATTATTATTATTATTATTAATATATATATTCTGATTTAATTTATAATTAATAAATGTAATACGTTTATTTTGATAACTAACGAACGAGATATATATTTAACGAACAAACGAATGAACGGAAACATAAAAACGAACAATAAGATAAAATCTTATCCAACTTTTCAAGAGACTTCATGTTGTCCCAAATTAAGATTTAATCAACAACCGAAAACATTACGAACGAGTAATAAAACTTATATATTCAGAAACGATTACTGAAACTTGACATAACGAACTAGGTTGCGTGCTGGAGACGTTTATCAACTCTGTATAACTTTTTTTTCCATCCTGACTGTCAAGGTGAGTTTATAGTCCCACTTTTCTTTATATGTTTTCTAAACTCGTGGGGAGATACATGCTACCAAACCGAACACAAGTATTTTCTTGATTGTTATTGCACTAGGCTAACTGTCCCTTATTTATGTTATATTTAAAAAGTCCCACATATCATGCACCATTAGTCACCTGCTGGGTGAGCACGAATATGTGAATAGATCTATTGGCCTGACGACCCATTTGTACTAATCGGATGGATATCTTCGTGGTAGCCGGTTAGACAGATGCATTATATTTGATATCTAATCTTGGGGGCAAACCACTTTCATTTTTATATGTTAGTGAGACTGGAAACTGTCAACGCATTGCGTGTCATGAGGTTTAGTGCAATATTCCGAATTGTGATATAATTGATTTCATTTATTTAGCTTGTGTTCAAAACTTATTAAAACTTTAAACGCTATGGATTCACTCAACCTTTGTGATGACTTTCTAGCATGTTTATCTCAGGTAATTAAAAGATTGGACTTGGCACGGAGTGGCTGTGGACTTTCTTTTTATAATAAGAGTGTCCATTTTGTTATCATTCAACGAATAATGTATCTTTTATAACGTATCTCGAAACCTCTCGCTGGGACCTCTATATGTAAACTCTGATTTAAATAATGAATGATAACAATTTTATTTAAAATGTCTCTTTTCGAGTCGTTTTCTATTATCATGACTATGAACCTTAAAGTAGCACCCCAAACTTATATTCCGCTGCGTATATCGAAAACGGGGGTGTTACAGATTGGTATCAGAGCTCATGGTTATAGAGAACCAAATGTTTTCAAACATTGGACTATAACCATTTTCCACAAAAACTTAACCAAAGTCCTCCGTGCCACGACACTACTGAAACGTTACTTAGACATAATTTATTTTTAATCATTTAAGTTACATAGAAAAATATTTATAATTACCGGGTGGTTACAGGGTTATAGTTTCCCCTACTCATTCTATTACTCTTATCTCGGACTCGGATACCGAAAACATCGTGACTCTACCAGGAATTTCAGGAACGCTTCACAGAAATGGAAGCTGCACAACTAAAACTTGAGACTGAAGGTAAGCATTTACGTCAAGGACGTGACTGATCTTAAATTCACATGTATCAAAGTTGTGCCTACTAAACCGAATAGTATTTGGTTAGTATTTCCTGTATTTTCCAATAAGCTTGAAACTTTCAGAGTTTGTAATCAATATTTAAATCTATAAAATCTCCTTTTGTTATATGTTTATGTTGAAAATAAACTCATTCTATTATGTCTTACTATTATGCTGTGCATACATGTAATGACTACTCATGACCTTATACCAAAAATCTCACCATTTATTACTCCCCATAATAGACAAATGATTTCCCGCAACCCTAAACCATACTCTAGACAACGGTTCCCTTCCCTACCTCCGAACATAGACAACCGACCAACTGATAACATAACAAGTGACAGAAACTAGGACCATTATTGACAACAAAAAAACCAAGCACTTATAAGAGAGATAGAAAATCCTTAACCAACTACATGCATCATGAATAAAAGACCTTGTATTAATTGTTTTATAAAAGCAATCAATCAAGTTATTAATATCATGTAAATTCCAGTAATTTTACCCAGACCTACCATGACTTTACCTAGGATTATTATGATTCCCTATACCCACCATAACTAGGCTATAACCATAGAACCCTCTAAGATAAATTTTGGAAGAAAAATTGATGAATGAAGAGAAAGTTGCTAAATTAGTTTATTCCTTAGCAGTTTATACCAAGAGTTAGTCATTTATTTACGATATTAACGAGACACATTGTATATTTATGAAATCTCCCTTACTAAACCTACCATCACCCTAACCCAAAGAATTAAGCAAAATAACCAAAAGCGAAAACTCAATGATAGAAAGACCATCACCTTAACTTAAGGATTTCCCGACCTAGAAATTAAGCAAGGTGCCACCTTAAGAGAAAACTTGATAGGAAAACTACAATACCAAATGGAAAGCCAGGCCTAGTGCAAAAACTAGAACTCATTAAGAAATCCCAACCATGTCCTAGGATGACCCTTAAGTTTAAATAGAAGATAAACCCCTTTAGTAGATAAATAAAGGGAGAATTACAAAAATAGCCCAAGCAACAAAGTGATTTTCCTTATCTACCCCGAGATCGGAAAATATTTTTTTTGTCAAGGGCAACCTACACTTTTTTGGGCAACTGAAATCTGGAAGTGTATTTTTTGGGCAACTTGTGTATTTTTGGATGCAACAATCGACATTTTTTATGCAACAATCGACATTTTTTGGGCAACTGGGGATACGTGTCATCATATGGGGCGAGTTGCCCAGTTGCCCGGGGTACGGGGTAGAAAAAGAAAATTACTTCGATCCATGGTCTATTTTTGTAATTATCCCATAAATAAATTGAGGTTTAGAACTCACTAAGTTGTAATTTCTTTTGAATCTTTACCTTAGTTACGATGGATGTAACCTAAGTGTAGTAACTATCTTTCTACCGTATGAAGCCTTTATCTTGTAATATTTCCGTAATAATCCCAATCTGCGTTTTAGCTTCATTATCTACTCTATTTCTCCATACCCTATTCATAGTTAGTACCTAGCAAACCATTAGTATACCATTAGGAAATTTGGAGAATATTATTTCTGACGGAACAATAGACTGTCCCTACCCTGTAGGAACCTTAGACAAACTCTAAGATTTATTTTGAGGATACCCCATTCATGCCCTAGAAAATCCCTAACTTATCATTGTAGTGTGGACTAAAATTTTTCTATTTTTTTAAAAATAATTATGATGTTATTTTTCAAAAATAACGCGTTGTACACCATCTAAAACTTTTTGAAAAGCATAAATACCACAATAACTGAGCCAAACATCACATCATTTGGTCCTCGATTATACATAGCCTGATCAACTATGTATAATTTAGGAAGAATCATGTTGTAAATTGGACAGTTATCTTTTCAGATTTTCTAATAACAATTTTCATTCAAAAAGCAAAATATTAAAACAAATTAAAATATCACTTTTGATTTAATACAATAAATGTCTACATCTACTACCCCTTTATCTCTAAGATAAGAATTCGACAAAATTATGGATAGAAAAACCCTAAGATTTATAGCAAACCCAAATAGTACAAATTTTATTAGAAACCTCGGAAGTTCATACATAGGGAAATAATTAGGAACAGAATTACTAAGGTTACAATAATTACAAGATAAGGAATAGAATCTTCAATAGGTTGTCCCGCCATGAAAACGAGGATCGCTATCAACAACACAATAGCTAGAGCCACGACGGGATGAATGACCTTGACTATCCTGCGCAATAGATACCATGAGACTAGATATTAGGCATAAGAATAAATAAGTTTTATTGAGAAGTACATAGAAAAACAACCCTTACCCCTATATCTTGTCTACCCCGGTAGCAAAAACCACAATAGGCATCAGGACCGCTAGGACGCAAACTAAGAACGCATAATCTTCATTAGGTACGTAAGCTAAATAGGAAACCGCAAGGACCACGTAAACGATTGCTAGGAATGTAATGATGTGCGGCATTTTGAGGTTTTTAGGAGAAAATTTAGTGGTGAAAGAACGGGGATTAAAAATGGGGTATTAAAAGGAGAAAACTAGCCGTTAGACACTGTTCATGACCGTTAAAATTCACTATTCCTGACCGTTAAAAGTTACTGTTCATAGACGTTAAGAATCTGACCGTTGGATAATACTGTTCACAGCCCTTGGATTTATTAGGTGGCAAGACATTCAAATTTAGTTCATCTAGTAGGAATAAAACTGACCAAACCGCGTTCCCTTAAGAATCGAATGGAAATTCCTAGGCAACCCTTTTTAGGTTAAAGATATGACCGATGAATTATTGCGAGACGAAATTATTGGATTCATAGGACATAAGAATAAAATAATATTATATATATGATGTTATTTTTAAACTTGAGGCATTTTAAGCATATCAAACTCCCATCGTAAATCAAATCGTTGTACTATTTCCCATTTTCATATTCCCTATCTGGATAGGTTAGAAATCTAGGCCTGACTATCTCTATACTTCACTTTTACCAACCTTTCAACCAACATAGACTGAATCTCGGGACGAGATTCCCTTAACGAGGGGATACTGTAACCACTGTGAAAATTCCACATTAAAATAAACTATCTATCAAAATACTTATCCTTTTCTACGTGTAAATTTTTTTATTATTATTATTATCTGATCATAATTATTATCTTATGTGACGTAGATCACATCCTCGATAAACGTGCTCGCATGCAACCTAACCTCAATGTACTTAATGTTTATTTTATTTTTCATATGAAACCTTAAGATATCTCATTTGTCACTTTACGTTAAATTGTTAACGTGCGTATAAACTAAACGTTCCTTATCAAATAAAGTTTCTATAAAACCCTAAACTATTATAATAACAAATGTAAGTAACAAAACCCTAAAAAAATACTAACATTCAACTAAGGTACAAGTATCCAAAGCACGAAAACCCTAATTCCGTTTTAACTCCCGATAAAACCCTAATTTCATAAAACTATGATTTTATGTACAAAACCCACAAACCCTAATTTATTTATAAGAGATTTTTACAAAATATTAATGTACAAGTCATTTAAGCCAATGTACAAGTCTATGATGCATAAAAGACTAAATATTAATAAAAACCCTATTAAAACCCTAAATATATTTATTTTAAAGCATCTTTCATACACAAACCTTAAAATTAAATTTTCCTAAACTCATTAAATATAAATACAAGTCTCTAAACCTAATGTACAAGTGCCTAATGCACAAAATCCAAAAATCTCATTTATATACTTTATAACTTAATAAAAACTAACATATTCTTTATAAAAATTAACCAAACATTAAAAATAGATTTTCTAAATTTCTAAACCTTTAATACAACTCTATAAAGCTCGTAGTACAACTCATATAAGCACAAACCATATTCCTTTTCCATTTTCATATAAATCGATTCATATATATATTTACAAACCCTAGATAATTTTTCTACTCAATAAAACCCTAAATCTAATTTAACTATTTTCTTAAAACCTGGAGTACAACAACTTTTAGCCATAGTACCACCCTTCTACGCACCAATCCATTTCTTTTTGAATTCGACATTTATAATAAGAAAATAAACCCTAATATAATTTTTAACTAATGATCACTTAAATATAACCTTAAACCTAACTTGTCATCTCACTAAAACTTAATGAACAACATCTCATAACTTATGTACAAACCACAAAAGCTATTCGAGTTCTCTAAATCATGTCCTAGTTCGATTCCTACTAAATTACAACCAAACTAATTCCTTAATAAAGCCTACACCAAATGTCCCCTCCTTAGTTCCTCCAACCTCCACATCATCAAGTTGGTTACTTGTATGGTTTTAAAGAAACCACATCACCCCTCATAAACCCTACACGTCCAACCCCCCTCCTCCATTCACTTGTTCTCAAAAGCTCATGACCACATCACCTTGTTCCTTTATCTCAAAACATGATGACACAACACTTCCTACAAACCCTAATCTTTTCCCTTCTATAAATATAAACCTATTCTCCTTCTTTTCTCTTAAACCCATTCGACCAACATCTCAAAAACAGCCAAACCATCATCTCCTACTGATCAAACAATCTCTTTAGAAGCTAAATAAAGTACTAAGAGAGCTTATGAAGAAGGAGGAACAGTGGTGTTCATTTCCAAATCCAAATCGCCATAATAACCCTAATCGACTAATATAGCCAAGTAAGTAATCCAACTCTTTTCATTCATTTTATATGTCTTAAATAATCTTAAAAACATTCCTAGATGATCCTTAAAAGAAAGCAATATTAAAAACTATATATTTCATTTCCTTTCTTTCTTCCTGTTCGAACAGAAACCAAACATGCCCTATATATTTAAATTTTTGTAAAAACAAATCAAGGAACCTTAAAATATATTAGGGATAGTTTGAATATACTTATGAACATATTAATATGCAATAAAAACTAGCTATAACGTTTTAAAATAAAAAATCCAATCGGATTTCTCTTTCTGTTGCTGTCGCTAAACAGCTTCAGTCACCCAACTTTGAGCCTAATTTTCGACCTCTAAACGACCATGATAAAATCTGAATTTTGGTAAATAGCAAGACCACCTAGCTGTCTAAACTCAGGAAAAAGAACATCGTAAAAAGCTTAAGTCATCATAAAGTTATCGAGTCCCAAACTTTCAGCCTAACGCTAGAATTGAACGAATTTTTTCAGTTATGTCAAATTTTGTTTCAGCGACCCAACTTTGGAAAATTGTTTCGACCCTCATTTGATTTCTAAAAATTATGAATTTTTGCCACACAAGAGACCACCTAGCTAGCTAACCATAGGAAAAAGAATTTCATAAAAAGATTGAACGGTTAAAAAGTTATTCGAATCCAAAGTCTGCCCTATCGCTAGACTAAAAACCAAACTATATTAGTTATTTTCAGTTTCTCAAATTAGTGTTTCCCTCGACCAGTTTTGAGAATTTATTTCGATATCCAAACAGCCTTTAAAAATTAAAAAACTTGGTCGATAATAAGATCACCTAGCCAACTTTATTTAGGAAAAAGAATAATGAAGAATCAAGCCCTTGCCTCATTTTTATTCATGTCCAAAAACTACTTATCACCACATATTTACAACGCACCCTTTTAAAATTTTCGAGATTAAAAAGCTTGAAATATAAACCCATAAGCTAGGAATAAGCTGTCAATTAACTTATTACAACTTTTATAAAAGAACCATGACGAGTCGTGCCCTTCCCGAATTTTTAAAACGCATTTTTATGAAACAAGGACGTCAGGTGAAACGTCAAAAATGCTTTGAGGGTAAAAAGTGTCGAGACTCTAACTAATTTTTATAATTTGGATTTTAATTGTTGTCGACATACATTTCAGGGATAAAAAGTGTCAATTTCAAAACTATAAAGTAGAAACTGTCATTTAACCAAAGTTCAGGGGTAAAAATTATCATTTTATGAAAGTTCAAGGGTGTAAACTTTTAATATATGAAACTTTAGGGGTAAAAACATAACATTTTATAACTATTATTATTATTATTATTATTATTATTATTATTATTATTATTATTATTATATATATTCCGATTTAATTTATAATTAATAAACGTAATACGTTTATTTCGATAACTAACGAACGAGATATATATTTAACGAACAAACGAATGAACGGAAACATAAAAACGAACAATAAGATAAAATCTTATCCAACTTTTCAAGAGACTTCATGTTGTCCCAAATTAAGATTTAATCAACAACCGAAAACATTACGAACGAGTAATAAAACTTATATATTCAGAAACGATTACTGAAACTTGACATAACGAACCAGGTTGCGTGCCGGAGACGTTTATCAACTCTGTATAACTTTGTTTTCCATCCAGACTGTCAAGGTGAGTTTATAGTCCCACTTTTCTTTATATGTTTTCTAAACTCGTGGGGAGATACATGCTACCAAACCGAACACAAGTATTTTCTTGATTGTTAATGCACTAGGCTAACTGTCCCTTATTTATTTTATATTTAAAAAGTCCCTCATATCATGCACCATTAGTCACCTGCTGGGTGAGCGCGAATATGTGAATAGATCTATTGGCCTGACGATCCATTTGTACTAATCGGATGGATATCTTCGTGGTAGCCGGTTAGACAGATGCATTATATTTGATATCTAATCTTGGGGGCAAACCACTTTCATTTTTATATGTTAGTGAGACTGGAAACTGTCAACGCATTGCGTGTCATGAGGTTTAGTGCAATATTCCGAATTGTGATATAATTGATTTCATTTATTTAGCTTGTGTTCAAAACTTATTAAAACTTTAAACGCTATGGATTCACTCAACCTTTGTGATGACTTTCTAGCATGTTTATCTTAGGTAATTAAAAGATTGGACTTGGCACGGAGTGGCTGTGGACTTTCTTTTTATAATAAGAGTGTCCATTTTGTTATCATTCAATGAATAATGTATCTTTTATAACGTATCTCGAAACCTCCCGCTGGACCTCTATATGTAAACTCTGATTTAAATAATGAATGATAACAATTTTATTTAAAATGTCTCTTTTCGAGTCGTTTTCTATTATCATGACTGTGAACCTTGAAGTAGCACCCCAAACTTATATTCCGCTGCGTATATCGAAAACGGGGGTGTTACACCCCGGCTCAAATCAAAATCTTCAAAGCTCTAGAAAAACGTTACTTTCATGAGGGTAGAACCATTGACCCATCCTTTCTAGTAGCCACAAACATTCATCAAGAACTTGCAACCATCAACTTTGATTGTCTCTTAGACATTAACGAACAAATTTTTCCTAGATTTGTCCTCGAGTTCTATGCTAGCGTAATTCTCACAAGTAATGATGATGATGATGGACTCATATCAATTCAATTCAAAGTAAAACTATCCTAAAAAACCCTAAAAATAACTCTCTCTCTCTCTGGTGATTTCCGGCCGCCACATCCTCACCCTTTTCTGGCCAAAAACAAACCCACTCTCGTCCTCTCTACCCTCTAACCTGTTATTGGGTATGCAATACGATCATGTGGTTTGTTTTACAATCAAGATGTGGCGGCTGATGATGCTTTTATGGTTTTATTCGTATGAAATCTCCAGATCTCGAAACCTTAACTATCCTTCTTTTTCAATCGATCTCTTTTATGGTGGTCGACTTCTTTAGGGTTTCGATCTGCATGGTGTTTCCAATCCCTAAACGACCTGCTTGTTTATTCTTTTATGGATAATCATTTTTTTAGGGATTATACCGACTTTGGGGTTGTAATCGATCTTCTAATCCTATATGTTTATAGTCGGTTTCAAACTGACTTTTATGTACTTAAGGATCGATTTATCTTCTTGTTGCTCATAGTTTTCATTCTATTCGATTCACTTTTTTTTAGGGTTTCGATTTTTTGGTAGGCAGCATGGTGGGGTATGATCGCTACATGTGTGCAATTTTAGGTCGGTTTATTTATAAATCAATCTAGTATATGAAGGTGCGATCTACTTGGATTTGGGTTATTATGGCGGTCAAGATCTATCCTTAACCTCGATTGTTAGGGTTTGCTGGAAGGAACGATTCCCTTTTCTTAGGGTTTCGTATATTATGGGTTTGATCGTTAGTGTTTGTTGATGCGCGTTAATGTTTATCTTATGCTGTAAGTTGGACTTTTGTCCATTGATTGGTGGAAGTAACCTTCTTTAAGGTTTGTTTGTATTTGGATCCTGCACGTTTATTGGAAGTTGATGATATCTGGTATGTATTTTGGATGTGGGTATTGAGAGAGATGGAAGTAACGTTATTGGATGTGTAGGGTTTTTGTATACCTACTGGTTTTTCAATCTGATCTTGCTGCTACTTTTTATGTTTTCGGGGATTCAGATTGATATGGTACATCATGCACTTGCTGCTGCTGCTTTGCATTAGGAGGTGTTTATGTGTTCTATTCAGCTTATATGTTGCTACATGCTTATGGTGATGGATAGTAGCTGAATTGGGGACGTGCATAGGTCTTTTCCTCCTCTTTGTAAACTAAAATCACATCTTATGATCCATGAGGGAAAAAGATCCATGTTGTAAATGGAAGTTAAGTTTGGGGACTCTTGTTCAAAACCCCAATTACACGATCATGGAGCTTTTATATTCTCATTCTGTTTGGAGTATCGTGATTGTCTATGATGGAAGTTAGGGTTTAAATCCTATGTTCATCAGTTTGGTCATCATGCTTGGTGTTTAACATACACCTTTGGAGCAAGTTTGGCCTCTTTGTGTATGTTCATCTCCTGGTTATCACACATGTGTTCTAACTCAGATTCTTTTGAAGCATGGTTTATGGGACTATGAAGATGATTATGGAAGTTTGGACTACTATGACGCGTTGAAGATTCAAGAGTCTACTTGATTTGCAATTATTTTTCTCTTACAGTCGTTGTAGTTTAATGTTCAAGTATTTGTTATAAGTGTGGCTTGCCACCCTTATATTGTAAGTTATAGGAATGATGTTTCATTCCTATAGGTGAGTCTGTAAGTGTCCTAAGGGACTGAGATGAGGGAGTCACCCTCATCCTTTGTACTTCAATGTTTTTGGTGTAATATATTTTACCAGGGTGAAACATCCCTTTTACCCAAAAAAAATTCAATTCAAAGCAAACGAAAATGACTTCAACATACCTCTCCATCAATTTGTGGAAGTCCTTGGAATTCCTTGTGAAGGTACATGCCTTTACTCGGATAAATGGTCCCTTTCAATTCTTGACTCAATCGTTGATCTTACTCCTGCATACGAACACCTTTAGTTGACAAAGAAATAATCTGAGACCATTATTTCCTTCCAAGACTTCAGATACTAGGATAACCCATTCGGGTAATGAAATCAACCGAGACCCATTTGGCATGGAACTCAATGAACTCAAACCTCAATTCAAGAAATGGGAAGAGGTCCTTAGGGCAAATGTCTTGTGTACCATCGGGAACTGTGATCATCTCAATGCTTGTCTTTGCTACATGCTCTATAGTGTGTCAACTCGTCAACCTTTCAACTAAGCCTACTATGTTGCTAAAAGGATGACCGACATACCCACTCTAGAAACCACTGCTCTTCCCTATGGGATGCTTCTCACCCATCTCTATCGAGCCTTTGCACCAATCCCACCAAATGCTAAAGGGTTTTGTCTTGACTATTCTCTTGTCGACCACATCATTGTATCATTAAGAGATAAGAGGGTAGCAAAGACTCAAGGGAAACTTCCTCATCCTCCAACTTCCTCATCATCATCATCAAATAGCTCGGAGGATGGACTCCCTAACTCAAAGCTTCCTCCTTTTGACTACTTCCAACAATTTCCAGTACTTGAAAACCAATCGGAAGAGTTCAAGCAAACAAGAGGGATGTTCAAGTGCATTGGAAGATTCCTCACCAAGATAAACAAGAAATTGGACAAGTAATGAGAGGTTTCATGAGCGTTTGGTACAATGTCCCAAAACAATGATGTATGGTGTATGTCGCTATTTTTAAGATAATAACTTTTTTAAACACTTATGTGAACTAACCCTATGCCTTGCAAGTGGATAACATCGCCAGGTTATCAAATTTTCAAATTTTACATTTTAGTGAAATTATTAGCCCTTGCATGATCTATACATATACATGTGTTTATACCTGTTTTATTTTTATTTCCTAATCAGAACTAATTAATTACACATGTTTTAGCAGAAATTACGGGTTTTGAACGGGTTTCAGGGGATGAAAAATGCTGTAACACCCCCAAAATCAAGATATTGCGGAAGCATACATTTTGGGTGCTACTAAATCGATAATCACAACACAAGATATAGAGAACGGATTAAAATTCCATTTTAAAATACATTACATATTCAAAGTCATATTGTCATACATCAAATTTAGCTCAAATAAAAATGTAGCCCATTTAACAAAGCGGTCCCAAATTTCAGAGTTAATGCAACAATAAAAAAACATTTCCAACAAATTTTATGGCCATCGCCATGCCCTGCCTTCAGTAAACACACCTCAGTTTCCTGAGAAAAATATGCTAAAAGTCAGCTAACGCTGGAGAGTTCATAGATTTAAAGTAAATAAGCACATATGGACCATAGCAATATTCAGCAAACAATTCAGCAAATCACACACTATCCTGCTATGCAAACACTAAGCCTCATCCAACCGAACTAGACAACAAAATATGCCAAACTGGCATAGCAAATAAAGGTTTCCCGCGAGTGTTAATCCCCAGACACTCGGCCGATTCCATATGGTATACGTTCGCATTGACTCTGCCGAGCCAACCAAATTGGGGAGTCACCCCCAATAGATCTATTTATATCACACGCGTTTCCCAGCAGGAATTGACGGTTAGGTTTCTGCATACAAGTGTGTATAAAACAAAATCCATTTTTGGTCCATGAAAACAGTTTTGCATGTTTCTCATCCCAAGGTTTATAAAAGCAATACGTATAAAAATGGGGCTATAAACTCACCTTAAAATCAATAGCAATCTGCAAATCAATCAACAAAACAGTGCAACCGCTCCGACACGCGACCTAGATCAGTATGGTAAGTCTTAGCGAAATGTTCGGGTTTTAAATGTCTTAACTCAATTGAAAAGTTTACGTGTGACCAGTGCTCGTGTATTTCTTGCTTGCTGTGTGGTAAAATATATTTCAAAATGGTTTATCGTATATAACTCTTTGGTTATGGCTCATGGTGAAAATGTACGGTGAATGTACATGCGACGGAACTTCCGTGCTTTGCTAGTCGCAAACTGCGTAAGTAATATATATATATATATATATATATATATATATATATATATATATATATATATATATATATATATATATATATATATATATATATATATTATCGTATATATATATATATTTAACAAATAAATATTTAATTAATTAAGACTTATACTTAATTAAATAATCATTGAATAATTAATTTGATAATGATGCTAGTGAGGTATTATTATATTATAAATTATTATAATCACTTATAATATAATGATATGTATAACGAAAGTTATAAGTATTTAGTTTTCGAGCAATTTATAAATGCGAGTGTATAAGTGCCAACAATATATTTATAAATCTTATAAGGCCTAAAAATATTAATTTAGGAAAATTAATATTTTTAACAATAAAAATAACTTGTTTCGTCTTTTAGTCGGTTTTCGTCCGAAAATATTCTAAGTGTCGAAATTTTAGAAAAATCGGGCATGACCCATTCGTTTATTCAAGCTTTCTCATTTTTCTCAAGTGTTGCAAATTTTCTCAAATAATCCCTTTTTATCACTATATTTGCAAAAATAGTGCAAAGTGTATATTTATCGATATAACTTTACTTATCGCTATAATTACTTCATTATTATAGTTTTCGATACAAAAGTCAACGTTTAGTCAAAATTCTTCCAAAATTCAACAAAAGCCAATGTTCATAATTTATGGGCCGAAATTCCTTTTATTTGGCTTAAATTGCAGAAATAAGCCCAAAATGGTTTTTATCGATATAAATTGTTCTATTATACAAAAATAATTATAGCGAGTCTAAAAATGTTCAAAAATTTATTTTTATCTCCCGAGATGTTTATTGGGCCGAATAGGCCACTTTTAGCCCAATAACACATTTTTAGTCCGATAACCAATTAATCCATTTTAGTTAAGTTATATTTTATGTTAAATATCAAATAAGCCAATAAGCACTTCTAATAAGCAATTGGTCTAAAACAGCCCATGTAGGCCGAGTGTATAGTGGGCTCCGCCCAATTATGCCAAATTTAATTTTAGTCCATTACTTGTAGTTAAAAATCAATAATCTAGTGCTTATTACAATAAGCTAATTATAATAAGCTAATAAGCAAAATCTTCACCATTTCACCACTAGAGCCAAAATTTTATGTTTTTCAAAACCCCAATAATTATATATTTTTAAACATGGCCGATCTATATATATATATATATATATATATATATATATATATATATATATATACTCAAAAGTGTATATTTCGTCTTAATTACGCGTAATTAGCACTAATCACTTTTGTATCATTAAATTAGTACCACAAGCATCAAGATTTACCACACAAGCAAGAAAAATCATAACTTGTTCAAAAACTTCATAAAAGTCGAGCAAATATATTTTAGACATCAAACCCTAACTTGTTCATATTAACAAATCATACACATTTAATACTTCTTAATACTTTTAAACATTAAAATAACATGATATGAACAAGATTTGATCAAGTTTTCAAGAATCCTTACAATTTTTTAACAATATCGAGAGGTTAAGGGCTCAAGAACACACCAAAATGCACCAATTTTACCCAAGACACGTTCTAAATAACCCGAAACACTTGAAAGTACACCCCGATTACTTATAACTTCAACAAAATTTTTTGGATCTTGAATGTTTTAAGTTGGCCGTGGGTTTTGAGATGAAGAAGAGGAAATTTAGATCTAAGTAAGTTTTATGGATGAGTTTGTATGTGTGAAAATGTTTGTATGCTAATATGGGTATAAATACAAAAGTTATGCATGTAATCCCACTAACTAAATCAATTCATATAATATGTTTGTCCTCTTGTGTTTGCTGTACATGACATTAGGGGAGGGTTTTTGGTGGGTTTTTTTGTCCTCGTTGGTGTATCGTGTGTCGGTTTAAGCTTAAAAGTTACCGTAAAGTCCCGGTTTGACCTTTTTGGACACGTATACGCAAAATAAAGTTTTTATTGACGTTTCCGTCAGAAAAATAATAAAATATTATTATTTGCTCAGAAATGCATTTATTTGATTGCTACCATATATAATGTGCTGTCGGTACGCGTGTGAGGTTGCTTTTCAGTAATCACGAGAAACTCTCAGTAAATTACGAAACTTGTCAGTAACTATCAGAAATGGAATAATTTATGCTTACTGACAAAAATAAACTTTTTCTATAGTGACTGTAAGCTACAGTATGTGGGACAGCTCTCAAAAATGCTCAAAAATACTCAGAAACATGCAATCGCGCATAGAAATGCCCAGCTTAAAAATAATAAATAACCATTTATTATAAATTTAAAATGTGAAAATTACCATTTGTCACAGTCTCCCCAGTTAATCGGGAAATCCATCCCGGATTTCAATTTACGTTACTCGATGAGTTCAAAAAGAGATGAGGATATTTTCGCTTGATTTCATCCTCTCGCTCCCACGTATACTCGGGACCTCTGCGAGAGTTCCAACGGCCTTCACAATTAGGATACGACTCTGCTTTAGCCGTTTAACTTCCCGGTCCATGATTTCAATCGGCTCCTCGATGAAATTCAGTTTCTCGTCAAGCTGAATCTCATCCAAAGGAATGACAGTGTTATCATCAGATAAGCACTTTTTCAAGTTCCTGACATGAAAAACGTCATGCACAGCGCTGAGCTCGGATGGCAGTTCGAGTCGGTAGGCTACCGGCCCGATTCTGGCAAGAATTTCGAAAGGTCCAATATAGAGAGGGTTCAGCTTCCCACGCTTACCAAATCTTATCACGCCTTTCCATGGCGAGACCTTTAACATCACTTTGTCACCCACTTGGAATTCAAAGGGTTTTCGCCTCTTGTCGGCATAGCTCTTTTGACGGTCACGAGCCACTTGCATTCGGCTCTTGATCTGCACGATCTTTTTGGTAGTCTCGTGGACTAGAACTTGTCCAGTAACTTGACTTTCCCCGACTTCTGCCCAACATATTGGCGATCTGCACTTACGACCATAAAGCGCCTCATACGGTGCAGCCTTAATGCTGGTGTGATAGTTGTTGTTGTAGGAAAACTCGGCTAAAGGCAAATGCTTATCCCAACCCTTCCCCAAGTCAATCACACAGGCTATCAGCATGTCCTCTAACGTTTGAATGGTCCTTTCACTCTGACCATCAGTCTGAGGATGATAAGCTGTACTCATGTCAATGTCGGTTCCCAATGCGTCCTGGAGCGACTTCCAAAAGTTAGACGTGAACCGACTGTCTCGATCAGAGATGATAGAGACAGGCACCCCATGCCTTGCGACAATTTCCTTCACATACAGTCACGCAAGTTTGTCCATGCTATCATTCTCCTTTATGGGAAGGAAATGAGATGATTTAGTGAGACGATCAATGATCACCCAGATCGTGTCGTAACCGCTCGACGTCTTAGGCAGCTTGGTGATAAAATCCATAGTGATGCGCTCCCATTTCCATTCTGGAATTTCAGGTTGAACAAGCAGACCGGATGGTCTCTGGTGTTCAGCCTTGACCTTCGAGCACATTAAACATTTACTGACGTACTCAGCTATATCGGCCTTTATGTTTGGCCACCAATATAACTTCTTCAAATCTAAGTACATCTTGTCGGATCCTGGATGAATGAAGTATTTGGACTTGTGGGATTCGTGCATGATCAAATCACGAATTCCTCCATATAGCATGATCCAACTCCTATCCCCATAACACAAAACTCAATTGGATCTTTTTACGAAGCCATTCTCACTCTCTGGTATTCCGTAAATTTTCTCACGTGGTCTGTTTTCATCATTGAGTGCCTTGACCTGAGCCTCAAGAATTTTCGCTGGAAGCGGCGAACTGATCGTCATCCCTAACGATCTGACTCTGAGGGGTTTGATCCGCTCTTTTCTGCTTAAGGCGTCGGCAACCACGTTTGCCTTGCCTGGGTGGTAACGGATCTCACAATCATAGTCGCTAAGCAATTCTAACCATCGACGTTGTCTCATGTTCAGCTCCTTCTGGTTCAAGATGTGTTGTAGACTTTTGTGGTCGGTATACACCATACACTTAGCGCCATAGAGATAGTGTCTCCAAATTCTAAGTGCAAACACGACTGATCCTAACTCTAGGTCATGGGTTGTGTAGTTTTTCTCATGTGTTTTCAGCTGTCGAGAAGCGTATGCTATCACCTTCTCTCTCTGCATCTGCACAGCTCCCAAACCTTTGTGTGAAGCGTCACAATACACAAAAAAATCTTTACTACCCTCAGGTAAGGCCAAAATAGGTGCACTATACAATCTCTCCTTAAGGAGTTGAAAAGCTTCTTCCTCTTTATCTCCCCAGTCGTATTTCACATACTTTTGTGTCAGTTTCGTCAACAGCTTAGCTATCTTAGAAAAACCTTCAATAAACTTTCGGTAATAGCCGGAAAGTCCTAAGAATTGGCGTATTTCAGTAGGCGTTGTGGGTGTTGCCCAATCCTTTATTGCCTTAATTTTGGCGGGATCCACGTGAATGCCCTGACTATCTATCACGTGACCCAGAAACTGCACAGTCGATATCCAGAATTCACACTTCGAAAACTTGGCTTATAACTCCTCTTTTTTCAATAATTCCAAAATTAGCTTGAGGTGTTCCTCATGCTCCTTCTCATTCTTGGAATATATTAGGATATCGTCAATGAATACTATTATGAATTTATCCAAGTACGGCTTACACACCCAATTCATGAGGTCCATGAATACAGCTGGTGCGTTTGTCAAGCCGAATGGCATAACTTGAAATTCGTAATGGCCATATCGGGTTCGGAATGCGGTCTTCGGGATATCCTCTTCTCGGACTCGGAGTTGGTGATAACATGATCTCAGGTCTATCTTGGAATAAACCGATGAACCCTGCAGTTGTTCAAATAGATCGTCGATTCTCGGGAGTGGGTATCGATTCTTGATGGTTAGCTTATTCAGCTCTCGATAGTCGATACACATCCTGAAGGATCCATACTTCTTCTTTACAAACAAGACCGGAGCTCCCCAAGGCGAAAAACTTGGTCTAATGAAAACTTTTCCTGATAGTTCAGCTAACTAATCAGACAACTCCTGTAACTCCGTCGGTGCTAGCCGATAGGGTGCTCGCGCTACAGGCGCGGCTCCTGGCACCAAATTGATTTGAAATTCGATCTGTCTGGCCGGTGGGAGTCCAGGTAGGTCTTCTGGAAAAACTTCCAGAAAGCCCCTCACAATTGGCACGTCTTCCAATCGTTTCTCTCTGGGCTCTTTTTCTTTTTTCTCAGTAACATGAGCTAGAAAGAGGTGGCATCCTTTCTCAATGCACTTCTGCACCTTCGTACACGAGATGATGCTTAGTCTTGATGAACGCGTACGATCGCTCTGATCTCCTTCAATTATCAGAGACTCTTTCTCGTAGGGTACTCTGACGATCTTTTCATCACAGATGATGACGGCATGATATTTCGATAGTCAATCCGTCCCTATGATGACGTCAAAACTACCCAACTCTACTGGCATAAGATCGATGTTGAATGGGTGGTTTAGTAAATTTAGAGTGCAACCCCTTATAATGGTATCTACTCTTTCTAAGTTCCCGTTAGCTAATTCTATGTCGAAGACATTGTCTAAGGTGGTTGGAGCTATATCAATTAAAGGACTAAAAGCAGTCGACAAAAAACTTCTATCTGCTCCCGTATCGAATAGTACTGAAGCATAACGATTATTTAAAAGAAACGTACCCGTCACCACATTCGGGTCGTCCTGGGCTTCCCTTCTGCCCACAGCATAAACTCTTCCACGGGCTCCTCCTCCGTTGCCCTGGTTTCCATTGTTGACTACTGCTACCTGGTTACCAGGTCCACCACTATTTCCCTGATTTCGGGGTTTGTTGCACTCATTTCGGTAATGACCATTTTCACCACACCCAAAGCAGGTGACTTTATCCCTACGGTTGTTGGGTGGTGCTGCTTGAGCGGTGGCTAGGGGTCTTGACCTACAATTCTTTGCTAAATGTCCTACTCTCTGGCAGTTATGACATTTTACTGTGCACTGTCCCTTGTGGTATAGCTTACAGCGGTTGCAAAGAGGTGCATTCCTATCATACCCCCTTTTATCACCTGAACCAGCTGCGTAAGCTTTGGCCACTTCCTGCCTTTTGTTCTGAGAGTTGCTGTTACTACCCTTCGAGTGATCTTCCCACTTCCTCTTGTGGTCAGCACTCTTCTCTGGGACATCCTCCAGTTCCTGATCCATCAACTTGTTTGCTATCTCCATGGTTTCATGAAGGTCTGCAGCTCTCGAGGTAGTGACATCACCTCTTATGGACTTCGGTAAACCTCCGATATACCTCTCAATCAACCTTGTCTCAGTCTGAACCATTTCGGGACATAGCAAAGCCAGTTCCTGAAATCTCTGGTTGTAAGCAGCCATGTTGTTGTTCTGCACCTTCAAATTCCAAAATTCTATCTCCAACTTCTTAACCTCATTTCGTGGGCAATATTTCTTAAGCACTAATTCTTTAAAGTCATCCCACGACATAGCATAAGAAAGATCCATGTTGGCAGATTTCATGTAGTTGTTCCACCAGGTCAAAGCGGCATCCATGAAAGTGAAAGACGTATACTTGACCATGTCGTCATCGTTACAACCACTGATGCGAAACACGGTCTCTAGCTTCTCAATCCATCTAGTCAGGCCAACGGCTCCCTCTGTTCCTCCGAAACCTCCAACCATAATCTTTCGAAATTCAGAGTAAGTGCAACCACGGCTGTTGGTCACTGGCCTTGACGTTCTGGTGTTGGTGGTTGAATTGTTTGCGGCTGCGAGAGCGGCGGCCACACGATCAGTAACGAGCAGATCTTGAGTTGCTTGATTCACCACAGGTGGATTTGGCGCGGCCCTGGTTGGGGCGGCATTCTCAGCAACTTGGCCCTGTGTGGCTCTTGCCGGGGCGGCATTCTCAACAGTCCTTCCCCTTACTGTCTTTGTTGGGGTAGGTGTGTTATCAGTTTGTCCTCGTGAGACTCTGGTTGACTTTCGGTTAGGTGCCATTTATCTGCATCACAAAAAGATGACGATAAATGAGATCTCGATTATAGCGGGAAGGTGTCATATGAATATATGGATAGCGCAAATAGAATGCAAGAATAAAGTCAATCACAGAGGAAAAACGAACAATCGCATAGGAAACCAAGCTTGTTATATATATATATCGAGTGAATAGAGGTTTACAAAATTACAAGCATGGCTAAAAGTTAGTGCTGGAATACTAAATGATAACTAATCAACCTAACGAAATACATCATCAACTACAACTACTCTAGGCTCGGTCACTATCTAGGCTTAACTGCTCAAATGATGCGGTCATTCCACCAATGGTAGTCTCCAACTGACCAATACGGTCTCTCAACTACTGATTCTCTCTCATCACTGCTCCAATCGTATACTCTACAGTGATAATCCTCTGCCACTGAGTACGATCAACACCTCTAGCTCTCCTCAACATTCCCTGAATCCTGGTCTAGCCTCTGCCCAACCCAATTGCCCTAAAGTCCAAGTTCCTAAGCTCTCTACCATGTAATCTCTCTAAGGCATCCAATCTAGCTCTCAGTCCGATCATCACACGTTGGTCAGAATACATCTCCTTAAACAATACACAAGCAGCCCTGTCAACTGTCCCAATCCTCCTCTCAACACTCTGAATACGGTCAGACTGCTCTAACCTCTCAATCTGGTCTGAGTGTACATCAAGTAGACTGGCCTGATTTGCCAGCTGAATCCATATATGCTCCATCTCGGTGGGTTCCTCAAGCTTTGCTAGTGGAGAAACCACTGGTGATGGAAGTGGAGTAGGTATCGGAGATGGAGGTGGTATGAACGAAGGAGATGATGGAGTGTACTCCGGGCTAGCTGCACGTACACCCGTGCTAGTATCACAAGGAATATCAATCCACTGACTGTCACTCACATGATGTATCTAGGCAGCCCTAGAACTCTGCCCTACCTCAAATATACCCTGCACATCCTCCATGATGCCCTTACTATCCCGTGGCATCATCACCTGATCCAAATCCATAGGTGCACCTCTGTCCCTGTCATCACCCGCACAAATAGGAGTGTGCTTAATAGGTGCTGTCACTGCTGGGGTAGGCTCTACCTGAACCTGCTCTGGATCCTCCACTGGATCCTCATCCTCATCTGAATAAGACTCAATAGATCTCCTAAGTCTCTGGCTAGGAGGGGAATGGTCTGGAGATGACATGGGTGACTGAGATGGTGATGAAGTAGGGGTACCCGGGTAGCCATAACAGGTCCTCCTGAGTGGTGAAGATAGTATAGATGACAGCTGGATACGACGTCCACGGACTCTCCTATACGAAGTCCAACGTCTGATGGGTGGGGTATCTTGAACATGCTGGGTGAAAGTGTAAAGCTGGTCTGGAGATGAGCGGTGAGCAGTAGTGTAGCGAGGTAAGTATGGTGAGGTAGACAGTGGAGTGGTGTGTTTATGCTGAGCTAGAATGTGTGGCTGAACAGCGGTTCTGACAACTTCCAACAACGGGTCATCCGCAAATGAAACTGGTCGTCGCAACGGGGAAGTGTGTCCAGTAGCAAATACCTCATCATGTGCATCAGAAGGGAGAGACATAGTCTGTGACAAATACGGTGCGACATGTTTAAGTATATAGAAAATACTTATATCATATATGTTATGTAAAATACTCAAATAGCATAGTATAACACTTAATCATATAAAGTAAATAACGCTCAAATCATAGCAAGCTAGGCAGACAGGCATCTAGCGGTCATAAGGAAAAGTTTTTCATAAATCGGTTATAGTTTAAGGTTTTTATAAACCTAGTTCTCTATAACCTAGGCTCTGAATACCAATCTATAACACCCCCAAAATCAAGATATTGCGGAAGCATACATTTTGGGTGCTACTAAATCGAT
Source organism: Artemisia tridentata subsp. tridentata (assembly GCA_021014915.2). Lineage (NCBI taxonomy): Eukaryota > Viridiplantae > Streptophyta > Magnoliopsida > Asterales > Asteraceae > Artemisia > Artemisia tridentata. The sequence continues at coordinate 213,315,483 of CP139502.1, read as the reverse complement.
AATCACAACACAAGATATAGAGAATAGATTAAAAATATATTTTAAAATACATTAAATATTCAAAGTCATATTGTCTTACATCAAATTTAGTTCAAATAAAAATGTAGCCCATTTAACAAAGCGGTCCCAAATTTCAGAGTTAACGCAACAATAAAAAAACATTTCCAACAAATTTTATGACCATCGCCATGCCCTGCCTTCAGTAAACACACCTCAGTTTCCTGAGAAAAACATGTTAAAAGTCAGCTAACGCTGGTGAGTTCATAGGTTTAAAGTAAATAAGCACATATGGACCATAGCAATATTCAGCAAACAATTCAGCAAATCACACACTATCCTGCTATGCAAACACTAAGCCTCATCCAACCGAACTAGACAACAAAATATGCCAAACTGGCATAGCAAATAAAGGGTACCCGCGAGTGTTAATCCCCAGACACTCGGCCGATTCCATATGGTATACGTTCGCATTGACTCTGCCGAGCCAACCAAATTGGGGAGTCACCCCCAATAGATCTATTTATATCACACGCGTTTCCCAGCAGGAATTGACGGTTGATGATAGTGGGCGCAATGGGATTCAGCTAACTTAGGTTTCTGCATACAAGTGTGTATAAAACAAAATCCATTTTTGGTCCATGAAAACAGTTTTGCATGTTTCTTATCCCAAGGTTTATAAAAGCAATACGTATAAAAATGGGGCTATAAACTCACCTTAAAATCAATAGCAATATGCAAATCAATCAACAAAACAGTGCAACCGCTCCGACACGCGACCTAGATCAGTATGGTAAGTCTTAGCGAAATGTTCGGGTTTTAAATGTCTTAACTCAATTGAAAAGTTTACGTGTGACCAGTGCTCGTGTATTTCTTGCTTGCTGTGTGGTAAAGTATATTTCAAAACGGTTTATCGTATATAACTCTTTGGTGATGGCTCATGGTGAAAGTGTACAGTGAATGTACATGCGACGGAACTTCCGTGCTTTGCAAGTCGCAAACTACGTAAGTAATATATATATTATCATATATATATATATTTAATAATTAAATATTTAATTAATTAAGACTTATAATTAATTAAATAATTATTGAATAATTAATTTGATAATGGTGCTAGTGGGGTATTATTATATTATAAATTATTATAATCATTTATAATATAATGATATTTATAACGAAAGTTATAAGTATTTAGCTTTCGAGCAATTTATAAGTGCGAGCGTATAAGTGCCAACAATATATTTATAAATCTTATAAGGCCTAAAAATATTAATTTAAGAAAATTAATAATTTTAACAATAAAAATAACTTATTTCGTCTTTTAGTCGGTTTTCGTCCGAAAATATTCTAAGTGTCAAAATTTTAGAAAAATCGGGCATGACCCATTCGTTTATTCAAGCTTTCCCATTATTCTCAAGTGTTGCAAATTTCCTCAAATAATCCCTTTTTATCACTATAATTGCAAAAATAGTCCAAAGTGTATATTTATCGATATAACTATACTTATCGTTATAATTACTTCATTATTATAGTTTTCGAAACATAAGTCAATGTTTAGTAAAAATTCTTCCAAAAGTCAACAAAAGTCAATGTTCATAATTTATGAGCCGAAATTCCTTTTATTTGGCTTATTGGGCTTAAATTGCCGAAATAAGCCCAAAATGGTTTTTATCGATATAAATTATTCTATTTTACAAAAAAAATTATAGCGAGTCTAAAAATGTTCAAAAATTTATTTTTATCTCCCGAGATGTTTATTGGGCCGAATAGGCCACTTTTAGCCCAATAACACATTTTTAGTCCGATAACCAATTAATCCATTTTAGTTAAGTTATATTTTACGTTAAATATCAAATAAGCCAATAAGCACATCTAATAAGCAATTGGTCTAAAACAGCCCATGTAGGCCGAGTATATAATGGGCTCGGCCCAATTATGCCAAATTTAATTTTAGTCCATTACTTGTAGGTAAAAATCAATAATCTAGTGCTTATTACAATAAGCTAATAAGCAAAATCTTCATTATTTCACCACTAAAGCCAAAATTTTATGTTTTGCAAAACCCCAATAATTATATATTTTTAAACATGGCCAATCTATATATATATATATATATATATATATATATATATATATATATATATATATATATATATATATATATATATGGCCGATCTATATATATATACTCAAAAGTGTATATTTCGTATTAATTACGCGTAATTAGCACTAATCACTTTTGTACCATCAAATTAGTACCACAAGCAAAAAGATTTACCACACAAGCAAGAAACATCATAATTTGTTCAAAAACTTCATAAAAGTTGAGCATATATATTTTAGACATCAAACCCTAACTTGTTCATATTAACAAATCATACACATTTAACACTTTTTAACACTTTTAAACATTAAAACAACATGATATGAACAAGATTTGATCAAGTTTTCAAGAATCCTTACAATGCTTTAAGAATTTCGAGAGGTTGAGGGCTCAGGAACACACCAAAAGCACCAATTTTACCCAAAACACGTTCTAAATAACCCGAAACACTTGAAAGCATACCCCGATTACTTATAACTTCAACAAAATTTTGTGGATCTTGAATGTTTTAAGTTGGCCGTGGGTTTTGAGATGAAGAAGAGGAGATTTTGATCTAAGTAAGTTTTATGGATGAGTTTGTATGTGTGAAAATGTTTGTATGCTAATATGGGTATAAATACAAAAGTTATGCATGTAATCCCACTAACTAAATCAATTCGTATAATATGTTTGTCCTCTTGTGTTTGCTGTACATGACATTAGCGGATGGTTTTTGGTGGGCAAATGGCACAAAAAGGCATCAAAGTTAGGGTCCATTTCCAATCAAGGTACCCAACTTTTTTTCTTGCATAAAAAGGTTCCCTAGTTTTTTTTTGGCGGATTTGGGTTTTTTCTTAACACCCGTTAAGTACAACCGTTAAGTACAAACTAAAATTTTTTTAAAACTTTTATAAATCTTTTATAAAAACTGAAGGGTCATTTTTGAAACTTTAAAACTTTTATATAACCCTTTAAACGTTCATCCCCAAATTCGAATTAGGGCAAAATCCAAATTAGGGCAAAATCCAAATTAGGGCAAAATAATTTCTTCCCCAAAATTAAAACATGACAAACTCATGTAATTCATCAAACACTTCAAACTGGGCGTACTGGAATCGAAGAAATGCAGGTTGGGAAAAAGATAATTTGATGAATCGTGTTTGTATCTTGTGTGAATGTGGTGATGAAAGTGGTAAGTGGATTTCTTGGACTGAAAAGAACCCAGGCAGGAGGTTTTTGGGATGTCCTAACTATAAGGTAAACACATTTGTTGGTTTAAAAGGTTTGTGAAAAAACATGTTTTAACTTTATTTTCGTTAAATAGGCAAGAAAGCATTGTGAATTCTTTCATTGGTGGGATCCAGATTTACCAGCTGAGCATTACAAAGGTAAATTGGCAGAAGTGGAAAAAAAAATGAAGAAGGATGCTGTGGAATTTGAGCTGACAAAAAAGAGATTGGAAGAACAAGTGGCAGTGTTGAAGACTACAATGAATATGCAATCTAGGGTTATCTTTGTACTGTTAGGGTTGCTTTTCATTCTAATTATGAAAGCTTTTTAGTTTAGTTTGATCAATGAATGTATTGAAAAGGTTTCCTTTTGATGAACTATAATGTATTTGTTTAACTTTGATCAATTTGAAGTGCAGTAACATGTGTATACTTGAAAAGGTGTTTACTTTGCTGATATCTGTAAAAAGCAAACACATTGATAGGTTGCAGTCATGACATGTTTAAACAATTTTTGCAGTCATGAAAATAGGCAGTGAGTCCTTGACCTTCATAATCCTGGATGATAAGTTGTTACAAATAAAACTGACATTGATAGGTTGCAGTCATGACATGTTTAAGCAAACACATTAATATGTTCTTACAAGTACTTAGGTAATAAGTTGTTACAAATAAAACTGACATTACAAACTTTTGAGTACTTATTCTACATCAAATGCATCATCTGGTGTGAGTCCTTGACCTTCATAATCCTGGATGATCTTCCTATTATAATTTTTCATTAATAATCTTTGAGAAGTCCTTCTAGGGGGTCTGTATCCTGCCTTATATTGAACTTGCCAGAAGTCATCATACCTCCTTTTTAGACTTGCTTCATCCTCATTTGCAGGAACATCATTTGCATTTGTATACTCATTGACTTGTGCTGTTGTTTCCTCATTCACTGGAGCAGTTGTATCCTCATTGACTTGTGTTGTTGTTTCCTCATTGACTGGAGCAGGTGTATCCTCATTGACTTGTGCAGTTGTTTCCTCATTGGCATGTGCAGCTGTGTCTTTAATGGCATCACTTTGTTTAACTGCATCAACATTCATATCTGATGTATTTGCTTGCTCAAGTTGTATATCAACCAAGTCATCATCATCAAATAGCATGTGTAGAACATTCTGTAAAATGGGTGTGTTAATTAGAATATACATCACAAAAAAAAAACATAGAAACAAAAAAATTTAAAATTAACATTAAACTTACCCTGTTTGAAACACTAGCACTTCCTCTTCCTCTTCCCCTTCCCCTGTTTGATCCACTGCCACTTCCTCTTCCCCTGTTTGATCCAGTACCACTTCCACTTCCCCTACCCCTTCCACTATTTGATCCACTAGAACTTCCCCTTCCACTGCTACCCCTTGCACTTGTTCCTCCCATCCATATACCACCTCTAGCAGTCACAACTTTTTTCTTTCTACTACAACTTGGGGTTCTAGAATTGACTGGGTCATTAACCCTAGGTCTGCCCTTCTTTTTGGGTGGATTAGGTGTCTGTGTTGATGGTTGCCCTTGTGGAGCAGGTGTTTGTGTTGATGGTTCACCTGTTTCCATTGGTTTAGTACACCCTTTTTTGTTATGACCCATTTCACCACAGTTTTGACAAGTCATTGTTCTAGGAGGCCTACTTACATGTTTGTTATTTTTCATTTCTGACTTATCTTTTGTCCTATTCAATGTGGGTCTACCTGGCATCTTTCTTTCTAAAGGGGGTTTCATGGGCACATGTTTTCTTTTTTTCCACATATCTATACCACCAACTGGCAAAATATTAAACTCATAGATACTTCTGTATGTGCTTACCTTGAATGAGTTGCTCACATACTCCTCTGGCTGCTTGCCAATGAAGTAAATGGCTGTGATTGCATGAGGGCATGGTATGCCAGTTAACTGCCATTGCCTACAAGTGCACTCCCTCTTTTGTAAGTCCACACCATAGGCTTCAAGATTTCCTTGCCTTACTTCAAACTGATGCCATCCACTTGGATTCAAACTCCATTTCCTGTTAGTATAATACAAGTGAGCCTAAAGGTTTTCATATATCAGTCTACAAATTCATAAGTATTTACCTTTGAATATTCTTGTTAAACTCCAAAACCTTTATGATATTAGGGCAAATATCACTTGTCCAGTCTTGACATTCCTTCATAAGAGTGTAATTCCTAGTCATCACATAGGATCTGATGTCTTCAAGCATTCCAATTATTGGTTTTCTCTTTGCATTCTTTATATGAGAATTGAAAGATTCACTCAGACCATTTTCAATAGCATCACAATCCATTCCTATCAAACACATTAAAAAAATTAAGTTAGTTCAGGTAAGGTAATTATTGAAATAAGATACAACAAATATAAAGAATATACCTTCTTTGAAGTATGATCTTGACCATGTCCATGGATCTTTATCCATCAAATACTGATAAGCTGCTTCACTTGCATTCTTGATTTCGTCCATTGTATTTAAAAATCTTTGATGATTAGCACACTTTGATGCTTGCCAAAAGAGTTGTCTAAATAGAACACCAGGGTACACCTTTGAAAAATTGGCATAAATGTGCCTAGCACATAACCTATGTTCTACTAATGGGACTACTCTCTTAACAGCATGGTAAAGTCCTTTGTGTCCATCAGATATAAATGTGACCCCTTTCCCATCTCCTAATTCAAGGTCTTTTGATAACAACTTAATAAACCATTCTCAAGTGTCTGTATTCTCAACTTGTACAACAGCCCATGCAATTGGGTATATTTGATTGTTTCCATCCCTCCCAATAGCTGCCAACAGTTGACCTTGGCACACCCCTTTCAAAAAACACCCATCCATACCTATAACCTTTCTACATCCTGCTTTCCAGTGTGTGTTTGGGTCATGGATAGGGTAATCTCTTTTATTAGGGTCAAACACAATCTCATCCTCATCACTCATGGCCATATCCTCATCTAAGTTAACTTCTGGTTCAACATGAGGTTTCTCTTTTTGAGATTCATCACCTAGGTCTGAAAATAAAGGATCTACTTCATCCTCATTCTCATCACTTTCATTTTCCAACACTAACTGACTTTCATCAAATACAACAACTTCATTTGTTTTTTTCTTTTCATCTAAGATTTGCCTTTCCTTTATCCTAACCTGCCTCAACTCTTCTTCACCCTCAGATAAATGATCAAGTGATGCAACATCACTTTCATCATCTGAGTCTTTGTAATAAGTAGCAGGGTTTAAAATTACAAGAACATAATCACCACTGTATTCTACTAAAGATTCATTCTTATGAGTAACATATAATGCTATGATACCTTCATCTATACTATGCCACTTTTCGACAAACAACCTAAGATCATCATCAGACTTAATACATTTTAACCCATTACTAAAGTAATACAAGCCACACACTACTGAACCTATGTTGTTTTGAACAAAATTTTTCAACTCCCTATAGGTTAAAGGGGTCACATCAACAGTGGTTGAGAGCATATCAGCATTATGATAGGTTAAAGGTTTCAGACTGAAATACCCGTTATAATAAAGATCCAAGGCTAATGTACATCCTTTGGATGAAGAAGCCATCCTGCTAAACAAAAAAAATTAACAAAAACGGTCAACGTGTGCTTCACTTAGCCGTTATTAACATAATTAAAAAAAACAATAAGTATTAATTACCTTGAAGAACACAAAAAAGGGTTCAATTTTGTGAATCGCACTCTTAACCTTTTTTAGGGTTTATGTGTGGAAACCAATTTGGGGGGAAATCTGGGAAAAAATGAAGTATCAGTGATTATATAAAAGAAATTAAAATTGTTCATTTTTGGTCCTTCAATATTTACAAATGTATCAACTTTTATTTAACAAAAACTTGGGGTTAGTACTTAACGGGTGTTAAGAAAAAACCCAAATCCGCCAAAAAAAAAACTAGGGAACCTTTTTATGCAAGAAAAAAAGTTGGGTACCTTGATTGGAAATGGACCCTAACTTTGATGCCTTTTTGTGCCATTTGCCCGAGGGTTTTTGGTGGGTTTTTGTTCCTCGTTGGTGTATCGTGTGTCGGTTTAAGCTTAAAAGTTACCGTAAAGTCCCGATTTGACATTTTTTGACACGTATACGCAAAATAAAGTTTTTATTGACGTTTTCGTCAGAAAAATAATAAAAAATTATTATTTGCTCATAAATGCATTTATTTGACTGCTACCATATATACTGTGCTGTCGGTACGTGTGTGGGGTTGCTTTTCAGTAATTTCGAGGAAGCTCTCAGTAAATTACGAAACTTGTCAGTAACTATCAGAAATGGAATAATTTATGCTTACTAACAAAAATAAACTTTTTCTGCAGTGACTGTAAGCTACAGTATGCGGGACAGCTCCCAAAAATGCTCAAAAATACTCTGAAACATGCAATCGCGCATAGAAATGCTCAGCTTAAAAATAATAAATAACCATTTATTATAAATTTAAAATGTGAAAATTACCATTTGTCACAAATGCCCTCTGTGAACTTTTTGGGCACCACGAATGGGGTAGAACCAAAAATTTGGTTCCGCCTATGTAATTTTTTGGCACCGCCAAAAACGTGACCACGGATCTGTCACACCCCCAAAATCGGGTCCAGCGGAAGCTTACACATCGCTGGGGTGCAACTCAATTGGTATCACAACACAAGGGCAAAGAACGGTTTTCATTTCAATTATTTAGAACAACATTGTTTAACAAAAATGTTGAATTTACATTGTTAAAAGTAGTGCGGAAATAGGCCCTTTAAAATAGGTAGAACGGTCCTAAATGTTTGTCAGAGTCTTCTATGACCATGCCATGCCCTGCCAAAAGCCTCCCGTAGCGTGCTAATGCTTATACCTGAAAATACATGCTAAAAGTGTCAACACGAGGTTGGTGAGTTCATAGAGTTTATAGCAAAATGTAAAGCCTTTGAATGAAGATTTCCCAGCAAAGGAATTGTAAATCCACCTAGTTCCAAGTCCCGCCCATAACAAGACTTGCAACCTGTGTGTTTACAACCCATTGCCAAATATGATTTGGTTTGAGTGAACAAAGTAATATGTGGACCACAAGTTTTGGAGTACATATGGTTTGACCAGTACATTCGGTTACGTGACCAATTCATTCGGTTATGTGACCAGTTCATTCTATCATGTGACCCGTTCATTCTGTCATGTTACCCGTACATTCGGTTATGTGACCCATACATTCGGTTATGTGACCCGTACATTCGGTTATGTATGTACATAGTGGTGGAGCCGGTTCATTCGGTTAAGTATGCATAATGTTTAAAGTGCTTGTGTACATGAATAATAAGAATTAAATGTGTAGCAAGTGAATATACAATACATTCGAATGAATAACAAATTCATAAGTAGAGCAAATGATGGTTTGACTAAGCAATTGGCATATTCAAGTAAATCAAGTATACATTTCGATGAAAATGATTGAGCATGTATTCTCCCCCAAAACGTAATCCAAAACGTATAAAGATAGGGGCTATGTAACTCACTTGGAATGTAGTGGCGTAGACAACCAGATGGTGCCAAAGAGTGTGGCAGAATAGCGTAACGTAAGTGACGTCAAGAGTCAAAGCACGATGTCATGGAATTCGGCATGACCTAAGGAATATGAAACTTATCTTAACGTATGCTAAAGCGTAAGAGTTGTAACTATTACCATTCCCAAAGTATTATTTCAATCTTGCTTTCCAAAAAGATTTGCGTTATATCCGTTTCATAGTGTTTGGTATCATCGTACGTGTAGTGGTTTGAATGTCGAGACTCGAGAATTCACACCAAAGTATAAAACATATCGCCCAAGTATAAGAAGAAAAATAAACATGTAAAGATCATGTAGCCAAGTATAGAGCATATTACGCATGTATGAGAAGAAAGTAAACACGTAAGAATCATGTAGCACATAAGTGTTAACATAAGTGAATGGTTAAGTGCTAGTCAAATTAACCAAAGCTATTCCGGTTAATTAGTTTACCAAATGGTTTTAGTTTACTAGTTTTATATGTCATCGAGTTTTAATATCAAGTTATCTATAACAAATTACTTCTAATTTGTTAAGTCGGTTGCGATAATTATTAGCTCATAATTCAAGTTTCTGTTTCGATAGTTTTAGTCCCATTTGACATAATCTAGTTTCAAATTAATAGTTTCCGAAACTTAACATTATTACCGACCAAAACCTCACGACTACAATTCCGTTTTAAGTTTTACTCTCACCACTCGAACATGTACCAATTTATTTTTAACCCGTTTCATAATCACAAAATCCGTATTAAACTTGTTTTAATATACCAAAGTATATAACCTCAACGTTTAACCATCACGATGCCGAGACCCTATTGGTTTCGGCCTCTCCCTCGGCTGACCATGATAACGCAACAACAACAGCCACAAATCAATCCACCCTTCGCCAAAACAACCCAAAATCCTATTCCTAATCTCGGTCACAACAACATTAACATCAAAACATAATAATAATGTCAACACCTATTAACCACGAGGACCCTTGCCGAGACCATCATGATCTCGGTTTCGAACCATGGTACGGCAGCAGATAAACCAAACGGACCCATGGGGTCTCGGCTTATCCCATCAACAATAACAAATAATTAGTAGCAATAATAACCACAAGAACCATTGCCGAGACCATCATGGTCTCGGCTTAGCCTCTCGGTTCATCAACAGCCCAAACGGACCCCTTGTGGTTTTTAGACCATTCGACATCACCATATACGAATAATCAACAAATCAAAGACCAAAATATCAAGAATATATTATGTATACCGTGAGCTTAAGCTCACGGTTTGTGTGACTCGACACAAACAAACACACCTTTGCTACCAAACGATTGTTACATGTTTTTGATTAATTAAAAATCATTAAAACCCATTTGATTAACCCAAAATAATAAGATTGAAACTGAGTTGACTCGTTTGTGAGTCAACTCGCGCGTAAAAACGCGTGGCTTACCTTATCTTCGCACGATCTATGGATGTTTGAGTATAGAAAGGATGGTGGTATTGGTTGGTGGCGGCGGTGACAATAAAACGAGATGGGGATGAGTTTTGGTGGCGCGTGTGGTATAGTAGCTTGAAGAGGAGATGATGGTGGTTAGTTTTATGGTGGAGGTGAGGTGGTGAGGGCGGCGGTGTGGTGGTGGCTGGGATTGCAGGTGGCGGCGGCTGCTAAGGAGGAGGGAGAGAGGGTTTAGCTTTTGAGGAAGATGATGAAAATGAAATATAATTATTAGGGTTAGGGTTATATTGGTTTTAAGAATCCGAAATTTACATTTAGGTCCCTGTGTTTTATTTTCGTTTCTATTAAGGAGTCGGGCAAGGACTAGTGGGAAAATTTTTATTATTCTTATCCCAAGTTAATTATTTTTAGTCACGAGAACTGTTAAACGCTACACAAATAAGTTTTTAATCGTCACCGTTCATTTTAAAAATGTTTTTCCATTAGTTTTGACTATAAATAAGCCTAGTCTTCTCGAATTGATATCAAATTTGAAATAATTGATCATTTCTTCGAATAGAATATGTCGAGGATTTTTGCGGGTTGTTACATTCTCACCTCCTTAGCAGAATCGCGTCCTCGCGATTCGATTCAGGTTACTCGTTACGGTCGAAAAGAAATGAGTATATACACACGAGGATTCATCGTCACGTTATCACATGGATTCAGGACCTTTTTGTAAGTTTCGAAGAGCTTGGTTGATAAGGATGCGACTTTACTAAAGTCGTTTGATTTCATAGTCCACGGTTTTGGATAGGTCAATCAAGGTTTGATTGTCCTAAGATTTGGATTTCCCAGAGGAATAGCAACTGCCTCGTTGGCAAGTCATCTCTTCAGATTCGACACTCAATATGTCGCGAATGCTGCGGAGTCTTGACGGTAGCTCAAGTATGTGAGGTGTCGATTCTAGCAAGAATTTGAAAAGGATAATGACAGCGAGGATTAAGCCTTCCACGTTTACCAAGCGCTTCGTTTCTGGCGTTGGATAATGCCTATAGGTTAGTCTTGAGCAAGACTTGTGGGTATGTGTATCCAACTTACTTGGTCTAACTAGTACTTCTAAAATGTTAGGATTTGGCTGGCATGCCCCTAGGCAGTGGTTCACGAGGTGATGTAGAATACTATTGATTTATACTCATGTCTTATCAGATATAAATAAGCACACTTATTTAAAGTTTTCTGACAAAACATTGAGTTAGGATCATGGACATTTTAACAATGAGGGTTTCGGAAGGAAACTTGATGAATGTAGAGAAAGTTGCTGAACTTCAGCTCTTGTAGTTGACGATTCAAGTTTCTATTGTAAAGATTGAGTACACACATGGATGAAACCTTTAGAGCTTGGGTAGGGAATCAGTCAGGACAAAATCTTATTATAACTATTCTCAGTATTGCAAAGTTCATCTCTGAGCAGGGCATAGGTAGTCAGCCTATGTCCAACTGTCCCGGGTTGAATATAGGTGACGAGTCTATATTCCACCGAGGTTCAAAGAATTTTAAAATACTCAGCTCGGTTATACTAATACCATGTCCTTCACATTTGAAGAGATGTTCTGAATGACTAAGGCAAGTGACCAAACTCGAGGTCGAATGATGAAGCTACGCAAGGAAAAGGCGTAACGCTGAGACGTATATGACATGTGAGCTTGCGTATATGAAAGACAACTATAGTAATCAATGAGAATAAGTAGGTATAAATGATTTGATAATAAGACACAAATCTCATTAAATATGTCAGCAACAAACCACAAATGAGGCATCAGCTTGGCAGGCAGGCACGTGGCGGTCATAGGGTTATGTTTTTGTAAATGTAGCAATAGTCCAGGTTTTAAAATCACCCAGTTCTCTATAGCCTAGGCTCTGATACCAATCTGTCACACCCCCAAAATCGGGTCCAGCGGAAGCTTACACATCGCTGGGGTGCAACTCAATTGGTATCACAACACAAGTGCAAAGAACGGTTTTCATTTCAATTATTTAGAACAACATTGTTTAACAAAAATGTTGAATTTACATTGTTAAAAGTAGTGCGGAAATAGGCCCTTTAAAATAGGTAGAACGGTCCCAAATGTTTGTCAGAGTCTTCTATGACCATGCCATGCCCTGCCAAAAGCCTCCCGTAGCGTGCTAATGCTTATACCTGAAAATACATGCTAAAAGTGTCAACACGAGGTTGGTGAGTTCATAGAGTTTATAGCAAAATGTAAAGCCTTTGAATGAAGATTTCCCAGCAAAGGCATTGTAAATCCACCCAGTTCCAAGTCCCGCCCATAACAAGACTTGCAACCTGTGTGTTTACAACCCATTGCCAAATATGATTTGGTTTGAGTGAACAAAGTAATATGTGGACCACAAGTTTTGGAGTACATATGGTTTGACCAGTACATTCGGTTACGTGACCAATTCATTCGGTTATGTGACCAGTTCATTCTGTCATGTGACCCGTTCATTCTGTCATGTTACCCGTACATTCGGTTATGTGACCCGTACATTCGGTTATGTGACCCGTACATTCGGTTATGTATGTACATAGTGGTGGAGCCGGTTCATTCGGTTAAGTGTGCATAATGTTTAAAGTGCTTGTGTCCATGAATAATAAGAATTAAATGTGTAGCAAGTGAATATACAATACATTCGAATGAATAACAAATTCATAAGTAGAGCAAATGATGGTTTGACTAAGCAATTGGCATATTCAAGTAAATCAAGTATACATTTCGATGAAAATGATTGAGCATGTATTCTCCCCCAAATCGTAATCCAAAACGTATAAAGATAGGGGCTATGGAACTCACTTGGAATGTAGTGGCGTAGACAACCAGATGGTGCCAAAGAGTGTGGCAGAATAGCGTAACGTAAGTGACGTCAAGAGTCAAAGCACGATGTCGTGGAATTTGGCATGACCTAAGGAATATGAAACTTATCTTAACGTATGCTAAAGCGTAAGAGTTGTAACTATTCCCATTCCCAAAGTATTATTTCAATCTTGCTTTCCAAAAAGATTTGCGTTATATCCGTTTCATAGTGTTTGGTATCATCGTACGTGTAGTGGTTTGAATGTCGAGACTCGAGAATTCACACCAAAGTATAAAACATATCGCCCAAGTATAAGAAGAAAAATAAACATGTAAAGATCATGTAGCCAAGTATAGAGCATATTACGCATGTATGAGAAGAAAGTAAACACGTAAGAATCATGTAGCACATAAGTGTTAACATAAGTGAATGGTTAAGTGCTAGTCAAATTAACCAAAGCTATTCCGGTTAATTAGTTTACCAAATGGTTTTAGTTTACTAGTTTTATATGTCATCGAGTTTTAATATCAAGTTATCTATAACAAATTACTTCTAATTTGTTAAGTCGGTTGCGATAATTATTAGCTCATAATTCAAGTTTCTGTTTCGATAGTTTTAGTCCCATTTGACATAATCTAGTTTCAAATTAATAGTTTCTGAAACTTAACATTATTACCGACCAAAACCTCACGACTACAATGCCTTTTTAAGTTTTACTCTCACCACTCGAACATGTACCAATTTATTTTTAACCCGTTTCATAATCACAAAATCCGTATTAAACTTGTTTTAATATACCAAAGTATATAACCTCAACGTTTAACCATCACGATGCCGAGACCCTATTGGTTTCGGCCTCTCCCTCGGCTGACCATGATAACGCAACAACAACAGCCACAAATCAATCCACCCTTCGCCAAAACAACCCAAAATCCTATTCCTAATCTCGGTCACAACAACATTAACATCAAAACATAATAATAATGTCAACACCTATTGACCACGAGGACCCTTGCCGAGACCATCATGGTCTCGGTTTCGAACCATGGTACGGCAGCAGATAAACCAAACGGACCCATGGGGTCTCGGCTTATCCCATCAACAATAACAAATAATTAGTAGCAATAATAACCACAAGAACCATTGCCGAGACCATCATGGTCTCGGCTTAGCCTCTCGGTTCATCAACAGCCCAAACGGACCCCTTGTGGTTTTTAGACCATTCGACATCACCATATACGAATAATCAACAAATCAAAGACCAAAATATCAAGAATATATTATGTATACCGTGAGCTTAAGCTCACGGTTTGTGTGACTCGACACAAACAAACACACCTTTGATACCAAACGATTGTTACATGTTTTTGATTAATTAAAAATCATTAAAACCCATTTGATTAACCCAAAATAATAATATTGAAACTGAGTTGACTTGTTTGTGAGTCAACTCGCGCGTAAAAACACGTGGCTTACCTTATCTTCGCACGATCTATGGATGTTTGAGTATAGAAAGGATGGTGGTATTGGTTGGTGGCGGCGGTGACAATAAAACGAGATGGGGATGAGTTTTGGTGGCGCGTGTGGTATAGTAGCTTGAAGAGGAGATGATGGTGGTTAGTTTTATGGTGGAGGTGAGGTGGTGAGGGCAGCGGTATGGTGGTGGCTGGGATTGCAGGTGGCGGCGGCTACTAAGGAGGAGGGAGAGAGGGTTTAGCTTTTGAGGAAGATGATGAAAATGAAATATAATTATTAGGGTTAGGGTTATATTGGTTTTAAGAATCTGAAATTTACATTTAGGTCCCTGTGTTTTATTTTCGTTTCTATTAAGGAGTCGGGCAAGGACTAGTGGGAAAATTTTTATTATTCTTATCCCAAGTTAATTATTTTTAGTCACGAGAACTGTTAAACATTACACAAATAAGTTTTTAATCGTCACCGTTCGTTTTAAAAATGTTTTTCCATTAGTTTTGACTATAAATAAGCCTAGTCTTCTCGAATTGATATCAAATTTGAAATAATTGATCATTTCTCCGAATAGAATATGTCGAGGATTTTTGCGGGTTGTTACAGCCAAAAACGTGACCACGGATTGGGGGTCATCAATTTTTGGGTTCCGCCTGTTGAAAAATTTGGTGCCGCCAGCCTGTAGTAACACATTTTCATTTTCGATTAAATCCCGCACTCTAGATCACTTACTTTTGTTACTAGGATACTTTTCATTAATATTCACTCACATTTGGATAATTTCATCTCACTTGCACCAATAGGATAAGCATTTCCCACCAAAATTTGAAATTTCTCAAAAACCACTCAAGGATCCTTTCTCTATAATGGAAGGAACCCTTTATTTGGTTCCTTGCAATCCGTGGGTCTCTGACCTCAAAGATTTTGGGTTGACTTTAGTTGATTAGACAAGCTCATAAACACTTACAAATCATTAGGAAAGATCAAAATTTAGTGGTTTAACATCAAATCAATGCACAACATTTCACAAATCTTGAACATTATAAATTAAGAGCTCCAGGATGATCATTCATCACACCTTCACCACAACTTCCTTTGAATTTTAGCACATACTTAAAGCAAATTTACTATGACTAAATCCACAAACTCATCACCTTCAACTAGGCCACCAAGAAGAACGTCTAGAATTAGTGTCAAACCATGTTGCTTCGTTTACTTGAACTCATCATCCTCAGACTCTTCACTATCATCACCCATCCAAGATGAAAATTTATTGAATCTAAGTACTCCAACACCTCCACCAAAATCACCTATCATTGTGACTACTCCACCTCCAACCAAAACTCCAATAGCAACCACACAACCTCCTGCTCCATCAAAACCACCGAAATCACCATCACCACCAAAGTCTCCAAAACTTGAACCCATTGAACTTTTTGCAACACCACCAACTTCTCCTCATCCATTTTTTGGAAACCTTGGAAGACTTGCCACCAAGAACATCAAATCCACCACCTCTACCATCATTTGCATCAATCGAGCATATTGCTCACGAACCACCTCGGGCATCATTCATGCCCAATGAGCCTTTTCATAGTGAACCATCTCAACCACAACCCCTACTTTTTCACCCTATACATAGGGAAATCCATGGGCCACTCTATGGAGACCATAAACATCATGAAATCCATGATGATCAACCTCCACCACAACCTCAAACACAACAACCCCAATCCTTTTTCCCCACCTTTAGGGAAATTGATAAATCCATGTGGATTGACTCTCTAAACTCACAATGTGGAAAACTAGAAGGTGGGGTTGAATAGTTTTACGTCTTTTTAATTTTATTATGAAAACTTTATTCACTTTTAAAAACTTATATTCGAATTTATGTGAACTCAACTCTTTGAACAATATGAACAAATATAAGTAAATCTAAATAAACAATGCAAGTAATGAAATGAAAAGAAAGATAGAGATGGAAAGATCTAACCGCGAGACAAAAGATTTATAGTGGTTCGGCTACAAGGACACCTTCCTTGCCCTACTCCCCTCCCCGAGCACCTAACTCGAGAGTTTTCTTCACTATGTCAACAAGCTCCCTTATGGCGGAGAAAACCTTACACAACTTTTGCTTACACCGGTTTAACGACACAAAGCTAGATGTCGGGTTCTAATCGTAGCTAGAACCAATCTCACAACTTCTACACAACTTCTTCACAACTTATTCACAACGGCTTCACGACTTCTTCACAACTTCTTCACAACTTCTTCACAACTACTTCACAACCTAGCACTACTTATGTACTCTTCTACTTCTTTACACCTTCACTACTTACACACCTTAACTTCTTCACAACTTCACTACTTACACACTAATCTAGCCTAAGCAATTATGCTCACACCTATCTAACAAATATACACAACTTATACAAAAATGAATGAATGATTATACAAACAACTTAGGTAGCAAGATGATACTAAGTTGCAATACTTCTTCTCTAGTTGTTGAAGGAGTATTCTTCTTTTGCACTTGAATGGTAGAAGCTTGGATCACTTGGAAACCAATGCTTAAGAATATATGATCAAAGGATTTAGAAAGGATTTGGAAGGATAAGAAGAGATTTAGAACAGAAGGTTTGGGGGTGCAAAAGGTGAGGAAAAAGTCCAGGGAAAGTCCAGTATTTATAGGCAAAACTGGACAGCTGGAGGAGCGGGGCGGTCCCCTTAAATAGGGGGCGGTCCCCTTAAAATTAAGGGGGCCGCCTAGTATATTTAAGGGGGCCGCCCATCTGTACCGTTGCCCAGTTTTGTCTTTTTGTGTGGAAGGTTTTTCTGGAACATTTTTGCCATTTTTGGTTGAAAATTTGAATTTATAAATTTATAATGGATTAAACATTTTTATTTAATACCAAAAATGATTTTCTAAAAGATATAAAATGTTTGTGACATTTTATAAAAAATCTAGTGATTAAGAAAATGTTCCTTTGATCATATAATGCATTAAGCATTTGTTTATTCATACCTTAAGTGATTAAGTTGTAGAAATGAATATTTACAACTAAATACTTGTTTATTTAATAAGTTTATGTTTAATGAGTTTACATTTTGTGATTATCAAAACATAGAGATATCAAGAAGTATTAATAATGTTTTTAGGCATTATTTATATCAACAATCTCCCCCTTTTTGATGATTACAAAACTTAAACTCATTAAATCCAAAAAATTATTTTTGGACAAGTATTTAGTGAGTTTATATTCACTTCTCCCCCTTTTTGTAGAATCAAAAAGGTTATGCCGACAAGTTTTAGATACGAAATTTTTCGGGACGAAAACTCCCCCTTGATGTGTGCTCCCCCTCGTTTGAGGGCACCAAGGAATCGAGATATGGAATACTTGCAAGAAAAATATTAGAAGCACAAGCATACATAGCAAAATATGGAATATAAAAACAACAATCATGGCAGACAACAATCATGGCAAACAAATATTAAGAACATATAGCAAGACATTAATTAGTATGCTTGAAACATATAACAAGAAAAAGGTCCTAAATTGCCAAAGAGAGATATTGAACTTGCTTGCGACACAAAAGGGTGAGGGATTTTATTTTGGGGCGGAAAGCATGTGAATGGGACTTAGTTGTATGATGGTGAGGGAAAGAATGTTGGAATAATAGAGGTATATTTTTGGAGGTGGAGAGTTTGGAGTGGAGTAGGTGGAGAGTTTGCTCATCTTTAGATTTTGACTTTGATCTTTTGATCCTTTCGTTAATCATTTCGACGCCTCTTCGGGCACTCTGAGAACCTCCATGGCGATGGCGTACTGGATATGTTTTGTTAATTGTCTTTTGCTTTTGATAAGTATCTATGAATTTTCCGACATTATTTGATTTCGTTTCACCCATCTCTGTCCTTATAAGAAGCCTTGTGGTGTGTAACCACGAGTATAAGAATGTTTTCCCCCTTACTTTTGAATGATAAAGCTTTGATTTGCGACCCGTCTTTCTTTGGATAGCTAACTTTGATTTTATTCTGACAAGGAATTTGTTGAGTGATCAGTCAAATATTGACAACTATCCTCCTATATCTCACCTTTGACGTTTGCAACAATTTTTGAACTCCCTACCATGATTACCGATTGTTAAACCCTTTGCTATCACTATTACTCTGGAGACTCCTATATTACTTTCGCGGCTATGAAGTTTTTCCTGGAACCCATTTCGTACCCCAATAAATGAATCTTACCTTGAGAGGTATTTGGCACCCTGAGTTTTCTGAATATGACTCGTGACTGAACCACATGTTTTTCCACCGAAGTGTGAAGTAGGATTTGACATGATACCGAGAGATTGTCTAGTCACTAAGCGAAGGTGTCTTTCAGATGTGTTCGGGAACATATAAATTGATTTGAGCAACCGGGAAGAGCAGCAACCGAAGACCAGGAAGAGATTTGCTTAAGTGTATCTTCTGGGCGTGTTTTAGTTTCATTCTCGATAAAGAAGGATGGCGACTGGAGATAGCTGAACCGTATTACTGTTAGAAGCCAATTTTCCTACACCCTGAAACGACTATGTGTATGTTTAATTTCAGAGCGCGAAGTTTCCTTCTGATGAATTCTTATAATCGCCTTCCGTATTTGTAACGACTGCTATGACGGTTAGTGACGCTAATAGTATTAGCTGAAGCTCTGACTGTTTCGTGAATTTGATAAATAATGTTTTCTCGTGAGTACTTGGGCAAATGGTCATTGTATGACTTAATAGTATGTTCGGAAATGAGGAAGAGCATGAAAATCATCTTTGCACTTTGCTAGGAAATTCGTCGATCGTTTGTGCATTCTGAGAAATTGATGTTTGTAAAGACAACGATGTCCTTATTTGACGATACCTCTTTAAATCCCGCAAGTTTTGAAAACTATCACCAATTGGTCAAGACCGATAGCAGAACGGAGAACTGAAACCTTTTGAACCTTACAGAAGAATTCTGGAAGATGTTTGCAACTGATGATACCATTGAGAAATTTCGTGAAAAAGAGAGAAACAGCTTAGTTTGATTGAGAATGGAGTTTTGGAAAAGCAGAAATAGAGTTTAGCTTCCATATCTTCGGGCGGAGCGAATTTTGGGGCATTCCAGAAAGAGACTCGGTTTTACTTCCTTACGGCACGGAAGGTTTTGCGTATGCATTAAGACAACTAGAAGCGCAAAAAAAAAATTACTTCATTGTCTGACCTGGAGATGACAACAACGGTGGCTACCCTGAAGAGTGAAGACATTCCTTATAAGGCAGAAGTGTTGGCGATGTAGAAGAAGAAATTCCAGTCAAGATGGCGAACCTGGAGCTGATGAAGACATGCAGTCTCACTTCCCTAGTCATCTTGGTTGTACTAAGATGAATTGAGAGCGGAAGCAGACTAGATGATGAAGAGATTTAAAGATCGTGCCAGAAATCCACGTTACTCCATCACATTCCATGAAGAACTGCAGGAGGCTCGACGAACCAAACACAAGTTTCCGATTTTGGTTTCACTTCCCGACTGATGGACAGACGAAGACAGATTAACCGGACTTGAGGAGTTTGGATGTGTTGAATGAACGGATTTTTGTAACAGACCCTTTATGCTTGGAAGAATTGATTCTATGAAGGCCGAAGTTCTTGACGACTAACTTTCATTTCCGTTGACCCTCTTAAGTTTCGTTATATAGTAATAAGATCCTCTTATGATTTAAGTTCCCCAGAAGCATTTCAGTTCGTGTTCATTTTTCGTATGTTCGGTGATGGCCTTGTTTTGAGAGATTTTGACGAGTTGTGGAAGATATGATACTTGTGACGGCATACCTTACTTCTGCTAGGCAATCTGGATTTTGATACTCTTGCGAATAGTTTTGTTTTCCCTCTTGACTATGACATTTGATCTTGTGACATTTGATGACTATAGAAGTACTAGGTGGATTAAGATAGGTGGTTTGATTACGACTTGAGATAAAGTATGATCATCATGAAGGCATAATTATGTGGTGCCAGTATTATGACGCCTGATCAACGTGATAATACTTACACCATATAACGTGCACTCATTGTGGCCATAGGATATCTTGGGGAGTACCTAAGAAGTTTAGAATTTGATATCCGTTGGATTATCCGCGAATAGTGAGACTTTAGGTTCATCCTATCTATGCGTATACTCTGTTTTCGTTCATTAGATATCTGATTGAGTTTGAACTCTGGATTTGCATTCCTTTGACCTCAGTCATAAATCTTGAACTCTGGTAAAAGCTCTCTACTGTTGATACAGTTAATTCGATTTGAAATCTTGTTCGTATTCCATCTGAGCTTTCTGAAGATTCGCCTATAGTCCATTTTATGTGCATGGACCTTTTGATCGAAATCAACCTAATTTGTCTTCTCCTGAGAAATTTGAACCCACCTCGTTTTGATCTGAGTCATGAAAAACTTTTGGTCTGAATATCTTTTTGGAAGAACCTCCTCGGGCATGAGAATGTTGTGATGATCTTTTACGATTTGCTACGACTTCGTTTAACTTTGCGACTTCAATTTTCGAGGACGAAAATTTTTTTAAATGGGGAGAAGTTGTAAAACCCAAAATTTGAAAGCTTGCAAAATGACCAAAATACCCCTGAAACTTTAAAATTTAATTAAAGCATATATAAAGCACCAAATTAATTCCAAAACTTGGTAATGAGCTACATATGAAGTAAATTAATTCTTGCTACTACTTTTAGCATTTGTAAAGTACACGAAAATTTTAAGAACACATAAAAGGTTGTATGAGCCGAGATTTGTAACTTTATTTTGTTTAAATAATTATAAATCAAATAAACTATGATAGGTACAAATAAAATTGGAAATAATTATAGAAAATCAAGATTTATTATCCTTATGTTATGTTTCGTTGGCGGTTAAGGTACAGATATTCTACCCTTTTTCAGTAAGGGTGTTCTCCCTCTCATGACTCATTGATCTTGATTCGTTTTAAGATTCCCTAAGCCATTGCTATGTTCCCCTACACTTTGGTTCGTTTGTTTGATTTGTTTTGACTTTGATGTTCGATATGACCCTTTTGCTTTGAGCCTCTATAATGATCCATTTGATATTCGTTCGTTACCTTGTGATATTAGTATTCGAGACACTTGATACTTCGAAGGTTCATTTGATTTTGGGTAACTAGATGTGAAAACCTTTTTAATTTTAACATGGGAATGTTTTGAGGAAAAACTATTTTTAAAATGATGCTTATGGAATATGCAATGCCACTTTTATTTGGAATCTTACTAAACTTTTATGAAAATTACTTTTAAAGATTACTTTTGTGAAAACAGTTAATAAAGATCATTTTTATGAAAACCAATTGATAAAGATTTCTTTAAATGAACCATTTGATTATGAACCTTTGATTTGTTCATTTGATTCATTTTGACCTTGAACCTTTGATATGAACCTTTGGCATTTGAACCTTGATTTGAACCTTTGATATTTGGACTTTGATATTGATTTGATGACTTAGACTATTTGAACCTTTGTAATGATTTGGACCTTTGACCCTTCAGTTTGATACCCGAGCCAAAATTTGTTTCCTAGCCATGAAGGTAACATGGCCATGTCATTGATGCACCAATGGCATGACTCTAGTGTGTATTTGAGTGATGTTACACACCGTCCCCATTTGCTACTACATGCGCGCTTTATTATTTATATTGGCCAGGATTATTTGTTTGGGGGGCGTATGGATGCATCCTAGATTTGTTTTGTTTCGAGGGATATATCATGATTTGATTTGAGTTGATTTGGTGATTGATGTTGTGTACTATACACGTCCTTCACATATTTGAGAGGTCGCTCCTCTATGGTTACTGATGGTTACTATATTTGATTTGTTTGGGCTCGTGGTGGATTACTGACCTTTCCTTTTCCCTTTCTTACTTTGTACCTTTGTCTATACCTTATGTTATTCCATTGCACTACACCATATATGTTCGTTTCCTTTTGTTTTCGTTTTCGTTTATATATATCTGTTCACTGGGCTTTTTAAGCTCAGCCGCATTTCTTTCCCTGCGGCAGGTTTTTAGTTGGAAGCTGGGTATGAGTGAAGAGACTTTTGGACTTAGAAGACCTTGATAGTTATTCTGAAGGAGAGACTATTAGAAGGATTTGCATTTGCAGACTTAGTATTTAGCTTTTGTTTTTCTTTGTAGCCTTGTATATTCAGTATTTCAATTGTAACCTTTGAGAACCCTTGTATTACTGTTGATGTACGCTTTGTTTTGATCTGATATGAAACCATTATTATGACATCTTTACCCTTATCGGGTTGGGGTGTTACAACTTCACTACTTACATACTAATCTAGCCTAAGCAATTATGCTCACACCTATCTAACAAATATACACAACTTATACAAAAATGAATGAATGATTATACAAACAACTTAGGTAGCAAGATGATACTAAGTTGCAATACTTCTTCACTAGTTGTTGAAGGAGTATTCTTCTTTTGCACTTGAATGGTAGAAGCTTGGATCACTTGGAAACCAATGCTTAAGAATATATGATCAAAGGATTTAGAAATAATTTGGAAGGATAAGAAGAGATTTAGAACAGAAGGTTTGGGGGTGCAAAAGGTGAGGAAAAAGTCCAGGGAAAGTCCAGTATTTTAGGCAAAACTGGACAGCTGGAGGAGCGGGGCGGTCCCCTTAAAATTAAGGGGGCCGCCTAGTATATTTAAGGGGGCCGCCCATCTGTACCGTTGCCCAGTTTTGTCTTTTTGTGGGGAAGGTTTTTCTGGAACATTTTTGCCATTTTTGGTTGAAAATTTGAATTCATAAATTTATAATGGATTAAACATTTTTATTTAATACCAAAAATGATTTTCTAAAAGATATAAAATGTTTGTGACATTTTATAAAAAATCTGGTGATTAAGAAAATGTTCCTTTGATCATATAATGCATTAAGCATTTGTTTATTCATACCTTAAGTGATTAAGTTGTAGAAATGAATATTTACAACTAAATACTTGTTTATTTAATAAGTTTATGTTTAATTAGTTTACATTTTGTGATTATCAAAACATAGAGATATCAAGAAGTATTAATAATGTTTTTAGGCATTATTTATATCAACACACAAGAAACCCATAACATCCTCAATGAAATGAATGGTCTTCTCACCTTCAAAAACATGATAGGTTCCCATATTCAAGAAGCTATTCATTTACAAGAAGTCTTGTTCTCCACCGCAACCAACATACCACCACCAAACACCTTTCAAGCTCACGACACTCAATCAACAAATCCACCTCCACCACCAAATGACAATCAAGCCTTACCACTTCCACCTGAATTCCCTCACCATGGTTGTTCCATGTGTGAAAGAGCCGCTATAACTAGCGAAAGGAACAAGATAATGGTCCATGAACTTCAAGATGAAATGAGGTTCATCCTCCAACACATCCTTGAACATTTAAACACTCTATCCTATCCTCCACCACAATAGAAAAACTAGGATGGATAAAATAATAAGTCCAATAACATTAGGACTTTCTTG
Source organism: Artemisia tridentata subsp. tridentata (assembly GCA_021014915.2). NCBI lineage: Eukaryota > Viridiplantae > Streptophyta > Magnoliopsida > Asterales > Asteraceae > Artemisia > Artemisia tridentata. The sequence goes on along the minus strand of CP139502.1, from coordinate 213,291,275 downwards.
TCTTAGGATTTTATTTCTAAGTTATTTTTCTATTTATTGTTCTAGGATTTTTTTTAAGTTATTTTTTATTTTTGCATTCCTTTTGACCATCATCATTATTGTCTCACCATTATGACTTTAGTCATAAAATTTTACTAATTTATGATGTTTATTACTTTTGTGTGTTGGTTGCGTTATTTAGTTATCTTTTACTAAAATTTTACTATGAATAGTTTGTTTTGTAGCATTCAAAATCTATGTATCTTATACTTGGCACCCCAACTAGGGGGAGCTAATCAAGCTCGGGCTTGCACTACATTCCGCTACGCTTCTCTTCTTTTTGTTTCTACAAAAAGGGGTGAAAATATTAAACTCAAAATTTTATACAATTTAAACATCTAAATGAATTTAAAAGTTGCATAAAACAAGTTTAATCTATATTTTTAAAGACTTGCACTTTATTTATCTCATTGCTTAAAAATAAACTTTATGTTTTGTCCTCAACAAAAAGGGGGAGATTGTTAATACAAATATCGTCTAAAAAACATTATTTATATTTTACGATCTTTGCTACATTTTGTTAACGACAATTATAAACTTTATTTTAGCAAAACATAAATCTAGTTAAGTCTTTTGTATATATAGTTACAAGTCTTTTTTAAACACAAATAGATTTTAACATAAGTTACAAATTGTTTGTTCATATATAGCATTTTAGTCATTGTAAGAAAAGTGCCACATTAGGTGTTAAAAACAAATAAAGTGCCACATTTGGTGTCAAAGTAAAATTAATATGTTTTACAATCAATAAAAATGTGTCTTATGATAACATAAGTAATCAAACTTTTTTAGTAACTCATTAACTAACTAATTACTTCTTAATCAACATCATTTAGCTAGCTAGTATATACATTTTACAAGTTTACTTTCCTAAACATTTTAATCAAAATGAAAATGCATTTTTACATCATTCCATGGATCATCCTACTCTAGTAAATCTTAAATTGCATATCACTATAGGATCCTTGGAAGATATGGTAAATATTTTGGTTAGATTTGATAAAGATTTTGAAGATCCTATGTCAGGTCCCGGCGGAACCAAAATACTACAAGGACGGAACCAAATTATTGGTTCTGCCTGATCCGTGGCTTGCTGGCACTTTTTGCCTATAAATAGCAAGCCACACCGTGTTGTTTAATCATCACTTACATATATAAAAACAACATACATTCTCTCATTCATCATTCTCTGTAACTAACTCATTCATATTCATTTTAGTGAACTTCTTTTATAGCAAGAAGATCAAAGCATCATTCAAAGACTTACAACCTTCAACAAAACGTTGCAAGACTTTTTTGTTTGTCATTGTGTGAATTATATTAATTCATACATCATTGTTTTTACCAAACCATCATAAACCTCTGTAGTGATCGGTTAGTATTTTATTCTTCAAAATACGTAGTGTGATGGGAGTGGTTGTGCCCTTGTAAAAGAACTCAACATCTAGCTTTGTGTCAAAAATATTGTGTAAGCGACGTGTAAAGGTTTTCTCCGCCGGATAAAGGAGCTTGTTGATTAGTGAATGATAATCTCGAGTTGGATACTCGGGGAGTGGAGTAGGGGAAGGAAAAAGAGTCCTTGTAGACCGAAGCACTATAAACCCTCGTGCTGTAGTTTGATTATTTCTTTCTTTACTTGCATATTACTTGTCGTTTATTATTTACATCAGTTGAATTCACATAAAGTCCTCAAAGTAAATTAATTTTAAAACGGTAAAACTATTCACCCCCCCCCCCTTCTAGTTTTCCACAACTTTCATATGGTGGTAGACTTACCATCCTGAAATCAGTACTTGGTGCTCTTGGAACTTACTTCTTCTCCATTTTTATGGCTCCTAAATGTGTCATCAACTATCTTGAAAAGCTTAGGCGTAACTTCTTTTGGGGTGGGACACTTGACTCAAATAAAATGGCTTGGGTTGCTTGGCATAAAGTTTGCTCTTCGACTAATTGCGGAGGTCTTGGAATTGGTAGTCTTCACGCGGCTAACTTAGCCATGCTGGTTAAATGGTTTTGGCGTTTTCACTCGGAACCTAACTCTCTTTGGAAAAGTGTAATCACTTCTATTCACGGGTTTAATGGAGGGGGGTTTGGTACAATTGACTCTCCTATGCCGCGCATGCCCTTGAGTCCATGGGAAAAAATCATCAAGCTAAACAAACCTCTTTCTCATGAGAAAGAGTCTGGAGTGATGACATGATGCTGCTACTACGTGATATTTCACTTGTCGACACTCCAGACTCTTGGCATTATACTTTGGATGCATCTAACACCTTTTCTGTTCGCTCAATGACCAAGTGTATTGAATTAGCTATCTTGCCTTTCTCGAGTGACAAGGTAAGTTGGAGTAAGACTCTCCCTATTAAGGTTAACATCCACTCTTGGAGACTTCGGATGGACCGACTTCCTACTCGCTACAACATTGATTTGCGTGGGATCGATCTAAGCTCAGTGAGATGCCCCTTGTGCGACGGTGACATTGAAACTTCTCAAAACCTCTTCGTTGACTGCCCCGTTTCTTGTGACCTTTGGAAGTTCATATCGGGTTGGTGGGGTCTGACGTCATATCCAAACGATCTTCCCAACTTATTCTCTTGGGCCGACTCTGTGAATCTCAACAAAGCCACTAAGCTCTGTTTTGATAATGTTATTCAAACAGCTACTTGGGTCTTTTGTAGATATCGAAACCGTGTTTGCTTCGATCCAAAGCCCCCTAGGAAGGACACCCTCGGCGAGCAAGTAAAGGTTTTATCCCACTCTTGGATCTCAAATAGAAGTAGGAATTCTCATCCGAATTAGATTAACTGGATTTACGATCCAGATACTTCTTGTATGAACATATTGTAATCTTTTTCTAGCCTTGTTAGTTGCTTTCTATAAATTGCCATCCGAAAAAAAAACACCTATGGGTCCGTTGCTTCCCTTTTTTTTGTTAATACCAGCCCATATACTTGACTTTTTTTTTTTTTTTTTTTTTTTTTTTGTTTTTTTTTTTTTTTTGTTGGGGCTGTCATGTGAGCCTTGTGAGATTATTTATATCGTTCAAATGAGCTAAAGTCCAACAATGCCACATCACTGATCTTTTTTCATTTAACAAATTACCTCCACAAAGATATATACTATTTCGCCGTAAACTTTAGTTAAAGCCAATCTTTGATTTCTCCATTTCGATGTCGCCAATCTTAAAGATATATGTTTCTTTGTTAACGTCATCTACCAAACAACCCCACATAGAGTATCTACCAATTACTTTAAATTATGAGACGATGTTTAAGTTTATGTGAACCTCACGAACTTGTGTATAATAATTATCCAGCTGAGAATATCGACACAATACCATTAGTTAACTTCAGGTTTCCAAATCTACCAATGCTTGAACGTGTAGATATCGTTTCCTTATTTAATTCACAAAAAAAAAAAAAAAAAAAAAAAAAAAAAAAAAAAAAAAAAAAAAAAAACTACAATATATGTGTTTTTCAATTTAGTTCTTTCAAGATCATGTTTGATAGACGCCAGCTAAGGTAAATAAACTACAATACATGTGTTTATATAGTTGATTTGGTTGTGGCATTTGTGTAACTATTTGTTTATTTAATTTAAGTGTTTCCAACAAGAGGGTACATGGGAGTGCAGCTATTATTTAATGAAGTTCATGCATGACAAAAAAAAACCTAGTATTCTCTCTAGCTTTGGCGATTTTGGAGAATATCCCTAACTCGTCGATCATTCAACTTTCTCCTCCTAAATCATCAAAAGTGGTTTGCGATTCATTATTTTCCTTAACCAACCGACTTAATTTAATAATAATCGTTTGTAGATTGCTTGACCTTTAGCTATCTATTTAATCTTTATCTATTACTTTTGGAGTCGGCTTGTGTTTTTGGATTATTTAAACCATCATAAACGTTCATACTGCATATATTTATTCCCAATAACGTTTTTTGGCTTCTTGTGCTTTAATTGACAATATTTAAGGTTTTGTTGGTGTTTGATTATTTTAATCTTAAACAACGTTCGTGGTTTTTTTTTTTTTTTTTTTTTTTTTTTAAATCTTAAAATCGTTTTTGTGGCTTGATTATTGCGCTTTGATTTGATAGTCTCGTATGACTTGATTATGGATAGGGGGTTATTGGGGAAATGGAGAGGGAGAGGTAGTGGGGTGAAAGAGAAGATAAGTAAAGTGGTTGATGATTCACCTAAGGGTGATGATCGTGTTGATATGGCTAATGTGGCGGCTACTGGTTCGAACAAAGAAACAACCACAAGTCCTAATGTGGGGATTAAGTCTGCCGGTAAATCGTTGCATTCTGATGGAGGTGTGTCAAGAACTGGTGTGAATTCGTCTCCTAACGATAATATTCCAACTCCAGTTTCAGCTTCTTGTACTCCCTTGAACGAATAGGTGGTTACTAATTTAAATCAGGGTCCTATCATTACTGATTGGACATCTGATGATGGTGATGTTAACTTGACCACACTTGTGGATAATGCTACCTCTAAAACACATAGTGCTAATACAACTAATGGATATGGTAGTGTAAAATCTAATGAGCATGTGGGTTCGGGATCGGTTCTAAAGGTAGATTCTCCTACTTCTTTTGCTAATGTCATTAATGCTACTCGTATGGTTCCGAAAGTGAATTTTAGAGCATTGATCAATGAGGATCGAGTGGCTAATCACGACACAATGTTGCCTATGGCTACTATGAAGAAGGTTTTAAGTCAGTATGATAACACACTTGTTGGTTACTTTCTTGGTAAGACCATTGCTTTTCCTTTAGTTCAGAATTATGTTACTAATACATGGGAAAATTTTGGCTTGCAAAAGATGATGAAGAATGGTGATGGTTTGTTTCTTTTTAAGGTTGCTACTAAAGAGGGTGTGGATCGTGTTCTGCAACGAGGTCCTCGGATTATACGTAACTCGCCCATTATTCTTAACAAATGGACTCCCACTTTATCCCTTAATAGGAACGAGGTAAACAAGGTACCGGTTTGGATTAAAATGCATAAGGTTCCTTTGGTTGCTTATTCTGAGGATGGTTTGAGCTTGATTGCTACGCAAGTAGGGAAACCTATTATGTTAGATACTTTTACAAGCTCTATGTGTGTCGAGTCTTGGGGCCGTATTAGTTTTGCTCTTGCTTTAGTTGAATTAAGCGCGGATTAAGAACTAAAAAGCCAGGTTATAATGGCAATTCCAAATGAAGAAACTAAAATTATTAATATAGAATATGAATGGAAACCTCCTCATTGTGGTGAATGTAAAACTTTTGGACATGCTTTGATTGAATGCCCAAATCGTGTTAAGGAGGATGTTCGTAGTAATACTAATGTGGCAGCAAAGGCTTGCTGGTCTTGGTCAAAATGGGATGCGCGGGCAGAAATAAGTCCAGATTAAAATGGGTAATTTGTGGTGTGGGCCGGGTCAGATTGGTTTGGCATTAAACACTTGGGACTTTTTAATAAATAATTAGTGTGTCAAAGTATAATTTAAAAAAAAATAAAAAAATACACTATATCATAAGTATAATTAAATGGAATGGTTTAAGAGGGTTTATGCATATAAATAGACTAGATATAATGGCAACTATTAACATGTCCAGCCCTTTTCCTTTTTAGTTGCTATTTTTTAATAATACCCGTCTGAAATATTTAGATTAAAACATAAACAAAACCATGAGCAGTGATAAATACTCGTTTGAATACCGTTAAAGAAGTTCTGGTCTTAGCATTTAGCAAGGGGTGTTTGGATTTGGGTTTGTTTGTTGTTTAATGTGGTTGGTTTAGATGGTAGTTTATTGACTGCTCATGACCTGACATGTTGTTGTATATATCCCAAAAATTATTGACTGATATGCAGCCAATATATCACAAAATTGTTGTATACATTTTGTTGGTTTTATTGTGACAAATTATAACCAATATATATTTGTATTTGTTTTTAGGGTTAATGAGTTTTAAATGTATCCGATTTTCCACGATTTACTGAGTTTTGTATCAAACTTTTAATTTTACTAAGTAATGGTCTGAACGTACTAATCTTTGCTATCTTGTGTATTAACGGGGTGATTAAGGTGTTTTACGTTTTTGCTTAACACGCTGGCATCCACGTTGGCATCCACGCTGGCCTATTTTTGTCGGCTTATATAACGTATCTTTTTTCCCTCTTTCCTCCACAATCACAAATAAAAACCCACCACCATCATAACTGTATAACGTTCTAATCCAAAAAAAAAAAAAAAAAAAAAAAAAAAAAAAAAAAAAAAAAACAAAAAAAAAAACAAAAAAACACACAAATTGATCATGGCTCATTACGCTTCAGGAACACCAAGAGTGACGCATAAGTATGTTACACCTTACTGTGGATGTGGACTAGCTATGACAGTGAAAACGGCATGGACTAAGGAGAATCCAGGGAAACGATTCATTGCTTGTCCCAAATATGTAAGCCCTAATTTAATTTTGTTTTCTTTGAAGAATTATACTTTCCATTTGATGGTAATTTTGTTTGATAATTACAGGACAAGCGTAGTAAGTGTGGGTATTATGAATTTTTTGATGATGATTTACCTAATGAGTATTATAGGGAATTGCTATATGAAGAGCATCAAAAGGCCAAGAGAGGGAATCAAAACAATGAGATGCAAGAAGACATTGCTGTTCTAACAATGGAAAAGAAGCATTTGGTTAATGAATTGACTTGCACAAAGTCAAAATTACAATTGTATGACAAAAATTTTCTTATTTTGATTGGGATTTTAATAGTCTTTTGTGTTGTCTTTGGAATGAAAGTAGGAAACTAATTTAGGTAGATGATTAGCAGTTTTAGGCTATTGTAATGGTTATTGACTCCATAAAGTCAACATTTTGTATGGCAATGAAAAATTTGTAGTTTTCAATGGTATATACACTAGCAGTTGGTAGTTTTCTTATATTTGTAGTGTTAGTTTTCTAGTATTTGTAGTTTGTAGTTATCATGGATATCATAAAGATGAGTATTAGCAACTCATGTTACTTCATTACACTTGAAAATTCACTATAGAAATTCAAATAAAGTAGTTCCTAAGGGTTACAACAGGTTTATTCAAGGGAATTTAAACATGATTAATCTCTAGAAAGTTAACTAACCAATTCTTTTTTTCCCTTTCCTTTTGAACAATCTTTGGGAATTTTGGCAGCAAATGGTTTGATACCAATCTCTTCACAAGTATGAGCATTGAGAAGGCCTAGAACCTTAACCCTGTCATCAAAAGCCTGTTTGGCAATCTGTTTTGGAGTTTGAATCTTGCTAGCATCATCTCTTGTTGAGCTTGAACCAGAATAATCCTTTGGAAAGTAGTCTGGCCAAGGCATAGGATATTCTGGACCATCAAAACTTGTTTCACTGCTTGAAATGGAAATGATTTTTGCAGACACAAAAAATTTAAAAAAAAAATAAATAAAAGAAAAAAAAAAAAAAAAAAAAAAAAAAAAAAAAAAAAAAAAAAAAAAAAGAAGGAAAAAATAGTCAATGTTGGAATTCATGGTTTGTTTGCAGATATAAGTATTCAAATGAAGAAGACAAACCTGATTTCTTGTTGGAACTCATTGTTTTAGATGCTTGAATGGGTTGGTTGGTGCTTGTTTGGTGTGTATGGTTTTTATAGAGGATATGTGTATGCTTGCTTAGTGTTTCAATACTGAAAAGGCAGTCAATTTGCAGGCAAGAAGAAAAAAAAATAGTGTTTGCAAAGATTCTCAATTACACATAAAGTAGATAATGTACAGGCATGATGTGGAAAAAAAAGTCAATGTGCAGGATTAGAAAAAAACAGTGTTTGAAAAGAATCTCAATTTCATAGGCTGAATATGACTATTATAATGTCATTTTACTGCATTAAACTTGAAAGTTGACTTTACAAAGTCAAATAACATAGTTCATGATCCTACATTACCGTACCGTAAATACATATCAGTTACTAGTTTTTGATTGCCAAATTAATATACAAAAGATGGCAATCTAAAGTTACTTAGCAGCCTAGCATAGTTAACTGCATATTTGCAGAATTTTTGATTGCCAAAAATAATGCACAAAATATGGCAATCTAAAGTTAATAAACTACTTAATCTAATTTCATAGCATTGTCTTGTGAGCTTCCTTCACCATGGAACTTTTTTGTCAGCTTCCTTTGTAGGATTCTCTGGCTTGGTACCCTTCTTATTATAGCTAGAATGCCAACTGACCTTTTTTGACCTGCTTGACTTGCTTGTCTTGGTCTAAGAAATGGAATTGCTTGACTACTTTGAGTTGGAATTGCAGATGAAATTGCTTGATTTGCTTCACTTGCTGGACTTTGTTTAACAGATGGAATTGATGTAGATCCACTTGCTTGAGCAGCCCTTTCCTCACCAAACCAATGGGCAAATCCCCTTTTAGTCTTCTGGTGGTCCACTACTCTACTGGTGGTGCACTACTTGTTGCAAAATGAACACCACCAAATTTTCTCAAAGAACTTTGATGTTGTGGATTAATAATACCCGGAATATCAGATCCCTTAACACTGCCACCACTTCCACTTCCACTTAAACCTGCAAGTCTAACACCCCCACTTCCACTTCCACTTCCACTTAAACCTGCAAGTCTAAAACCCCCACTTCCACTTCCACTTCCAATTCCACTTAAACCAGTAACTCTATCACCCCCAACTGAACCCCTAAGACCCCCACCACCAGCTGACCCATCAAATGTACTAGCAGCTCCAACATGGTCTTACACCTACTTGCTCTCCTAGTTCTGTGCTCAATTAGTTTTCTTCATAAGCACTTAAATAGTCAACTGACGTGGCAGAATAATCACTATCATCACTGTCACTCTCTTCAAGCATACCATTATTTCCACCATCACTGTCATCAGAATCAATAACACTTGCAGATGCATTTGTTGCCGCCACAGCTAAATGGCTAACACTTTGCGGAAAACGGTAATTTTTCCACTAATATTTTAATAATAAATGATAATTTATTATTACCCGACTGATAAATTAAGCATTCATGAGCTTGCATAACTAATTCGAGAAATAAACCCGCACGCTGTAACATACAGTAACTCGCCAAAACTATTTGACCTTATCAGAAAAGGTGAATTTTCCACTTTCTGACATTTACAGACTTCAACATAATAAAAGTGAGGTGTTATCTCACTTATCCTGAAAAACAACACCACACGCGTACCGACACAACCCTAGTAACGGCATGAGTCCAATATTGGTTATCCGGAATCAATGATTGTGTTTTTATATTACTTTTACAAAAACGTTCTCATAAATCATATTTCTCGCGCTCACACTAACCTGGAAAACTCCAATTTTATCGGAGCTCAACGGAACACGGGGTACACACGATACACTCGTTAATAATAAAACAAAACTTTATAATAAAAACTTATATCATTCTTTTCTCTTAACCACCCACTCCTACACATAAAGAGAAAAAAAAATGTTTATCTTTCCCCTCTCCCCAAAAACTCTTAATGTCTTCCTTTCCTCGACTGCATCTCCCATTTCCAAACATAAAACTACAAATCCAAATATGATCCATCACTCTCCTCCTTTCTCTTCTTCCTATAAACAATCACGAGGGAGCCTTGAAACTACAAAGGGATAGCGAGCAGTGCTCACTATGGTCATCTCCAAGATCGAGAGCAAGAAAGAATGGTCAAGTTGTTCCTCATCTTCCCCTTTTTAGTCCACCAAATGATTCATAGGTGAAACCATCTCTCAGACTTCACTAATATTCAAAGAGAAGTTGTGGTGGTTGCTTGCTTAGTTTCGGATTTGGGTTTACTTGTTTGAATCGGAGTTGGGTTTGATTGTTGATCTCTTTTCATTTGACACATCACTATTGTAAGACATAATCTTTAATTCCTATTCGATGTTATTGTGGTGGAAACAATTTGTATGCGATTTACTTTCTCAGTTGTTTTGAGTTGACGATTCTGAGTTTATCATTGTTTCGTTGGTTTGGTGAAACGACTAATTGATGAAATTTCCTTTGTGTTATTATTTGTATGGCAAATAAAAATGTTAATTCACAACTAAAAGCTGTATTGACCTATTGGGTAGTGATTATTGTGCTCGGTTTTGGCTTAAATTGGAATTGTGTGCATCGTCTTAGGTTTGTAAACTTCTACTGATTCTTGTTTTGTTCCAAGAGTTATTGTGTTCTTGTTTGGTTTCTTTTATTGAGTTGACACAATGGTATATTTTTATTTATGTTGGTCAAGGATTAGGCTTTTTCAAAGGTTCGGGTTGAGATGATTGTTGCAACGGGTCAAAACCCACTATGGTCGAACCACAGTGGATGGGTTTTGGTTGGTTGCTTAAGTTATCGAGACCCACGGAAAAGGATTTTTGTTTTTGGTAACTCCTTGCCTCAACAGGTTACTCTTAAACTCTCAAAAGAGTGAAAAGTCATGTGTCTTGGTTTTGTAAGAACGGGTAATGGTCCTGTGTTCCCTTGTGCCTGCGGCTGTAAAACCCCAAACCCCAACAATCAGGGTTTCACGAGTGCTTCTTTATGTTACTTTCAGCTGCGTCCAACTAGACTCAAGCAAAATTGGTGTCAAATTTAATATCAGTCCATAGTCGAATTCTTATTTCCGTGATCCTAATATTCAAACAAGTGTATCACTTTATCGCATGATGCTCGTTATCAAACGTTGCTCACTCACTCTTGCGTTGAAAATTCATACACTCTAAGTGAATAGCCTGGTTGTTGAGTTTAAGTGTCCAACTAATTGTGTTAAATCATGTTTGGGGTTGGCTTTTGTTTTGGACAAAAAAAAAATAGGATATGTGTTGTGAAATAAAAGGATTTGGGTTAATCCTGTTATAAATATGAGCTTAGTGGTGTCATGTGAGCCGAAAGGCTGTTGGGTCGAAGCCCAATCAGTCCATCACATAAGGGTGCGTTGGTTTGAGTCGTGTCGCGAATGTTCGAGCCACCCATATATTGTATCAACACAAGCAGGTTATAACACACAAAACCTGTGACTTGTGTTTGTTTTCTAAATATTGTGTTACTGGAAAAATTTGTCTACTGATGTGGGCTGAAGCCTATTAAACTTCAGTGGGTTTACTTTTGTTGTATCGGTAATAGGGCCCATTTGGCTTTATCAGTTTAACCTGAGTGGGTTTGGTTGTTCCATGTTGAGCCACAGCCCACTCATTCTTAAGGGTGTTTAGTTTACATCTCGGCTACGGTCCACTTGTTTAAAAACAGTTTGTTGTGCGGTCCGAAGCTCAATATCATATTGGGTATATTTGATATAATTATACACGACTCTGATTCCGACTCATTTTACTCCACTCAATCACCAATCTCGCAATATAACTAGATCATACGACACACTTTATAACTCAACATGACTTATAACGAATTAGTTTACTCACTTTACAACGCAAGTTTGTTTATACAATTACAACTTATAAAAACGAATCGAAACTAAACTTGTAATTATTAAGTATACTTATTTACTTAAATCACCTAATTAACTTGTTCACATTCGAAATGGATATATATATATATATATATATATATATATATATATATATATATATATATATATATATATATATATATACACTAGACTTCAAAGCCCGCCCAATGGGCGGGCATGACTTGTAATTATAGTTTTCATGGCCCGCCCAATGGGCGGGCATGACTTGTAAGCCCTCCCGGGCATATAAGCCCGCCCACAGGGCGGGCATGACCTGTGATTATCGTTGAAAAAAGTAAGGCGGGCATGACTTGTAATTTACGTATCTACTATATCAAAACACAATAACCATATAGCCAAGTTTAACAAAAAATAAAAAAAAAAAAAAAAAAAAAAAAAAAAAAAAAAAAAAAAAAAAACCGCATATCATTTCATCATGACAACTTCAAACAACATCCTAAAAACATTTCATTCATACCTTTTTTTGTTTAAGCATCAGCATTGAAAGTAATTGATGTAAATGGCGGAAGAAAAGTCATTGCAGTCTAATTCTATTTAGTCATCAAACTATCTAATTCATTATTATTAAGTAACATGTGTAACTGGTTAAATAGTTTTACGTCGTGACATTAATTTTAGCAATTTATTCCTTTTTTAAGTCATTGCTTCCCATTCCCACAAAGAACGGGATATGAGATAACACCTTAGGCACATCAGTTGCGCCCAAATTGCCAGTTATCCGATCTAATGATTCTTCAAATTCCTGAATCTATTTGTTGAATTGAATGCGACCCACCTACATAATCAGTAGAAAAATAGAAACAATCAACTTGTTATTATTTTTTTTTCTTTTTGTTACATTCAAGTTTGTACTGCTCAGTTAATATTGCTTCATGGTTAGTACTGCTCGTAGCATTTATCAAGTTAGTACTGCCAACGTATGGTCGTTTGTACTGCTCTTGATTCTTGGAAGTACTACTTTTTTTGTGATGCTCGTCCTTGTTACTTTGTACTGCTTGTCACATAGATACTGCAATTTTGAGTCCTGGTCATACAAATAAAACTTTTTACTAATAGATAAGAAACGTGATATACAATTGAGAAAGGGTTTAGATACATTATTTGAACAACCTCATGACACATACTACTTTGCTTCTATCCAAATAGTAAAAATTACTCACTACTATATAAAAACCACAATAAACATATAAGCAGTCCTAATAAATAATCCAAATACGTCATTATATTATCTTATTACATTGAGATAACGCTTATCATATTGTAAGCACTGCCATTTTCTTCAAAGTTCTTGTGTTTACCATCCTTTTTCATTTCAGCAATCTTGCGAACATCATTCATATGCTTCTTCGAATGCACGCATAACAGATTAACATACATGGTAACATATTAAGAAGTTCCTGTAAGAGATCCAAATAACCAAGTGCATTTATAATTAAGTGAAGTACAACTCAACATGAACACGTCTAATAATAATTCAGATTAATCAAAATGTCTATTAAACAATGAGAACAACCTCTTCATAATAAAGATTCTAAGATTATGCTCGCCAAATTTGCTAAGAGTAATGTTGCAATTTACACACAAATGACTAACACAACCAAAGATTTCAGCAACTTCACACCCACATTCCCTATGTTCAGTTAGGTTCTTGGGTCTATATTTTTTTTAGAAACAAAAAACTGGTTTTTGTTTGACTTGTCTTTAATATTATACAAAATTGGTAAAATAGATGAATTGACATACCCGTGCAAGACTCATGCTTTGAACTGGATGCCCAATGTCTTCTTCATATTCAGATACATCTCCTGGAGATGCTCAGGGGGAAACAATTTTGGAAGTAGTTGCTATCGTATGGGTATCAGCAAGAAGAATGGCAAAGGAAACAAAATCCCACCCGTGGGTATCCATGTGATTCCATAACAAATCAAGAAATACACAACTTGGAACACCGTGAACATTGTAATATACTTGAATGGCACTGATTCCACATACGAAGCATGATCTGATCCCAACACTCTGTCCCAAATACAAAACAAACCAAAATAATAATGGGATAATTACTAAAATAGCCCAAAACTCAAATGGGATATTTCTACCCCGGTTGCCCTGGGCAATGCCCCCAGTTGCCCAAAAAAGGGCGATTGTTGCCCAAAAAATACACTGGAAATCCTTCGGTTGCCCCAAAAAATGCCGGTTGCCTTGGGCAACACAATTATTTTCGGATTTCGGGTTAGATAGGGAACCGCCCATTTGTGTTTGGGCTATTTTGGTAATTATCCCAAACAAACCAAAATAATAATCACCTTATACGGCTAACCCACATATGTATGCCACATATCCTAAGATTTCAAATTCATATGCTTAGACCATCTCCCATAATAGCAAATGTCTATGCTGGCATGGAAATCAATTGAATGATTATAAATTAATAACTATAGCAAATGTCTATCATACCTGATATTTGATGCATAAAACTTTATATAAGGTAAAATGCTGGAGCTTCTTATTTCAGTTCATTTGGATATTGTTTTTGAGATTCGACTTTCTCGGTGAATGACCTGCAACAATTAAGTATTATCGCTTTCAGGATGCATCTTGTACCAACTTGTTGCAACTTATGGAATCATATAATCGTTTAACTAAAGCTAACAAATATGTAGGTAAGTTTACTTACTCAACAATTAATTTCCTTGCAGCCACTTTTACCTATCACAATACCACTAATTTCCTTGCAGCCACACCACAATTCCATAAGGCCTGCATAAGAAATAAGATAACTGGCCTCATCTCTGCAACTTCAAACTCTCCGCCTGCAAGTTTCTGAAAATTTCGATTCTTATCCTTTGACCCCCTGCCATTTCTCTCCCCTCCTGGTGGTCCTGCTTTGAACAAAACGGAACTGACAGCCTGTTACGCTTCTCCTCATACAGATCAAATTCAGTCGGGTCCCGTTGCAACTGCTGGAGGGGTATGCAAACGCTTACGCTACTGCAAGGAATACTCCTGTTGCAACTGATGCTAATTTTGCTGGTGCAACCCTTTCAAAATACAACCCGGTTGACCAGTTTGCACACGCACCCATGTCGCGAACCACCCTGGTTCCAGCCACCCAAGTACATGTTGCCGGTACTTAAATGTCGATTAACACTTTCAAAAGCAGAATTTAATGAAGATATATAATTGATTAAAGAAATTAATATTTACAGTAAGGTGTATTACAACAGTTGGAGAACGGATGGATAAAAGGTCTGCCACGTTATACCTGTTAAAACTAAGGCATGATTCCACCCCAGAGCTGCCTGCATAAAGGAAAATGGTGAAATCACACACGTTTGGGACAACCCACATCTGGGGTGCCAAATCCTCTTCCCCAACCATCACTTGTATCTTCCTTTTTAGCAGCAGTGGCTACCAATTTTGGTTGACCTACCACCGTCTCACTCATCTATACATTGAGTTTGTTTAAAACCATTTCTAATATAATATTACGTCATACTCTAAATTAGAAACCAACAGAAAAATGTGATAGGAAAAGAACATATATTGGGCCAACATACCTCCTCATCAGAATCACTGTCATCTGAGCTAGATTGCACCTTGTTTGGTTGCTCGGTAGCCTTGACATCATCAAAGTCACTCTCTTCTGAGCCACTGTCTTCAGAACTATTGCTTTTCATCTTTCTTTGCATCCGCAACTGATTCACTTTTAACAGCCACAGATGCTGACTTCTTTGTTTCCTCCTCCTATACACATGCAAATCAAGAAATTTAAAAAGATGCAAACTAATCATATAAGTGCACCATATGAGCCGCAATAAACTAATGTAAATATGTGTAAATTATGTGGGAACACAAAAGTTAATTACACGATTTATTATAAACCATGACTCATTATCATCCTAACTAACAGAAGCCTAACTCTTTAATAACACATGTAAAAGCAACTTACATCATCGGAGGAGTCAGAAGAATCAACATCGGATGAGTCAGAAGAGTCAGTAGGTTTATTTTCCGCAGTGGTACCCTTCTTGCCCGCAACTACGACCTTTTTATTTCATTAGTATAGCAATGTCTCAGCAAGGATATAAATTGTAATATACTAATATAAACATCCAAAAGAGAAAAACATGTTGATGCTAAGCAATTCCAAAATAAAAAGTATAGTGATGAAGAAATTTAAGAGCGTATTATTAGATGTTGGACCTTCTCTTGTTCCTCCTCAGACTCTTCTGAGGAACTGCTTTCTTCCTTCTTAGAACTCGTCTTTTGAGTCTTATTCTCAACCTTCTTTTCCACAACAACCTGGTCCACACCATCATCAACAAATCAAGTGTTAGAACACCAACATTTAAAAGACAAAAACTCAAATACAAACATCAATATCATCAAATTAAAGGAAGATATACTTACCTGTCTCATCCTAGGCCTACAACAGACTAATGTCCTGGTTAAGATGTCTACATTAAAGGGTGTGTTATAGTATACATGATCCGGGTAGAAGAAGGCATCACATGTAAAGAAAAAGATAGGAAAAAAAACTCATTATGCTAAACCTGACCTGTGCCAATTAGAAAAGGCCTTGTTGGGGGTCAGACCATTACATGATCGTTACTTCTATATAAATCTAAAAAAATTTCCAATTCTTCCGTAAGGATTTTTATTATTTTAGACTGTAGATAACGGAAAGATCATGACCACAATAAGTATTTTCTAAATAATGTTGCCTGATTCAGCTAATGGTAATATCTTACCAACAAAAAAAGTAATACGAACCTTCTTTCTTTTAGCTTTCGGCCTTAAGGTGTTAATTCCTATAAGGCCAATTTATTGAGGAAGCTGGATCCAAGGCGAGAACAAACTCAGTTACAATTTGCATTTAAGATTAATATATTCACACTATGTATCAAGAAACATGCATCTTCACCATTTTACTTGTTGCATTTTACTTGTTTCAAGAACAACTGGTGTAGTAAGTTCAAAAGCAGTTGTGACATTGTCTCCACGCATAACCATCTTTACACTTTCAAGAAAATCTACTTTCCTGGTGACATCAGCCGCCCTCAATTAAAACTGAGGTCTTTAGTTGAGACGAAGCTTGTAGGATGACCACCTTCATCTTTTGTGAGAACATAAATTTCAGCCTCAAACTTCATGTATGTTTTTACACTACTGGGCTTTGCAATGACCTGTAAAAATGGAGGTAATAAGCAAAAGGTCATTTCAAGTTCCAAAACTTATATGTTTGCTACCTTGGTTACATAATGGATAAAGAATGTAACCTGTTATCAAAACCTTGGAAGATAGCTACGTTTATATTAAAATCAATGGACAAAATTGCAGGTTCTTTCTATTGTATGTGCTCTTTTCCTTCCGATTGAGGTCCCTTTTTCCTATCAATATACAAATTTGAAGTACTCAGGCAAACTCAAAGAAACGACAGTTTTAAAAGAAAAAAAGAATGTAAGACAGAAATAAATTAAAAGTAACCGCTTACATAGTCCATCAACCTTGTAAGAAAAAATATTAGTACTCATGAAGTGAGGCTTTTGAATTACTTGATGCGTCGCCAAATAGTGTTGTTGTGTATCAAAGCTGAAGGACAGTGATTGCAGTGGTCAATTCTCGGCTAGTAACACTACTCAACTCTGTTATTGCCCTAGCAGCTTAAAAAATGACCATACATGCTTTGTGGCGGTGACAACCTTCCAAATAATCATAAAATGGAGGGTCCCCCATTTGATTGTTCATGCTTGACTCCCTAATAACCTGAAAACAGGTTTATTAATTAATTTAGTTGGTAGTTCAGATCTTGCCCAACAAAGCTACTATAACAAATAAAAGAAGTACCACTACCCGATTCAAAGGAAAAGTGAGTCGCAATAAATGAAGTACCTGGCTGGTGTAACAGATCAATAAACATTGGGCCAAACGTGAACGAATGGTGCCCTTTGTCAAGTTGGATACTAATTTGCCCTCAGCTAACCGGTCGTTTTGTCTTATCTGCAGATAGATAAATTTTGTATCTGTGAGTACCAACATTTCTCACATCTACATTAAACTCAGATTTACTTTCTTTTTACTTGATCAGATGTATCATAAAGTTCTGGTGTTTTTCATTCTTGTTTGTGTGCGTGTGTTCAACATATATTGTGTCAAACAGAGATGTTTTGAAGATTATGTGGTGCTTAACAGCTTATATCAGTAGCGAGTTCTTTCTTAGCCATTCCTCGAAAAGTGATATCCTATAACCTGATCTATTAAGGGTAAACTAAATGTAAGTTTTGCCGAGTAATCAGTTTTGTTTTCCGTTTCACTAACTGTCTAATTCTGATCATTTACAGTCCAACAGAAACTGATTACTCAAACAAATAATTTCAATAAAATACAATGAAATAACCTGCACCGTCCGTTGTTTTGGGTCAAATAAAGACCGTAACTGTTTAGTTTCAATGCCATCTTTGCTGCCATTCCTGTACAACCAAACGACTAACTATAATAACTGAGCAACTGCTTATATTTCGAAAGATTAGCCATCTCTCCTAGATATTGGGTTACGAAGTTTCAGATTGCTTTTGTTTCTACGTATTATGTGACTAATTTAAGCTTCAAATAACCAAGACGTTTCAGTTCAGTTAAAGATCAAACATACCTTCAAGCATCAGAGACACATCAAACGATGAATCAAAATACATCAAGCGATGAATCATACCATATATTTAGAAGACAACTACATGGCTGAATAATAGTGAATATGACCAAGGTTATATTTGCTTAAGATATAAATGTTATTAGGGATATCTATAAAGATGGGAAGATATAAATGCTCAAGAAAGTTAATACTGTGACGAAAAATGTTTCATATAAATTGTACATTTGTAGCATCAAGTGAGTCAAAGATAAGCTACTTCTATGATTAACTACCAAGGTTGTGAGCTTACTTGCAACCGTTCAAGATAAACTTGGACACCAATAGTAACAAATGAACTTATCTGACAAATATGCACTTTGTCCGATATCTGACAAAGCTGGCAGTACTAACAATATATCCGATAAAGCTAACAGTATTAACTTTCTTGAGCCAGCAGTGTTAATGAAACATTTTCAGGTTGGAAAAGGTCACAACAACTACCAAACTCATCTCTAAATCTGCATTTCTTTTATGGGGCTAAACACCAAATGTTTATTTTAGAGCAAGTTACTGCAGAATATTGGAGATATTCAAGTCTTGGTATTTTCCTAAGCCCGACATTTAAAAAATTCACAAAAATTTTTACATATATATTTACAGTAAAGGAGGGAACAAACTGTTTACTTACCAATCAATATACCTTGTTGCAGATCGCCATGAGCAATAAAGCTGCCTTTTTGTTCCTGTCAACAGCATTTTTGCATATTTAGCCGAAATCAATATTTTCATATTCACTATTATCCATACAAATTCATTGAATCCCAGTATCACATGATTATGGAATAAGGAGAAATAAGAAATCTTACCAAGTGAACCCTGATAAGACTAATTACATGCTTTCTAAGAGATATCAGTAGTAGAAACAATTGCCGTGTGTGCGTATGTATGCTTTGAGTTTTGTAAAAGCTCACCAGATTAAGCCTGTGACATTGCCAGATCCATTCACAATCTAATGGCACCTGAATGACATTGCCAGATCCAACGTGTTATATATTGAAACTCAATTAAAAAGTATACCTGATGAAGACTTCATAGGAAGACCACCTGTGGAAGAAAAAACATGTATAATGATTAGCAAGTTTACATTAGGGTTAGTTTAAAAAAAATTGTTGTGCTGGGTTTGTTTTGATTTAGGGTTTGTAGGTATTGTTTTGAGTTACGTGATCTTTTAATGTTTTTTTAAATCTGGTATATACTCTAAAATATATGCATAATCTATTCCTTAAATATAGCTTAACAATATCAAATTTTTAAGCATGACTTACTTTTTTTGTATTGTAAATCACAAAAAAATGTGTTGGTCTAGTGGTAATCAACTTTGTTGATGTTACCAACACCTTAAATTCACCCAAGTTCGAATCCTCTAGTGTCATTTTTTAAAATTTCGTATTTGAAAGTCAACATCCGAATTAATTTGGTCAAACATTGCTTACATGGCATGCTTAGGTGGAATAAGAGCATGATTACTCATCAATCCAGCGCTTATTCATCAATCCTGCATTTGATGACGTCATACGCATCCTGTTATATATAATATGTAGATATATATATATATATATATATATATATATATATATATATATATATATATATATATATATATATATATATATATATATATATATATATATATATATAAACCTACTAAAACTTCATAAAATTATAAAACGGCCTTTACCTACACATATATTTTGAAACTCAAAGTTACCACGAGAAACCAACACACATGCACGGGTCATGCCCGACTTCTATCAAAATAAATATGCTTATTATATTTTTATCAAGATTGACAAACGAAACGTTTTATATACAACATCTATAAACTAGTTTCTCAACTTGCAATTCTTTTAAATAAAGTCATTATCTACACACTTCTAAATATATCCTTGGCAAGTATTTCAAAATAACCAATTATATACTTTTATAACTACTATTTTTACATATCTTTAACAAAAATGTTTCCATATCCCGACAACGTCTTGTATTATTTGTACTTACTTTCGTACATCGTCTTTCAGTTATTGTCGATCCGGAATCTCATTCGTCCATGATATTTTATACACTTATGCACTTAAAATAGCCAATACCTACAAATACTTACAAAACTGTTTTAAACTTAAATGCTGCCACTCAAGCAACAATAACACAAACACTTTAAAATTTTTGAATTAAATTCTGTTGAGTCTTAAACTTAGTCTGTGAACTAAAACAAGCATTACTAATCTAGGTCGCGTGTTGGTGCCGAACACTATCTAAAGTATTACACCATCTGACTGCTATTTACTAAGGTGAGTTTATAGCCCCACTCTATTTATACTTATTTTACAATTGGGGTGAGAAACATGCAAAACTCTTTTATGGACCAAAACTGTTATTTATGCTATTACGTAGTTTAGCCTAAGCCCTATTATGTCCCTTTATGCCCAACTCATGAACCGTCAATTCCTGCTGGGAAGTGCGAATATTATAAATAGATCTATTGGGAGTAACGTCCCCGTCCGGTTTGACCGGATAGGCAAATGAACGTATACCATGGCGAAATACAAGTGTCTGGGATAAACACTTGCCGGGCCTTTATATTTAACATGCTTCTAGAGCATGCACACCGTTATAGCTTCGGTTACATGAACTTAGTGTTAGCGTAATAGACTATTTTTATATGGCATTATATGCATTGTAATGTTCATATACAAAACTCAAGGTTCAAACTATTGATTTTACTGCTTACTTATCAACCTATGAACTCACCAGCTTTTTCTGACTTTTAGCATTATTTTCTCAGGTGTTTAAGCAACCCATTATTGGCAAGGCGTGGCAAGGCAAGGGACATAAACTAATTAACAAAGTGTTTTCATATATTTTCATGACTTGTTTTTGTGGGAGCACTAAACTTTTGGGCTTACATGTTAAATATAAAAACTCAGATGAAATCTTGATTCAATCCAACTGAATGTATTTTAACGGAGTATGTATTCCGTTCTTTATTAACTTGTTTTATGATTTCCAATTCAGTAGCACCCCATGACCCGAATGCTTCCGCAATACCAGATTTTAGGGATGTTACAGATTGGCATCAGAGCCTAGGTTATAGAGAACTAGATACATATAAACCCTAAACTATAACCGCTTTTTACAAAAACAAGTCCCTATGACCGCAACTTGCCTTCCTGCCTTGCTTGCCACTTTACTTGCTATTTACTTGTCTTAGCTATATGTTACCGTTCGTTGATTTTACTCAACTACATGTACTATAAGTACTTTATGTATATTTATACATACTTAATTTACACTATTTACCATGAGTATTTTCTATATACTTACACACATATACCGTTTTATCACAGACTATGCCTTCCCACAACATCTCTCAGACCACACCGGGCTTAGATGATCCCTACACGCAGATGCTTCAGGCTTATCATGCACCAGACCCTAACACCGTTGAGCCTACACCACCATCACCACCACATACTCATACCACACCAGTCACTCAGGTTGCTCCCACTGTTCCTTGCCGTACTACACGCATAACCATACACCCATCTACTAGACCATCATCCCACACTATGGAGGGTACCCAAAGCCCTGCTCACACTCTTCTGTTATCTCCATCCTGTTTAGGTCCCTATGCACCTACATGGGCACCCCTACTACCTCAGTATCGTCACCACCCATCTTATCACCACGTTCACCTACCCACTCACCTTTACGCCAGAGGCTCAGGAGGGCCAATGGCTCTTACTCAACAGAGGTTCCAGGGAAGAAGGATGAGCAGACTGAGCAGGCAGTTGCTGGGCAGACATTAGCTGAGAGTACTCCTACTGAGGGTACAGAGATTGATACTGATTTGGGTTTAGGTATGGAGCAGAGGGCAGTAGTGCCACGGATTAGTATAATACTAGAGAATGTTCCTAGTACTTTTGAGGTTGGAGAGGGCTCGAGGAGAGCTCAGGATGAGACAGAGGATGGCGTGGGATGGAAGGAGATACCGTGTATGATCAGTCACACTACTGCTATTGGAAGTCCAAATTATGTGCTTTCCTCACAATCTTTTGTGCCTTCAGATTCTCCACTTCCAGTGGCATCACCAGCTGCTACAGAGACTGATGTTATCTCACATTTTCAGACTCAACTAGATTTACAGACTGACATACTAGGTCTCCACTCTAACTAGCTTGAAGAGTTATAGCTAGCTCGTTTTGATTAGTATGATGATGACTTTAGCAGACTTTATGCTAGGACACACTCCAACAGTCGAGATATCCTTGACTTGGGTGACAGATCAGATAGGCTTGAGCAGACACAGGTTGTGGCCCAAGAGGCAACCCAGGTGATGCATGGGAGGATGCTGATCCTCGAAGCCCAGGTTGCAGCATTGTTAAGGGCTGATCAGGCACACCGTAGGGAGAACTTAGCATTGAGGACTCGTCTTGTTGAGGTTGAGGCACAACTTGGGGAGTATGCTTTTAGGTTCCAGCACCTGGACAGGACCATGGACCAGCCGTAGATATGATTCGTAGTTGTCATATTTCACTTAATTGAGGAGTCCTCAGTAAGTGTAGGATATTATTGTGAAGCTTGTAATTTTCAGATCTTGTAACCGACTCTTAATCTATAACAAGCTCACTTGTCAGCTATCTCTGTTACTGATTATCTTGATTAAACCCTTTCTCTTTCATACTCTACTGTGATGCTATCCATTCATGTGATGACTCCTCCTTATCCCTTTCAAAATATTACCATTTGTTTGATGAAGCGAAAAGTGTACCGCTTTTAAGGGGTCATTTAAGCCCTAAATCGTATTTATTTCATAAAATTATAAAAACATAAAAAGAATCTTCTCTCACCCTTAGACCTATTAGAGTAGTTTTTCATACCTAACGAACACTATTCCCTGTGGAGAACGATCAATCCCCCGTACTTACCACTACACTATACTACATCGGTCAGGTACACTGCCTGGTGGGGTTGTAAGCCTCTTGAGATCCCTCGAGAGGTAAAACCTGCTGTAAGGTTGCAAAACCACGCATCAAGTTTTTGGCGCCGCTGCCGGGGAATAGTTATTGTTTAGGTTGAATTTTTATTTTATTAGGTCTACTCACTAGATTCCTTTCTAGTGAGATTTTTATTTTTCTTTTTATTAGATTTCTTTAGTCTATCTTTTTCTTTTTGCCCTTTGTTTGTAAAACCATTTTCATTTGTCACCATGGCGGATGAAATTCCATTTAGATCATTAACAATAGAGGAACAATTACTTTACACGGATAGATTTGCTTCCTGTTGTTCCAATGAATTTTTAAGTGATCTTAGATATATACAAGAGGAGATGGGTATAAAGTTTGATAGGTTTGATGAATTATGTGCATGTGTGGCTTCTATTAAACAATCATTGTTAGGATCAACTCCTTTTAATAAGACCCTTTGGAAAAAATTTGAGGAAAGCCTCCTAACCGTGAACCATAAGTTTAATGAATTAATGGGTTCGTATAGATCACAACTTGAGGAAACAATTGAGGAGGATTTAGCCGAACATGAGCATATTGAGCAAAAAGACCTAGGTTTTATGATCAATGACTTTGAATCTCAAGGAACACATGATGAATCCTTTAGGCAAATTGAACATAGTAATCATATTATCGGGGAAGATTCTTATGAATCGGACTTAGAACTTGAAATGGCTAGAGAAGGATTTGAGATACTTAGGAACATGTTTGGGTTAGATTCTACTAAAACACATGATGTGGATATAATTGATATAGAGACAAGGAAGGATGAGGTAAATAACACAAACCTACAAAGTACCCCACAAGTCCTACCATCATTCGAGGCATACACACCGCCCGTGACTTACCCGGAAGAAGTAGAAGGGACTATAGGAACCCCAATTGAAGTAGAACCTTTGGAAGAAACAAAACTAGAAGAAATAGGTTTGAATACTTGTAGTCATAACCTTTCTTTTTGTTTTATGGAAGTTCCTAGTTTTGATGAACCGGAGCCTAAACCAAAACCGTTACCTAATCTTCCATCCTTAGATGTGAACTTAGGAATTGAATTAGGTCCCGATCCACCCATCAAACCATGTAGTCTGGGTAATGTTAAGATTAAGGTAGTAGACTCTAGGCCTTGTAGAGAGGAAGCTAACATAGGAGTGAACCATGACCTTACATACTTACATCACCCATTCATGATTGATCACAAGAAACATTATGGGTTTAAACCGGGTTTATTAGGTCAAGATGGATTCCCAACTAGGAATCTCTCGAAGTTGATAGAAGATGATCCCTTTTTAGGAGAAAACTTTAATTCACCCATTGACCAAAGTGAACTAGGTAAGGTTATGATGAAAGGAGCACACCCCTTTGAGTATATAATTCATCCACCACTCTTTCCTCACGCGGCATACTTCCACCAAGATGGTGTGTATCACTACTATCACCCGCACTTAATCCTAAGTGTAGAAAAAACCTCTCCTTTATCCGTTAAATAAGGGTAGAGTCAGGCTCGTGACTCGAACAAAAACAAGCGCTTCTTGGGAGGCAACCCAAGTTTTATATTGTTTGTGTGTTTATTTATTTGTTTGTTTGATTTTATTTGTTTCCGTATGTGTGTTTAAGTTTCATTATTATTGATTCATGTTAAAAACTAATTTGTGAAAATGCTTTATCTTGTTTTTAACTTCGTCTTAACTACATATAAAGGTATTTTGCAAAAGTTAAGTGTAAGGGAAATCTAAATCGGTTTATTAGAACAGAAATGAACATGAATCGTAATAATATTAAATTAACATACATATTAGTATTTGTTTAAGTCAAATGCTTGTATCGAGTCATAATGATGTTTTGCAGGAATCCCAGGAAGTAAGGTATAGGTTTTTCCAAAATTTTTCCAGAAACGTAACATGAGAATTCTGTCAGATCATTTCTGACGGCGTCAGGAGTTACAACCTGACGGCGTCAGGTTTAATTTTCTGGATTTTTTTTTTGAAAGTTTTGTTTTCATAAAAAGTTTTTATTAAATCTATAACTTATAATCTCCAGGAATCTGCAAAATTATCATTCCACAAGCATTATATCCTTATATATAGATTTATCCCGCCGATGTTATGCAGGTTTTCGTGTTTGTTTTCTCAGGTTTAACAGGTTATTTTGGACAAGGAAATGTTTGTTGGATCAAGCTTATGGCGATGCATTAGTCATGGAGCTTCTACATTCTCTTGGAAGAAGATTTAACCATGTTACTTCATTATCCACCGAGCGAATCAGGGGAGTGTTTGATTTCATTCTTTTACTTTATGCTTTTACATCTTGTTATTTGAACATTGGGGACAATGTTCATCTTAAGTGTAAGGGGGGGGGGGGGTAAAAGTATGATTAGAGAATGCTATTACGCTTGATTTTTGTTTGTTTAATAGTGGATGTGTAATAAAAATAAGAGAAATACCTGTTAGGGCAATTTTAGTGCCAAATTTAAAATTTTTTACAACACTTAGGAGTGAAACTTTGGTCTTAATGAGCGTCTCACGGATAGGAGTTATATGACTAGCACAAAAGCCGTACCACTAAAAAATTTTCCACCCCCAAATATGTGAGGTTCGCCCCTAGAATTGGTAGGAAAAGCATTTTGCTATGATGTGTGTACCGGTAGCACTTAGATTCTAGAACTTGCGTTAGGACCATTCCAAGGCCACAAGTGAGACTACATTCGTGTAGTTAGATTTACTACATGATAAGAGGCATTAGGATAAACCCATTGTTTTACACCTGTGTTTTTGTTATAATTACATTGGCTACATTGGTCAAGTAATTCTCCCACACCCTTTGCGTTGTACTCATTTTTAGTACACGATACCCCTAGTACACCCCTCAGAGCCTATCTTTTCGTTTCGACCTTTAAGCATTTTACTTAAAGGAAGAATTTGTTACACCCCACTTAAATGTACACCCAAATAGCCTTAGCCCACCTTGTATGCACTCATTTTTAGTGCATTATTGTGACAACATTTGTTTAAAACCCAAGTTAATTATCTAGTTGATTACATGGTTGCTAAGTCGAGTCATATCCTTGTACATATTGTTTTGGGACGATTGGGACTCATGGGTAAAGTACTAGTGTAATAGAGTAATGGGGAAGAACATCATTTATTACCCCATATGTGCTAAATATTTTAAAAGTACTCCAAGTGTTTTGATTATCTTAATTCGAGTCATTAGAATAGTAATTTGTAAAGTTATGTAAAAGTTCAAGTGTAAGGGGAATGCAACGCCCCTATGATGTATTATTTTGGATGGTAGGGCAAAAGTGTATGCAAAAAAATAAAAATAAAAAAAAAAATAAAAAAAAATCGAAAAAATCAAGAAAAATACAAAAAAATTGAGAAAAAGAAAAGTAGAAAAAACATACGGACTACCATCCCGTTTCATTTTATGTTTATTTTATCTTTTGTTATTTTGTTTTTAGCTTAGGATTGAGTCGAGTCTTGGCTTAGCAACATTGTATAGTACATGTAATTAATCAAGATCTTTAACTCGCCACCAGTAAAATATCCCTTATCCAACAAAACCGTGTTTATCATATCCCTACACCTAACGTTATAACCCATTTAAAAGCCCTCTTTGATAGTTTATCTTAGGTGCTTACGCCTAGTGGAGGAGGTTTTCGATCCTTTCCCAAGCCTATGGTAATCTATTTGCTATGACAGGTAGTGAGAGATATTATCCGTTTTCATTTATGAGATTTATTTTGATGACACTTGAGAGATGTGAGTATCTAAACACTACTTGTGAGGTGCTAGTTTGTAATCTCCGTGCTTATTATGATTAAAGTGGAACGACTATTTGTTGCAATTACTTTTATGTTAGCATTAAATGACCCCTAACTTGTATTTTGATTAGAATAAAAGCGCATTTGCTTGAGGACAAGCAAATCTCAAGTGTAAGGGTATTTGATGAAGCGAAAAGTGTACCGCTTTTAAGGGGTCATTTAAGCCCTAAATCGTATTTATTTGATCAAATATTGCCCTAAATCGTTCCTTTTGTCATTTTAGGTACTTTTGAGTAGAAATCTGGAAAAGGAGGCATTTTGGACGTTTTTGGAGCATAAAAGTGAAGAAAACGACAAAGTCTCAAAATCGGCTAAAAATTACCTTTGACGGCGTCAGGATTATCACCAGACGGCGTCATGGCTTGGCAAGAAAGTGGTGGATGTGAAAATTACTCATGATAAGCCAGAGAAATTTGCATGGAATTCTGACGGCGTCACGCTTTAATGTGATCAAGGTCGTCACGGCTTAATTTAAAGAGGGACGGCGTCACCCCTAAGTCTGACGGCGTCAAGCCTTGATAAGCCAGAACGGATTTTGGAGAGCTAAAGAGGGACGGCGTCAAGAAGGCCATCCGGGAACCCTAAAAGCGGCGAGGTGACAGCGTCACACTCCATAACGTGACGCCGTCAGATCTGAAAGTCTATATATAGTTTTGCAATTTTTTGTCATTAGTGTGGAACTTATTGAGGAATTTTGTGTGTGAAAACCCTAAGACGAATTTGGCAGCTTTTTCAAGGCTTTTTGCCTTGAAGATCTTCCATGTTACATTGAAGATAAGTTATCAATTAATCATTCAATATGTCTATGTGTTGTTTGATTCTATCTTGTTCTTGTCTTTTGTTTAACATGCTAGGCTAGATTTATCTTGTGTTTGCTTAGATCTAATGAAACCTAGCTATTGATTATTGGTTATTAGTGTGTTATTAGTTGTATCGGATGATTGTTCATCTATGTTAGGCTTAAGAAAACTGGCTAACTTCCTATTCGGTAACTTGCTTGAACGTCTTAAGAAACATGAACCAATGCGTACTAAGGTTTTTATGGTTGTATTTAATGCACAAGCGAATTCTAGTGATCCCATGTTAGGAGCTTCCTAGCCGGCTCGACATAGGAGTGAAGTAGGAGCTTGTAGAGTTGGGGAAGTACGTACGCCACCCCACGATTGGTATTAAGGAATACACCCGTCATCCACGCAATTAATACACACTAATCAACCGGTGAAAGATAGTTAGGGAGTAAGGAAATCTAAGTAAACACATTTCTCTCCACATAAGTTTTACCACCTTTTCATTTTCAGTTATTTTATTTTATTTGCATCTGTAGTAACTTGGGTTAGTTGACTAGCAACTAATTCCGCCCACTCTTTCAAACCCGAGATTTTACTTGCTTTCATAAAATTATAAAAACATAAAAAGAATCTTCTCTCACCCTTAGACCTATTAGAGTAGTTTTTCATACCTAACGAACACTATTCCCTGTGGAGAACGATCAATCCCCCGTACTTACCACTACACTATACTACATCGGTCAGGTACACTGCCTGGTGGGGTTGTAAGCCTCTTGAGATCCCTCGAGAGGTAAAACCTGTTGTAAGGTTGCAAAACCACGCATCACTGTTTGTTTTCTCTTATAGACAAATGACTTCACTATCATCTTATAAACTATATTACAGTCATCCTACCAGTTTTACTATTGTCTTACAAATTATTTTGCTTATCTAAGAACCACCATAGCCACTGATTTACAAAATAACAAATTGCGTAGCCGTCACTTTATAAACTATTTCACATATACATTACAAACCAATTCTTCATCTTCCTACGAACTATTTTACTACCATATCATAAAATCAATGATTTTGACCTTACTACTATCTTATAAACAACAACAAAAAATTCTTACTGCCCTATAAAACATTTCGCAAACCATTTTACAAATTATAGTGTTGCTATGTAATAAACCAACTCGCTGCCTTACTACTGTTTCACAAACCAACAAATGGTGTAATTAACAATGTATAAAATCTATTACAATCATCCCGCAAGTTTTACTATCAACTTATAAATTATTTTGCTTCCCTATGAGCTACTTTAGTCATTACCTCAGGAAGCAATAAGCCGTGTTGTTGTTACCCTATAAACTATTTTGCGGGTACCTCACAGATCATTTTGTTATTATCCTATGAAACTATTTCACTATTTAATTACAAACCAAACTACAACTTTTCTACTACCTTGCAAATAATCAAATATTTTTTCCTATTACCCTATAAGCTGTTTTGCAAACTGCTCTATAAACTATCTTGTTATCCCATTGTAAACTAACTACTTCCTTGAAAAGTATTTCTTGCTACTATCCCATAAACAAAATAACCGATACATTTTCTTGTAACTAAACCCAGCATTGCATCACTAAACCTTAGTTATACATAACCTTAGGAATAGCTGCCTAAATATTTTTTTTTTACCAAAAGACAAATTTTGTTCCACTTCGAGAAATCAAAACTCGCGTGTGGGGTACATAAAAGTAGTGCGAGACTCGGACATCCGTGCTATAAGTACAGTAACAAAATAGACTTCGATGCAATCTTATTACATAAAAATCAGCCTTGTCTCACATCACGTTCTAATCCGAGAGGATAAGCTACGCCACCAGCCATCATCGAACAACTCCACCGATTAGCATCTCATTGTACACTACCCCTTTCGATTATGAACCACCTCAACATCAATCGGACAAATCTTTAAATTCAATAGCTACCAGATAACTCATAACCCCGTATGTGACTGAGACATATTCTTGCTTTATAGCAAGTGTGCCAAATAGCTGCAA
The DNA here is from genome assembly GCA_021014915.2 of Artemisia tridentata subsp. tridentata. Taxonomy (NCBI): domain Eukaryota; kingdom Viridiplantae; phylum Streptophyta; class Magnoliopsida; order Asterales; family Asteraceae; genus Artemisia; species Artemisia tridentata. The sequence continues at coordinate 213,261,395 of CP139502.1, read as the reverse complement.
CGGTTATGTTCAGATCCTTAATAGAAATTTTACCTTCTGCACAGAACGCTAAGTACTCGAACAACTTGACTGGCCGATTGCCAGTAGCAATCAACATCATTCTACAGGGTTATACTCTCCACGTTAAGTACTGAGTTGTAAAACCCTAAAATTTGGACCTACATTTTTATTTACCATTTTGAATTTTAACCTAAGTCTAAATGAGTTTAATAAATACATTTAAACTATATGTTATATCATACTTGCACATTATTAATTTTTAACCTATAGTAATTTAACTATGTAATGTAAACTTTCCTAATCTAATCCTATACTAAATATATATGTAATAAACGACACACCTTCCTTACTTTAAGGAGTCTTACACGTTTAAATTGATTGTGAACAAATCTGATTTTTACTTAATCCCTCCTTTCACTCGTTAGTTTTGAAGAGATAAGAACCAGTTTCCCTTTCCCTAAATTAGCCCATACATTGAGATGAGACAAGAAAAAGAAAAAAAAAAAGAAGAAGAAAAAAGCCCAAATCTTCTTAACTTTTTAGAAGATACGATCCATTTATTCTTGCCCTAAAATATAACACGGCATTCTTTTTCCCTCCTCACCTCCACACGTTTTGATATAACCGTATAACATTCCCTCCATCCTCCTCTCTACACCGAAGCAAGAAAACACACACCAAGATCCCCAAATCAGTTTACTCTCTATTCCAAGAAGCAAAGGACGAAGCTTGCAGCCTTGTTGGTGATCATTGTGTGCACGTTGTAGCAGCCCTTGGTAATCAAGTGAGTCGGTTTGTGTGTGTTGATTTGAGTGTTGTCTTCCCTCTCGTCGACCTTCTTTGATCAGCCTCAAGGTAACCTTTATCTCTAACATTGGCATACATAATACACTGAATTATATACGATTAATACAAGCCCTAATTTGTAATCATGAAACCCTTATGTAATCATTAATGACCTGAATTAATATGGCATGATATAATGGAAACCCTAGAAAACATTTAATGAGGTTCGATTAGGGTTAGATAGTCTTAAAATCACAACGTGTTTTTGTATGATTTTTGAGTCTAAAATTAAGTTTAAGTTGCCTACTATCTGAATATCAAGTTTCGTGGTCATTGGTGGTCGGGAAAGCAATCTTTTGATTTTTAGAAGTTTAAGTGTTAAATCTGAATATCGGGTCTGGAAAATTAGTCGATTATTATGATTTTTAATTTCCAAACCATAACGAATTAGAACCCCCAGTTTTTTTAGGTGAATATTCAATATGTTTATTAGTTACTTTAATTTTTGTAAATTTTTCTGGAAGGTTTAGGTATGTTTATAAAATACATACTTTTCGGGTATACCATTAGGTCACAGTCTGGAACAGGTTTGAAAAACGATTTTTGTTTGGATACTTGCACTAGGAGATAAAATCTGTAAAAATTAGGGGAAGTATTAAACATATATAGATGTCTCTGGTAAAAATTATAGAACCACAGGAGCTTGTTTGATGTTGCATAAAAATCATAAGAATATGAACCAGAATCACATGAGAAACCCTAAACAAGTTATTAAATGAGAATAAGTACTAAAATCCATTATGACATTAAATGAATACATAAGTATTAAATGATCCCTAATCCGTGTAGATTCATAGAAGAAGGCGTGACGTTGTTTCCTTGTGTTCATTTTCCCGTTGCTTTCATTCCATTTGCTAAGGTATAGATATTCCACCCTTTTTCAGTAAGGGTATCTCATGACTTTTGATTCCTTGATATTTTCTATTCTGAGTTGTGATTCATTTGATATTCGTTTGGTTATTCTTTCTGATATGGTTGATTATTCGTTCTCTCTTGTGACTTCAATATTCGTATTAGAATCCTTTGAGACTTTGTAACCCATCTAATATTATGACTTCGTGTGAAAACCTTTCTTAAATATACATCTTGATGATGTTTTGAGAAAAACTATTTTAAAATGATTTCTATGAACACGATGCGATACCACTTTTATATGACGGTTTATTGACTTTTATGAAAACTACTTTTAAAAGATTACTTTTATGAAAACGATGTTTAATAGATTTCTCGAGGTCACATAAATTATTTGTACATATAATTGTTTTGCTATCCCGTTTTGATATGATATTCAGTTTAGTTAGACATATCTCTGTTTGGACATATTATGATTTGTTTTGTTATGTTTGTTTATTCTGATTATCCGAGCTAACTAGTCATGGAGGTACCATGGCCATGTCATTGAGGCACCAATGGCATGACACTATCTGTGGCGGTGTGATTGGTCCACGGCATTCCCTTTTGATATGTATATGATTATTGAGCCCGTGCATTTATTTGCCATTTTGGTACGCCAATATATTTGTCATAGTACAGGTGTATGGTGGTGTACATAACTTTGTTTTGCAGGGAGCGTATGGATGCATCCTATGTTTGTTTTGTAATATGTTTCTGATATGGCTTTGTAGCGAATGGTTTGTGTGTGCCATACACCCCATGTCACTTTTGGGAGCCGTACACTCCATTTGTTATGATATGATTATGTGGTTAAGCAGGTGGCATGCTTTGTGAGCTCGTGGGCATTTCTTTATGATTCATTGACTTCATTATCTTTCATTTAATTTATTATTCATTTGATTCTCATGACCTATGACATCTTGTTCAGCAGATTCCTTTGACTTCATTTTGTGTACTTATTCATGTTCAGTTTATTATTTTATATCTGTTCACTGGGCTTTTTAAACTTAGCCGCATTTTCTTTTCCCTGCGGCAGGTATCAAGCGGGATGCTGAGATTTGAGTGATGAGAGTAGGAACTTTTAGTGGACCACCCTGATGATAGTTACCCACTTGTGTTTGGATTAGATTTGGAGTTATCTTCCATTTAGATTTGTATTCTAGTTTGATAGTCATTATTATTTAGACTTATTATGTCCTTAGTTTCATTTTGAATTTATGTAACCTTATTATTAATAAAAGTCTTCTGCTTGCGTATATTATGTTCTGATTGACACCATGATGTGACATTTCTACCCTTTTCGGGTTTGGGGTGTTACATGAGTACACTACTGAGCGAACTAACTGACTGCTAGTAGCAATCAACACCATCCTTCAAGATCGTAATCTAGACCTATAAAACTCCCTGTACTAGCTTGGGTGACCCTATGCCCACAAAACCTGGAGATTTCGACATCGTCCCTAGTGTATACTGGATGTTGAAATACCACGCCATAATCCTCCACGAGGGGAAAACTGGTTCGCGTACCTTACGTTAATAGAATCCTAGCAACGCAAGAAGGACCCCTCAGTAGAAATAAACAATGAGTGAACCACTAACCTTTTAAGGATCTGGAGATTTAGTAACCCAACAGAAGCCTTAAGGTCTTACGGAGTAACCCGAACCACTATCTGGGGGCAGATGCCTAACCCTTCACTAATCCCTTGGGAATACAAGCTGGTCTAGGACATGAGGTTTTATCAAAACACCGTTACTCACTAAACCAAACCTTAGAGGTAAATCAAGCACCTCCGCCTCAGACTATAGATATCGATATATCATACTTTGATATTGCTTCGTCAAAGTACAATTTATCTCTTCATTCCTTATAAAGAGGTTTCCTTATAGGTAGTGGATGCATTAAGTCGGATTATCAATATACCATTAACCTTATAACATTGTGCACTCTAGGAGTCTAGATGGCGCGGCCTCATCATTTTCTATAAGACCTCATTTCCACACCAAGATGCTAAGAAGTCTTAACATACCGAATGATCATTCATACAAAGTTCTCACTAGTAACAAGTAAGACATCTCTCAGCATAGTATCCGACTGATTTATTCATTCTAGACCATTAGTGCAACAATTTAGGTCATGACACCCCTTAAGCACGGCTTAAGTAAATCGAATACTTAAACCTATAAGCTTCTCCTGATATTAAATATCAATCTCTACTCAGGCTTGACAACTAGGATCTATTGTTGGACACTTGAAACATATGTAGATTTACATACCCAACTACACCTCCTTCGATATTCTCCTTTAAGAACCGCTCTTTAAAAATGCAATATATCAATCATAAAACTCGTGTGATACCGTTATTTTATTTGAGATCTCATTCGTCGTCAACTTTTATGATGTAGATAAATGACTCCTACAAGAAGGACAACCAAGACCACACACGGTCAACCTGTTGCTACCACTCTTCAAACTGGGAATGGAGCAAATCTTCTTATCGTAAATCAAGCCATGCTAGATTAGTTGGTTAATGACCGTGTGGCAGCAGCACTAGCTGCAGCGGATGTAAACAACTCGAATACTGATATCGGAACATCAAAACCTAAGAACAACAACAACCGCAGTTGCACCTATCAGGAGTTTCGAAAGACCATGACTGGAGGTCTTGGGGGAACTGAGGGAACTATTGCCTTGCTCAGATGGAGTGAAAGGCTGGAGGCTGTGTTTCGAATATGTGGTTGTGCGGATGAAGACCGGGTTAAGTATGCATCACTCACCTTCACGGATGCTGCTCTAACCTGGTGGAACAACTATTTGAAGTCTGCAGGCATTGATGCCGCGTACGCAATGCCGTGGAAAATTTAAGGAAATGGTGTTCAAAAAGTATTGCCCTTGCAAC